>CM038674.1:480350927-482750927 GCA_021605145.1 Aegilops bicornis
GCGCACTCCGGTGATCTAACGCAGACAAACAACAAGCATACAATAAGTACTCATCTAATGCACAGGGAAATCTCGAATAAAAGATCTAACCAGATAGTTCAACTTAAGAACCCTGGTGGCAAAAGAATCGAATCAAATAAGGTATCGAAAATCGAAACTCGAGAGAGAACGACTCGGTTTAGCAATCTGAAATTAGGTCAAAATCTCACAGTAGCAAAACTCTGTGAAAATAGGTTAGTCGGAACGGCGGTTTCGTTACGAAACTCCAGGCGCTTGAATCACCTGATTCCGATGAACGAGCAAGAAATAAAACAGTTTTAAAAATCGGATCAGAAATCGAATCTGAAAAATAACGGATTAAATCCAATTTAAAAGAAAACGACGAACGAACTAAATAATGGACGTTAGATTAACGTAAACGAATCCAACGAACACGTTCATTGAAACGAACGGTTCGGTGAACGTTCGTTAAATAAGAAAACCGAAAAAAAATAAAAACCAATCTAGGTTTTTGAAAAAAAACCGAACATCGCAAAAAAAAACCGGATCGGGTCTTTTTGAGAAAACCGGATCGGATCGGCGCGGGCGGTGGCTACCTCCGGCGGTCACCGGCGGGTTCGCGGGGTCTCCGTGGTCGGGCGAGGTCGGTGGGTGGCGGCGGGTCGGCGAGGGGCTCGGGCGACGGCGTGTTCGACGAGGGGCGACGAGGCGCAAGGCGTCGGGCGACGGGCGGCTCGGCTCGGGTGAGGGCGGCGGCGGGCGGCGATGTGAGAGAGAGAGGCGTCCAGTTATAAAGGGGAGGGGGCTCGGTTGCGTGGGGGGGGCACGGCGGGCTCGGCGTGTCCGAGCCGGGAGTCGGGCGGCGGCGGCGGGACTCCTCCGCGGCGCGAGGGGAAGGGAGGTGGGCCGGGGCCTGGCCCGGCTGGCTGGGCTGGGCCTCGGTCAGTAAGGCGCATTTTTTAAATTAAAATTAAACCAAAACGAATTAAAAAATACCAAATGAATTCCAAATTAAATAAAACAAATTTTCTCCGACTCACGAAAATGAGTCTAACCAAATGAACTTTTAAAAACTGCAACATGCAAATAAATTTTAAATGCTCATTTTGCCTAAGCAAAATAAATCTTCAAAACTCAAATTTGATTTATTTAAAATATCTTCGCTTTTTCCTAAATATTGGGAAAGTCATATTATTCCCTCTCTTGAGATTTTATAGGAAAAACTTTATGAAGATAATTAAATAAATCCAATGATCCTATTTCCAAAATTTGAGAAATCCCAAATATGAAAATAATGAAACTTCCAACTTCTCCGAGGGTCCTTGAGTTGCGTGAAATTTTCTAGGATCGGAAAATGCGAGAAAATATGATATGCATCATGATCTAATGTATAACATTCCAAATTGAAAATTTGGGATGTTACAAACCTACCCCCCTTAAGATGAATCTCGCACTCGAGATTCGGGTTAACTAGAAAATAGGTGAGGGTGGTCCTTGAGCAAAACTTCCTCTCTTTCCCGTGTGGCTTCATCCTCGATGTGGTGGCTCCAATCGAACTTTGCAAAACTTGATAACCTTGTCATGGGTAACTCTGTTGGCATAATCGAGAATCTTAATCGGTCTTTCCTCATATGTCAAATCATCCTTCAACCGAATTGCTTCCAATGGTACAAGATCTCTTAACGGTACCTCTACTATCTCGGGTGACATTTCTTCAATTGAGAAACATGGAATACATCATGAACTCGACAGTCCTTCGGCAATTCCAACTTATAAGCAACTTCTCCCATGCGTTGCAAAATCTTATACGGTCCAACGAAACGGGTGCTAACTTTCCTTTAACTCCAAAACGCTTAACTCCTCAAGCGGGATACTCTAAGATATACTGTCTCCAACTTCATACTCCATCGCTGCGCTTTGAATCGGCATAGCTCTTTTGTCCGGATCGGGCTACCTTGAGCCTGTCTCAATCAACTTAACTTTCTGCTCGCACTCCTTAATCAAATCTGGTCCGAACAATGGCGATCTCGATTTAGTCCCATAACAATGGTGTCTCGCACCTTCTTCCATACAAAGCCTCGAAAGGTGCCATCTTCAAGCTGGTTTGGTAACCGTTGTTGTAGGAAAATTCTGCATACGGCAAATTGTCATCCCAATAGATCCATAATCTAGGGCACAAGCTCTCAAAGATGTCTTCCAAAATCTGATTGACTCTCTCACCCGTCCATCGGTCTGTGGGTGGAAAAGTCTTTGAATTCAATCGGGTTCCCAATGTTTCGTTAACCGTTCCAAAATTTCGAGGTAAACCGGGTTCCTCTATCTCGACACGATGCTCCTCGAACTCCGTGTAAGCACACAATTCTGGTCATGTATATCTTTGCCAACTTAGCACTGCTATAGGTAGTCTTGATCGAATAAAATGAGCTACCTTTGTTAAACGGTCGACTATAACCCAAATCGAGTCATATCCCGAACGAAGTCTTTGGCAATCCTGTGATAAAATCCATGCCTAGTTTATCCCACTTCCATTCGGTATCGGCAATGGTTGTAACAATCCTGCTGGCTTCGATGTTCTGCCTTTACTTTCGACATACGTCGCAAATCGCTACATACTCCGCAATATCCTTCTTCATTCGGTCCACCGTAAAGTATTCTTCAAATCCAAGTACATCTTGGTATTTCTGGGTGAATCGAATAGGGTGAATCATGGGCTTCTTGTAAAATCAACTTACAGATCTCCGGGTCATTGGGCACATAAACACGGTCTTCGAACCATAGGGTATCGTGCTCGTCCTCACGAAATCCTTTAGCCTTTCCTTTGCTCATTTTCTCCTTTATAGAGGCAACTTCCTTATCTGCCTTTTGGGCTTCTCTGATTTTGTCCATCAGCGTTGACTGAATCTCCAATGCTGCTACATAGCCTCTCGGAACTATTTCCAAACATAGCTCTCGAAGGTCCTCGGCTAACTCATTGGGTATTCCTCCCATCATTAGGGTATTGACGTGGCTCTTACGGCTCAATGCGTCTGCTACGACATTAGCCTTCCCAGGGTGATACTGTAATCTCATGTCATAATCCTTGATAAGCTCTAACCATCTCCTTTGTCTGAGATTCAATTCCTTCTGTGAAGATGTACTTCAAACTCTTGTGATCCTTATATACTTCACAATGATTTCCAATGAGAAAATGTCTCCACGTCTTCAGGGCATGCACTACGGCTGCTAACTCCAAATCGTGAGTGGCATAATTCAACTCATGGGGCTTAAGTTGTCGTGAAGCATACGAAACAACTCTTCCTTCCTGCATAAGTACTGCTCCAAGTCCTCGACGTGAAGCGTCGCAATATACCTCATAATCCTTAGTCTGATCCGCAATATCAAAACCGGTGAGGTAACCAATCTTTTCTTCAACTCGAAAACTTGCCTCACAGTCCTCAGTCCATATGAATTTATTTTCCTTCTTCAACAATTACATCATAGGCTTAGCAATCCTTGAGAAATTCTCAATGAATCTTCGGTAGTATCCTGCGAGTCCAAGGAAACTCCGAATCTCTCCAACTGTCGTTGGTGCTTCCCATTTGGTTACGGTCTCAACTTCGTGGGGTCAATCGCTATCCCTTCTCCGGATATAACATGTCCGAGAAATCCAACTTCCTTTAACCAAAACTCACATTTGCTGGAACTTGGCATACAACTGGTGTTCCCTCGGCTCCAAAACCAATCGCAATGTTCCTTGTGTTCCTCTTCATTCTTCGAGAAAATCAAAATGTCATCAATGAACACCACGACGAACTTATCCAAAAACTCCATAAACACTTTGTTCATCGTGTTCATGAAATAGGCTGGTGCGTTAGTCAGTCCAAATGACATAACGGTATACTCGTATAGTCCATATCTCGTGGTAAATGCTGTCTTGGGTATGTCCTGCTCCCGAATCTTCAATCGATGGTACCACGATCGCAAGTCGATCTTGGAAAACACCTTGGCTCCTTGCAAGCGATCAAACAGGTCATTTATCATAGGTAGTGGGTACTTGTTCTTGATTGTTACTTCATTCAATCCACGATAATCAACAACCATTCTTAACGATCCATCTTTCTTCTCCACTAGCAAAACGGGTGATCCCCAAGGTGAAGAGCTTGGGCGTATAAAACCTTTATCCAAAAGTTCCTTAATCTGCTTCTTGATTTCCGCCAAACTCGTGGCTTGGGCATCCTATACGGTCGCTTCGATATCGGGCCTGTTACATGCAACAGCTCGATAAAAAACACAATGTCTCTATCCGTGGCATTCACGGCAATTCTTCCGAAATACATCAGAAAATCCTTCACCATCGGTACTTCTTCCCGTACCACCCTCGATAAGCAATTAACTTGTGCTCTCCTCGCTCGTGCCGTGATACATACTTAATCCTTCTTCCTTCGTGTGTGGTGAGCAAAATTGATCTAGTGGAGCAATCAATGTTTCCTCCATACTTTGATAACCAATCCATACCTAATATCACATCCAATCCTTGGGATTCCGTAACTATTAGGTCCGAGGGGAAAACATAGTGTCCAATCCTTAATGGCGGTCGATCACACCATTTACTAGCTGTGTACTGCTCCGGTGAGGTTACTAGCATGGGTGACCTAAGGGCTTGGGTTGGTAACTTGTACTTATCCACAAATCCCTTGATATGTATGAATGCGATGCACCAAGATCGAAAAGAACAACCGCAGTAAATGACTTAACCAAAAACTTACCACGCATCGGGCTGATCTTCAACCTCCTCCACTTCAATGTGGTTCACCCGTCCTCTATTGAAAGGGTTGGGCTTCTTTCCAGAGCTTCCATTGCCATTTCCATTCACCTTACAGACAGTCATTGGCATAATGCCCGCCTTGCGGCACTTAAAGCAAGTAACATGACTCAGGTCTACTTTGGATGGTGTTGACGGGTTGGTGCGATTCTGTCTGCTGCTTCCTCCATTCCTGCTCCCATTCTTGGTGTTGTTATGGTTATGCGAATTTCCTCCTCCATGGGTATGCTGAAACTGAATTCCTGATTTAGGGTATAACGAGGTTTCTGCTGAGCTCCGCAGTTATACTTCCCTTGTCCATACTTCCGCTATGCAGTTCTCAATTTGCCGCCGCTTTCCTTCAATCATGAGGGTTCGGTCTACTAACTCCTAGTAGTTATTGAAACTGGCTACCATCAACGGCATGCTGAACTCATCATTCAGTCCTTCTAGAAACTTCTCCTGCTTAGCTGCATCCGTAGCAACGTCATCTGGGGCATAACGCGTTAGTTTACTAAAGTCATCCACGCATCGCCAACAGTCCTTCCTCCTTGGCGTAAGTTGCGAAACTCACGCTTCTTCATGGCCATAGCTCCCGCTGAAACATGGGCAGTGCGAAAAGCTTGCTGAAACTGATCCCATGTGACAAAGGTCTCTGAGGGTAAGTGGCTGTGAAATTCTCCCACCATGCTGCTGCGGGTCCTTCAAGCTGATGTGCCGCAAACTTCACTCTTTCTCCATCCGTGCATCCTGCAGCGGTCAGCTCCCTTCCTATCTTGCGGAGCCACCATCTTCTACAATTGGCTCGGTGCTCTTGGAATACACCGGCGGATTTAGTCTAAGGAAACGAGTCGATGATCCGCAGTGGTGGTGGCGGTGGGTTGTTGTTGTTGTTGTTGCCACGGTTCTCGCACCGGTGTTTGAATCGTGGTATTCTCTGCTGGATCAGTTGGGTGATCTCTGGCGGAAAAGCGAATCCGGTCGCGTCTGGAGGCATCTGATGGGTTTAGAAAAGATGAGAATTTAGAATAGAATGAGGTCTAAGGGAATCACTACCCAAATGCACATGAGCAAATGCACACAAAATCACTTCATTCAATCAAACAAAGGCTTACAACGATCTAACTATCGCAAAAGGTGTGTGTACTATAATGTTTACATGGAGGAATACTACTAATATGTGGGGACTTCTACTAATTTGAACCGTGGAAGACTCCATAATGTCTGCTCCAACCGTCTTCAAAGTCGGGTTCACTTGGATCCGAATCGGTGTCGTCGATGTTGATGTAGTCGCTTGGGCAATCAACATACTGGTCTTCATTCTTGAGCGCCAACTTCTTCTTGAGTTCTTCAATCTCGTACTTAAGATCGTTATTGTGTCTTGCTAGAGCTACAATCTCGTCCATATAGTCCTTGCGGGTTGTCTTTAGTTCTTCTTCAACCTCGATGATCCTTCCCTTTGCATTCTGCAACTCCAACATATCATTGCACATCTGATTCTCCTGGCGTCGAATGTGCTGGTTTAAGTCCTGGATAAATGCTGCAATGGATCTATCCTTCTTAGTGTTGACGACTTCCCATTCGTTGTTTCGGCGTCCGCAAATCTGGTAGATTGTGTCCTTGAGGTCTTCTTGATAAACTTCTCCAATGCGTCCCATGGTGATGTGAGCTGCCATGCTCTTTCCCAAACTCCAAGTTGGTGCACTGAAAACACTATCTATTGGCTTGGTGATTGGGGCGAATGTCCTTCCCGAACGTGAGCGTGAATCTTCCAGCTCCTCTTCGTAGAGTGGCGTTGAAAGTCCCGGTGAAGCTTGGTAGTCCAATGTTCGTATTTGGTAACTTCCTTCAAGTGAAATCCAAAAGGTGTGCCTTCATCCGTTGGGTGTACTTGATCTTGGCGTCCTTCATCCTAAAGAGAGTAGAAAAGAGGAGGAGTTAGAAAATGGGAAGAGAATAGTGATCTATGGCTTTATCTTAGTGGTCGTGTCCTATAGTCGGTGTGCTCGATACCATTCTCTGTCATGACCAGGACCCGAATGGATCTAGCGCTCGTGCTCAAGGTCATCCTCGGATCGAATGCCGACACCACACAAGATTTCAAGGATTTATAGCAGAGTAGCAATCACACACTTATTACATCGTTGTCCACAAGGGAACTTAATACAACAATATGGCTTAAGGCCATCTAATAATAACAATGGAAGGCTTGGAAAACGAGTGAGTCCATCAACTCCAACGGCATCACCGAGTATAGAACCACAACCTAACATCTTACTTGCGTCTGAAAAGTCTCGCAACATGAAAAGTTGCAGCCCGAAACGGTCAAGACATGGAATATCTTTGGCAATGTAACACATAGAGAACAATGAAGCAATAAGTCTACACTACATGCATATTTGGCTGGTGGTAAGGCTCTACGGTTACATTTTTGCATAAAGCTGATTTTTCCCTACATCAAAGGAATAATTTTATTTAACTATCATGGTGGTTGTTAAACATTGAGAATGGTTGACAGCATCCTCAATCCCAATTAAAAAGTACTCATCAAAACCCAATAACTTTTATTAGAAGTAACATGTTGAGATTCACATGATATTCAAGTACTAGATACTCAAAACGTCCATAACCGGGGACACGGCTAATCATGATAAGTTTTTACACTCTGCAGAGGTTTGCGCACTTTTCCCCACAAGACTCGATCGCCTCCGCTTGGTTCTCGCACTACATGGTGTTTGAGAAACGGATGACCGAGACATAGTCTTTCAGAAGCGCTAGCACCTTACATGTGGGTAGACCGTACCAACCTACATCCCCTACATCAACTAGCCTACCCGTAAGAGTTCGCACAACTTAGTCAACTACGCCAAAGCCCATAATTGGCTTGTGGCTGCACACGGAAGTTTCTAGTTTGAAAAATCTCATGATCCCTTAGAGCCCGGGTGGCGGTCCAAGAAATACAGCAAATCTCGATAGAAACCAGGTGCCTCAATCCACCCGGATGTGTGTTTAAGTTGCCACCTTAGATAAACCATTAATTAACAATCTCACATCTGTCATGGATATTCACTCACCCAATCCACGCCTACTAGCATAGCATGGCATAATCAAGCAAACGAGAAGTAACTCCCAAGGTTTCATAAGTAATCGTGTAATAGGTACTACCTCAATCTACTTCCCATCCCACAATTTGATTAGATCCTAATCATGCAAGTGTTTGGGGTTTGATCTAATGCATAAAACTGGGTAGTAGAAAAAGTATGATCAAAGTGTTACTTGCCTTGCTGATGATCCATGAGTCCTAGAGATTCAAATAACAAGCGGCGCACTCGGGTGATCTAACGCAGACAAACAACAAGCATACAATAAGTACTCATCTAATGCACAGGAAATCTCGAATAAAAGATCTAACCAGATAGTTCAACTTAAGAACCACAGTGGCAAAAGAATCGAATCAAATAAGGTATCGAAAATCGAAACTCGAGAGAGAACGACTCGGTTTAGCAATCTGAAATTAGGTCAAAATCTCACAGTAGCAAAACTCTGTGAAAATAGGTTAGTCGGAACGGCGGTTTCATATTCTGAAACTCCAGCGCTTGAATCACCTGATTCCGATAAACGAGCAAGAAATAAAACAGTTTTAAAAATCGGATCGTAAATCGAATCGAAAAATAACGGATTAAATCCGATTTAAAAGAAAACGACGAACGAACTAAATAACGGACGTTCATAACAGAATCTAATCCAACGAACACGTTCATTGAAACGAACGGTTCGGTGAACGTTCGTTAAATAAGAAAACCGAAAAAAAATAAAAACCAATCTAGGTTTTTGAAAAAAAACCGAAGATCGCAAAAAAAAACCGGATCGGGTCTTTTTGAGAAAACCAGATCGGATCGGCGCGGGCGGTGGCTACCTCCGGCGGTCACCATCGGCGGGTCTCCGTGGTCGGGCGGGTCGGTGGGTGGCGGCGGGGTCGGCGAGGGGCTCAAGCGGCGGCGTGCTCAATGACGAGGGGCGACGGCGTTCGGGCGACGGCAAGGGTCGGGCTCGGGTGAGGACGGCGGCAAGGGCGATGTGAGAGAGAGAGGGCGTCGGGTTATAAAGGGGAGGGCTCGGTTGCGTGGGGAGGGGGCAGGTTCCGGCGTGTCCGAGCCGGAGTCGAGGCGGGCGGCGGACTCCTCATGCAAGGCGTCGAGGGGAAGGGAGGTGGGCGGGGGCGCTGGCCTGGCTGGCCGGGCCGGGCCTCGGTCCAGGTAGCGCATTTTTTTTAAAATTAAAATTAAACCAAAACGAATTAAAAAAAATACCAAATGAATTCCAAATTAAATAAAACAAATTTTCTCCGACTCCTGAAAATGAGTCGAACAAAATGAACTTTTAAAAACTGCAACATGCAAATAAATTTTAAATGCTCATTTTGCCTAAGCAAAATAAATCTTCAAAACCCAAATTTGATTTATTTAAAATATCTTCGTTTTTTTCCTAAATATTGGGAAAGTCATATTATTCCCTCTCTTGAGATTTTATAAGAAAAACTTTATGAAGATAATTAAATAAATCCAATGATCCTATTTCCAAAATTTGAGAAATCCCAAATATGAAAATAATGAAACTTCCAACTCTCTCCGATGGTCCTTGAGTTGCGTGAAATTTTCTAGGATCGGAAAATGCGAGAAAATATGATATGCATGATGATCTAATGTATAACATTCCAAATTGAAAATTTGGGATGTTAACTCTTGTTCCCGTAAGTTGTGTGCTCACAAAATCCCTAGGCATAGGAAGTGGGTTAGATTTAAATGTGCTAGTCATATTCTTGAAGATGCTCTCTTTTTGTTTCAATTCCTATCTTTTATGTGAGCATCATTGAAATCATCATGCCTAGCTAAAAGGCATTAAAGAAAAGCGCTTGTTGGGAGACTACCCAATATTTATCCTTATTGTTTTGTTTGCTCGCATGATTAAGCTACTGTAGTAATCATGTTTTATAGCTTTTGTTTCAATAAAGTGCCAAGTAAGACCTTTGGGAAGACTTGGGTGAAAGTTAATGTGATCTTGCTGTAAAAAATAGAAACTTTGCGCTCACGAGATTAGCTGCCATTTTTTACAGAAGAGGGCTTTTGAGTTGATTATTTTTGAAGAAGATTAATGGACAAATTCCTCACATCCACCAATTTATTTCATAATTTTCGGAGTAGCAGAAGTATGGTTTATGTTCAGATCATTACAGACTGTTCTATTTCTGTCAGATTCTGTTTTCATTGCATAGTTTGCTTGTTTTCTATTTTCTATGACTTATATTTCTCAATATAAATCATAGAAATGATATGGTACAGTAGGCATTGTGTGAGAACAATTACGAACCTTGCCTTTGACAGTACCAAAGTGAATGGTTTACTCTTTATCATACTAACCTATCTCACGAAGTTCCGTTAAGTTTTGTGTGATTGAAGTTTTCAAGCTTTGTGTGAGATATCGATAGGAGGAGAATAAGGAGTGGAAAGACCCTAAGCTTGGGGATGCCCAAGGCACCCCATGGTAATATTCAAGGAAGACTCAAGCGCCTAAGCTTGGGGATGCCCCGGAAGGCATCCCCTCTTTCGTCTTCAAAACTATCGGTATACCTTACTCGGAGCTATATTTTTATTCGTCACATGATATGTGTTTTGCTTGGAGCGTATTTTCAATTTTACTTGCTGTCTGAATAAAATCATTGGATCTGAAATATTGAATGATAAGAGAATCATCCCATGGCTAGTTAATTATTTGACTACTCAGTGTTCTTCACTCATATCTATTGGAGTAGTTTGTTATTTAGTCATGTGCTTCACGTATATCTATGAGTAAATGGTTGAATAAATTGAATGTCATCAATCTGAATTTATATATGTTTCATATGCTTATAAAATGGGGAGTAATGACTTCACACATAATAAGTATAGGTAGTAAACTTATTGAAAGTTAGCAAACGTAGAATTGGTCACTTGAACAATTCATGAAAGAATATTGAAGGAAGAGGGATTTCACATATAAATATACTATCTTGGACATCTTTTGTAATTGTGAGCACTCATTAAAATATGACATGCTGAAAGGTTGATGTTGGACAAGGAAGAACGTAATGGGTTATGTTTCCTTATATCTGAAATAAACTATATTGTCATGGATCGCCCAACATGTTGAGCTTGCCTTTCCCCCTCATGCTAGCAAAATTCTTTGCACTAAGTAGAGATACTACTTGTGCTTCCAAATACTCTTCACCTGGTTTTTTCATGAGAGTCCACCATACCTACCTATGGATTGAGTAAGATCCTTCAAGTAAGTTGTCATCGGTGCAAGCAATAAAAATTGCTCTCTAAATATGTATGATTGATTAGTGTGGAGGAAATAAGCTTTATACGATCTTGTGATGTGGAAGAAATAAAAGCGACGGACTGCATAATAAAGGTCCATATCACAAGTGGCAATATAAAGTGACGTTCTTTCGCATTAAGATTTTGTGCATCCAACCCTGAAAGCGCATGGAAATCTCAGCGAAGGGCCTATCTTTTACTTTTATCTTCTACCCTTATGCAAGAGTCATGGTGATCTTCACCTTTCCTTTTTTACATGTTATCCTTTGGCAAGTACATTGTGTTGGAAAGATCCTGATATATATATATATATATATATATATATATATATATATATATATATATCCAATTGGATGTAAGTTATCATGACCTATTATTGTTGACATTACCCTAGAGGTAAAAGTTTGGTAGGCGAATCTATAATCCCCAATCTTTCTCTTTGTCTGATTAAAACTTTTAACCCATACATATCACGTGAGTGTTAGCAATTGTGAAAGACTAAATGATAGTTGAGTATGTGGAGTTTGCCAAATCAAAGCTCTGACATAGACCCTTCCTGAAAATAAGATGAATTGCAATTGTTTGATGGCTGAGAATATAGTTTGTTAGTTTCAACAAAGTTTATGATCTATACTTTAACATGTGAATAGTTTGTTACTTGATCATGAAAAGTTTTATGAAGATGAGCTACTGTTATGATATATAATGATGCTATAAAAAGTGATTGAAACTATCATTGATGAAAGTTATGCACTTGCTAGCATTCACACTTCATAAATTATTTCTTTTATCATTTACCTACTCGAGGACGAGCAGGAATTAAGCTTGGGGATGTTGATACGTCTCCAACGTATCTATAATTTATGAAGTATTCATGCTATTATATTATCAAACTTGGATGTTCTATATGCATTTATATGCTATTTTATATGATTTTGGGACTAACCTATTAACCTAGTGCCCAGTGACAGTTTTTGTTTTCTCCTTGTTTTTTAGTTTTACAGAAAAGGAATATCAAACGGAGTCCAATTGACGTGCCAATTTTTGACGATTTTTTATGGACCAAAAGAAGACCCCGGAGTAAAAGAGTTGGGCCAGGAGAGTCCCGGGGCGTCCATGACGGTGGGGCGCGCCTACCCCCAGTAGCGTGGGCCTGCCTCGTGGACACCTCGGGCACCTCCTTGACGTGAGACCGACGCCAAAATTCCTATAAATACGTAAAACCTCGGAAAATTAACCTAGATCAAGTTCCGCCACCGCAAGCCTCTATAGCCACGAGAAATCAATCTAGGCCCTCTCCCAAGACCTCACGGAGGGGGCCATCATCACCGGTGGCCATGGAGGAGTATCCCGGAGAGGCCATCATCGCCATGAAGGCCAATGACCAGAGGGAGAACCTTTCCCCATCTAAGGGGGACGCCATGAAGGAGGAAGCACAAGGGGGAGAACCTCTCCTCCTCTCTCTTGGTGGCGCCGGAGTGCCATCGGGAGGGGAATCATCGCCGCGGTGATCGTCTTCATCAACATCACCACCATCCTCACCACTTTTACGCGGTCCACTCTCCCGCACCCCGCTGTAATCCCTACTTGCACATGGTGCTTTATGCCACATATTATGATCCAATGATGTGTTGCCATCCTATGATGTTTTGAGTAAATATCCTTTGTCTTTGGGTTGATTAACGATCTAGATTGGTACGAGTTGTATGTTTTAATTTGGTGTTGTCTATGGTGCCCTCCGTGTTGCGCAAGCGTGAGGGATTCCCACTGTAGGGTGTTGCAATACATTTATGATTCGCTTATAGTGGGTTGCGTGAGTGACTGAAACACAAACCCGAGTAAGGGGATTGTTGCGTATGGGAATAAAGAGGACTTGATGCTTTAATGCTATGGTTGGGTTTTACCTTAATGATCTTTAGTAGTTGTGGATGCTTGCTAGAGTTCCAATCATAAGTGCATATGATCCAAGTAGAGAAAGTATGTGAGCTTATGCCTCTCCCTCATATGAAATTGCAATGACGACTACCGGTCTTGTTAACAATTGCCTAGGACGATTCCGCACACTGATCCACCATTATTCCACACTCGATATTTATAATATTTAGTAATATATTCTAACTTTATGATAACAACACCTACTTTTATATTTTAGCTCTCCGATATCATGCAAAGTTATCCTCTTCATACCCACAACATAGTTTTATTTCTCGTTTCTAGTTGAAAGCAAACGCTCGTGTAATGAGAGTCGTATCGATGGCGTATAGGGCTTGAGAGAATATTGATCTTACCTTTAGCTCCTTGTGGGTTTGACACTCCATACTTATCATTTCCACCTTTGGAAATTGCTATGATGATTCCCTACACTTGGGGATTATCAAAGGACACCAAGTTCAAATGGACCGAGGAATGTGAGGCCAGTTTTCAGGAGTTGAAGAAATGTTTGGTTACAGCCCCAGTGCTGATTTTTGGGGATATACGCAAGGTTTTCCAAGTGTATTGCGAGTTGCGACGCTTCTCACCTGGGACTTGGAGGTGTACTTATGCAAGACGGAAGAGTTGTTTCATATGCCTCACGTCAGCTTCGACCTCATGAGTTGAATTATGCCACACATGATTTGGAGTTAGTAGCCGTAGTGCATGCGCTCAAGACCTGGAGACATTTTCTTATTGGAAACCGTTGTGATGTATACACGGACCATAAGAGTTTGAAATATATTTTCACACAGAAGGAGTTGAATCTCAGGCAGAGGAGATGGTTGGAGCTCATAAAGGATTATGATATGAAACTACATTATCATCCAGGAAAGGCCAATGTCGTAGCAGACACTTTGAGCCGCAAGAGTTATGTCAATACCCTCGTAAGCGGAGGATTACCGCAGGAGTTAGTCAACGATCTCAAGGAACTTCGCTTGGAGATAGTTCCAAGAGGATTTGTTGCAGCAATGGAGGTTCAGTCTATGTCATTGGGAAGGATTCGAGAAGCTCGGAAGGATGATAAAGAAATTGCTGAGATAAAGGAGAAGATGAGCAAAGGAAAGGCGAAAGGTTTTTGTGAAGATGAGCACGAAACTTTATGGTTTGAGGATCGTATTTATCTGCCCAATGATGCGAAGATTAGGAAGTTAATACTTCAAGAGGCTCATGACTCGTCATACTCGATTCACCCCGAAAACACCAAGATGTATTTGGATTTGAAGGAACTTTTCTGGTGGACAGGTATGAAGAAGGATATTGCCGAGTATGTAGCAGTATGTGATGTATGTCAGAGAGTTAAGGAAGAACACCAGAAGCCAGCAGGATTACTTTAGCCTATGCCGATACCCGAATGGAAGTGGGATAAACTTGGCATGGACTTTATCACCGGATTACCCAGGACACGATCAGGATATGATTCTATCTGGGTAGTAGTAGATCGCTTGACCAAAGTGGCTCACTTTATCCCCGTGAAAACCACCTATATGAGTGCAAAGTTGGCCTAGATATATATGACCAGGATCGTATGTCTGCACGGAGTTCCGAGGACCATCGTATCAGATAGAGGAACACAATTTACCTCAAAGTTTTGGAATCAGCTGCACCAGACTTTGGGTACCAGGCTAGAGTTCAAGATAACCTTTCATCTCAGAGATGATGGATGGGCCGAGAGAGTCAATCAGATTCTGGAGGACATGTTGAGAGCTTGTGCGCTAGATTATGGATCTAGTTGGGATGACAATTTGCCTTACGCTAAGTTCTCATACAACAACGGTTATCAGGCTAGTTTGAAGATGGCCCCTTTTGAAGCTTTGTATGGAAGGAGGTGCAGGACACCATTGATGTGGGATGAAGTAGGAGACCATCAGTTGTTTGGACCAGATTTAATCAAGGAGTCTGAAGAGAAGGTTATGTTGATTTGTGATAGACTGAAGGTAGCCCAGTCTAGGCAGAAGAGTTATGCTGATACGAAACGCAAGGAGGTAGTCTATGAAATCGGAGACATGGCATATCTTCCTGTGTCACCACTTCAAGGAGTTAAACGATTTGGATTTAAAGTAAAGTTAGCCCCAAGATTTGTAGGACTATATCGAGTTTTGGAATGTATGGGAGAAGTGGCCTACAAGTTGGAGTTACCAGAAGGATTGTCAAGAGTTCATGATGTGTTTCACGTTTCCCAGTTGAAGAAGTGCCATGCAGAGATGGCCAATATTCCTCTGAGAGATACAGTGCCCCTGGAAGCAAATCAGTTGGAGAGTGACCTAACGTACAAGGAGAAACCCGTTAAGATTCTCGTGTTTGCCAGCCGAGTTACACGCAGCAAGGTTATCAAGTTTTGCAAAGTTCAGTGGAGCCACCTTACCGAGGAGGAAGCCACCTGGGAACGAGAGGAAGACCTATGGAAAGACCACCCACACCTATTTTCTAGCCAACCCCGATCTCGAGGGCGAGAATCATCTTAAGGGGGGTAGGTTTGTAACATCCTGATTTTCAATTTGGATGTTATACATAGGTTAGCATATGCATATCATATTTCATTGCATTTTGGTTGTGATCCTAGAAATCTTAAGCAACTCAAGGACCCAACGAGAGACTTGGAGGTTTCACAAATTTTTATATTTGAATTTATTTCAAATTGAAAAGAGGATCAATTTGATTTTAATATTTTCTCTCCAAATAAAAGAGAGAAGATAAAATGACTTCTTCAAACAGAGGAGAAATGTTGGAGAAGAAATTTTAAAATCAAATTATTATTTTATTCGTATTTTATTTGCGGTTTTATTTGAATTAGAGAAAAGTGTGCATTTTTAAAATTGCATTTTAGTCCAGAAAAAATGTTCATCTTGTCCTAAATATTAGGTTTGGACGGTGAAAATTGTTTCTGGAATTTTTAGAATTTTTTTATATTTTCTTAGGATATTTGTTCGCAGCGAAATTTATTAAAAAAATCCTGGCCCGGCCCGGCCGAGCCGGGCGATGGCCCAGCCGAGCTACGCCGCCTTCCTCGCGTGCGGGAGCCGGACTCCGCCGGAGTCCGAGGCCGCCCCGACCCCGCCGACCCCTCCCGCAAGTCGGAGAGCCCCGGGGGCCTCTTTATAAGCTGCCCCCCCCCCCTCTCCTCCTCATCGTGCCTCGTCGCCGCCTGCAGCACCCACCGCCGCCGCCGCAGTTTGCCGTCGACGCCCGTCGCTGACAGCCGCCGCACGCCGCCGACTCGATCCCGCGCCGATGCCTTTGACCGGTAAGAACCGGCCGGTTCTTTCGATTTTTTTTGGTTTTGTCGGTTTAGTTTTAGATCGGTTTTTTGTTTTGTTTTAGTCTATTTAGTAAACGTTCACTGGTTAGATCATTTGAGCAAATGGTTCCTTTAGTTCTGTTAGCGAACATTCTTTTGTTAGTTTTTTCTTTTTAAGTTTACTTTTGGCCAGCGACCTTTCCGCAATTACTTTTCTTACAGATTAGTCCCTGAACTTCAAACCCTCGTTACTTTTTGCTCGTTTGTCCAATCCAGTGAAACCAATGCCTAAATTTTCATCTTGTTCCCCTCTTTCCAGATAATCAACTTTAATATGGTTTTAACAATTTAAAATTTGGTTTCAAGCAGATTTGAATTCGAACTTTTTTTATCGTAGTTTGAGTTTCGTAGCTCCGATTCGATTGTTTCTTTTTGCAAATTGAAGCTCTTCCCTTGAATTTTCTGTTTGGATCTTTTCTCTTGAGTTTTACCTTTTCATCTTATGCTTGAGTGCTTATGTATGCTATTGTTTGTTCACCATAGAGTTTCCGGAGTGCGAGGCTTGCTACTACGAATCGCTAGGGTTTTCAGATCGTCGGCAAGGCAAGTAACACTTTGATCATACCCCTTATTACCCAGTTTTTATGCATTAGTTTCAACCCTCAAACATTGCATGAGTAGGATTTGTTAACATGTGGGTATTGGGAAGTAGTAGAAGAGGTAGAACCTATTGCCCTTTCATATTCAAACCCCTGGGTGTTACTACGTTATGCTTATATTGCTATGCTATGCTCGTAGACGTGGATTTGGTTTGAGAGATTCATAAAGATGTGAGAGTTATTATTAATTAATGGTTAACTTAAGGTGGCTACTTTAATACACATCTAGGTGTATTGGTCGGGGCACCCTGGAGCACCCAGTGGTTGTCCGGACACCTGGAGCAATCCAGTGTTGTCCTAGGATATCCCGGAGTACCCGTGTGATCATCATATGGTTTGCCACCCAGGCTGCAACGTGTTATGTTGTAGAATTTTCAGATGAAGAGTAAGGTGTGCTAGGTCGTTGTCATGCACTCAGTTTTGCCGTGGAGTTGGATGGACTCTACTACCTTCGAAGCTTCCGTTGTTATCTTATTTAGATGGCCTTCAGCCATATTATTGTAATAAGTTCTCTTATGAGACATTCAATGTAATAAGTGTGTGATTGAAATCTGTTATAAATCCTTGAGTACTGTGTGTGTCAGCAATACTAATCCAGGGATGACACTTAAACACAGAGGCTTGACCGTCTGAGGTCGGATCGCTACAAATCACAAACAGTTCATCCGAGTGAGCTGTATGATGTATATTGCACACACCTTCATATGGCTGCCCGTTTCTTTTGTGTTGCCTAATCACAAACAGTTCATCTGAGTGAACCGTATGTTGTGTATCGCACACGCCTTCATCTGGCTGACCGCTTCTTTTGTTCCTCCTCATCGCAAACACTTAATTAAACTGAACCATATGCCCTTCATCACACACGCAACTAAAACCTGAACCATGTTTGATGCATCCCTCATCGCAAATGTTGTATACATTTCTGACGGTTTTCATACACCACCGTTTGCGATTATTGCATCGCACACAGTTTGATCGTAGTGTCGCATTAGCAGCATCCTGCAGTAGTGTTTCTTCAATTTAGCATGATCATAATTGTGTGACTCCTCAAGAGCCAAACGATGACCACACTCTTCCTCAAGCGCATTAGAGAGATCCAAAATCGCAGCGGCATAGTCACGAATATGCCCTTCCATCTTAGAGATGGTCTCTTCGTCAGCCTCGATCATGTCATTGGCTTCACCAAGTTGTTCCAAGAGAGCAATGAAGTGCTTCTTGGTTTTACCTTTGAGCTTACTCATGAAAGACTCAAATTCATTCTCCTCCACCTTCGTACCCTCACTTTCATCAATTGAATCCATCAAGGAAGGATTAGTAGTGACGGTAGTTTTGATGTTGGGGGTTACCTTGTTGGTGGATTTAGCCATGAGGCACTTGGTGGTGATGTTCTCTTTGGGTGAATCGAAGAGGGACACCCGTGGAGTTGTTGCAATGGCAACGGAGGCCATGGCAACCGTCTCATCATCATCTTCTTCTTCATCATCATCATCCTCATTGTACTCTTCTTCTGCCACCAACCCCTTGGGAGGAATCTTCTTGGTGAAGTTGTTCTTGTTGGGGAAAGATTTGGCCTTGTCTTTTCAGATAAGCTTGCCACCATTGTCTTCCCTCTTCTCGTAAGAGCAATCCACAACAAAGTGACTCACATTTCCACGATTATAGCACGTGCTCACACGTTGCTTTCCCTTGGCGCCACTTGAGTTGTTCTTGTTGAAGTTGGGCCTTGTGTTCTTCTTGTTGCCCCAAAATTGCCGTGAAGCAATAGCCATGTGCTCATGATAGGCATATTTGGTGTCTTCGAGGCAACTCTCCTCTTCTTCCTCTTCTTCCTCTTCTTACACACTAGCCTTGGCCTTCAAAGTAAGGTTGTACTTCTTAGATCATTGAGAACGCAACACCGCATTGTCGGCGGTCTTGTCCAAGATCCTCATTGCAACAAACTCATCCAACACTTCACTTGAGGACAAGGCATGAAAATCCGGCCTTTAACGGATGACGGAGGACATGGCCTTATGGTAAGGCATCATGGCCTTGAGAAACTTGCGCTTGATCCAATTGTCATCTGTATCCTTGCTCCCATGATCTTGGAGTGAGACCGTGAGAGTAGTTAATCTTCGGTAAAGCTCTCGAGGTTCTTCATCTTCAATCATTGCAAACTCATCGGCTTCATCTTGCACCACTTCAAAGTTTGAGCGTTGAATGCTTGCGCTTCCCTTGTACAAGTAAACAACATGCTCCCATGCTTCCTTGGCCACGGCGAAGGGTCGGAGGTGCGCAATATCTTTGGGAGGAATGGCTTCTTGGAGAATGAAGAGAGCGGACTCGTTGAATTGATGATCCGCGGCTTCACTAGGAGTGAAGTTTCTTGGGTCGTGCGGGTAGAAACCTTGCTCAATAACTCTCCAAAGATTAGTAGAACTATGATTTAAATAACGTTTAAAGCGATACACCCAAGAGGCAAAATCCTCATTTTTCACAAGCTTAGGAGGAGGACCAACATGATCCACTACAAGACAAACTACCAAGCGTTGGTTCTTGGTACTTCTCAGAAATCAAATCATATTAAACAATGAATAACAAGAGATCCTGGAATATACTAAACTGGAATATCAGGGGTATAAATTCTTCAGATAAATGGTTAGCCATCAGAAGTAAAATTGAGGAAACTGCAGCTGGTATTGTCTGTATACAGGAAACTAAGAGAGAGAATTTTTATCTGGCATATATTCATAAATTTTGTCCCTAAGGATTTAATAAATTTGAATTTCTTCCGTCAATTGGGGCTTCTGGAGGTATTGTGATTGCTTGGAATGGGACTCTTTTTAATGGGGAAATGATTTCTCAAAACAAATTCTCTCTCTCGGTGCAATTCACTTGTGAAACCACCAACCATAATTGGATTCTCAACAATGTATATGGGCCTTGCTCTCCTGAGGACAAATTGGAGTTCATTGACAGGTTCGGTTTAATTCAAATGCCTACTGACACTGACTGGATAATCATGGGGGATTTTAACTTTATCAGATCTCCTAAGGATAGAAATAAACCAGGGGTGATGTTAATCAAATTCTTATTTTTAATGAGGCAATCAGCAATTTGGGACTGGTAGAGTTGCCTCTAAAAGGTAGGCAATACAGCTGGAGTAACATGCAGGAAATCCACTCTTGGAAAAATTAGACTGGTTCTTTACCTCTGCAGCTTGGGTGACTTACTTCCCTGACACAACTGCTCTTCCTTTGGCAAAACCAATTTCTGACCATCTCCCATGTATGATCAAGATTGGTACTCACATTCCAAGGTCACAGGTTTTCTGGTTTGAGAACTATTGGTTGAAACATAACTCTTTTATGGACATTGTATTGGCAGCCTGGAACATTCCTTTTGGTTTCACTGACCCTGCAAAGAAAGTCAATGCTAAGTTTAAGAACCTAAGGAGAGCAATCAAATTGTGGGCCAAGAGTCTCTCATGCCTTAAGAAACAAATTGAAGAGTTAAATGCTTGTATATTCCTTTGGGATATGATTGAGGAGTTCAGAAATCTCACTCTATTTGAAACAAACTGCAGGTCACTATTGAAGGAATATCTGCTAGTTGTGCTAAACAATCAGAAAATTTACTGGAAGCAGAGAGGGAAAATAAAAGGTGTAAAGTTTGGTGATGAAAATACCAAGTTCTTTCACACTAAAGCTTCCATCAACCTTAGGTACAACAAGATTGCAATCCTGCTTAATGAGGATCAGATTGAAATAACTGACCATGAGGGAAAGGCTACTATTTTGTGGGAGGCATTTAAACAAAGGCTTGGTCACTCAAATGGCCACACAATGCACTTTGACTTGCAAGATTTATATGAGCACAGAGCTGACCCCCAGATTTTTCATGACCTGGAGCAACCTTTCACACAAGAGGAAATTGATGAAGTAGTAAAAAACCTTCCTAATGACAAGTCCCTAGGTCCAGATGGTTTCAATAATGAATTTCTTAAAGCTTGTTGGGGGATTATAAAGGAAGATATTATTGAACTCATCCTGGCTTTCCATGTTGGCAATGTTAATCTTGAGAGTATTAACACTTCATATATAACTCTAGTGCCAAAGAAGGATGTGCCTCTAATTCCAAATGATTTCAGGCCAATCTCTTTACTTAATGGTGTGCTCAAAATCCTCGCCAAGTTGTTAGCCAACATGCTCCAAAAAGTGATCCTCCAAATGGTTCATATTAATCAATATGGTTTCCTCAAAGATAGAATGATCCAGGACTGTCTTGGCCGGGCCTATGAATACATCCATCAGTGTCACAAATCAAGAGAGGAGATGCTAGTGATTAAGCTAGACTTTGGAAAGGCTTTTGATACAATTGAGCATCAGGCTATAATTGATATTCTAAGAGCTAAAGGTTTTGGAGAAAAGTGGATCTCTTGGACTAATCACATCTTTACAACTGCATCTTCTACAGTTATGCTAAATGGTGTCCCTGGTAAGAAATTCTACTGCAGGAGAGGAGTGAGGCAGGGTGACCCTTACTCACCTTTGATTTTTGTCTTAGTTGCTGATCTGCTACAATCCATTCTTAACAAAGCCATGAGATTAGGGATTGTGACCCCTCCTTTGCAAGTCAACTCGTGCCCTAATTTCCCAGTATTTCAATATGCTGATGACACCTTGGTTCTCATGAGAGCAAATGCTAGGCAGATCATTTGTCTCAAGTCACTATTGAATACTTTTGCAGAAGCCACAGGTTTGAAAGTGAATTATGGAAACTCTAGCATGGTGCCCATTAACATTGCAGAAGACAGAGTTAGTATTTTCACAAATACCCTTCAGTGCAGCAGAGAAGTATTCCCTTTTACTTACTTGGGATTGCCCTTGGGAATCCATAAACCTACTATGGAGCAATGTTTACCATTAGTCCAAAGAATTGCAAAAAGATTAGCTGGATTCTCAACTTTCATGACACAAGCTGGCAGATTACTCTTGGTAAAATCAGTACTGACATCTCTCACAACTTTCTTCATGTGCTGCCTGGATGTTCCTATTACCATCAAGCAACAAATCATCAAATATTTGCGGCACTGTCTATGGAGAAGCCCTGATATGGAGGAACGCAGACCTGCCCTAGTAGCATGGAAAACTGTTTGTAGACCAAAAAACCAAGGAGGGCTTGGTGTTATGGACATCTTGACACAGAACAAGACTCTGCTTATGAAAAACCTCCACAAGTTTTACAACAGGCATGATATTCCCTAGGTACACCTCATTTGGGAGTCCTACTACAGTAATGGGCAATTACCAGGAGACAACATGGTTAGGTCTTTTTGGTGGAAATCTAATTTGGCACTCATTGATCAGTACAAAGCTATTGCAAGATGCAATATAGGGGATGGCAAAAGTGCCCTCTTTTGGGATGATTCTTGGCATGATTTTGTGTTGAAACACAAGTTTGATTACCTCTATTCTTTTGCTCGAGATACACCCATAAATGTCCACCAAGTGATTCACATTGAGTACCTGCAAGACCTGTTTCACTTAGCTTTGACAACCCAAGCCTATGAGGAATTTCTGGAAATGGAGAATATATGTATCACACTGAGAACCTCAGAGCACTTGGAACTCAGAGACACATGGAGTTATATTTGGGGTAATGAATTTTACTCATCCATTAAGGCATACAATGTATTAATTGGATTTAAACAAACTCCCCCTAATTTTTGTTGGATATGGAAGAGCTCATGCCAGCCAAAGCACAAGGTGTTCTTCTGGATGCTGCTACATGATAGAGTCAATACAAGAAACCTACTGAGAAGAAAGAATTTTGAGCTGGAAGAATACAATTGTGCTGTGAGAAACTGTCAAGAAGAAGAGACACTGCACCACCTCTTTTGGAGTTGCCCCTTTGCAGCACAATCTTGGGATTTCATATGCCCTAGCAGAGCACACAACTTGTCTGTCTTAGAAGCTTTTCAAGATCTCAAAGATAAACTGAACAAACCTTTCTTCCTGGAGATTATCGTTCTTGGATCCTGGGCTATTTGGATTTCCAGAAATAATAAATTTTTTGAGCATATTAACCCCTCCTTCCAGGGTTGGAAGTTCATTTTCTTGGAGGAGCTGAAGCAGTTAAGATACAGGATGAAGAAAATGTATGCTCAACAGTTCTCTGCATGGTTGGAGTCCATCTTGTAATTTGTCTTTTCCTGTGGTACAGTAGGTTGCTTAGTTTTTTTCCATTCTTTTTTTTGCTTAGCTAGTTAGTTCTACAGGTTAGTTTAGTTTTTTTCCTCTGGCTTAACTCAAGCCTTTGTATTGGACCTCTCTTAATTTTAATAAAAGTTGCAGTGGGGTTTTTAACCTACTGTTTATAGTAAAAAAAAGGACCAACATGATTCATATGTGTGGAGGGAACCGGTCCTCCATAGGTAAGAGGTGGTTCGACATGGGACAAATGCCACTCCCACTTCTACCACTAGGCAAATGAACTTGATCACTACTAGCTTCCCCCTTTTTGGAGTTAGCATCCGCCACCTTGTTAGTGGGATCAGCCACTTCCAATGGTGCGGTGGATAATTTAAGGCCTTCAAGAAACTCCTTAAACATGCCTTTAACCTCGGTCGTCATGGAGGTTTTCAATGTGTCCAAAGCCACATTGAACTCCTCACGAGAGACCGAGGGTCCCCCATCGGCTGCAAACAAGGACGGACTCGCACCGGAGTGCTCCTCCACCTCGTCTGTGGTGCCAACCTTACTCTTCGGACGACAAAGTCCTTAATAAAGAGACGAGGCTCTGATACCAATTGAAAGGATCGATATGGTTGGCTAGAGGGGGGTGAATAGGAAACTAACATTTTTTAGCTTTTCTTGACCAAATTAAACTTAGCATCAAAATAGGTTGTCTAGATGTGCAACTAGGTGAGCAACCTATATGATGCAACAACAACAAGCACACAAGCAAGCACGGGATACAACACAATAAAATCTTGCACAGGTAAAGTTAAGAGGTAACCAAGAGTGGAACCGATGGAGACGAGGATGTGTTACCGAAATTCCTTCCCTTTGAGAGGAAGTACGTCTCCGTTGGAGCGGTGTGGAGGCACAATGCTCCCCAAGAAGCCACTAGGGCCACTGTATTCTCCTCACGCCCTTAGACAATGCGAGCTGCCGTGAATCCACTATTGGTGCCCTTGGAGGCGGCGAACAAACCTTTACAAACAAGTTGGGGCTATCTCCACAACTTAATTGGAGGCTCCCAACGACACCACGAAGCTTCAACACAATGGAATATGGCTCCGCGGTGACCTCAATTGTCTAGGGTGCTCAAACACCCAAGAGTAAAAAGATCCGCAAGGGATTAGTGGGGGGAATCAAATTTATCTTGGTGGAAGTGTAGATCGGGGCCTTCTCAACCAATCCCTAGAAAATCAACAAGTTTGATTGGCTAGGGAGAGAGATCGGGCGAAAATGGAGGTTTGAGCAACAATGGAGCTTGGGGAGGGAAGAGTTGGTCTTCTTAGGAAAAAAGACCCCCGTAGTGGGGGAAAAGATCCAACCATTATCCCCTTTCTTAGCCCGCGCTGCGCGGTACTACTGCACAAGGCCACGGTACTACACCAAGGGCTTGCGGTACTACCGTTGTAGAGTGCGGTACTACCGTTGTAGAGTGCGGTACTACCGCTTGCACAGTAGTGACCTGATGAGGACCTGTTGCACAGGGCAACGAGCGGTAGAACCGCCGGAGCGGAACTACCGTGCGCCCCTACGGTACTACCGTAAGGCAGGGATCAGTTGGCGCTGGAATTGCACGGAAGTAATATATTACTTCCGTGAGTACTTCCACTGAGGTTGGGGCGGTGCAAAAATCTGGCACGGTACTACCGCTCACAAGGGCGGTACTACCGCATAGGGCGGATGTAAAAAATTACGTCCGCGCCTACTTCCGCATGCTTCAGCGTCACGGCTGGAGGCTGTGGTAATACCGCTCACCAGGAGCGATACTGCCGCTCCCTTGAGCGGTACTACCGCACGCCACAGAGGCTTTAGCATTTGGCAGCCTTCATATCACGGAGATAAGGAAAAACGAACGGTGCTCCATCGAAGCGAAGGAAAGGTGGTGCAAAGGAATAGATGTGTACCTGTTGATTCCACCATAACCTTTCTGAAGCGGACCCCCTCTTAATAGTACGGCTTTCCTACGACTCAAACCCACTGAAAAGAAACGTAGAGAACCACCGTCTTCGATAGCCTCGGAGGAGCACCGAATCGTCTTGTGCCTAGACATGAGATATCTGAAATGCTCAATGTACATGATTAGTCTGCAAACGCATTGTCATCAATCTCCAAAACCACTTAGGGAGAAATATGTCCTTACATCGTCTGCAATAAAAAACCTAGTAAGCAAACTAATTGGCCTATTACTTTTAATCCATTTAATGATGGAATTGACATTTCATATTACACACACAATATATTTCATTTTCATATTACGACAACCAAGATTTTATAATTGAAATATATCAGAGTACAATATCATATAGCTTCAGCACCCAGTTACACCATATAGGCATATAGCTAGCTACCTCGTTACATAACACCACCAAGTCTCACTTATAAATCTAAAATGCTTTGGAAATTAGCATCATATACAGTAGATAGACAGATGAATCTCTGTAACATCCCAAATTTTCAATTTGGAATGTTATACATTAGGTCATCATGCATATCATATTTTTCTCGCATTTTCCGATCCTAGAAAATTTCACGCAACTCAAGGACCCTCGGAGAGAGTTGGAAGTTTCATTATTTTCATATTTGGAATTTCTCAAATCTTGAAAATAGGATCATTGGATTTATTTAATTATCTTCATAAAGTTTTTCCTATAAAAACTTAAGAGAGGGAATAATATGACTTTCCCAATATTTAGGAAAAATAAAGATATTATAAATAAATCAAAATTTGGTTTTGGAAGATTTATTTTGCTTAGGCAAAAATGAGCATTTTAAAAATTTATGCATGTTTGCCGTCTTTAAAGTTCATTTTGTTCGACTCATTTTTAGGAGTCGGGGAAAATTTGTTTAATTTAAATCGGAGTTCATTTGGTATTTTTTTTAATTCATTTTGTTTTTATTTAAAAAAACGCGCCCACTGGCCAAGGCTCAACCAGCTCAGGCCAGCCACCCAGCGCCCGCCTCCCTCTCCCTCACAGACGCCGCGCCAAGGTCCCTTCATGACGACGCCGCCCGCCGTCGGAGTCCGCCCGCCTCCCCCGGCTTGCCCTCCCCAAGCCACCCGGCACCCCTATTTATACCCCGCGGACCCCCTCTCTCTCACCTCGACCGCGCCCGCCCCAACCGAGTCCGCCGCCCGCCGCCGAGGACGCCCGTTCCTCGCCGTTCCCACGCCGGAGCCCCTAAATCGCCCTCGTCGCCTCGTCGCCCCTCGTCGACCAGCCGACCCTTGAACCCCCTCGCCGCACTGGAGCCCGCCCGTGAAAGAGCTGAGGTAGCCTCGCCGCCGCCCCGATCCGATCCGATCCGGTTTTTGTTAAAAGACCGATCCGGTTTATTTTTGCGATGTTCGGTTTTTTTTTTAAAAACCTAGATTGTTTTTTTTATTTTTTTCGGTTTTCTTATTTAGTGAACGTTCACCGACCCGTTCGTTTCAATGAACGCGTTCGTTGGATTAGTTCTGTTAACGAACGTCCGTTATTTAATCCGTTCGTCGTTTTCTTTTAAATCGGATTTAATCCATTATTTTTCTGATTCGATTTCTGATCCGATTTTCAAATCTGTTTTATTTCTTGCTCGTTTATCGGAATCAGGTGATTCAAGCGCCTGGAGTTTCATATTTAAACCGCCGTTCCGACTAACCTACTTACACAGAGTTTTGCTATTGTAAAATTTTTACTTAATTTCAGATTTGCTAAATCGAGTCGTTCTCTCTCGAGTTCCGACTTTTGATGCTTTATTTGATTCGATTCTTTTGCAACCAGGGTTCTTAAGTTGAACTATCTGGTTAGATCTTTTATTCGAGATTTCCGCATTAGATGAGTACTTATTGTATGCTTGTTGTTTGTCTGCGTTAGATCACCGGAGTGCGCCGCTTGTTATTTCAATCTCTAGGACTCATGGATCATCGCCAAGGCAAGTAACACTTTGATCATGCCTTTTCTACTACCCAGTTTTATGCATTAGATCAACCCTCAAACACTTGCATGTTTAGGATCTAATTAAATTGTGGGATGGGAAGTAGATTGAGGTAGTACCTATTACCTGTTTTACTTATGAAACCTTGGGAGTTACTTCTACGTTTGATTATTTGCCATGCTATGCTAGTAGACATGGATTGGGTGAGTGAATATCCATGACAGATGTGAGATTGTTAATTAATGGTTTATTTAAGGTGGCAACCTAAACACACATCTGGGTGGATTGAGGCACCTGGTTTCTATCAGGACTTGCTCAGATTTCTTGGACCGCCACCCGGGCTCTAAGGGATCATAAGATTATTCAAACTGGAAACTTCCGTGTGCAGCCACAAGCCAATTATGGGCTCTGGCGTAGTTGACTAAGTTGTGCGAACTCTTACGGGTAGGCTAGCTGATGTAGGGGATGTAGGTTGGTACGGTCTACCCACATGTAAGGTGCTAGCGCTTACGAAAGACTATGTCTCGGTCATCCGTCTCTCAAACACCATGTAGTCACGAGAACCAAACGGAGGCGATCGAGTCTTGTGGGGAAAAGTGCAAACCTCTGCAGAGTGTATAAACTAATCATGATTAGCCGTGTCCCGGTTATGGACATCTTGAGTATCTAGTACTTGAATATCATGTGAATCTCAACATGTTACTTCAAATAAAAGTTATTGGGTTTTAATGAGTACTTTTTAATTGGGATTGAGGATGCTGTCAACCATTCTCAATGTTTAACAACCACCATGATAGTTAAATAAAATTATTCCTTTGATGTAGGGAAAAATCAGCTTTATGCAAAAATGTAACCTTAGAGCCTTACCACCAGCCAAATATGCATGTAGTATAGGCTTGTTGCTTCATTGTTCTCTATGTGTTACATTGCCAGCATATTCCATGTGCTGACCCGTTTTCGGGCTGCAACTTTTCACGTTGCAGACTTTTCAGACGACGATGTAAGGTGTTAGGTCGTGGTTCTATACTCAGTGATGCCGTTGGAGTTGATGGACTCACTTGTCTTCCAAGCCTTCCGCTGTTATTATTAGATGGCCTTAAGCCATATTATTGTATTAAGTTCCCTTGTGGACAACGATGTAATAAGTGTGTGATTGCTACTCTGCTATAAATCCTTGAAATCTTGTGTGGTGTCGGCATTCTTGATCCAGGATGACATCGAGCACGAGCACTAGATCCATTCGGGTCCGTCGCTACAGAGAATGGTATCAGAGCACACGCTGACTGTAGGACACGACCACTAAGATAAAGCCATAGATCACTATTCTCTTCCCATTTTCTAACTCCTCATCTTTTCTACTCTCTTTAGGATGAAGGATGCGAAGATCAAGTACACCCAACCGGATGAAGGCACACCTTTTGGATTTCACTTGAAGGAAGTTACCAAGTACTGAACATTGGACTACCAAGCTTCACCGGACTTTCAACGCCACTGCACGAAGAGGAGCTGGAAGATTCACGCTCACGCCCCAATCACCAAGCCTATAGATAGTGTTTTCATTGCACCAACTTGGAGTGCAGGAAAGAGCATGGCAGCTCACATCACCATGGGACGCATTGGAGAAGTTTATCAAGAAGACCTCAAGGACACAATCTACCAGATTTGCGGACGCCGAGATGACAAATGGGACGTCGTCAAGACCAAGAAGGATAGATCCATTGCAGCATTTATCCAGAGTTAAACCGGCACATCCGACGCCAGGAGAACCAGATGTGCAATGATATGTTGGAGTTGCGTAATGCAAAGGGAAGGATCATCGATCTTGAAGAAGAACTAAAGACAACTCGCAAGGACTACATGGGCGAGATCGTAGCTCTAGCAAGACACAATAACGATCTTAAGTACGAGATTGAAGAACTGAAGAAGAAGTTGGCGCTCGGGAATGAAGACCAAGATGTCGATTGCCCAAGCGACTACATCAACATCGACGACACCGATTCGGATCCAAGTGAACCCGACTTTGAAGACGAAGCTGGAGCAGACATTATGGAGTCTTCCACCGGTTCAAATTAGTAGAAGTCCCCCCACATATTAGTAGTATTCCCTCCATGTAAACATTATAGTACACGCACTTGTGCGATAGTTAGATCGTTGTAAGCCTTTGTTTGATTGAATGAAGTGATTTTGTGTGTATTTGCTCATGTGCATTGGGTAGTGATTCCCCTTAGACCTCATTCTATTCTAAATTCTCATCTTTTCTAAACCCATCAGATGCCTCCGAGACGCGACCCCGGATTCGTTTTCCCGCCAGAGATCACCCAGCTGATCCAGCAGCAGAATACCCTGATTCAAACATTGGTGCAGAACCAGGGCAACAACAACAACAACAACCCACCGCCACCACCACCTACGGATCATCTGACTCGTTTCCTTAGAATAAACCCGCCAGTGTACTCCAGTAGCACCGAGCCAATTGTAGCAGATGACTGGCTCCGCAAGATAGGAAGGGAGCTGACCACTGCAGGATGCACGGATGGAGAAAGAGTGAAGTTTGCAGCACATCAGCTTGAAGGACCCGCAGACATGGTGGGAGAATTTCACAGCCACTTACCTCAGAGACAACCTTTGTCACATGGGATCAATTTCAGCAAGCTTTTCGCACGCCCATGTTTCAAAGGAGCTATGGCCATGAAGAAGCGTGAGTTTCGCAACTTACGCCAAGGAGGAAGGACTATTGGCGATTGGATGACTTTAGTAAACTAGCACGTTATGCCCCGGATGACGCGTTACTCTTGATGCAACTAAACAGGAGAAGTTTCTAGAAGGACCGAATGATGAGTTCAAGATGCCGTTGATGGTAGCCAGCTTCAATAACTACCAGGAGTTAGTAGATCGAGCCCTCATGATTGAAGGAAAGCAGCAGCAAATTGAGAACCGTAAGCGGAAGTATGGGCAAGGGAAGTATAACTCGAGCTCAAGAAACCTCGTTATACCCCTAAATCAGAATTCAGTTTCAGCATACCCATGGAGGAGGTAATTCGCATAACCATAACAGCACCAAGAATGGGAACGGAATGGAGGAAGTAACGGACAGAATCGCACCAACCCGTCAACACCATCCAAAGTAGACTGAGTCATATTACTTGCTTTAAGTGCCGCAAGAATGGGCATTATGCCAATGATCGCCCGAAGGCCATAATGGAAATGGCAATGGAAGCTCTGGAAAGAAGCCCAACCCTTTCAGTAGGGGACAGGTGAACCACATTGAAGTGGAGGAGGTTGAAGATCAGCCCGATGCAGTAATCGGTAAGTTTTTGGTTAAGTCATTTATTGCAGTTATTCTTTTCGATACTGGTGCATCGCATTCATACATATCAAGGGGATTTGTGGATAAGTACAAGTTACCAACCCAAGCCCTTAGGTCACCCATGCTAGTAACCTCACCGGGCGAGTACATGGCTAGTAAATGGTGTGATCGATCGCCATTAAGGATTGGACACTATGTTTTCCCCTCGGACCTAATAGTTCGGAATCCCAAGGATTGGATGTGATATTAGGTATGGATTGGTTATCAAGGTATGGAGGAAACATAGATTGCACCACAAAGTCAATTTTGCTCACCACACCATAAGGAAGAAGGATGAAGTATGTATCACGGCATCAGCCGAGAAGAGCGCAAGTTAATTGCTTATCAGGAGTGGTGCGGGAAGAAGTACCGATGGTGATGGATTTTCCTGATTTATTTCCGTACGATTTGCCAGGAATGCCACCGGATAGATACATTGTGTTTTTGTTCGAGCTTTTGCCAGTAACAGGCCCTTTATCGAAGCGACCGTATAGGATGCCAGCACAGGATTTGGCGGAAATCAAGAAGCAGATTAAGGAGCTTTTGGATAAGGGTTTTATACGCCCAAGTTCTTCACCTTGGGGATCACCCGTTTTGCTAGTGGAGAAGAAGGATGGATCGTTAAGAATGGTTGTTGATTATCGTGGATAGAATGAAGTAACAATCAAGAACAAGTACCCTCTACCTATGATAAATGATCTGTTTGATCGCTTGCAAGGAGCCAAGGTGTTTTCCAAGATCGACTTGCGATCGTGGTACCATCGATTGAAGATTCGGGAGCGGGACATACCCAAGACAGCATTTACCACGAGATATGGACTATACGAGTATACCGTTATGTCGTTTGGACTGACTAACGCACTGCACTATTTCATGAACCTGATGAACAAAGTGTTTATGGAGTTTTTGGATAAGTTAAATGCGTGGTGTTCATTGATGACATCTTGATTTTCCGAAGAATGAAGAGGAACACAAGGAACATTTGCGATTGGTTTTGGAGAAACCGAGGGAACACCAGTTGTATGCCAAGTTCAGCAAATGTGAGTTTTGGCTAAAGGAAGTTGGATTTCGGACATGTTATATCCGGAGAAGGGATAGCAGTTGATCCCACAAAAGTTGAGACCGTAACCAAATGGGAAGCACCAACGACAGTTGGAGAGATTCGGAGTTTCCTTGGACTCGCAGGATACTACCGAAGGTTCATTGAGAATTTCTCAAGGATTGCTAAGCCTATGACAGAATTGTTGAAGAAGGAGAACAAATTTATATGGACCGAGGACTGTGAGGCAAGTTTTCAGGAGTTGAAGAAAAGATTGGTTACCTCACGGTTTTGATATTGCGGATCGGACTAAGGACTATGAGGTGTATTGCGGCGCTTCACGCCGAGGACTTGGAGCAAAGGTGCTTATGCAGGAAGGAAGAGTTGTTTCGTATGCTTCACGACAACTTAAGCCCCATGAGTTGAATTATGCCACTCATGATTTGGAGTTAGCAGCCGTTGTGCATGCCACGAAGACGTGGAGACATTTTCTCATTGGAAACCATTGTGAAGTATATACGGATCACAAGAGTTTGAAGTACATCTTCACACGTATGAAATTGAATCTCGAGACAAAGGAGATGGTTAGAGCTTATCAAGGATTATGACATGAGATTGCATTATCACCCGGGAAGGCTAATGTCGTAGGCGGCGCATTGAGCAGTAAGAGACACATCAATACCCTAATGATGGGAGGAATACCCTATGAGTTAGCCGATGACTTTCAAGAGCTATGTTTTGATATAGTTCCGTGAGGCTATGTAGCAGCATTGGAGATTCAACAACGCTGATGGACAAAATCGGAGAAGCCCAAAAGGCGAGATAAGGAAGTTGCCTCTATAAAGGAGAAAATGAGCAAAAGAAAAGCTAAAGGATTTCGTGAGGATGAGCACGATACCCTATGGTTTGAAGACCGTGTTTTGTGCCCAATGACCCGTAGATCATGAAGTTGATTTTACAAGAAGCCCATGATTCACCCTATTCGATTCACCCAGGAAATACCAAGATGTACTTGGATTTGAAGAATACTTTCTGGTGGACCGGAATGAAGAAGGATATCGCGGAGTATGTAGCAGTTTGCGATGTATGTCAGAAAGTAAAGGCAGAACATCAGAAGCCAGCAGGATTGTTACAACCATTGCCGATACCCGAATGGAAGTGGGATAAACTAGGCATGGATTTTATCACAGGATTGCCAAAGACTCGTTCAGGATATGACTCGATTTGGGTTATAGTCGACCGTTTAACAAAGGTAGCTCATTTCATTCCAGTCAAGACTACCTATAGCGGTGCTAAGTTGGCAAAGATATACATGACCAGAATTGTGTGCTTACACGGAGTTCCGAGGAGCATTGTATCGAGATAGAGGAACCCGGTTTACCTCGAAATTTTGGAACCGGTTGCATGAAACATTGGGAACCCGATTGGAATTCGATGCAGCTTTCCACCCATAGACCGATGGATGCACCGAGAGAGTCAATCAGATTCTGGAGGACATGCTTTGAGAGCTTGTGCCCTAGATTATGGATCTAGCTGGGATGATAATTTGCCGTCGCAGAATTTTCCTACAACAACAGTTACCAAACCAGCTTGAAGATGGCACCTTCGAGGCTTTGTATGGAAGAAGGTGCAGGACACACCGTTATCATGGGGACGAAACTGGAGATCGTCGCTTGTTTGGACCAGATTTGATTAAGGAGTCCGAGCAGAAAGTTAAGTTGATTCGAGACAGCTCAAGGTAGCCCAGTCGGACAAAAGAGTTATGCCGATTCAAAGCGCCAGCGATTGAGTATGAAGTTGGAGATAGAGTATATCTCGAGTATCCCCACTTCGAGGAGTTAAGCGCTTTGGAGTTAAAGGAAAGTTAGCACCCGTTTCGTTGGACCGTATAAGATTTTGCAACGCATGGGAGAAGTTGCTTATAAGTTGGAATTACCGGAAGGACTGTCGAGGAGTTCATGATGTATTCCATGTTTCTCGATTGAAGAAATGTCACCCCGAGATAGCAGAGGTACCGTTAAGAGACACAGTGCCACCGAAGCAATTCAGTTGAAGGATGGTTTGACATATGAGGAAAACCGGTTAAGATTCTCGATTATGCCAGCAGAATTACCCGCAGCAAGGTTATCAAGTTTTGCAAAGTTCGGTGGAGCCACCACACCAGGATGAAGCCACACAGGAAAGAGAGGAAGTTTTGCTCAAGGACCACCCTCACCTATTTTCTAGCCAACCCGAATCTCGAGGGCGAGATTCATCTTAAGAGGTAGGTTTGTAACATCCCAAATTTTCAATTTGGAATGTTATACATTAGGTCATCATGCATATCATATTTTTCTCGCATTTTCTGATCCTAGAAAATTTCACGCAACTCAAGGACCCTTGGAGAGAGTTGGAAGTTTCATTATTTTCATATTTGGGATTTCTCAAATCTTGAAAATAGGATCATTGGATTTATTTAATTATCTTCATAAAGTTTTTCCTATAAAAACTTAAGAGAGGGAATAATATGACTTTCCCAATATTTAGGAAAAATGAAGATATTATAAATAAATCAAAATTTGGTTTTGGAAGATTTATTTTTCTTAGGCAAAAATGAGAATTTTAAAAATTTATGCATGTTTGCCGTTTTTAAAGTTCATTTTGTTCGACTCATTTTTAGGAGTCGGGGAAAATTTGTTTTATTTAAATCGGAGTTCATTTGGTATTTTTTTTAATTCGTTTTGTTTTTATTTAAAAAGCGCCAAGGCCCAACCAGCCAGCCAGGCCGACCAGCGCCCGCCTCCCTCTCCCTCATGCGCCTTGCCGCCCAAAGTCCCCTTCGAGGGCAGCGCGCCCGCCACGCGAGTCCGGCTCGCCCGCCTCCCGGCTTGCCCTCCCCCAAGCCACCGGCGCCCCCCCCTATTTATACCCCGCGGACCCCCCTCTCTCTCACCTCGACCGCCGCCCCGCCCGAGGGCGCGCCGCCGCCGTTCCCCGCCGGCCGGAGCCCTCGTCGCCCTCGTCGCCCCTCGCCCGACCCATGACCCGTCGAACCCCCCCTCGCCGCACCGGAGCCCGCCGGAGCCCCGCCGGCGAAGAGCCGCCGGAGGTAGCCCCTCGCCGCCGCCCCGATCCGATCCGATCCGGTTTTTGTTAAAAGACCGATCCGGTTTATTTTTGCGATGTTCGGTTTTTTTTTATAAAAAAAAACCTGGATGGTTTTTTTATTTTTTTCGGTTTTCTTATTTAGTGAACGTTCACCGACCCGTTCGTTTCAATGAACGCGTTCGTTGGATTAGTTCTGTTAACGAACGTCCGTTATTTAATCCGTTCGTCGTTTTCTTTTAAATCGGATTTAATCCATTATTTTCGATTCGATTTCGATCCGATTTTCAAATCTGTTTTATTTCTTGCTCGTTTATCGGAATCAGGTGATTCAAGCGCTGGAGTTTCATATTCTGAAACCGCCGTTCCGACTAACCTACTTACACAGAGTTTTGCTATTGTAAAATTTTTACTTAATTTCAGATTTGCTAAATCGAGTCGTTCTCTCTCGAGTTCCGAATTTCGATGCTTTATGTGATTCGATTCTTTTGCAAACTGTGGTTCTTAAGTTGAACTATCTGGTTAGATCTTTTATTCGAGATTTCCTGTGCATTAGATGAGTACTTATTGTATGCTTGTTGTTTGTCTGCGTTAGATCACCCGGAGTGCGCCGCTTGTTATTTCGAATCTCTAGGACTCGCGGATCATCAGCAAGGCAAGTAATACTTTGATCATGCCTTTTCTACTACCCAGTTTTATGCATTAGATCAACCCTCAAACACTTGCATGTTTAGGATCTAATTAAATTGTGGGATGGGAAGTAGATTGAGGTAGTACCTATTACCTGTTTTACTTATGAAACCTTGGGAGTTACTTCTACGTTTGCTTATTTGCCATGCTATGCTAGTAGACGTGGATTGGGTGAGTGAATATCCATGATGTATGTGAGATTGTTAATTAATGGTTTATTTAAGGTGGCAACCTAAACACACATCTGGGTGGATTGAGGCACCTGGTTTCTATCGAGGACTTGCTCAGATTTCTTGGACCGCCACCCGGGCTCTAAGGGATCATAAGATTATTCAAACTGGAAACTTCCGTGTGCAGCCACAAGCCAATTATGGGCTCTGGCGTAGTTGACTAAGTTGTGCGAACTCTTACGGGTAGGCTAGCTGATGTAGGGGATGTAGGTTGGTACGGTCTACCCACATGTAAGGTGCTAAGCGCTTCTGAAAGACTATGTCTCGGTCATCCGTCTCTCAAACACCATGTAGTGCGAGAACCAAACGGAGGCGATCGAGTCTTGTGGGGAAAAGTGCGCAAACCTCTGCAGAGTGTATAAACTAATCATGATTAGCCGTGTCCCTGGTTATGGACATCTTGAGTATCTAGTACTTGAATATCATGTGAATCTCAACATGTTACTTCAAATAAAAGTTATTGGGTTTTAATGAGTACTTTTTAATTGGGATTGAGGATGCTGTCAACCATTCTCAATGTTTAACAACCACCATGATAGTTAAATAAAATTATTCCTTTGATGTAGGGAAAATCAGCTTTATGCAAAAATGTAAATCAGAGAGCCTTACCACCAGCCAAATATGCATGTAGTATAGGCTTGTTGCTTCATTGTTCTCTATGTGTTACATTGCCAGATATTCCATGTCTTGACCGTTTTCGGGCTGCAACTTTTCACGCTATGCAGACTTTTCGCATTTACGATGTAAGGTGTTAGGTCGTGGTTCTATACTCGGTGATGCCGTTGGAGTTGATGGACTCACTTGTCTTCCAAGCCTTCCATTGTTATTATTAGATGGCCTTAAGCCATATTATTGTATTAAGTTCCCTTGTGGACAACGATGTAATAAGTGTGTGATTGCTACTCGCTATAAATCCTTGAAATCGTCTGCGGTGTCGGCATTATCGATCCAGGGATGACACTGAGCACAGAGCACTAGATCCATTCGGGTCTGGTCGCTACAATCTCATCTGGAAAACTGCTGAAGCCGAAGGCGGATATTGAGCTATGATATTGAAGGTCCCTGCAATTTTAGGCCAGTGCATGTGGATGATTGACCACCCATCCATCATCCTCTTGAGGACTTCAATATTGTCCTATGGGTGTTGTATGAATACCTTCCTTGCCTCTTGACCATACAGGTGGTTTAAGAGGTAATCATCGATGAACTGGTTTGGAAAGGCCTGAAAACAAAGATATGCATAAATATCTTCTATAAATTTTAAAATGGTGCAAAGGAATAAAAAACAAGGTATAAGAGTTAGTATCATCCTGTAGTTGACTGATGTCTTCTGCATTGTGCAGACAGATCTTGTTGTTTTTGTCGCTAGTTTCTTTATCCTAACAATCTTTGTGAATCTCTTGACTTGACTGATATTCATGGACATCTCATTTCCCCATATTAATAGGTTACTTGAGGACAATCATGAATTAAGCTTGGGGTGCTGATACGTCTCCAACATATCTATAATTTTTATTGTTTCATACTATATATTATCAATCTTGGATGCTTTATATGTATTTATATGCTATTTTATATCATTTTTGGGAACTAACCTATCCTATATACTTAAGAAGTCCACCCCCACTACTTGATTTATCTCAACATGCAGCATAGACACATCAGCATCCAATCATACCAAGACACGTCACACCTCATGAGGCCCTTTTCCCTGAAATGAAAAACAAAATCTATTCCCATGATTCCCCACGCCCCACGCCCGCACATAATGACGACATCATCCTTCGGTTAGGGCATCTCTAACAGTTGTAAGATAGTTGTTGGCAAAGATGCCACCTAGGATATAGTGATAATGTGGCATGTAATAAATGTGGAGAGAGAGCAAAGTTGTATGTAGATTAACCAACAACCTTTGCACAAGCTCCAAGGTGAAATAGAGAGCAATCACATTTATTTTCTCACCATCTATTGGATAGCTTAGATACAACCTATTGGAGTAGTTGTATGATAGCTTGTTGGTTGATGACATGGACATTTTACCAACAAGACTAAGTTGATGACATGGACATTTTACCAACAAGACTAACATACAACCTGTTGGAGATGTTCTTACCAGGGAACACACCAGCCACCACAACATGCTTATGCGTACAGAATACACGTCTTCTAAAGCATTGGCATAATTAACTCTCCCACCCAGTTCCTCAATTAACTCCACCGTCCATTGCTTTCCATAACTTTCTATTCATCTTCTCCACCGAGTAACTGATGCAGTGGTTCTCCCCTTTAAGCTTCAATCTCTGCTCACATGGATCCCCTTGCTGTGGCTGGTCGGACTGAGGTGAGGTTCCCCTCTCGGTGCAGCGCCCGCCTCTGCCGGTGCCATCGCCTGCCCCCCCCCTCCCCCGCCCCCGCAGCAGTCTTTGGTGGCCTCCGTCGGACACTGTTTCGTCTGTCGCTCCAGGCAGATGGAATACAGAATACATGGAGAGGATGTTGCAGCATGCGGTGGTGGATTTCTGGTCATCTTACTCGACCAACATCATCTGACCAAAGGTGGGTGCTCTCCCTCCTCAATCTTCTCAGATCTGACTGCTTTTTTGAGTTAGGATGGATTGAAAAGTCTGATTTGTTTGTTGTAGGAGCCACCTTTTGGAAGAAAGCTCTGTTCGGTCTCCATCCACCTCCTGCTAGAAGCAAGTCCATTTAGTCTCTCATGTCCACAATCCTCGCAAACTCAAGAACTGTCGGCAAGCATATGTCGAGGTATGCTAGATCGTGCTCATATCTCCGATCCGGTTGATTCTAATTGGAAGCGCTAACAATTTCCTAATTTTTTCAGATCTTAGAGTATTGTTTGTACATCTTCTATAATATTTTGCTTTGAATCGATGCATATGGATTTTTGTGCATTTTTCAGATCTTAGAGTACTGTTTGTACCATGTTGTCAGAATCGCGATTCTGTTAATACGATCCTACGACTTTACGATCCAAACTAACCCCTATGATTCTACGATTTTAGTTCTTAGAATCTATGTTTCTATGATTCTAATAGTGAAGATTCTATGATTTGCGATCCTACCATCGAAGCTCCGATCCGATTCAAAATCACGATTCTGACAACCTTGGTTTGTACAACTTCTGTAATATTTTGCTTTGAATCAATGCATATGGATTTTTGTGCATTATTCGTTGTGGCTCTGTGTTGCTTACGAATCAACCCATCAGCCTTTTCAGACTTGGATATTTGTCATGTTGATGAGCTTGCTTTCATGTATTTTGCCACATCTGATTAACCTTTCATGGCAATATCAACATGAATAGTTAATGATAAATCCAGCCACATTTATCTCTACTATGCTCATTCTTACAAGCTTTGTATTTTTGGAACACAACTGTTTTACCTTCGACAATGCCATACGGGCATCAGCTCCCTATATTTTGCTATATATAATTTTTTTTAAGTTCGTAGAGTACTCTACTGTTGTTTTTTTATCACGAACTAATTTGGGTTTTCTCTATAAGTAGCGCTTTATATACAACTCTGGCCCCTACTTTTTTTCTTTGTGTAGACTATCATCTTTCTTCTATGATGTTACCGATTATACTATTTGAGCATTGCTTCCCTTGGTTCCATTGCTCCAGTTTTTATGGCATGACATTAGAGCCATGTAATAAAGGATTCCGACTTCAGTTGAAACCCAACTCTGATGACATGGTAGATACAAATTGCATTGGGATTTAGATCTACCAGCTAGGAGTTTAACTATTTGTCATGCCTCTTGAATATAAAAGCTAACATAATTTTCATTGATGGAGCATGTATGAGTGTAATTATTGCATTATGCAGATGTAAAATTTATGATGAATGAACAAATTTGCTTCACTTGGTAATATTAAATATGAACACAGTTCTGGTTACATTTTTTCTACTGTTCGTCAATCCCGTTTTGTCCGGCACCCAACATTGTATAATTTTCATTATATACAGTCTATCTTTGTAGATGTTTGGTGAGTTCATCTATTAAAGAGATACTTAGTATTCAAGTCCACATGAAAACTAACTTGAAACAAGTGATTTTCCATTGGTGAAGCAAATATTTACGGCAAGTTGTACACGGATGTCCCCGCAGCAACGCATGATAAGTCATCTAGAAGTTTTTGTTCAAGTACCAACTTATCAATGGTTCCAGTTTATGTTCTTTATTGCACTTATGATCTCAATACAAACCTATAGTGTCTTAACATATATTCATGAATGGATCCAATTTTTGTTCGTTGGTGCACTTATGATCTCGATAGAAAGCTACAGTGTGCACTAAAGTTGAATGGATCAATTTATATGTATTTTCCTATTTTCAATTACCATATTGTTCAACATTTGTCCATATGTATTTTCAACTTTTCAATTATCATATTGTCTGTCCAAACATTCGTCTTCTATGGAAAACAAATAATCCAAATGTATTGCATCCAATTCCCGTTGCAACGCGCGGGGTATTATCTAGTTAATCCAATGCCTAGTGCCAGTTATTATTTTCTGCTCGTTTTTGGTTTTCTAGAAAATCAAATACCAAACGGAGTCCAAACGCTCTAAACTTTTTGATGATTTTTTTTTCTAAACATAAGAGACCCTAGAAGCTTCGGGAGGAGACCATAGGACAAACAAGGAGACGGCAAGGCAACAGGGTGCGCGCAGGGGGGTCGCGCCATGTTACCTTATGGTCCCCACAAGGCTCCGTCTGACCTAATTCCACTTCTATAAATTCTCAAATCTTGGGAAACCCCGAGGGAGCCACCTGAAACACTTTTTCCGCCACCGCAAGCTTCTGTTCTTCTGCGATACCATCTCGAGGCCTTTTTTGGTACTCAGCCGGAGGGGGAATCAATCATGGAGGTCTTCTACATCATCCTTGCTGTGTTTAGATGATGTGTGAGTAGTTTACCACAGACCTACAGGCCCATAGCTAGTAGCTAGATGGCTTCTTCGCTCTGTTTGATCTTCAATACAATGTTCTCCTCGATCTTCTCGGAGTTTTATCCGATGTAATCTTCTTTTGCGGTGTGTTTGTTGGAATCTGATGAATTGTGGGTTTATGATCAGATTATTAATTGAAAGTAATTGAGTCGTTTCTTAATTTTATTATGCATGATTGTGATAGCTTTGTATTTCTCTTCGATCTATCCTTTCAGTGGGAGAGGTGCCTTGTAGTGGGTTCAATCTTGCGGTGTCCCCACCTCGTGATAGAAGAGGTAGCGAGGCACGTATTATATTGTTGCTACTATGGATAAAACGATGGGGATTGCTTGGGTTTACTTTGTCTATATCATGTCATCTTGCTTAAAGCGTTATTCTATTTGTCATGAACTTAATACCATAGATGCATGCTGGATAGCGGCCGATTAGTGGAGTAATAGTACTAGATGCAGGCAGGACTCGGTCTACTTGTCATGGTCGTTTGGTCGATATGTGTGATCATTTCCATGAATAACGTCATAACTATGTGTTTTTCTATCAATTGCCCAATAGTAAATTGTTTACCCATAGTATGCCATGTGTTCGAGAGAGAAGCTTGTAGTGAAAACTATGGCCCCCAGGTATATTTTACATATTATAAAAACCAAAAATATATTGTTGCAATTTATTTATTTTTATTTTGGTTTGCAATTTATTATCTACTCCCTCCGTTCCTAAATGTAAGTCTTTGTACAGATTTCACTATGGACAACATATAGATGTATCTAGATACATTTTAGAGTATAGATTCACTCAGTTTGCTCCGTATGTGGTCCATAGTGGAATCTCTCCAAAGACTTATATTTAGGAACGGAGGGAGTATCAATCACTATCAGTATTAATCCTTGCAAGTAACGAGTTCAAGGGGATTGATAACCCTCTTGCCCGCGTTGGGTGCAAGTATTTACTTTTGTTGTGTAGGTACTAAAGACAGGAATTTGCGTGGTTCTCCAATTGGTTCGATAACCTTGGTTCTCACTGAGGGAAAAACTTATCTCTACTATACTACATCTCCCCTGCTATTCGGGGAAAATCCCAACGCAGTTTACAAATGGCAATGGCGTGCACCCCCTAATCCAGGACATCATCAAAGCAGGCGAGGGATTGATCTACCACTACAAAAAAATACTTCCCTGATGATACGTGTTTGTCATAGTAGGTCGCGTTTTTTGTCATGCATGTACATCCATGACAAATTTATGACAGAATCAAGATAGTCATACCTGTGCTGTCGTAGAAGTGTTCCATGACATTACCAAAATTATCATCACGGAAGTGTCCACTTCCATGACGATAAATCGCGCGTCACGAAAGTGCTTTCGTCAAGGGTGACCGACACGTGGCATCCACCGTAATCTTAACGTCGTTAAGCTATCGGGTCGGGTTTTGGATCCGATAACCCGTTAACAGCCCCGACCAATGGGGATTTTCCACGTGTAAAATCATCCTTGGCTGGAGGAAACACGTGTCGACTCATCGTTGGGACAGATGTCATCCACTCATTGGACAGAAGGCGCCTATGATACGTCGACACGTGGCAGGACCAACAGAGGCCCATTCCTATGAAAAGGCCGGCCCGTTTGACTTGGTCAAAGGTGGCGAGCGGCCCATGGAAAGCCTGTTAATGGCTTGTTCGCATATAGCCCATTTACAGCCCGCTAACACAAGGCCCGTTACGCCCTATCCGAATTAGGCCCAGTAGCGTCATCTAGGCCATCCAATATGATTCCAGCCCGTTTTCACTTCTGGCCCATGTATGGCCCATGACGTCTTTCGGCCCATATGAGGCCCTATGTAACTCTTGGCCTATTAACGGCCCGTGGTGAAACTGGCCCGCAATGAACAGTGTATCACTTTACACCCATTAACGGCCCGTGGTGAAACTGGCCCGTAATGAACAGTATATAACATTATACCCATTAAGGGCCCGTTATTTAGTTGGGCCATTTCCAGCAAATTTTATCTTTCGACCTTCTCAGAGCCCATTTATTCTTGGGCTAATTTCCAACATTCGTTTACTTACGGCCCGTTACTGTCATTTTCTGCTTGTGGGCCAAATTCAGCCCGTGGTTACATCGGCCCGTTTGTGGTCCGTTTTCATAGCGTCATCAAATACGGCCTATTAGCGATGGCCCGTTATGGTGATACGGCCCGTATAAGGCCCATTGATGATACGGCCCGTAGAAGGCCCGTTGTTTCTACGACCCGTAGAAGGCCCATTGTTTCTACGGCCCGTAGAAGGCCCACTGTTTCTACGGCCCGTAGGAGGCCCAGTGTCACTATCGTAAATACTAGTCCATTGTTATTGTGGCCTAGTTTTAAAAAGAACTGCACTGACTACAAGCAAACAAATAAACAAGACAACAAGGAAATAAATAAGCAAGCAACTTATGCTAGGCTATCACGGCTGTTACACATATTACATCCACTTTGGGCATCAAAGTTTGCCACCGGTGCAAATATAGGGAACAAAGCGGCATATCATATGCCTTTGGTTGTCAAAGTTGGCGACAGCGCAAATAAACGCCAAGACAAAACAAATCCGAACTGAAACCACTTGAAGATCTCAAGAAACAATATCACAGGTACCCATAATGTCTTTGGCAAGATGCTTAGCAAGCTTATTAACTTTCTCTTGTTTGGCGCTTAAATCCTCCGGTAGCTTTGTTGCACCGGAAAATATGCATCTGAATTCTGCGAGGACTTCCTCGGTCCTTGACTTCGTCAGAGCACATCTGATTGATGTCTTTCAACTTGAAGTTGAGACTCAAGAAGACGAACTGATTCAGCAGCGAGTTGAAGAGCTTACGCCAGATGAGTGGCCAGTAACTCGAACACTACATCAAGATAGGACTTTTGGGTTCCCTCACTATCGTCAAGATAGTTTTTATCAGCTTTCTTGGAGACCAACAAGGATGTCTCACTATCTTGAACCTTATCTGCATTACTTCCTTTACCATTGGATAACGCGGTACTGTTCTCCAATATTTTGTCCGCATTATAAAAGAGAAACAAGCAGACACAACACATGTTTACCATGTTGTATATGAAACTCATTTTGGTAAATGAGTTCAAGAGTAAAGTGGACAGGATAACAAAGATGAAACAAACATATATCTATGTACCATGGTCACTTTATGGTCTATATCATTCTAGTTTTTGTTGCCAAATCAAGAAAGAGACAGTTCAAATAATATTTGTTCAAGACAAAGCAGAATAGACAGAATATAAGTGTGGGTAACTATAGAGCAATAACAACACTTGTAATGTGCATGACATGAGAACATAACTGTTTATTCAATTGAAACTGAAATCAACATAGAGCAGGTTACAACAGCAAAGCAGTTAAAGAAACAGGTTTAAAACATACTGTTGCGCCATTGGAGTTTCAGTTCCATCCTTCAAATTTGAAAATAGTTGGTATGAGTAAATACAGTAATGCAAGAGCAAAGGAGTATGAACCATAGCTACGTAACCTGACACGAGAACAAATCTTCTTCTCCTTTAAGTGTTGAGTTGGGATTCGGAGTGGTGGTCCTCGTGCTTTGGGCACTGCAGTTCCCTTACTAACCGCTCGTGTTTGGGTGCTCTGTGGTGGAGATGGTGTTGTGTCAACTGGAACTGGGTTACTATCTGCCGGGGTTGGGGTTAGAAGGGGTGTAGTTGTTTCTCTGTCCAACTGGGCAGGGGTACAATCTGCGAGAGTCTGGGTTGTGTGGTGGATTTGGTGCTTGGGCAAGTACAACCGTGGTTCTATCTGCATCAACTGGTAGCACTATCTTTTCTGAAGACTGTGTTGTTACTCCCTTAGATACTGCCATCATGCTCTCCAATTCAAATGGCTGATAAACAACAAAAGTAATTGAAAGTATAGACATTGTATGATAGACAGGTGCAATGGATAGTGGGGAATAAAAGAGGGCATGAAATAATTCATATTTATGTTGTCTAACCAAACAGGATAGCATGACACAATTTCACATATATGATGGGTAACTAAACAGGATAGCATGACACAATTTCACATTATGATGGCTAACTAAAAAAGATGGAAAGACATAGTTCAAAATATGATACTATGTAAACAGGATGACATGACATAACTATATAATGTGTTTATTAAATAGGTTGGCATGCCATAATTCACATACATTCATGGATAGAATGCCATAATTCTAAATATGATGACTGTAAACACTAAACAGGATGAGATGATATAACTATATGATGTCTTTATTAAATGGGTTGCCATGCCATAATTCAGATAGATGATGTATGTACTATGTAAACATGATGGCATGATATAATTCAAATATATGATTTATATAGTAAGGAAGTAAGCAGATGGCAATCTATATATGATGTAAAAACTAAGCAATGCAAGACAACATGCATGACATGGGTAATATAACTGTCGGTGTCAAAACCGGCGGATCTTGGGTAGGGGGTCCCGAACTGTGCTTCTAGGCGGATGGTTACAGGAGACAAGGGACACGATGTTTTTACCTGTGTTCGGGCCCTCTCGATGGAGGTAAAACCCTACTCTTGCTTGATTAATATTGATGATATGGGTAGTACAAGAGTGGATCTACCACGAGATCAGAGAGGCTAAACCCTAGAAGCTAGCCTATGGTATGATTGTTGTTCGTCCTATGGACTAAAAACCCTCCGGTTTATATAGACACCGGATAGGGTTAGGGTTACCAGAAGTCGGTTACAATGGTAGGAGATCTACATATCCGTATCGCCAAGCTTGCCTTCCACGCCAAGGAAAGTCCCATCCGGACACGGGACGAAGTCTTCAATCTTGTATCTTCATAGTCCAGAGTTCGCCAACGGTGATAGTTTGGCTATCCGGACACCCCTAATCCAGGACTCCTCAAGAGCCCCGAACCGGACTTCAATGACGCATTTAATCCGGCGCGCACATTGTCTTCGGCATTGCAAGGCGGGTTCCTCCTCCGAATACTTCATAGAAGATTTTGAACACAAGGATAGTGTCCGCTCGCAAAACAAGTTCCACATACCACCGTAGAGAGAATAACCTTTGCACAGATCTGGCGGCGTATTCCGTGGCGTGACATCACACCACGACCAGGCCTTTATACGAATCGTTTTTACTGTTCCACCTCAGCGCGTTTAGCGAGGCGGTTTCCTTGGCACGTCTTATCAGAGCGGAGATCGTGGCCCCTTATTCCGGGATTCCCATCAATACATACATGGGTAACCCAACCGCGCCATTGATTACGGCGCTTGGGAGATAAGCGAGTTTTACCAGGCTGGCGGGGGACGCATAGCTTCGTCCGTCCATATAAGGGGATACGGATCCACCTTTTTGTTGGGGAACGTAGCAGAAATTCAAAATGTTCCTACGTGTCACCAAGATCTATCTAAGGAGAAACCAGCAACGAGGGGAAGGAGAGTGCATCTACATACCCTTGTAGATCGCTAAGCGGAAGCGTTCAAAGAGAACGGGGTTGAAGGAGTCGTACTCGTCGTGATCCAAATCAGCGGAGATCCTAGTGCCGAACGGACGGCACCTCCGCGTTCAACACACATACAGCCAGGTGACGTCTCCCACGCCTTGATCCAGCAAGGAGAGAGGGAGAGGTTGAGGAAGACTCCGTCCAGCAGCAGCACAACGGCTTGGTGGTGATGGAGGAGTGTGGCAATCCTGCAGGGCTTCGCCAAGCACCGCGGGAGAGGACAAGGGAGAGAGGTAGGGCTGCGCCAGGGAGAGGTGAAAACTCATATGTTGGCAGCCCAAAAACCCTCAAGTATAAATAGGGGGAGAGGGGGGGCTGCGCCCCCACCTAGGGCTCCACCCCTAGGGGCGCCGGCCAGCCCAATCCCATCTAGGGTGGCGGCCAAGGGGGAGGAGAGGGGGAAACTTGCCCCCCAAGCTAGGTGGGGCGCCCCCTCCCCAAACCCTAGGCGCCTTGGGCCCTTGTGGGGGCGCACCAGCCCACCTGGGACTGGTCCCCTCCCACACTTGGCCCATGCAGCCCTCCGGGGCCGGTGGCCCCAGTTGGTGGACCCCCAGGACCCTCCCGGTGGTCCCGGTACGTTACCGATAAAACCCGAAACTTTTCCGGTGACCAAAACAGGACTTCCTATATATAAATCTTTCCCTCCGGACCATTCTGGAACTCCTCGTGACGTCCGGGATCTCATCCGAGACTCCAGACAACATTCGGTAACCACATACAATCTTCCTTTATAACCCTAGCGTCATCGAACCTTAAGTGTGTAGACCCTACGGGTTCGGGAACCATGTAGACATGACCGAGACGTTCTCCGGTCAATAACCAACAGCGGGATCTAGATACCCATGTTGGCTCCCACATGTTCCACGATGATCTCATCGGATGAACCACGATGTCAAGGACTTAATCTATCCCGTATACAATTTGTTTGTCTAACGGTATTGTACTTGCCCGAGATTCGATCGTCGGTATACCGATACCTTGTTCAATCTCGTTACCGGCAAGTCTCTTTACTCGTTCCGTAACACATCATCCCGTGATCAACCCCTTGGTCACATTGTGCACATTATGATGATGTCCTACCGAGTGGGCCCAGAGATACCTCTCCGTCAACCGGAGTGACAAATCCCAGTTTCGATTCGTGCCAACCCAACAGACACTTTCGGAGATACCTGTAATGCACCTTTATAGCCACCCAGTTACGTTGTGACGTTTGGTACACCTCAAGCATTCCTACGGTATCCGGAAGTTGCACAATCTCATGGTCTAAGGAAATGATACTTGACATTAGAAAAGCTTTAGCATACGAACTACGATCTTTGTGCTAGGCTTAGGATTGGGTCTTGTCCATCACATCATTCTCCAAATGATGTGATCCCGTTATCAACGACATCCAATGTCCATGGTCAGGAAACTGTAACCATCTGTTGATCAACGAGCTAGTCAACTAGAGGCTTACTAGGGACATGGTGTTGTTTATGTACCCATACATGTATCTGAGTTTCCTATCAATACAATTAAAGCATGGGTAATAAACGATTATCATGAATAAGGAAATATAATAATAACTAATTTATTATTGCCTCTAGGGCATATTTCCAACAGTCTCCCACTTGCACTAGAGTCAATAATCTAGTTCACATCGCCATGTGATTAACACTCACAAGTCACATCGCCATGTGACCAACATTCAAAGATTTTACTAGAATCAATAATCTAGTTCACATCACTATGTGATTAACACTCAATGAGTTCTGGGTTTGATCATGTTATGCTTGTGAGAGAGGTTGTAGTCAACGGGTCTGCAATATTCAGATCCGTATGTACTTCGCAAATCTCTAGGTCATATTGTAAATGCTGCTTCCACGCTCCACTTGGAGCTATTCCAAATGGTTGCTCCACTATACGTATCCGGTTTGCTACTAAGAGTCATTCGGATAGGTGTTAAAGCTTGCATCGACGTAACCCTTTACGCCGAACTCTTTATCACCTCCATAATCGAGAAACATGTCCTTATTTGCTGCAAGGACAATTTTGACCGCTGTCCAATGATCCATTCCTGGATCATTCTTGTACCCCTTGACTGACTCATGGCAAGGCACACTTCCGGTGTGGTACACAGCATAGCATACTATAGAGCCTACATCTGAAGCATAGGGGACGACCTTTGTCCTTTCTCTCTCTTCTGCCGTGGTCGAGCTTTAACTCTTTGTCGGCGTTCTGGGAACGGGGGTCCCCAGACTTGCCTGCCTGCAGCCTGCGGCGTGGCTCGAAGGAGGCCCAGCATGGCCCATCTTCATCAACGCAAGCTCAAGACCCTCGCGAGGGGCCAAGCCTCATGAGGCGGACGACAAGGAGCTTCCTCGAGCACGGCCTCGTCGGCTGGCTCATGAGGAGGCGGAGAGTTCAAGGCGTGGTACCTCGCGAGGTGCCCATGATGCAAGCCATGATTTACCAAGGGCGCCTGGGAGCGCCAGCCACATGATGTCCTCCTTTCCACTTTGGTGCAAAGGGAGCAAGCGCAGGCGAGAGCATCAAGCAAAGGCATCTGTTTTGGTGCAACAAGACCAAGAACAGCCCAACGGCTGTAAGGGAGTCATTGTGGAGCCCAAGCAGGCGTCCTCACCAGAGCCTTTGGTAGGCGAGGACCAACTTTAGTCAGGATAAGTGTACCCGCTGTTCCCCTTCAAAATGGCCAATTGTTGGCGCCTTTCCCGCTCAATATTTGGGAAGAGGCCCAGGGCCTTCGCCTATAAATAGGGGTAGCCACCCCCAGGGCAGGGAGATCGGAATCCTCATCAAGAAACCAGTAGCTAGAGCGACTGAACACCACCTAGCAGTTCATTGCACCCGCCAAGAACAGACCCACACGAGGCTGTTCTTCCTTGTATTGTTCCTCATCAGCCCAAGAGGCAATCTACCACACCACGCACTGGAGTAGGGTATTACACCACAACGGTGTCCCGAACCAGTATAAATCTCGTGTCTCTTGTGCTGTTCCGTCTAGTAGTTTAGGTCCCAGCGATTCGGCGAGGTGCGAGACGGTGGAGGGTTGGATCTCCGCGCGCACCACAGTGTTCGAACCTCAAGGGTCTGCCGGAACCCGTAATCCGACATTTGGCGCGCCAGGTAGGGGTGCGATGGAATCTGCCTTTCGTTGCTTCGTTCTTCCCCGACCACCGCAACCATGTTCCGACGCCTGACGGGTTGCGCTGAAGCGCCGAGCCGCCCTCGCCTCCCATGTCGCCCAGACAGCTCCCGTCGGCGGGCGCCCTCGTCGTTCCCCGTCACCTGCCGTCAACGCCGCCACCGGCCCGGTGGGGAACGAGCAGCAAGCATCGTCCCAGCACCCGTCCATGAGGCGGGACGGCCGCACCGCCACGCCTTCGCTCACCCCCGCTGGTTCTTCGTCACGCGCGCCCCGCGCGGCCATGGAGGCCCGAGCTGCACTCAACATGGCAAATGAGCTCCTGCGCTACCGCCCCGTCGACGACGTCTACGAAGAATGGCTCGACCGAGTCGCCGAGCTCGTCCGCGCTGCAGGAGGCGCCCCCGTGTCGGCGTTCTGGGACGGGGGTCCCCAGACTTGCCTGCCTGCGGCCTGTGGCGTGGCTCGAAGGAGGCCCAGCACGGCCCATCTTCATCAACGCAAGCTCAAGGCCCTCGCGAGGCAAGCCTCATGGGCGGACGACAAGGAGCTTCCTCGAGCACGGCCTCGTCGAGCTGGCTCATGAGGAGGCAGAGAGTTCAAGGCGTGGTACCTCGCGAGGTGCCCATGACGCAAGCCATGATTTACCAAGGGCGCCCGATCGAGCGCCAGCCCGCGCAGTGTCCTCCTTTCCTCTTTGGTGCAAAGGGACCAAGCGCAGCGAGAGCATCAAGCAAAGGCATCCGTTTGATTGCAACAAGACCAAGACCAGCCCAACGGGCTGGAAGGAGTCATTGTGGAGCCCAAGCAAAGGCGTCATCACCGAGCCTTTGGCAGAGAGGACCAACTTTAGTCAGGATAAGTGTACCCTCTATTCCCCTTCAAAATGGGCAATTGTTGGCGCCCTTCCCGCTCAATATTTGGGAAGAGGCCCAGGGCCTTCGCCTATAAATAGGAGTAGCCACCCCCAGGGGAGAGAGATCCGAATCCTCATCAAGAAACTAGTAGCTAGAGCGACTGAACACCACCTAGCAGTTCATCGCACCCGCCAAGAACAGACCCTCACGAGGCTGTTGTTCCTTGTATTGTTCCTCATCAGCCCAAGAGGCAATCCACCACACCACACACTGGAGTAGGGTATTACACCACACTGGTGGCCTGAACCAGTATAAATCTCGTGTCTCTTGTGCTGTTCCGTTTAGTAGTTTAGGTCCCAGCGATTCGGCGAGGTGCGAGACGGTGGAGGGTTGGATCTCCGCGCGCACCCCAGTGTTCGAACCTCAAGGGTCTGCCGGAGCCCGAAATCCAACATTTGGCGTGCCAAGTAGGGGTGCACCGGAATCTGCCTTCCGTCGCCTCGTTCTTCCCCGACCACCGCAACCATGTCTGACGCCGGGCTCAAGGCTGAAGCGCCGAGCCGCTTCGCCTCCCATGTCGCCGGACGGCTTCCGACGGCGGGCGCCCTCGTTGCTCACCGCCCGCTGTCAACACTGCCACCGACCCGGCGGGAACAGTAGCGAGCATCGCCCTGCGCTCCTCGGCGACCTCGGGAGGAGCCGCGCAGCTTCCTCGTCACCCGCCCGTCTGTCGCGCGGTTCCTCCGGTCATCGCGGCCCTCTGGGCGGTTTCAGCGCCGCCTTCCAGCCGCCATGTCAAGACATTCGTCCGCTGGTCGGCGCCGCCTCACGCTGCGGGGCTCCCTCGGCCGGACGGAGCCATCGGCCGGGCTGACCTTCGACTCTCGGGACCACCCCACCAACTCGGCCGGCTGGTGCGCTCCCCATGCTCGCACACCCACCATCTGCCAGTTGCCGTCACCAGGACCCTCATCGACGGCGGCGCCGGCCTCAACGTACTCTCAATCGAGGCCTTCAACCTCCTCTGCATACCCAGGGAGCGGCTGCAGCCCAGCCGGCCTTTTTCGGGCGTAGGAGGAGGGTCATCCGGCTCCTTGGGTTAAATCCGGCTTCCGGTGACCTTCGGCACCTACGAAAACTTCCGCACAGAACTGGTCGACTTCGACATCGCCCCCATCGGCCTCCCCTACAATGCCATCCTTGGCTATCCAGCATTGGCCAAATTCATGGCCGCAACCCACCCGGGGTACAACCTCATGAAGATGCCCGGGAGCAGCGGCGTCCTCACCGTGCCCGGGGATACCGAAGGTGCGCTGCGAGCGCTCAGGCTCGCCCTCAAGACGGCGGCCGCAGTGCAGCCCGCCGATGCGGAAGCCCTCAAGCCCAAGGGGGCTGCACCGACCAAGAAGAAGCAGTTGTTCACTCAAGACAAGGCGGAGACCAAGCAAATACCTGTCGACGAGGACGGGTCCACAAACGCCACCTTCACCATAGGCGCCAACCTCAAGCCCGAACAGGAGGAAGCCCTAGTCAAGTTCCTGCGTGCGAACAAGAAGGTGTTCGCACAGGAGCCCGATCACCAAGGGGATCCCACGGGCGTAATCGAGCACCACCTCAACGTGTGCCCCAACGCAAGGCCCCGTGGAAGGTATACAGAAGGCAGTCCACTGAAAAGCAGGCCTTCGTCGTCCAAGAGACCCGCAAGCTAGAAGCCGCGGGGGTTATTCTCGAGGTCCGATACCCAGATTGGCTGGCCAACCCCGTGGTGGTGCCAAAGAAGGGAGGAAAGGAGCGCATGTGTGTCGACTTCACCAACCTCAACAAAGCATGGCCGCAGGATCCGTTCCCGCTCCCTCGCATCGACCAGATCGTCGATTCCACCGCCGAGTGTGACCTTTATGCTTCTTGGACGCCTTTTCTGGGTATCACCGGATCAAGATGGTGGTGGAAGACGTGGAAAAGACGTCCTTCTTAACCCCGTGTGGAGTGTACTGCTATACATGCATGCCATTCGGGCTGCGCAACACGGGGGCAACCTTCCAGCGGCTCATGCACATCACCTTGGGCCCACAGCTCGGGAAGAATGTGGAGGCTTACGTCGACGACATCGTGGTGAAGTCTCGCGAGGCCAAGACCTTGATACAAGACCTGGAAGAAACCTTCGAGAGCCTCAACGCAGTGAGCCTGTGACTCAACCCGAAGAAGTGTGTGTTTGGAGTTCCCTCGGGCAAGCTCCTGGGTTTCCTCGTGTCCCACCGAGGCATCGAGGCAAACCCAGAAAAGGTCAAGGCGGTTGAGGACATGAGCCCACCAAAGACCCTCAGGGAAATGCAGAAGCTCACGGGGCGCATAACGGCGCTGGGCCGTTTCATCTCCCGATTGGGGGAGCGGGCGCTGCCTTTCTTCCAGCTGATGAAGAAAAAGGGCCCTTCAATGGATCAAGAGGCCGACAAAGCGTTCCAAGACCTCAAGAGGTACCTGACCAGCCCTCCAGTGATGGTGGCCCCGCGCCCTCAGGAGCCCTTGGTACTCTACCTCGCCACCACTCCCTACTCCGCTAGCGCAGCCCTGGTGGCAGTTAGGGAGGAGCGTCAGGCCAAGACCACGGCGGCCACCCGAGCTAAGGCAAGGCCTAATCAGAAGGAACTCATGAAGCCGGCACCGCAACGGAAGAAGATCAGCCGTCGCAGCAGAGCACACCAAAGGCGGGAGAGGCCCTCCATCCAAGCACCCAGCTTCTGAAGGCGCCGTCACCTCGGGAGGCACCACAGCTTCCGGAAGACGCCACCAGCACCGACGCCCCTAGCCTCGTCGAGCACCCGGTGTACTTCGCCAGCACAGTGTTACGGGATGCGAGGGCACGATACCCCATGCCGCAGAAGCTCCTCCTAGCGCTGTTGGTGGCTTCGCGCAAGCTGCGGCACTACTTCGTGGTCATCCAATCAAGGTTGTCTCGGCATACCCTTTGGAGAGGGTGCTCAGAGCCCCAACTCGGCCGGAAGGGTCGCCGAGTGGAACATTGAGCTACAAGCATTCCAGCTCGAGTTCAAGACAACCAGAGTCAACAAGGGGGCATGTTGGCAGATTTCGTGGCCGAATGGACAGAGGCACCGGGCCTCAGGGCCGGCGAGGATCGATCCCTCTCCCCAAGAAGCGAAGCACCAGAAGGTTGGGTCATGTACTTCGACGGAGCGTTCTCCAGACAGTATACTGGGCTGGGCGGTGCTCATATCTCCCGCTCAGGACAAGGTCTACTATGCCGTGCAGCTCTGTTTCCAGCAAGGCGAGAAGGTCTCCAACAATATAGCAGAATATGAGGGGCTGATAGTGGGTCTGAAGGCTGCCGCTGCCCTGGGGGTGAAGAGCCTTACCGTCAAGGGCGATTCGCAGCTCCTCGTCAATTTCTCCAACAAGGTGTATGAGCCATGAGATGAACACATGGAGGCCTACCTTGCAGAGTTCCGCGGGATGGAGAAACAGTTCTGGGGGTTGGAGCTGCAGCACGTGCCCCGCGGCACCAATCAAGAGGCCGACGACATCGCCAAACGAGCCTCCAGGAGGTTACCCCAGGAGCCGGGCGTCTTTGATGAACGGCTCTTCAAGCCTCACCGCCACCGTTATCAATCACAAGACAGCCTCGGGTGGAGCTCCTCACCACCTGCCTCGGGAGCCCCACTGTGGCCCGACCTCGAGAGCACGCCTGCTCCTAACGATGCAACCTCAAGAGGGGTGCTGGATCACGGAGCTCAAGAGTTACTTAACGCATGGAACTTTGCCGGAGAAGGAGGAGGAGGCAGAGCGTGTGGTGCGGCAAGCCACGGCATCGCGACCTGGCATACCAGCGACGGCTGAAGCCGCCTTGGGACTGGGACCCGTCGGTGCAGAGCATCAGGCCCTCGTGAGGACTGAAAGGAGGAAACTGAGCTAGAACCGAATGAGCATCTCGCACTGCTTCGTAAAAAGGATTATATTGACGGATGGAGCTACAAACATCTTACAAGCCCCCGTGGGGTATATTCTTGGCTCCTCGCAGGAACAAAAGGCGCGCATCCTAAGGAATCCTAACTACACGGGGCATCGCGGCAGATGCAATCATCAACAGTGGGCCACCCGGTCCGGCGCCAAACCCATCCAGATCAGGGCGGCGATGACCTGACGAGCCCGCCCTGCTCCGGGAGCGGTGCGGGCTCGGAGGCTCATAGCGCTGCCGTCGCTCACTTCTGGCGTCATGGAGTCGGCTGATCCTCACGGCGCCTCCGTCGCTCGAGGAGAGCTGACCAAGGGGGCGGTCGGCCAGCCTCTGTCTCACTGCAGCAGGACCCCGACCACCTCTCCCGGGGCAGCACTCCAGCCGACGACCCTCCGCGTCTAAGACCTTGAAGGACACCACCGAAGCACCATTGTACTCCAGGTGGATCGTGAGGGCGCCCCTCGTCCCGCAGACCCGGGCGACCTCGCCCCAGCCTCGAGTCATGAAGACCTCGCCCGGGGCAACTACATGACCTCTGCCCGGTCGCGAGGGTGCCGCAGCCGGCGTCTTTGCGGCCCGAGTCCTGTGAGGTTCCCCCTGACGGACGGAGGCGAAGAAAGAAGGAAGACGAATCCAAGATTTAGGAGGCGTGGCGACGCAAAGCACGAACTCCCGGCAGGAGCCCTTGGCGTGGGCTCCAGGGGGGAAGACGCACATCTTCGTGACCCGCCGGCGTCGTCGGTGGCGCCGCTCGTGGCGCCCGGCGTCGCCTCCTTCAGAGCCACCAATGTGCGCGTACAAGGGAAGAGGGAACCCTGGTGGCGGCCGCTCGCACCAGGGCATGGGCGCCTAATGGCGAGCCCTCTTTGGGGGGAGCAGGTCAGGGTCCTCTTGAGGAGCCTTTCCCTTCTCTTCCGTGGAGAACCGGCGGATCGGAGCCATGGCAACCAGACGAAATGAGGAGGAGGAGAAGCAGAAGGATAGACTGGAAGGGCGCGCGCCGATCCGTACTTATAGCCGGCGAAGGCCAACCGTCGGCCTCCACGATCACCGTTAATCATGACCGACTCCGCATGCAGGGACTTGTCGAATCCAGGTGGTTACCGAGGCATCGTGGGGAAGCAGTGCGCACGCGTCCAATCAATCGCCACGCGGCGCCCAAGGCTGCAGGCTGTTAGGGCCCGCAACGCTTCGCACCTGCCCTTTCGCCTCTCTGCTCGGCTAAGTTCGGGCGCGCCATGGGACCGGGGGCTACTGTCGGTGTTCTGGGAACGGGGGTCCCCAGACTTGCCTGCCTGCGGCCTGCGGCGTGGCTCGAAGGAGGCCCAGCATGACCCATCTTCATCGACGCAAGCTCAAGACCCTCGCGAGGGGCCAAGCCTCCCGGGACAGACGACAAGGAGCTTCCTCAGGCACGGCCTCGTCAGGCTGGCTCATGAGGAGGTGGAGATTTCAAGGCAGGGTACCTCGCGAGGTGCCCATGACGCAAGCCATGACGACCAAGGGCGCCCGGGCGCCAGCGCCATTTCAAGGCAGTTGTCCTCCTTTCCTCTTTGGTGCAAAGGGAGCAAGCGCAGGCGAGAGCATCAAGCAAAGGCATCCGTTTCGGTGCAACAAGACCAAGACCAGCCCAACGGCTGTAAGGTAGTCATTGTGGAGCCCAAGCAGGCGTCGTCACCAGAGCCTTTGGCAGGCGAGGACCAACTTTAGTCAGGATAAGTGTACCCGCTGTTCCCCTTCAAAATGGCCAATTGTTGGCGCCCTTCCCGCTCAATATTTGGGAAGAGGCCCAGGGCCTTCGCCTATAAATATGAGTAGCCACCCCCAGGGGAGAGAGATCCGAATCCTTATCAAGAAACCAGTAGCTAGAGCGACTGAACACCACCTAGCAGTTCATTGCACCCGCCAAGAACAGACCCTCACGAGGCTGTTCTTCCTTGTATTGTTCCTCATCAGCCCAAGAGGCAATCCACCACACCACACACTGGAGTAGGGTATTACACCACAATGGTGGCCTAAACCAGTATAAATATCGTGTCTCTTGTGCTGTTCCGTTTAGTAGTTTAGGTCCCAGCGATTCGGCGAGGTGCGAGACGGTGGAGGGTTGGATCTTCGTGCGCACCCCAGTGTTCGAACCTCAAGGGTCTGCCGGAGCCCGAAATCCGACACCCCGCACCGTCCGTCTCGCTGCACCGCACCCCGCCCCGTGCAGGCGATGAAGCTCCCGGGGCGCCTCAGCCGCCTCCTCCTCAAGAAGGCGCCCTGGCCCCAAGGCGCGTGGCCCCTGGGCGGAACCCGCTCCGCTAGGCGCCAGCGCGGCAAGAGCAGAGCTGTCAAGAAGTTCCTCGCCCACGAGAAGCTTCCCGAGCACTCCCCGCTCCAAAGACGTCAGACCCTCGCTGCCCCAGCCGCGCAGGATGCCCGCAAGACCAAGATCTCTGCTGTCCGAGGCCCTCATGCCACGGCGGGCTGCCGCGCCTTCACCTCCGATCTGCGCAGTGTCGCGTGGCCCGCCAAGTTCAAGCCAGACCTGCCTCCTCGCTACGACGGCATAGCTGACCCTACGGAGTTCCTCCAGCTCTACAAGCTGGGCATCGAGGCTGCCAACGGGGATGAAAAGGTCATGGCGAACCGGTTTCCCATGGCGCTCAAGGACGGAGCCCGCAGTTGGCTCCGGAATCTGGCCCCAGGCACGATCTCTTCCTGGGCCGAGATGTGCACCCTCTTCATCGCCAACTTCTAGGGTACTCGCGACCGGCCACCCGCCGTGACCGACATGCGCTGAATCAAGCAGCAGCCAGGAGAAACCTTGCAAAAGTATATCCAGCGCTTCAACAACGCACGCCTCAAGATCCCCAGGTTAACGGAGGAGGCCATCATCTCTGCCTTCTCCGACGGCGTGCGCGACGTCAAGATGAAGGAGGAGCTGGCGATGCATGAAGATCTGTGCACCTCCTTGGAGCTGTTCAACTTGGCGACCAAGTGTGCCAGGCTGAGGAGGGAGCCTCTCCTCCTCGAGCTGCCTCGCCGGATCCCCAAGAAAAGAAGTCCAAGGCCAAGGACGTGAAGCGCCAAAGGGGCTGTCGTACTCGCGGCCGAACCGTACACCAAGCGAGGCGTAGATCAGCCCGAGTCCTCCAAAGGGCGATCGATGCTGCGTGTACCACGACCTCCACACCCACAACACCAATGAATGTCAAGACCTCCGGGCCGTACGCGAAGGAAGGGTCGGCAGACGCCCCGAGCGCAGCGACCGGGGCTACGGTCGAGGAGGAGGAAGGAATGCAGGACGCTGGGAAGACCGCGGCCCGCGCCAAGGGTGGCGCGACCAACCTCGCGAGGACCGTTGGCAAGACCCGCCGCGAGGGAGGCTGGAGGATCATCCTCGCGAGGATCGCCTGCAGGGAACGCAGCCTCCCTCCACCGCCACTGCAGCCAAGGAGAATTGAGGACCGTCATCGGGATCGAGGGGGCTGGGGGCTTCAGAACTGCGTGCGATCGCTGCATCCTGGGCGGAGCTCAAGCCCCAGCCTCTCGCAAGATCTTCCAAGAGTTCGCCCGCCAAGTGAATGCAGTCCTCCCAAGCTCGAGGCCACGCGCCTCTCGTGGTCGGCGTGCGCCATCACGTTCAGCTCAGCGGATCATCTCAAGTACGCGGCCACAGCCGGAGTTCTCCCGATGCTTTGTTCCCCAATCATCAGCAACGTGCTGGTCACCAAGACCCTCATCGACGGCGGGGCAGGACTCAACATCCTGCCCGTGGAAACATTCAACAATCTTCAAGTGCCTTACAGTCAGCTTCAGCCAACCAAGCCTTTCTCTGGAGTCACCGGCGGCTCCACGGTCCCGATCGGGCAGGTCCGCCTTCCTGTCACCTTCGGAGCTCGCGACAACTACCACACCGAGCTCATCGACTTCAACGTCGCCCACATTCGCCTGCCGTACAATGCCATCCTCGGGTACCCGGCGCTGGCCAAATTCATGGCCGTAACCCACCACGGCTACAACGTCCTCAAGATGCCAGGAAGCGGCGGGGTCATCACGGTGCCCTGTGAAGAGAGAGATGCAGTGTGCTCCATGGAGCGAGCCTTTCAGGCCGCATCGCTAGAAGACCCAGACTACAGCAGCAGGAGGCCTCCCGAGGCCGCACCCAAGAAGAAGAAGACATCGACCGGCCCGGCTCCTCAAGAGGCAGGCCCCTCAGGGCCCGCACCGGGCCAGAGGGAGCCTCCTTCCATCGCATAGGAAAGCGCGCTGGCGCCCTCCTAGGCCGGGCTCGGGGCTCTCCCCGAGGGCCGCCGACCTCGCCAAGGTCACGAGGAGGTGCTTGGGCACCACGTGGAGGTGTGCTTCAAGCATGTTTCCCAAAGGTGAGCAAGGCATGGAGGGCCGAACCCTCGTGGAGTTCGTCGGCCAAGGCCATTCAGAGCTACAGGAGTCAAGGGTCATGAGGGGCAGCCGCCGCCACTGTGGCCCCCATCCAGGCGAGGATGGTGGGCTGCGCGTCTACATCGACATACCAGGGCTCAACCGAGCCGCGTCTCAAGAGCACCTCTGGCCCTCGGGAGGCACCACAGCTTCCGGAAGACGCCACCAGCACCGACGCCCCTAGCCTCGTCGAGCACCCGGTGTACTTCGTCAGCACAGTGTTACGGGATGCGAGGGCACGATACCCCATGCCGCAGAAGCTCCTCCTAGCGCTGTTGGTGGCTTCTGCAAGCTGCAAGACTACTTCCTGTGGTCATCCAATCAAGGTTGTCTCGGCATACCCCATGGAGAGGGTGCTCAGGAGCCCCAACTCGGCCGGAAGGGTCGCCGAGTGGAACATTGAGCTGCAAGCATTCTAGCTCAAGTTCAGCACAACCAGAGTCATCAAGGGGGCTGCGCTGGCAGATTTCGTGGCCGAATGGACAGAAGCACCAGGCATCAGGGCCGGCGAGGATTGATCCCTCTCCCCAGGAAGCGAAGCACCAGAAGGTTGGGTCATGTACTTCGACGGAGCGTTCTCCGAGACAGGTATACTGGGCGGTGCTCATATCTCCGCCAGACAAGCTCTCTTGTGCCATGCAGCTCTGTTTCTAGCAGGCGAGAAGGTCTCCAACAATATAGCAGAATCACGAGGGGCTGATAAGCGGGTGCGAAGGCTGCCGCTGCCACAGGGGTGAAGCGCCTTACCATCAAGGGCGATTCGCAGCTCCTCGTCAATTTATCCGACAAGGTGTACGAGCCAAGAGATGAACACATGGAGGCCTACCTTGCGGAGGTCCGCAGGATGGAGAAACAGCTGGGGTTGGAGCTGCAAGACGTGCCTTGGCACCAATCAAGAGGCCGACGACATCACCAAACGAGCCTCCAGGAGGTTACCCCAGGAGCCGGGCGTCTTTGAGGAACGGCTCTTCAAGCCCTCAGCCCTTCCGCCGTTATCAAGCGCAGCATAGCCTTGGGTGGAGCTCCCTCAGCCACGTGCCTCGGGAGCCCCAGCCTGTGGCCCGGCCTCGGGAGCACGCCTGCTCCTAACGATGAAACCTCAAGAGGGGTGCTGGATCACGGAGCTCAAGAGTTAGTTGACGCACGGAACTTTGCCGGAGAAGGAGGAGGAGGCAGAGCGTGTGGCGCGGCAAGCCACGGCATACAGCATCATGGATGGAGAGCTCTACCGGAAACGACCGAACGACGTATCCCTGCGCTGCGTCACCACTGTGGAACAGGGAAGGAACCGCTGCGAGATATACATGGTGGAGATTGTGGGCACCATTACGTCGTCCACGAGCCCTCGTCGGCAAAGGCGTTCATAGCGGTTTCTATTGGCCCACTGCGCTCAATGACGCTGTTGAACTCGTGAAGGCTTGCGAGGCTTGCCAATTCCATGCCAAGCAGATCCACCAGCCAACAGGAGGTTTGCAAACCATCCCCCTCACTTGGCCATTCGCGGTGCAGGGCTGGACATCCACAGGCCCTGTTCCTCGGGCGCCAGGGGGCTATCGCTACCTCTACGTCGCCGTGGACAAATTCACCAAGTGGTCCGAAGTCGAGGCCGTCCGTACCATCCCCGCTGGTTCTGCGGTCAAGTTCGTCAAGGGCATCGTGAGCCGGTTCGGAGTGCCGAACCGCATCATCACCGACAACGGTTCGCAGTTCACCAAGAATCTTTTTCAAAACGCATCTTGCGCTAACCTTGGGACGCAGATATGCTACGCAACCGGTGGCGCACCCCCGCAGCAATGGACAGGCCGAGCGGGCCAACGCAGAGGTCCTGAGAGGCCTCATGACCAGGACGTTCAAGAAGAAACTGGAGGCCTGCGGCAGAGGCTGGTATGACGAGCTTAAGTCCGTGCTGTGGTCCATCCGCACAACCGCAACCAAGCCAACTGGAGAGACCCCCTTCTTCCTGGTCTACGTAGCCGAAGCAGTCCTCCCTCACGAGGTCAAACGTCGATCCGCGCGGGTCCTGGGTTCGATGAAACGCTGCAGGACGCCGTGCGGGGGACGGCCCTCGTGCTGGGGGAGGAGCGCCATCGAGAAGCTGCGCTACGAGCGGCAAGGTACCAGCTGGCACTCCGGAGATACCACTACCGCAACATCCGCCCCAGAACTCTCGAGGTAGGGGACCTCGTGCTCCGACGGGTCCTCTCCAGGGAGGGACTGCATAAGCTCTCTCCCATGTGGGAGGGCCCGTTCAAGGTTGTTCATTTTTTCAGGCCCGGCTCCGTGCGCTTGGAGACTCAAGAGGGAGTACCTATACAGAACGCGTGGAACATCCAGCACCTCCGGAGGTTTTACCCCTAAAAAGGCCCAGTGCCTGTGAAGAAGGCGAATGCCTGTGAAGCTCATCCTTTTTGGAAAAGGCCCAGTGCCTGTGAAGAAGGCGAATGCCTGTGAAGCTCATCCTTTTTGGAAAAGGCCCAGTGCCTGTGAAGAAGGCAAATGCCTGCGAAGCTCATCCTTTTTGGAAAAGACCCAGTGCCTGTGAAGAAGGTGAATGCCTGTGAAGCTCATCCTTTTTGGAAAAGGCCCAGTGCTTGTGAAGAAGGCGAAATGCCTGTGAAGCTCATCTTTTTCGAGAAAGGCCTGCACCACATGAAGAAGGCGAACGCACTGTGAAGCCTGTCGCGTTCGAAAGGGCCCAGAGCCCGTGAAGAGGGCCAACGCCCGTGAAGCTTGCTTCCCAGAAGAAAGGCCCGGAGCCTGTGAAGAGGGCCAACGCCTATGAAGCTCGCCGCCCGTGACACTCTCACGTAATAATGAGTTGGGGATGTACACGCTCCAGAGTCTCAGGAGTGCCGGCCTCAGGCCCTGGAGCTCCCTCCCACGCCCAGTGGCAGCACTTAGCTCCGCGCTGGTGAGAAGACGTCGAAGACTAGACTAGGTGCCGGACGCGGCTTTTTCATTTGCTTTCTGCGATTGACTAGTTATTCCCATTTGGAGTTTTTATCGAAACTACCGCCATCTTTTGGTCCGTGGTTCTTCGATCTTTTTCGCTCTCCTGCCTCGATTTCTCTTGCACAGGGACTCATGAGGCGTAAGCCTCGGAGCCCTCGCGCGTTCCTACCCCTATCGCTCAAGTTTTCACGGCCCTGGTCCACAGTGGAGCACCCCTCGACCATGCCTCACGGGCAGCTGCGCCTTGAACACGGGGCCTGGATCAGTCACCCCCGCGGCCACGGCTGGAGTTCACTTGCGAATGGGCGTACAACAGAAAGGAACAGTATCAGGATAACAAAAGCAGTACAATAATTAACGGTGTTAACCCAAACGCGCCCCCACGGGGCCACACATTGTTGTCTTTTTGCGCAGGAGAAAAGAAAGGAAAAGGACAAAAGCAGGTGAAGCACGCCCCGTGCCGGCCCTCTTGGAAGGCTCGAGCCGTCTCCGGAGCTCAGGCGGACTCCCTCTCGCGCTTCACCGGGGCGCTGCGGCGAGCGGACCCGTTGCCACCCCCCCAAGCAGGCGCGGCGGTGTGGGGGCTGGCCGCGGCTGCTGCTGGAAGAACCACCACCTGAAGAAGAGCTGGTGAAGCTTGAGGAGTCACGAGCATCGCCAGCCGCCCGCGCGCTGCCCTCTCCATCCACGCCGGGGCTGAGTCCTCGGCCGTGGTTGTCGTCTTCAGGGCAGCACCCCAGGTGGCGACCGTCTTCCCCGAACACCCTCACGTAGAGGGTGGCGTCACCGTCGTACTTGAAGTGCAGGGAGCATCGGCGGCGAAGACCACGCGCGCAAGCGAACGTCACCGCCACCAAGGGTCAGAACAGGTTCCTCAGAGCGAGACCTCCAGAGAAGCCCACGAAGCCCGGCTGCACCAGCCATCCGCCTGGAGCCAAAGGCTGCCCAGGGCGCCAGCTGGGAGCTCACCCAGGAGGAAGCGCGGGAGCTGAAGCCGGACGCTGGACGGCTTCTCCGCCCACACCATGAACTCCGGCAGCGCTTCAGCAGCATGGAGGCGCAGCCTCGGGGGACGCGCGGCTGGGGCACGCCCTCCGACCATGGCCGGCCGCTCGTCGCCACGCTGAGAGCCTCCTCCACGACAGTGGGGGACCGCCGTGGAGGCCACGGGATGCTTGAGAGGGCGACCTCGACCACGCTTAGGCAGAGGAGGGGAAGACTCGACCTGACGGCCCTTCCCCTTCTCTGCGGCCGAGAACTTCCTTGGTGGAGCCATGGAGAAGAAGGAGAGACAATAAAGGATAGACTGGAAGGGCACGCACCGTTCTGTACTTATAGCCGGCGAAGGCCAACCGTCGGCCTCCACGATCACCGGTAATCATGACCGACTCTGCATGCAGGGACTTGTCGAATCCGAGTGGTTACCGAGGCATGGTGGGGAAGCAGTGCGCACGCGTCCAATCAACCGCCACGCGGCGCCCAAGGCCGCAGGCTGTTAGGGCCCGCGACGCTTCGCACTTGCCTTTTCGCCTCTCTGCTCGGCCAAGTTCGGGCGCGCCGTGGGCCCGGGGCTACTTGTCGGCGTGCTCGAAACGGGATCCCCAGACTTGCCTGCCTGCGGCCTGCGGCGTGGCTCGAAGGAGGCCCAGCACGGCCCATCTTCATCAACGCAAGCTCAAGACCCTCGTGAGGGGCCAAGCCTCGCGGGGCGGACGACAAGGAGCTTCCTCAGGCACGGCCTCGTCAGGCTGGCTCATGAGGAGGCGGGGAGTTCAAGGCGGTACCTTGCGAGGTGCCCATGACGCAAGCCATGACGACCAAGGGCGCCCGGTCAGGCGCCAGCCCACGCATGTCCTCCTTTCCTCTTTGGTGCAAAGGGAGCAAGCGCAGCGAGAGCATCAAGCAAAGGCATCCGTTTGGTGCAACAAGACCAAGACCAGCCCAACGGCCGAAGGGAGTCATTGTGGAGCCCAAGCAGGCGTCATCACCAGAGCCTTTGGCAGGCGAGGACCAACTTTAGTCAGGATAAGTGTACCCGCTGTTCCCCTTCAAAATGGCCAATTGTTGGCGCCTTTCCCGCTCAATTTTTGGGAAGAGGCACAGGGCCTTCGCCTATAAATAGGGGTAGCCACCCCCAGGGCAGGGAGATCGGAATCCTCATCAAGAAACCAGTAGCTAGAGCGACTGAACACCACCTAGCAGTTCATCGCACCCGCCAAGAACAGACCCTCACGAGGCTGTTCTTCCCTGTATTGTTCCTCATCATCCCAAGAGGCAATCTACCACACCACGCACTGGAGTAGGGTATTACACCACAACGGTGGCCCGAACCAGTATAAATCTCGTGTCTCTTGTGCTGTTCCGTCTAGTAGTTTAGGTCAGAGCGATTCGGCGAGGTGCGAGACGGTGGAGGGTTGGATCTCCGCGCGCACCCCAGTGTTTGAACCTCAAGGGTCTTCCGGAACCCGAAATCTGACACTCTTAACTTCATACCTTACAACTCAGGCAAGAACTCCTTCTTTGACTGATCCATCTTGAACACCTTCAAGATTATGTCAAGGTATGTGCTCATTTGAAAGTACCATTAAGCGTTTTTGACCAATCCTTATAGATCTTGATGCTCAATGTTCGAGTAGCTTAATCCGGGTTTACGCTGAAAAACACCTTTCAAATAACCTCAGCATGCTTTCCAGAATTCTACATCATTTACGATCAACAATATGTCAACAACATATACTCATCAGAAATTCTATAGTGCTCCCACTCACTTCTTTGGAAATACAAGTTTCTCATAAACTTTGTATAAATCCAAAATCTTTGATCATCTCATCAAAGCGCACATTCCAACTCTGAGATGCTTACTCCAGTCCTTAGAAGGATCGCTGGAGCCAGCATACCTTTTAGAATCCTTAGGATCGAAACAAAACTTTTTGATTGTATCACATACAACCTTTCCTTATGAAGACTGGTAAGGAAACTCGTTTTGACATCCATCTGCCAGATTTCATAAATGTAGCTAATGATAACATGATTCCAACGGACTTAAGCATCGCTACGGATGAGAATATCTCATCGTAGTCAACTCCTTGAACTTGTGAAATACTCTTCGCCACAAGTCTAGCTTCATAGACGGTGACATTACCGTCCTTGTCCGTCTTCTTCTTAAAGATCCATTTATCTCAATGGCTTGCCGATCATCGGGCAAGTCCACCAAAGTCCATGCTTTGTTCTGATACATGGATCATGTCTCGGATTTCATGGCTTCTAACCATTTGTCGGAATTTGGGCCCACCATCGCTTCTCCATAGCTCGTAGGTTCATTGTTGTCTAGCAACATGACCTTCAAGACAGGATTACTGTACCACTCTGAAGTAGTACGCATCCTTGTCACCCTACGATGTACGGTAGTGACTTGATCCAAAACTTCATGATCACTATCATAAGCTTCTACTTCAATTGGTGTAGGCGCCCACAGAACAACTTCACCGCCCTGCTACACACTTGTTGAAGTGACGGTTCAATAACCTTATCAAGTATCCACCATCCTCCCACTCAATTCTTTCGAGAGAAACTTTTCCTCGAGAAAGGACCCGATTCAAGAAACAATCCCTATTGCTTTCGGATCTGAATTAGGAGGAATACCCAACTGTTTTGGGTGTCCTATGAAGATGTATTTTATCCGCTTTGGGTTCGAGCTTATCAACCTGAAACTTTTTCACATAAGCATTGTAGCCCCAAACTTTTAAGAAACGACAACTTAGGTTTCTCCACACCATAGTTCAAACGGTGTCGTCTCAACGGAATTACGTGGTGCCCTATTAAAGTGAGTGCAGTTATCTCTAATGCCTAACCCATGAACGATAGTGGTAATTCGATAAGAGACATCATGGTACGCACCATATCCAATAGGGTGCAACTATGATGTTCGGACACACCATCACACTATGGTGTTCCAGGTGTATTTATTGTGAAACAATTTCCACAATGTCTTAATTATGCGTACAAAGCTCGTAACTCAGATACTCATCTCTATGATCATATCATAGACATTTTATCCTCTTGTCACGATGATCTTTAACTTCACTCTGAAATTACTTGAACTATTCAATAATTCAGACTTGTGTTTCATTAAGTAAATACGCTCAGTATCTACTTAAATCATCCGTGAAGTAAGAACATAACGATATTCATCAGATGCCTCAGCACTCATTGGACTACACACATCAAAATGTGTTACTTCCAACAAGTTGCTATCTTGTTCCATCTTACTTAAACCGAGGCTTTTCAGTCATCTTGTCCATGTGGTATGATTTGCATATCTCAAGTGATTCAAAATCAAGTGAGTCCAAATGATCCATCTGCATGGAGTTTCTTCATGCGTATACACCAATAGACATGGTTAGCATGTCTCAAACTTTTCAAAAAACGAGTGAGTTCAAAGATCCATCAACATGGAGCTTCTTCATGCGTTTTATACCATTATGACTTACATGGCAGTGCCACAAGTAAGTGGTACTATCATTACTATCTTATATCTTTTGGCATGAAAATGTGTATCACTACGATCGAGATTCAATAAACCATTCCTTTAGGTGTAAGACCATTGAAGGTATTATTCAAATAAATAGAGTAACCATTATTCTCCTTAAATGAATAACCGTATTGCGATGGACATAATCCAATCATGTCTATGCTCAACGCAAACACCAAATGACAATTATTCTGGTTTAATACTAATCTTGATGGTAGAGGGTGCGCGTGATGTTTGATCACCTCAAACTTGGAGACACTTCCAACACATATCGTCAGCTCACCTTTAGCTAGTCTCTGTTTATTCCGTAGCCTTTTATTTCGAGTTACTAACACTTAGCAACCGAACCGGTATCTAATACCCTGGTGCTACTAGGAGTACTAGTAAAGTAAACAATAACTTAATGTATATCCAATATACATCTATCGACCTTACCAGCCTTCTCATTTACCAAGTATCTAGGGTAATTCTGCTCCAGTGGTTGTTCCCCTTATTACAGAAGCACATAGTCTCGGGTTTGGGTTCAACCTTGGGTTTCTTCATTAGAGCAGCAGCTGATTTGCTGTTTCATGAAGTATCCCTTCTTGCCCTTGCCCTTCTTGAAACTAGTGGTTTCACCAACCATCAACAATTGATGCTCCTTCTTGATTCCTACTTTCGCGGTGTCAAACATCGCGAATATCTCAAGGATCATCATATTTATCCCTGATTTGTTATAGTTCATCACGAAGCTCTAGCAGCTTGGTGGCAATGACTTTGGAGAAACATCACTATCTCTGGAAGATCAACTCCCACTCGATTCAAGTGATTGTTGCACTCAGACAATCTGAGCACATGCTCAACGATCGAGCTTTTCTCCCTTAGTTTGCAGGCTAAGAAAATCGTCAGAGGTCTTATACCTCTTGACGTGGGCACGAGCCTGAAATCCCAATTTCAGCCCTCGAAACATCTCATATGTTCTGCGATGTTTCAAAAAACGTCTTTGGTGCCTCAACTCTAAACCGTTTAACTGAACTATCACGTAGTTATCAAAACGTGTATGTCCGATGTTCGCAACATCCATAGACGATGTTTGGGGTTCAGCACACTGAGCGGTGCATTAAGGACATAAGCTTTTTTCTGTCCGCATAATCGCTACTGTCAATTTTCAACTATATTTTCTCTAGGAACATATCTAAACAATGGAACTAAAGCGCGAGCTTACGACATAATTTGCAAAGATCTATTGACTATGTTCAGGATAATTAAGTTCATCTCATGAACTCCCACTCAGATAGACATCCCTCTAGTCATCTAAGTGATTACATGATCCGAGTCAACTAGGCCGTGTCAGATCATCACGTGAGACGGACTAGTCATCATCGGTGAACATCTTCATGTTGATCGTATCCTCCATACGACTCATGCTCGACCTTTCGGTCTCTTGTGTTCCGAGGCCATGTCTGTACATGCTAGGCTCGTCAAGTTAACCTAAGTGTTTCGCGTGTGTAAATCTGTCTTACACCCGTTGTATGTGAACGTAAGAATCTATCACACCCGATCATCACGTGGTGCTTCGAAGCAACCGAACTTTATAGCAGTGCACAGTTAGGGGAACACTTTCTTGAAATTTTAATGAGGGATCATCTTATTTACTACCGTCATTCTAAGCAAATAAGATGTATAAACATGATAAACATCAAATGCAATCAAATAGTGACATGATATGGCCAATATCATTTTTTGCTCCTTTTGATCTCCATCTTCGGGGCTCCATGATCATCATCGTCACCGGCATGACACCATGATCTCCATCATCATGATCTCCATCATCGTGTCTCCATGAAGTTGTCTCACCAACTTATTACTTCTACTACTATGGCTACCGGTTAGAAATAAAGTAAAGTAATTACATGGCGTTGTTCAATGACACGTAGATCATACAATAAATTAAGACAACTCCTATGGCTCCTGCCGGTTGTCATACTCATCGACATGCAAGTCATGATTCCTATTACAAGAACATGATCAATCTCATACATCACATATTATTCATCACATTCTTCTTGGCCATATCACATCACATAGCATACCCTGCAAAAACAAGTTAGACGTCCTCTAATTGTTGTTTGCATGTTTTACGTGGCTGCTATGGGTTTCTAGCAAGAACTTTTCTTACCTACGCAAAAACCACAGTGTGATATGCCAATTGCTATTTACCCTTCATAAGGACCCTTTTCATCGAATATGTTCCGACTAAAGTGGGAGAGACTGGCACCCGCTAGCCACCTTATGCACCAAGTGCATGTCAGTCGGTGGAACCTGTCTCACGTAAGTGTACGTGTAAGGTCGGTCCGGGCCGCTTCATCCCCACAATACCGTCGAAACAAGATTGGACTAGTAACGGTAAGCATATTGAACAAAATCAATGCCCACAACTACTTTGTGTTCTACTCGTGCAAAGAATCTACATAATAGACCTAGCTCATGATGCCCTTTGTTGGGGAGCGTGGCAGAAATTCAAAATTTTCCCTACGTGTCACCAAGATCTATCTAAGGAGAAACCAGCAACGAGGGAAGGAGAGTGCATCTACATACCCTTGTAGATCGCTAAGCGGAAGTGTTCAAGAGAACGGGGTTGAAGGAGTCGTACTGCTGTGATCCAAATCACCAGAGATCCTAGGGCGAGCAGACGGCACCTCCGCGTTCAACACACATACAGCCCGGTGGCGTCTCACGCCTTGATCCTGCAAGGAGAGAGGGAGAGGTTGAGGAAGACTCCGTCCAGCAGCAGCACAACGGCTTGGTGGTGATGGAGGAGTGTGGCAATCCTGCAGGGCTTCGCCAAGCACCGCGGGAGAGGAGAAGGGAGAGAGGTAAGGCTGCGCCAGGGAGAGGTGAAAACTCATATGTTGGCAGCCCCAAAACCCTCAAGTATATATAGGGGGAGAGGGGGGGCTGCGCCCCCACCTAGGGTTCCACCCCTAGGGGCGGCGGCCAGCCCAATCCCATGTAGGGTGGCGGCCAAGGGGGGGAGAGGGGGAAACTTGCCCCCCAAGCTGGGTGGGCGCCCCTCCCAAACCCTAGGCGCCTTGGGCCCTTGTGGGGGGGCGCACCAGCCCACCTAGGGCTGGTCCCCTCCCACACTTGGTCCATGCAGCCCTCCGGGGCCGGTGGCCCCACTTGGTGGACCCCCGGGACCTCCCCGGTGGTCCTGGTACGTTACCGATAAAACCCGAAACTTTTCCGGTGACCAAAACAGGACTTCCCATATATAAATCTTTACCTCCGGACCATTCCGGAACTCCTCGTGACGTCCTGGATCTCATCCGGGACTCCGAACAACATTCGGTAACCACATACAATCTTCCTTTATAACCCTACCGTCATCGAACCTTAAGTGTGTAGACCCTACGGGTTCGGGAACCATGCAGACATGACCGAGACGTTCTCCGGTCAATAACCAACAGCGGGATCTGGATACCCATGTTGACTCCCACATGTTCCACGATGATCTCATCGGATGAACCACGATGTCAAGGACTCAATCGATCCCGTATACAATTCCCTTTGTCTAATGGTATTGTACTTGCCCGAGATTCGATCGTCGGTATACGGATACCTTGTTCAATCTCGTTACGGCAAGTCTCTTTACTGGATTCAGTAACACATCATCCCGTGATCAACCCCTTGGTCACATTGTGCACATTATGATGATGTCCTACCGAAAGTGGGCCCAGAGATACCTCTCCGTCAACCGGAGTGACAAATCCAGTCTCGATTCGTGCCAACCCAACAGACATTTTTGGAGATACCTGTAATGCACCTTTATAGCCACCCGATTCGTTGTGACTTTTGGTACACCCAAAGCATTCCCTCGATATCCGGGAGTTGCACAATCTCATGGTCTAAGGAAATGATACTTGACATTAGAAAAGCTTTAGCATCTGAACTACGATCTTTGTGCTAGGCTTAGGATTGGGTCTTGTCCATCACATCATTCTCCAAATGATGTGATCCCGTTATCAACGACATCCAATGTCCATGGTCAGGAAACCGTAACCATCTGTTGATCAACGAGCTAGTCAACAAGAGGCTTACTAGGGACATGGTGTTGTTTATGTACCCACACATGTATCTGAGTTTCCTATCAATACAATTAAAGCATGGGTAATAAACGATTATCATGAACAAAGAAATATAATAATAACTAATTTATTATTGCCTCTAGGGCATATTTCCAACACTTTTCACCTACGCCTTCTTCCTCCTTTGCTCATCCATTTCCGCGCACTCGAGCTCCAGCGCCCAAGTCCGCACATCCCTCCTCAGCCTTCTCCAGCCATGTCCGGAGCGGAAGGCAAGTGGATGGTCTCCTCCGTCATGGAGGGACAAGTCAAAAAGCTGCGGAAGGCCGGATACTTGTCCAGCGACATCGCGCACCGGTTCCCCGACGAGGGGCAGGTCATTCCCACCCCCCAGGCCCCATGAGAGGGTGGTGTTCCTCACTCACTTCCTCCGTGGACTAGGTTTTCCACTTCACCCATTTGTCTGGGGGCTCATGTTCTACTTCGGCCTGGATTTCCATGATCTGGCCCCGAATTTCATCCTCAACATCTCGGCGTTTATCGTCAGGTAATGCGAAACCTTTCTGCATCCAGCCCCACTTGACTTATTGTCAAGACCTTCAATGTCAAGCCGAAGGTAGTGGGCGGCCGCCAAGCGGAGTGCCGAGGTGCCATGGTTGGCAAGATGGCCAAAGTCCTATGGCTCGAGGGCTCCTTTGTGGAGACCATAAAGGGGTGGCAATCGGGATGGTTCTACATCACCGAGCCGCGCGACTCTCAATGGGCGGCGGCCCCCGAATTCTGATCTGGCTTCCCCACATGGCTCACATCATGGAAAGAGACGGGCCTGACGTGGGGTGATTCAGAAGAGCTATCCGGACTCCAAACCTGCGTCCAAAACCTGGTGGACAAGAATCTCAAGCTTGTCAACGTAATCCAGGTGATGCTCATCCGCCGGATTCTCCCATGCCAAAGAACGGGCCTTCAATTTGTGGGAGTTTGACCAAGACAAAGATCAACCTTGAACCGGTTCTTCGACACTACGTCACGAAGATGCCCGGAAGGTGATGTTCAAAGGCGCCAAGCTCCGCATCCGCTACGAAGATCGCGAATTCAGTTCGCAAGATCAAACCAGCGAGGTAAGTTATTTTACCCTTTATGGGACTCTTTTTCATATTTTGACTCTATGCGGGATCTAAAACTCCCTAACCTTTGACAGACTGGCTGAAGACGTCCGGACAGGTTAATCGTCCGGCTCCTTGCCGAAGACCCAGCGGACGCCCGCTTGGCCAGGGCTGCTGGCTCCGGCACGTCACGTGGTGCCGGACAAGAAGGCCAAGAAGAAGGCCACGGGGACTCGAAGGAGCGCACGACTCCAGGTGTTGTCGGACTCATCGTCCGACGACTCTGAGGCGGAATCCTCCCCTAAGGACGGGGAGGAGGAAAAAGAAGCCTCTCCTCCAGCGGGGGGAGAGAAGAAAACGAAGGCCGCCCCGACTGGGGAGGCCGGAGGGTCCAAGGAAGGAAGGACCCTTCCTCCGGACTTCTCCACCAACGCCGACAACGACGAGGAGGAGTGGCCACCAAGGGCCAAGCCCCTGGCGAGATCGTAAGTGTCCGGACTCCGGAATAGCTCATGACTTTTTATTTGTTGCATAATGTCTTCTAATGCCGAATATAACCATGTAGCCCGCCCAAGGACGAGCTCGCCGCTTCATCGAGCGGCTCCCTGGATTCGTCGGATGTGAATAGCACTTCACTTCCGACCGCCTCCTCTCCTCGTGGCCTTGAGCGACACCGCGGTGGAGTCCCAAAAAGGGGCCCAGCCAGAGGAGGTGGTCCTGAGGCGCCCGCAAGGCGACCTCCCGGACTCTGGCGCAAAGGGGCGAGACCGAGAGGGCTCTAAGTCCGGCCCTGTGCGGACTCCGTCTGGAACAACCGATTGGTTCCGAAGTCCGGCAAGCGGCCCCTTCGTAAGAAGGGCAAGACTGACGCCTGTGACCTCCGTCCATCCGGAGGCACCGGATAGCTTGCTGGAGGCGCTTAACGGCGCCTCCATCGACGAGGAGCACCGCACTGTTATGAGTGTGGTGATCCAGAAAGTTCGATCCGCCAAGAGCGGGCTGGTAAAGCTATACCAGCCTTCTAACGGGCTTTGAGGTAAGTTTAGAATATGTAAAAATATTACCGCATAGACAGTAGCCCACGATGCTTAGTTCGGTGTTCGGAAAGAAAAGCCGAACTGAGGATCTAAAAGATATATGCAGGAGTCTAACATAAGTATGTCAATATGGGAATGCAGGCAGCGCTGCTGACATCTGCCGCATTGACTGCGGAGGTCGCTGCATTAAAGCAGAGCCTCGAGCGGTCCGAGAACGAGCTCGGCCTTGCCAAGAAGCAGCTCGAGGACAAGGAAGGTAAGTAATACCTTATTAAAGTAATTCCTTATAGAAAGGATTTGGTTGTAAAAATGACAGGACTAACGTGGGTATTGTAGGTGCCACGAACGAGGTGGCGACCCTGAAAGAAGCGGTGTCCACGGCCGAAAGCAAAGCGGCGCGGGCCGCGCCAGTGAGAGAGAGGCAGGAGGCGGTGGCGGAGGTGTGGCAAGAGCTCCGTGCTCGTGGAAAAACATGATAGTTTGGAGCATGACTCGAAGACTCGAGAGTCTGAGCTCGCCTCGGCTCTTGAGAGTGCCAAAGCCGCTAAGGCCGAAGACCAAAAAGCCCTCCAGGAAATTGAATCATTAAAGAAGATACCGGCGGGTAAGGCATTCTCTATGCAAAGCAAGCATGTGAAAGTGAATTATCTATTACTTACCCGAATCCGAGCTCTCCAGAGCATTCGCAGATCTGCCCGTAGTATATGTCCGATCTTTGCTGCGTTCTATCGCGCCAAGGAGGGAGCTCGACGGAAAGGTGTTCTGGTCTCGATATCGAGGCTCGGCACAGCAATGGGGCATACCCATGCGGGGTTTCCCCCCCCCCCCCCCATACCCGTGCCCGTGACACCATCTTCATGGCCGTCCCCATCCCCATCCCCGCGCGCGGGGAGAGAAACTTTCCCATCCCCGTCCCCGTCAGGATTTTCATCCCCACGGGGAAACCTACAACATAAAGTGACATGCATTTCACAAAAATTATAGCATGATTCTGCCAAAAAAACAGGCATCATTTCAGTAGAAACAGTTGCATTTCAGCATAATTACACAACAATTCAACGTAACAATAGTATTCATCTAAAACAACAACATTTCATCTAAAACAACAACATTTCAGCACCTTAACAAGTCTCAAATGTCTAGTTTTTAGCCACATAATAAAGTCTGAAACCTCAAGGTCTCAAGGTTCAGCCACATGATAAGTCTTAAAACTCAAGGTACATAACAGTTCATAAACTTAGGAGAAGAACATTACAATTTAAAGTTCACACATGAATTTAAACAAATGTCTTTGCGAGCAAAATAAGTGCAGCAAGCCAAATGGTTTAACACTTTAACATTGGCACATGGCAGCTGGGGAGGACCGAGGAGAAGATGGAGGGGTGGGCCAGGTCCAGGTGGCAGAAGCGAAGAGTTGACCGACGGTTGTGGTGGAGCAGGGCGGCGCCGGAGATTGCGGTGGTGATTTCTGGATCGGGGCTCGGGGTTGGGGTCAGGAGCAGAGAGGCGGCTGCGAGCTAGGTTAGGGAGTGGATGAGGGAAAGAATTGAGGAGAGGTGTGGGTGTGTGGCTAGGTTTAGGTTAGAAATTATTGGGCTTTTGGGCCAGTTGGGCTGTCCAACCCCTCCAGTGGGCGGTAGTGTTAATAGGTTACAGGTAAGCCGGGTATCGGGTATGGGCAATGTCATGCCGTCCCCATCCCCATTTACCCACTGGGTAAGGTATTTCACCCAAATGCTTCCCCGTGGATATTAATATTGGTATATCCATGTCCCCTAATAGATTAATTACCCGCGGGGACACGGGGAACGGTTAACCATTGCCAGGTTGAGCTGAGGCCGGACATCCGGTGCCCCTGAGCGACCAGCTGAAGCAGCTGGTCGAGCTCCACAAGGTCGCCGAACAGGCCATGAAGGGCCTCATAATTTGGTTGTGGCCATTGGAAGCCATGCACAGGAGCTACTTCGGGCTAGTCTGGCGGCTGGTGGGCCTTTGTCCATGGATTGAAGTCATCAAGCGCTCCATCTGCATTGAAGGTGCCCGTCGGGCCCTTGCCCGTGCTAAAGTGCCTTTGAGGGCAAAATTTGGATCTTTGAGAAAGCTTGTGACGGACGGGCCACCGAAGGGCAAGGAGCATCGCAAGCCCAAAATGTACTATGAGGGCGTCTGAAGGGTGCCCGCCTTATATAGCGGTGAATGCTCCAAAGATGTAATTTTTAATAGACTCGCATTTGTTATCCTCAGACGCTGAAAACTTGTTCATATGCGCTAAGCAACGCTTGTGACTTTAAAATCTTCGCTTCTGTGCGGCCGTTTATCAAATTTGAGAGATGGCAAGTCGTTGGCTTCAGCCCCCATGCCACGAGTGCTGGGGTGTTCGGTATAAACTTGAGCGCTCTTGTTCCCATTCTTGGGTCCTTCGAGGGAGGCGCTCAACACAATGAACAAGGCAACCGGACTATAGTGCTTGAACACTCTCACTTAGCCATAGAATTCTATAATTTTAAATTTCGGCGAAGCCCCTATTATTCGGAAGACCGAGTTCGGGGCGCTATCCACGCCTTGGTCGGACAATGCCGACTCCTCGCTCTAAGCGGCATAAGTCTTTAGGGACCCAAAAAAACCTCTCGAACAGCGACCGGCTCTCGCCCTATCATGACGGTCAGTTTTTGCTTTCTCCACTGAGGTGCTCAACCCAGCTCAACCGGGCACAATCGCAGTGGTTCTCCCAGCGCTACCTTAGCCGATATAACGGAATGTAAGGTACCAAAACATGGGAGCCGGGCAAACCCAACTATTGACCCAAGACATGATTCGGAGCCGATGCATATAATGCTATAAGTTCGGGGTGCCGCACTTGTGAAAGTGTTCGGACTTATAACACCATACTTTTGGGGTACTTAAGCCCCTGGTGTATTGGCCGTACCAAAGTGTACGGGTGCAACATGTCATGAATGAACATATATATAGATAAAAAAGGAGTGCAATAATAGGCAAAGGATATGTATTGTTTATTCAAAAAGGTACCGCAATGAAAGCGAGCGATACAAATAGTCACGATAAGCAAGGGATGGGACAATTTAACATGTCCCCCTCGAGGTAAGCTGCGGGATGGTATGTAAAAGCAGGTATAATGCTCGTAGTAGAGACCACACGGGCGCTCGGCGTAACTACGCTTCCACGGCTGTTGCATCGTGAGTTCGGCAATTCTAGTGCGGACGGGGCTTCGGAAAACGGAGCCCTGAAAGTAAGAAAAAAGAAGAAAGAAAAAGAATGACATAATCGGGAGCCCCTGGTGCGGTTGAGCCGTATTTTGGGCGTGTCGTGGTCGTGCCCCTCCCCTTATGCCCATGGTATCTCCAGAGCGTAGTTATGTACGCGTAGTGCTGGCTTCGCAGTTTCGCGAGGGCTGGGGTTGGGGCGGATTACTCTGGCGATGCTTTCCGGATCGTGTCAGGCGGTCTTGTTGTAGGTTACTCCGGGCGCACTTGACGATGTCCGGACGTTTAATAGCCGGACTCGAGAATTGTTGTGAGAGGCTGCTTTGCACCTCCGCCGCGAGGGCCGCCGTGTGCTCCTCCGCTCGGAGAGAGCGTTTGGTGTTTCAATTGACCGTGATTACTCCTCGAGGGCCTGGCATCTTGAGCTTAAGGTACGCATAGTGCGGCACCGCATTGAACTTTACCGTAAATGCGGTTCGTCCAAGCGAGGCGTGATAGCCGCTGCGGAGCAGGACTATGTCGAAGATTAACTCTTCGCCGGAAGTTATCCGGGGATCCGAAGACCACTTCGAGTGTAACTGAGCCTGTACAATTGGCCTCTACACCTGGTATGACGCCTTTAAAGGTCGTCTTTGTGGGTTTAATCCTTGAGGGTTCTATGCCCATTTTGCACGTTGTATCCTAATAGAGCAGGTTCAGGCTGCTACCGCTGTCCATCAGGACTCTAGTGAGGTGGAATCCGTCGATGATTGGGTCAAGAACCAATGCGGCAACCCCGTCGTGGCGGATGCTAGTGGGGTGGTCCCTTCGATCAAAGGTGATCGGGCAGGAGGACCATGGGTTGAACTTTGGGGCGACTGGCTCCACCGCATATACGTCCCTTAGTGCACGCTTCCGCTCCATTTTGGGTATGTGGGTTGCGTATATCATGTTCACCGTCCGCACTTGTGGGGGGAAGCCCTTTTGTCCTCTATTGTTCGACGGCCGGGGCTCCTCCTCGTCATCGCTATGCAGCCCATTGTCATTGAGTTCGGCATTTAACTTGCCTGCCTGTTTGAAGACCCAAAAATCCCTGTTGGTGTGGTTGGCTGGTTTTTCGGGGGTGCCATGTATTTGGCACGAGCGATCGAGTATTCGGTCCAGATTGGACGGGCCCTGAGTATTTCTTTTGAACGGCTTTTTCGCTGACTGGGTTTAGAGCCTCTGAATCCGGCATTGACTGCCGTATCTTTAGCATTATCGCCGTTAATGCGGCGCTTGTGCTTGTTGCGACGCGACTTGCCATTGCTGTCCTTGGTATCCGAACTACCAGGGATTTTGGTCAAGTTGTTACTACGAGCTAGCCAGCTGTCCTCTCCCGCGCAAAAGCGGGTCATGAGTGTTGTGAGGGCTGCCATGGATTTTGGCTTTTCCTGTCCTAGGTGCTGGGCAAGCCACTCGTCATGGATGTTACGTTTGAAGGTTGCAAGCACTAGTAGAAAAAGGGTCAAATGTGAGACACATTAGTCCCGGTTTGTAACAGAACCGGCACTAATGTGTCCATTAGTGCTGGTTCCAACGGCTAGGCGGGAGGAGCTCTTTAGTACCGGTTCGTGGCGAACCTTTAGCACCGGTTCGTGCCACGAACCGGTACTAAAGAAAGTGGTGGCAGGATGTTGTCAGAGTGGGGCCCTATATAAACCCTTCATCCACCCGCACTCTGTTCTTCCCCCTTTCCCCTCTCCCTCTCCTCTATTCTTCCCTTCTTCCTCTCGAGTTCATCACAAAATTTGCCCCAAATTTGTCAAGATTCTGAGCCCCCATCCATTCAAATGATCACCAAGGTTAGCAACTTTGTCCTTTCATCTCTCATTGCTAGATTAGCTCTTGCATTGGTTTATATAGTGATTAATTGTGGGTTTTAGTAATTTGGGAGGAATTATATGTGGTAGTATTTGATTTATATGCAATTTGAGGTCAAAATAACACTTAGTTTGCGTATGTAGGTGTGGTTTACTTAGTGCCTTCTAAATCTCCGTCATAACCACCGTCGATCGCCCGCACCGTCCCGTCGCCGGCACCACCTTGTGGTGAGCCTCTTGTTCATGAAATTTTATATAAAAAATTGATGTTTGTGTGATTTGGATAAATAGGTACTCGTATAATTATCTTACCCGTACATTGTATGTTATACATAATTCCATGGTTTTGATATCCGTCCCCGTCGGCCCTCGTCCTTGTTATGATTCGGATGTGGTATATTCTCTTTTAAAACTATTTGTTGCATTTCGTGTTTATGACAAATTATGCCCATCAAGTTGACATAAATATTTTTATCTAGGAGGTATGTGAACCAGAAATTCCAACCGACCCTATTGTCGAGATGTTAAATTTAGTTGAAAGAGAAAACGAGTACTTGAAAGAAAAATTGAAAAGAATTGAGGGGGAGAAGATGGAATTGGAGTTGCATGTTGCCGATGTAAATGCGATGATCACAAGATCAAGATGGAGAAAATGCGCTTGAAGATTAGAAAGATTAGAAAATATGCCATCGATAGTGAGGCTTGGTATAATTCTGTTGTTGGATCAATTGTTACCTTAGTTGCGATCTTGATCGCATTTGTTGTTGCATTTAAATGCTTTAGCTAGAGATTTATTTGTTTGTTGCATTTAAGTGTTGTATGAACTTTATGTATGAACTTGTATTAATTTGGTCTATTCGGTGTTGTGTAATGGAGATGAGCCGGCAATGGATGTACGATGACCGATGCTCTCCCAGTTCGTTGAGGGCGTGCATACTTTTACGCTTGCGGCCGAGGCAAACAAGCGGGCGGATGGTTTTATGCCTTGTCCATGTCTTTGGCTGTAAGAATGATCACAATTACTCTACGTCAAGAACCATTCACGTCCACCTGTTTAAGTCCGGTTTCATACCCCACTATAATGTTTGGACCAAGCACGGAGAAAGAGGGATTATGATGGAAGACAATGAAGAAGAAGAGGACGACGACAGCTATCCCGCCATGGGTTCGCTGAATACGATGATACAACAATGGGGGAAGAAGCTGAGCCGGTAATGCAGGAAGAAGCTGAGCCGGCAATGCGGGAAGAAGCTGAAGAAGAGGCATCAGATGAGCCCGTTGATGATCTAGGTCGGGCCATTGCCGATGCAAAGAGAAACCGCGCAAGTGATTTGGAGAAGAAGAAGTTGCAGAGCATGTTAGAGGATCACAAAAATTGTTGTACCCGAATTGCATAGGTGACAAGAAAAAACTGGGCACCACTGGAATTGCTGCAATGGAAGGCGAGAGAATGGTGTATCGACAAGGGATTTGGAAATTTGCTGGTAATGATAAAGGATATGCTTCCAAAGGACAACGAATTGCCCGAGAGTGCGACGGGTTAAAGAAGGCTATCTGCCCTCTAGGGTTAGAGGTGCGAAGATACATGCATTCCCTAATGATTGCATCCTCTACCGCGGTGAGTCACGAGGATTTGAACGCTTGCCCAAAGATGTGGTGCATTGCGCTATAAGATCAGCCGCGATGACCTGGTGATGTCGAGGGCGGCGCCCAGGAAGAAGATTCCTGCCAAGGTGATGTGGTATTCTCCTATAATACCTCGGTTGAAACGTTTGTTCCAAAACAAAGAGCATGCCAAGGCGATGCGATGGCACAGAGAAGACCATAAGAAAGACGGAAAGTTGAGAGTACCCGCTGACGGGTCGCAGTGGAGAAAAATCGAAAGACAGTACGGGAAGGAGTTTGCAGATGACGCAAGGAGCATATGGTTTGGTCTAAGCGCAGATGGCATTAATCCTTTTGGGGAGCAGAGCAGCAACCATAGCACCTGGCACTGTGACTCTATGTTTGTATAACCTTCCTCCTTGGTTGTGCATGAAGCGGAAGTTCATTATGATGCCGGTGCTCATCCAAGGCCCTAAGCAACCCGGCAACGACATTGATGTGTACCTAAGGCCATTAGTTGAAGAACTCTTACAACTATGGAATGGAACAGTGTAATGCGTGGGATGAGCACATGGGGAAGAATTTGACCTAAAGGTGTTGCTGTTCGTGACCATCAATGATTGGCCTGCTCTCGGTAACCTTTCGTGACGGACAAACAAGGGATACCAGCGGATGCACGCCTGTTTGGATGATACCGACGATATATTTGAATAGTTGTAAGAAGAATGTGTACACTGGGACATCGCCGATTTCTTCCGAGCAAGCATCCCATAAGAAAGAAAGGCAAGCATTTCAAAGGTGAGGCGGATCATCGGACGAAGCCTCGCCACCGCATCGGTGCTGATGTACATGATATGGTCAAGGATTTGAAGGTGATATTCGGAAAGGGTCCTGGCGGACAACCTGTTCCGGAGGACGCTGACGGACGCGCACCCATGTGGAAGAAGAAATCTATATTTTGGGACCTGCCATATTGGAAAGACCTAGAGGTCCGCTCCGCAATCGACGTTATGCATGTGACGAAGAATCTTTATGCGTGACCACTGCTTGGCTTCTTGGGCGTGTATGGGAAGACAAAAGATACACACGAGGCACGAGAGGACCAGCAACGTATGCACGGAGAAGACGGCGTACATCGTGGTCATGCAAGCTATGCTCTTACCAAAGAAGAGAAGGAAATCTTCTTTGAATGCCTGCTCAAGATTAAGGTACCGTCTGGCTTCTCGTCAAATATAAAGGGAATAATAAACATGGCGAGAAAAAGTTCCGAACCTAAAGTCTCATAACTGCCACGTGATTATGACGCAATCGCTTCCGGTTGCATTGAGGGGCTTCTACCGAAAACGTTCGATTAGCCATTGTGAAGCTATGTGCATTTCTCAATGCAATCTCTCGGAAGGTAATCAATCCAGAAATCATACAAAGGTTCTGAGAATGATTTGGTGCAATGTCTTGTCGGGCCGAGTTGGTGTTCCCACCATCCTTCTTCAACATCATGACGCACGTCCTAGTTCACCTATGCGAAGAGATTAACGTTTTGGGTCCTGTATTTCTACACAATATGTTCCCCTTTGAGAGGTTCATGGGATTCTTAAAGAAATATGTTCATAACCGTGCTAGGCCAGAAGGATGCATCTCCAAGGGCCATCAAATGAGGAGGTCATTGAGTTTTGTATTGACTTTATTCCTGACCTTAAGCCAATTGGTGTTCCTGAATCGCGGCATAAGGGCAGACTGGATGGAAAAGGCACGCTAGGAGGGGAACAAATAATATGTATGGACGGACATTCTCTCACTTTGAAGCACACTACACAGTTCTACAGAATTCCGCCTTGGTGGCTCCGTATATGGATGAACACAAGAATTTGCTACGCCCAAACACCCGGAGTGGTCTCGATGACCGGATTACACGTGAACAAACCAAGAGTTTCGCCACCTGGTTGCGCATATCGCACCATGTATGACACCTCCATTGAAGATGACCTGTACTTGCTGTCCTAGTTACCATCTTCGAATATAATGACTTTCAAAGGGTACGAGATAAATGGTAATACATTTTACACGATCGCCCAAGATAAGAAGAGCACCAACCAACACAGTGGTGTCCGCTTTGATGCAGAAACCAAGACGCGAAAGGAAACATATTACGGTTATATACAGGACATATGGGAACTTGACTATCGACGTGGTTTAAAGGTCCCTTTGTTTCGCAAATGGGTCAATATGACACGAGGCGGGTAACGGAAGACCCGCAGTACGGAATGACAACAGCGGATCTCAACAATCTTGCGTATGCAGACGAACCATTCGTCCTAGCCAATGATGTGGCACAGGTTTTCTACGTGAAGGACATGTCTACCAAGCCAAGAAAAAGAAAAGATAAGGAAGCGAATGCATCGTACGATGAGCCAAAGCGGCACATAGTTCTTTTTTCCGGGAAGAGAAACATCGTGGGAGTGGATGACAAGATGACAAGTCAGAAGATTATGAAAAGTTTGATGAAATTGCTCCATTCACATTGAATATTGACCCGAGCATCCCGTTAAATGATGAAGATTTTCCATGGTTACGGCGCCAAAGGGACACACGCTGAAGAAAAAGTTTCACACCCAAAGATCTGGGATGTGATCGGCTTCACTATCATCACTTTCTTCTGTGTTTCACACCCGAAGGGGAATCTCTGTAATAGTTAGGGTAGTTATGTGTTTTGGCATTTGAAACGCGAAGAAATTTTATGTGCAAACAAATTCTTTCATGCCTTTACTGATTTTTAAATTTAAATTATTCACAAACTAGTGATTCACACTAATTTCAAATAATTCAAAATTTAAACTATTCAAATTTGAAAACTACGGGCACTAACAGAAAGTTTGTAATTTTTGTACCTAAAGCAAAAATATTCACAGAGAAACTCTAAATACACAAAAAAACAACACAAAAATAAATAAAGCAAAAAAATAAAAAAGCCCGCCTACTAGGCCAGAGCGGCCTGCATACGACTAGAAATCCAACCTCATTCTTGGGCTGGGATGCAGGCCCAAGAAGGCCAAGTGGGCCCACAGGCAGCAAAGAACATGTAGGCCCAAGAGGCCTGCTTTGGAGAGGAGCTTGAGAGAGCGACCGCACGGGGTTTATAAACCGGTCAGTGCCCCTCGGCTAGCGAGGTGGGACTAAACTTGCCGCACCAAGATCTGCGCCAATAAGATTTCTTTAGTACCGGTCGTGGCACAAACCCGGTACTAAAGGGGGGCCTTTAGTACCGTTTGTGCTACCACCCGGTACTAAAGGGGTCGCTTCCGCCGCTTTAGGCTGGCCAAAACTGGCCTTTAGTACCCGGTTGGTGGCACAAACCGGTACTAAAGGCCCTCCTATATAAACAACACTTACGAAAATTTCAGTTTCTCATCCGCTTCTTCTCCTCTGCACCGCCGCCGCCGCCCCGTCGTCTCCATCCTCGTCGCCGCTTCGCCGCCGCCCGTCCCCCGCTGCCGCCGCCTGCTGCCCCCGTCCCCGTCGTCCCCATCGTCACCGCCGCCCCTGCCTGGCCCCTGTCGTCCCGTCCCCTGCTGTCCCTGCTGCCACCGCCGCCTGCCCCGTCGTCCCGTCCCGTCGTCGGCGCCGCCTAGACGCCCCCGTCGTCGCCACCCTGCCCGTCTGTCGCCTGCTGCCGCCGCTTCTGCCCCTGTCCCTCGTTGCTGCTATCCTGCCCGTCGCCGTCGTTGCCCTTGCGCCACAAGGCTGCCTCGCCGCCGTCGTCCCTCGCCAGCCGTGAGCGCACACACACACACACATACATTTTTTGTTTTTTAGTTATACAAATAGTTAGAAATTTTTCTGTTTTTTAGAAATTGTTAGAAATTTTTCTGTTTTCAGAAATAGTTAGAAATGTTAGAATTGTTAGAATACTTAGAAATGTTAGAATAGTTAGAAATGTTAGAATTGTTATACAAATGTTAGTTATATATATAGAAATGTTATAATTGTTTTCTGTTTTTTAGTTATAAAAATATTGGAAATGTTATAGAAATGTTAGTTATATATAGCATTGTTAGAAATGTTATAGAAATGTTAGTTATATAGAAATGTTAGAAATTTTAGTTATCAAAAAAATGTTACTTTTTGTGGGCATATAGCTAGTATTTGTTCTCGACGATGCCCGACCCGCATCCTCGCCGTCGACATCGTCTCATGACGACGTCCGCTGACCCATGTCCGGACTGGGCTCCGCCGGCTGGCACTGGAGGTGCCGCTTGGAGGGGCGCGCCGCTTGATGAGGAACCCGGCCCCGGGTCCCGTCGTCGACCCTGATCTCGCTTTGGTGGCGTTCGCGTGGGCGGTTTGGTGCGGAGGGAGCGGCCCGCCGAGGTGGTACGTCACCATGTCGGGGAGGAGGACGAGCACGCCCATCGCTACATGGTTGTGTTAGAGGGCGGCAGGTTCTCCAATACCGGCAGCTTTCTTGTGGATCTCACTTCAGCTATGATCCTGTGAGGGTTCCTTCTCTTTGGTTGTCCACAGCCCGCGCCGCAGAACCGCGAAAAGTGTCCTAGATTCTTATGTAGTATTCGATCTTTATTAGCTACCTAGCCAGTGATGTATTCAAGATTATATCTATTATTCGAGACGATGTATTCGAGATTATATCTATTATTCGAGATGATGTTTTCGAGATTATATCTATTATTCGAGACGATGTATTCGAGATTATATCTATTATTCGAGACGATGTAATTTGAATACTAAATTGTTTTATATTTCTTTTGGATTAGTTAAATAAAAGCTATGGCGGACAATACCGCAGAGGGAGAACAGGCCATGTTCGATATGATACGCCATCCTCACGGGCCAAATGATGATCGGAATGAAGAAGATTATGACGGCTCCGAATTTCTAAACAACACCGGAGAGGGTGATATGATATTCGATCGCGACGACCGAATTGATGAAGTCATGAACTATGATTATGATGATGAGGAAGAAAATGTTGATCTTGAAACAACAAAGACCGCGAGGTATATATATTTATATAAGTAGGCATCTGGTGATCATCACATGTTTTAAATGACTTGAAGATATATTAACGAATCGATCTTTGTTCTTTCAGCCATCCGGATCGAGCAAATCTTCGTGCAAAAGGACGAAATGAGGCCCGAACAAAAAGTTGAAGGAGGGCGTAAAGTACAATATCGAGGCAATCGGACCTAATGGCGAACCATTAGCGCCTAAGAAGATTGCGGACAAGTTCGTTTCACAAGGTCTTGAGTTGTTGTGAAGGACCAACTCCGATCTCCTTCAAGAATGGAGAGAGCCAGCAAAAGACAAAAGACAAAGGACAAAAGGACGCTGCTCCACGTCCGGATGTTACTTTTGTCGACAAAAGACAAAAAGATCTGCTTTGGGATACTCTCATGGAACATTTCACCCTACCGGATCATTTCACGTAAGCGAGATGTGCGAGAAAGTCAAGGACGCTGCTCTTAGGAAGATGGCGGTTGCATTCAAGAACCACAAGAATCGTGAATGGGACAAGTACGTCAAGGGAGGAAGGAAGACTCCGATTCGAGGGAACACTAGAGAACCAACGTGCTCATTGGGACGATTTCGTGAAATTCAAGGATTCGGAATTAGCTAAGGAACGGTCGAGAATAAACAAGAAGAATGCCGAAAAAAGGATAAGTTCCATAAGTGGGGCCAGGTGGCTGCGCGGTGGCAATGCCTAAGTGGGATAAGTCCGAGACAGAGATGGAGTATGCAGGTGTCACTCCGGTTACTAAGAGCTGGCCCCCAGTGCAGGACTTGGTTCTATGCGCATGGGGGAGTTGGACCCAAGATGTGCAATGTTTCGACGAGGGCAAGTCTGAAGGGAGCCGACGATGCGATACTTGTTGCAATAGAAGAGGCACGATCGGGGGTGTTCCAGCCCAACAGAGAGAACAACGAGCTTACGCGTGCCCTGGGAAATCCTGAACACCCGGGAAGAACACGAGGCAAGGGCGCTATTCCGTGGTATGAGGGGTTTTCAGACTGGAACAACGACTACATAACCCGTGCGAGAAAGAAGATTGCGGAGGAGAAGAAGAGGAAGATGGAGGAGGAGCAGAGGAAGCGGGACTATGAACGCCTTCAAGGACTAGAAGCAAGTCAAGCGGAATTGGCAGTCAAATTCCAGCGGCAGCAGGAGCAGATCGACTCACTTAGCCAGCAAAGGGTGTCTCAGCAGCTGCAGCAGCTACGGATGATCCAGAATTGGATAGCACCGCCCCATCCATGCCGAGAAGCAGCGTGGGTTCCGCCCCGGATGATGCAATGCTGGATAGATACCCCGTGGATGACATCACGGATAACACTAACTGCGAGCTACACGTCAAAATGAAGAACATATCCATGAAGGTGGCGGACGCCGTTGCTTTTACAAATCCCCCCGAGGCAACCTTCCATTGCAACCCGATTCCAGCGGGCTATGCTCGTGTCTTGGTTGATGAGGTGGTGGACCCATATTTGGAGCTACAGCTTGACATTCCTGGAGGTGACGACGAGCACTTTCTCGGAGAGGCCAAACATCGTATCATCCTATGGAAAAAGGATTGCATCATCTTTCAAAGGCCACCGACACTGCGTCAGCCGACTCCTCGTCGAAGTCCGCCACCGAGTCAGCAGACTCCGGCTCCTGCAAGTCCACCAAGTCCGGCAAAGTGTCAGCCACCTCCTCCAAGTCCGCAAAGTGTCGCCACTCCTCCTCCTCCAAGTCCGCCACAGCCACGACGTCCTCCTCCTCCAAGTCCGGCACAACCTCAGGCCACTCCTCCTCCAAGTCCGGCACAGCCAGCCACCTCCTCGTCCAACTCAGCCCCGTCGGCCGTCTCCGCCGCCTCGGCAATCGCAGAAGAGACACCTGCAGCTATGGTGTGTAGCAGCACGAGTCGAGGTAGTACAAGAAGTACAAAGGAGGCAAGCGATATAAATATGGTCCAAGCCTCACGCCTCTTCCGCAGAGGCCTTATGACATGTCCGAGGAGGAAAACGCAGCCATATTGAAGGCCGGATGGAAGCCCATTTTGCAATCAAACCGCCACCGCCGCCAAGGGAGAAAGTGCCCGAGGAAACGATTGACCACTTCATTCAGATGGCTCAACCACCAGCTCCCAAGCCTGTTGACACAGACTATGAGCGCCACATCGTGAAGTTAAATCGAGCACGCCTACGTAAGGAGGCGAGCTCGGATCGAGCAAACAACAAGCAGCTGTCAAAAATGCGGAAAATCATTCCCCTGGGAGAACAGCGGCGTAATCGATCCCTCGCTTGTTGTGCCAACAACATGTGATAAAGACGCTGCCCCAATATTATTGTGGGCAAATAGTTTACGTTCCCGAGGTGGGCAATGTGGTAATAACCAAGGACCATATAATACAGGCTGAAGTTCTCAACATCACTGTTGGACAACTCCTCGAGATCGAGCCCATGCATGTGCTTAGAGAGGATGAAATAAAACGGAATATGTCCAGGGCCAACCTTTGGTCGAGCCAGACAAGGTCAAGAACCTCCCAACGAGAATGTATGAATTGCATCAATGGTACATGAACATTACCAAGATTTCAATCGATTGTCCCTCATGGTGAATGTCAAGGAGGAGCATTACTTCCATGAGAAAGCTCATCCGCTGAGTATTCTCGAATCGTTTCAGTTATACAATCAAGACGCACTCGACAAATCTATAAATCGCCGTTGCTATTGTCCGTAAGTGATTTCTTTCGTAATTTAAGTCTCAAGCTAGTCTGTAGTGATCCTTTTGATCAATCATTACCTGTAATTATCCTCACTATATTCTTTTATGTGGTATTATGCAGGATGAAGATGTATGAAATGAGAAAAGGTGGACGCTTTGGCATTGGGTTCATTGACCCAAACACCGTTAATGAATACACATGGCTAGTAAATCCACATCACCAAAAGGCCGTAGAGGACAACATGCTAGAGTTCTTGAAGCGCCTCAAATACAATGAAGATATACTACTTCCTTACAACTTCCAGTGAGTCACACTGTCTTGTACTACAAATTCTTTGTTTTTGCCTACTAGCTAGCTACATGTTTTTGCTTACATATGCCCGCTTAATTAAGACATGCAAACGTGTGTGCATGCAGATTTCACTGGATCTTGTGTATCATTAAAGTTGACGCCTTTAATAGTTGAAATACCGGACTCACTACTCAAAGCAAATACTGACTATAACATCTTGTTTGGGATAGTCAACAGGTAATTTCAATCATTATTAACTATATATCTCGGCCTATTTAGTTCGTCATTTCATGATATGAACTATTTAATAACCCCTTTATTCATTTTCTTTGTCGGCGGGCAGGGCTTGGGCAAGGTTCATCGGCGTCACGAAGGCGAATGGAAAAAAAAGCTTAAATGGTTTCACCCAAGGTAAGTAATTAAGTAGTACTAGCTAGCTAGCTAGCTGCCATCTCTTTAATTATCATGCTTGATTAATTATTATCTGATCAAATTCCATTCTTGTAAAGGCCTCAAGCGGTAGGGACTGATCTAATGCATTCTGCGTTTGTGAGAACATTCGCATGATGGCGTCCAAAGGAGCAGATCTCAAAGACAGGAATGGGTACGCTTGTCAGAACACTATTCATAATTTTTACACCATTATCGATATCTAGTCACACAACTAATACACATGCATATTGATCTCCTTCTTAACAGTTCAATGAGGTGCGGGAGAAGCTCCTAGAAACGGAGCGCCAGAGAAGCACTTCAAGAGGAAATAGCGGGATTTTTGCTCGACCAGGTCATAAATCCAAGGGAGAATACTATTACCCGCCATCGCCCCCATGAAAACCACTTCCAATTGTCATCGTGTGCTCAAGGCACCAATTAGGCTAATGCCACTGGCTCCGAAGGCAACATGCATATGTAGGAGAAATTGTATATAGCTATACATGTGTGTATGTGTGAATTAATATGGTGGTTTGTGAGACATTTATGATATATATATATGCATGATTGGTTCTACTAGAAATTCTATTTATATATATATATATATATATATATATATATATATATATATATATATGCATAACAAGTACAATGTGTAGTATCGTAAAATACCAGCAAACAAAAAGAATTAAAATAGAAACACAAAATTAAATGAAAAAGAAATCATAAAACTAAAAACTGTTGGAAATATGCCCTAGAGGCAATAATAAAAGGATTATTATTATATTTCCTTGTTCATGATAATTGTCTTTTATTCATGCTATAATTGTATTATCCGGAAATCGTAATACACGTGTGAATACATAGACCACAATATGTCCCTAGTGAGCCTCTAGTTGACTAGCTCGTTGATCAATAGATAGTCATGGTTTCCTGACTATGGACATTGGATGTCATTGATAACGGGATCACATCATTAGGAGAATGATGTGATGGACAAGACCCAATCCTAAGGATAGCACAAGATCGTGTAGTTCGTTTTGCTGGAGCTTTTCCAATGTCAAGTATCTTTTCCTTAGACCATGAGATCGTGTAACTCCCGGATACCGTAGGAGTGCTTTGGGTGTACCAAACGTCACAACGTAATCGGGTGACTATAAAGGTACACTACGGTATCTCCGAAAGTGTCTGTTGGGTTGACACGGATCGAGACTAGATTTGTCACTCCGTGTTACGGAGAGGTATCACCGGGCCCACTCGGTAGTGCATCATCATAATGAGCTCAAAGTGACCAAGTGTCCGTCACGGGATCATGCATTACTAAGATGAGTAAAGTGACTTGCCAAGAACGAGATTGAACGAGGTATTAGGATACCGACGATCGAATCTCGGGCAAGTAACATACCGATTGACAAAGGGAATTGTATACGGGATTGTTTGAATCCTCGACATCGTGGTTCATCCGATGAGATCATCGAGGAGCATGTGGGAGCCAACATGGGTATCTAGATCCCGTTGTTGGTTATTGCCCGAGAGCCGTCTCGGTCATGTCTACGTGTCTCCCGAACCCGTAGGGTCTATACACTTAAGGTTCGGTGGCGCTTAGGGTTGTATGAATATGAGTATGCAGTAAACCGAATGTTGTTCAGAGTCCGGATGAGATCCCGACGTCACGAGGAGTTCCGGAATGGTCCGAAGTAAAGAACTATATATAGGAAGTATTGTTTCGCCATCGAGAAAGTTTCGGTCACCAGTATTGTACCGGACCACTGGAAGGGTCCCGGGGGTCCACCGGGTGGGGCCACCCATCCCGGAGGGCCCCATGGGCTGAAGTGGGGAGGGGAACCAGCCCATAGTGGGCTGGTGCGCCCCCCTTGGCCCACCCCCTGCACCTAGGGTTGAAACCCTAGGGTGGGGGGGGGGCGCCCCACTTGCCTTGGGGGGCACTCCACCCCCCTTGGCCGCCGCCCCCTTGGGAGATTGGATCTCCAAGGGCCGGCGCCCCCCTGGGGCCGATATAAAGGGAGGGGGGAGGGGGCAGCCGCACCCTGAAGTTCTGGCGCCTCCCTCCCCTGCTACACCTCTCCTCCTCCGTCACGTGCTTGGCGAAGCCCTGCCGGAGTGCTGCTTCTCCACCAACACCACGCCGTCGTGCTGCTGCTGGAGCCATCTTCCTCAACCTCTCCTTTCCCCTTGCTGGATCAAGAAGGAGGAGACGTCATCCGCCCGCACGCGTGTGTTGAACAGCGGAGGTGCCGTCCGTTCGGCACTCGGTCATCGGTGATTTGGATCACGGCGAGTACGACTCCATCATCCACGTTCTAGTGAACGCTTCCGCACGCGATCTACAAGTGGTATGTAGATGCAATCTCTCTCCCATGACTTGTTGCTTAGATGAACTCATAGATGGATCTTGGTGAAACCGTAGGAAAAAATTTAATTTTCTGCAACGTTCCCCTACAGTGGCATCATGAGCTAGGTCTATGCGTAGTTCTCTATTGCACGAGTAGAACACAATTTTGTTGTGGGCGTAGATCTTGTCAACTTGCTTGCCACTACTAGTCTTATCTTGCTTCAGCGGTATTGTGGGATGAAGCGGCCCGGACCAACCTTACACATATGCTTACGTGAGACCGGTTCCACCGGTCGACATGCACTAGTTGCATAAGGTGGCTGGCGGGTGTCTGTCTCTCCCACTTTAGTTGGAGAGGATTCGATGAGAAGGGTCCTTATGAAGGGTAAATAGAAGTTGACAAAATCACGTTGTGGTTATTCGTAGGTAAGAAAATGTTCTTGCTAGAGCCCAATTGCAGCCACGTAAAAGATGCAACAACAATTAGAGGACGTCTAACTTGTTTTTGCAGCAATTGTCATGTGATGTGATATGGCCAGAAGTTGTGATGAATGATGAATGACATATTGTGATGTATGAGATCATGTTCTTGTAATAGGAATCACGACTTGCATGTCGATGAGTATGACAACCGGCAGGAGCCATAGGAGTTGTCTTTATTTTGTATGACCTGCGTGTCATTAAAGAACGCCATGTAAATTACTTTACTTTATTGCTAAACGCGTTAGCCATATAAGTAGAAGTAATCGATGGCGTGACAACTTCATGAAGACACGATGATGGAGATCATGATGATGGAGATCATGGTGTCATGCCGGTGACAAGATGATCATGGAGCCCGAAGATGGAGATCAATGGAGCTATATGATATTGGCCATATCATGTCACTACTATATAATTGCATGTGATGTTTATTATGTTTATGCATCTTGTTTACTTAGAACGACGGTAGTAAATAAGATGATCCCTTACAACAATATCAAGAAGTGTTCTCCCCTAACTGTGCACCATTGCTAAAGTTCGTCGTTTCGAAGCACCACGTGATGATCGGGTGTGATAGATCCTTACGTTCACACACAACGGGTGTAAGACAGTTTTACACATGCAAAACACTTAGGTTAACTTGACGAGACTAGCATGTACAGACATGGCCTCGGAACACGGAGACCGAAAGGTCGAACACGAGTCGTATGGAAGATACGATCAACATGAGAATGTTCACCGACGATGACTAGTCCGTCTCACGTGATGATCGGACACGGCCTAGTCGACTCGGATCGTGTAACACTTAGATGACTAGAGGGATGTCTAATCTGAGTGGGATTTCATTAAAATAATTTGATTAGATGAACTTAATTATCATGAACTTAGTCTAAACCTTTGCAAATATGTCTTGTAGATCAAATGGCCAACGCTCATGTCAACATGAACTTCAACGCGTTCCTAGAGAAAACCAAGCTGAAAGATGATGGCAGCAACTATACGGACTGGGTCCGAACCCGAGGATCATCCTCATAGCTGCCGTGAAACAATATGTCCTAGAAGGACCGCTAGGTGATGCACCCGTCCTGCAGAACCAAGACATTATGAATGCTTGGCAGTCTCGTCTTGATGATTACTCCCTCGTTCAAGTCGGCATGCATGCTTTACAGCTTAGAACCGGGGCTCCAAAAGCGTTTTGAGCAACACGGAGCATATGAGATGTTCGAGGAGCTGAAACTAGTTTTCCAAGCTCATGCCCGGTCGAGAGATATGAAGTCTCCGACAAGTTCTATAGTTGTAAGATGGAGGAAAACAGTTCTGCAAGTGAGCACATACTCAAAATGTCTGGGTTGCACAACCGCTGTCCCAGTGGACATAAACCTCCCGGACGAGGCGGTCATTGACAGAATCCTTGATCGCTCCCACCAAGCTACAAGAGCTTTGTGATGAACTACAATATGCAGGGGATGGTGAAGACCATTCCCGAAGTATTCTCAATCTTTGAAGTCGTGAGAGGTTGAAATCAAGAAAGAACATCAAGTGTTGATGGTCAATAAAACCACTAAGTTCAAAAAGGCTAAGGGTAAGAAGAACTTCAAGAAGGACGGCAAGGATGTTGCCGCGCCCGGTAAGCAAGTTGCCGGGAAGAAGTCAAAGAATGGACCCAAACCTGAGAGAGAGTGCTTTTATTGCAAAGGGAAGGGCCACTGGAAGCGGAACTGCCCCAAATACTTAGAGTACAAGAAGGCCGGCAACATTAAAGGTATATTTGATATACATGTAATTGATGTGTACCTTACCAGTACTCGTAGTAACTCCTGGGTATTTGATACCGGTGCCGTTGCTCATATTTGTAACTCACGGCAGGAGCTGCGGAATAAGCGGAGACTGGCGAAGGACGAGGTGACGATGCGTGCTGGGAATGGTTCCAAGGTCGATGTGATCGCCGTCGGCACGCTACCTCTACATTTACCTACGGGATTAGTTATGAACCTCAATAATTGTTATTTGGTGCCAAGTTTAAGCATGAACATTGTATCAGGATCTCGTTTAATGCGAGATGGCTACTCATTTAAATCCGAGCATAATTGTTGTTCTATTTATATGAGAGATATGTTTTATGGTCATGCTCCGATGGTCAATGGTTTATTCTTAATGAATCTCGAACGTAATATTACACATATTCATAGTGTGAATACCAAAAGATGTAAAGTTGATAACGATAGACCCACATACTTGTGGCACTGCCACCTTGGTCACATTGGTGTCAAGCGCATGAAGAAGCTCCATTCTGATGGACTTTTAGAGTCTCTCGATTATGAATCATTTGACACATGCGAACCATGCCTTATGGGCAAAATGACCAAGACTTTGTTCTCCGGAACAATGGAGCGAGCAACCAACTTATTGGAAATCATACACACCGATGTGTGCGGTCCAATGAGCGTTGAGGCTCGCGGAGGATATCGTTATGTTCTCACTCTCACTGATGACTTGAGTAGATATGGGTATGTCTACTTGATGAAACACAAGTCTGAGACCTTTGAAAAGTTCAAGGAATTTCAGAATGAGGTAGAGAATCAACGTGACTGAAAAATAAAGTTCTTACGATCAGATCGTGGAGGAGAATATTTAAGTCACGAATTTGGTACACACTTGAGGAAATGTGGAATCGTTTCACAACTCACGCCGCCTGGAACACCTCAGCGTAACGGTGTGCCCGAACGTCGTAATCGCACTCTATTGGATATGGTGTGATCTATGATGTCTCTTAAAGATTTACCGCTATCATTTTGGGGATACGCTCTAGAGACAGCTACATTCACTTTAAATAGGGCACCGTCTAAATCCGTTGAGACGACACCGTATGAATTATGGTTTGGGAAGAAACCTAAGTCGTCGTTTCTAAAAGTTTGGGGATGCGATGCTTATGTCAAGAAACTTCAACCTGAAAAGCTCGAACCCAAATCGGAAAATGCGTCTTCATAGGATACCCTAAGGAAACCATAGGGTATACCTTCTACCTTAGATCCAAAGGCAAGATCTTTGTTGCCAAGAACGGATCCTTTACGAAAAGAGTTTCTCTCGAAAGGAGTAAGTGGGAGGAAAGTAGAACTCAATGAAGTACTACCTCTTGAACCGGAAAGTAGTGCAGCTCAAGAAAATGTTCCTGTGGTGCCTACACCAACTGGAGAGGAAATTAATGATGATGATCAAGGTACTTCGGATCAAGTTGCTACGGAACTTCGTAGGTCCACGAGGACACGTTCCGCACCAGAGTGGTACGGCAACCCTGTCCTGGAAATCATGTTGTTGGACAACGGTGAACCTTCGAACTATGAAGAAGCGATGGCGGGCCCAGATTCCAACAAATGGCTTGAAGCCATGCAATCCGAGATAGGATCCATGTATGAAAACAAAGTATGGACTTTGACAGACTTGCCCGATGATCGGCGAGCGATAGAAAATAAATGGATCTTTAAGAAGAAGACGGACGCAGATGGTAATGTCACCATCTATAAAGCTCGACTTGTTGCTAAGGGTTATCGGCAAGTTCAAGGGATTGAATACGATGAGACTTTCTCTCCCGTAGCGAAGCTTAAGTCCGTCCGAATCATGTTAGCAATTGCCGCATACTATGATTATGAGATATGGCAGATGGATCGTCAAAACAGCGTTCCTTAACGGTTATCTTAAGGAAGAGCTGTATATGATGCAGCCGGAAGGTTTTGTCGACCCTAAGAATGCTAACAAGGTATGCAAGCTCCAGCGATCCATTTATGGGCTGGTGCAAGCATCTCGGAGTTGGAACATTCGCTTTGATGAGATGATCAAAGCGTTTGGGTTTATCTTGCACTTATGGATAAGCCTGCGTATAAAAGAAAGTGAGTGGGAGCTCTGTAGCATTTCTCATATTATATGTAGATTACATACTTTTGATGGGAAATGATATAGAACACTTGGACAGCATTAAGGCCTACTTGAATAAAAGTTTTTCAATGAAGGACCTTGGAGAAGCTGCTTATATATTAGGCATCAAGATCTATAGAGATAGATCGAGACGCCTCATAGGTCTTTCACAAAGCACATACCTTGATAAGATTTTGAAGAAGTTCAAAATGGATCAGTCCAAGAAAGGGTTCTTGCCTATGCTGCAAGGTGTGAGATTGAGCTCAGCTCAATGCCCGACCACGGCAAAAGATAAAGAAGAGATGTGCGTCATCCCCTATGCCTCAGCCATAGGATCTATTATGTATGCCATGCTGTGTACCAGACCTGATGTAAACCTTGCCGTAAGTTTGGTAGGAAGGTACCAAAGTAATCCCGGCAAGGAACACGGACGATGGTCGAGAATGTCCTGAAAGTACCGAAAAGGACAAAGGACATGTTTCTCGCTTATGGAGGTGATGAAGAGCTCGTCAGAAGGGTTACGTCGGCGCTTAGCTTCGACACAGATCTGGATGACTCTAAGTCACAAACCGGATACGTGTATATGTTGAATGGTGGAGCGAAGCTGGTGCAGCTGCAAGCGAAGCGTCGTATGGCGGGATCTACATGTGAAGCGGAGTACATGGCAGCCTCGGAGGCAGCGCATGAAGCAATTTGGATGAAGGAGTTCATCACCGACCTAGGAGTCATACCCAATGCGTCGGGGCCGATCAAACTCTTCTGTGACAACACTGGAGCTATTGCACTTGCCAAGGAGCCCAGGTTTCACAAGAAGACCAGGCACATCAAGCGCCGCTTCAACTCCATCCGTGAAAATGTTCAAGATGGAGACATAGAAATTTGCAAAGTGCATACGGATCTGAATGTCGCAGATCCGTTGAATAAACTCTTCTCTTCAAGGGCAAAACATGATCAACACCAGAACTCTATGGGTGTTCGATTCATCACAATGTAACTAGATTATTGACTCTAGTGCAAGTGGGAGACTGTTGGAAATATGCCCTAGAGGCAATAATAAAAGGATTATTATTATATTTCCTTGTTCATGATAATTGTCTTTTATTCATGCTATAATTGTATTATCCGGAAATCGTAATACACGTGTGAATACATAGACCACAATATGTCCCTAGTGAGCCTCTAGTTGACTAGCTCGTTGATCAATAGATAGTCATGGTTTCCTGACTATGGACATTGGATGTCGTTGATAACGGGATCACATCATTAGGAGAATGATGTGATGGACAAGACCCAATCCTAAGCATAGCACAAGATCGTGTAGTTCGTTTTGCTAGAGCTTTTCCAATGTCAAGTATCTTTTCCTTAGACCATGAGATCGTGTAACTCCCGGATACCGTAGGAGTGCTTTGGGTGTACCAAAGCGTCACAACGTAATCGGGTGACTATAAAGGTACACTACTGTGTATCTCCGAAAGTGTCTGTTGGGTTGACACGGATCGAGATCGGATTTGTCACTCCGTGTTACGGAGAGGTATCACTGGGCCCACTCGGTAGTGCATCATCATAATGAGCTCAAAGTGACCAAGTGTCTGGTCACGGGATCATGCATTACGGTACGAGTAAAGTGACTTGCCGGTAACGAGATTGAACAAGGTATTAGGATACCGACGATCACATACCGATTGACAAAGGGAATTGTATACGGGATTGTTTGAATCCTCGACATCGTGGTTCATCCGATGAGATCATCGAGGAGCATGTGGGAGCCAACATGGGTATCCAGATCCCGCTGTTGGTTATTGCCCGAGAGCCGTCTCGGTCATGTCTACGTGTCTCCCGAACCCGTAGGGTCTACACACTTAAGGTTCTGTGACGCTAGGGTTGTATGAATATGAGTATGCAATAAACCGAATGTTGTTCGGAGTCCCGGATGAGATCCCGAACGTCACGAGGAGTTCCAGAATGGTCCGGAGGTAAAGAATTATATATAGGAAGTATTGTTTCGGCCATCGGGAAAGTTTCGGGGTCACCCGGTATTGTACCGAGACCATCGGAAGGGTCCCGGGGGTCCACCGGGTGGGGCCACCCATCCCGGAGGGCCCCATGGGCTGAAGTGGGGAGGGGAACCAGCCCATAGTGGGCTGGTGCCCCCCCCTCCTTGGCCCACCCCCTGCGCCTAGGGGTTGAAACCCTAGGGTGGGGCGCCCACCTGCCTTGGGGGCACTCCACCCCTTGGCGCCGCCCCCTTGGGAGATGGGATCTCCAGGGCGGCGCCCCTGAGGGCCTATATAAAGGGAGGGGAGGGGCAGCCGCTGCAAGTTCTGGCGCCTCCTCTCCCCTGCTACACCTCTCCTCCTCATCACGTGCTTGGCGAAGCCCTGCCGAGTGTCGCTTCTCCACCAACACCACGCCGTCGTCTTGCTCTGGAGCCATCTTCCTCAACCTCTCCTTTCCCTTGCTGGATCAAGAAGGAGGAGATGTCATCCGCTCCATAATGCGTGTGTAGAACGCGGAGGTGCCGTCCGTTCGGCACTCAGTCATCGGTGATTTGGATCACAGTGAGTACGACTCCATCATCCACGTTCTAGTGAACGCTTCCGCACGCGATCTACAAGTGGTATGTAGATGCAATCTCTCTCCCATGACTCGTTGCTTAGATGAACTCATAGATGGATCTTGGTGAAACCGTAGGAAAAATTTTAATTTTCTGCAACGTTCCCCTACAAAAACCCCCCAAACCTTATAGTACCGGTTGGTCTTACCAACCGGTACTAAAGGGCTCCAGGCCCCCGGAGCTGGCTCGTGCCACGTGGTTGCCCTTTAGCACCGGTTCGTGCTGAACCGGTACTAAAGGGGGGGCCTTTAGTGCCCACACTTTAGTGCCGGTTATGGAACCGGCACTAAAGGGCCTTACGAACCGGTGCTATTGCCCGGTTCTGCACTAGTGAAGGGCCTCTGCATCCGGACAGTCAACGATTTGATTTTTCTTGGTTAGGAACCGTGTCCAGAATTGACTGGCCGATTCTTCTGGCTGCTGAATTATGTGGCTGAGGTCATCGGCGTCCGGTGGTCGCACATATGTGCCCTGGAAGTTATCAAGGAATGCGGTTTCCAGGTCCTCCCAACAACCAATTGATTCTGCTGGCAGGCTGTTAAGCCAATGCCGAGCTGGTCCTTTAAGCTTGAGTGGGAGGTATTTGATGGCGTGTAGATCATCACCGCATGCCATGTGGATATGGAGGAGGTAGTCCTCGATCCAAACCGCAGGATCTGTTGTGCCATCGTATGATTCGATGTTTACGGGTTTGAAAACCTTGGGGATTTGATGATCCATCACTTAAATGCATGAAGCATAGTGGGTGTCTTGGCGCCTCTGTATTGAGCTATATCACGACGCAGCTCAAATGAGCTTTGTCTACTGTGTTCGGCCCAGCCGGAATTGCTATATCTGGCGTGACGGTTATCATCACGTGTCGTGGGGCGCCCACGCGATCCGTAGATCGATCTTGTTTTCCTTGCCTTGTCCTCCAATATGTCTTGCAAGTCTGGCGCGTTTCCCTGTGCCTTGGTACTTTTCAAGCGACGCCGGGGTGCGGCTTGAATGAAGGGCCTAGAGGCCTCTCTGTCGCGGCCACGGGGTGGCCGGTCGGCCGCATCATGCGCAGGTGATGTTGGTTTGGGTGCTTCCTCCTCTAATTGGGGTAGCAGCCTGCGTTTTGGGTATCTCTTGGAGGGGCGTTCGAGTTCATACTCATCGGCTGCAAGGACTTGATCCATCTGTCGACTAGCAAGTCTTGGTCAGCTCTAAGCTGCTGCTGCTTTTCTTGAGGCTGCTTGCCGTGGCCATAAGCCTGCGTTTGAAAGCAGCTCCTGTTTGGCGGGATCCTCGGGCACGACAAATTAAATGCTGTCGTCGAGGCTTGCCTCATCTTGAAGGAGGCATATAATTATCGTCCTCCACCTCCTGTCTGCGCCGCTCTATCATGAGGGCTGGCTTCTCCCTCCTCCCGTGTTGAATCCTGCCGAGGGGGAGGGTTGTCTTCGCACCGTCCGGTGTTATTATCTCCGTGCGGAATCACCGCTTTTGCTGTGGCGGGATTTAGAGCGGGCGCCACCGACGCCGGGCGCTTGGGCTGTTTCTTGGAGGGGTCATCCTCCATTTGTTCCATCGTCGTTCCCATCTTCTGGGATGTCCACCATGTATATGTCGTATGACGAGGTGGCCTTCTAGTGACCTGTAGGCGCTGGTTCTTGGTCGTCTCCAGCATCGTCGTCCATACCATCGATGTCTTCGGAGTCGAAGTCGAGCATGTCGGTTAAATCATGGACAGTGGCTACAAAGTGGGTGGTGGGTGGGTGTTGAATTTCTTCGTCGTCCGCATCCCAACCTTCCTGACCGTAGTCCGGCCAGGGCTCTCCTGATAAAGAGAGAGACTTTAGTGAATTCAGGATGTCGCCAAAGGGCGAGTGCTGAAAGATGTCCGCGGCAGTGAACTCCATGACCGGCGCCCAATCGGATTCGATTGGCCGGGGCGCGGGAGGTTCGGAGTCCGGAGAGGAGTCCGGCACCTTGGAGTCACGGGATTCGCAAAGGACATGGATGGAGTTCGGCTTAATCGCTGTAGAGATCGTAGCCCCCGAGGCGGTGTCCAGCCACTCGTCCTCAATCGGCGGAGTCGGCTCCGAGCTAAGGGTCGGAGCGGGCCGGTAATCTGACCTCCGAGGCACTGTTCAGCGACAGAGCTAGATCGTGCCCATCGAGACAGTGCGGCGCGCTTGGCTGTGGCTCGAATCCGTCGAAGATCAAGTCTCCGCGGATGTCGGCCGTGTAGTTCAAACTCCCAAATATGACCTGATGGCCAGGGGCGTAGCTTTCGATCTGCTCCAGATGGCCAAGTGAATTGGCCCGCAGTGCAAAGCCGCAGAATATGAAGATCTGCCCGGGGAGAAAAGTCTCACCCTGGACCGCGTCGTTGTTGATGATCGAAGGAGACATCGGGCCTAAGGATGACGACACAGAGGAACTCTCAATGAAAGCACCAATGTGGGTGTCAAAACCGGCGGATCTCGGGTAGGGGGTCCCGAACTGTGCGTCTAGGCGGATGGTTACAGGAGACAAGGGACACGATGTTTTTACCCAGGTTCGGGCCCTCTCGATGGAGGTAAAACCCTACTCATGCTTGATTAATATTGATGATATGGGTAGTATAAGAGTGAATCTACCACGAGATCAGAGAGGCTAAACCCTAGAAGCTAGCCTATGGTATGATTGTTGTTCGTCCTACGGACTAAAAATCCTCGGGTTTATATAAACACCGGATAGGGTTAGGGTTACACAGAGTCGGTTACAATGGTAGGAGATCTACATATTCGTATCGCCAAGCTTGCCTTCCACGCCAAGGAAAGTCCCATCCGGACACGGGACGAAGTCTTCAATCTTGTATCTTCATAGTCCAGAGTCCGCCAATGGTGATAGTTCGCTATCCGGACACCCCCTAATCCAGGACTCCTCAATAACCACCTGCCAAGTTTGAGCATAGACCTCGGGAAATAGGACTTGTCATCGGTCTCAATCCTCCTCGAGGAGTTGTCTGTGAGCCGACAAGATGTCTGCTTCAGCAGGTAGCATTGTCTGCTCTGAATACCTTGTTTTCACTCCAGATACTTCCATCACCGCTTCAAATGGATGATGCACAGGAAGAGTAGTTGAATATACAAACGTTGTCAACAAATGGAACACGTAATACAAAAAAATGATGGCATGATATAATTCACATACTTGATGATTGGCTAAACAGCATGGCATTGCATAATTCACATATATAATGCCTTTGCAACAAGATAGCATTGTATAATTCACATATATAATGTCTTGCAACAAGATGGCAATGCATAATTCACATATATGGTAATTAGACACCTTTGAGCAATTGGCATTCACACAAAGCATGTCTAAACTAATCAAATGGCATAGCAATGCGAGACACCATACACATGATATGAGCAACATAACCTGCCAAGTTAGAGCATACACCTCGGGGGTAAATAGGACTGGTCATCATCTCTGAATCCTCCTCACGAGGAGCTATCCGTAACCAGCGAGATATGCGCTTCGTCAGATAGCATAGTCTACTCAAAAGACCTTGTTTTCACTCCAGAATTTGCCATCGCCGTGTAAAATGGCTGATGCACACGAAGATCAGTTGAATGTACTAACATTGTTGACAAATGAAATATGTAACAAAAAAAAGGATGGCCTGATATAATTTACATATAAGATGACTGGCTAAGCAGGATGGCATTGCAAAATTCACATATATGATGCCTGGATAAACAAGGTGGCGTTGCATAATTCACATAAACGATGAATAAACTAAACAGATGGCATTCGTGCAAAGGATGTCTAAACTAAGCAGATGACATATTTGATGTATAAAGTAAGCAATGCAAGACACCATATGCATGATATAACCAACAACAGCATGGCAAGTTAGAGCGAAGACCTCACGGGGTAAATAGGAGTTGTCTTCTCCTTCTGAATCTCCCTCAGAACAGATATCTTCCTCTCGATTACAATCCGAAATGCGTGGAGGGGGGGCTGCCTTTGCGCCTACCATGGAGCGACGTATGCATGAAATTATATTGCCACGCAAGGCTCGTCTCTTTTGCTCTACATGTTCAGTTCCATTGTTTACAATAACTGTCATGCATAGGAATAAAACATAGTGAGATTATGTAAGGAGTGCATGCAGAAATCCAGAGTGATGGTAGCAACCTGTGGATAGACCCAAAACCAATAATAGGAGATAATGGCTTCGGTTAATAAATACAGATAATGGCTTCTTCTTTGTTTGTTTCCCACCCAACATGAAACTCATAGTAGACACCGGAGATTAACCAGATAGTAGATAGATACTATTGATAGCGGTCCCGATATGTACCCCACAACCATTTAAAAACTCAAGTTTTACCATTAGTTTGGAGCTGACTCGGAGTCTAATCGGTGAACGGGACGATAAAGTAGCATGTAATATTAAGCGATGCATAACGTAAGGTGACACGAAAGAGTGCGACCTCTCTTGCGGACCCGTGTAGTCCTCGAGGTCATCTGCTCGGTTGATGATGGTAATGCAGTTTTCATGGCTGCCGGTAAGGGAAGAAAAATCTGAGGCGGCGAAAAGATGGTCTGGAGGCCGGATCCCTCATGTGCGGACCCTTCATCATTGGAACAATTTGAGCTGGGGTGGACGACGCAAGATAGGAGCGGGACAAACCACGCAAGGTTTTCTTTGACAACTATCTGTAAGAGAAGTAATTCTGTAAGGGCTCGTTTGAATTGGAGGATTCCAACAATGCCGGGATAGGAAATAGACAGGAATAGGATAGGAATGCACGTGCAAAACAGAGAATTTAAAAACACAGGATTTCTGCCAATCTGGGTGTTTGATTCACAACAATTGGAAGATCACAGGATGCAAAAAAGCATGGTGAGATGAAGTCAAACCACAAGAAAATGTACGGTTATAATGCTATTATGCGACTATCTCTTAGTCTTGTGCTTCATGAATAGGAATTTGAAAAGGAGGACAAGTGAAAATTAAAGTTCCGACGTTTTTTCTTTCAAGGAGACACTAAAGGAACAAATATGTGTGCTCAGTGGACAATATATATAACATGTAGAGTAAAAAAAGATGCAACAAGTGTACAACTTCTTTGGCGAAGCCATGTCGATCTCAGCGTGATTGGGTTGGCCGGTGAGGATGCTCCGGCTGACTTTCTTTGTCGGAGGAGGGAAGAAGATCTTAGGCGTCTGGAGATGGAGCCGAGGTACTGCTCGGCTGTGATGGAGGGTTTCGTCGTTGGAGCAGCTCCGGAGAGTTGTACGACGCCGAGGTGAAGCAGGACAAGAGAGACAACGAACAACGTTAACTCGAGTGGAATTCTAATAGCATCTCCAATACATGACGTAAAATACATAACCACAAACTGCTAGATGTAAAATACATCAGCCGCTCATCTCTCGAACTTAATCGAAAATGAACTTAATCGCCGAACCGAACTTAATCACAAACTGAACCTAACTGTCGAAACTGAATTTTGTCATTAAACTGAATTTTGTTGTCGAAACTGAACGCACTAGCAAGGTGAGGCTACACGTCGGTCGATCGACTTTTCATCTCTGGTCACGATTTTGCAGCCATTGGATACGAAATCAAGGGCCTGCGGTTCATCTTCAACTTCCACCCCGAGCCGCCACCACCACGCGCCAAACAGCAGCCCTCGCCGTCCATGACTGCCGGCGGTGCCGCCCGCCCGCCCAAACACTCCCCTCCGCTGGTCCGCCACCGCCCGGCAATCCCTCTAGGCCCCCACGTGCCGAAGCTTTTCTCCGCGATACCACGCCACCGCCCGCTTAACGCCCGCCACCGCCGGGCGACCACCACCCCATCCTAAACCCTAAGATAGATAGTGGGTACCTCTCCGACTAGCCCCCTCCCAGCTGCTGGTTCTTCCTTCACCCCGTGAGCCCACCCCTTGAAAATCGATCGACCCAAAAAGTCGATTCAGTCGATCAAGTGTAGCCAAATCGAACAACATCGCAAGCAAGAGCAAGAGAGATAGCAGCAGCGAAAGCAAGAGCAATAGCAAGAGCGTACTGTGCAGGGACCGAGAGCAAGAGCAGAGCAGAAGGAAAGTGAGAGCTAAAGCAGCGGCAGCTCCTCTCGATGTGGACGTCGCCGCCGAGGAGCGACACCGTGGAGGAAGTGGCGGCGATGCCGCCATGGATGGAGCCGCTGCCCGTGTCGGCTCGGGACCGAGCGCCGGCAGCACCGTGAGATCGAATCAAGAAGAAAATGCGGCGATTAGTGTACAACCTCTTTGGTGGCGCCGATTAGGCCGCAGCTTCATCCGAGGAAACGGTGATGATGATGCTCTTCCGGTGGTGCAGGTGAAGACGGCGGTGTGGGAATGGAGGTGGCGCGAAAGATGAGGGGAACGTCGGGGCAGCTCCTTGGAGGTGGAGGACGGGGTGGCTGAACCAGCGGGACGATGAGATCGACGACGGATCCTCATCCGGTATGGTGGATGAGGGACGTCGAGGTGTTGTTGTGGACGACATCGTCGGGGAAGAGGCTCCGGCTGGGTGGCGGACGGAGCAGGGTGTGGGGTTTCGTCGCGGTTTCATGGCCTCGGTGTATGAATGGGTGGGTGGATGGGATGGCGGTGGGGAACCATGGCTTAGAGACGCGCTTGTCCGAAATGTGGGTAGAAAGTTATGAAAGTACCCCCACCGATTTGAGGCAGTTCTTTCGGTTCAGGGTACCACGGGCATTTCGCGTGTCGGGATTTCACAGGAGGTGGGAGTTTTCGTGCGCGTTGTAATTTCAGAATAGCAAGGCGCGGGTTGAGATGGAGGGAGTTGTCGGAGCACAACGAGACAAAGATATATCTTAAATATTTCGAGCTAACAAGGCGTGGGTTGAAATTTCCGGACAAGCCTAACGTGTACTGTACAAAATCAATGCGCACTACAAATGTCATTCAAAACTTAGAATTCATGTTATGTTCAATTAAAATATTTCGCCATGTGTATAATGCATGCAAGCTACTACTCAAATGAATGTTTTAGTGCATTCCAAACGTATATACTACCGCTTCAATATGAACTAAATTTGAATAAGATCTACAGTAATGATTGTGGTGAAGTCAAAGCATGGTTCCCCTTCATCATCCATGGTTAGGTTTGCTTACCAAACACATGGTTCCCCTTCATCATCCATGGATGCGTCCCGACAGATCTATCACGCACAGGCACACACAGAAACACATCCCCACTCTTATTGATACATTGCAGTTCCACCCTCAGTTTGTCTAGTAGGCCTCTCCCAACATCTCCGAGAAGCAACTCCATCACCCATCCAGCACTCTACCCCTCTCCTCCCTCTCTCTCTCTCTCTCTCTCTCTGTGTCCCATCATATTTCCCATCCTTCGCTTATGTATGGATGTCGACCGATCTCCCTCAAGACATAGCTGGGTCTCTCCTTCTCAACACATATACGAAGTCGTTCTACCTCTATAGTTAGGCCTCTTCCTACCCCTCCCCCACCCCTCCCCCCACACACACCGATACATCAAGCGCTCTAGTCATGTCTCCCTGCCACACACAAACTTGACATGTGCCCTCTAACGTTCCAGAGGGCCACGCCCCTATATCTTTGACTTGCACACACACACACACACACACACACACACACACAATTTCGATGGCTCTCTTCATCGATCTCGCACCCACCCACTTGATCCTCTCTTCGACTCTATCGATAGCTATGATCCCTCCCTCTCTTCTCGTGGATTGCCCGACCCTCCATGTATGATATGGATAGGCCTCCATTTCACACACATTGCATGCAAAATTTTGTTTGAGATATCATCGACACATATTCTCACAAATAATTCACGAAATCAACCCCCCACCCCACCCCCACCCCCACCACAAAACAAAAAACACTCACGAACGAGGTTTGTATCTCTCACACACACCCACGTAGGTGGGGGACGTGCAAGAAGAAAAGAGGTGCATGCACGGCGCACGTACTCCCGTCTCTTTCCCAACCACACCCGCGCGGGTACACGGTGGAGCTCATTTCATGTCGAAAAAAGGCAGCCCACGTGGTAATTTGGCACGTGTAATTGGTTGTCCACTTGGTGGAGGGAGGATCGTCTACCACGGGTGAACAAACAAATTGCGACTTGACGCGTTATGTTAAATTAAAAAAAAGAGGCAAACCATGTGGGGCCTACCTTAGAGGCAAGGCTCTATACACTGGAGTACTTTTGATGTGTCCCGTCAACTCGCATAACAAGGAGAAGCTTGCTTAGTACGTCGTCTCCTCCGCCCACAGGCGCAGTGGCTCGCAGGATGAGGTGAAGCTTGCTCCTCCCTCGCCCATGCGCGCGGTGGCTCGCAGGACAAGGAGAAAAATTTACTACTCCCTCTGTTTACTCCTCGTCCCTACTACCTTGGTTATAGAGATTATATCATATTGTTTGGAATATATATGTCCTTTAGTAGATTTCAATATGAACTACTAGTACATACTCCAAACACTGATGTATATAGACGTATTTTAGAGTGTACATTCACTCATTTTGCTCCGTATGTAGTGGCACTCTCCCTCGCCCCTCGACCCTCGCCCCTCGACCCTCGCCCACGTGGTGGACGTGCAGCAATTCGTTCGGTCTCATATAGCCAGAACGATATATACTGCACTACCATTATTGCTCGACTTCCCGAAGAGGCGAAGAGCCAATCGCAAGGTTAATATTTTGGAGATGCCAAGCGCAAGGTTATAGGAGAATGAGTAGTAGGTGCCGCGTCATTTATAAATAATTTTTTTCTTCAATGGCACGTACGCAATATGATAGGTTCATATGGAGAGAAAAGGAAACCGCTCCACTATATACATAGTCAGGACGGGCCAACCTACACGGTTGCTTGTTGGGGTTGCTCTCTTCACACTCTCTCGCACAAAACGACTGTGGCCACATCTCTAACATCCTAGAGGATCACGTCCGCTTGGGGAAGGGGTGGATGCTTAGTGTAGATGCGGTGGTCGTCGACGGCGAAAACCCACCGTCGGCATCGTCCCCGATCAGTGGTCCCCGCCGTTCTCTCTCACAAAGCCGGTGAGGTTGCCTTCGTCCCTTGCTCACAGCCGCGACGTGGGCGATTGCTGCCTCCGCCGCCCTCCTCAAGGTTGAGCTACGTCCCTCGTGTACAACTCCCTTTACAGCCGGGCTTGCACCATCGCCTCCAGCTGCCCACATCACTCCCTGTGGATATTTCTCTACTTCTTTGCCCCGCACATACCTGATACCTCTACTAGCTTCTACGTACTGTATTTTGGATGAGTTTATGTCTCATCAACTAGTCCTAGTAATCTTATTATAATCACGCTTCTTCAATTTCTTTGCCATAGGGATGCTCATCTCGATTTTGGTGAAACTGCACAAAATGATCCGATGGTCAAAAGGTTGCAAACTTCATTTATTAGGAAGCTTCGAGCGTTGCCAGCAAATTGAAGCCTGGTCAGGGTTCACGGTTCAAGGGCTAGGGACTGCATGGATCATTTTTTCTTTAGCTGCCTCTGTTCCAAAAATAAGTGTCAACTTTAGTAGTAGTACAACTTTGTACTAAAGTTTGCACAAAGTTGAGACACTTATTTTGGAACGGAGGGAGTACGTATTTGCTATGATCTGTCAATCATTGAGATGCAATAGCATGCATGTTAGTCTCCTTTGTATTTGATGAAATGTTGCAACGGGCAACCTTGGACACAAGATACATGTAACAGGAGCTGGAAGCTTCATAGCATTGTACAAATTTATCTCGCTGATAAATTACAGCACGTACTAGTACTATACTAGTACTTCCTCCGTTCCTAAATATAAGTCTTTGTGGAGATTTCACCATTAACCACATGCAGATGTATATCGATGCATTTTAAGTGTAGATTCATTCATTTTGTTCCGTATGTAGTTCACCTAGTGGAATCTCTACAAAGACTTATCTACTAGTAATAGCTAGCCCCCACTATTAGGAATTCTCTATCCTCTCCTTGAGCCACATCATCAAAATTGACGTAGCCGTTAGATGAAGTAAATCAGTCATAATAGCCGTCTGATCTAGATGTTGAGAGGCTCAGCACTAAGCCACATGCAAGCATGCAGAAATACCGTGGCACATGCATGTGAGTGGGTTTTAAATCACATCAACATGTCTGCATGCAAGCATGCACCGGTAGCATGCATGTAAGTGAGCTTTTAAGTCCCATTAACATATCAAAAAGAAAAATATAATCCCATTATGCAGTAGGAGTTGGCTGATCTTTTTTCCTTACGTGGGATGATCTAAATGATGATGGGAGTTTATTTAGTTTGGCTACCACATTTGTCATGCGGTTATAGATTTTTTAGTTCTATGAAATTGATAATTTTATGTGAGAGAGATATATCGCTGTTCATGACAACGCCAAGGACTCATCTAGTAATATTTAGGAACGGAGAGAGTACTATGTAAAGAGTTAGGTGTCGCACGGTGATAGTGTGAAGTGGGCCATGTAATCCCTGAGCCTGCGTGTTTTCACTGCTCTTGCACTCCTCCGCTGTAAGAATGGAGAAAATTGTAATCTACTACCTCCTTTACTTGAAAGCGTGGGACATCCAGTAGTCCTACCACCTCAGTAATAAAGACCAATGAGCCGTCAAATCACATAGACCCAGCAGTAAGTTGGACGGACGAAGCAACCATCACTCTTGCGCCAGTGAGTGGTCGTGTCCGCTCTTTCCGGGCATGAATGCGGCACCGATTCTTTGGAGCGGCGCTGACCGTTTCGGGCAGGAAGCGCGCGCGGGCGATGGAGGGGATTTGGGTGGGCCAGCCTGGTCAGGAGCGGGCGTGGCAGCTGTCTGCATGTCCCTACCGAACACGCCCGGAAACGAGAGGATGCACCGACTCTCGCGGCTAAAATCATACACTACACACCATATCTCTGTATGAGTAGGTCGATCTGTCGCACTCTCTAACACACACATGCTGTTAAACACACACACGCACACGCACGCACCTTGGTCCCGTTGCACCTTCTAACGTGACTTATTACACCTAGACAGAGGGAGTAGTAAGTATATGAGATACGGTGGCACACTGAATTAAGTCAAATACAAGTGCCCAAAATTTGTGTGCATGCTATAATAAGGATTCACTTAAAATAGTACGTGAGCGAACAGAGGGATCAATTGGACAGTGTTCCCGAGCAGTAGCGAGATGTGTGAGGTAGTAAGATACACCGCTGGTGCTTTTAATTTTTCTTATTAATTTGTTTGTTTCACCCTCTGACTGGTGGGACCCAACGTACTACGTGGAGAGAGGTAAGGTGACTAAGGTTGCATTATTTCTGCACCACTGTGGATAGTCTTACCACCAAAGCCACATGATACGATTATGATTGAAATCCTAATGACTCCCACACACACACACACACACAAAACACGGCATGCCTGTCACACGAATGCGGGAATGTATAAAAGGTTATTTTCCTCTCGTTGAACATAACGGGAGGGTTGTGTAGCTGGTTAGCCTGTTCGCTCATCAAACTTGAGGTCTCGGGTTCGATAACTACACTTGAGCGTAATTTTTGCCAGGAGGATTCTTTGACTGGTCAAAATGTTTTCTAGGGTTTGCACGCTTCACACACTCTCTCGATGTATATATACACGCTGGAGCCTCGGCGCTTGTAGTTGCTCTTCACACTCTCTCGCCCTGTCCTGCTGGAGCCTCAGCGCTTGTAGTTGCTCTCTTCACACTCTCTCTCCCTCTCCAGATCTAAACAAGACTTCGTTGGCCTCTCTCTCCCCTCACTGCTGCTCAAAGAGCCGGCAGGATCCGTCCGCCGGGAAGGGAAGGAGGCTTAACGCTGTCGCCGTCGGCGAGGGAGGGAATCCACTACCGGCGCTGCTGTTCACTTTCCACCCAGCGGCGGCACGGGAGGGCCTCCGACCCCTTCTTCTTCGCAGTCGTCCCATCGCCCACCAAACCACACCCCAAGAACCTTAGGGTATATTTTACTTACTCCACATGCATTGCTCTAGCTGCATGTATACCATGAATCTAGGACGTGGTTCAAAGAGGAAAGGAGTGGGGGAAAGTAGTGGGAAAAGTTGTATATAGCATGAATCTAGGACGTGGTTCAAAGAGGAAATGAAGGGGGAAAGTTGTACAGCATGAATCTTGGACGTGGTTCAAAGAGAAAAGGAATGGGGGGAAGTAGTGGGGAAAGTTGTATCGCATAAATCTAGGACGTGGTTCAAAGAGGAAAGGAAGGGGCGAAAGTACTAGTTCAAAAAGGAAAGGAAGGGACAAGGCTGTAGAGTTTGAGCAGGACTAGATTTGTTGCGCTCACATAGGGAAAGGTGTCTAAAGATAACAAAACTGGGACCAAGACAAATATGATCCTTTGTTGTTTGTTCTTTGTTGCAACAGACTGTGCATGACTACAGTAGCTCGGTAGATGCACATGGTGCTGGTGCGTCCACTGTCCCGTGCAACTCATTAGTTGTTGTTAATCTAAGGCCCTGTTTGGTTAAAAACTCCCTAGTCCCTACCTGCTTGGTTCCAGGGACTAAACATGGAGTAGAGGTTATTAAATGACATGATAAAAGACCATGTTACCCCTAGTAATGAACTAATAGAAACAAGGTGTGATGCGTGGCAGGAGCAACTGTTGGAAAAAGTCCCAAAAATACTCCCTCGGGGTCTTCTTTCTTTAGTCCCAAATGCCCACTTTTAGTCCCGAAAAGTCCCTCCTGTTTGGTTTAGATGTGACTGACACGGAGTTTTTTTAGTCCCTACACCAAAATGTCCCTGTAAACAAACACCCTCTAATAATGTCGCTGGAAAATTGATGCAATGCCACAGTTAAAAGAAAATTACATGTTTAACGAATTTTATTGTTAATATAATCTCTATGTTGATATTAATCAATGCCACCGTTTGAGAAATGCTACTGTCTTGCTTTCTTTCCCATTTAGATAAGGTAGATGCTTCTTTTTGTTGGCTTCTGTGTCATCCACCATTATTGACCACTAATTGTTTCCGTTGCACCTCTGTGTAAACGGGGTTATCTACTTCACCTTGTTGCCATTGTGACCTTTTGTTGCACTGCACAAAACACTTTTGTTTTAAGAGTGTTTTGTCCAGTTCAACCAAAATGTCACACCGACAACGTTGCTTGATTGCTTGATCTTAGTGGAACTGCACAAGAGGATATCTTACTTCCTATCCGTTAAGGCGAATTTGGTTCAGATCTTCTTCTTGTGAGTTGTTTGAATTCGGCATCATGAGAGGTCGATTAGCCATCTTTCACATGATTCTGCAATGTGCTTTCATATGTTGTGCTACTTGTACGATAATGTTGCTTGATTTTAGTGAACTGCACAAATGGAAACAAGACTTCCAATTTGTATGTGCACCGTAATATCCCATTGAGGTAAGATAAGGATATTTCACAACTGATGGCCTGTATTTTGCCACTTTCATCAAAAAATTAAGTTTAGCACTATACTTTTTATTGAAAGATTAGTGACAGTGGGAGAGGCTCCCACTGACTTTGTATTACTCATAACATAAAAATTACAAGTGTGTTACAATGGGTTTTAGGCCCCCCGGCCGTAAGGGTTGTAGAAACAAAAACTAGCGGTCCAAACTTACAATGAAATCAGAGAGAAAAGGATGAACTTTCTCAGGACAGTTATGGATCACCAAACCCAACAGTTGTTTGAACCTAGCTAACCACACCGTGAACGAGCGCGGGATCCCCCTGAAATGTTGGTTGTTTCTTTCCATCCACAGGCTCCAAGCAGCAAGCAGGAAGATATCCATGAAGAGCGGCCGGCGCCAGCTCTCTCTCCCACCTTGCAAGATGGCTAGCCAATTGGTTCCTCCTGGCCAGGTCAGACCAACCTTACTCCAGCATTGTTTCGCAAAAGGGCACACGAAGAAGAGATGTTCCACAGTTTCCTCGGGCGGGTTTTGGCAGAGCATGCAAGTGTAGTTGCCCGGCTCTGACAGAAAGTGCCGCCGCTTCAGCATGTTCCTGGTGTTCAAACGATAGACCATAAGCAGCCACCCAAACATCTTAAACTTGACCGGGCATTTGGATTTCCACAGCCATCCAAAGGCCTCATCAGCATTCACCTGCCTGAAACAGTGGTTGTAGTACTTCTTTGACGAATAACGTCCTAGATCACAGACCCAAACGTCGGGCGAGCCGTTTTCCAGACTGACATGGAAGGACCCTTGTTGTATCTCTCTGATCTCCTCCCTAGCCTGGACCGAAAGAGGCAGATTGAAGATCGTGGCTGGATCAGTGGTCTTGAGAACCTTGGCAACTGAGTCATCCTCGTTCAGAGCATAAGAGAAGGCTCGCGGATGCGTGTCCATCAATGCGGAGCCAGTGTCACTAAACCAGACATCTTTCCAAAACAGAGAGCTGCAACCATCCCCGGGGATGACCTTGGCGACCCCACGGAAGGTTCCACTAAGTTGCATTACGTCTTTCCACCAGAAGGAACCCACTGGCTCAGTGGCGTGTGGCACCTTGTTCGGGTAGTACGCCTCCCAGACTAATTGAACCCAGGGCACATCCTCACGATTGTAGAACTTGAACAAGTACTTTAGGAGAAGCGCGGCATTTTGCATTTTGATATCAATAACACCAAGGCCACCACACCGTTTCGATCGACAGACAAGTTCCCAGGCAGCAAGGGAGTTGGATTTGATCCCATCATCAGAACTTTTTGCCCAGAGGCAGTAGCGGCGCAGTTTGTCAAGGTGCTCAACCACTTTAGGGTGCAGCTTGATCGTGCACATTGCATAGATCAGCATGGAAATGATCACCGAATTGACCAGCGTCAGCTTGGCCCCCGACGACATCAGTGATAGGGCAGTGGATGTTTTCCTCTCAACCGAGTGTACCAATGGCATGAGATCGAGAACACTCGGCCTAGTCATCCCCATGGGGAGACCAAGATAAGTGAACGGCAGGGTGCCAACAGAGCAGCCAAACACCCCTGCCAACCCACTAGCATGCCGGTGGTCGACATTAATGGGTATGAGGGTCGATTTATGGAAGTTGATCTTGAGTCCCACCGAGGTCGCATAATCCTCCAAGATAAGTTTCATGCGGGCGGCCTGTGTAGGACAAGCTTGCATAACCAGGATTGTGTCGTCAACGTATTGCACCACCGGGAAGTCACCCGCATTTTCACGAGGAATGGGAAGCTCCAGCAAACCTTGAGTGTAAGCGTCATTGATCGCAGCTTGGAGCAGATCAGCCGCAAGGACAAAGATCAATGGTGAGAGAGGGTCACCCTGTCACACGCCACACTTGCATTTGAATTTCCGACCAGGAACGCCATTTAAGAGGACTGACGAAACTCCCGAGCCAAAGATCGTTTCCATCCAGCCTAACCACCTATCATCAAAACCCATGTGTTTCATAATTTCCAACATGGGGGCATGTTCAATCGTATCAAAGGCCTTGGCAAAGTCAAGCTTAAGCAAAATAATCTCTCACCCAGACGAGTGGCATTGGTGAATATATTAAATGCGACCACACGAGACAATCCTGGATGGTCCTACCTTTGATAAATCCATATTGGTTCCTGTGTATGATTTTTAGAATGACTTTCTGCAGCCGGTTCGCCAAGATCTTTGTAATGACTTTCAGACAACAGTTTAGTAAGGTAATTGGTCTGAAATCATTAGCCGTTTCCGGAGAGGATATTTTTGGAATCAGGGTGATGTATCCCTCACTAATGCTAGTGATGTTAAGTCCACCAGCATGGAAAGCGTGACAGAGGTCATAGAAATCTGACTTTATGATTTGCCAGCACTTCTTAAGAAAGCAACCATTAAAACCATCCGGGTCGGGGGCTCTATCATTCGGCATTTCCTTAACAACAGCATCTATTTCATCAGCAGAGAAAGGCGCACTCAGTTGGTCCAGCCCATCAATCCTGCGGATGATCCTAGAGAGATCAAACTTCATGCTGGTAGGTTTAGAAGAACCCAAACGATCCTTGTATGTATTGAACAGGGGCCCCTCCTTGCCAACATGATCATGGATTTCGACCTCGCCAACTCTAAGCATGGCAATAGCATTGTGCCTATACCTCTTAGTGGCCAATGACTGAAAGAGCTTAGTATTTTCGTCAGCAAAGCGAAAATACCTGATGATACATCTCTTTCGCCAGTACTCATTCTGGTATTTGAGCAGGGCCTGCAAGTGGGATTTCAATATCTTCCTGAAGTTTGACTCCTGGACATATAAAGGTCGTTTGTCCTCAAGGGTGTCCATGATGGCCAGTGTCTCATTACTGTTTTGAATCAGAACTTTAAGTTTCGAGACACCCTTGCTCCATCTCTTGAGATCATATCTCAAGTTTTTTAGTTTTTTGCATATTCGGCGCGGCATTGGGTGCGTGACATGTTTTAGACCATGAGCTAGCAACAACCTCCATGAACCCATCATGATTAGTCCAGAAATTCTCAAACCGAAAAAGCTTGGATCGGGGGATACTTGATTCAATAGTGACCACGCACGGAATGTGATTGGACACTGGCTTCCCCAGGGGCAGGACCATTGTGTTTGGATATGAGGTGGTCCAACAAGACGACGAGAAGAACCAATCCAACTGTTCGAGCAGAGGATCATCCTGCATATTACTCCAGGTGAATGCTCGGCCTTTCACAGTGTAATTCCATGAGCGATCGCGGCACGGATGAGCTCGTTAAATAACAGACATGTCCGCAGCGTCACCCCAGGTTTGTTTACATTATTCGTGGATCGGATAAAGTTGAAGTCGCCAAGAATTAGCCAGTTTTCATCATCGAGGATATTCAAATCAAAAAGCCAGTTCGTAAAATCCACTCTCTGACTGACGAGCAGGGCCATAGACATTGACCAGATTCCACAAATCATTCGACTGTGTGGCCGCAAAAGAAATCCCAATGGCAAAAGAATCCACAAACCAAGATGTGCCCGTAAACACAGCACTATTCCAAATGACAATGATGCCTCCAGAGGCACCCACTGATGGCGCAAAAACAAATTTATCGAAGCGCTTAGGGCAAAAAGTCTTAATAAAGGCAAGATCGAAGGATTCACGTTTAGTTTCCTGGATACATAGCACAGAACAACCGCTAGTATCAATCGCATTCATAATAGCCAAAAGTTTTGCATCAGAGTTTATGCCTCTAATGTTCCACGAGAGCACATTCCACGATTTATTCATCGGAAGGGAAGACTTCAGTCTTCATCCGCCCCCGACGAGCGCTGGTCATCCAGCAGCTTCTCACGGGAGAGGGCTTTCGGAGCAATTCCACAGTTGCTTCCCATCCGGTGAAGATCCTCGATCGGTGTTGGTGGGGGCAGGCAGCATTGGGCACCTGCACAGGAGCAGCAGCCAAAGAAACAGCATTGACAAAAGGAGTCTCACGTGGTTTCACCCTTGACTTGTAACGCTTTGTGTCTGTAGCATGGGTGATTTTGAATCCATCATACTTATTGGATCGATTGCTTCGTCTGACAGTAGTTGTGTCTAAAGGCACTAACACACTGCGGTGTTGAGCAGCATTGAACACAGAGGAGGATGCAAGCACCTGAAGCGCAGTAGGCTGGTCTGATGAAGGCACTATCTGAGATTCCACCTCTGCCGAGACAAGCTGCGTGACCGCCTTGAGGCTAGGAGAGTGTTCAGGCAAATCCCAATTCTCAGCAATCAACCGAGCCCTGGGTACAGGCGACAGCATAGACGATGGAACAGCAATTGTCCCCCACTGAAATGCAGTAGCAAAGATCCTTGAGAAGATGTCAGGTTTAGGCACCATACACTCAGTCCAAGCTGCAGCAGCGGCATTAAGATGATTCTGAATAATCTGAAAAGGTTTAGGGGCAACATCACAGGAGAAGTATGTTGTAGGGTGATAGCTGGTGTATATATGCGCTTGAGCATACCCCCAATCCAAAGCAAGAACTCATGATCAACTGGAACACGAAGAAAACAGAACTTCCCCGATACGACGAATTCCAACTTTGGCTGCGGGTTGCCATTCACAAATCCATCGACCAAAGCTTCCACCGCTGAAACTCCGAATCAGATGACCAAATGTCGGATAGATTATCCTGCACATTATGCTCCGGATCCACACCATCCATGAGAGACGGACCATCATCTTTGAAAAGAAGGTCCTGGCCCGAACCCAGTGTAAGGTGGAGGGATCACAGGCCACACACCCCACCCATTTTCCTGAACATCCTGAGCAGGTTCCGGGGCATTCCAGGCAGCCTCATTCAAAGCATCCTGAGCCACCATCTCATCAATTCTTGCTTGTTGTATGAGGGTGTAGTAATGAAGCTGGTATGGATGTGGAGATGCATTCAAAAGTGGGGGAACATCCTCATTACCAACCAAGTTTGGTATAGTGTTTCTACCATTCAGAACATAAACAGGCACCGACCATGTCGCGACCAGACCCGAATGGATCTAGCGCTCTGTGCTCAGTGTCATCCCTGGATCGAATGTCGACACCACACAAGATTGAAGGATTTATAGCGAGTATCAATCACAAACTTATTCCATCGTTGTCCACAAGGGAACTTAATACAATAATATGGCTTAAGGCCATCTAATAATAACAACGGAAGGCTTGGAAAACGAGTGAGTCCATCAACTCCAACGGCATCACTGAGTATAGAACCACAACCTAACACCTTACTCGTCGTCTGAAAAGTCTGCAACATGAAAAGTTGCAGCCCGAAAACGGGTCAGCACATGGAATATGTTGGCAATGTAACACATAGAGAACAATGAAGCAATAAGCCTACACTACATGCATATTTGGCTGGTGGTAAGGCTCTACGGTTACATTTTTGCGAAAAGCTGATTTTTCCCTACATCAAAGGAATAATTTTATTTAACTATCATGGTGGTTGTTAAACATTGAGAATGGTTGATGACATCCTCAATCCCAATTAAAAGGTACTCATTAAAAACCCAATAACTTTTATTTGAAGTAACATGTTGAGATTCACATGATATTCAAGTACTAGATACTCAAGATTAAATCCATAACCGGGGACACGGCTAATCATGATTAGTTTATACACTCTGCAGAGGTTTATGCACTTTTCCCCACAAGACTCGATCGCCTCCGCTTGGTTCTCGCACTACATGGTGTTTGAGAAACGGATGACCGAGACATAGTCTTTCGTAAGCGCTTAGCACCTTACATGTGGGTAGACCGTACCAACCTACATCCCCTACATCAGCTAGCCTACCCGTAAGAGTTCGCACAACTTAGTCAACTACGCCAGAGCCCATAATTGGCTTGTGGCTGAACACGTAAGCTTCTAGTTTGAATAATCTTATGATCCCTTAGAGCACAGGTGGCGGTCCAGAAGAAATACAGCAAGTCTGATAGAAACCAGTGCCTCAATCCACCCAGATGTGTGTTTAGGTTGCCACCTTAGATAAACCATTAATTAACAATCTCACATCTGTCATGGATATTCACTCACCCAATCCACGTCTACTAGCATAGCATGGTATAATCAAGCAAACGTAGAAGTAACTCCCAAGGTTTCATAAGTAAAAGCAATTAATAGGTACTACCTCAATCTACTTCCCATCCCACAATTTGATTAGATCCTAATCATGCAAGTGTTTGAGGGTTTGATCTAATGCAATAAAACTGGGTAGTAGAAAAAGTATGATCAAAGTGTTACTTGCCTTGCTGATGATCCGCGAGTCCTAGAGATTCGAAGTAACAAGCGGCGCACTCTGGGTGATCTAACGCAGACAAACAACAAGCATACAATAAGTACTCATCTAATGCACAGGGAAATCTCGAAAAGATCTAACCAGATAGTTCAACTTAAGAACCACAGTTGTAAAAGAATCGAATCAAATAAAGCATCGAAAGTCGGAACTCGAGAGAGAACGACTCGGTTTAACAAATCTGAAAATAGGTCAAAATTTCACAGTAGCAAAACTCTGTGAAAGTAGGGTAGTCGGAACGGCGGTTTCTACGAAACTCCAGGCGCTTGAATCACCTGATTCCGATAAACGAGCAAGAAATAAAACAGATTTGAAAATCGGATCAGAAATCGAATCGAAAATTAACGGATTAAATCCGATTTAAAAGAAAACGACGAGCGGATTAAATAACGGACGTTCGTTAACAGAACTAATCCAACGAACACGTTCATTGAAACGAACGGGTCGGTGAACGCTCGCTAAATAAGAAAACCGAAAAAAATAAACCAATCTAGGTTTTTAAAAAACCGAACTTTACCAAAAAACGGACCCGGGTTTTCTAGGGAAAACCGGATCGGATCGGGCGCTGGCGGGCGGCTACCTCCGTGATCGCCGGCGGGCTCAGCGGGGCTCAGCGGGTCGGGCGAGGGCGGTGGGTGGCGGCGGGTCGGCGAGGGCTCCGGCGACGGGCGTGCTCGGCGACAGGGCGACGGCGGCGGCGTTCGGCGGCAATGGCGGCGGCTCCGGTCGGGCTCGGGTGAGGGCGGGCGGGCGATGTGAGGAGAGAGGGGGTCGGCGCGGCTGCCAGGCGGGCGGCGGAGTCCGCTCAAGGCGCGCGAGGAGGAGAGGGAGGTGGTAGGGGCGCCTGGGCACTGGGGCTGGGTGTGGGCCGGCCGGGCCTCGGTCCAGTATGAATATTTTTTTAAATAAAATTAAACCAAAACGAATTAAAAAAATACCAAATGAATTCAAAATTAAATAAAACAAATTTTCTTTGACTCCTAAAAATGAGTCGAACAAAATGAACTTTAAAAAAAAACTGCAACATGCATAAAAATTTTAAAAATGCTCATTTTTGCCTAAGAAAAATAAATCTTTCGAAAACCAAATTTGATTTATTTATAATATCTTCATTTTTCCTAAATATTGGGAAAGTCATATTATTCCCTCTCTTGAGATTTTTATAGTAAAACTTTATGAAGATAATTTTAAATAAATCCAAATGATCCTATTTCCAAAATTTGAGAAATCCCAAATATGAAAATAATGAAACTTCCAACTCTCTCCGAGGGTCCTTGAGTTGCGTGAAATTTCCTAGGATCGGAAAATGCGAGAAAAATATGGTATGCATGATGACCTAATGTATAACATTCCAAATTGAAAATTTGGGATGTTACAAACCTACCCCCTTAAGATGAATCTAAGCCCTCGAGATTCGGGTTGGCTAGAAAATAGGTGAGGGTGGTCCTTGTGCAAAACTTCCTCTCTTTCCTGTGGCTTCATCCTCGGTGTGGTGGCTCCAATTGAACTTTGCAAAACTTGATAACCTTGTCATGCGAGTAACTCTGCTGGCATAATCGAGAATCTTAATCGGTCTTTCCTCATATGTCAAATCATCCTTCAACTGAATTGCTTCCAATGGTACAAGATCTCTTAACGGTACCTCTTCTATCTCGGGTGACATTTCTTCAATCGAGAAACATGGAATACGTCATGAACTCCTCGACAGTCCTTCCGCAATTCCAACTTATAAGCAACTTCTCCCATGCGTTGCAAAATCTTATACGGTCCAACGAAACGGGTGCTAACTTTCCTTTAACTCCAAAACGCTTAACTCCTCAAGCGGGGATACTCTGAGATATACTCATCTCCAATTTCATACTCAATCGCTGCGCTTTGAATCGGCATAGCTCTTTTGTCTGGACTGGGCTACCTTGAGCACATCTCGAATCAACTTAACTTTCTGCTCAGACTCCTTAATCAAATCTGGTCCAAACAATCGATCTCCAGTTTCGTCCCATAACAACGGTGTCCTGCACCTTCTTCCATACAAAGCCTCGAAAGGTGCCATCTTCAAGCTGGTTTGGTAATTGTTGTTGTAGGAAAATTCTGCATACGGCAAATTGTCATCCCAGCTAGATCCATAATCTAGGGCACAAGCTCAAAGATGTCCTCCAAAATCTGATTGACTCTCTCGGTCATCCATCGGTCTGTGGGTGGAAAGTCATCGAATTCCAATCTAGTTCCCAAAGTCTCGTGCAACTGGTTCCAAAATTTCGAGGTAAACTGGGTTCCTCTATCTGATACGATGCTCCTCGGAACTCCGTGTAAGCACACAATTCTGGTCATGTATATCTTTGCCAACTTAGCACTGCTATAGGTAGTCTTGACTGGAATAAAATGAGCTACCTTGGTCAAACGGTCGACTATAACCCAAATCGAGTCATATCCTGATCGAGTCTTTGGCAATCCTGTGATAAAATCAATGCCTAGTTTATCCCACTTCCATTCGGGTATCGGAAATGGTATTAACAATCTTGCTGGCTTCTGATGATCTGCCTTAACTTTCTGACATACATTGCAAACTGCTACATACTCCCCAATATCCTTCTTCATTCGGTCCACCGAAAGTATTCTTCAAATCCAAATACATCTTGGTATTTCCTGGGTGAATCGAATAGGGTGAATCATGGGCTTCTCGTAAAATCAACTTCCAGATCTCTGGGTCATTGGGCACATAATCACGGTCTTCAAACCATAGGTTATAGTGCTCTTCCTCACGAAATCCTTTAGCTGTATCATTGCTCATTTTGTCCTTTATAGAGGCAACTTCCTTATCTGCTTTTGGGCTTCTCGATTTTGTCCATCGGCGTTGGATGAATCTCCAATGCTGCTACATAGCCTCTCGGAACTATTTCCAAACATAGCTCTCGAAGGTCCTCGGCTAACTCATTGGGTATTCCTCCCATCATTAGGGTGTTGGCGTGGCTCTTACGGCTCAATAAATGCGTCCTGCTGACGTTAGCCTTCCCGGGTGATAATGCAATCTCATGTCATAATCCTTGATAAGCTCTAACCATCTCCTTTGTCGAGATTCAATTCATACGTGTGAAGATGTACTTCAAACTCTTGTGATCCGTATATACTTCACAATGATTTCCAATGAGAAAATGTCTCCACGTCTTCGTGGCATGCACAACGGCTGCTAACTCCAAATCATGAGTGGCATAATTCAACTCATGGGGCTTAAGTTGTCGCGAAGCATCTGAAACAACTCTTCCTTCCTGCATAAGCACTGCTCCAAGTCCTCGGCGTGAAGCGTGCAATATACCTCATAATCCTTAGTCCGATCTGGCAATATCAAAACCGTGAGGTAACCAATCTTTTCTTCAACTCTGAAAACTTGCCTCACAGTCCTCAGTCCATATGAATTTATTTTCCTTCTTCAACAATTCTGTCATAGGCTTGGCAATCCTTGAGAAATTCTCAATGAACCTTCGGTAGTATCCTGCGAGTCCAAGGAAACTCCGAATCTCTCCAACTGTCGTTGGTGCTTCCCATTTGGTTACGGTCTCAACCTTTGTGGGGTCAACTGCTATCCCTTCTCCGGATATAACATGTCCGAGAAATACAACTTCCTTTAGCCAAAACTCACATTTGCTGAACTTGGCATACAACTGGTGTTCCCTCAGTTTCTCCAAAACCAATCGCAAATGTTCCTTGTGTTCCTCTTCGTTCTTCGAGAAAATCAAAATGTCATCAATGAACACCACGACGAACTTATCCAAAACTCCATAAACACTTTGTTCATCGGGTTCATGAAATAGGCTGGTCGTTAGTCAGTCAAATGACATAACGGTATACTCAGATAGCCCATATCTCGTGGTAAATGCTGTCTTGGGTATGTCCTGCTCCCGAATCTTCAATCGATGGTACCACGATCGCAAGTCGATCTTGGAAAACACCTTGGCTCCTTGCAAGCGATCAAACAGATCATTTATCATAGGTAGTGGGTACTTGTTCTTGATTGTTACTTCATTCAATCCACGATAATCAACAACCATTCTTAATGATTCATCCTTCTTCTCCACTAGCAAAACGGGTGATCCCCAAGGTGATGAACTTGGGCGTATAAAACCTTTATCCAATAGTTCCTTAATCTGCTTCTTGATTTCCGCCAAATCCTGTGCTGGCATCCTATACGGTCGCTTCGATATAGGGCACTGTTCACAGCAACAGCTCGATCAAAAACTCAATGTCTCTATCCGGTGGCATTCTGGCAACTCTTCCGGAAATACATCGGAAAATCCTTCACCATCGGTACTTCTTCCTGTACCACTCTGATAAGCAATTTACTTGTGCTCTCCTTGGCTCGTGCAGTGATACATACTTAATCCTTCTTCCTTCGTGTGGTGAGCAAAATTGATCTAGTGGAGCAATCAATGTTTCCTCCATACTTTGATAACCAATCCATTCCTAATATCACATCCAATCCTTGGGATTCCAGAACTATTAGGTCTGAGGGGAAAACATAGTGTCCAATCCTTAATGGTAATCGGTCACACCATTTACTAGCCATGTACTCTGCTCCGGGTGAGGTTACTAGCATGGGTGACCTAAGGGCTTGGGTTGGTAACTTGTACTTATCCACAAATCCCCTTGATATGTATGAATGTGATGCACCAGTATCGAAAAGAACAACTGCAGTAAATGACTTAACCAAAAACTTACCGACATCGTGCATCAGTGATCTTCAACCTCCTCCACTTCAAGGTGGTTCACCTGTCCTCTATTGAAAGGGTTGGGCTTCTTTCCGAGCTTCCATTGCCATTTCCATTACGGCATTACGGGCCGATCATTGGCATAATGTCCAGTCTTGCGGCACTTAAAGCAAGTAATATGACTCAGGTCTACTTTGGTTGGTGTTAACGGGTTGGTGCGATTATGTCCGTTGCTTCCTCCATTCCCGTTCCCATTCTTAGTGCTGTTATGGCTATGCGAATTACCTCCTCCATGGGTATGCTGAAACTGAATTCCTGACTTAGGGGTATAACGAGGTTTCATTGAGCTCCAGAGTTATACTTCCCTTGTCCATACTTCCGCTTACGGTTCTCAATTTGCTGCTGCTTTCCTTCAATCATGAGGGCTTGGTCTACTAACTCCTGGTAGTTATTGAAACTGGCTACCATCAACGGCATGCTAAACTCATCATTCAGTCCTTCTAGAAACTTCTCCTGCTTAGCTGCATCAGTAGCAACGTCATCTGGGGCATAACGTGCTAGTTTGCTAAAATCATCCACGTACTGGCCAACAGTCCTTCCTCCTTGGCGTAAGTTGCGAAACTCACGCTTCTTCATGGCCATAGCTCCCTTTGAAACATGGGCGGCGGAAAGCTTGCTGAAATTGATCCCATGTGACAGTGTCTCTGAGGGTAAGTGGTTGTGAAATTCTCCCACCATGCTGCTGCGGGTCCTTCAAGCTGATGTCTTTGCAAACTTCACTCTTTCTCCATCCGTGCATCCTGCAGTGGTCAGCTCCTTCCTATCTTGCGGAGCCGGTCATCTGCTACAATTGGCTCGGTGCTCTTTGGAATACACCGCGGATTTAGTCTAAGGAAACGAGTCGGATGATCCGCAGTGGTGGTGGTGGTGGGTTGTTGTTGTTGTTGTTGCCTGGTTACGCACCAATGTTTGAATCGAGGTATTCTGCTGGATCGGTTGGGTGATCTCTGGCGGGAAAACGAATCCGGGGTCGCGTCTCGGAGGCATCTGATGGGTTTAGAAAATATGAGAATTTAGAATAGAATGAGGTCTAAGGGGAATCACTACCCAATGCACATGAGCAGATACACACAAAATCACTTCATTCAATCAAACAAAAGGCTTACAACGATCTAACTATCGCAAAAGTGCGTGTACTATAATGTTTACATGGAGGGAATACTACTAATATGTGGGGGACTTCTACTAATTTGAACCGGTGGAAGACTCCATAATGTCTGCTCGACTTCGTCTTCAAAGTCGGGTTCACTTGGATCCGAATCGGTGTCGTCGATGTTGATGTAGTCGCTTGGGTGATTGACATACCGGTCTTCATTCCTGGCGCCAACTTCTTCTTCGGTTCTTCAATCTCGTACTTAAGATCGTTGTTGTGTCTTGCTAGAGCTACGATCTCGTCCATATAGTCCTTGCGAGTTGTCTTTAGTTCTTCTTCAAGTTCGATGATCCTTCCTTTCGCATTCTGCAACTCCAACATATCATTGCACATCTGGTTCTCCACGGCGTCCGAATGTGCTGGTTTAACTCCTGGATGAATGCGGCAATGGATCTATCCTTCTTGGTGCTGACGACGTCCCATTTGTCGTCTCGGCGTCCGCAAATCTGGTAGATTGTGTCCTTGAGGTCTTCTTGATAAACTTCTCCAATGCGTCCCATGGTGATGTGAGCTGCCATGCTCTTTCCTGCACTCCAAGTTGGTGCATCGAAAACACTATCTATTGGCTTGGTGATTGGGGCGAATGTCCTTCTGGAACGTGAGCGTGAATCTTCCAGCTCCTCTTGAGGCCAGTGGCGTTGAAAGTCCCGGTGAAGCTTGGTAGTCCAATATTTAGGTACTTGGTAACTTCCTTCAAATGAAATCCAAAAGGTGTGCCTTCATCCGGTTGGGTGTACTTGATCTTCGCGTCCTTCATCCTAAAGAGAGTAGAAGAGATGAGGAGTTAGAAAATGAGAAGAGAATAGTGATCTATGGCTTTATCTTAGTGGTCGTGTCCTATAGTCAACGTGTGCTCTGATACCATTCTCTGTCGCGACCAGACCCGAATGGATCTAGCGCTCTGTGCTCAGTGTCATCCCCTGGATCGATGTCGACACCACACAAGATTCTCAAGGATTTATAGCGAGTAGCAATCACACACTTATTACATCGTTGTCCACAAGGGAACTTAATACAATAATATGGCTTAAGGCCATCTAATAATAACAGCGGAAGGCTTGGAAAACGAGTGAGTCCATCAACTCCAACGGCATCACCGAAAGTATAGAACCACAACCTAACACCTTACTCGTCATGCGAAAAGTCTGCAACATGAAAAGTTGCAGCCCAAAACGGGTCAAGACATGGAATATGCTGCAATGTAACACATAGAGAACAATGAAGCAATAAGCCTATACTACATGCATATTTGGCTGGTGGTAAGGCTCTACGGTTACATTTTTGCATAAAGCTGATTTTTCCCTACATCAAAAGGAATAATTTTATTTAACTATCATGGTGGTTGTTAAACATTGAGAATGGTTGACAGCATCCTCAATCCCAATTAAAAAGGTACTCATTAAAAACCCAATAACTTTTATTTGAAGTAACATGTTGAGATTCACATGATATTCAAGTACTAGATACTCAAGATTCGTCCATAACCGGGGACACGGCTAATCATGATTAGTTTATACACTCTGCAGAGGTTTGCGCACTTTTCCCCACAAGACTCGATCGCCTCCGCTTGGTTCTCGTGACTACATGGTGTTTGAGAAGCGGATGACCGAGACATAGTCTTTCGTAAGCGCTTAGCACCTTACATGTGGGTAGACCGTACCAACCTACATCCCCTACATCGGCTAGCCTACCCGTAAGAGTTCGCACAACTTAGTCAACTACGCCAGAGCCCATAATTGGCTTGTGGCTGCACACGTAAGCTTCTAGTTTGAATAATCTTATGATCCCTTAGAGCCCGGGTGGCGGTCCAAGAAATACAGGCAAGTCCTCGATAGAAACCAGTGCCTCAATCCACCCAGATGTGTGTTTAGGTTGCCACCTTAGATAAACCATTAATTAACAATCTCACATCTGTCATGGATATTCACTCACCCAATCCACGCCTACTAGCATAGCATGGTATAATCAAGCAAACGTAGAAGTAACTCCCAAGGTTTGATTAGTAAAACAGGTAATAGGTACTACCTCAATCTACTTCCCATCCCACAATTTGATTAGATCATAATCATGCAAGTGTTTGAGGGTTTGATCTAATGCAATAAAACTGGGTAGTAGAAAAAGTATGATCAAAGTGTTACTTGCCTTGCTGATGATCCGCGAGACCTAGAGATTCGAAGTAACAAGCGGCGCACTCCGGGTGATCTAACGCAGACAAACAACAAGCATACAATAAGTACTCATCTAATGCACAGGGAAATCTCGAAAAGATCTAACCAGATAGTTCAACTTAAGAACCCTGGTTGTAAAAGAATCGAATCAAATAAAGCATCGAAAGTCGGAACTCGAGAGAGAACGACTCGGTTTAACAAATCCGAAAATAGGTCAAAATTTCACAGTAGCAAAACTCTGTGAAAGTAGGGTAGTCGAACGGCGGTTTCATATTTAAACTCCAGCGCTTGAATCACCCGATTCCGATAAACGAGCAAGAAATAAAACAGATTTGAAAATCGGATCGAAATCGAATCGAAAATTAACGGATTAAATCCGATTTAAAAGAAAACGCATTTAACGGATTAAATAACGGACGTTCGTTAACAGAACTAATCCAACGAACACGTTCATTGAAACGAACGGGTCGGTGAACGTTCGCTAAATAAGAAAACCGAAAAAAAATAAACCAATCTAGGTTTTTAAAAAAAACCGAACTTTGCAAAAAAAACCGGACCGGGTTTTCTAGGGAAAACCGGATCGGATCGGGCGCGGGCGGCTACCTCCGGTCGCCGCGGGGCTCAGCTGAGGCTCCGTGGTCGGGCGAGGGCGGTGGGTGGCGGCGGGTCGGCGAGGGGCTCCGGGCGACGGGCGGGCGTGTTCAAGCGACGAGGGCGACGGGCGGCGCGTTTCGGCGACGCAAGGGCGGCTCCGGCCGGGGTGAGGGCAGCGCGGGCGATGTGGAGGAGAGAGGGGGTGCGGCGGCGCTGTGGCGGCGGCGGGAGTCCGCTGGGCACGGGCGCGCGAGGGAGGAGAGGGGTGGGGCCGGGGCCCTGGGCTGGCTGGTCGGCCGGGTCGGGTCCAGTGGGCGCGAATATTTTTTTTTAAATAAAATTAAACCAAAACAAATTTAAAAAAATACCAAATGAATTCAAAATTAAATAAAACAAATTTTCTCCGACTCCTAAAAATGAGTCGAACAAAATGAACTTTAAAAAAAACTGCAACATGCATAAAAATTTTAAAAATGCTCATTTTTGCCTAAGCAAAATAAATCTTTCGAAAACCAAATTTGATTTATTTATAATATCTTCATTTTTCCTAAATATTGGGAAAGTCATATTATTCCCTCTCTTGAGATTTTTATAGGAAAACTTTATGAAGATAATTTTAAATAAATCCAAATGATCCTATTTCCAAAATTTGAGAAATCCCAAATATGAAAATAATGAAACTTCCAACTCTCTCCGAGGGTCCTTGAGTTGCGTGAAATTTCCTAGGATCGGAAAATGCGAGAAAAATATGATATGCATGATGACCTAATGTATAACATTCCAAATTGAAAATTTGGGATGTTACAGACCACGAGCGAGCAAGACCCGGCAGTAAACCAACCCTGGTAATCACAAGACTATGCGGCACCTCAGCAACATCTTTGATATGACATTTAACAAGGATTCTAGCCTTGTTCTGTCCCGGACGGGGCCAGGCAAGCATCTTCCCAAAGTGTGAGACAGCCTTATGGACATAATGCTCAGTTTGATAATCCATTGGAAAAGCAAGAAACATGACCCAAACTTCATATTCAAAGGCAGGCATGCGCATATTGATACTCTCATCATGCGGAACTAGGGAGAAAGTGGAATCATCGGTCAAAGCATGCGGACCTTCTCGAATGGCAGCATCTCTACTCTCCATATCCGCAAACACAACACACCCGATCCCCAGTGGGTAAACAAAATCATCTAGCAGTTCATACTCTAAATCTCCAACGATAATGCGGCAGACCTCAGCTAGCCAGAACTCCTTCTGATGATCAGGGACCGGAGGGTTGACGGAGACAATGGCGTACCTATCGTGGTTCAGAGGCGGATCATCCACCACCATAACGTGACGCTGGACCCGGTGAGCAGGCCCGCGATCAAAGGTGGATCCATCCGGAGCGAAGGCAAACGGGCTCACGGGGAAGTTCTCCATGGTAGATGGAGCCGGGGGCTACGGTGGCTTGAGAGGTTTCGCCGGAGAAGGAGGTGGTGGATTCTTGCACACGGTCGAAGGTGAGAAGAATCGAGATGGTGGAGGCGTGGGTGTAGAACTCGAGGAGAGCGTCGTCTCACCCGATTGGGGTTTTTGGCAGGCCGAATTGACTACACCCTGACCGGGTAGGCGTATCGTCAAGCAATGGGGGTTAGCCACGTCCGCTTGGTGCGGGATTATCTGTTTCCGTTTCCATATGCAACCACCATGCGGATCCCAAACCACACGGGCCATACCAACATCCACAAAGTTACCAATCTCAGGTTCATTCGCAGCAGCCCGAGGCAAGATCCTCTCCGATTGTGTTAGATTTTTTCGTTTACAAGCCCAGCGAGGGAGAAAAGCACAATTCGTAAGCTTACGTGACTTGTGGCCCAGACGATAGCAGAGAGAACAGCGATGAAGCCCAGGACAAAGCCTAGTCATGTGATCAACCGCAGAACATGCATTACACGGAAAGCCCAAAGGGTCCAGGCCCACTTTGCATGGCACATGCTTATGAGCATCAGTACGTGTAGTCGAGCAAGCGCAGGCGCCAGAAACATCCCCACAACGTTGACAAAAAACACCAGTGCAAGAATTATCAACATGGCCAAGACGACCACAGAGAGAACAATGCAAAAGTCTTTTGTAAATGTATTCCTTGGTGGGGACTGACGAAATTTGCACCATAAGCTTAACATTATCATTGTCATAACCGGCCTGCCAGCCATCCAGAACAGAAAGAAGTTTCTCATCCGGAATTGAATCCCATAAGCCCACAATATATCCTTCCCCCTGAATAGATGGCAACCTTCCAGGAATATCAGAAACAATAGGTAAAGATATGGAACCAATCCAAAAGAATCCGAGAAACCGGAGACGAAAAACTACCAAAGGAGATCCGATTCAAGGCTCGCCGGAATGCAAGTCCGTCGTGGCGGAGTGAAACCCAATTTTGCAAAGATCTTGGTAATGACGCTGATCCAATGGTAGTTTACTCTGGTTAGAGAGCCATGTAGATTTAATCGCCGGACCAGGTGAGGAAGCCAAACCAGTTAGCTCAGAATCAGCATGCCATGATGGGAGCCGTGGGCGTGAATTCCCAGAACGATGAAGATGAAAGTTGCAGATAAAGTCCGGCCAAATACGGTCTCTTAACCCAAAAATGAAATGCCCCACACGATTTGAGGCCACTGAAAATCGAAAATGTCGATCACCCAGTCGCAAAACATTGAAACCAACAGAAAGACCTCCAATACATGACTGAAGGGCCAAACCCACCGAATCCACCGAGAGTGGAAAAGAAGCCGAGGAGAAGGAAACTTCAAGGAAGAATTCCTTGGAGCCGGGGTTGGGGACGAAGTGGACCGTAGATCCAAACCTTGCACGCACCTGTGCCTCAACCTTGAGGCCGGGGGAGAAATCCCAGTGGAGGAGGCCATCCATTGGGGACGTCGGGAGGAGATCGTAGGGTTAAACCCTAGAATCGCCATGGGAGTCGCCTGAGGTGGATGGAGGTGGGGGAATCGCCATCTATCTAGAGTATTACGTTTAGTACTATACTTGTGCTCCCTAATTGACATGCCAAATCTTACATTGAAGGCGAAGCTTGTCTGTTATTGAACCAAGTGATGAAGGGGAAGAACAAGCGGAAGAAAAACAAAAATCAACTCGGTCAGTAATGAAGCAATCGGAACTGTGATGACACAAGTAATGATATAGTTTTGCATCTTAATTTATTGCTATGGCTGGAACGAGCAACTGTTTTGCCACTGATTTGATGCCATACGTAATTATGTCTACTTGTGCAAACAGGGATCTTCTTTGAAGATACCATATATTTTAGTGGAACTGCACAAGAAGATGTTGGAAACATTAAACTAATCGAGGAGTATATAGTAAGCATGGCCACCCCGTAGATAGCAACAGATGGTCCCGGAGAAGTGCTTCATCCATATGCTCTACACAATCAGCCTCGACAAATGTTGGTACTCACCCAACGATTTCATCCATATGATTGAGCTTTGTCATCTCTATTGGTGTTGTTCTACTGTTTAGATACTGTCATGAAAAGGTGGTATTGTCCTTGAGAAGTGCTTCATCTGTGTTGTTTTAAATATTTCCTTTCCTTTTTTTCGAGAAAACAGGGATCATCTTCCTCTGAAGAAGAATATGGAGTACGTGAAGTGACTAGTTCCGATTATGCCAGGATGAAGAAGCCCTGTCTATCTTCTCATCAGAAGGAGCAGTTGAAGGATGGTGAAAGTGCTAGTTATCGACTAGACGGGGGGTGAATAGGCGATTTTTAGGATAGTCTTCAAAACACGGATGTTTTGAAGACAAACAATTGAAATGACCTAATTCATATGCAGCGGAAGATAAACTACAACAAGCAAACCATAGTCTAGTATGCAATAACGTGAAAGTACAAGACTAATAGCAGCTTGGTAGTAGGATCAAGATGGAAGATAGTGAGAAGCCAATCAACAAAAGTAGTCAAGCAATGAAGTCAAATAGGTATGACAAATAGGCAATGACTTCACGAAGACAAACTCTAAGTAAGGTGAGGGAGAAGATAGAACCAGTCACTTGTTGAAGACACGGGATTTGTTGGACCCAGTTCGATTCTTTGTGACAACTGTACATCCGGGTTAGAGAGGCTGAGATTCAACTCGTAAGACCGCGTCTTCACCTTATTCCCCTTGAGCTAAGGACACACAGCCCCTCGCCCAATCACTCTGGTAAGTCTTCAAGGTAGACTTCCGAACCTTCACAGATGGTGTTCACCGGCAATCCACAATGACTCTTGGATGCTCAGAACGCGACGCCTAACCAGCTGGAGGATTCACAGTCCTCAAGTGTAATAAGTCTTCGTGTCACATGCATGTAAAGACTTCAAAGGATGCCTAACACTCTTTGGCTCACAGGTGTTTGGGCTTTGTCCTCGCAAAGATTTCTCTCTCTCAAAGGCTTCGAGGTGGGTTGCTCTCAAACGACAAAAAGCCATGCACTAACTCTAAGCAGCCACCAATTTATGGTGTAGGGGTGGGCTATTTATAGCCACTAGGCAACCCGACCTGATATGTCCGAAATGACCCCGGTCACTAAGGAACCGACACGTGTTCCAACGGTCAGATTTCAAACACACACACGGCAACTTTACTTGGGCTACAAGCAAAGTCGACTCATCCAGCTCTGGATAAGTTTTGCTCTCATTGTCTTCGTCAAGACATAGGATTTGGGTTGAGCATCACTTGATCATTCTCGACTATGATCACTTGGACCCCACTTAACAAAGACGGTGGTTCCTATGACTCAACAAAGAAGAAAAGGAAACAACGAAACGACACACGCCTTTCAAGGCTCCATAGTCTTCACTCAATGTCTTCTCATGTCATAGTCTTCAATGTGAATATCTTCACATACCACCGTAGTCGTCAATGTCTTCATACATTTTTAGGGGTCATCTCCGGTAGGTAAACCGAATCAATGGGGGACACCAGCTGCGTTATCCTGCAATTCTCACAAACACATTAGTCTCTCAACCACATTTGTCGTCAATACTCCAAAACCAACTAGGGGTGGCACTAGATGCACTTACAATCTCCCCCTTTTTGGTGATTGATGACAAACTGGTTGAAGTTTTCAACGGGATAAAATATGTGAAATTGTAAAGGATAGGGAATTGTCTTCATAAGTGGCAAAGGCTACCCCTGAAGATGTGCATATAAGTAGTTTGCTTTTGGAATGCAAATGCACATGGCAGGTTGTACTTGTGGAGATCATCTTCAACTTATGAAGATAATTCATCATGCATGAAATGATATAGCTAAGAGAATGACATGCATAATGAAAAATGGACGTCTGCAGAATGATCTATGTGCGGAAGTTATCATCGCACATGCGGAATTTATCATCGCACCAGAGTAAAGCAAATAAGTAGCAGACGACCATCGAGTTTAAGTGTTACAACTCAAAGAGCCAAATGTATCAAAAGCTAGAGTTGTAAACACTAGGCAAAATATTATGCAACCGCCCTTATGAACCCGCTTGAAGACTATCAAACTCATATGCTTCTCCCCTTTTGTCAAGAAGGACCAAAAAGGTTTGAAGACATAGAGCATCTACTCATCCTCTTGAAGTAGATGATGCAGCAGGATGTCGTTGTTGGTTGGCGGTCTTGAGCGAACTTAGTGCGATGTCGATGCGTCACGTAAGTAGGGGGCGGTGAAGTAGCATCATCTTCATCATTGATCACTCTGGCATTGACAGTTGTCATGGAGGAAGAATAGTCGAGTCTTCAAGTGATGGAGTTCGTCAGAGGACTGCATTCCGTGGAGGAGTGGAGTCAAACTTGAAGCGTTCAATGAAGCCATCGTCTTGAAGATCTCGCTTGACCTTGAGCAGGGTCAAACTCTTCCATGATCGCCGACAGGTCTCGTGAGTGACAAAAGCATTCTTGGTGGCAAGGTTTCAAATGCGATTGACGTCCACCAAGAGGCTTTGCATTTGTCGCTGAGCCAGAGTGATTCTTATCTTGTTTCGATGCGATTGCCACAAGAAGTTCTCGGTTATTCAGGACGCGAGAGCGCTTCCGAGGCCTTTGGCCAATTGTGCTCTCAGTGGCTTCAGTCCGCGCACGGTGAGGCAGACATGTGTTCCCAGCCAGAGGATAGACACGATACTGCTGGGACGCCTTCCATGGGTTGAGAGAAGCTATGGTGATCGGCATTCTGAAGACAAAGTGGCGTTTTGGCAGGCTCAGGGTAAATGGTTTAATCGACATATCAACCTCTCGTAGAAAGATCGGATGATTGTGAGCGGAGGGTTGATAGTTGATAGCAGAGTGCATCTTGATGAGGCGCATGACCCATGGAGCATAAAATTTCGCATCAAACAGATCAGATCCAGACGCAGCCAATTGTCGGATGAAGAATTATTGCGTATTGAAGTTGATGCCATTGAGGATGTAAAAGACCAATGTCTTCATGGCTCCTTCAAGTTTTGCAGACGATGAATGCCCTTTGATAGGCCATAGAGTTTGCCTGATGATGTGATATATTGTACGAAGCAGATACTCAAGGTCATCAACAAAGAAGTCCTGAGGGTATTCAGCATCATGTGGCAGTGGCTTCATCATGCTCAACATCTGACTCATGTTGGGTTCTGGCTTATGAAATATGCTCTCCAGTGCATCGCGTTGGAGTTGACATCCAGGCTCAAACAGCTCTCCGGGAGTGGGTAGGCCTGTGAGCTCAATGACGTCAAGAGCTTTGGCTTCATGATGAACATTTCCTGTCATCCACTCGAGAACCCATGTCTTCGTGATCTCTGTAGTAGCCATGATGTGGAGGGTAGCATAGAATTGAAGCACAAGTTCTTCATTCCAAGTGTTCTTTGTCATCAGAACGGCCGAGCGGACTGCATCACGAAAGCAATCAAGTGCTTCTTCTAAGCACGGCAGTCCGGCAATGGCTTCAGTGTCGAGGCGCATATGAGGGAAAATGCGCCCTCGATCATACAGAACGCATGAGTAATAGCTTCGTTGCTGATAGCTCCAGAAACGGTCATATGATATCCTTGGCCTTGTGTGGGGGTTCTTTGCTCTGTCAAAGAAAGTGTTGTGGGCTTGGAAGCCATTTGCATTGAAAGAACCTGTAGATGTGGCAGTGCCTGGAAACCTTGGCAGTCTTGGCTTCGGCTTCTGGACCAGAGGCCTATGCGCAATGTGATATTCAAACTGAGGACCAGAGGCATGAGGCGGAGGGACCGTAATGTGCCATCTTACCGTGATTAGTCAACCATAGTTGTATGCTTGCTCAACTGCGAGGGCCTTGGTGGCGGAATCGAGCAAGGGCAACAAGCGAGGCTTGTGTCAGCCGAGCAGATGCTTCGGGAGCAGTTGCCTCATTGGCTTCAGGCACATTTCCTTCATTGGCTTCAGGAGCTGTTGGTGCAGGCTCCACATTTGCTTCAGCCATGACCACGTCATTGGCTTCATTGGTGTTGGAGGTGGCAGCCTCAATGTTTTCAACCTCCACTTGAGGAGCCGGAGGGTCGGGCAATCGCACGTTGATATCAGGAATAACTTCTTCAATTCTGGGGTGTAGGGACACGTTCTTCTTCTTCTTGGGTGTCTTGGTGATGCAGCGGATTGTCTTCAGCAGCTTTGGCTTCGCACTCGGAGACATTCATAGTTGGAGTGGCTTCGAAAACACTTGACGTGCAACAGGTTGGTGGTGCACTTCTCCTTCTGGAACACTTTCGAGAGAGGTACTTGAGGCCTTTGACCTTTGCGAAGCCTGCGAAATCTTTGGCGGCGACGCCTTTGGAGATGGGGTTATTGGGCCTCAAAGTCTTCCTCTTCTTCTTGTTGTTGTTGTTGGGGAGTGACTTGTTGTTGGGGAGTACTAGGGAGTCTTCTTGTTGCAGGCGATCAGCCCATGAAGCATCTGAGCAATTGGCGTCGAGGACGACCAATGCCGATGATGAGTTCATTGTTCGTATTTAACAGGTGATGATACCACATTGTATTAAATTTGAGGAAGAACTTCATCATCTTCAACATTCTCATGGTGACCAATGTCTTCAGCAGTGATGGGATCAACTGCTGGAATCTCTTCAGCTTCAGGAGCCTGTGGAAGCGAGGCTCATGAACAGTCATCGTAGTTCTTGGGTTGCGTATGCAGATCTAACCATCGAAATGGGTTCAACAACCAAGGGCTCTGTGGGAGCAGCCCGATTCTTCTTGGTCTTGAGCTTCTTATTGGCGGGAGCAGCATCGAGGCTTCAGATGTTTCCTTTTTACGGCTTCAGCCTCGGCAGCCCTCGTCTTCTTCTATTCAAGCGGTTGATCCGACCTTTGGCTTCGAGCTACCATGCTGCTTGGGAAGACTATGCGGGTTCTTCCTGCCTTGAAGGTGCAGCTTGGTCAGTTGAAGACTTCTTCCTCTTTGAAGCCATTCTGGGTCAATGCCAGATGGCCAAGAGCCTTGCGCTTCTCAAATTTCATTGTAGGCAAGCACACACTTGTCAGCCAGACTCTTCATGCGCTCACGAGAGCCTCTGGCTTCTTCTCGCTTCTTGAGAAAGGCTTCTTTGAGCTCGTGCAGCATGACCTTGAAGTTTTTGACATCTTGCACGCTGAGTGCAGCCATATGCTTCTTGAACTGAGCTTTTTCATAGTCAATTTTGTTCTTAAGTTCAACAATGCGCTGAGCAAGAGCTAGCTCAGAAGCAATGGTGCCATTGAAGGAGACGCTGAGGCCAATAGGAAGTTGCAGATCTTCAAAGCTGATGTTTGGGGTGTCAAACCACTCATCAATGAAGTGATGGATGATTGCCACATCAAAGAGAAGCAAATTGTTGAAGATTTCTGCTTCTTCTTTGCTCTTGATAAGTTGCTCAAGAGCATCATCTCGCAAGATCTTCATCACTCGACGGATCAATGTGCTCTTCGCGCAGTAATGGCAGCAGGAGTCGATGTCGATTCAAGATTCTTGACAATTTTCTTTCTCTTCTCCGTCTTCTTGGAGATACGGGATTGATCTTCAGACCGCACACCGGCTTCGTGGAGGTGCAAGATGGCCGGGCTTCACACGTGAAGCTTTTGGAGGAGCAAATGACTTTGAAGCCTTGACTTTCTTTTTGCTTCGCGGCTTTGGAGCGGGAGCAGAGCTGGAGCTGGGGCTTCATCGGACTCAAAGATCGCCATCGAGTGATCCACTTTGGCACCTTGGACCAAGATGTAAGTGATGAGGCCATCAAGGTTTGAAAAGGACTGATGACATTGGGTTCAAAGATCACGTGAGCCGTCGGCCACGGGAGCGAGAGGGACCAGGGTTGAAGTCTAATCCCAATGACTTCTTTGTTTTCCTTGGCGAAGCCTTTGCGTCTTTGGAAGTTGCGCTTGAAAAGATTATCGCCACGACACCGTGAGCAATGACGTTGGGTCGGCATTTTCAGTCGAGGTCCACGGACCATACAAGGATAGAAACCTGTGCAATAGCTTCACCATGTTCTTGGGTGGAAGGCCTCGAAAGAGAATATCACCCCAAGGGCTTCTGATAGCATTCTTCTCGGCATATTCTGAGTCACGAAATTGTACTTGAACCATTGTTCAGCCCAATATCGACGAATCCATTGGATTCGCGTCTTGCGCTGATTGTAATTCTCTTCGGGATCTGTCTTGTAAAGCTCTGCGAGGTCATCAAAGTGCATCTTTTGAGGTTCCCATACGATGTCGTCTCGCCGCCTCTTCCCTGACTGATTTATCTGCAGACATGAACTTCAAACTGAATGGCTTCAATACATTCAAAGGCTTCAAAGGTTTGCTTTTGCTGGACAAACAGGAACTGGCTTCGGGAGAGTTAATTTGATGCTGTAAGAATTATGCAAACGAATGCAGACTATGAGAACCAAGGGATTCTCCCACGGACATGTACCTGTGATAGCATTAGAGATGCGAGGGAAGGGGAAGAGGTCATATGCATTCTCAGAAGATTTTGAAGATAAATCAGTTTGAAGACATTGACCTCATGATGCGAAGACATTCACTTATACGCCGAGAGTTGGTTCCAGATTTGTACGAATCCGTGAATAAGTACAAGTGAGGAATCTAACTAGTTGTGAAGCTTAAGTGAATATACTAGGCGATATGAGATGCGAATGCATAGATCTAACATTGTATGGGCAGAAACCAATTTTGGTAAGTAGGATGAATATTGAAGATCAAAAAGATGGTAAAAATAGAGTTATATTTACCACTCGAAGAACTGCTAGACGGGAAGAAAAGGAAGCCAAGCAGTTCAATCCACCGTGCCCTAACTTGGCGATGGAGGACACCTACAGCGGCGGCAGAGAGGACGATGTTCGCGGCCGGCGTGAAGACGGCGTCGGAGAAGTCGCGGCAGCTAAGCGCTTCGTCGTCGGCGTCGTCGAGAGCTAGCGGTGGCGCTAGGGTTTTGACGAGGTGGAGAGGTGGAAGAAGGTCTTCTTTACCGCAGGGGACATGTATTTATAAGGAGGTATGCAGCACAGCGCAATTACGCAGGTGCCCCTGGCGGTTCACATCTGAGGGGCACGTGGCAATCATGCAACATACTCTGAGTTGTCCCACGTTCCCACGCCCGCCAGGTTTGTCGGATGGTCGTTCCGGCTTCTCCGGATTTCAACAGTAAGGATGAATCATTTAAAATAGACTTAAAGTTTGTCTCTGTGTCTTCTGCTGACAAGGACGCAGAGAAGACATTCGACAGTTTCAATACAATGCATATGGTTTGGACAGATAGAGTTTGAGATAGAAAGCATAGAGAGATTGGGGTCCGATCACATTCACTTAGTTCAAACGATTCAACTTGGAAGACATAGCTATAAGTGAATGCTGTAGAGGACATAACAATATATATATATATATATATATATATATATATATATATATATATATATATATATATCGACAGAACCAAATCAACATAGTGACGAAAATCATGAAGATAGGTTGAAGTTGAAGACAAATCAAATGCGAAGATATTGCAGAAATAACGCCATGAGTGAAACACTTCAAACAAAGAAATTTGGTGGTGGCGTTACCCACCGTATAGGAAGTATTAGACCTAGACACGGCGCACAATTATCGTGGCGCTCCGAAGTCAAATTCCACGTTAATGTATTCACACTCAGAATGTAAGTCTTCCTTGATTGAAGATATACGTTACTTCGTGTGTTGCACATCTAAGTCATCAACATGCATAAGTGTTAGGATGTGTGCTTGATCACGTGACATTTGAGGATTCCAAGATATTTAGCTCACACCGTAACTTGCAAAACCTTTTCTCATCCAAGGGCTTTGTGAAGATATCCGCCATTGCTCTTCAAAGGTTGACGTGAATGATGTCAATATCTTTCTTCATGACATGATCCCGAGAAAATGATGACGAATTTCAATGTGCTTTGTCTTCGAAAGTGCTGGACTGGATTGTTGGCAATCTTGATGGCGCTTTCGTTGTCGCAGAAGAGAGGTACTTGTTTCAGATTGATGCCATAGTCCTTGAGAGTTTGCTTCATCCATAGAAGCCGAAAGCACAAGATCCAAAGAAAGAATGTATTCAGATTCAGCAGCTTGAGAGTGATACAGTTACGCTTCTTTGAAGACCAACAGACAAGTGATCATCCCAGAAAGTGACATGTGCCTGATGTAGACTTGCGATCCACCTTATCACAAGCATAATCAGCATCCGAAAATCCAACCAAACAAATTTTGAGCCCTTTGGATACCATAATCTGAGTGTTGGGGTGTGAGCCAAATATCGAAGAATTCGCTTCACAGCTAAGTGATGCGATTCCTTTGGTGCCGCTTGGAATCGAGCACACATGCAAACACTAAGCATAATATCCGCCTAGATGCACATAGGTAAAGTAAGGAACCAATCATGGAGCGGTATACCTTTTGATCGAACTCTTTACCATTGTCGTCGGGACCCGAGATGGTGTTTAGCTGGCATTGGCGTCGTGTATCCTTTGCACTCTTGCATTCCAAACTTCTTCGCATAATCTTGGAGGTATTTTTCTTGAGATACAAAGATGCCATTCCTTTGTCGATTTAATTTGAAGACCAAGGAAGAACTTGAGCTCTCCCATCATGGACATCCGATATTGTTCTTGCATCATGTATCCAAATTCATCACTATACTTCCGTTGGTGCAGCCGAAGATAATGTCATCCACATATATTTGGCATACAAACAGTTCACCATCATATTTCTTCGTGAAGAGTGTGGGATCAAGGATCCAGGTTTGAAGCCTTTGCTCTTCAGGAAGTCTTTGATCGTATCATACCAGGCGCGAGGAGCTTGTTTGAGGCCATACAGTGCTTTATTTAGCTTGTACACCATATCAGGATGTTTTGGATCTTCAAAGCCAGGGGGTTGAGCGACATATACTTCTTCTTCGATCTTGCCTTTGAGAAATGCACTCTTCACATCCATTTGATATAGCAGGATGTTGTGGTGGTTAGCATAGGCTAGTAGTATGTGAATAGCTTCAAGCCTAGCTACAGGAGCAAATGTTTCATCGAAGTCAATTCCTTCAACTTGAGTATATCCTTGAGCCACAAGACGTGCTTTGTTTCTGACGACTTAACCATGCTCATCTTGCTTGTTTCGATATATTCATTTGGTGCCAATAATGTTATGCTTGCGAGGGTCAGGGCGCTTGACAAGTTCCCAAACATTGTTTAGCTTGAACTGTTGAAGTTCTTCTTGAATAGCTTGTATCGATTCTGGTTCCATAAAGGCTTCAAAGAACTTTCTTGGGTTACGATATTGACACAAAAGAAAAGTGCCCACAGAAATTTGCTAGCTGTGTTGCTCTTGAGCGCAGTAAGCGGACCAGTGCATTGATGCTATCGATTATCTTCTCAATCTGTACTTCATTTGCAACTCGATGATGAATCGGACGAAGACTTTGCTCATGCTGATCATTGTCATCATTGGGAGGATTGTCTTCAGTGAGCATTGTCTTCAGTTGGTTAGGTGCGAAATGATAAGTTCCTCTTCGTGTTGTGCTTCGAAGGCATGATTTCACCGGTTCCCATTAGCTTGATAGATTCATTTGGGTGGAGCTTCGTCTAGTGTACTTGGCAGGAACTCTCTTTGTGAACCATTGGTTTCATCAAATCGCACGTCCACCGCTTCGACGATTTTGTAGAGATAAAGGTTGAAGACTACAGGAGTGCGAGTCCTTTCAGAATCGAGCATGAAGCCTTCGTGAGCTTTAGGTTCAAATTTTGACTTGTGATGGGGATCCTTGATCCAGCACTTAGCCCCAAATACTCTGAAGTAGCTGACATTTGGCTTCTTGCCAGTAAGGAGCTCATAGGATGTTTTGTTTAGAATCTTATGGATGTAAACACGGTTGATGACGTGACATGCTGTATCAATAGCTTCAGCCGTAACTTTCTTGGTGTCTTGTACTTGTCGAGCATTGTTCGAGCCATCTCAATGAGGGTTCTGTTCTTGCGCTCCACGATGCCATTTTGCCGAGGTGTGTATGGAGCAGAGAACTCATGAGTGATTCCCATGGTATCCAGATAAAGATCAAGTCTGGTGTTCTTGAATTCAAAGGTCAAGTATCACTTCGATATGCTTGATCTTGACGCCATAATTGTTCATTGCTCGATTGGCGAAGCGTCTGAAGACATCTTGCACTTCAGTCTTGTAGAGAATTATGTGCACCCATGTGTATCTTGAGTAGTCATCAACAATGACGGGAAGCCATAGAGACAAGCAGTTGTTGTGAGGGTAGATTAATGAGTAGGGCCAAACAAATCCATGTGTAACAGCTCGAAGGGTTGAGATGTCGTCATGATTGTCTTCGAGGGTGCTTTGCCCTAGTCATCTTTCCAGCTTGAGCACCACACAAATGATCCTTCTTGAACTTGACACCTTCGATGCCTATGACATGCTTCTTCTTGGCGAGTGTGTGTAAGTTCCTCATGCCAAGATGCCCCACCTCCGATGCCGAGCCAGATTCAGAGCTTTTGCAAGAAGACATACGGCAAGTCGTGGACCTGCCGAGAAATCTACCATGTATAGATCATCTTTCCTATACCCTTCAAAGACTAGAGACTTGTCGATTCCATTAGTACAAGGCAACGATATTTTCCGAATATCACAATCATGTTCAAGTCACAAAGCATTGAGATGCAGACATCAAGTTGAAACCAATGGATTCAACAAGCATCACTTTATCCATGTGTTGATCCTTTGAGATTGCAACTCTACCTAGACCCAATACCTTGCTTTTACCAAAGTGTCGACAAATGTGATGTGACTCTTGTCCGATGGATTTAAGGTTGAGTCCATGAGAGGACTTCGATCACCGGTCATATGATTAGTGCATCCACTTGTCCATAATCCATTCTCAAGCATGAGGTGTCATACCCTCTGATGCAGTTAGGGGTATAGGCTTCACAAAGAGCATTGTGAAGCATAAACATTTGACGGGCAAGTGGATTATTGAAGCTTAAATCAAGATTAGGACTGATAGGATGAATGGCAAACGATTAAGGAACAAAATACATAGTGAGACCATTTGGGCATTTGATCTTGTGCCCTACAAGATGTTTTAGGTCCCCAGCAATAGCATCAGACACCTTTGATTTTCGGCTGGAGACCCTTTCCTGCAAAAGAGAGTTAATTCTTCTTAACCACCCACATCTTCAGGGGTGGCTTAGAAGCAATGAGTCTAAGTGCAGCATCTGAGAATTTCGGCTTTGGTGCCCTAGCAAATAGCCTTGCAGGAGATGAATGATACTCGTATTAATAGCGAGAAAAGTTCTTAGTTCTATGAACATAGCGGTTTGAAGATACACGCTCATATTCATAAATTTGAGTACAGCTTTCCGCAAAACATTGGCGTTAGGGTGACTCAGGTGAGTCCTCTGTTTGTATGAAGCCTTTGGACCATATGACGCCTTAGGTCTGGGGTTTGTCTTCTTCCCAGGTGGTGTCATGATGACATTCACTGGAATATTCTCAAGACAGCTTTTGGGAACCCAGATCTTCTTCATAGGCGGTCCATTCCTGCAGTTATTACCAATATACCTGGCAAACACTTCACCGATCTCATTCTTGAACAAATAATAGTATGCATCAAAGCATTCAACAATGATAATAGGGTAAGCAGAGGTAAAGCCAGATAACGTGGATGGATCCATCAAGGTCCCTTTGCAAAGAACCCATGTGGTTTTGGGATACTGCCAAAGCTTCCAAAGAGGAACCATCAACATTCATTTTCCTCTCGAACCCAACACCCTCTTTCCTAGGGTTTCGGTTCAGAATCTGCTTTTTGAGGACATCGCAAAGTGTCTGATGCCCTTTCAGACTTTTATACATCCCTGTTTCAAGCAATGTCTTCAACCTAGCATTTTCATCAGCAATGGCAGTGGTATCCTCCGCAGAGGGGTTAGTTACCACATTAGTAGTTGAAGACAATGCAACAAGAGCGGCAGTTGAACATTCAGCAACAGAGGTAGCGATACCACGCTCAAGACATTTTAGACATGGTGGTTCAAATCCATCCTGAGCGGAACTGATTTGTTGAGCGCGAAGTGACTCATTCTCTTTTTGAAGATCTTCATGAGCCGCTCTCAATTTCTCAAGCTCTTACTTCCTTTGAAGATAATCATAGGAGAGCTTTTCATGAGTAGTTGAGAGCGTTTCATGACGACTTTCAAGTTCTTGGTACTTAGCATGAAGATTTTAATGTCTTCAACTAAGGACTGTGAACGTGTCATTTCCGCGTCCGACAGGTCATCGCTTTTGTCTAACAGTTTTTGAGTATGTTCCATAGCTCTTTGTTGTTCGGTTGCAATTTTAGCAAGTGTTTTGTAGCTGGGTTTAGATTCACAATCAGAGTCATCTTCACTTGATGTTCAAAAGTAAGCATCACGTGATTTTACCTTGGCACCACGTGCCATGAAGCAGTAGGTGGGAGCAGGGTCATCCTCGTCATCAGCTTCAGCGTTGGTGTAGAAGTCATTGTCTTCAGTGTTGAAGATGGACTTGGCAACATAGGCTGTGGCTAAAGCCAGACTTGCAACGCCAGGGTCGGACTCCTCTTCAGACTCCACCTCCACCTCCTCCTTAGAAGACTCCTCCTCTGAATCCATTTCTTTGCCAACAAAAGCACGAGCCTTGCCAGATGAGCTCTTCTTATGAGATGAAGACTTTGATGAGGACTTGGAAGAAGACTTTGAAGATTTCTTCTTCTTCTTGTCATCGTAATCATATTCCTTGCTCTTCTTCTTCTTCTCATTGTCCCACCGTGGACAATCGGAGATATAGTGTCCAGCTTTTCTTGCACTTGTGACGGGTTCTCTTCTTGTAGTCATGAGTGGAAGCTTCATCATTTCTTGAGCTGGATCGTGAAGACTTTCAAGCCTTTCTTCCTAGTGAACTTCCGAACTTCTTCACAAGCATAGCAAGTTCCTTTCCAATGTCTTCGTGGATCATCGTAACCGCAATGATTCTTCTTCGGATGAGGAAACAACTTTTGCCTTCAAAGCGCGAGTTCGGCCATAGTTGGGACCATAGATATCTCTTTTCTCGTAAAGTCGGAACTCATGTGTGTTGAGCCTCTCAAGTATATCGACGGATCGAGTGTCTTGAAGTATGGACGTTCTTGTATCATGAGGGCAAGGATGTCAAAAGAGCTGTCAAGTGATCTCAGTAGTGTCTTGACGATTTCATGCTTGGTGATCTCAGTGGCGCCGAGAGCATGAAGCTCATTTGTGATGTCAATGAGGCGATCAAACGTGAGCTGGACATTTTCATTGTCGTTTCTCTTGAAGCGGTTGAAGAGGTTGCGAAGAACACCGATCCTTTGATCTCTCCGGGTTGAGACGCCTTCGTTGACCTTGGATAGCCAGTCCAGCACTAGCTTCGACGCTTTCGGATCACTCACACGGCCATACTGTCCTTTGGTCGATGACCACAGATGATGTTCTTTGCGGTAGAGTCCGATTGGATGAACTTCTTGACATCGGCGGGGTGACACCTTCACCAGCTTTGGGAACGCCGTTCTTGACGACATACCGTAGGTCGACATCAATGGCTTCAAGATGCATGCGCATCTTATTCTTCCAAGAGGGATAGTCGGTTCCATCGAACACGGGCAAGCAGCGGAGACTTTGATTATCCCCGCAATGACATAGCTAAAACTCTAGGTGGTTAAACCAAATCACACAGAACAAGGGAGTACCTTGATCTGATACCAATTGAAAGTGCTAGTTATCGACTAGAGGGGGGTGAATAGGCGATTTTTAGGAAAGTCTTCAAAACACAGATGTTTCAAAGACAAACAATCGAAATGACCTAATTGATATGCAGCGGAAGATAAACTACAACAAGCAAACCATAGTCTAGTATGCAATAACGTGAAAGTACAAGACTAATAGCAGCTTGGTAGTAGGATCAAGATGGAAGATAGTGAGAAGCCAATCAACAAAAGTAGTCAAGCAATGAAGTCAAACAGGTATGACAAATAGGCAATGACTTCACGAAGACAAATTCTAAGTAAGGTGAGGGAGAAGATAGAACCAGTCACTTGTTGAAGACACAGGATTTGTTGGACCAGTTCGATTCTTTGTGACAACTGTACATCCGGGTTAGGGAGGCTGAGATTCAACTCGAAGACCGCGTCTTCACCTTATTCCTTGAGCTGAGGACACACAGTCCTCGCCCAATCACTCTGGTAAGTCTTGAAGGTAGACTTCAACCTTCACAGATCGCGTTCACCGGCAATCCACAATGACTCTTGGATGCTCAGAACGCGACGCCTAACCGGGCCGGAGGATTCACAGGTCCTCAAGTGTAATAAGTCTTCGTGTCACATGCATGTAAAGACTTGATGATGCCCTAACACTCTTTAGCTCTGGGTGTTTGGGCTTTGTCCTCGCAAGGATTTCTCTCTCTCAAAGGCTTCGAGGTGGGTTGCTCTCAAACGACAAAAGCCGTGCACTAACTCTGAGCAGCCACCAATTTATGGTGTAGGGGTGGGCTATTTATAGCCACTAGGCAAACAGCATCGATATGTCCGAAATGACCCTGGGTCACTAAGGAACTGACACGTGTTCCAACGGTCAGATTTCAAACACACACGGCAACTTTACTTGGGCTACAAGCAAAGCTGAATCATCCAGCTCTGGATAAGTTTTGCTCTCATTGTCTTCGCTCGAAGACATAGGATTTGGGTTGAGCATCACTTCACCATTCTCGACTATGATCACTTGGACCCCATTTAACAAAGACGGTGGTTCCTATGAATCAACAAAGAAGAAAAGGAAACAACGAAAGCGACACGATCTTCGCGCTCCATAGTCTTCACTCAATGTCTTCTCATGCCATAGTCTTCAATGTGAATATCTTCACATACCACCATAGTCGTCAATGTCTTCATACATTTTTAGGGGTCATCTCCGGTAGGTAAACCGAATCAATGGGGGACACCACCTGCGTTATCCTGCAATTCTCACAAACGCATTAGTCCCTCAACCACATTTGTCGTCAATACTCCAAAACCAACTAGGGGTGGCACTAGATGCACTTACAGATGGTTACATTACTCCCCACAAGACCAAACTAACTTCAGCTCAGAAGGACTGACAAATCTCCATTTTTTTGCTGTGATGCGCGAGTACAATGTTGTTCTAGGATTCTTTCTGATGAGTTCCATTTTTCTAAAAGTGTGCTCTACATGGACCATGTATGTGCCTGTTGAAACTGTCAATTCATAGTACAGTTTCCTTTATACTAATCACTTCTTTGTATTTGTGCGAACAGGGGTGTTCAGCTTGATTTCAACGGGAACTGCACAAAATGTTCATGAATACATTGAATCATTCATTTCCACCACAAGAAAGGAGGTGCCCATAAGTTCAAGGCGTTGCAACATATAAGGGCGAAATCATACAAGCTACACGTGAATTTGGTTGATTTTGGTGGAACTGCACAAAAAGAACAGCTGGTTTATTTAGCACGAGGTGCCATGTCAATGTCTGAACTGATGGCAAACCCTGCCCATTCCACAATCGTAGGCATTTGATATTTTGGAATGGGACAACCTTGTCAAATTTTGCTCATTGATTTTAGCAAGATATGCGTTTGATATTTTCGAATGGGACGCCCTTTGTCGCCGTAATGGCGATCAATTTTTCTTTATTCTTTAGTTGTGAAGTAAATATTGCCTCGACATGTGAGTCACGAGATGCATAATCATCGATTGTTTTGAATGTTCTCTATGAATTGACAGGCATGTGTGTTTGATTGCAATGTACGTAAACGCTAAAAAGCTGCTCAAACTCTTTGTACTCATACATTTCCTTTTTACTTCGCACATTGCGAAAGTGCATACTTTTTTGTATAAGATTGGTCAAAGTAGAGATACTTTGACTGCAGACAAAACTTGTATGCACACTAGAAAGGACCGGAGGGAGTACATGTGAAACTGCTGCAAACGTGGTGATCACCCTGGGGATAATGCTAGTACGTATTGTTTTGCATGTTCATCCAATGCCAGTGATACAGGAATTGGAAATAATCGAAATAAATTCATTCATACACGGTCGGATTTCATATAAACATGCCGGATTTCATTACATTTCATACATTCTTCAACTAAAAGGGTGTTTAGGTCGCATGCATCTCCTGATGCAGAGGCCGGGGTCATCCTCCTTTTCTAAAAAAACTAAAAAGGGTGCTACTGGAGGTATAATTTATTAACCGGTTACCCACTGTGTCCGGCTGAGCCGAGAAAGCTTAAGGATTTAATCGCAGTGTTGCGTAATCGACATGTGGCAAGTTGGGCCCACATGTCACCAGCCAATCGCACCAAAGCAGCTAAGTAGATGCAGCGTTCTTCTCCGCACAGCTCTCCGACTCCACGTCGCCGCCAAGAAGCTAATCGGTCGTCAATGATCAACCCGCCTAGCTTGGCTTCAACCGGAGGGTAGCAGCGGTGGCCTTACTTGGACCCGAGCGGCGGCGACCTACCGTGTTCTACTCTTCCTCGTTTTCTGTGTGGCGCGGCCTCGTTGGCAGCGGGGCGGGGCCTCGGCGGAGCCGGCGACGTCCTCTGTCTCGTTGCCGGTGGGCGGCGCCTCAACGAAGCGGTGGAAATCCTCCCCCACGTTGCCGACAGGGTGGGACCTCGGCTGAGCCGGCAATGTCCTCTACCTCGTTGTTGGTGGGGCGGGGCCTCGGCGGAGCTAGCGGTGTCCTCTGCCTCGTTGTTGGCGCCGCGGGGCCTCGGCGGAGCCGGCGGTGTCCTCTGCCTCGTTGTTGGCGCCGCGGGGCCTCGACGGAGCAGGGCGTCGTCGATGCCAGCGGCGCGGGGACTCGTCGGAGCCGGCATTGTCCTCTGCCTCGTTCTCGGTCTCGCAAAACAGCGCCTCGCCCGCTTCATGGCCCTCTTTGCTAGCCTCTTTGTAGGCGGCCGCAGCCTCCGCCACCCGCATGCGGTACCGCCAGCACTCGAGGCGGCCCTTGCGGGCGGAGCGGTACGAGTTGAGCAGCGCCTCCTGCTCCGCCCGCTCCGCGGCGATCTGCTCCTCCGCCTGCAGGTGCTCCTCGAGGAGATGGTGGTTGTAGGCGGCGTCGGCCTGCGCCTCCCGGAACTGCTCCTCACGCATCGGCCTCACCTTGTCCATATATTGTGCACAGGCCTCGTCGATGGTCATGGTGCAATGCACCGGCGAGGATGGCGCGGAGGAAGGGGTTGGCGCCGGATTGTCGACTACCATGTTCTCCATTAGGACGTCGTTGTCCTCCGGCTGCCTGCCGGCCAGCTGGTCGGCGGCAATGGCTGCCATCTCCTTGTGGTCCGTCGTCCGCCCATCCCGAAGAGCGCTGGAGCGCGAGGAAGCCATGGTGGGCAGTACTGGTGTGGACAGGAGAAAGGGAACGGATGCGGATGACTGCAGCTATGGCCGGCGCAGCAGTTTATATAGCAATGGTGGGCGGGTGGAGGGATGGACGTGTGGCGCCGGAGTAGCCGCCTCGGCAACCACGTATCATTAATGTGTGCGGCAGATGGACGGACGGACGGCACTTGTGTTGTTTGAAGACGGAGCAATCGCCTGCACCGAGAAGCGGGCGACCGCGCCCAAGCTTTTCGGTGAGGCTGGGCGCGGAGATGACTTTACTTTGATAGGTTGACAATGGGGACACACCAGGTCCATAGCCTCACGTATGCAAGTGCCTCCTTATTATACATATATATATATATATATATATATATATATATATATAACTATAATTTATTTTGCTTCCTCTTGGTTTCCTGACATCACGGTCCCACACCATTGTCAACCTATGTACTCCCTCCTTTCCGGTTTATAGGGCTTATCTCAAAATTTTAGTTTTTCCATTTTATAAGGCTCAATTTGGTTGTTTTCCATCACATGTTCAGATTCCAAGGTGCATTAAATCATTGCATGCAAGTATTAAGAGAAAATTGACCAATGCATGCATGCATTGCAATTAATGCATTGATAAACATAATTTTTTAGGATAACAAGAGCATTAATTAGGTGCTTTTGCAAAACTACAAAAAGTATTCCACCACTCGCCATCTACCTTGGTTGGTGAGATTTTTGAATTGAGCATTATAAACCGGAAAGGAGGGAGTAGTCAATAAACGAGAGAATTGCACAAGAAGCAGCCGACAGCTGGGACCAAGTAGCTCGAGCAGTATTTGTGTAGAGTTTTTCGATGTTTAGCCCAGATTTTAATTTTTCTCCTCTGAACAACAACAAAAACATCGCTGCAGGTATTAACATGGCGGGCTGTGGCCCGTCTAGCCCAGCCCAGATATCCATCCCAGATATTAATTTTTTCAAGCTGAAAATGGTTAGCCCAGCTATACTTTTTTTTAGGAATACCCAGGCAAGGTCAAGTTGTTATTCTCCACCCCGCTGGGCTGCAAATCTTTCCTAGGAGGGATGCATTAGGCTTAACAAGAAAATGGGCTTTAAGAAATAATAAATGGGATGTAATTATAAAAACTGGGTAGTAACTATAAAAAATGCACCAAACAGTGATTACTTTATAAAATATTATTTTTGGAATATTGAAAATTTTAATTTCATTAATTGTTGCGAGCGCAATGTTTCGTTGGATTTTTACGTAATATAAATTTATATTGAAATTGTATTTAATCTGACTAGAAATTTCGGGATAAAAATATTCGGATCCCATCAAAATGTGGGAAATTTTATTGAATTCTGTTTTGAACGGTTGGTTGAAATGGGCTGTACTTTTAACAAATATAAATGGGCTGTAGTAAATTCCATTAGAATTCAAAAATGGGCTACACATTCTTACAAATCTCAAATGGGCTATAAGTTCTCTGCCACACACTTCTGGCCTTACTAAGTTGACGTGTCCCCTAAAAAAACAGAGTTGACGCGTATGCAAGGCTTTGTCAAATTATAGTCAACACACGGTTCTAGCAGCAGTGGTCGTTGGATGTCCATCCAACGGATGTCGTGCTTCTTCTTCAATCTCGGATATTCTAACTTCACCCGCCCAAAAAATGATTCCTCCCCCTGACATCTGGGGCGCACCGTTTCGGAAGCTGACCTCTGGGCCTACTAACTTGACGTACCAAGGGCTTTGTCAACTTAGTCAATATAAACGATTCTAGCTGCAGTGACCGTACGATGTCCATCCAACGGCCGTCGTGCTTCTTCAACCTCTGGTCTTCTTGCTCCAGCCTCCCAAAGCAGCGCCGGTCGTGCCGCCTGCTCCTACCTCCTGTGGCCGGCTGTGCTGCCGTGGATGCCTCACCGCCCCCTATTACTCCTACCGCTGGCCAGGCCATCCCTCCACTCACCCACACCTGTTATTCTGGCGGCGACGCAACGCAGAACCAGTGAACCCTCGTACTCCTCTCCGCGTGTGCATCCACTTTGCCGCTCTTCCCGGCTCTGCGTCGTCCCTTCCTAGGCCTCGCCGTCCACCGCCGTGGTTGCTCTCGGCGGCGTGGTCAACGTGGTCAAGGAACGACTTCCATCGGACGTGGATCAGACGTGGAGAGGTGACAATTTGGGTCCACGGCAGCCGCAAGGAAGTGCCTCCTTATTACGCGCAAAATAATTATTCCTCCACCTGACAGCGGGGACCCACCGGACGGGCCACCGTATTTCGTGAAAAAAATGATTCGCCCCCTGACTGCTGGGACCCACGAGCTACATCTTCGCATGCAAGGAAGTGCGTCCGGGAAAAAATGCTTCGCCCCCCTGACTGCTGGGACCCACCAGCTACATCTTCGCACGCAAGGAAGTGTGTCCAGAAAAAAAACGATTCGCCCCCCGACTGCTGGGACCCACCAGCTACACCTTCGCATGCAAGGAAGTGCGTCCGGGCAAAAAAACGATTCGCCGATCACTGGGACCCAGAGCTACACCTTCGCACGCAAGGAAGTGCGTCCCGCAAAAAATGATTCGCCCGATCACCGGGACCCAGCAGCTACACCTTCGCACGCAAGGAAGTGCATCCGCAAAAAACGATTCGCCCCGATCGGGGACCCACCAGCTACATCTTCGCAGGCAAGGAAGTGCCTGACAGTCGGGACCCACCTGGTCGAAGCGTACGTAGCGTTTTCATCTTGGTCGCGAACGTGTACGTACATACTGGTCGATGTAGAGGCGCGCATGTGTCATAGTAGAGGCGCGCACGTGTCGTAGTAGAGGCGCGCACGTAGCATGTACACGTACGTACAGCGGCCAGGGTGCAAGAAAGAAAATACGGCCACGTATGTGTACATACGGACGGGGTCTCGAAAGCCTAGTCGCGCATACGTACGACGAGGGCTCGTGTTCATGGGGAGGCAACGGAATGCGTCGTGTTCATGGGGAGGTGACGGAATGCGTCGTGTTCATGGGGAGGCAACAGAATGCGTCGTGTTCATCGGGAGGCAACGGAACGCGTGGGAGCCAACCGGCTTGGACGGAACAGGCGATGGAAACGAGGCTGGCGTCGCAGAACGGAGGAAGCGGCCTTGTGTTCGACCGCCACGCTTTAACAGGGTCCTGTTGATCGGGAGAGGTGTGGCGCATCGTGAACGGAGGAAGCGGACCTCCTATGGTCGTAAACGGGGTCCTGTTGATCGGGAGGGTGTGGCGTGCCGCAAAACGGAGGAAGCGGACCTCCTACGGTCGTAAACGGGGTCATGTTGATCGGGAGGGTGTGGCGTGCCGCAAAAGCGGAGGAAATGGACCTCCCTACGGTCAAACGGGGTCCTGTTCGCCGGGAGTGGTGTGGCGTGCCGCAAAACAGACTCCACGGGATACTGTTTCATCTCCACCGTCGACCTCCTCCGGCCTCCACGGGCTACCGTCGACCTCCTCCAGCCTCCACGGGCTCCTGTTCATCCAAACTCCACCACGCGCTTACTCCACCGATTCTTGTTCAACGACCCTCCACCGCTTCATCGCTCATCCAGCCCTCCGCCGCTTCATCGTTCATCCAGCCCTCCACACCACAGGTCCTGTTCAACCACCCTCCACGGCCACCCTCCACCGTCTACTATTCATCCTGCCCTCCACACCACGGGTCCTGTTCATCCGGAGGCAACGCCACCGCCATCGCTCATCCAACCCCCCCAACGCCATCGTTCATCCAATCTATCGGCTTCAGTTAGCAGCAGTAGCGAAGGAATCGTTCCATCGTGTTCAGTTAACAGCCCTCGATCGATGGCTCGGGTTCAGTAACGCGTAGCCTGTAGTGCAATCGCCGGGTTCGCCAGAGCCCAACGCCTCGCCGGGTTCGATTAGAGCCAACGCCGCACACACGCGCTTACGTGTCACGAGAAAGCAGCGCATCGCTTCGCCTCCGACCTCCCACCGTAACCGGGAACTCCCCGAAATTTTCCTCACCCTCGCTTCTACCACGGTTTTTTCCGTCATGGACGGCCCAAAGAATGTCATGCAGCTGCGTCTCCGGCCCGCCCTGGACTAAAAGCCCATTTTCTGTCATGATTTTTTGTCATAGAAGTAGGAGCCCACCACATCTATGATGATACCGGGTTCTGTCACAATTATCGTCATAGAAGTGTCATATGTATGACAGAAAAAAATTCGTTCGGCCCAAAATGTCACGAATGTTTCTTTTTTTGTAGTGTACCTCAAACAACATCTTTGATGACAAAACGGTTAGGAGCCATCAGAGCGGAGATTGATCAACCCCTCCTTTGGCGCACCGCTAGGGATTCTTTAGATCCTACATGCTTTTATGTAGGGGGGACGAGATTGAACTAGAGGGTATGGAAAGAAAAATTACTTTGACTGAAGGGCCTTTAAAAAATGTGCATATATTTCTTCATCCAAATCTATGCCATCAAGCCATCATTCGATGGTCCAGCTTAATTTTTTCTAATTTCCACCTCACCCCATTGATTCAAGAAAAGACCGCAACAGGCTTGAGTAACATGTAAATACAACATAGACACCATAGTACCACACACATATATAGACCGTAACTATCTCATAACACAAATTTAGGTTCAAGACAGATAAAGGAAGGCAAAGTTGCAAGCTATAGATTAGGGAGCAACAAACTAGCAAAGTAATGATGTAAAACCTAGACCACACATACCATTATCTTGATGTTGGTTATTAACTAGTAATACCTAAAAGAAGCATCTTTTATTGCCAAAGCGCTATCACTTGTTAAACGAGCTCATTCACTTGCCATCTGTTGGTATGCTAAAAGCCCACTACCTTTGCCTTCTTCGCTACGGGAAAGACCTCGACCACATCGTCACTATCATAGGAGTCGCTAGGAACCTCCATCACTGGCTTCTTGCCCCGTGCCTCTATCACCTTCTTCACCACTTGATATTCCAACCCCTTCTTGTCGGTCGTAGCATCAACTGAAACCATAGTGCCCTTGTCGACTTCCCCTTTGACTAGCAACTCCGAGAGCTTTGTCATGACATTCTTATGCACCCACCTCCTTATGGGCCTTGCACCATACATCTGTTGGGAGCGTAGCATGATTACCAAAACATATATACTAGTGAATACATATGTCTATCTTTTCTAAAACTAAAAATGAACTTCACTTACTGGGTTGTATGATTCTGACAGAATGACATCTAGCGCATCGTCACTGGCAACTAGAGAGATGCCCTTGTTAGCTACATTGGCAATAATAATCTTCATCTGGATTTTGACTACCTCCTTCAGTTTGTCATGCGAAAGAGGTTCAAATATCACCACCTCACTCAATCTGTTGAGAAGCTCGGGCTTGAAGCATTTCTGAACCTGCCCACAATAAGTATATATGAAAATCACAATACAACTATTCCACCCCTAAGAAAATAGTTTGTTCACAAACCTGCTCCATAACAAGACCGCGTGCTGCTTCCATTGTTGTTTCTCCATTCATTCCTGCTGTTAGGTGTTCTGCTCCCATATTTGATGTCATAATGATGATGGTATTCTTGAAATCCACGGTCTGTCCCTTGCCATCAGTCAACATACCATCATCAAGGAGCTGAAGAAAAACATTAAACACCGACGGATCTGCCTTCTCCACCTCATCAAAGAGTATGACACTATATGGGCGCCTCCTGATTTTCTCGATCGATTTGCCCACCATCTTCATGACCATGATAACTTGAAATGTCACAAAACAAGCACTAAAATTAGCCAAAGCAAGGATAAGTATGGAAATATAATGTTGATAAACAGAACACTACACAAACCTCGGAGGTGCTCCAATGAGGCGCAACACAGATCCACTATTAACATACTCAGACATGTCAAAGCGAACCAACATCTTCTCAGTATTGAATAGTTGCTCAGCAAGAGCTTTTGCGAGCTCAGTCTTTCCCACACCAGTCGGTCCTAGAAAGAGGAAAGATCCTATCGGTTGGTCGGATTGATCAAGACCAGCTCTGGCACGTAACACTGCTTGTGCAACCAAATTGACCGCTTCATCCTGGCGAACGACTCGCTCATGCAATCTGTTAGCAAGGTGGATCAACTTATCCTTCTCCTCTTCATCAAGCGTGGCGACGGGAATTCCTGTCCATCGACTCACAGTCTTCAAATAACAAATGAAACATGAGAAGCATATCACATTGAAATAAAGGAAATATTCAAAAGGGATTATACTGGCACAATGGGAATATTAACAAACACTATTAAGAATGCCTACTTGCGCAACATGATCTGGGCAAAGAACTCCATCCCGCACTACTCTTGCGGAGGTACTTTGTGTTGCGCTCCATTGTCTTTGGCTATCAATCTGCATCCTTGTGGTGGAACATGCCTCGTCAATCAAATCAATTGCCTTATCAGGAAACTAACGACCTAAAGACAACATTGAAAACCATCAATTTTATCCAACACAAATGTCACCCACATGTATGCAGCTCAATTGGAGTATTACACAATGCTACATTACTCACACGACAATGCCACGAATTCACTAACACGGTTTGTGCTTAAACTCAAGCGTATCCAATGTCATTACACTCAATCACTCAAAAATAATATGAATATATAAGCACTCTTGTCCTTGAATTGTAGTGCACAATAGCACAAAATCTATATTTAAATAGTTTATAAATAAAAAAAGTGACACCATAAGCCAAATGACCAATTATGATACTCTATTTTTAATATTCATCATTTTTTCTGCATGACTAGGTGAGTGAAAGAACTGGTCACCAGTCATGTATGATTCACACAAAGCTCAAAACTCAAAATTGAAAATATTAATGAACACCCCATCTATTTCAAAATAAATATAAGGTGTATTAATTTCTTCCAGCTAAAGCCTTATTTGTTCAACCGGGTTAATAGAAAATATATCCATATCTAAAATACCACATCGGTATCATTAGATCCATCATGAAACAATGTTTTCATGTTTTGTTTATTCGATTGACTTTTCAAAAAAAATACACCTTATAGTTTGAAATTGAGGGAATAACAAAAATGTGGATAAAACAACATGTAATCTAATTTCTTGTTGCCCCTGCTATTGTTGTAATCTACAATCTCTACACTGTTTACAAATTGATTGTTTTTGCATATTACCTATTTTAGTAATCAAATGCATTTTATTAAATCATTACTTATTAGAATACTCCCTCTTTTCCGGTTTATAGGACTCAATTCAAAAATCTCACCAACCAAGATAGATGGTGAGTGGTGGAATACTTTTTATTGTTTGCGAAAGCATCCAATTAATGCTTTTGTTTTTTCTCAAACAATTATGTTTACCAATGCATTAATCATGCATAAAGTACATGCATTGGTCAATTTTCTCTTAATACTTGCATGTTAATCTGAATTTGTGATGGGGAACAATCAAATTGAGCCTTATAAGATGAAAAACTAAAATTTTGAGATAAGTTCTATAAACCGAAAAAAAGGGAGTAGCATATATAAGACTTTGATGCTTTTAACCCTAGCCGACAGTATATTAATACAACACAAAGAAAACCAATGCAAGCAAGATACTCCCTCCGTCCCAAAATAGGTGTTGAACAAAATTAAGATTGCTCACCAGTTATATAGCGGCCAGCAAGCTGTGCAGCAGCAACAAGAGCAGCATCCTGAATCTTCAGGCCATGGTGGTCTTCATACCGCTGCTTTAGGCCCCGCAGAATACAAATGGTTGCCTGCGTGCTTGGCTCCTCCACATGCACCTTCTGGAACCGTCGCTCCAATGCGGCGTCTTTTTCAATGTACTTGCCGTACTCGTCGAAAGTCGTAGCGCCCACGCATCGGATACGACCGCGGGCCAATGCCGGCTTCAGCAGGTTGGCGCCGTCCATGCTGCCGCCCTTGGTCTTCCCGGAGCCGACAAGCATGTGCACCTCGTCGATGAACAGAACTACCTGGCCGTCCGCATCCTCCGCTTCCTTGATCACATCCTTGAGGCGTTGCTCGAACATGCCGCGGTACTGGGTCCCTGCCACCATCGCCCCAAGGTCGACCTCCACCACGCGCGCCCCGGCAAGAGCAGCGGGCACCATCCCACCTGCGATGCGCCGAGCGAGCCCCTCGGCAATGGCCGTCTTGCCGACTCCCGGTGCGCCGACCAGCAGGGCGCTGTTCTTTGTCCGTCGGCACAGGATGCAGACGACACGATCGATCTCATCTTCGCGGCCGATCACCGGATCAGTCATGCCAGCCACCACCGTCATATCCCGGCCGTACGTGCTCAAAGCCGTCTCCTTCGGAGTCGGAGCTGCCTTGGGCGCGGCGCCCACGAGAGAACCGCGCCGGCCTCCGGCAGAACTGTTCAATGTGGCGCGGGTCTTCACAACGGGCGGCTTGTACACGGATCCGCTGGTACGACCGCCGGGAGCATCGGCTGCGGCTGCCAGATCGATCGGCGACGGAGAGGTCGAGAAGGCGACCCGGCTCGCCGTCGCTGCGGCCGGGGTCACGAAGTGCGCCGGAGCAACTCCACCGGAGGCGGGGGCAGAAGCACTGGAGGCCAAATGGCGACGCCTCTGCTGCTTCAGGTTAACCAAGGGAGCCTCGAGGGAGTCGGAGGAGCGATGGTCGACAGATTCTGTGTGCAGCCGAGACCTCCGGAGGATGGAGCAGCTGGGCCTGCTAGGCCGGAGGACGGCGGGGGAGGAAGGCCGGAGGACGGCGGGGGAGGAAGGACGGCTCTCTTCGTCGACGCCGCCGTAGCGGAGATTGCGGCGCGGTCTCAGCGAGAACTCTCCGTATGTGGGGAACTCATCGTCGTCGGACTCTTCGACGGGGAAGATGCCGGGAACGTATTTGACGCCTCCGGTGGAGGGGTGGAGCGGGTCGGGAGTGCTTCCGTTGGACATGGCGCGGGCCGGCGGCGAGTCGATCGGGATTCGCGATAGTGCGGTAGTAGCGCGGATCGCGTGTCCTTATATATAGGAGCACGAAGGGAACCCAGCGCTCCCGTTCCGTGTTTACTGCGGGTTGATGACGGTGGACGTGAAGCCGAAAACTCGACGCTAGAGTTAATTTCCTACCCGTACTAGGTATCCTTTTTTTTAGGAATAAATATCTCATAATTATCCTTTTTTCAGGGAAGTCTCATCATTATCCGTACTGCAATGTGCTGTTCAAAGAAGAAAAATCCGTACTGCAATGTTCTTGGGCTTATTCTTCTATACAAAAAGTGTTCTTGAGCTTCCAGGCCGGGGCGGGAAGTCCTATACGCCGCTCATCGCATCCGATAACGGGGCAACGCACCAAGGGGCCAATCAGCACAGTAGCGGTTCGGCTGCTGCATCGTCCGATTTTTTTTTTTTACAATTTTCCCAAGAAAAGGAAAAACAATGAAAAATCGTGAAGTTTTCTTCAAGAAGTTACTCTTTTTGAACTTATGAACAGTTTGAAAAAGTAAACATTTCTGAAAATGTTTTTTTAATTCTGAGCATTTTTTCCAAAACATGATTCACTTTTAAGAAAATACGGATATTTTTTACTTTATTGAATTATGAAGAGATTTTATTTAAATTGCATCATTTTTTTAAAATGTGACATTTTTTAAAGTTCCAAATATTTATCGGAAACGTGATTTTTATAAATCCAAATATTTTTTGAAATTATAAATATTTTTTGAATATATTGAGCATTGTTTTAAATTTACATTAAAAACAGAAGGAAACCAAGAAAGAAAAAAATATTTTCAGGTGCCTTCTAGAAGCAAAACTAGATTGGGACATCTAAAGACGAAGGCGCGACACCGTCATCGCCCCTCTCTTGCCGGAGTTGGGCAAAACTTGTTGTAGTAGATAATCGGGAAGTCATCGTGTTGAGGGCCCATAGGGCCAGCGCACTAGAACAGTAACTGTCGGCGTTGAAGAGTATCGTAGATAGGAAGGATCCAACTTAAAGACACACGAAGGTAGACGAACTACGACCAAATCCAAGCAAATCCACCACGAAGGACATATCTCCTGGAGACACAATTCCACCCGCCCACCGACGATACTAGACGCACCACCGGGACTAGGGCTAGGCGAGGAGAACCTTATTCCATCTTTTAGGAGGCACCGTTGTAACGCCCCGAGACCGATACTCCAGTCGCCTTCCATGTTTTTCGTTACCGTCGTGTGTTTTATTTTGTTGTTGTTGCATTTTATCATGGCATCATCCGCATTGCATCGGCACTTGTTACCGTCATGGTTTCTAAAACTTGTAGTTGCTCGTAGTTGCCGCGTCCCCCCTTGCTTTGTTGATCGTTCCGGGACCAACCTTGTTCTTCGTTTTCCCTCTTGCCTAAACCGGGGTCTCTTTGTACAGCGCATCGACCCCTCGCTCGTGTCCGAAACTCCCCTTGACCCGACCCGGACTATCGTTACTGTTGGGTCCGGATCATCCCCAAACATCTGTAAAACATCTCCGTTTTCTTATTCGGGCTACCTAACCTATTTATTTTTTATCGCCCGATTGCGATCGGACGGACCGGATTAGCCCCTACCCAATCACCTACCTATATAACCAGATCAAACCCTAGTCCAATCCATCCATCCCATCCGCCGCCACCCCACCTTCTTCCTCGGGATCCTGCCGAGCTCCCGATCCAACCACCACCCGCAAACGCCGCCACCTGGTCTCCCTGGGGTTCAACGTCGGCCAATCCCCACCAAATTCCATCGATCCATCCATCCAACCGCATCTCCCAGCGCCACCTCCTCGATCCCCTTGTCTGCGAGCCACACGCAGCCATCCAACCAGCACCCTCGTCTCCGAGCACGCCTCCATGCCGGGGCACCGGCGCCTCCAACCTTCCTCGCGCCCGATCTGCTCCAAGCTGCGATGCCGGCCAAGTTCCTCGACCCGCCGACCGGAGCCGCCTCCTTGCTGTCCTCGTCGACCGACGCCACCTGCTTCCTCCACAACGAGCAGGAGCTCGCCTGCTCGTTCCACTCGAGCTCCCCGTTGGCCGCCGAGCAGTCGCCTTCCCCGCGCCCTCCGGCGACCTCGCCGCAGGCGACCACGGCAAGGACCGGCCTCGTCCCGCTCCTCTCCTCCCATGTCGTTCCCTTCCTCCCCGTGCTTCCCTCCCCTTTCTCACATCTCTCTCTCTCTCTCTCTCTCTCTCTCTCTCTCTCTCTCTCACAGGGAACCACCATGGCCGCCGCCCGTTCATCGCCCCGCTGCCGGATCCGGCTAGCTCTGGCCCGTCACGTGTCTGGATCCGCTCGTCTCCGCCGCCTCCTTGCGTTCCCAGCGTGAAGCGTCGTCCCTGTCTCACACAAGCCACATGATCGACTTGATCTTCATCAAGCGAGAGAAGGCGGCCTTGCTGCCTCTGCCTCCTAAATCGCGTCGTGGGCTGCAAGGCGCCAAGGTCCAGTAGCGTCTCGGCCCCGCCGCCCTACCTCCCCTCTCCACCGACCCGGGCCAAGCCCATGGTGAGCACCCAGATCCAGTGCCCTCTCCTATACACGGTTGGGCCAGCCAGTTTCGGCCCATATCATGTTTTTTCCCGTTCTACGAATTTGTCCAATTATCCAGATAACTGCATATTTACAGATTGACCCTCCATGTTCATGCATTTAATAACTCAACAACCGTGCATCGGTTTAAAATGATTTAAACATGTAAAATGCTTAGAATTTTGTCTAGTTTCATAATATGCTACTTTCATCTATGTTTAAAATGTTTAACTTGTTGTTTGCATTAATTTGCTAAAATGCCATGTTAAAATGATTTATTTCATAACTAATTAACTGTAACTCGGTTTTTAATAAACTTTATATGTAAATGGGGTGGAAAAATGCATAGATTAATATGGTCCCCTTTGTTTTACTGTTTAACAATATTAAAGTATGTTTTAGAGCAGAACAGTAGCTAATTCGAAAAAAGGACATGGGGATTTTCCGGAATTGTTGTGTGTTGTTCCGGCCTCATTTAAACTTGCCTAGATAGGTAGTTTTCATATGCTTCACCCCTTGCCATGTTTAATAACATTTAATATTTTTGGGTACATAAACGAGAGCGAACTAAATAACTTGAAAGTGGTGTTTCGTCAATATGCAACTCGTTGCATATTGAGCTCCACTTAATTTGTAGTATTGTTTGTGCACCTTGCCATGCCATGCCTCTCTAAATGGACATGCATCATACTTGTTTTTGCATCATGCCATGTGTATGTGATGGTTGTTTAATATGTTGTTTGCTTCTTTCCGGGCTGCTTCTCTCGTTAGCTTCGATTTCGTTCCGGAGTTGTGAGGATTCGTTCGACTACGTCCGTTTGTCTTCTTCATGGACTCGTTCTTCTTCCTTGCGGGATCTCAGGCAAGATGACCATACCCTTGAAATCACTTCTATCTTTGCTTGCTAGTTTCTCGCTCTTTTGCTATGCCGCGATACCTACCACTTGCTATATCACGCCTTCCATGTTGCCATGTCTCTAACCATCTTTTCCTAGCAAACCGTTGTTTGGCTATGTTACCGCTTTTGCTCAGCCCCTCTTATAGCGTTGCTAGTTGCAGGTGAAGATGAAGTTGGTTCCATGTTGGAACACGGATATTTTGGGATATCACAATATCTCTTATTTAATTAATGCATCTATATACTTGGTAAAGGGTGGAAGGCTCGGCCTTATGCATGGTGTTTTGTTCCACTCTTGCCGCCCTAGTTTCCGTCATACCGGTGTTATGTTCCTTGATTTTGCGTTCCTTACACGGTTTGGTGATTTATGGGACCCCCTTGACAGTTCGCCTTGAATAAAACTCCTCCAGCAAGGCCCAACCTTGGTTTTACCATTTGCCACCTAAGCCTTTTTCCGCCGGGTTTTCACGAGCCCGAGGGTCATCTTATTTACCCCCCCCCCCCCGGGGCCAGTGCTCCTCCAAGTATTGGTCCAAACTAGAGCCCTTTGCAGCGCCACCTCGGGGAAACTTGAGGCCTAGTTTTAGTTGTACGGACTGCTCATCTGGTGTGCCCTGAGAACGAGATATGTGCAGCTCCTATCGGGATTTGTCGGCACATTCGGGTGGTCTTGCTGGAAATGTCTTGTAACCGGGATCCCGAGCCTGATCGGGTCTTCCCGGGAGAAGGAATATCCTTCGTTGACCGTGAGAGCTTGTAATGGGCTAAGTTGGGACACCCCTGCAGGGTATTATCTTTCGAAAGCCGTGCCCGCGGTTATGTGGCAGATGGGAATTTGTTAATATTCGGTTGTAGAGAACTTGACACTTGACTTAATTTAAAATACATCAACTGCGTGTGTAGCCGTGATGGTCTCTTTTTGACGGAGTCCGGGAAGTGAACATGGTTTGGGTTATGTATGAACGTAAGTAGTTTCAGGATCACTTCTAGCTTCTCGACCGTTTCGTTGCTTCTCTTCTCGCTCTTATTTGCGTATGTTAGCCACCATATTTGCTTAGTGCTTGCTGCAGCTCCACCTCATTACCCCATCCTTCCTATAAGCTTAAATAGTCTTGATCTCGCGGGTGTGAGATTGCTGAGTCCTCGTGACTCACAGATTCTTCCAAAACAGTTGCAGGTGCCGACGATGCCAGTGCAGGTGATGCAACCAAGCTCAAGTGGGAGTTCGATGAGGAACGTGGTCGTTACTATGTTTCTTTCCCTGATGATCAGTGGTGGAGCCCAGTCGGGACGATCGGGTATCTAGCATTCGGGGTTTCTTCTTTTATTTTGGTTCCGTACTAGGACCTTGATTGTACTCTGAATGATGTATGTTTAATTTATGTATTGTGTGAAGTGGCGATTGTAAGCCAACTCTTTATTCCATTCTTGTTCATTACATGGGATTGTGTGAAGATGATCCTTCTTGCGACAAAACCTATAATACGGTTATGCCTCTAAGTCGTGCCTCGACACGTGAGAGATATAGCCGCATCGTGGGCGTTACAACCGTTGTCTCGCCTTCCCGAGCAAGACACATGCCGTAACAAAACTTGAAGGGACATCTAAAGACGAAGCCCTGCCACCGCAAGGGTCGGGATCCACCATGCCGCCATGGCCCTAAGGCCCCCGGAGATGAGGCTGATCGGCGGTGGCGCCGGCGGGAGGAAGAGGAAACCCAAGGCTTTTTTGGGGAGAGGCGGCTGCGTGGGCGTTCTCTGTGCGTACCCGTTCATCATAGTTGCCGACATCCTTCAACAACTCATAATCCTGGTCCATTATTTGACGCACTGTAATTCCTAATGAAAACTTGTGGAGAAGTGTTAGTCAGATTCGTGAGTAAGTTGTAAAGGAAAGCTCCTCTCTTCCGGCGGGAGGCTTGTCCTTACCAACTTAGTGTTCAGTATTATGGTTATGTGCATGCTTTACTTTTCAAAACCCTGAAAATAAAACTCTTGGTGAAATGACATAGATATGCCAAATGAGATGTCATTTGTCATCCAAAAGATCATGGTGTTCTTCACATTCAAGACCTTCAGGTTGAAAACATTGCCCTCCTTATTGAATGGCTCTTCAAAATTCTTACCGAGAATAGTCTATGACCAAACCTGATGTGAAACAAGTACCAAAGCTCGAGCAGTTGTGGAAGCCGCTTAGCCGGACCCCCGATCGAGGCGACATTAATTCTATCATCGTTGGACTCTGTTGGCACTTCGTCTGTCACCGCCCCTACAGCCTCTCCCCCGGACCCTGATTAGTTCGGCGGTGGCTTGTTGATGTTATTTTCCCTTCTTTTTTTGGGAAGCGGAACCTTATTTGACGGGCGCGCTTGTTTGTATCCTGTGTTTGAACCTTTTCTTTCTTGCGGCGGTTGCTTTATATATAAAGCAGGGTGAAAGCCTTTTTTAATAAAGCCTCTTCCGGCTTCATTCAAAAAATAAAAGATTCACACCTTTTGAGTTGGTCGTTGCAAAGAAATATTTCTTTCACTTCAAATCTTTCTTCACTATAAGGACGGCTTTAAGATTCGGTTCTACAAGGCCAGGGACGAATTCAAGGGGGGACGAGGGGGGGACCCCCCTAACGATCGCGTCGCCTCGTTAATAGCTATTAGTTGTTCGCTATTTTTTCTGCTACCCAACTGTCCGTTGCTTCCTTCGCCCCCCATATCGCTGAGTTGTTGGTAAAGCCTCGAGATCTCAGCTCACGTACGGGTAAAATTTCCTAGCAGCCCAAAAGAACAAAGTATCACGCAGCCCATCATAGGTGACAAAGGGGCCAATTAGCAGGATAGCACGCACCCACGCGCCCACGGACAGACAGGTCGTGGCTACTGCTTCGTTTCCCAGCCGCCTGCCGCCTGCCGCTGCCTGCTATCGCCATCGATAGTCATCGGGAGAAGCGGAGAAGGGACGGCCGCGGGCGAGCGCAGGCTATTTGCTGGTAGCCGGTAGGCCGACCCCGAGGATGAGCCGCAACAAATTTGTCCAAAAGGACCCTCTGCCGAGATGATTTGGCAAAAAGGACTACCTCTGGATGAATTTGACAAAAAGGACCCTTCACGGTGGCGGCGGCGCGGCGACACGTGGCACCGCCGCCACGCCAGAGGCGGCGGGCCGCCGCCACCGCAGGAGGCGGCCACTCGAACGGGATCCCGGCTGCCTCCCACGCCGCGACGGAACGGCGGGGCGGTGGGCCCGGCCGCCACCGGGCAAGGCGGCGGACTGGCGCATCATTGGCGGGCCGGCGACATCTCTGCTGCGCCCGGGCCCGCCCCTGGCCGCCATCGGGCTGAGGCGGCAATGGCGCGGTGGGTGGCCGACCGCCTCTGCTGCTGGCAGCGAGGCGGGCGAACCGCCATCATTGTCGACGGCGCTGATTCCGTGGCGCATATTTTCACGGCACGGCTTTTCTCAGCTCCTTGTTTTGCCTGCCACAAGTTTCGATGATTAGATTCCGCCTAAACTTTGTAGTCTTGATTGCTACGTAAGCGACACCGATTAAAGCTGCGTGATTCTCGCTTCCGTCTATTTCTCCGGCGAGCGGCGGCACTCGAGCGTTTGTGCCGACACTACGGGGATCGTAAATATCCCGCTTAATTTTCTCGCCATCATTTATCGTCTGAGCTTATAAAAGGAGACACCGAGGCTCTCGTTCACCCATCCTCGAAATCGGCGGTCGCGCAAAGTGTGTAACAAATTTTTTGATCGGTATGAGTTTGCCTTGCTCGGATCAAAGCATTAGGCCGAGGAAAATGAAGAATGCAAGTTTGCCTCTGGGGGTGGCAGTCCTGCGGTGTTGGTGTGGCGATCTTTGCAAGGTGAAGGAGGTGACGGATTTTTCAGATTGGTTGGGCATGAAGTTTTTCATGTGCGCCAATTATGAGGAAGATCCTGCCGTAGCTATTTCAGAGTACGACAAGCCTCCGGTATGGTTTAACCATCACGAATAGATATTGTTGGTATTTTCATTGATTCTTTAGTAACATTTTGTTTCTTGTTGTAGTCTCCTCCGCCTCTGTGCATGTACTATCGTTGGATTGACACGGAGAAGCGGCTTGGGCAGTGGACTGAGATTCGTGGAAAGAAGTCGCGGGCGTGGAATAGTTTATTTGCGGAAGAGCGGCGAGAAGGCGGAAGCGAGGAGAAAGCGAGCAAGAGAGAGAGTTAAAAGAATACTATGCGAACAACACCGTTTTCGTGAAATGGGAAAGAAAAACAGGAAGAGGCTCGTCGCATGGAGGAGCAGGAACGACAGCGAAAAGGAGGCTCGTGGAGGCGGAGAGGCAGAGAAAGAAAGAAAGGGCTCGTGAGACCAAGGCAGCGAAGAAGTCATGGCGATGGAAAAGGAAAATATCCACGCTGGACTCGGTAGATTCCTGTGGTAGTATTTTAAACTTCGCAATCATTTGTATCTTTATTTCTGCACTTTAATGTAGCTTTATTTCAGGAGTTAAATGTAGGTTTATTCCTACAATGTATCTTATTTTCAATTGTACCTTGTCGTGATGGAAAAAAATATAGTTTTAGAATAAAGTAGTGGCATTTTCTTTCCCTCCACTAATTATCGAACATCGTGCAACAACTACAAAATGAAATTAAGATAGAACATAATGCCTTACAATAAGAGAGTACAAACTAATAATGCAAGTACATCTGTATTAAACGGTACAACTGGAATACAGCTTAAAAACTACATGAAGGCATCATCATCATCCTCCGTCGATGCAGAACTCTTGCCCTTCGAGGATGCGTAACTCTTACCCTTGGACGATGAAGAACTCTTGCCCTTCGAGGATGCAGTACTCTTGCCCTTGGACGATGCAGAACTCTTGCCCTTTGACGATGCGAGAACCGGAAGCGGCGGCATGAAGATATCATCTTCGTCCTCGCTCTCCTCGATCCATAAAAATGGATGCTTTTCTGCAGTCCTTTTAAAAGTTTCACTCTTGGCTCCACTACCTTCTTCCACCTTGCATTCAACCTAAGAAGTTCTTTGCGTACCTCCTCATAGGTCCTTTCGTGCCACCCAGACCTACGTAATTGGTGAGCCAACTCATTCATTATGGTGTCACTACGGTGAGTTCGTCCCATGGAACTATCCTATTGTCCATCCCGAAATCGGTAGCTAGCCTCGGAAGAGTGCTGCTCATCCCGAGGTGAAAACTACGATCGAAAGGATAATGGGACATCTCGACTACACTACACTCGAATGCTTATCCACCTCCATCTGAAGGGGTTTTATAGGTAGAGAGGAGAAAATGGCGGAAAGAAACATTGCGGTATGGCGGGAAAGGGTTGGCGAGAACATATGGCGGGAAGGGTTGGCGGAAGCGGGTGGCGTAAGATATGGCGGAAGGGGTTGGTGGGAAACCGCCTAACATAAGCAAAAGAGTGGAGCGGATAGTATGGCGGGAGATATAGGCGGAAAAATTGTTCTGGTGGTGCATTTTATTTCAAAGCATACATAGATGTTCAAATCGAAAAGTCGATACTGTACATATGTAGATACAATGGGTCGCGCATGTGGATAGATGAATCACCCTACTTACGACGACCACTGGCCTTTCCTTACGACCCGGAAGGCGACAAGCGATTAGGTGGCCGAGTTACACGAAGATCAGCGGCCGTACTCCAATTCGGCTTCATGTGTCTGCGAGTCCTGCGTAGGTGGTGGAGTCGCGAATCCTTGTTGCGAACACGAAGCGTAATTGTAGGCGTATGGTTGTGAATCCGGGGGGATAAAAGATGGGCCAATAACGTCCCCTCCGAAGAACTCTGTAACTAATGATGTAACCATATCGCCAAGATCATGTGATGCTCCCCGGAGGCCTGTGTTGACGCCATGATCATGTGATGCTCCCCGGAGGCCTGTGTTGACGCCACGTTGGGTGTTCTCATCGTCCCAAATAACATCAGGTATGTCCTGCACATATAAACATTTTAAACAAACTGTTAGAGGATAATATATGATATCATTGTAAATGCATTGAAATGTAAACATGACTACTGAGCATATCCCTCTCCTATACTTGTCGGCCATTGTACGTGGTGCTGGTTTAAATCTGGTACACGAGTCTCCTCGGGCATGGGGATCCCTCGGCGTGGAGATACGGCTGAGATCCCTCACCTTGGGTGTATGCATCATATCCTGTGGTACGCATATGGGTTAGGGAAAGAAACTGCTCGGGCATCGAATCCAAGCCCGTGCCATGGTCCTGAGATATGCGCCTCGAAGCTGCATCGAAGAAGAAGAAGCGATGCAGCGAGAGATGAATCATGTCGTGGCAATGTCGTTCTAGTACTCGGACCCTCCCCATTGCTCATGGCTCGTCGCGCCTCGCTTCGGTGCAGACGACGGTGCCGCTTTTCGGTCTGGCTGACCTCGCTATCGGCATGTATGCTCCAAAGGGCAACGCTGCCGCCTCTACCGCATCTCGAACTTCTTTGCCACGAATTGTTGCAAAAGTTTCGAATGTCTTACGATATGGGCCCCTGGCGGCATGCTATCCGTAGCCATCTGCCCTACTTCGTTGACATTTTCAAGCTGAACAATATTTGGATGTTATTTAGTTCAAATGATTATGAAATGATGGACCTAAAAAGTTACAAGTGATTACCAGGTGGTCACGATAGTAAGCTGCATGCAGCTCAACATGTCTCCGCCTGCTCCACTTGTGTGAGATGTGTTGGTATAGTAGCTGGCTGACTGGCCAGGCTAGCACGTGTGTTCATGCGGTACCACTGCTTGTACGCTTGATCTGTACTTCCATCGTACGGTCTGCGAAATTAAATAATTACAGAAACCGTTGTGATGAAAGCAAAGCATCTTCACGCATCGTATGATCATCGTAAAAATAATGTACATAAAATATACCTAAGTTGACGCACTATATCTGCTAGCGCTTCATTTTCCCACTTGTGTACCCATTCACTGTTCTCTTCCTCCAATCGTATAAACTCCAACCCCTGCCCATATTTGTTAGCCTGCAAATTATGTAACAAAGTGTGAGTTTAGTAAATTAAAAATAACACTAACTATTTAGGGATGTCACATCTTACTTATGTGTTTCCTCGTCGATACGTCTGGGAAAAGGTGGTGGAATTTCTTGATAGAGACCGAACTGTCTCATTACACGCTCTGGGTTGTAAGGTTCAACACACCACAGGAACAATAAGTTGCAGCGAGTCAGCCAGAATGCACTATCGGTCAACATGCCTGGTGTGAAGTGTCGAGCATCAAAGACCATTTTTAGCTGGTCCTGAGTCCACGGGTTCCATGTAACTTCTGCCTCATCAAGTATCTCAAACTGCTGGTGGTACATAGGGTAACAATTTTTCGCTATATCTGGAGACCAACGTTTCCGTGCCTTTGTCCACTGGTGGCCATAGTTGCGCTTAGCACCCTCGCCAAAGTCGTATGGGTATATGGGTTGTATTATACGAGGTCGCCCCTGAGGAGGTATTCCCGGGACCACAACTGTAGAAACTCATAGGCGACACAAAGTAATGGAGCTTTTTGTGCGAAGAGGTTTTTTGCGTGGCATCACACAAGCCTCTGTATGTATGAGATAGCATGGCAGAACCGAAGCTGTATTTTGGCTGCTCGGGTAAAGGTTCATCTACCATATTCTCTGCAATGTAGATGAGACCAGGGACAACAACGTCCCCATATGAATTTGGAAATAGATTTCCTAGGAGCCACAACAAATACGCAAACAGATGTCTTTTTCTCGTCTCCTCATTGGCGAAGCTAGATAAATTAAGAAAGTTATCACGAAGCCAGACGAGTGGGATGCCCCGAGGGTTCCAGAACGTTGTGATTCTGGCATTTCCATCCCAAGACGGGCTGCTATATCTAATGCCCAAGATGGAGACACTCGTGGAGAGACTACGGGCTCACCTCTAATTGGTAGAGCAGTGATCATAGAAACATCTTTCAGTGTAGGTGCAAGCTCCCCAAAACGAAAGTGAAAGGTGTGGGTTTCAGGTCTCCACCGGTCAACGAGGGATGTCAAAAGGGATGGGCCCGAACATACTTGGTCGTCGCATGATGTGAGCCTAGCAAAACCTTGTAGTCCATAAGCGTCAAGGTGAGCAAGGAAATGATTGTGTATTGGCCATGTTTTCTTTATGGTGCGAAGTCTGAAAGGCCGATAATCATGCTTAGTATTTGGTTTCAAAAATAGGTGTAGCAGTGGCGGCGTCATGGGGCCCTGCAAAAGCAACGGCACTTCACCCATAACCTGCACACAAACATACAAATATAAATTACGAGGAAGACAGAAATACAAATGCAAATCAAAATTAACTTAAAAAATACAAAGAGATACGAATTACATTAATTATCTGAAGTTAACATCAGGAGTACAATAATACAAAGAGAATCAATTTAAATTTAATGCGGTAGAAATATAAATAGACATGGCGAGTACATATATATCAACATCATGCGTTGTTGTTGGCTCGTCTGGGCAGTCTTTGCGTGAATGTCCAGGACACCTACAAGCGGCATCGCCTTGGTTCTCCCATCTGGCTATGGTCCATGTCATTGCGATGACGCCTAGATCGACGTCGTCCTTTGCGGTTCTCATCAAGTCGGCGTTGAACCCATTTCGCCCTTCTCGCCACAACATTTTGTAGTTCATATCAATGCCCCAAGCCCGAACTCACCGTTCCAAGTGTTGTACATATTGTACATGTTGAAGTACGGCGATATGTATGGCTCGGCGCTGATTTTTTGATCAGCAGCCGCCCGAGCACATGACTGCAAGGGTAGCCCTCAAGCTTGGGCTTGTTACAAGTGCACTCACAGGAGGTTGAGCCAAGGGTGACAGCTTGCTTTTTTGATCCTCTGTGGTGACCCTTAACGTACTTGGCTCGCACATTGACCTCCCACTTATTCCTAAGTGCGTCTACTTTCCTACAGCCATGACTTTGAGACTTCTTTGCTTTCTCGTCCAGATGTCTTTGCATCTTCTCGGACCATGGCTTGTTCAATTCAACTTGTGCTTTGGCGACGGTGACCCTGTGCGCAAAGTATGACAGGTCCGGTTCCAAGTTTCTTCAATTAGGGCTGTGATAGGCGGTGCTCGCACTCCTTTAAGAACACCATTGTACACCTCGACATGTTGCTGGTCATTATTCCATACCGAGCCCGGTGTCGTGAGCCTGCGCCCACTTCTCCAAATGAGGGCAATTCTCGGTGATCCCATGGCTCAAATTTATGGGTGTCCCTCGACCCCTCCGGTCTTCTCTCTGCGGCAAGGCCGCGCCAATCTCACCATTGATACCTGCCCGGATCGCATTCATTTTGGCTACAGTTTTTTGCATGCACATCCTCTTGAATAACTTGAACCAATCCTTGTTTTTGAATTTGGAGTAAAAGTTTGCTGCCAAATGCCTCATGCACCACCTTCCCTCTAGATCGGGCCAGCCCCACTCTTCTTCCGACGCCTTAATTATTTCAAGAGCGCTTAATAATCCAAAGTGTTGCGATCAGAAATGATGCAAACACCTTTACGCTCTTTCACGACACCAATCTTCACGCAGCTCGGGAACCACAACCAGCTATCTTTGTTCTCGCTCTCGACCAATGCATATGCAATAGGAAGAAGCTGATTATTTGCATCCGCTGCAATCGCCACCAATAGTGTGCCCTTGTACTTTCCAGTGAGAAAGGTACCATCAACAGATAATACCCGGGCGGCAGTGCACGAAGGCTTGTATAGTCTGGGCGAATGCCCGAAATAAGCGGTCCAGATTAGCTCACCGGGTTCATTGGGTTTGGACGTTCTCTCCGCCAAACTTGAGTCCCCTATTAGCACTTGCTATTTGATGAAGCATTCTAGGGGCATAAGAATATGCCTCCTCATAGGTACCATACAAGTTCTTGAATATATTTTCCTTCATACGCCTAGCCTTCTTTGTAGCTAACGAGGAATCCAATTAGATCCTCTGCATCTTTTTGCGAGCCCTAACACTAATGTTGAGACTTCCTTGCACAATTGTTTCCATAAATGCATGCCACAAATTTTGCTGTCACATTGCGATGATCTGAAAGAGTCCCGGTTGCTCACGGTATGCTCCACTATTTTTCCGATATGCCATGGTGACATACCCGGGCTTCATTCTAGCGAGAACTCTTCCGCGGCAACCTTTCGCGGTGTGGATGCATATGACCTTCAACTCTTTTTATCGACCGCTTCACTCTATCTTTGGCGGTGGATGCCGATTGCATAGCTACCCATTGCACAGTAAGCAGACTTCTTATCTGGGAAAACTTGCCCAACCTCCGGGCTTCCGCTCCTAGGCGAAGCAGAGTGAAATTCGTTGGTGATGCTCATATCCTGTAAAAACCCTGGTTGCAGTGCCGCCGCGACCGCCCTCTGAGGAGGAACATCTTCTTCTCCGCTTGACTTCGAAGACGCAGAAGAATGATCATCATCATCTAGCGCCTCCGGCAATCCCTCCACGTGTTCGCTCATGTCAACGGCCGCCGACCAATATCCTGTGTCATACACAGGCTGGCCGCCCGTCGGTTCCGATGGGCGATGCTAGGGGCTGATGTGATGGCCAACTCGACCTCACCACCCCTACTATCGCATCCGGCAACATCGGTGACTGAAATGAACTCCACATACACCATCGGCTGACCATACATTGAGTTATTGGGATTGCTTGCAAACCTCATGTACGACCCACGACCGATCACCGTGACAGGCCGCAAACCCCAACGGGCAACTGTCCCATCATTTCCTCCATCAACATTTAAGGCCTCCATTGTCATTTTTTTCCTGCATCATGGGCCAAACACCTCTCGGATGCACCTTCTAACAGCTGCGTAACCCACGTTGACCATGTCTCTCACCACTCATGTAGTCGACTCATGAAGGACACATCCACCCCGCATGGACCGTCACGTATGACGTTCCCATAGTACACTACTAAATTGTCCATAGTACCTAACCAACATACATGTTTACATTTCAAATAATTAGTAACTGAACATTTAGTAACGATGACAACATTTACATATCTTACGACTAAAATAATAACTGTATTTTCGTTATAAATATTCGGTTTGTTTTTAGAATCATTTGCTTAGACTTTAATGGGTTGTTTGGTTAACAGGTATTTAAAGATCTATTTTTCTCAAACTTGTCTCTGGCGTAACAAACTAAAACTCTGTTTGCTTTTCTCTAACTACCCCAAAAATATCCTAAAATAGTTCTCGTAACATGCAAAAACTTAGCTTCTGGAAAACGACTATTAGTAACATATGGTAATAACATAATAGTACGATAATAACATAATAGTACGATAATTACATTTTAATATAATATGGTAATTACTTGCTATCCAAACAACCAGTAAACATAATAGTACGATAATAACATTTTAATATCATATGAGTAAAACATTTAATTTCTTTCGGCTTTATATAATTTTTTTTTCACATCATACGATAACATACCACATGAAATAACATACCACATGAAATAACATACCACATAAAATAACATACCGCATGCAATAAAAACTATTGTAAATGTTGTATCTGTCGTCTGAAATTATTTCTAAACTCTACGCACTAACATCGCATAGCTAATGACGAGATAAAAGACTAACTAATTACCACCCTGCATGCACAAATAAATAAATGTTTTGCAAAGCTCATACCTTGATCTTCAACTTCGTACTACACTTTGGCAACGCAAATCCTACTCCTCAAGCTCTAAATGACTCCAAATGACTCCTTCAAATGCTACAATTATGCCTAAAACAACAGAGAATACACACTTAGGAACTAATCAAACAGAACAAAAACATCATGCATGTGAACGAAACCAACAAAAATGGATATATCTTACCTTAATCTAACTTTTCTTCAACTTCATCATCTTCAAATCAAACTCCAAATCGACCAAAATCACGAGTAAAAGTGGCTAGTTTTCCTTTCTGTCTATGTATGCGCTCAGAGAGAGCTAAGAGGTAGAGGAGGCAACCAGAGATATGCGAGAGAGAGTGTATGCGCACGGAGTCACGGATGTGCGTTTAAAAGAAGAGGACCACTGTATTGTCGGCAGAGCAAGCGAACTCACCTACCACGGCATCGGATTCCAGCATCGCGGTGTCTCATCATACGCAGCAACAACAACGCCTGAGTGCTGTCGCTTCGGCCGGAGAAATAGACGGAAGCGAGAATCACGCACAGCTTTAATCAGTGTCGTTTACGTAGCAATCAGTACTACAAAGTTTAGGCGGGAATCTAATCATCGAAACTTGTGGCAGGCAAAACAAGGAGCTGAGAAAAGCCGTGCCCGTGAAAATCTGCGCCACCGGAATCAGCGCCGTCAGCAACAGTGGCGGCCTGGCCCGCGCCTCGGCCCGCGCGCAGCAGAGGCGGTCGGCCACCCACCGCGCCAGTTGGCTGCCGCCTCGGCCGATGGCGGCCAGGCCTGGCGTGCGGCGCAGCAGATCTTGTCGGCCGCCAGCGATCAACGCCAGTCTCGCCGCCTTGCCCGGTGGCGGCCGGGCCCACCTGGCCCGCCCGTTCCGTCATGGCGTGGGAAGCAGCGGGATCCCGTTCGGCTGGAGTGGCCGCCTCTGCGGTGGCGGTCGGGCCCGCCGCCTCTGGCGTGGCGGCAGGTGCCACGTGTCGCCTGCCGCGCCTGCCGCCACCGCTGAGGGGGTCCTTTTTGTCAAATTCATCCAGAGGTAGTCCTTTTTGCCAAATCATCTCGGCAAATCCAAATAAGATGAGGAAAAAGGTACTTCAGCTTGATTGATAGATTCAGGCCTTCATTAGATTACCGCGCAGCACTTTTTAGAACTATATAAACGTATAGTTGAGAAAACTACAAACAAAAGGAAGGAACTAGCGATTGAAGAAATCATTCACATCTTTGATACTGATGCGCTCGTAAACCTCACTTCAAATTAATACATATGTAATTCTATTTTTCATCATAGAACAACAGACATATATTTTATCCCGCAAAAAAAATGCTATTTAGATCTCATGATATTTACTACTGTATGTGTTAATGTATCCTATGATTTCCACCCGCAAAAAAATTTGTATACTATGATTTTGATCCTTCTAGTTCTTGCCCCCTCTATCACTATTTTCTGGCTCCGTCCCTATACAAGGCTGAGAGACCAGGTAACGCTACTCGTCAAGAATAACATACAACCTTGTGCCATACTGTTAGTAAACATGAGTTATACAATTGCACAAGTGATGATCTTATCCCGTCTAATGTGTGATTCTAGTGGGATTTGATTGGACCATTTTTTGCAACATGGAATGCTCTGGGCGGTTAACACTTGTCCAATTACCGCACTTTTGTCTTTTTAACATGCATGGATGTAACTAGAATGAGGGGGAGGGCACCTGAGAGAAGGAGAGATGTCAATGGATTCTAACACTAAAAACTTAACATTCTTCTATTAGTCACTCCATAAATAAAATATAAAAATACATTTCATGATGGATCTAATTATACGAACTTGGTACTATATAGAAAAAAAATTGGTCAAACATGCATACATTTGACTTCTGAAAAATATACACGTTATATCTTGAAACAGATGGAGTAATATATACCGTAAGTCAGTTGCCTGGCTGCGTATAACCTAGGTTCATAACTAATCTCCCCTGGCCAAGGCCTGAGCTGACCCAAATTTCCAAGCATTACGCGCCAACGTGGTTGTTAATCTTGTTGATCTGCCAGGCACACGCGATGTTCGTTACTCTGCTGAACAGCTGAAGTCATGCGGCAACATGGTAATGCGGCTACTTCCTACTCTGAACAACTAAATTCAGTAGATCACCCAACGTCCCACAGCAAACACACCAACCGTGTCGATCACCAACCCAAAAGGCCATGCATGCACTGCCCGACGTCACGGCCGCCGTTTGGTGGCCAGATCGCAGAACGCACATAATTAAGAGCGCGCGGCCTCATCACTGAGAGATCAGCGCCTCCATCAGCATCGCTCATCCGATCCCCGACCGCACGAGGTAGCGCGCGCTCTCACTGGCCATGGCCGGCGTCTTGCCGAGGTTCGGCCCCTTCGGCCCGCTGCCAGCCTACGACGAGTTCGGGATCAAGGAGACGAGGCCCCGCCTCCCCGGCGGGCGGACCGGCGGCTACGACCTGGTGGAGAGGATGGAGTACCTCTACGTGCGCGTCGTCAAGGCGCGGGAGCTCAAGTGGAGCGGCGGCGAGTTCGACCCGCTGGCGGAGGTGAAGCTCGGGAGCTACTCCTGCGCCACGCGCCACATCGAGAAGACCGCGGGCCCCGAGTGGAACGACGTCTTCGCCTTCTCCAGGGAGCGCCTGCAGGCGTCCTTCCTGGAGGTGTTCGTCCGCGGCCGGGGCTTCGCCAAGGACGAGTACGCCGGGCGCGCGCGCTTCGACCTGGGCGACGTGCCGGTGCGCGTGCCCCCCGACAGCGCGCTCGCGCCCATGTGGCACCACGTCTTCGACGGCAACGGGGAGCGCTGCGGGGAGGTGATGGTGGCCCTGTGGATCGGCACGCAGGCCGACGAGTGCTTCCCGCTGGCCGTGCACGCGGACGCCGCCTTCGCCGTGGACGCCAAGCTCGCCGCGCACATCCGGTGCAAGCAGTACACGGTACCGCGGCTGTGGTACGTGCGCGTCAACGTCATCGAGGCCCGCGACGTGGCCTTCGCGGACAAGGCCCGCGTCGGCGAGCTCTTCGTGCGCTCGCGCCTCTCCACGCAGGTGCTCCGGACCAAGACGTGCGTATCCCGCCTGCCGTCCTACGGCTGGAACGAGGACCACCTGTTCGTCGCCGCCGAGCCGTTCGAGGACCGCCTCATCATCTCCGTCGAGGACCGCGTCAAGGTCGACAAGGAGGAGGTCATTGGCCACGTCCACATCCCCTTCACCGACTTCGAACGCCGGTGGGACACACGCCCGATTCGCCCGAGGTGGTATAACTTGGTGCAGCCAGAAGGAGCCACGAAATCCGACAAGTTCTCTTGCAAGGTTTGCGTCAGGCTCTGCCTGGAAGGAGGATACAGGGTTCTGTCGGAGCCCATCCACTACCTGAGCGACGTCCGGCCGGCGGCCAGGGAGCTGTGGCACGGGCGGCCTCCCATTGGCCTCGTGGAGCTCGGCATCCACAACGCCTTCGGCCTCAGCGCTCTTCGTGCGCGCAACGGGCGAGGCTCCTGCGACGCCTACTGCGTGGCCAAGTACGGCAGCAAGTGGTTCCGCACACAGACGGTGATCGACAGCCTCGCGCCGCGGTTCCACCAGCAGTGCTTCTGGGAGGTGCACGACCACTGCACCGTGCTCACCGTCGCCGTCTTCCACAACTGCCAGATCAGCGAGAAGGGCGGCCTCGCCACCGGCGACCCCGTCAAGGACGTCCTCCTAGGCAAGGTGCGCATCCGGCTCTCCACGCTCGAGACTGGCCGCATCCACACGCACGCGTACCCGCTCATATCCCTCCACGCCGGCGGCATCAAGAAGATGGGGGAGCTCCATCTCGCCGTGCGTTTCTCGAGCACGTCGACGCTGGGCCTGCTCCAGACCTACTCGCAGCCGCACCTGCCGCCGATGCACTACCACTGCCCGCTGTCGGTGGTGCAGCAGGAGAGGCTACGGCGGGAGGCGGTGGCGGTCATCGCGCACCGGCTGGGGCGGATGGACCTGCCGCTGCGGCGGGAGTGCGTCGAGCACCTCTGCGAGGCGCACGGGCACCGGTGGAGCATGCGCCGCAGCAAGGCCCACTTCTTCCGCATCATGTCCGCGCTCGCGCCGCTGTTCGCCGCGATCAAGTGGTTCGTCGACGTCTGCCACTGGAGGAACCCGGTGACCACGGTCGCCGTGCACATCATCTACGCCATGCTCGTGTGCTGCCCCAACCTCATCCTGCCCACCTTCTTCCTCTACAAGTTCTGCCTGGGCCTGTGGAACTACCGGCGCCGGCCGAGGCACCCCTGGCACGTGGACACGAAGGTGTCGCACGCCGTGACGGCGCACCTGGACGAGCTCGACGAGGAGTTCGACGAGTTCCCGACGGCGCGGCCCCACGAGGTGGTGCGCATGCGGTACGACAGGCTGAGGAGCCTCGGGGGCCGGATACAGGAGATGGTCGGCGACGTGGCATCGCACGTCGAGCGCGCGCGGTGCGTGATGACGTGGAGGGACCCCCGCGCCACGACTATGTACCTGCTCGTCTGCTTGTGCCTTGCCGTGGTCACGTTCGTCGCGCCGTTCCAGGCGGTGGCGCTGCTGTCCGGGTTCTACCTGATGCGCCACCCGAGCCTCCGGCAGAGGCTACCCGACGTGCCGGCCAACTTCTTCCGGCGCCTGCCATGCAAGGTCGATTGCCTGCTTTAATCAGAGCACATTTTGGTTTGCTCCTCCTGTACTGCTGTTACTTGATGTACTCAAAAACTTACGGCCTGTTCGCTCCGCTCCACAGCACCTTTATAGTTGAAATCTGCGGAGCGCCAGTTTACTGGTTCGGCAGCTGTCCGGAGCTGGTGGGATTCTGAATGGCCCCTTAGGGGTGTGTTTGGTTCCTGTCACCAACCCGAATGTCATGGATTGGACCCGTTCCTGGGCCTCGTTCCAGCGTTTAGTTCGTAACCGGGATGAAACCCACTCGTTCCCTACGACCGAATATTCGGCTGAGATCCGGAACCAAGGGATACCTCCAAATCAAAGGAATTACAAGGAACCGGTCGTTCTCTCCCTTTCCTCTCCCGTAACCCAATCCTCTCCCTCTCTGCGTCGCCGCTCTCTCGCACCGCCGCTCCCTCGTCGCCCCTCCCTCTTCGGCGCGCCGCCGCTCGCTTGCCTTCCCTCCCTCTCCGGTGCGCTGTTTGTCCCTCATCTCTCTTCCTCCATTGATCTGCACCACTACTCGATCTGCGCCACCGTCGACTCACTCATCTCTCTCTGTCGATCTGCAGCACAAAGAGGGAAGAAAATGGGGTGGTAGGAAGAAGAAGAGCAGGTGCGGCCGGCGAGCAGCTGCGTGGCTGCTGTAGCAGCTGGGCTACAGCACCGGTAGAGGCTACAGCAGCGGCTGGGATCTTCCTCCTTGAATATGGTTTTGCTGTACAGATTTACTGCCTATAGCTACGAGAGAGATGGAAAGGATATTGAGATGACACTGTGGTTGCTTTTTGATTAAAGTTTCGTGTTCTATACTGTTCAAACTAGTGCGATATCCTTTTCAAGGATCGCTAGTTTCTCTGAAGTAAGATAGGCACACTCAAATTGCTGCTGTCTGCTACTCCTACATCTTTGTAATAATTAGGGGAGCTATTGTTTTTGAAAAGGATGTTGTTTTCCTTGCAAATATAAACAAAATACTACTGAAATTTTGTATTTTTGTTATTTCATTCTTCATTCCGTGCTTCTGAACCAAACACATGAACATAACCATTCCATTCTACTTTTTGCTCGTACCGAACATAGGAATGGAATCGACCCGTTCATCTGAAATGAAACCATCCCATTCCATGACAGTTGGTTCCTGAACCAAACACACCCTATATTTCCTTCTGTTATTACTACTTCTGGACTTCTGATCTACAAGAGCAAGTACAATAGGTGTTGTAGTCTGACTTTAAGACTTTAAATAATTTGTTTTCTTAGTTGGATAAGAGAGAAGAGAAGCGAGCTAGTACAATCTTACAGCCGACTATAACACGAGCTCCAACACCCTTTGTGAGAGAAACATGTAGGTCATATATTAATGATATACTCCATTCGTCCTAAATATAAGTCTTTTAAGATATTTCAATATGGACTACGTACGTAACAAAATGGGTAAATCTACACTCTAAAATATGTTAAACATATACACCCGTATGTAGTCCCTATTAAAATCTTTAAAAAAACTTGTATTTAGGAACGAAGGGAGTAGTATATTAATATGACTAACTGTTGTATGAGTACACTAATAGATCGGCTATAAATGACATGAAAAATTCATATCGCCGGATGTTGACTATACTATTAACCATGCTCTAACCCATACGGATCTTCTCCTCGATCCAGCTTCCCGAGAAGCCATCCGAGCGGTTCAGCTCCAAAAAAACCCGCTCCAGGAGAACGAGCAACCCGCAGTGCAAATCCGTGGAGCAGTAGAAGCATAGCTCCACGTAAAGGAGAAGGGAAAGTTGCTTGTAATTACATGGAAATGCCCTTCCAAAGTGCCATCATCGAACCGTTTTCTTTCGCTCGAACTATTTTTCTCTTGTTTTCCTCTCGTTACAAGCCACCAAACTTGGCCTCAAACTCGCTTCCTGGGTTGCCAACCCATGCTGGCGGAGAGGAGCTGCTCAGTGCTGCCGAACGCATTCTTCTCCCGTCGGAGGCTGGTGGCGACTGGCTTCTCAGGAACCTGGCTAAGCTGGAGAAGATCCGAATAGGCCCTAAGACTTCTGGGAGCAGCCAATGTGCCATATCTACAGCCTCCAAAATTATTTTAGAGTATCGTTCATAGTTGTTTTTTTAGGAAGGCCATCATCCGGTTTATATTTCATGGGCAAAAAAACGATACATCGTCTAAGAGTACAGCTACTAAGAGCATCTCCAGCCGTTGTGCGCCCCAGGAATGTTTTTTCGTCCGGCTGGGGCCGCGCCGGCGCAAGTTTTGGGCTTGGGGGGCAAATGTTTCCAGTTGTGCCAAAACAAGCACCTCTGCACCTCGACGAGGAGGACGCGTGGCGCGCAGCGAGGAAGCGGCCGGGCGCCACCGCTCCTCGAGCTTGCCCTGCGGCGGCTCCGGCACGCACGGGCTGGTGCGCAGTGAGCAGGGCGGCGATGGCGGTGCGCGGCGCACGGCGAGCAGAGGGCAGCGGTGAGGAGGCAGAGGCTGACGCGCGGCGAGGAGGCAGCCGCGACCAGCGGCGTTGAGGAGGCAGAGGCCGGTTGCCGGAGACGTCGAGCGCTCGAAGCGTGGCATGCGGCAGCGCGGGCACCGGCCCCGTCAAGCAGCAGTGAGGTGAGCCGCGGTACGCGGGCGAGCTCCGCATCAGCGCTCCTCACCGCCACAGCGAGGTGAGCCGCAGCCTCGCGGCGCTCCTCTCCTGGTCCTCCTCCCACGGGATCCAGGAGCTCCTGATGACCCACAAGTGCAGGGGATCTATAGTAGTCCTTTCGATAAGTAAGAGTGTCGAACCCAACGAGGAGCAAAAGGAAATGACAAGCGGTTTTCAGCAAGGTATTCTCTGCAAGCACTGAAATTGTAGGTAACAGATAGTTTTGTGATAAGATAATTTGTAACGGGTAACAAGTAATGAAAGTAAATAAGGTGCAGCAAGGTGGCCCAATCCTTTTTGTATCCCCAAACGTCAAATGGTTCAATAACAAGTGAATAATTCATAGGCATTTCTTGACGTCTACTAATATTACGAATTCTTTGGCATTCATCACAAGATAAGACAAACTTACGAGCATCCTTAAAGAGAGTAGGCCAATAAAAACCAGATTGCAATACCTTATGTGCAGTTCTATCTCCAGCGTGGTGTCCTCCATAAGCCTCGGAGTGACACTTGCGTAGGATCTGTTCCTATTCATGCTTAGGTACACAACGCCTAATAACACCATCTACTCCTTCTTTATAAAGATGTGGGTCATCCCAGAAGTAATGTCTTAAATCATAGAAAAACTTTTTCTTTTGCTGGTATGTGAAACTAGGTGGTATAAATTTAGCAACAATGTATTAGCATAATCAGCATACCATGGAGCAGTACGAGAAGCATTTATGACATTTAATTGTTCATCAGGAAAGCTATCATCAATAGGTAGTGGGTCATCAAGAACATTTTCTAACCTAGACAAGTTATCTGCAACGGGGTTCTCAGCTCCCTTTCTATCAATAATATGTAAATCAAATTCTTGTAGCAAGAGAACCCATCTAATAAGTCTAGGTTTAGCATCTTTATTTTCCATAAGGTATTTAATAGCAGCATGATCAGTGTGAATAGTTACTTTAGAATCAACAATATAATGTTTGAACTTATCACAAGCAAATACAACTGCTAAGAATTCCTTTTCAGTAGTAGCATAATTTCTCTGGGCACTGTCTAGAGTTTTACTAGCATATTGAATAAAATTTAATTTCTTATCAACTCTTTGCCCTAGAACAACACCTACAACATAATCACTAGCATCGCACATAATTTCAAAAGGTAAATTCCAATCAGGTGGCTGAACAATAGGTGCAGCGATTATTGCTTTCTTAAGTATTTCAAATGCTTCTACACAATCATCATCAAAGACAAATGGTATATCTTTTTGTAGGAGATTAGTCAGAGGCCGAGAAATTTTTTAGAAGTCCTTAATGAACCTCCTATAAAAACCGGCAAGACCAAGGAAACTTCTTATACCTTTGATGTCCTTAGGACACGGCATATTTTCAATAGCATCAACTTTAGCTTTATCAACTTCAATACCTCTTTTAGAAATTTTATGCCCCCAAGACAATGCCTTCATTAACCATAAAGTGGCACTTCTCCCAATTCAAGACAAGATTAGTTTCTTCACATTTCTGCAAAACTCGATCAAGGTTGCTCATGCAATCATCAAAAGAGGAGCCATAAACGGAGAAATCATCCATGAAAACCTCACATATCTTTTCACAAAAATCAAAGAATATAGTCATCATGCATCTTTGAAAAGTAGCAGGTGCATTACATAAACCAAAAGGCATACGTCTATAAGCAAAAGTACCGAAAGGGCAAGTAAAAGTGGTCTTTGCTTGATCATCAGCTGACACAGGTATTTAAGAGAAGCTAGAGTAACCATCTAGAAAGCAAAAAATGTGTGTGTTTGGATAATCTTTCTAGCATTTGATCAATAAAAGGTAAGGGGTAATGATCTTTTTTAGTAGCCTTATTTAATTTGCGGAAATCAATTACCATCCTATAACCTATAATAATTCTTTGCGGAATCAATTCATCTTTATCATTAGGAACGACAGTAATACCTCCCTTTCTAGGGACACAATGGACAGGACTTACCCACTGACTATCAGCAACGGGATAAATTATACCTGCCTCAAGGAGCTTTAGTATTTCCATTCTTACCACTTCTTTCATCTTAGAATTCAGCCGTTGTTGATGATCAATAACTGGTTTGGCATCTTTCTCCAAATTTATTTTGTGTTGACATAGAGTGGGGCTAATGCCCTTAAGATCATCAAGAGTATATCCAATAGCAGCATGGTGCTTCTTCAGAGTTTTCAATAATTTCTCTTCCTCATGCTCTGAAAGGTTAGCACTAATAATAACAGGATATATCTTCTTTTCATCAAGATAAGCATATTTAAGAGTATTGTTCTAAAGGATCACTAGGAGGTACGGCAATAGAAGCAAGACCAATAATTTCATCTTTACTAGGCAATTCCTCATCACGAGGTTGTCTACGAAATTTAGAGAAATTAAACTCATGAGACATACCATCCAAGCCAATAGTAACAACATCCTTCTTGCAATCTATCTTAGCATTAACAGTATTCAAGAAGGGTCTACCAAATATAATGAGACAAAAGCTATCTTGAGGGGAACCAAGAACAAGAAAATCAGCAGGATATTTAGCCTTCCCACACAAGACTTCAACATCTCTAACAATCGCAATTGGTGAAATAGTATCTCTATTAGCAAGTTTAATGGTAACATCAATATCTTCCAACTCAGCGGGTGCAATATCATGCATAATTTCTTTATATCAGGAAATAGGTATTGCACTAGCACTACTAGAAAAAGGGCTATAGATGGGATTGACACTAATGGCGCACCAGACAAGCGGTGCGCCATTAGTATACTAATGGCGCACCACCTTCTGATACGCCATTAGAGTTGAAACTACTAATGGTGCACTGGCCCAAGATCGCCATTAGTATCAAATTTTTTTTGAACTAGTGCTTTGTCCAAACATACTAATGGCGCATTCAGACTCAAAGGCGCCATTACTAGTTGTAACTAGTAATGGCGCACCTGCCGGAAAGTGCGCCACTAATGTTGTTTTTTTATTATATTTTTATTCCTTTTTTTTGGCAAAACTACTAATGGCGCCTTTGTTCCACCGTGCGCCATTACTAGTTTAAACTAGTAATGGCGCATTGTGGAACAAAGGCGCCATTAGTATGTTTTTTTAAAACTACTAATGACGCACCACCAGAAGGTGCGCCATTAGTAACCTGGATTACTAATGGCGCATTTAGAGTTGGTGCGCCATTAGTAAGTGGGCAGCAACAAGATATTTTGGACAGCCTCTCCTACCCACACTCACTTTTTCCCTACTTCATTCTCTCCACCTCCTCCTTGTCTCGGGTACCTCCTCTTTTTCACCTCATTTCCACCATAGATTCATTCAAATTAAGTGGTTAAATTACCTTGTTTTGATAGGTAAGTAAGGGGGGAAGCTATATTTATGTTGTTCTCCCTACAACAATGTGCACATGCACTTTTTATGGCATAGCTAGATCTATGTACGTTAAGTGGTGTTGCATATGTTTGTGGTGTTGCATATGTGTTTGTGTTTGGAGGTGTACCGGTATTTGAAATGCGATAGTTGCCAATATTTTGCCGGAATGTTGATTCATTTCGCTTTGGCGAGAATTTTGGCATTAAGCATTCTTTTGGTCCTATTTTTAGTAAAAGTCATGCCAAATTTTTTTTGTTTCTAAAATATCGTTTTGCTCTACCCCGCAAGCGACCATGGTCCGCACGATGACCGAAGGCATCGTGAATAGATTTTTGAGGTCCGCGAAGGCCGAGATGCTTCAAAAGAACGAGACGGAGATAAGATGTCCGTGTCGAAGATGCAAACTGAAGAGCCTTATTGCGGACCCGGATTCCGGGCAGGTGCGGGACCACCTGCTCTTGCGTGGTTTCATGGATGGCTATCGGTGGCAAGGTGATGAAGATGACTATGAAGTCGCCCATGGGGGCCGGGCAAGAAATGAGGAAGGGCAGCAAGACAACCACCGCGGCTCAAGCGGACGAGAAGACGAAGAATCCCAGAGATGATCACGACGGTGATCTTGTACCACAACATCATGTAGAAGATGCAGGACATGATGACGAGGAAGATGCGGAGCAGACGACGGGCATGATCATGAAGATGATGATGCCGGCGGAGCGAGCAACCGCTGGACCATCGATGGGCTGGGTGCAGGACCCTCATATTCAAGAGTCGCTTCTCAAGCGGCACGGATAACGCAAGAGCTGCCGCCGAGAGAAAGCCAAGATGGATCAACTTGAGTTAGACGCGTTACTCCATTGTATGAAGGATGCAGGCCCGAGGATACCCGCCGAAAGTAACGCTCATGGCTCGGAGATGAAGGTAAAACACAAAATGACTGACGCATGCTTCGACGAGAACATGTCATTCTGGCACGAACGTCTTCCCAAGGGGAACAAGTGCCCGACCAGTTTCGAGGAGGCGAAGAAAATCATGTGTCCTCTGGATTTACCGCACGTGAAATACAATGTGTGCATGAACAATTGCATCATTTATCTGGACGAGCACGCGAGTCTACCATATGTCCGGTGTCTTGGCGTCACTCGATACAAGAAGAGGAAGAAAGCTCCTCGAAAAGTGGTGTGGTACTTTCCGATCACTCCTCGTCTGCAGCGGTATTTCGCGGACCCTAAGGTAGCAAAGCTCCTGCGTTGCACGCCGGATAGGGAGGAGAAGAAGCGAGAAGATGACGCAAATGATCCGGAGATAGATAAAAAGACAAGATGCAGAGTCACCCTAAGGATGCGAGCCGGTGGCAAGCGTTGAACTTCAAGACCCGAATTTGGGAACGATCCAAGGAACATCGTCTTGGGCGCGAGCACCGATGGAGTCAATCCGTTTGGCAGCCAGAGAAGCACACATAGCACCTGGCCTGTGTTTGTGTGGATGTACAACCTTCCCCTGGTTGTGCATGAAGAGGAAGTACATTCACATGAGTATGCTAATTGAAGGGCGAAACAACCAGGGAACGACATCAATCAGTATCCGGGCTGCTGAAAGAGGAGCTTGACACGCTGTGGAAAACGCCAGCCTAATACGTGGGACGCCGCAGAGAAATAATATTTCCCTATGAGAGCCGCACCGCTCACGACGGTGCACGACTATCTCGATTACGGATATCTCGCGGGCCGTAGTCCACGAATTTTCTGGATGCGTAAGGTGCATGGATGACACAACGTATCGCCAGCTAGATAGAGATCCCGGTCTTCGAAAACCGTGTTCATGGGACATCAAGGTGGCTTCGCGACGATGACCCGTGGAGGAAACGCAAGGATCTGTTCGATGGTGAAACCGAACTCGAAAACGCCTGTACGAGGAGCGGCGAGGAAATAGACAAGCTGTTGAAAAATTGGAAAGACTGCCCACCGCCGAAAGAAGCAAAAAGCGCCAGAGCTGGCCAAGGTATGGAAAACGAGGTCTGTTTTCGGGACTTGCCGTCTTGGAAGATCCACCATGTGCCTCACAGCCTTGATGTCATGCATATCACGAAGAACGTGTGCGAGAGTCTACTTGGTACCTGCTCAACATGCCGTAGAGGACCAAAGATGGGCCGAAAGCAAGGGCAGACTTGAAATCAATGGGCATCGTGCAGGAGCTTCACGCTAATGATGATGATGATGATGATGATGATGATGATGATGATGATGATGATGATGATGATGATGAGGCGAAGCAGACACGATGAAAGTCGTCAGAAAGGCAAAAAGGCCAAGAAGACCGGAAATGACTACCTCCCGCGTGCTTCACTCTAAGTCAGGAGGAGATCGAGCATTTTTTCACCTGCCTCCTAGGAGTAAAACTTCCTTACGGTTACGCGGGGAACATAAGCAGATACCTAGACCCAGTGAGCGAAGTTCGATGGGATGAAGTCTCACGACCACGCGTCTGATGACGCAGATACTTCCGGTTGCAATCCGTGGGATCATGGACGTGCACGTCCGTGAAAACGCTATTTGGCCTATGCAACTTTTTCGACGTCATCTCTCTAAGTCGATTGGCATGAGGCAACTCGAAGGCTACGAGGAAGAGATCGTGGTGATACTATGCGAGCTTGAGATGTACTTCCCGCCCGCATTCTTCGACGTTATGGTGCATCTGCTGGTCCATATAGTGGAGGATATCATCCAACTTGGGCCGATGTTCCTGCACAGCATGATGCCATTCGAAAGGATGAATGGTGTCTCAAAGGATACGTTCGCAACATGTCACGTCCAGAGGAAGTATAGCCGGGGCTTTCTAAACCAAGAGTGCATCTCCTACTTCACGAATTATCTAGGCATTGAGAACCCGTTGGTCTGCCTTCAACAGGCACCTCGGCAGGCTCATTTGGATGGGGTCACCGTGAGGGTCGCCGCGAAATGCATGTAGACTTAGAGGGTCGACTTGCCGACTTTGAAAGAGCAAACCTAGTCGCGCTAAAACACATAGACGTGGTCGATCCTTGGGTGGTAGAGCACAAAACCTTTATTAAGAAGACGTACAATGACCGAGGCCAACAGAGGACGGACGGAGATATAATCAAAGAGCACAACTCATGTTTCACGCGTTGGTTCAAGCAGAAGCTTACATTACCCTTTACATGAGGATTCTTCCGCGGAAGAACAACTCATATTCGCCTTGTCACAGGGCGCCGAGCACAACCTGATGACCTATGAGGCGTACAATATCAACGGCTACACATTCTACACCGAGGCCAAGGACATGAAGAGCGATGGTTATCGAACTCCGGGTAACGATGGAATCCTACACCGGTAATGACAAGGATGATACTACGGAAGGATCGAGAAGATCTGGGAGCCGAGCTACGCCGGAGAGAAGGTCCCGATGTTCCGTGTCGAGATGGGCGAAGAGCGTCCTAAAAGAAGACCGGTATTTCACCACCATGGTTATACCCGAAGCCAAATCCAAGACCGCGGGCGCAAACGTCACCACGAAAAATGAGCCATGGGTACTGGCTTCCCAAGTTGACCAATGCTTCTTCATTACCGACCCGTCAAAGCCCAGTCGTGTTGTCGTGAGGAGAGGCAAAAGGAAGATCATCGGAATGGATGGAGTAGCCAATGAGCAAGACTTCGACAAGCACGGCGACCTGAGGATCGAACATGACGCATTTATGATGAAGTAGCAACATACACCACAAGAAGAAGCAGGACCACCCTACCTAAAGGACGTCCGTTCCATAGAAGAATTCCATTTGCGAAAAAGAAGGGCAAGAAGATTGTGAACAGATAGCTAGCTAAGATCGATGTATTTAAATCGTAGCCTTCATTTCTCGATTGTATTTCATGGGCACTTTTTAAACTATCATGAATATTTTTAAATTTCATGGACACTCGATCTCGATCCCTCCATCTCGATCGCTATCCCACCTCGCCAGATCCGGTCCCTCACGCCGAGCACCCCAGTCCACCGGCCGGCGCCGACCCCCGCACCCTCGATTCCCCTACTCAACCGCCGCCGACCCCTCGCACTCCTCCCTACTCAACACGCCGCCACACCCCCGCACTTCTGCACCCTCCCGCTCCACCGGCATTACTGTTTGATGATATTTTTAAAAAATTATTACTATCTTATAAAAAATATTACTATTATGATTTAAACAAGTTTGAACATATTTAAACTCAAATAAGTATCAAACAACATTTTAAATGCATAAAAAATTGTGGAGCACAGGAATCGAACCCAGACCTCCTGGTGTGAGAACTGGCTGTGACCCGGTCGAGCTAGTAGAGGAACTTGATGTGGATCAGGTCGTGGAAGATAACCTGTTGGCTCGGCAGAAATCAAAAAATACTAATGGCGCACTGCATGGCGAGATGCGCCATTAGTATGGATGTACTTATGGCGCACCGAGGGGTGGTGCGCCATTAGTATTGTGCCGCCCCCATCCATATTTCCTCCCCGGCCGGCCCAAACCTATCCCCTCTCTCTCCCTCGCCCTCGCCCTCGATCCCCTTCCCCTCTCCTCTCCCGACACCCCAAATCCCCCACGAAATCCCTAGGGCTTCGCCGGAGAAGGAGGAGAAGGAAGCAGCGACGGGGAAGGAGAAGAAGGAAGCGACGAAGCTCTGTGCGGGCGACGGACGCCCCGGAGACACGAGATCCTGCTGATTCAACGCCCCGAGGTCAGTTTAACCTACGCCCCCCTTGTTCGCACATCTCGTGATTGCTGGGGTTTCGTCGCCGACGCCCTCGTCGTCATCAACGACCGCACGAGCGAATCAAATGGAGAGATAGGGTCGGGGGTAGGGGGAGGGGGATGTGCTCCAGAGCTTTTTTTTCATGCCATTTGGGATGCGGCATCTAGTTTTGAGGATGGGTTCAGTGTGGAGCTCTCTGCTCCGTCAGACGATCCCCACCCACCCACCCACCCAGATCGGAGCTTCTTCTCCATCCCCGCCGGCCTCCCGCCGTCCGGGGCGACGGGCTATCCTGTTCTGTCATGGCGCCGGAGACGAGGAGCGGGAGGGCGAGGGAGCCGCGCGCATAGGAGACCGCGTCGCCGCCGCCGGCGCAGCGCCCTCGGCTCACTCGCGCCGGAAGCAGGGGGATGCGCCGACCCGTGGGCGCTCCGGTAAGCATAGGGCTCTCTAGTTCCGCATCGCCGAGTAGATTAACTGGAGACCTGTAGCTGCGCAGTAACAGAGGCTCCAGGGGGGAGTAATCACGAGATAAAATTAATTATTTTATCTCCTACTCCGGTGATGCTTCTTTTATTTGTTCTTCAAGTATGATATATGTGTCCTTGTGATTTCAAGAAATGTCCAAAAGTGATTTATCACTATTTCATTTCCCAGAAAATCTCTTAAACACTTGATTATCTGCACTCGCATTCTGATTTGGTACCTCTGCTTGAAGCTGCAGATAAGTCTTCAAATAAAGATATGGATACGATAACTCTTACTTGGTAGCATTCTCAAAACAAAAAAAGAGTCTTACTTGGTTGCCTACTACAGAAACACCTTCAGAGCTTTTTTATATGGTTATAATAAGCCAGCCGTAGATAAAAACCCAAGAACAACCCAGTCCCATAAAAGGAAGGGACATTTTTATACATGGTTGGAACTTCTGATGCGTATTGTAAGTATCCAAGAGGTATTGAGGAGGTTTCATTTTCTTTTCCAGTACGTAGGCACAACAGTTTTGAGGATGTTTTTTCTGTAGGCAACTAGACACAGATAAGTATGCAAATACGCGTTGTGTTTTTTTGGTGCAAATCGTAAATAGAGAATAGGCAATACAAGTGTGTTTTTCGCAGTAAATCAGATAGAAGAGTAGGCCAATAAGCAGTTTGGAATGATGTGGGTTTCAGAGGTTATGAGATAGAGGGTAGGTAGGCAATAATCAGTTTAGAGAATAGGCATTCCTGTATTTTTTTTGTTTTAGGAAATAAGATAGAAGGTAAGTAAGCAAACCTGAATTCTTGGTGCCATTTCATGGTTCATTGTCTCGCATAGTGCATACAGCTTTCAGGATTTCCACCATTTTTGGTTTGTCTCATAGCCTTTGCAATTTTCTCGTCTGCTATGTTTGTTATGCTGCTATTTTGCAAAATCGGTCTTTGTTCACCATTGCTAAATCGGTTTCCGTTAGCTATGTGTATGTAGCGCCTTTACTACTTCAGTAAGGAGTCGAAACCAGCATTAGCAGAGGCCCTCCTTGTGAATGGATGAACAAGCAATAATACAGTGCACCTAGTTTTTCCAATGCCTTTATTCTTCTGCTTGCTCACTACTAGATGAAATGTCAACCTGCATTTTCCATTTCCGTCTCCATCTAGCTGACCCTCGTGTCGTCTCTGCTCTGCAGGTAGAGCGCCCAAGCGGCGACCAGACGAGGACGACGCCGGAGAGGAGGGCCACGTCGCCCTGGCCTCGATCGGTGGTGCTTCACGGCCACAAAGCAAACATAGGTGAGTCCCCACCCCCTTCTATTCTTCCTCCTCTCTGGTGCAGGTTGGGTCAAATGCAATGGGAAATAAGTATCAATCTTTCTCAACTTCAAAATTTGTTTGTGGCACCAAGGTTCAAAGAAGACATCAAATCGAACATTTTTTAGCCTAGTTATTACTGTATGTACGGTGGCAAGATACATGCTCATTCTATTCTAGCAGCAAGTTTTCTAAATCAAACAAATCTTATTTTTTCTTTCAAGATACATACATACATACATGCTCATGAGTGAGCAGCGAGTTCTTCAAGATACGGATTTTTAAATCATGAGCGAGCATGGACTTTCTCAAGATGCTCATGTATATATCAAATCAAAGGTCCAGAATTTGGTGCACTGCAAGATTTGCTTTTCCATCGCGCCTTCTATACACCTACTAGTAACATGTACCGGTTTTACTCTTGTCGGTATTACAATCTCAAATGCAATATTACCCTCTGCAATTTCCAAATTTACACAGTACTAGTATGTTAATACTTGTTTTGAGGGTACTTTTACTTCTTTCTTTCCTGAGTTTTATTAGTGTACTTTTACTGTCCTCTATAGGTTTGCACTATGTGTTTTTGTGCCACGTCGCACTTTGGGCATTAGAGGATCATTTGATTGTGATAGTTTTTCCTGGAGACCATTTCTGTTTTGATAAAAAGTACGGGTGGGTGGGCCTGTGTCGATGATTCCTTATAGCCCAGCAACCACACTATCTTATACCACTAGGGCAATATATCCATTCGAGGGGGCAGGAGAGGACGATATGTAGGCCCATCTCTCGATATCCATTTCCATAATGCTCAAATTTAGGGAATTTATTAGACATAAATATTAAATGTTGCAACATTTCAAACACCTTTGAAATATCTTTTTGTATGCATGCAACATCATTCAAATATTTTTCCCATAGTTTGTCAAAAAGGCTGCAAAAATATCACTATATTTTTAAAAGACAAATGCAACAAGAAAAAAGTCAAGACAACGTAAGATGACCAAGGCAACAAAAAGTCGAAACACCCCATGGTTTCCAGCAATTTAAAAGGAGTTCATTTGGTTCAGTTTCTATAGTGCAGTTAAGAGTATTAGTGCTTACCGTTATTGAGTAAAAAAAGGAAAAGACAAGCAATGTGAAAGAATCAGATTACGTGTGGTAGAGATAAGTTCCTTCATTTTTTTTCTAAGTGCACTGCAGTACTTGTTCCTTTGTGCACCATAAGTAAAACTAGCTAATTTTATGAAAATGTATCATGTCACCTGTCTGTGACTCTCTCTTTTAAGTCCACATTCTGTTGGTGGCTCGGTTAACTCCTAGGGTTTTAGCAATTATGTATAAAAACATTCTCGATCCAGATTGCTTGTAGTGGTTTGTCCAAAATGTTGAATGATACTGCTTGGAGATGCATATATTGTTTCACCTCTTCACATGCCAATGTATTTTCCATGTTGTGATGGAGGCCTTTTTGCCTTGTCCACCCGAGAGGCCCTTGAGTTTGCCGGAATGTCGATTAACTCCTGCTCCAAAGAATTGGTACTCCATATGTCCTATTTTCAGCAAAGGTCATGCTGAAATTTTCCGTGAATTTTAGCATGACTTTGCTAAAAATAGGACATATGGGGTACTTGTGACTAATGCATGGGCCGGGTACTTGTGACTAATGATGAAAGCTTAGGCTTTTAGGGTGCCTCGGCGTCGAAAAACCCTCAATGATAAAAGCTTAGCTTTTAGGATGCCTCGGTGTCGACAAACCCTAAATGATGAGACCATGATCTTGTTCCTTGACAATAACCAACTTTTGACCAAACTTTGTTCCTATTTAGAGAGAAACATGGCCAACAACGCATAGGCCGGGGTTCGCGGCAAGGCATTCTCGAGCTGTCCCAGAGATGGAGGAACAACCTCACTTGTATGAGGACGCCGCCTTCCCCACCGATCCACGAGACCACCGATGGTACCGCCGAGGATGACCCCACCGATGCCACCACCGATGGTGCCGCCGAGGATGCCACCACCGATGATGGTGGCGCACGCATGCATGGCAGCCAACCGAAGAGGCAACGGAAGGACCGGCGCTCACTGCGTTCGCACCCTCAAGGAGGAAGTTATCAAGTGGACTCCGACGGAATCCAACGGCGCTCGAACGAATAGTCAAGGGGTACTCGCTTCAACTCGGGTGCATTCTCCGAGCACCGTCTCGATCAACACCGAGAACCCGAGGCATCCCGACCGAGGGAATTTGCGCAACCTCCTCTTCACGGTTGCACGAACGATACAAGTTCCCCGCTGAATTTGAAAACACAAGCCTCAAAGGGAATAAAGTGAACAATGCTGCCCTCACGAAGATGAGCAAGGCCCTGTCTACTTGGAAAAGCAATGTGAAGAGAATGACCGAGAAAGGTGAGAGTTATGAGAAGATCAAGGAGAAAAATCCTTCGCACCGAAGATGACTACAACGACTTCAAGATCAATTGCTCGAGCACCGCAAACTCCCAATCAAGTCAGTGGGGGAAAGAAATGCGGGAGCTGAACTTAGGGTAACACACACTCGGTCCCGGCGGTTACAGAGTGGCGGAGCCTATATGGGACAAGGAGGAGGCGGACCGTGCCGAGCAAGGCCTACCGCCCCTCTTCGATAAATACGGTGACAAGCAGACCAGGAACTTTGTCAGGGCCCGGTACAAGAAGGACCCGAAAACAAAGGAGCTTACCACAGATCCGAAGACCAGGGCGCTTGAGCTTGTTCTGGTAAGGAATACACCCCCGCGTAATTAGCTCCATATGGTTGCATTCTAATTAATGAAGCCAAATTTCTAAATGGTTCACATTCCTTCTGCAGGCAACTGAAAGCGAGCGCTGGGTCGACTAAGAGCAACCCTTGGGACACCACTCTAAATAGGGCGTTGAATGTAATGAAGAACAAGGATAAGCTCGAGTCGACGCCACCGGTCGTGGTGGCGGCAAAGGCTTGTCGACAAAATGGTCGTCATACTATAACAATGGTGGGCGAAAGGAGAAAAAGACCAGCTCGGAAAGCCAGGCGCACGAGGTTCAAGAACTCAAGGCACAGGTGGCGCGGATTCCGGAGATTGTCCAAGAGCAAGTGCAACAACAACTCGGAGCGACGATCACCGCAATTGTGCCTAGCTTGATCGAGGGGTTGAGTGCATGGATTGCGGGCGGCCAACAGGGCCGCCCCGATTCCTAGCTTCACGGCCAGCAACTTCGCTGAACGCGATGGCGGGGCCATTGGTGTCTCCGGCGGAGGCGGCATTGGTGTCTCCGACGCCGCACGGAGCTTAATGCACCCGGGTGTACGCCGCCGCCACCTCTGCAGAAGCGGCCCTTCCGTCAATCGCACGCTGCCGCCATGGCGGTGCCTCGACATTAGCCAAGCTCGACGCCATCATCACAGTAACTAATTAAGCCTCTCGGCTGAGGACTTCATCTCCTTTTGCCATTGAATGGGCATCCCTGACGCCCTACATGTTTTCGTAGGGTGCCGCCGACGTTCCGTGCACTCTCCCGCACTTCGTGAACAACGAAGTTGGTCGATGTCGCCAAGGGCAAAATCGTTCAACCGGCAACCCTTGTTCCACGGTACCGGATGCCACCCAACTTGTTTAGGGTTCAACTGGTTCGGTGCTGCCAGGCTGCGACGAGTTGTTACCTCCAATTCGACCCGTCCGGGCCGACGATGATGACGTGATGACCCTCGGCCGCTGCGAGCCTGGCCCTCGCTTTGGCCGAAGAGCCAGATTCGTTTGGGGACGGGGACACCACCCCAAAGACAACACCGCCCGGTCGTGCCGCCAAGTCGGCCCCATGGCAAGACCGCCAAGAACGGTGTCGGACATCCCTATGCCATCGATCCAAACATGCATATGGCACGGGATCGTAACGACGACGACGAGATACATTTGGCAACGCCGATCAAGATTTTGCCGATCATGGGTACGGTGGCGACTTCATGGGGCCTCCTTCTCAAGAACCCAACCCAATGTAAGACGTGCGCGATCTAGCTGGTACCATGGAGAAGCCAAGTTGCAACAGCGTTGTCTCCGCCGTTCAGCTCTCGTGAGACGCCCACCGCCGACTTCACCGAGCCTCGGATAGGCGAGGTGCGAAATATTATCAGCCCCAACACACTCAAGAAGGCGGTCTGTGGAGCGTAACTCGGTCCCATTGCAGGAGAAGAAGAAGGCACGCAAAAGAAAGACTAACAAGGGTGCGGGCCAGCCGGCACCGAGTAATGCGATCCGTGCTCGGGACGGGCCACCTTCACCGAGGATATCTCGAGGAGGGTGCATGTGGCGGGTAGGGCGATGCTACCGACAAATATGCTCAATGCTGCAACCGGTGCTATCGGAGTCTGCATGATGTTGTTCTTTCTTTGGAGAAGCGGCGTCTCGAGAGAAGGATGTGGCATACCTGGTTTTCGCGGCCAAGGTGCCGGAGGGCAAGGGCTTTGTGGATAACTCCATCGGGCGTCACGATCGTCCTGCGGTTTGATGACATCCACGCTATGTTGAACCTTCATCCGCTGCACTACACCTTCGCTCGCTATTTTCGCCGAGTATGGAGATGCGGATCATTCGTGACAAGACCCCGGACATCGTGATAGTCGACCCCTTCTACATGCGTGCCAAGATCTTGGGAAGCGCTGGGACCGCAAGTCGCGAAGTTCTTACCTCGAAGGCGCTATTCTCGCAAACCAAGATAAGGATAACTTCCTCGTGCCTTACTTTCCCGAGTAAGTCCTCCCTCAACCGCCCGTAACATATGAATTCTTAGATTTCGATCGTTTTTCTTTTAACATTCCGTGTTTTCTGTAGTGACGCACATTGCACACTCATCCTCCTAAGCCCCAAATATTCCATGGCCACGTATTTCGACCCGGACCGTCAGTCGAACGTAGACTACACAAATGTCAAGAAGGTTCTTGATGATATTCTCCCCGGCCACGCCAAATCTGGAGGCACCTTCACGTGCCTATTCGTAATCACGGCAAGCACGTGTTCTCCCACAATACGACGCTCTGCTGCGTCAAGCAGTCACCGGGCGGTCGAAGGGTGCCTACTACGCCATCCATCACATGCGCGAGGCGATCGTGCGGGACCATCATCAACTTCTGCCATCGAGTAAACTCAAAGATTGGGCCGCGAGCGTGTCGGCAATCCAGACGCGGACATCGGACAAGAATTCTTTCGCATCCAATGGAGTTTGCGGAAATCATCCATCAAGATGTCGCTCTTCAGACTCGGGGCAGTTCTACCTCGTAAATCAACCGTCCAACAAGGACATCGACACAATGCTACAAATGCAGTCTGAGGACGCCGTTATTTCATGACTCCCACGGTGAGACGGCGGCTTCATCCATGCTCCGGTCCCTTGAGTCGAGTCGAAAGCGGTGATGCTGTGTCTAGTTCTCAAACATCGATTGGCTCATGTTGTAATTAAACTTTAATGAACTTGTAGTATGTCTCTTTGGTTTCGAGTCGCTCAACTTAGATGTAATCGATGCTATTAATGTCTTGCTTTTCTCTTCCGATCGCTCTGTTGCATACTTATATATTGCTTATGTATTGTCTGTGAATTGGTACTAACGTTTGCTTGGCTAGTGCATAGCGATGCCGCCGTATGTCGTGTACAAGGGTAAGGTTCCGGAGTTCACGACGACTGGGAGGAGTGTCGGAGACAGGTTCACCGATTCAGCGGTAACAGTTACAAAAGGTACACCACTAGGGCCGAGGCCGAATCTAGATACGCCCGCTATCTAGCGGGAGAGGGGAGGGAGCGTTGGAGGAACCGGATGAAGACGAGTTTCATCGTGATGATGCTCATCGAGATGACCGCAGTTCTCTTCTATGTGATGGTAGTTTAGATGATCGATATCGACTTGTAATGTGAAGACAAACTCGCTACTCGCGGTCTCGAGACTTGTAATATAATGTTCTATCTTTGTTCGGTCTTTTCAATTCGGAGACTAATATGATGAATTGTATTCGGAGACTAATATGATGAATTGTATTCAGAGACTAATCTTCTATTGTATTCGATGAATCTGTTGTTGATGTGTGATGTCTATATTTTGTCCAATTATACATTTTGTAACCTGTGCAAATAACAGAAAATTAAAAAAATAAAAAACCCCCTAATATTCATACTAATGGCGCATCACATCATAAAGGCGCCATTAGTATGCCAAAGGATACTAACGGGCGCATCATTAAACAAGTGTGCCATTAGTATGCCGAAGTTAGTAATGGCGCATCTTGTTGTTGTGCGCCATTAGTATGCCAAAGCACTGGTATACATGGCCCCCACAGGAGACATACTAATGGCGCATCGTTGTATATACTAATGGCGATTCGAGGTCCGCCATTAGTATACAGATACTAATGGCGCACCAGTGGTGCGCCATTAGTAAAATGTACTAATGGCGTGGCACTAATGGCGCACCACTAATGCGCCATTAATGGCCAAATTAGGTGCACCATTAGTAGGCCTTTTCCTAGTAGTGTAGCACTAGCACCCATATCACACAAGCCATGATAACAATGATCTCCTATTTTAACAGAAATAACAGGCATGCCTACCACAGGTCTATGTTTATCTTTAGCACCAGGTTTAGCAATTCTAGCAGTTTCCTCACAGAAATAAATAACATGTCCATCAATATTATCAGCAAACAGATCCTTAACCATAGCAATATTAGGTTCAAACTTAATTTGCTCAAGAGGTGTATAAGTTCTAGTATTACTCTTACGAACCACAGTTGAAGCTTTAGCATGATCCTTTATTCTAACAGGGAAAGGTGGTTTCTCAACATAAGCAGTAGGAACAATAGGATCATTATAAGTGATAGTCTTTTCTTCAACTTTAATAGGTGCAACTACTTTTACTTCAACGGGAGGATTATTTAAACCACTTCTCCTTAGGGAGATCAACATGAGTAGCAAAGGATTCACAGAAAGAAGCTACTATCTCAGAGCCAAGTCCATATTTAGTGCTAAATTCACGGAAAGCATCGGTATCCATAAAAGATTTAACACAATCAAACTTAGGTGTTATACCTGACTCCTTACCTTCGTCGAGGTCCCAATCTTGAGTTATGCTTAATTCTTTCCAATAAATCCCATTTGAATTCAATAGTCTTCATCATAAAAGTGCCAGTACAAGAAGTATCGAGCATGGAGCGATTATTGTGAGAAAGCCGAGCAATTTTTTTTTGAATAATCATTTCTCTTGAGAGCTCATGATTGGGGCATGAATATAACATTGAATTAAGCCTCCCCCAAGCTTGGGCGATGCTTTATCCTTCGCGAGGCCAAAAATTATATATATAATTACGATCACGTTGAACAAGATGCATAGGATAAAACTTCTGATGAAATTCCAATTTCAATCGCTTATAGTCCCATGATCCCATATCATCACATAGCCTATACCATGTCAATGCATCTCCCTTCAAACATAAAGGGAAGACCTTCCTCTTGATAACATCATCGGGCATACATGCAAGCTTAAATAATCCACAAACTTCATCCACATAGATTAGGTGTAAATTGGGAGGCAATGTTCCATCTCCTGCAAAAGGATTAGTTAGCAGTTTCTCTATCATACCCGAAGGAATTTCAAAGTAAACATTTTCATTTTCAGTAGGTTCAGTAGGTTGAGGATCAACTCTTTGCTCTACTGGTCGAGGTGAAGATACCCCGAACAAGCCCCTCAAAGGATTACTTTCCATAGTAACAAGTGACAGTAAATTTCAGCACACTATATAAAATTTTCCTTACCAAATTCCACCTACCAAAGGCGCTTCACTCCCCGGCAACGGCGCCAGAAAAGAGTCTTGATGACCCACAAGTGTAGGGGATCTATCGTAGTCCTTTCGATAAGTAAGAGTGTCGAACCCAACGAGGAGCAGAAGGAAATGACAAGAGGTTTTCAGCAAGGTATTCTCTGCAAGCACTGAAATTATAGGTAACAGATAGTTTTGTGATAAGATAATTTGTAACGGGTAACAAGTAATGAAAGTAAATAAGGTGCAGCAAGGTGACTGTCCGTGTCAAAACCGGCGGATCTCGGGTAGGGGGTCCCGAACTGTGCGTCTAAGACGGATGGTAACAGGAGGCGGGGGATACGATGTTTACCCAGGTTCGGGCCCTCTCGATGGAGGTAATACCCTACTTCCTGCTTGATTGATCTTGATGATATGAGTATTACAAGAGTTGATCTACCACGAGAACGTAGAGGCTAAACCCTAGAAGCTAGCCTATGGTATGATTGTTGTTGTCCTACGGACTAAACCCTCTGGTTTATATAGATACCGGAGGGGGCTAGGGTTACACAGAGTCGGTTACAAGGGAGGAGATCTACATATCCGTATTGCCAAGCTTGCCTTCCACGCCAAGGAGAGTCCCATCCGGACACGAGACGAAGTCTTCAATCTTGTATCTTCATAGTCCAACAGTCCAGCCAAAGTATATAGTCCGGCTATCCGAGGACCCCTAATCCAGACTCCTCAAGAGTCTCTGAACCAGGCTTCAATGACGATGAGTCCGGCGCGCAGATTGTCTTCGGCATTGCAAGGCGGGTTCCTCCTCCGAATATTCCATAGAAGATTTTGAACACAAGGATAGTGTCCGACTCTGCAAAACAAATTCCACATACCACCGTAGAGAGAATAATATTTCCACAAATCTAATCTGCCGAGAACTTTTCATAACATGACATCACGCCATGGTCCGGTCATTACGAACCGTTTTTCCCAGCCTGCCACTGCACGGGTTGCGAGGCAGTTTTATTGGCACGTCTTGTCGAAGCAGAGATCGGGTTCCCCTTATCACGAGATTCTCATCAATACGGGTGTGGGTAACCCAATCGTACCTGCTGGCACGACTCCTTGATTTTAGGCAAGTTCCAAACGGTCGTGCGAAGGGCGCTTGATATTCACCCTTTTTATAAAGGGGTCAAGGCCTGTCCTTTTCTTTTTGCGCTCGATCTTTCCCTTCTCCCACCTCGAATTCCAGCGCCCAAGGCGGAGGCCAAGTGCTTCGGACCCTCAATCATGTCCGGATCCAACCTTCAAGGCCGGTGGGTGGCCTCCTCCGTCACAGAGGAGGACATCAAGAAGCTAAGAGAAGCCAGGTATCTGACCGCTGAAATCTCGCACAGGCTGCCTGCTCAAGGGCAGGTCATCCCCACTCCTGAACCTAACGAGAGTGTCGTATTTGTTTCCCACTTCCTCCGATGGCTAGGCTTTAGTCTTGACCCCTTTGTTAGAGGGCTTATGTTCTATTACGGGCTCGATTTCCATGATCTGGCTCCGGATTCCATCCTTCACATCTCGTCGTTTATCGTCGTGTGTGAGGCCTTCCTCCGCATCGCCCCACACTTCGGCTTATGGCTCAAGACTTTCAATGTGAAGCCGAAGTTGATCGATGGGCGACACGCAGAGTGTGGAGGCGCCATAATAGGCAAAGGTGTCGATGCTCCATGGCCAAAGGGATCCTTCCCCGAGATGCCCAACTTATGGCAGCGGGGGTGGTTTTACATCACGGCTCCCCGAAGTACTAAGTGGGTAGCTGCCCCTGCCTTCCGTTCGGCCCCCCCGCCACAACTGGCATCATGGGTCAACAAGGGGATGGACTGGGGACCGGCTAATGACGTGCTGACATTGCAGAGTCGCATCCGGGATCTCCTCAAGAGAGACGTCAGCCTTGTCAAGGTAATGCAAGTCATGCTAGTTCGTCGGGTCCTGCCATGTCAACGTCGATCTCTCTGTATGTGGGACTTCAACCCGGAAGGACCGCGAACCATTCAGCTATTCTTCGGCGTGATGCTCGAAGAGATGTACAGATTGTTCTTCGGATCACGAATAAAGTGTCCGGACACCACCGAGGATGCGGGCCTAAACTGCAATCATCCAGACACCCAAGTAAGTAATTCTTCGGCCGAACATGATGTCTCTTTATTTATCACAACATCATTCTGAAAAGTCGGTCTTTGACCAGGACTGGATGAAAAAGGTGAAGATGATCAGGTGTTCGGGCCCCCTTCCCGAAGGCTCACCGGATCCTGTACTAGCCAGGACGCTTGAGCTTGCGCCTTATCAAGCGCCATCAGGGGAAGATAAAAGGGAGGAATAAAGAAGCCAAAAGCGGGTCTCACTCATCATTCATTCAAAACCGGGGGAATTAGTGCCTCCGTGAAGGAGGATAACCAGGGAGAAGAATCTAAAATTCTGTCTCCCCAAGGAAGGAAGAGGACCGCCTCTGAAGACTTGGAAACAATGGTTTCCAAGCGAGGGAAGAAACCTTTGTCAGGGGGCCCTACCCCGGAGGGCATCCTTACCGCACAGTGCCCGCAAGGGGACCAGCCCTCCACCGAGCTGTAATTAAACAAAAGTACTTTATAGTAAATATATCTTACTTTATTTCCGAAGGCAATAACCGAGACGTATGTCTTGTAGTTCGGATCATAGCCCTTCTTGACAGAGTTCATCTTCGGGGGATCTTCTTCCGGAGATGATGGAGAGCGAAATGCCTCCCCATGCCTCCCCGCCTCATGAGGTGGACGACCCAGAGGTGTCGTCACGAAGGATTTCTCCTGATCCACCAAGGCCAGAAGGTAACCCTTCGGTCTCCCGAAGTCCGGAGTATTCGGCTCCTAAGGGGAGCAACAGAAAGAGTCCAGAACTGTCCGGTGCGCGACCAGACGCACTGATGAATCTTCTGGAGCGAGCGGCTATCTCAGAGGTGCATCGTACATTAATGGGTATGGTGGTTGAGAGGATTTCATCGCCGAAAGCGGGTTGCATGAAGCTTTTATGAGCCTGCTGAGAGGCTTTGAGGTACGCAAAGTAATATGTATATTTTTTATTGTACCGCACACGCTAGGTGTGCCCTATGCAGATAGTAGCCCATGAGACTCTGGTTGCCGTTGAAAAAGGCGGCAAACAGAGGATCATAGTCCCAGGTAATGATCATGCCGCTTTCATGTGCGGTAATTTGAGGGTCCGTGGCTAAGCCGGATGGTGAGTTTGCCGAATCAAGCGGCAACTTGATGCGGCAGATGCCGACATCGTGCTTGTAAACAGGCGGCTTCACGAGGCACATGGTATGTATTCTCCGGTGGTCAACATATATTAAGAGGAGCATGATGCTAATATCTATAATATGCTGTGACTGCAGATGGAGCTGCCGCCGTGGAGACCCTTCGGGCAGAACTTGCCCGAGCTAAGGAACAAGCCAGAAGGAGTGATGCGGCCGCCATAGAGGCGGTTGAAGAGTTAAGAGCCGAACAGGCTGCACATTGCCAGAGCAAAGAGAAAATGGCCAAGATGGCTGTTGAGTTGAAGGATGCCGTCGACCGTTATGAGCTTCTTGAAAGGAAAAGTCAAACAAAGACCGCGGACCTGGAGAAAGCCATGGTAGCAGCCAAGGAAACCCGCTCTAAAATCAGAGCGGCGAATGAGGAGCTACGTCAAGCCGGAATCACGGCTGGGAAGCCCTTTTTGTTGCGGACGAAGTTCGGAGATCCTAAGTATGCCCTTCGGATCAATTATGGAGTTCTCGCGGACGCCGTGCTTGGATTTGGCAATGAGTGTCATTGATGCGACTCAAGTTTTTCAAGATCAAAAAGATCACGAAGTGGAAAAGTTGTTACGGTCGGAGTTCAATGCTCCAGTAGCGTCATTCTTTGTTAAATGAGCAAATGGCCGAGTGGGCTGAGCTCCATAGGTTGTCCGGACTTGCCATGAGGTCTGTCGTGGATCGTCTTTGGCCGGAAGGACCAAGGCCAAATAGTTATTTTGGTCTAGTGCAACGATTCCTTGGGTGCTGTGCCGCATATCGACGGTGTAAAGAGGTCGGACTGCATAGAGTGTGCGTGGATGGCTCTTGCCCGTGTCAAGACATACTGGTCAAAGATGGAGGCCACCGCTATTGCAACCCAGAATCCGGCCATAGGCCAGGTTTCGGCCGAGCACTATTTTGAAGAAGTCCTAGAAGGTGCTCGTTTAATAGAGGCTCAGTGCTCGAAGAGTGTCATGTTTGAGTGACATCTATCCCAATTGTAAAAAACAATGCTATTTGAATTATAAAGGTTGTGTTTATACTTTTGCCTGAAAGTATTATTATGCCTCCTGTGCGGTCGTTTATATATATAAACACTATTCTGATCACGGGATCAGAACAATATTCTGATCACAACCTGACCTGCCCCGCTAGTAGTACGTTGAACTTCCCCGTGAACTCGGTTGAACTTCCGCCAACATTGCCCAAACGGGCTTGTGATATACCGTTGGAAAGCTATGGACACCAATATCATGACCCAACTTAAATTTTTGGCAAAATATAAGCGGTTTAAGAGCAGTTTTGAAAACCGTTTTTTCTTCGCACAAAAAACGTGAATCGTATTTTCGATCGCATTTCTAAACTGTTTATCGAAATGAGGCATATAATATGGCGTTGGAAAGCTACTGCAAAACCGCTCCTTCCACATGTTGAAAGTTTTTTCTAATTCCATATGGTTAAAGAGTAATTTGAAAAAATGTAAAATTTCATAAACCGAACAGCTGAGTTCGTTTTTTTATGTCATTTCTAAACGGCTAATCCAATGGAGGCATATGATATGGCGTTGGAAAGCTTATGAAAATGCGCTACTTTTTTATCTGGAAAGTATTTTTCTAATTTTGATTTAAGAGTAATTTAGAAAATGGTCCAAGTTCTACCGAGTTCGTATTTTTCGAGCTAATTTTTTGAATGATATGGCGTTGGAAAGCTTGAACAAATGCGAAACTTTTTGGTATGTATTGTTTCTCCTAATTCTTTACGGTTTTAAGTCAGTTTCGAAAATGGAGAAAAACGTATTTTCACCGTAATTTCTACAAACTTTATCGGAATTGGGCAAATAATATACCGTTGAAAAGCTACGAAAAATGCGAAACTTTTTCATGTTGATGGTTTTCTCTAATTCCTAGCTGTTTTCCAGTAATTACGAAAAAGGCGGGATCATTCGTTCTGCCTCTACCGCGAAACAGATTCTTCGAAAATGCACCGCGTGAAGAACCCTGAACTTCTCGGTGCGTGTACCTGAACTTCACTCTGTTTTTCACGTGATTTTTTTGCTCATGGATCTTCATCCACTGCTCGTAGCTCTCCATCCCACTCACGGGAATTGAGCGGGTGATATACCGATGGAAAGTCAGTAAACACGCAACTTTCCCGTGTTGATCATTTTTTGATACTCGCGACGATTTTGAAAGTTTTTCATCTGAAATTCATTCAGCGTAGTAGTTGGACTTCATGTTATTTTCACGGTGAATTTCTATGACATATTTTTGTTTGTACACGCGTCTGAACTTCCTTCTGTACGAACCCGACCTTTATCGAAATTTTGAAAACCGTTTTTTCTTCGTACAAAAAACGTGGATCGTATTTTCGATAGCATTTCTAAACCGTTTAGCAACTAAATACTCGTTTTAGATAGGAATCTCGCTCATAGGCGGATTTTGCACTCGGGTCGTGAAGAACTTGCGTTTTTTGCGATTTTATTGCCTGAGTTGTTCGACCTGAACTTCCCCATGTGCTAGGTTAAACTTCCCGTAACATTGTCCAAATAGGGCCTGCTATATACCGTTGGAAAGCTATAGACACGAGTATCATGAACCAAGTTAAAATTTTCGCAAAATGTAAGCGGTTTAAGACCAGTTTTGAAAACCGTTTTTTCTTCACACAAAAAACGTGAATCGTAATTTCGATCGCATTTCTAAACCGTTTATCGGAATGAGGCATATAATATGGCGTTGGAAAGCTGCTGCAAAACCGCTCCTTCCACATGTTGAAAGTTTGTTCTAATTCCCTATGGTTAAAGAGTAATTTGAAAAAACGTAAAATTTCGTAAACCGAACAGCTGAGTTTGTTTTTTCGATGTCATTTCTAAACGGCTAATCCAATGGAGGCATATGATATGGCGTTGGAAAGCTTATGAATATGCGCTACTCTTTCATCTTGGAAGTTTTTTTCTAAGTTTGAATGGTTTAAGAGTAATTTAGAAAATGGTCCAAGTCCTACCAAGTTTGTATTTTCAAGCTAATTTTTTAACTGTACTTCCGAATGCAACAAATGATACGGCATTGGAAAGCATGAGGAAATACGAAACTTTTTTATATATATTGTTTCTCTCAGTTCCTTACTGTTTTAAGTCGATTTTAGAAATGGCTAAAAATGTATTTTTGCCGTAATTTCTACAAACTTTATCGGAATTGGACAAATAATATACCGCTGAAAAGCTACGGAAAATGCGAAACTTTTTCATGTTGATGGTTTTGTCTGATTCCTAGCCGTTTTCAAGTAATTTTGAAAACGACGGGATCATTCGTTCTGCCTTTATCGCGAAACAGATTTTTCAAAAATGCATCGCGTGAAGAACTTGAACTTCTCGGTGCGTGTACCTGAACTTCACTCTGTTTTTCATGTGATTTTTCTTGCTCGTAGCTCTTCATCCACTCACCGGAATTGAGCAGGTGATATACCGATGGAAAGCTGTTGTAAACACGCAACTTTCCCGTGTTGAACATTTTTTCATACTCGTGATGATTTTAAAAGGTTTTCATCTGAAATTCATTCAGCGTAGTAGTTGAACTTCCTGCTGTTTTCACGTTGAACTTCTGTGACGTATTTTTGTTTGTAATTTTGTCATCCATTTCGTCAGTGTTACACAAATGATATTCTTTTTGTACAAACCTCTCACAATATTTTTTTAACTTTCTCCGTCCGAGGACTTGAACTTACACAAATGATATTCCTGCCGTTTTGAAATAAATTAGAAAATGACGAGATCATGATTTCTGCCTTCATCGCGAATGGAAATGCACTGCGTGAAGTAGTTGAACTTCTCGGGCATATCTGTTTTGAACTTCACTCTGTTTTTGACGTGCTGTGTTTTGAAGTGCTATTTTTTGCACTGCGTGAAGTAGTTGAACTTCTAGGGCATGTCTGGTTTGAGAGAATTATTTTAAAACGAAAAAACAACATATTTTTTATGTATTTTAAATACACGATGAACCTCTCTCACAAGATTTTTTTGAACTTTTCCTCACTGAGCACTTGAACTTCTAGCAACCATTTTTTCGTTTATGAGTTGTTTTCAAAAGTGCAAAAAAATGGTGTTGTGTTTTTATTTTTTGAACAGGTAAATTCTAGGTTTTAATAAACTCCAAAACTTCTCTGTTATTTCAATTTGAACTTCACCTTTTTATTTTTTGAGTAAAGAATTGCATTCGATTTTTATACGGAAAAAATCTTAGTTTTGTAATAAACATTATACAACTTCTTCGTTATTTCGAACTGAAACTTCTTGGTTTATTAGTTAGCAACGGGAAAATTTCAATTTTTTGTGATAAATATTGAACTGCTCCATTTCTTGGTTTATTATTTAGTATCGAGAAAATCTGAGTTATTCATATACATTGAACTATTGTATTTTTTAAAATTAAACTTCTTGGTTTTTTTAATTTGGACTTCTTGGTGTTATTCATTTTGTATTCTATTACTTTTTTGGTGCTATTCATTGTACTATTCTATTTTTCTATTATATTGAGCTGCTTTTTTTTCTAGCAAACCGTTGGTAAACAACTTTTTGGATTGTTGTAAAACACATAAAAAACTAAATACTTTTCAGACACTAAAACCAAGAAAATCACATAATGTAATTTTTTTATATCTTTTAGAACCAAGGAAACGTGACTTTTGTTTTTATAACTAACGACTTCTCTATTTTTTAAATTTGGACTTCTTGCTTTTATTTCTTTAATAACGAGAAAAGTTCCAGGTTTTTTAATAAACATCAAGCCACTCGGTTTTTTATATTTGAACTTCTAGATTTTTTAAAATGAAAAAAACCCTTTTTTATATATATTGTTTTGAGACGCTTTGTTTTCTTTTCATTTGACCTTCTTTGGGTTTTGTAACAAATATTGAACTTCTTCGTATTTTAAATTTGAACCTCTAGGTTTTTTTCTAGAAATGGGGAAATCCTTTTTTATAATTTTTGAAATGCAATTTTTGAGTTTGAACTTCAAAGGTAATCTTTGGTATCGCACAAAAGAATGAACATGTATCTCTCAACTCAATAAATGATTCGAATAAATGTTTTATAGTGTGATATATCTAGAACAATAACACTGAACTAGTGCTCTAGCACATTAAGCCATACTAATATAACAAATGGTGGGCACTTTACCGTAAATCCTACCTACTACGAGGTTTCTTCCGGATAAGCTGCAACTACAAGCTAAAATGGTCGCGAGCATGTAACACGTATTTGTCGACCATCACAAAGTGACCTTCCAACAGTACATGGAGAAGGGACCCTCCCTTGGCAGTGTTGCACACTTCAACACTATATTTGGTAGCATATAATGAACACAGCAAGTTCAGACATGAAGACTGAAGAAAATATAATATAGGTTTAGAGAATTCCAAACTTCAAATTTCACTCTCACCTAAATGTTTTCACAAAATACTTGAGAACTTAAACTACATATACAAAGCGAATCTGGACTGAAATACTACAACATACGCTAGCAAATAACAACAGCTTCACCCGACAAAAGGGCACAACACATAACAACAAAGAGTAGTGTAGCGGCAGATTGGTCTTCATCTAGCAGCAGATTTACATGGAGGAGCAGCAAGAATTTACACGTTCAAGCAAGAGGCGATGGGAAGGTCGATCGGATGCGCCAAAGAAGGTCACTGCGATGGATGCTTAGGCAGGGCAGGAGGCCCCGCCAACAGCCAAGAATGCCCCGAGGCAACAGCTTTCGGGAGAAGGGGCTGGAGCAGGTCCCGACGGATCATGGGGAACAGGCGGCGGAGCTCGGGAGGTGGTGACGAAGCTTGCAGGGGCCGAGGCAGCGGTGATGGGATCCGTGGAATCATGCACGGGGTGCTGGTGGGCGGTGGCGGTGGATCCGTGTCGGCGCGCCACGGGGTGTTGGGGACGGCCCGCTCCGTTGGAGGGAGAAGGGAGGAGGTGGCTGGTTGAGGCGCCGAGCTGCTCTGATGCCGGGCGCCCTGCTCGCTCCTCCCAGCCAAGGCCTCTTCCTTGTGTTCCTCCGTCCGGAAGCTAAGAAGACCGGTTCCGCACACCTGGGGATATCCCGGTGGTGGTGAACAGCGGTGCGACGGGATATCCGGTGGCGCTGGGATTCGGTAGGCGGCGGCGCCCGGAGCAGGTGGAGGAACTTGGTCGTGCGGGATGGCGGGTTGGATTGGAATCCAGCGACGTGGTGGACGCGTTGGCGGCGAGGTTGAAGCGAGCGGCAGGAGAGTGGGTGGCGGTCTGCGGAGTCTTTGTGGTGGTGCGGCGGCGGGCCGGGCCTCATGTGGCGGCGGGAAGATGTCGCCATGGCGCGATCCCATGCGACAAGCCAGTGGTGGTAGGTGGCCGGAGTTAGGAGGAGGAGGGAAGCACGCCGGAGCCGTGGGGCAGCGACGGGAGGCGCACCGGAGCCGTGGGGCAGCGACGGGAGGCGCACCGGAGCCGTGGGGCAGCGACGGGAGGCGCGCCGGAGCCAGGTAGGCGGCGACGGGAGGTTGGTCGGGAGGATCGTGGGAGGATGCGTGGGAGTGGATAAGATGGGCGCGGAGGGATTTTTTCTTTTACTGGAAGTTCGGGTGGGCTGCCTTTTACAGATCCAGCAACATCTCCGCGCACGCCCTTATAGGGCCGACCATGATCCGAATAACTATTCTAATCCCAGGATTAGAATAGTGTTACTCTCTCTCTCTCTCTCTCTCTCTATATATATATATATATATATATATATATATATATATATATATATATATATATATATATATATATATAGGACAAATGTTTCCTACAAGCAGTGGTAGTTACCACCACTTGCGTTTTGTATGTTGTATGTAATATCTGTCGAAACCGAGAGTATGTACGTGTAGTATGTAGTATATAACAATGATTTGGTAGTATGTACCATTTTTTGAGTATGCTCTTTCTTACGTACAAATATGTACATATTTCATAAATATAACAAAAACTATGGGCTCATATGCAATTTTTTCACGTAACTTGTTTTGAAATATCTTAGATATAGTATATGAACATATTTAAAATAATAAACTAGTATATATAGTACCACTTGGTAGTATATGAGATATGTGGGGTAACTACCACCGGGTGATAGGATGGATTTTCCCTATATACACATCTGGGCTATTCTGTTACGCGTAACAGAATATTATTGTGTTACCCTTTTTGAACTGACGTTTTCAGGTGGTTGTACTGATGTTTTTGAAGCGGTTGAACTGATGCTTTCAGTTGTGTTTAAAAGATTGTCTTCTTTAGTTCAAAAACTTTTTGTAACTTTTTTGTCGGAACGGGGCATGTAATATATCGTTGGAAAGCTCTTGACAACCATATTTCAACCATATTTCAAATATATTTCAAGTATATTGAACCATATTAAGAGTAGTTTTGAAAAAACCGTTTTTTTCAAAACCAAAAACGTGAATCGTATTTTGGACTCAATTTTCAAAAGGTTTGTCGGAATTGAGCAAATAAGATGGCGTTGGAAAGCTGGTGAAAATCCGCATCGTCCATATATGTATTGTTTTTTCTAATTCTATATGATTTAAAAGTAATTTGAAAAACGGTGAAATTTTGGGCGAAATGTATTTTCGCGATGTTTTGCAAACGGTTTGTCGGATTGACGCAAATGATACGGCGTTGGAAAGCTATAGAAAATGCGCAACATTTTCGTATAGGAATGTTTTTCTAATTTCTTACGGTTTAAAAACGAATTCGAATACGGTCAAATTTGATTTTGAACGCGATTTTTTTAAAAAGTTTGTCGAAATATGGAAAATAGTATACCGTTGGATAGCTATCGAAAATTCGGAACTTAGTCATGTTGAACGCTTTTCTCTACTTCGCAACAGTTTAAGAGTAATTTTGAATACGGCATGACGGATCCTCGCTGTTTTCTCGTTTGAAAAAGCAGTAGTCGTCTTGATATATGTGTATGTTTGTACTGAGCTTTTTTTGTAGAGTAATTTTGAATGGTTCTGAAAAATGGTACTTGTACTGATGCTTGCATGGGTTTGTACTAAGCGTGTTTTCACTAACTAGACTTTCCTATGTTTTTTGGGTAATATTTTTCTCGTAAGTTTCCAACGGTTTATTGTATCATCGCCCCTGTACTTGTATGGTTTGTATCATCGAACTGAATGATATTTTATTTAAAAAGAAAATGTGTTTTTTTAACTCAACATTTTTTTGACAACGATGTTCTGAACTTCTCTCATTTTACGACTTGTACTGAGGTACTTACTAAGCAGGATTTTCATGGGGTTTCTTTTTTTGCTTGAATTTTTACAATTTGAATTTCTTCCATTTCTTTTATTCTGAACGGACCACCGTTTTTAACTCGTACTGAGGTACTTACTATGCCCTAACTGGGGTGGCTGTCGCGTGTCTCGGCGAGGAAGAAGACGGCTTCGGGGCGAGATCGATTCGACCGTGGCTGGTCCGGTCGGTAGGATGTCATGTAAGGTGGGGGTGACAGCGCAGGCGGCGGGCTCAGTGGCGGTGCAACGGAGGGGCTCGGGGTGGCCGGCCTTGAGGCGGGGATGGCGGTCTTGGCGGCGGAGGAGAGGCTGGGATTACCTGTGACGCCAGCCCGGGAGGCAGACATGGCAGCAGCCGGAGGTCGTGACAGCCGACGAGCTCGTCGCATGGGAGGCGCTGGAGGATCTGCACCCGTCGGACGGGAGGTGCGCTGAAGGGGTCGGCGCTGTCGGAGGGAAGGCGCACAGGAAGGGCGAGCCCGTCGGCGAGGAGGCATACGGACGCCGGCGGCAGCACAGCGTCGGAGGAGTGACCCACGGCGCCGCAGCTCCCTCGCTCGGCCGCCGCCGCCGCCGCTTCATGGCTGCCTCCGGCGGTAGGAGGCGGCTAGGTTGGGGACGGGTCGGGAGTTTCTCCCGTGGCTCAGCGTCACGCCCTTATAGGGACCGAGGGTAACAGAATAATATTCTGTTACCGGTAACTGAATATATATAACCTGAAAGTTTGCAGTCGTCGGCTTCAGCCCCCACGCATATAATGCGGGGGTGTTCGCAAAAGTGTGTGTTCAAACTTGATCCAACGTCTTGGTCCATTAAGGAGGTGGTAGCGCGGTGAACGAGGCAATCGGACTATATTGTTTAACACTTTCACTTAACCATAGGAGTTTGATAGTTGGGCTACTATATAGCCCCTGGTACTTCCGCGCTCATCCGAGTACGGGGCGCGTACGTACATGACCGGGAAAACTGGCCCTTCGTTAATGCGGAGGAATCTCGAAGATTTCGCTAAGTCATCGAGTGGTTGACCAGTCTCGCGCTTTATCAAGACTGTCAGTTTTCAGCTTTCTCTACTGAGGTGCTCATCCGGATGAACCATGGCACAATCGCAGTAGTTCTTCCGGTGCCGCCTTAGCCGATAGAGCGGAACGTAAGGTAGCAAAATGCGGGAGCCGGGCAAACCCAACATTTGACCAAAGACATGATTCGAAGCTGGTGCATATAAGGCCAAACTCGCGACGCCGAACACTCCCTAAGGTGTTTGGTCTTTATAACATGTACCGGGCTGAGTAACACCCTTGATAAAGGACCCTAAATTTCCAGGTACGTGCATTAGTCTGACGTGGCGAAACGCCAAGAACGCCAAAGATCCCTCACGGTTGTGTTAGGTATCCGGGGTGTCAAGCAACAAGAGACAAGAAAAAGGTTTACACAGGGTCTTAATCTAAAAAGAAACCTTTGAGCGGGGCCCTGCTGCACGTCTGTGCCTGTGTCTCCATTGTGCCGTATCCTGGAAGGGTGTAGCACGATTGTCATCTGTAAAAGAGAAAAACTTAGATGAAAGACTTCGTGCCAAAAACTGATTATTCTCATTAGAAGTAAATCTAAATGGGGTAAAGCCGAACGGTAGTCCTTTTTACATGCGGGAAGCCCCTGGTACCGCCTATGGGGGTATATCCATCAAACCAATCTCAGGTTTATCTAAGCTGTTACAGCTAGTGGTGCGCCGAACTCGTCTAGCTGTGTCCGTGGTCTTGAACACCGACCATTTATTCTGGTTGGAGAAGGCCATTTAGTGTTTGGCTGCTAAAGCCGCCACACGTTCTTCCGCGCGTAAGGAATGCTCAGTGTTTCCGCTAACTATTATGATGCCACGTGGACCGAGCATCTTAAGCTTAAGAGAAGCGTAATTCGGTACTGCATTAAAACGAGCAAAGGATGTTCTTCCGAGTAGTGCTTGATAGCCGCTGCGTAATGGAGCGATGTCGAAGGTTAACTTTTCACTTCGGAAGTTGTCGGGAGAACCGAATACAACCTCTAGTACTAGAGAGCCCGTACAGCAGGCCTCTGGGCCTGGTATTACTCCTTTAAAGGTAGTATTGCTTTGACTGATTCTTGTCGGGTTTATCCCCATTTTGTGGACTGTGTCCTGATATATGAGATTAAGACTACTGCCGCCGTCCATGAGGACTTGGGTGAGATGGTATCCATCGATTATTGGGTCTAGCACCAAGGCAGCCAATCCTCCGTGCCAGATACTAGTCGGGTGATCCCTATGATCAAAAGTGATCGGGCAGGCCGACCAAGGGTTGAACTTAGGGGTGACGGGCTCTACAGTGCATATGTCTCGGAATGCGTGTTTGCTCCTTCTTTTTGTTACGTGAATCATGTTCACTGCTTTGACCTCTGGTGGGAATTTTTTCTGTCCCCCAGTGTTTTGCTGGCGAGGCTCATCCTCGTCTTCACTTGGTGTCTCCCTCCCCTTGTGTTCGGCGTTTAGCTTGTCGGCCTGCTTGAAGACCCAGCATTCTATGTGCGTGTGATTTGCAGGTTTATCGAGGTGCCATGAATCTGACATAACTTGTCTAGAATCTTGTTTAGGCCGGACGGTCCATCTCTGTTGCCTTTAAAAGGCTTTTTCCGTTGACCGGGTCGAGAGCCCCTAAATCCGGCATTTATCGCCGTGTTGTCTGGGCTGTCTTTATTATTTCGACGCTTGCTTTTACTGCGTCGTGGTTTTCCATTGCCATCCCTGACTTCATATGTGCCTGGGTCGCTGGTGCTACTACGGGCCAGCCAGCTATCTTCGTCCGTGCAAAAGTGGGTCATGAGGCTTGTTAGGGCTGCCATTGTCCTTGGTTTTTCTTGGCCGAGGTGTCTGGCAAGCCATTCATCTCGGACGCTGTGTTTGAAAGCTGCTAAGGCTTGGCGTGCAGGCGCCGATGATTTGATTCTTCTTAGTGAGAAATCTGTTCCAAAGCTTTTGGGCTGACTCTCCAAGCTGTTGAATTATATGACTTAAATAAATGCGCATCCGGAGGTCGGACATAGGTCCCTTGAAAGTTAGCCCTAAAAGCATCCTCAAGCTCCTCCCAACTTACAATTGAGTTTTCGGGGAGGCTCTTCAGCCAGTGTCGAGCTGGTCCTTTCAGCTTGAGGGGCAAGTATTTGATGGCGTGGAGATCGTCTCCGCGAGCCATATGGATATGGAGGATGAAGTCCTCAATCCAGACCCCAAGGTCTGTCATTCTGTCGTACGCCTCTATGTTCACGGGCTTGAATCCCTCTAGAAATTCATGATCCAGCACCTCATCGGTGAAGCATAGGGGGTGCACGACACCCCTGTATTTGGATGTGTCATGGCGTTATGACGGTTGTAGTGTTCGGTTTTGATTCTGTGCTGGAGCGCGCTTCCTAGATCCGTAGATGGATCTGGTCACGCCGGCTTTTTGATGCAAGTCCTCGCGTGAATCCTGTGCTGATTTATGTGCGGCCTTGTTAGCTGCCCTATCGCGGCCACGAGGTGGTCGATCCGACCGATCGGCCTTTTCATTTTTCGGCTGTATAGGCTCTAAAGCCTCGTCATCGAATTCAGGCAGCAGCTTGCGCTTTGGATAGCTTTTTCTATGGCGACTGCCACCGTACTTTTCTTCAGTGTCGAGCACTTTGTTCCATCTACTGTTGAGTGTATTTTGCGCAGCCTTGAGCCTTTGCTTCTGCTTCTTTAAACTCCTCGCGGTGGCAATAAGCCTTCTATGGAGGTTCTCTTGCTCCAAGTGCCTTTTCGGGATGATGTGTGCATCGTCGTCCGGACTGTTATCCTCTCCGGAGGCAGGTTGATTAGCTCTACCCTCGGCGTCATTGTGATCGGACGGCGGCTCTGTACTATGTTCACCGTCCGCTGGTTCATCTTGCTCTGTCGCTGGATCCATGTGGTCGTCGTTTCCTTTGGGGTCGACCGGGGTATTATTTTTTTCATGCGCTGTTGTCGCTGTTTTTGCCGAGGCGGGATTTGGGGAGGCGTCTATGTGGTTGCTTTGGTTGCTTCTCGAGGGAACTATCCTTCGCTGCATCCTTACGTTCCTCGTCATTGTTTTCTTTGGGTGTATCCACCATATATACATCGTGTGATGAAGTGGTTGTCCAGCGCCCTGTGGGCGGTGGTTCCTGTTCCTCTCCTGCATCGTCGTCCATACCGTCGATGTCTTCGGAGTCGAAATCGAGCAAGTCGATTAAGCCGTCGACAGTGGCTATTAAGTGGGTGGTGGGTGGGGAATGAATTTCTTTGTCGTACGCTTCCCACTCGAGTCGTATATAGTTCGGCCGAGGGTCTCCTGACAAGGAGAGAGACCTTAGTGAATTTAGCACATCGCCCAGAGGCGAGTGTTGAAAGATATCCGCGGAGGAAAACTCCAGGATCGGCGCCCAATCAGATTCGCTAGGCACGAACGCATGTGGTTTGGAGCCCGTGGCCGGGAACGAATCCAAGGATCCGGCAACACGGGTCTCATAGGAGGTGAAGTCAGTATTCGGCTTGATTGCCGCTGAGTGTGTGGCCTCCATGGCGGGGTCCATCCACCCGTCCTCGGACGGCGCGATCTGCTCCGGATCGAGGGCCGGAGTTTCCACAGGCGTGATCTCCTGAGCACCATCCGACGGCAGAGTTAGGTCATGCTTTCGTCGTGGATCGTATGGCGGCGACTCGACATAGGCTCGAATCCGTCAAAGATCAAGTCTCCGCGGATGTCGGCGGTATAGTTTCAATTTCCAAACCTGACCTGACGGCCAGGGGCGTAACTCTCGATCTGCTCCAGATGGCCAAGCGAGTTGGCCCGCAGAGCGAGGCCGCCGAATACAAAGATCTGTCTGGGGAGAAAAACAACACCCTGGATCACATCGTTGTCGATGATCGAAGGAGCCATCAAACCTTATGGTGACGGCACAGTGGAACTCTCAATGAAAGCACCAATGTCGGTGTCAAAACCGGCAGATCTCGGATAGGGGGTCCCGAACTGTGCATCTGAGGCAGATGGTAACAGGAGGCGGGGGACACGATGTTTACCCAGGTTCGTACCCTCTCGATGGAGGTAATACCCTACTTCCTGCTTGATTGATCTTGATGATACGAGTATTACAAGAGTTGATTTACCACGAGATCGCAGAGGCTAAACCCTAGAAGCTAGCCTATGGTATGATTGTTGTTGTCCTATGGACTAAACCCTCTGGTTTATATAAACACCATAGGGGGCTAGGGTTACACAGAGTCAGTTAAAAGGGAGGAGATCTACTTATCCGTATTGCCAAGCTTGCCTTCCACGCCAAGGAGAGTCCCATCCGGACACGGGGCGGAGTCTTCAATCTTGTATCTTCATAGTCCAACAGTCCGGCTAAAGTATATAGTCCGGCTGTCTGAGGACCCCCTAATCCAGGACTCCCTCAGTAGCAAAGGACAAGCCTAGACAAACTTTTATATAGAGAAAAGCGCTCCCGAGGACACATGGGAATTATCGTCAAGCTAGTTGTCATCACGTTCATATGATTCACGTTCGGTACTTTGATAAGTTGATATGTGGGTGGACCAGTGGACAAACGTCCCACTTATGATTAACTCCTATTGCAAGCATCCGCAACTACAAAAGAAGTATTAAGGTAAACCTAACCATAGCATGAAACATATGGATCCAAATCAGCCCCTTACGAAGCAACGCATAAACTAGGGTTTAAGCTTCTGTCACTCTAGCAACCCATCATCTAATTATTACTTCCCAATGGCTTCCTCTAGGCCCAAACAATGGTGAAGTGTCATGTAGTCGACGTTCACATAACACCACTAGAGGAGAGACAACATACATCACATCAAAATATCAAACGAATAACAAATTCACATGACTACTAATAGCAAGACTTCTCCCATGTCCTCAGGAACAAACGTAACTACTCACAAATCATATTCATGTTCATAATCAGAGGGGTATTAATATGCATAATGGATCTGAACATATGATCTTTCCACCAATTAAACCAACTAGCATCAACTACAAGGAGTAATCAACACTACTAGCAACCCACAGGTACCAATCCCAGGCTATGAGACAAAGATTGGATACAAGAGATAAACTAGGGTTTCAGAGGAGATGGTGCTGGTGAAGATGTTGATGGAGATTGGCCCCCTCCCGATGAGAGGAGCGTTGGTGATGATGATGGCGATGATTTCCCCCTCCCAGAGGGAAGTGTCCCTGGCAGAACAGCTCCGCCAGAGGCCTAGATTGGTTCCGCTAAGGTTCCGCCTCGTGGCGGCGGAGTCTCGTCCCGAAAGCTTGCTTTTGATTTTTTTCTCGGATGAAAGACTTCATATAGCAGAAGATGGGCACCGGAGGGCCACCAGGGGGCCCACGAGGCAGGGGGGCGTGCCCAGGAGGGTAGGGCGCGCCCCCACCCTCGTGGCCAGGGTGTCCTGGGCGCGCCCCCACCCTTGTGGCCAGGGCGTGGGCCTCCTCTGGTATTTTCTTCGCTCAGTATTTTTTATTATTTCCAAAAATGACTTCCGTGGAGTTTCAGGACTTTTGGAGTTGTACAGAATAGGTCTGTAATATTTGCTCCTTTTCCGAGAATTCCTTTACCGGCATTCTCCCTCTTTATGTAAACCTTGTAAAATAAGAGAGAATAGGCATATGTATTGTGACATGATGTGTAATAACATCCCATAATGCAATAAATATCAATATAAAAGCATGATGCAAAATGGACGTATCAACTCCCCCAAGATTAGACCTCGCTTGTCCTCAAGCGGAAGCCGATAATGATAAATATGTCCACATGTTTAGAGATAGAGGTGTCGATAAAATAAAATACGGACATGAGGGCATCATGATCATTCTTATAACAGCAACATATATGGATATTGTCGTATTATTTCTTATGATAAAGTAACAATCTATCCACAATGTCAGGTATGAATCAGAAACTTCATTGAGAACTAACAAACGATAACCTCAGTCATTGAAGCAATTGCAATTTATCATAACATCAGAAAGAGTCTATGTAAGAGCTTTTCAGCAAGTCCACATACTCAACTATCATTTAGTCTTTCACAATTGCTAACACTCATGCAATACTTGTGGTTACGGAGTTTTAGTCGGACACAGAGAAAGATAGGGGCTTATAGTTTCGCCTCCCAACCTTTTACCTCAAGGGTAATGTCAACAATAATAGTTCATGCTAACTTACATCCGATTAGATATATATATATATATATATATATATATATATATATATATATATATATATATATATATATATCAGGATCTTTCCAACACAATGTGCTTGCCAAAGGATAAAATGTAAAAAGGAAAGGTGAAGATCACCATGAATCTTGCATAAGGTAGAAAATAAAGGTAAAAGATAGGCCCTTCGCAGAGGGAAGCAGAGGTTGTCATGCGCTTTCAGGGTTGGATGCACAAAATCTTAATGCAAAAGAACGTCACTTTATATTGCCACTTGTGATATGGACCTTTATTATGCAGTCCGTCACTTTTATTTCTTCCACATCACGAGATCGTATACAGCTTATTTCCTCCACACTAATCAATCATACATATTTAGAGAGCAATTTTTATTGCTTGCACCGATGACAACTTACTTGAAGGATCTTACTCAATCCAAAGGTAGATATGGTGGACTCTCATGGAAAAATTGGTTTTAAGGGTATTTGGAAGCACAAGTAGTATCTCTACTTGGTGCAAAGAATTGGCTAGCATGAGGGAGAAATGCAAGCTTAACATGTTGGATGATCCATGACAATATACTTTATTTCAGATATAAGAAAACATAACCCATTACGTTGTCTTCCTTGTCCAACATCAACTCTTTAGCATGTCATATTTTAATGAGTGCTCACAATCATAAAAGATGTCCAAGATAGTATATTTATATGCGAAACCTCTCTTTATTTATTACTTCCTATTAATTGCAACAATGACCAAAACTATGTTTGTCAAATCTCAACAACTTTTAATCATCATACTCTTTCTATGTGAAGTCATCACTCTCCATAAGATCAATATGATCTCTTTATTTCTTTTTATTCTTTCTTTTTCTTTTATTCCCTCAAGATCATAGCAAAATAATCAAGCCCTTGACTCAACACTAATCTTTATTATATAGCTCACGGACTCGATTACATAAAGGGATCGTAAGGCGAAACTCAAAACTAAATCGTACCAAAAACTTTATTCTACTAGATCTAGATAATACCAAAAGGATCGAACTAAGAAAAACGGTAAAGATAGGAGTGTGATGGTGATACGATACCGGGGCAACTCCCCCAAGCTTGGCAGTTGCCAAGGGGAGTGCCCATACCCATGTGATTATATCTCTTTTGTTGGTGAAGAAGATGGTGGCGTTGTTGATGATGTGGGCTTCTCGCCCATCTTCCAAGGCATAGGCTCACCATCATAGAAGGATGATAGAGTCTCCGGGATCCTCAAATCTGCAGCCAAACTCATCCTCTTGAGTCTATATTCATACTCACAGTTTTGGTTTTGCAGGTCATATATTTGAGCTTGGAGGTGCTCGATCTTCTCATGAAGCTTGAAGATGGTCTCCCCAATGTTCTTGGCATCCAGCTTGTGATTGTTGGTGAACTCCGCGATCATCATATGGTTGGCGTTGAGTCCGCGTTCCACCATCCCCTGGCACTTGAAAACTTGTTGCTCCATTGCTTCGAATCTCGTCTCCACGCTTCCTGTCCTCCTTGGTCCCTCAACATCGCGGATGTGCAGCAACCCATCACGCATCTCAATGGTTTGAGGGTGTTGCAGCACCTCCGCGAGGTAGGGGTTGATGACCTTCTCGAAGAACTTGTCCTTAGGGGCGCTTGGAGATGTCACGGTGATCTAGATCTGTCAGAAAAGCAGCTCAAAACGAAAACAGAGGATATTTGCATGATACAGGAGTCAAAACCTTCGGGAGATTATATAATGAATTTTTACCGAGCGAAAGAAGTATCGTGAAAGAAAACAGAGTCCGGAGAGCATACGAGGTGCACACGAGGTAGGGGGACGCGCCCAGGGGGTAGGGCGCGCCCTCCACCCTTGTGGAGGCCTCGTGTCCTTCCCGGACTGCTTCTTATTTTCCTATTTTTCTAAATATTCCAAAACGGAGAAAATTTACCATTAGAACTGTTTTGGAGTCGGTTTACTTACCGTACCACATACCTATTCCTTTTCGGAGTCTGAAACGTCCTGGAAAGTGTCCCTTATGTATTCCTCCAGTGTTACGGTTTCAATAACATTAGTTTCAACATTTATAGGGTTACCTGAGATATAATGTTTGATTCTTTGACCGTTCACCACCTTCGGATTTGTGCCTTCGAAGTTGTTGATTTTATGGCAATCAAAAGCGATAGACCTCCTTGATAACGTAAGGACCTTCCCATTTAGAGAGAAGTTTTCCTGCAAAAAATCTTAAACGAGAGTTGTATAGCAACATATAATCACCTACATTAAACTCACGCTTTTGTATCCTTTTGTCATGCCATCTATTAACTTTTTATTTAAACAATTTGGGATTCTCATAGGCGTGGGTTCTCCATTCATCAAGTGAGCTAATGTCAAATAACCTCTTCTCACCGGCAAGTTTGAAATCATAATTGAGCTCTTTAATGGCCCAATATGCCTTATGTTCTAGTTCGAGAGGTAGGTGACATGCTTTTCCATAAACCATTTTATACGGAGACATACCCATAGGATTTTTATATGCAGTTCTATAGGCCCATAATGCATCATAAAGTTTCTTGGACCAATTCTTTCTAGATCTACTAACAGTCTTTTGCAAAATTAATTTGAGCTCTCTATTACACAATTCTACTTGACCACTAGACTGTGGGTGATAAGGGGATGCAATTCTATGATTAACATCATACTTAGCAAGCATTTTACAAAAAGCACCATGAATAAAATGTGAACCACCATCAGTCATTAAATATCTAGGGACTCCAAACCTCAAAAATAACTTCTTTAAGCATCTTAATAGAAGTGTTATGATCAACACTACTAGTTGGGATAGCTTCTACCCACTTAGTAACATAATCAACAACTAAAATATGTGTATACCCATTAGAGGAAGGAAAAGGTCCCATATAATCAAAGCCCCAAACGTCAAATGGTTCAATAACAAGTGAATAATTCATAGGCATTTCTTTACGTCTACTAATATTACCAATTCTTTGGCATTCATCACAAGATAATACAAACTTACGAGCATCCTTGAAGAGAGTAGGCCAATAAAAACCGGATTGCAATACCTTATGTGCAGTTCTATCTCCAGCGTGGTGTCCTCCATAAGCCTTGGAGTGACACTGCGTGAGGATCTGTTCTATTCATGCTCAGGTACACAACGCCTAATAACACCATCTACTCCTTCTTTATAAAGATGTGGGTCATCCCGTAGTAATGTCTTAAATCATAGAAAAACTTTTTCTTTTGCTGGGTATGTGAAACTAGGTGGTATAAATTTAGCAACAATGTAATTAGCATAATCGACATACCATGGAGCAGTATGAGCAGCATTTATGACATTTAATTGTTCATCAGGAAAGCTATCATCAATAGGTAGTGGGTCATCAAGAACATTTTCTAACCTAGACAAGTTATCTGCAACGGGGTTCTCAGCTCCCTTTCTATCAATAATATGTAAATCAAATTCTTGTAGCAAGAGAACCCATCTAATAAGTCTAGGTTTAGCATCTTTCTTTTCCATAAGGTATTTAATAGCAGCATGATCAGTGTGAATAGTTACTTTAGAATCAACAATATAATGTTTGAACTTATCACAAGCAAATACAACTGCTAAGAATTCCTTTTCAGTAGTAGCATAATTTCTCTCGCACTGTCTAGAGTTTTACTAGCATATTGAATAACATTTAATTTCTTATCAACTCTTTGCCCTAGAACAACACCTACAACATAATCACTAGCATCGCACATAATTTCAAAAGGTAAATTCCAATTAGGTGGTTGAACAATAGGTGCAGAGATTATTGCTTTCTTAAGTATTTCAAATGCTTCTACACAATCATCGTCAAAGACAAATGGTATATCTTTTTGTAAGAGATTAGTCAGAGGCCGAGAAATTTTTGAGAAGTCCTTAATGAACCTCCTATAAAAACCGGCATGACCAAGGAAACTTCTTATACCTTTGATGTCCTTAGGACACGGCATATTTTCAATAGCATCAACTTTAGCTTTATCAACTTCAATACCTCTTTCAGAAATTTTATACCCCAAGACAATGCCTTCATTAACCATAAAGTGGCACTTCTCCCAATTCAAGACAAGATTAGTTTCTTCACATCTCTGCAAAACTCGATCAAGGTTGCTCAGGCAATCATCAAAAGAGGAGCCATAAACGGAGAAATCGTCCATGAAAACCTCACATATCTTTTCACAAAAATCAGAGAATATAGCCATCATGCATCTTTGAAAGGTAGCAGGTGCATTACATAAACCAAAAGGCATACGTCTATAAGCAAAAGTACCGAAAGGGCAAGTAAAAGTGGTCTTTTCTTGATCATCAGCTGACACAGGTATTTGAGAGAAGCCAGAGTAACCATCTAGAAAGAAAAAATGTGTGTGTTTGGATAATCTTTCTAGCATTTGATCAATAAAAGGTAAGGGGTAATGATCTTTTTAGTAGCCTTATTTAATTTGCGGAAATCAATTACCATCCTATAACCTGTAATAATTCTTTGCGGAATCAATTCATCTTTATCATTAGGAACGACAGTAATACCTCCCTTCTTAGGGACACAATGGACAGGACTTACCCACTGACTATCAGCAACGGGATAAATTATACCTGCCTCAAGGAGCTTTAGTATTTCCTTTCTTACCACTTCTTTCATCTTAGGATTCAGACGTTGTTGATGATCAATAACTGGTTTGTCATCTTTCTCCAAATTTATTTTGTGTTGACATAGAGTGGGGCTAATGCCCTTAAGATCATCAAGAGTATATCCAATAGCAGCATGGTTCTTCTTCAGAGTTTTCAATAATTTCTCTTCCTCATGCTCTGAAAGGTTAGCACTAATAATAACAGGACATATCTTCTTTTCATCAAGATAAGCATATTTAAGAGTATCAGGTAATGTTTTAAGCTCAAACACGGGATCACCCTTGGGTGGAGGAGGATCCCCTAGGATTTCAACAGGCAAGTTGTGTTTCAGAATAGGTCCTTGTTTAAAGAATACGTCATCTATTTCCCTTCTTTCATTCATAAACATATCATTTTCATGGTCTAGAAAATATTGTTCTAAGGATCACTAGGAGGTACGACAATAGAAGCAAGACCAATAATTTCATCTTTACTAGGCAATTCCTCATCACGAGGTTGTCTACGGAATTTAGAGAAATTAAACTCATGAGACATACCATCCAAGCCAATAGTAACAACATCCTTCTTGCAATCTATCTTAGCACTAACAGTATTCAAGAAGGGTCTACCAAATATAATGGGACAACAGCTATCTTGAGGGGAACCAAGAACAAGAAAATCAGCAGGATATTTAGCCTTCCCACACAAGACTTCAACATCTCTAACAATCCCAATTGGTGAAATAGTATCTCTATTGGCAAGTTTAATGGTAACATCAATATCTTCCAACTCAGCGGGTGCAATACCATGCATAATTTCTTTGTATCAGGAAATAGGTATTGCACTAGCACTAGCACCCATATCACACAAGCCATGATAACAATGATCTCCTATCTTAAAAGAAATAACAGGCATGCCTACCATAGGTCTATGTTTATCTTTAGCACTAGGTTTAGCAATTCTAGCAGTTTCCTCACAGAAATAAATAACATGCCCATCAATATTATCAACCAACAGATCCTTAACCATAGCAATATTAGGTTCAGCCTTAATTTGCTCAAGAGGTGTATAAGTTCTAGTATTACTCTTACGAACCACAGTTGAAGCTTTAGCATGATCCTTTATTCTAACAGGGAAAGGTGGTTTCTCAACATAAGCGAGGGAACAACATGATCATTATAAGTGATAGTCTTTTCTTCAACTTTAATAGGTGCAATTACTTTTACTTCAACGGGAGGATTATATTTAAACCACTTCTCCTTAGGGAGATCAACATGAGTAGCAAAGGATTCACAGAAAGAAGCTACTATCTCAGAGTCGAGTCCATATTTAGTGCTAAATTCGCGGAAAGCATCGGTATCCATAAAAGATTTAACACAATCAAACTTAGGTGTTATACCTGACTCCTTACCTTCGTCGAGGTCCCAATCTTCAGAGTTGCGTTTAATTCTTTCCAATAAATCCAATTTGAATTCAATAGTCTTCATCATAAAAGAGCCAGTACAAGAATTATCGAGCATGGAGCGATTATTGTGAGAAAGCCAGGCATAAATTTTTAGAATAATCATTTCTCTTGAGAGCTCATGATAGGGGCATGAATATAACATTGACTTAAGCCTCCCCCAAGCTTGAGCGATGCTTTCTCCTTCGTGAGGCCAAAAATTATCTATATAATTACGATCACGATGAACAAGATGCATATGATAAAACTTCTGATGAAATTCCAATTTCAATCGCTTATAGTCCCATGATCCCATATCATAACATAGCCTATACCATGTCAACGCATCTCCCTTCAAAGATAAAGGGAAGACCTTCTTCTTGATAACATCATTGGGCATACCTGTAAGCTTAAATAATCCACAAACTTCATCCACATAGATTAGGTGTAAATCGGGATGCAATGTTCCATCTCCCGCAAAAGGATTAGCTAGCAGTTTCTCTATCATACCCGAAGGAATTTCAAAGTAAACATTTTCATTTTCAGTAGATTCAGTAGGTTGAGGAGCAACTCTTTGCTCTACTAGTCGAGGTGAAGATACCACGAACAAGCCCCTCAAAGGATTACTTTCCATAGTAACAAGTGACAGTAAATTTCAGCACACTATATAAAATTTTCCTTACCAAATTCCACCTACCAAAGGCGCTTCACTCCCCGGCAACGGCGCCCGAAAAGAGTCTTGATGGCCCACAAGTGTAGGTGATCTATCGTAGTCCTTTCGATAAGTAAGAGTGTCGAACCCAACGAGGAGCAGAAGGAAATGACAAAACGATTTTCAGCAAGGTATTCTCTGCAAGCACTGAAATTATAGGTAACAGATAGTTTTGTGATAAGATAATTTGTAACGGGTAACAAGTAATGAAAGTAAATGAGGTGCAGCAAGGTGGCATAATCCTTTTTGTGGCAAAGGATAAGCCTGGACAAACTTTTATGTAGAGAAAAGCGCTCCCGAGGACACATGGGAATTTTCGTCAAGCTAGTTTTCATCACGTTCATATGATTCGCATTCGGTACTTTGATAATTTGATATGTGGGTGGACCGGTGCTTGGGTGTTGTCCTTACTTGGACAAACATCGCACTTATGATTAACTCCTATTGCAAGCATCCGCAACTACAAAAGAAGTATTAAGGTAAACCTAACCATAGCATGAAACATATGGATCCAAATCAGCCCCTTACGAAGCAACGCATAAACTAGGGTTTAAGCTTCTGTCACTCTAGCAACCCATCATCTACTTATTACTTCCCAATGCCTTCCTCTAGGCCCAAACAATGGTGAAGTGTCATGTAGTCGACGTTCACATAACACCACTAGAAGAGACACCACATACATCTCATCAAAATATCGAATGAATACCAAATTCACATGACTACTAATAGCAAGACTTCTCCCATGTCCTCAGGAACAAACGTAACTACTCACAAAGCATATTCATGTTCATAATCAGAGGGGTATTAATATGCATAATGGATCTGAACATATGATCTTCCACCAAGTAAACCAACTAGCATCAACTACAAGGAGTAATCAACACTACTAGCAACCCACAGGTACCAATCCGAGGCTATGCGACAAAGATTGGATACAAGAGATGAACTAGGGTTTGAGAGGAGATGGTGCTGGTGAAGATGTTGATGGAGATTGGCCCCCTCCCGATGAGACGAGCGTTGGTGATGACGATGGCGATGATTTTCCCCTCCCGGAGGGAAGTGTCCCCGACAGAACAGCTCCGCCAGAGCCCTAGATTGGGTCCGCCAAGGTTCCGCTTCGTGGCGGCGGAGTCTCGTCCCAAAAGCTTGCTTTTGATTTTTTTTCTCAGATGAAAGACCTCATATAGCAGAAGATGGGCACCGGAGGGCCACCAGGGGGCGCGCCCAGGGGGGTAGGGCGCGTCCCCACCCTCGTGGCGAGGGTGTGGGCCCCCTCTGGTATTTTCTTCGCTCAGTATTTTTTATTATTTCCAAAAATGACTTCCATGGAGTTTCAGGACTTTTGGAGTTGTACAGAATAGGTCTGTAATATTTGCTCCTTTTCCAGCCCAGAATTCCAGTTGTCGGCATTCTCCCTCTTTATGTAAAACTTGTAAATAAGAGAGAGTAGGCATAAGTATTGTGACATAATGTGTAATAACAGCCCATAATGCAATAAATATTGATATAAAAGCATGATGAAAAATGGACGTATCGGCTCCGCATCAGCGACAGCGGCTCCGGCGACGCCGACCGCCTCGAGAGCTTGCCGCGCCAGCCCATCTTCTCTGACCGGGTCTGCCTCGGCGCGCGGAGGCTGCAGCGCGCGTCATCACTGACACCACCGGCTTCACCACCTCCTCCTCCTCCTCCTCCTCCGACACCGTCGCCATCAGAGGAGGCCGTGGTGGAGGAGGCTGGGGCCGGCTCCACGCGCTCGCGCCTGGAAAGTGCGAGGACGAGGAGCACGATGGCGTTGCCGAGGACGAACATGAAGCGGGGGCTGAAGAGGAGCGAGCCCGCGACATGCAGAGCGGCGGCAGCCGCGGACGGCGCACGGGAGGAGGACTAGGAGAGGAGCGCCGCGAGGGCGATGAGCTCGCCGACCCGCAGCATCCGGAACAAGAGGTGAAGCCGCAGCTGTAACACCCCCAGTGTCACGCTACAGTAATCCCCTGTTAGTGGTGCCTTGTCATCACATTACTGTTGCTAATCTTCACTTGGTCCAAATCACAATTAAAATTCAAATCCAATTTAAAGTCAAAAGTTCATAATTGCTCAAACATGAAAACTAAAATGTTCATCATGTGCCAAATAATCCATAACTAATATTAGTAGTGAACCAACATTTTTTGTCAAGTGTCTAGATGCACTAAGCTAGTTAAAATGGTGGCTAAATCAATATATTAAATTCATTTTTAAATTATAAAAGTTGCAAACTATTTTCAAAAGCCTCACAATCTTTTGTGGCAGTGCCAACTATTGCAATGTAATTATGTGACCAAGTCCCACATTTTACAGAATCCTTTTGGCAACTCAAATATTGCAAAGCATTTTCTGTAAAAAGAAAAGATCAGAAGAAATAAAAAGAAAGGGAAAAAGCCCCCTACCGCTGGGCCTAAGGCCACAGGGACAGGCCCAGCTGGCCCGGCCCACCTGCCTCCCACGCCTCCCTCCTCTCCCCTTCACCTGTTGAGCCCGGCCGAGCCGGTTCGCTGTCGCCACCGCACCCACTCGCCGTCCCGCGTCGCTACAGTTGCTGCGGAGACGATAAGAACGCCAGCGTCGATGCCCTGGGCAGCCCCCAGATATTTTTCTCCTCCTCTCGCACTGTTGTCTCCTTGCCTGCCATGGTCGCCACAGTCGTCGTCGTCGCCTCGCCGCCTTGCCGCCTCACCAGCTCGTCCACGAGCTCCGCCGAGCTCAGCTGCGACCTCCCCGACCCCGAGCTCGAGCTCTATGCCATCGCAGCCTCGGGATCGAGTCCGTCTTCATCCATGACCGCCGGCGCTTCTCCGATGAACGCCGCCACCCTGCTGCTCCTAAGCCACCGCCGGGCCTCTGTGTGCCTACCCAGTGAGCTCCACCTTCTTTCCCCTCCGCCACCCTCCCTCGAGCTGCTGCTGCTAGCTCCGCCATAGCCAAAGCACACCGCCGCCCGCCCGCCGCCGTCGAGTCTAGGGCCAGTTTCATGCATGCCCGAGCCCCGCAACGACCTCCTGGCGCTCCTAGGACTCGAATGCACGCACGCACGCACATCTTCTTGCCCCGTAGCGTCGCCCCCTACCTTGCCCGATTCCGCCCGCCGCGCTCACCGCTCATCGCCGTCTCTAGGGCCTTCTCCGGCCTCACCGCCACCACAGGAGGGCGCAGCTCGCTCCGCTCGTTCGGGCGAGCCCAGCAACGCCCGGAGCCGACGCCCGTAGCTCCACCTCGTCGACCGCCCGAAAGCCGCCGCCGTCCCTAGTCGTCGTCACCGACGATTCCAGCCGAGTCCGGCCATGCCACCACCACCATTCGATGCGAGGCAGAGTTCCCGTTCGGAAGCACCTGACTGCGCGCAAAACGAGCCCTTGTACGCATTTTTCGAAGCTCGCCGGTGCGCTCCATCGCGGTAGAGGCTCGCCGGAGCTGTTCCGGCGCCGCCCGCCGACGTGGCACGGCCAGGCCCACCTCTGGGTCACTGACGTCGGGCCCCACGGGCCCCGTTGACTGGGTTGACCCAGTCAACATGCTGACTGGGCAGCCCAGTGACGCTGACATGCGGGCCCCACCGCATAATTAGTTTAAAAAACATTTTATTAACTAAAACCTAATTAGTTTCTTTTTAGAGACTCACATGTGGGGCCCAGTAGCTATTTAACCTCAGATTAGTTTAATATAGACTGTGTTAACTAACAGAGGCTGACATGTGGGCCCACTGGCCAGGTTTGACCTGGTCAGTGCGGCTGTTGATTGCTGACATCATCTCCATGTCATGGTGACGTCATATTCCTTTTCTATTATTTCTATTAATTGAAATAATTATAGAAATGTTTAAACCTTTAGAAATTCGTAGTAAATAAACCGTAGCTCGGATGAAAATGTTTTCTACATGAAAGCTGCTCAGAAAAATCTAACGAATCTTAATACGTGGACCGTTTACATGTTAGATGCTTCTAACTATCTGAACATGGAACATTCCCCCTCCGGTCATCTGTCTGGCACAGGTCCGGAATCGAGAATACCTTCCCGGTTGAATTCCCCCTTCACCTATATCGTGCAGCGCTACGTTTGAATACCCTAGTTCTGCTTTTCGTCATGTCATGCTTAGTGTTACCTCTATTTGCTTATATTTACTATTTCTTCCCCCTCTTCTCTCCGATAGACCCCGAGACTGATGTTGTCCCTATGATCGACTACGACGACGACGTCACTTCTTCCTTTTCAGCAGAGCTTCCAGGCAAGCCCCCCCCCCTTTGATCATCCCGATATCGCCCATTCCATTCTCTCATGCTTGCATTAGATTTTGCTACTGTTATTGTTTGCTCCTATTCTGATGCATAGCCTGCTTTTGTAACCTGCTCATTGTTACCTACCTGCTTATCCTAAACTGCTTAGTATAGGTTGGTTAGTGATCCATCAGTGACCCCCCACCTTGTCCTTGTTGCCCCTGCTTCATCGTTGAAGACCCAATCAACGGGATCGAAGACCAGGTCCCGGCACCGCACATCACTTTCCCCTTAGTTGCTCGACACTACTGGGTTACTATCGAGTGGCAAGGGTGAGACCTCTACATCACTTCTGATGTTAACCCTGTAGTGTAGCTATTCGGTCATGGTCATCGGGGGTGATTCCGCCTTAACCACTTCGTCCGACACGACTGCTGCAACCCCTCAAGTGTGAACCTCGGGGGTGGTTCCTCTTACGTTCACCTTGATGATTACATCGAGTGGAATTCACCGGGGGTGATTCCTCGGGTTTTCCCCTTGATGTTTGGACACACGGGTACTTGGACTTTACAACTGTTTCTTGGAAAGGCGGGTCGACCCTGAGGGGTACCCACGAGTGATGTGGAGATGGGTTGACCTGGAGGGTGCCCGTGAGATAATTACGAGGAGTGGACGGGCATTCCTAGCCCTTGCCGCAAGTCCTCAAGACGGGGCGACGGGGTCACATCTTTCGTGAGTCTCTGCTTGTTACCGCGCGTTCCTAATCCGCTACGATTTGGATATTTGATCCGAGGGGCCTCTGGCCTGATATCACTAACCATCATGTGGGCATAGTATGGGTGTTCTGAGTCGTATACATCAGCCGAAGCTTAATAGATGTCGATCGAGCGGGCGCTACCGGGTTGGACTGCGTAAGCACCTGCCTTTTTGAAGGAGGTAGCTAGGTCTGCTCACCGGCCACGTTCGCAACGTGCAGGAGTTCCCGGGGAGATGGCCCATGACCCCTGGGGGCATAGGTATAGTCTGGCGTGCTGGCCTCTCTATTAAGCCTAGGTCCGGTTGCGGCGTATTGTTTGGCCTAGGACGGGCATGACCCAGGAAAGTGTGTCTGGCCGGAGTTAATCGAACGTGGTGGTTAAGTTGGTGCACCCCTGCAGGGAAGAAAACATCTATCGATAGCCTGTCCTACGGTAACGGACACTCGGAGTTGTATCCTGATCGATACAACTAGAACGGGATACTTGAGATGAGACATGGATATGAGAAATGGATAGTATGGCTCTTGGATTGCTTTCTCGCAGGGAGTCGAGAAAGGATCTCTGGCCGAGGTTGATAACACTACTACTACTTTACTTTATGTTGATCTGTACTCTTCTAATGCTGCAAGACCGCGGAAGATGTTGAAGATGCTAGTCTTTGATAGGGCTAGGCTCTCCCCCATTATTCTGGCATTTCTGCAGCCCAGTCCACATATACAACCTCTCTTTGATAATGTTGCATATGTAGTGTAGATCCTTGCTTGCGAGTACTTTGGATGAGTACTCATGGTTGCTTTGCTCCCTCTTTTTCCATCTCCTTCCTTTCTTCTTGAATGTCGCAACCAGATGGTGGAGCCCAGGATCCAGACGCCACCTTCGACGACAACTGCTACTACACTGAGGGTGCCTACTACTATGTGGAGGCCGCCGACGACCAGGAGTAGTTAGGAGGCTCCCAGGCAGGAGGCCTTGCCTTTTCGATCATTGTTGCTTTTGTGCTAGCCTTCTTAAGGCAAACTTGTCTAACTCATGTCCAGACTTTCGAGATATTGTTGCTTCCGCTGACTCTTGTGTTTTCGAGCTTATGTATTCGAGTCCTTGAGGCCCATGGCTTGTAATATAAAGCTTGTATTATTTTAATTTGTGTCTAGAGTTGTGTTGTGATATCTTCCCGTGAGTCCTTGATCTTCATCGTACACATTTGCGTGTATGATTAGTGTACGATTGAATTGAGGGCGTCACAAGTTGGTATCAGAGCCGACTGCCTATAGGTAGCCTCTTTTCCAACTCCTTGGCCGAAGTTGAGTCTAGTCATCCAAAACTGTTTTACTAACTTGACTGTGTGGCTTACGGGCCCACGTCGCCATTGGGTGGTATTAGGATCTTTTACTCCTCGTCTATACTCTGGGACTCTGATCTCTCGTCTATTCGGGTTAAAGATTTTACTAACTCTGACTCTAGGATCTCGTAACCACTTCCTCCCGGAAAGCCCCTTCACTATAGATGATCGCTTGCTTTGGCAGAGGATTCTACAAATATTCCTTGATGTTTCCCAAGACCCTGTGCCCCCTGCTTTGCAGTTTCTGACAACTGATAATCCCCGTGAATAACATCCTTACCACTTGTACATTCTTCCCCAGTTGTTCCTGTTGTTACAAGATACCCTAGTACTCTCCGTTGTTTCGAGAATCCTTTGTGCCTTCTGCTTTGCAGCTTCTTTTTGCACTACGGATAATTCACTTAACCGGGGTACGTTCATCCCCAGTTGTTCATATGCTTTCCAAAATACCTGAAAATACTATCTGATCTTTCAAAATCCTCTGCAGCATATTGCTCTTGATTCTCCTTGCCTGCTTGCATTAAGATTAATTCCATATGTCTAGCAATATTCATTAAAATTCTTTGTGATTGTAATTCTGTTCCTATGGATTCAGCGTGTGTGCGAATACTCGCAATCATCAATTAATCCTTGGAAATTTTCTTTCTGGCTCAGACATCCTTCCAGATATGAGCTGGTTCTTGCCCAATCCAGAATTGATCGGGTGCACCTCTAAGTCTATTCAACTTATTCATATTTTGATCAGAGCCTCTGCTTCTGATCCTTCGTCTTGAAATCATAATTCCTTTGTACCCAAGCATCGAATCATTCAGATGTTTCTATAAGCCGATGCCTTTGCATCCCCTTCTTCATTTAGATTGATTACCGATAATCACATCAACTCTATCGTGAATCGCCAGATCCATTGCTGGGTTGTTATCCGACAGTGTCCTTCACATCCAAAATCTTGTGAGTTTTTCCCTGATACATGATACCTTCAATAAATTGTATCATCTTCTTTGACTTCGATACTCTGCTTTCGAACTCGTATCTTTTGCTTGGTTGATGGTTGTATAGATTCGTAAAAATGCCCTGATGGGTTGAACTTATGCCTTCCATAATCCGTATGAACCCGAGAGTTCCCATGAGTCTTACTCTTCTGGTAATTCAATTCGCCAGATAAATCTTCTGCCCTACAATTTCTTCGAAAACGAGGAGTGAATGAAAGGTTATGCATTGAAGAAGTGGGAGTCGACCTTGAACTTTGTGTTCATGCCCATGGACACAATGTGGAACTTATCATGTAAGCTTCTTGTAATAATAACTATTTCCTTGATATAATATCATCTGTATCGGTGAATTAATCCTTCGCAACCGTGGTTCCGACCATGATTGTTCTTCTTTGGTCCCATTTCTTGGACAAGTTAAATCACTTGTCTTCTCGCAGTCAATACCTTTGCCCAACCTCTATTATGATCTACCTTCGAGTATTACCCCTGGTATTTCGAGGATATCATGCCATTGCACTACATCTTATGAACTTTTGATGGAGTACTATCTTACCATGTCCTTGTCGCTTCATGGATTCTGGGTTGTTTGTCAACCGAGAACACCGGTAAGTGAACCGATTCCGCACTCCAATGAAATAACTCTAAGTCATTTTTGTTGCTTACGAGTTTAATAATCCTTCAAGTCATTCCTAGCACGGTCGGCTATATCATTATCGTGCCCAAATTTTAACTGTGCTACCTGGTTCTTCTTCCCGAAGCATGTCTATGGTACTCCGATCGTCAACAAGAACATTGGAAGCACATTGCGAAATGTTTCTTGATGGATTATCCATACCCTATTGTAAGGGTAATATCATGATTCTTCCCTCACCCCCTTCATCTAAATGCTTTTGGAACTTGCTGTCATATCATGTATATCTTGCTCCGCTTCCCCTTGGGAAGGATATACTCCCAATTCTGGTGTGTAAACACATTTTCCTTTCCATTGGTATGATTAATCTGATAATTTCATTTTCCTTTCCATTGGTTTGTTTAAACCTACTTGTGATCTATATGATATAAGCAGAAATAATTCCCTGCTTATAAAACACCCCGATGTACAACCTTGTCAGTGAGACCCTGTTACTATTGTTGATGACATTCCGGTAACCACCGATGGACGCGAACCTTGCCGATTGGTCTGCCTCGTTCAACAAGCAGGAATATGGTTCCCTTCGTCCCTCGCCCTTGTTACCAACGTGGTTGCCAACATAACTGACAGACTATCCTCCGACAAAGCTTGCTATGATAACCGTGTAACATGTCACCGCTCTTTCTACTTTTAACCCACATGGTGGGCCCATAACCCACAGTTCCGCCAGGATCGAAGCCTGACTCTACTGTACAACCTTGATGCCAAAGTATCTTATGCTCTTGGCTTTGTGTGTTATCACGAGCCACCCTTCGAGAGATAATCTATTCCCGATGCTCTGAACCCCTTCTCACACATTGTTCAGGTACCGATCGTTTGTCCATTCGCTTGAAACTTCTTACTGTACCTTGTTTTCTTAAATTTCAACTCGAGAGATACTTTTGTCACATTCCCTGCATTGTTCACCAGACAATTAACCCTATAAGGGTCAGTTCACCCGAAGTTACTCTTTACTTCCCCACTTAAATCTCGGGACGAGATTTCTTGCAGTGGAGGAGATTTGTAACACCCCCAATGTCACGCTACAGTAATCCCTATTAATGGTGCCTTGTCATCACATTACTGTTGCTAATCTTCACTTGATCCAAATCACAATTCAAATTCAAATCCAATCTAAAGTCAAAATTTCATAATTGCTCAAACATGAAAACTAAAATGTTCATCATGTGCCAAATAAACCATAACTAATATTGGTAGTGAACCAACATTTTTTGTCAAGTGTCTAGATGCACTAAGCTAGTTAAAATGGTGGCTAAATCAATATATTTCCTTTTTAAATTATAAAAGTTGCAAACTATTTTCAAAAGCCTCACAATCTTTTGTGGCAGTGCCAACTATTGCAATGTATATTATGTGGCCAAGTCCCACATTTTACAGAATCCTTTTGGCAACTCAAATATTGCAAAGCATTTTCTGTAAAAAGAAAAGATCAGAAGAAATAAAAAGAAAGGGAAAAGGCCCCCTGCCACTGGGTCTAAGGCCACAGGGACGGGCCCAGCTGGCCCGGCCCACCTGCCTCCCACGCCTCCCTCCTCTCCCCTTCGACTGTTGAGCCCGGCCGAGCCGGTTCGCCGTCGCCACCGCACCCACTCGCTGTCCCGCGTCGCTACAGTTGTTGCGGAGACGATAAAAATGCCAGCGCCGATGCCCTGGGCAGCCCCCAGATATTTTTTCTCCTCCTCTCGCATTGCTGTCTCCTTGCCCGCCATGGTCGCCACGGCCGCCGTCGTCGCCTCGCCGCCCGCGTAGCCACAAGGCTCCCCGCGCCTCGCCAGCTCGTCCACGAGCTCCGCTGAGCTCAGCTGCGACCTCCCCGACCCCGAGCTCGAGCTCTACGCCAGCGCAGCCTCGGGATCGAGTCCGTCTTCATCCATGACCGCCGGTGCTTCTCCGATGAACACCGCCGCCCTGCTGCTCCTAAGCCACCACCGGGCCTCCGTGTGCCTTCCCGGTAAGCTTCGCCTTCTTTCCCCTCCACCCCCCCCCCCCTCGAGCTGCTGCTGCTGCTAGCTCCGCCATGGCCAAAGCTCACCGCCGCCCACCCGCCGCCGTCGAGGCTAGGGCAAGTTTCACGCATGCCCGAGCCCCGCAGCGACCTCCTGGCGCTCCTAGGACTCGAATGCGCGCACGCACGCACCTCTTCTTGCCCCGCAGCGTCACCCACTACCTTGCCCGATTCCGACCGCCGCCCTCATCGCTCGTCGCCGTCTCTACGGGCCTCCTCCGGCCTCACCGCCACCACAGGAGGGCGCAGCTCGCTCCGCTCGTTCGGGAGAGCCCAGTAACGCCCGGAGCCGACACCCGTAGCTCCACCTCGTCGACCGCCCGAAAGCCGCCGCCGTGCGTAGTCGCCGTCACCTACGATTCCGGCCGAGTCCGGCCATGCCACCACCACCATTCGATGTGAGGCGGAGTTCCCGTTCGGAAGCACCTGACCGCGCGCAAAACGAGCCCTTGTACGCGTTTTCTGACGCTCGCCGGTGCGCTCCACCGCGGTAGAGGCTCGCCGGAGTTGTTCCGGCGTCGCCCGCCGATGTGGAACGGCCAGGCCCACCTCTGGGTCACTGACGTCGGGCCCCACGGGCCCCGTTGACTGGGTTGACCCAGTCAACGTGCCGACTGGGCAGCCCAGTGACGCTGACCTTCGGGCCCCACCGCATAATTAGTTTAACAAACATTTTATTAACTAAAACCTAATTAGTTTATTTTTAGAGACTGACATGTGGGGCCTAGTAGCTATTTAACCTCGGATTAATTTAATATAGACTCTGTTAACTAACAGAGGCTGACATGTGGGCCCACTGGCCAGGTTTGACCTGGTCAGTGCGACTGTTGACTGCTGACGTCATCTCCATGTCATGGTGACATCATATTCCTTTTCTGTTATTTCTGTTAATTGAAATAATTTCATTAATGTTTAAACCTTTAGAAATTCGTAGTAAATAGACCGTAACTTGGATGAAAATGTTTTCTACATGAAAGTTGCTCAGAAAAATCCAACGAATTTGAATACATAGCCCGTTTACATGTCAGATACTTCTAACTATCTGAACATGGAACATTCCTCCTCCGATCATCTGTCTGACACAGGTCCAGAATTGGGAATACCTTCCCGGTTGAATTCCCCCTTCACCTATATCGTGGAGCGCTACCTTAGAATACCCTAGTTTTGTTTTTCGTCATGTCATGCTTAGCGGTACCTTTGTTTGCTTATATTTACTATTTCTTCCCCCTCTTCTCTCTGATAGACCCAGAGACTGATGTTGTCCCTATGATCGACTACGTCGATGACGACACTTCTTCCTTTTTAGCAGAGCTTCCAGGAAAGCCCCCCCTTTGATCATCCCGATATCGCCCATTCCATTCTCTCATGCTTGCATTAGATTTTGCTGTTGTTATTGTTTGCTCCTATTCTGATGCATAGCCTGCTTTTGTAACCTGCTCATTGTTACCTACCTGCTTATCCTAAACTGCTTAGTATAGGTTGTTTCGTGATCCATCAGTGACCCCCACCTTGTCCTTGTTGCCCCTGCTTCATCATTGAAGACTCGATCAACGGGATCGAAGACCAGGCCCCGGCACCGCACATCACTTTCCCCTTAGTTGCTCGACACTACTGGGTTACTATCGAAAGTGCCGAGGGTGAGACCTCTACAACACTTCGATGTTAACCTCAGAGTGTAGCTATTCGATTGTGGTCATCGGGGTGATTCTCGCTTAACCACTTCCGACACGACTGTCAGGCAACCCCTCAAGTGTGAACCTCGGGGTGGTTCCTCTTACGCTCACCTTGATGATTACATCGAGTGGAATTCACCGGGGGTGATTCCTCGGGTTTTCCCCTTGATGTTTGGACACACGGATACTTGGACTTTACAGCTGTTTCTTGGAAATGCGGGTCAACCCTGAGGGGTACCCGCGAGTGATGTGGAGACGGGTTGACCTGGAGGGTGCCCGCGAGATAATTAGGAGGCGTGGCCGGGCATTCCTAGCCCTTGCCGCAAGTCCTCGAGACGGGGCGACGGGGTCACATCTTTCGTGAGTCTCTGCTTGTTACCGCGCGTTCCTAATCCGCTACAATTTGGATATTTGATCCGAGGGCCTCTGGCCTGATAGCACTAACACTACAAAAAAAAGACACATCCGTGACATTTTGGGCCGAACGAAATTTTTTTCTGTCATACATATGACACTTCTATGACGATAATTGTGACAAAAACCGGTATCATCATAGATGTGGTGGGATCCTACTTCTATGACAAAAAATCATGACAGAAAATGGGCTTTTCGTCCTGGCGGGCCGGAGACGCAGCTGCATGACATTCTTTGGGCCGTCCATGACGGAAAAACTGTGGTAGAAGCGAGGGGAGGAAAATTTTGGGGAGTTGCGGTTACGGTGGGAGGTCGGGGTGGAGCGATGCGCGTTTCTCGTATATACATACGTGTGTGTAGGTGTTGGCTCTAATCAAGCCGAAGCGAGGCGTTGGGCTCTAATCGAACCCGGCGACAGACTGCGAGTGCTACGCGTTATCGAACTCGAAGCGATCGATCGATGGTCGTTAATCGAACCCGATGGAGCGATTCGCTTCGCCATCGCTGCTAATCGAAGCCGATCGATGCTGCCTGCAGGATGAACAAGTGAGTGTTGCGGGGGTTGGATGAAGAGGGAGCGGGGGCGTTGCCTCTGGATGAACAGGAACCCGTGGTTTGGAGGGCTGGATGAACAGTAGATAGTGGAGGGGTGGCCGTGGAGGGGTGGTTGAACAGGACCCCGTGGTGTGGAGGGCTGTATGAACAGTAGACGCTGGAGGGGTGCCCGTGGAGGGGTGGTTGAACAGTAGCCGGTGGAGTAGCGCGTGGTGGAGGCTGGATGAACAGGAGCCCGTCGAGGCTGGAGGAGGTCGACGGTAGCCCGTGGAGGCCGGAGGAGGTCGACGGTGGAGATGAACAGTATCCCGTGGAGTCCTGCTTTTGCGATCGCCACACCCTCCCCTGCTTTCGATCGTGGCGCTCCAACACAAGTCTGCTTTCGTCTGCTTTTGCGGTACGCCACACCCTCCCGATCAACAGACCCCGTTTCGACCGTAGGAGGTCTGCTTCCTCCGCTTTGCGATGCGCCACACCCTCCCGATCAACAGACCCCCGTTTCGACCGTAGGGAGGTCCGCTTCCTCCGCTTTGCGGTACGCCAGCCCCTCCCGATCAACAGGACCCGTTTGAACATGGTCGGTCGAACACAAGGCCGTTTCCTCCGCCAGCGGTACGCCAGGCCTCGTTTCCATTGCCTGTTCCGTCCAAGCCCTCCCGATGAACACGACCACGCATTCCGTTCCGACCCAGCCGGTTGGCTCCCCATGAACACGACGATGATGATGTTTCTCCGTTCCGACCCAGCCATGTATGTATGCGCGATAGGCGTTAGAGACCCTGCCCATATGTACGTATGTGGCCGTATTTTCTTTCTTGCACCCTCGCCGCTGTACGTATGTGTACATGCTACGTGTGCGCCTCTACTACGACACGTGCGCGCCTCTACATCTACGACACATGCGCGCGCCTCTACATCGACCAGTATGTACGTACACGTTCGCGACCAGAATCACAACGCTATGTACGCTTCGACCAGGTGGGTCCCGACTGTCAGGCACTTCCTTGCGTGCGAAGATGTAGCTGGTGGGTCCCAGCAGTCAGGGGGCGAATCATTTTTTCTTTCGGACGCACTTCCTTGCGTGCGAAGATGTAGCTGGTGGGTCCCAGCAGACAGGGGGAAACGTTTTTTCGCAAAATACGGTGGCCCGTCCGGTGGGTCCCCGCTGTCAGGTGGAGGAATAATTATTTTGCGAGTAATAAGGAGGCACTTCCTTGCTGCGGCCGTGGACCCAGCTGTCAGCCTCTCCACATACAGTCCACGTCCGATGGAAGCCATTCCTTGACCACGTTGACCACGCCGCGCCGAGAGCACCAGGGTGGTGGACGACGACGAGGCCTAGGAAGGGGACGACACGGAGCCGGGGAAGACGCGGCAGTGGATGCCCACGCGTAGAGGAGTATGAGGGTTCACTCATTCGGCTGCAGTGTGAGGCTGCCGTCGCCGCAGAATAATAGGGGGTGTGGGTGCGTAGAGGGATGGCCTGGCCAGCGGTGGGAGTAATAGGGGGCGGTGACGCCTCTGCGGCATCACACAGCCACGGGCGGCAGGCGGCAGGCGGCCGACCGGCTGCTTTGGGCGGCTGGAGCAAGAAGACCAGAGGTTGAAGAAGCACTACGGCCGTTGGATGGACATCGTACGATCACTGGAGCTAGAATCGTTCATATATTGACTAAAGTTGATAAAGGTCTCCGTCCCCAAATCAACTTAGTCGGCCCACAAGTCAGCCTCCCACCAAGGTTGGTCCTAGCTAGCGTGGGGGTATTCATTTTTGTGCGTAATAAGGAGGCACTTCCGGTGGGTCCGAGCCGACAATGAGGGAACGTTTTTTAGCGAATACGGTGGCCCGACACCTGTGGGTCCCAAAGCAGTCCGGAAACGTTTTTTCGCGAAATACCGTGGCCCGGCCCAAAGGTCCCAGATGTCGTGGAGGAATAATTATTTTTCGCGTAATAAGGAGGCACTTCCTTGCGGCCGCCAGGACCCACCGTCACCTCTCCACGTATAGTACTCTTCTGATGGAAGTCGATCGTTGACCACATTGACCACGCCGCACCGAGAGCACCACGGCGGTGGACGACGGCGAGGCCTAGGAAGGGGACGATGTGGAGCCGGGGAAGACGCGGCAGTGGAAGCCCGCGCGGAGAGGAGTATGAGGGTTCACCGGTTCCGCTGTGGTGTGAGGCTGCCGTCATGCCAGAATAACAGGTGTGGGTGAGTAGAGGGATGCCCCGCCAGCGGTGGGAGTAGTAGGGGGCCGAGGCTCACAAGGCAAAGACAGCCGGCCACGGGAGGCGGGAGCAGCGGTCCCGCCGGGCCGCTGCTTTGGCGGGCCGGAGCAAGAAGATCAGAGATTGAAGAAACACGACGGCCGTTGGATTGTCATCCAATGGTTACGTCTGCTAGAATCGTTTGTTGACGTAGTATATAATAACTAAAAAATCTTGCATACGCGTCAACTAAACAGGCCCACAAGTCCCTCTTTTTTAATAATTTATATATAGCTCATGGAAACTTCTTATGCAATTTATTGCAGTCGTTTTTTTTGGTTCGCCGGGCCAATTTCGTATATTTCTGTGGGTTCCAAAATATTTTTAATAGCGAAACGTCGAGCCAGATTTAAAGTACTTTGAAGATATATTTGAATTAGGTTAATGCCGGGTGAAATAGGAATCTGAAAATGTGAAAAAAATCAGAAATTATAAAGTAATTGTCAATTTGTCATCTGTTTTTATATTTACAACCCATTTCATATTACTTTCAAGGCGTAGAAAAATAAGTAGGCCTGGATTGGGTATTCTTCAGAAAAAATAAACTGGGCTCATTTGCACAAATAAAAAATAGCTGGGCTGGTCACATGGTGAACATAAAATATAAGCCTGGGCTAGACGGGCCACAACCCAATTCAAACCCTGCTCCGTCTCAACAATACCAAACAAAAAAAAATACTGCTCGAGTAGCTACGTCCTAGGTGTCAGCCGATCTTGTGCTGTTATCTTGTCTATTGACTATATACGCTCACAATGTCGTGGGTCCCAGATGTCAGGAAAACACTAGGAGGAAGCATTTTATTTTTTCCATACGCTGACGTGGTGGGCCCCTGCTATCATCCTCTCCACGTACTTCTGCCGATTCTTGTTGTTTGTTGACCATGTTGACAACGCGAGAGGGCGGCGCCGCGGCGAGCGCACCAAAGCGCCATGGAGGACGCCGTGCGTTAACGATTTAGGAGACAAGTAAGGTGATGCGTCGCCGAGGCGTAGCCACCGTGGGAGGCGGAAGCAGGCGGCCCGGCCGCGCTGGTTTGGTTTTGGCGGCTGGAGGAAAACAGATCAAGAAACACGACAGATCAGCAAAGCAGCAGGAGTAGTTAACAACCTTAACTGAAACCAGCAAGGGCACTTAACAACCAAAGTTGAAAGCAGTATGAGTACTTATACAGGTTCAACCGTACAAAGCACGCCTCGAAAAGTGCTACTTTGCCTACAGGCTACAGTTAACCAAGGGTGAGGCCGCAAAGCCCTAGGACAAGGCCCAGGCGCCACCCCGCGCATCCACAACCTTCTGAAAGCGGCTTCATCTCGCAACGTGGTCAATAAACAGGATATTCGCTATAGATACATGTAAAAGCATGAACATAATCTTCGTCCTATTCTCGAAGATGGACGGGCCTTCATTATCTCGAGACCACCCACGAATAAGTATCTTTTCGCCTCCAAGGGGAATTGAGTAGGTCGACATAAACATCATGTTGTGACCAAGCGCAAGTCCGACCCGACCATGGTCAGCATCTCAGATAGGAACAATAGAACTCGGCAGTTCTGTTTCAAGAAGATCACAGCTGTAAAACTGTGTATAAGCAATAGTTTATGAACAACATATATAATGTAAAATAGCTCGTACCATAAGTTTCTCGACACGCTTGGACCTGTTCAACGAGTGCAGCAAAGGCACACATATCCCACGTGGCCTTCCACCATTGAAACGCCCACAAGGACCTCAAGACGATCAATAAAGTGTAGGAACATGCGGATGTCGATCCAGCCAACTTCAGTGCCATTAGTAACAGCCGAGTTATTACAGAGTAACAAACGAGCAGACTGCTTAACTCTGGAAAAACCTACACGTGCCACCAATTATAAGACAATATTAGTTAGAAGTAGCATCTTTGTGAGAGATTCGTTGCTACTTCTAAAGTTAAATTGTGATTAGTTAGACAGAATAGGTGGATTAAGAAGTAATCGAGGCAACAAGCAAGAACCAGATACAAAACTAACATGGATGAACAATTGGAACGGCGTCGGGGTGGAAGATCGCAGTGAAGATGAGACCAGGTTCTGCTATTTCCATCAACATTCGTGCGCCAACTTTCAGTCCGTAACACTTGAGAAAGTTTATCCAAGTTCGGCCATAAAAAAGCAGCGATCTTCTTGGTTCATGAACCCAACTCGGAAGCAATATCCATGGATTGTCTTCACTGTGACCATTAAACTAGTGTATTCAGTTATGGCAAGGCCAAGCATCTTGAATACATGTGTTCTGGCAGAGCAAATAATACTCTGCAGGAAAAATAATATGAGAACACAACATGTTAAAAAAAACCCACCTTCCCGGATAGAGAAGAGGATTCTAGGAACATACTGTGCGTGTTTCAAAATGTTGTGGTAGGATGAGAAGGAACAAGTGTGGCGTCTCGCCGATGGTAGAATCTGTAGGGTACTCGCACTTTGGGCAATCGTGCAATCAAACACACTAGATTCAAGACGAAGAAAATGCATCAATTCATGGCGGCTGCCATCCTAGGATTACCTGTGACCAAGGGACTTCGATTTATCGGGGATGGATGAAGAATTTGTACCTGGCAGACTAAGGCATAGCCTAGTGGTGGGAAGGGGCTGATGCCTTCCCCCCACCCAGGTTCAAGGCATGGTACTTGCAATTTGGGTTTGTTGCACCAATTATACTGTAGGGGGTTCCCTTACAGTCTTTCTGTCAAAACAAAAATTCGTACCTGGTTCTTCATGAGAAAACCCTATGCAATCGCCGATCGGGGGTTTTCTCTGAACAAGCAGACGAGGGAGAAGAGGATTCAGGCCCAGTGAAATATTGCCGCTTCGTCTGGTCCGACTTCGCTAAAGTCGGAAAGGGGGGTTGTGATTTGACGGCTCATTGGGCATTATCATGCGGCGCTACGACCGGGTGTGTCTACCATGAAGTTGTGCACTCTAATTTGTGCATATGGCACGTGGACCCGTTGCGGTTGCCCCACATATCAGCGAAAGGAAGTAGAAAGACAAGAGTAACTAGTTACACATAAATATATTTTTGACAAAGAGATACTCCCTCTGTAAAGAAATATACAAATCTTTTATATCACAGGCTCACCTTGCCGAGAAATATACTCCCTCTGCAACGCACGGGCATTATGGCGGTTCAACTTTTTTTATGGGGGTTCAGCTGAGAATATAATACTCAGATTTTTTTGAGTGCTGAATATAATACTCAGATAGGCTCACAGTTCTGGACTTTGACCCGCAGGCCGACCCTGCATGTTTGGGGGCCCATGTGTTCTACCTCAGCGCTTTTCATATTGCAAGCGATCGGTGCTATTTGGTTTTAGAAGTCGTCGCAAGGCAAATACACAAAACTGAATAAAGCACGGCAAATGTTGGAATGAAATCGAACGACAGCTTCCTAACCAAAGCAATCAGAGTTGCAATTCTATCAACGATATACCATGTGATAAATAATACTATCGTACTACTTATACACACAGTACACTTGTTTCACCATGCCAGATTATTACATCAAAATCTCTCGGAGGATAGATCAGTTTGGCGCTATGCGTTGCTCTTGAAGAATTTCAAAGTTGATTTGGACCAGCTCTCCTTGCCGAGAAAGTTCGATTTTGACATCATCCCCTACCGCAAGATATGATTTAGATTTGAACCTTGACCATCCTTTAGCATCAATCATCATGTGACCATCCTTTGTACTTACGGTATATTGAGCAGGTTCATTCACACCAAGGCTGCGCATGGTAAGAGAAACTTGGCCGCGGTCGCCCGGATTGTTGAACGACTCCCTCGTTGCTCTAGGAATTATCTGTTTGAAAACAACAAGACATACCCAAACAGTTAGATCAACAGAGTGAATCATGTGAAACAACATGGAAAGAAAAAAGAACGAAGCACTTGGGCGGCCAATGCTTACCAAGAAGGTGGACATGTCGGTTTTTGTAAGGACTTTGGTATATGAAGTGCGAATCGCAGCCCGATCTGTTGCGGTGCAACCGCGGGCCGGACCAAATGCAAGTGCAAGTGTTGGTGCAGTGCGAAGCGGCCATCGCCGGAGATGGTGCTCCTTGTAGAGCTGGTGCGGTGTCGATGCCGATCCTCCGGTAGATCAGATCGATTCACCGACGCGGTCGGTGCCCAATCCTCACCGATTAGATCGAGTCACGACGCTGCTAGAGCAACTGCCGGTGCTCGATCTGTGCGAGACAGCGGCGATTGTGTCTGGTCTGCTATGATCAGCTTTCTAACTTGACTAGGATCCGTGACCGTGATCCAATTTTTTTCTTTATTTCTTTTAAACGCGAGAAGGACTAATTGTGGTATTTTTGTTAAACCAAACTGCAGTTCATCATAGGGATTCAGCTTGTACTTGGACAACAGACTGATCCAATTTTTTCCAGTAATATAAGTGATGGACAGTGCCTTCGTTACTGACACGACATAAGAAGTGAAACCTGCAAAAAGAGCCATCATAGAGCAAACCAAACGATTTATTTTGTGATGAATGTCACATGGCAAAACCTGCATCGTATAATTGTAGGAAAAGAAAGAAAACATGACATTAAATCAATAAGATTTAGATAGTAAATCAATAAGATTTACTTGATGTGACACGAGTGAATCCTTATGAGGAAATCACTATGTTGAAGTACTAAACAGAAGATTGATCGTCGAACTACGTGTGGCATGCAGGGGCCCTGCCTACTCCCACAAGCAGCACAGTCCAAAGGTCGTGACAAATCGTATGGACCGAACATCCATGGAATTTGGAAATCCTGGTGGGTGCGATAAACCCTGCAATGCATACAGATATTGGAGTGTAACCATAATTGATAAACCGTCCTCACAAAAATATGATCTGGATACTTAAAAATGTACAGACTGAATTGAGTGGACAGACATTAACATAGACCGTTCTCGGGGATCGACCACACACCAAAAGCGGCGTACTAATAAACAATACAGGTTCACAAACACAAATCAAGTAATCTTGAACAATAGTACTTACTACGCACAAGCAAAGTTGCACTAACTAAACTCTGCAGACTATTTCTTGCCACCGACCTACGGGATGAACCCGCATAACCGACTAGGCCATGGACTTCGTGTGAGATGTCTACATGCACCATCACCATCTTGTCAACCTTGGAGAACCTAACAGAGTGGTCTTTCCACTCATAAACATGATGATGAAGACATGCCGCATCAAATTTGTTGGGAAGCTTTACAAGAACCACACCCTTCGTAATCGAAGGCACAGCCAGGAAATTGTTGTGGTCAAGTACAGCGTCGAGAACACGCCTGACAACAATGCTACAGGAAAACACTAGTTCAGGACACATGGCATGACTTTGAGAACTTCATCTCCACCGCGGACCTGGTTCTAATTCAAACAGAAACCATATTTCATTACTACCTCCGTTCAGAAATATAAGATGATTTTCGATATTATACTCCATATATGACTACATATACACACAGAAATTAGTGAACAAAGACACTAGAACATGTCTTCAAAGGCATGAGAGCAGAGGGATTACATGCAATATCCATAACACAAGTTACTGAGGCAAATATACCCTCTTAAAAGGTAGCATTAATGTTCATAAAGTACTCCCTCCGTCCCAAAATTCTTGTCTTAGATTTGTCTAGATACGGATGTATCAAGTCACATTTTAGTATTAGATACATCCGTATCTAGACAAATCTAAGACAAGAAATTTGGGGACAGAGAAATAGCTGAAAGTAATCTATAAGAAATCAGTGTCAACCTCTCGCATGTTTTGGTCAAAAGAGGAATTTAGAACCGTCATTTGGCACACTAAAATCACATGCAAGATCACCCGAGAAAGTTGTACTACCGATTACTAATCTGTGTGTTAGATGAAAAACACGATCAAGATCGAGAAAAAGATCGTCAACAAGAGACATTACCTGGACTTGCTTAATGAGGGATCCCGGAGAGGGGGGCTTGGACAGGGCGATGGCTTTGAGCTTGTCTGCGGTAGTCTCGGCGGGGTGTTTGCACTTCTTTGTACCATGAGCCTCGACGGTTTTGGCCAGAGCCATAGACATCCGGCCGGTGCTCCGGCGTCCATCCAAGAGAGGAAGCTTGAGAGAGAAGCGTGAAAGGAGGAACGAGATGAGGGAGAAGCGAAGCGAGTGGGGGTTTTCTTCAAGAGAGGAAGCTGAGAGAGAAGAGTGAAATGATGGTTGCTTCGCCCGTCCAACTTACTGCTGGAAAGGAGGGGGCTTTGTGATCTGATGGCTCATTGGGCATTACTGTGGCGGTTCGATCGGGATAGTCTACCGTCACTCTACTACGGAGTAATTTAGTGCATGGCTGGTGGACCCAGTCTTTGGCTGTCCCTACGTCGGCGAAAGTGAGTAATTTAGTGCATGGTGGAGGAGGATCCGCATGGTAGAGCGTGTCCACTGTTTTCATTCTCAAGAAAAAATGATTACAAAGAAGCGTTTCCACTCTTCTACGACGGAGGAGTGCAAAACACGACAGCCACTTGAACATACATGTGCTCCTACTACTAGGCATGTGCGATGGTTCATACGTCGATTACTACACAATCTTGTTCTTTGTGTTGCGCATGTCAACTACTCCTATATGCAACATAGTACCGCTTTTTCGACTGTCCGGTCGAGAATGAACAGTGAGATCAATGTTAATGTAACTAGGTCCACAGCGCATGGAGAGTACGGTGCTACAAAGACTCCATGAAACATGAACCATATGAAGCACATCCTATAGTGTTAGGCAGGGGTGTATGAAGGGTGCACGGATGGGAGCAAAAGTTCCCTTCTCGACCCACTTTTGGGTGTTTGGCAGAGTGCATGAAGGGTGCATGAGTCCACACTAGTAGGTTGACAAAAATACACGAAGAGGAAACAACTATATTGAGATGAGAATGCAACCAAACACACCCACACACTTTGTGCTACAGTGACGGATCTACACCGTCTGAGTTTGATCCAACGGTCATGTTGCGCCGAGACATGGACATGCCCATGCAGAGGGTGCCTAAACACCACCGAAGTCCCTCTGCTTCTCGATGCGCATGACGTTGGTGATGCAGGGTGCAACCGCCCGCAGAGCCCGCTCGGTCGACGGAGCCAGCTCGTCAAAGACGACGTCAATGGCACGAATGGATTCCGTGACGGAGCCTCGAAGGATTCGCCCGCAGAACGGCGACGGCAGCCGCAACCCCTCCTTGTCCAGCTCAGCCCCCACCATCGCGCGGAGACGGCTCAGCTCCTCGTAGATATAGGTGAAGAAGGAGACCAGGTCGAAGCCGCAACTGCTGAAGTCGACCGGTGGTCGGCGGGTTTTAAGCCGACGGCCCGGCATCGTCAGGCCGCACGATGGTAGGCATCGCGCGCGCAACACGTGTGTGGCAACTTGGTTCACCAAGTGGCTGAGGCGATCTGGACCTCGTAACGATCGGCCGCTGCGCTCGGCCCGGCTCCCGACGGCCTATCGTATCTCCCGCTTTCTGCAGCAACACCACTGACGCCTCGGGCATCTTTGTGGTGGACGCCTGCCGCTTTTGAAGCTCCGTGAACTCCCGCACATAATGGAGGAGCATGGCACTCCTCTCCTCCTTGAGCTCACGGAGCTCCACGTCACCCTTACGAGCTCCGCATCCTTGGCATGGAGCTCCTATGTCAGGCGCCTCACCTCGGACTCCGTGATCTGCTGCGCCGCCATGGCACCAGGTAGAAGCAATGGGGAGAGGAAGCAAAGGGGGCGAAACTGCTGAAAGGCAATGCAATATACGGGAAGGCGGAGGGAGCCAGTCGAGGAGTGGGGAATCTTTTGGTTTTCACCACGGTAAAACACCAGTCGACGACTTCTCACATCAGGGAGCAGTGGGTTTTTACAGGGCGGAGTCATCGTGACTAATTGCTACCGCGCCTGCTCCCGTCAATCAAAAATTAAAAATCCTGTCATACCGCTTCCTCGCCAATCAAAAAATTTAAAATCCTACCGCACCCAAACACCAGAGCAACGCCGCGGTGGATATTTAAATTTACCTGCCGGCAAGTAGATAAAAAAAGGGGTGAAAAAACAAATGTGGTGGCGACCCAGCTAATCGGTCGAACTAGCCCAACTAGCTAGCCACCGTGCTTCACTGATGTACTCGGCAGGAAAGGTGGTCTTTCGTGATTTGACGACTCATTTACTTGTTTCGGCGCTACGACTAAGGAGGACCCAGAAAACGCGTGGTAGGGCGTCCCACGTCAGGAAGAATATATGCGTGCACCACCCGGGAGGACCCCGAAACTGCGCGGTAGGGTGTGCCACGTCTCGGCACGGAGGAAAAATGTGCTTGTAAAAATATACTATATCAGACGTAGTACCTATGGTTCGACCTCGGGACCCAGCCAGTCGGTCGAAAACACCCCACTAGCCACATAGCTTCATCATGCAAACGTGGCACGGTTAGCTCCGTCTCGACCAGCCGCAACGTCTCTTGTTCTAGGCGATTCTTCTATTTTCCAAGCTTTTTTTAGTTGCAATAACACCACGGCAAGCTAGAGTCGCTCTTCGTGTGTGCCCGTGCAAAGGTTAGACGATGGAGAGAAGAGAGATTGAGATCGCAGACCTGGGACCACCCGTAAGTGAGACAACGGTCATGCACGTGTTTATGAGGCACTCCCTCTACTCTACTCAACGCATAAATCTTTGTATAAAATCAAGTTATGGGACAAAGCCAACAACAGTTCGTTTTTCGTGCTATCGACTTACACTTTGTAGTCCGGGTTGCCGCTTGAATCTCGTCTTTCAGATTTGTTAGTTTTAGGTCCAAATTTGATTAATGACAAGTGGGACCCCCGTGTGTTGTTCCGATATTTCAGTGTAGGATGGTTTTTTTGAACAAACACTTTGCGCGGTAGACAAGTAACGGCACGTGTTACACGTATTTTGCAAGTTTACGAACAAAAATGACAGCGGCATAGAATATCACATCCACCCCGCAGCTTAGATACTATGGTGATACGAGTTTTTACACCGTTGGAAGTGAGATCCAATGGCTTGGGAGTAGTCTTTGTAATTATGCACAATTTCCAAACTCTCCAAAGTTTTTTTTGCAAATAAAACATTCAGGCCTCGTGTGTGCCGCTGCATCTACGATCCAACGGCCCCCCGGTGCTAATATTAGGTGCTCCCCGTAGCTTAATTACCCGCTACGGTGATATGAGCATCTAGGTCGTATGATCAGTGATTAGATGGCACATGCATAGTACTTGTACTTTCTGCGCATTTCCCAAACTCTATCAACAGATATTGCAAAAACATTCAAACCTCCTACTGTGGGCCGTTAGATCTCAGTGAACTCGTATCACCATAGGATCTACGGTGCGGGAGCACCACATACTCTCCCGTGCGAGAAAACATAAGGTGCTATCGCAGCTTGGATGCTACGGTGATACAAGCTTGGAGGTCGTTTGATCTGAGATCCAATGGCATCTGAGCAGTCTTTTGTAAGCAGTGGCCGAACTCTTTTGGGGCTTTTCTGCAAAAAACCATTCAAACCACCGAGGAGGTGTTGGGTCACAAATCCAACGCCTCCGAAGAGCTTGTATCACCAAAGCATCTAAGGTGTGGTGGCACATGATATTCTTACATACAGGAGAATATGATGTCCTCCTTCATCTTAGATGCTACAAAGGATACGAGCTTCGAGGTCGTTGGATATGGGATCAAAGGGCATCTAAGTAGTTTTTGTACAAATTGTGTGCAATTCTCAAACTCATCAAGGTTTCCTGCAAAAAAATTAAGACACACCATGTGAGCTGCTATATCTCAGATCTACAAGCTCCAAGCAACTCGTATCGGCATATAGTATGTAAGGTATGGGGGCACATCATATTCTCCCGGGGAGGAGGGGTGGGGGTGCACAACCAATCGGTGGTTGGAGGGTGGGAACAAATATAATCTAAACAACCCTAAACAGAGCTCCACAGTTTTATCTAAGGTCGAGGGGTTGACCCCGACAATCATAGCTCCGCCTAAACACAACATTTGCATGTCTTGTAGTACTAGACTTAATATTCATGTTTCAGTTTCATGTTCATTTTAAATATTGAACTGAGGACCATGGATGTCTTACATTTTACTCCTTCGTTTCCTAAATATGAGTCTTTTTAGAGGCTTCAAATGGACTGGCACATATGGATGTATATAGACATATTTTAGAGTCTAGATTCACTCATTTTGCTCTGTATGTAGTCACTTGTTGAACTCTCTAAAAGACTAATATTTAGGAATAGAAGGAGTATTTTTGAACTCGTGTCATACATGCATGGGTTGGAAAAATAGATGCACTATACTTATTGGATTGTTGTTGTGTTCGTGCGTGTGTGTCTCTGTGTGTGTGTGTGTGTGTGGTCATATGCTTGATACATACAAAGTTTTCTCACCTCCATATTGTTCACCTTTTAAATTTGAATTTGCATTGGAAAACTTACAGGGATACCATGAAATGTGAAATCCACGTTGAGATCACTATATCACAAATTCACTCTAATTCAACGACTCGTCATAAATCAATTACCACGTTGAGATTAGTATTTGCAAGGAAAATACGGGTATTGTAATACACATAGATTCGTTCGGCAATTTAAAAGGTTCCTTTCGTATTCTCAAATGGTAGGACCCAACGGCGTACCAGCCAGACCTTGGCTCGTGTTGATCCTAAAAAAACGGGCTCGTGTCCTTCGGTGGCGTGCATGGTACGCACATTAAGCCAACCCCAACCAATCGAGCCTCCGCGTTTCGAGTCAAAATATCTGGCAGCCAGAATTCCAGCCCTAGGAAATTCCCCTCATGTCCCCGGTCCATAATGACTACCGATGAACAACAGAGGGATGCTTTAGTAACTAGACAACGTTACCTGCCATGCCGAGCACGGTTCAATTCCCTCGGTCGCCGCTCATCAATGTCAACCGTCAACTGCATTGCCTAGTACTACTACTACTACACCGGGATGAGCACGTAATTGAGCCCGTTTGTTCATGCCTAGTACTTTTTTTGTTCGTGCCTCGTACTTGAGTTAATATATCGTGCAATACCTTTGATGCGGAGGGATTATCCTTTTACTCCCTCCTTTCCGGTTTATAGGGCTTATCTCAAAATTTTAGTTTTCCCATTTTATAAGTCTCAATTTGGTTGTTCCCCATCACATGTTCCGATTTCAAGGTGCAATAAATCATTACATGCAAGTATTAAGAGAAAATTGACCAATGCATGTACTTTATGCATGCATGCATTGCAATTAATGCATTCGTAAACACAATTTTTGAGGAAAACAAGCGCATTAATTGAGTGGTTTTGCAAACTACAACAATTGTTCCACCACTCACCATCTACCTTGGTTGGTGAGATTTTTGAATTGAGCCCTATAAACCGGAAAGGAGGTTTAACTAAGCAAAATGTTTGACCAAATCCTTTCTTAAGAAATACAACAGGACAGATGTACGGCTTGAAAATTATTGCATGATGCAGGTTATGATATTGTTTCGAATCCTGGGTCTTAAATTTCAGAAAATCCAAAAGGGGGCATAAATTCTTGAAACTGAGCATGGTCACGTGATATGGCACAAATATTACTTCGTAAGTTTTTTCTTCAATTCGAGACAAGCTGCTTATGACAAGTTGCACAAATGAAGAGCCAAGGTATTTTGGAACAAAGACTTGTCACGTTTTTTTGAGGGAAAAGACCTGTCACGTTAAGGCGAACGCTTTCACTATTGAAACCGTCGGCGTTTACGTGCCGCCACGAGTCCCCGCTTCTCATCGGCAGGTGCCGTCCCAAAGAAGCGTGTGAGTCGGCCGGGAGGCTTCTTGAGCAGAACCGCTTCACGCTGGCTATCGAGGGAGGCGTGCGAGCAGACATTGTCTTGCAGACTCACCGGGAGGCGAGCCCTTTGACCAGGCTCCGCCGCCCACCGTCGTCCCAACTGCTCCCACTTTTAATGTCGCCGGTGCCGTAGTTTAAAATCAACCCCGCACTACCCAGTATCGCTACAATCCTCTCTCTTCCTCTCCGATTCTCCTGTCGTCTACCTCCAACTAGCCTGACCTAAACATGCGCCATGCCGCATCACGATGGTCTGCCCTGAGTGTTCCGGGGCTTCATGAGGAAGACACCCAGCCGGAGTCTCAAGAACATAAGGCGCTTTGGGACGAGCTTGAACTGGCCTTGGGGAAGACGCGCGCTGTCCTCGCTCCTGCCGTTCGGCTCCGTCGCCCATTGCGCCAAATACCATCCCGTGGCATTGATGGGCTGGGAGCCGCACATTGTCGCCGAGCTTGATGCCATGGGGTTCCACGAGGTCCCGGCCGACTTTCACGCGCCCGTGCACCTGCCAGCGCATGCGCCTGCTGCGTAATCGACACGACGCTGCGCCCGTGCGGTGCTCGTGCACTGCCCGGCACATGCGCGCTTGCTGCGATGCACTAACGTCTTGGCGCCCGTGCGGTGCCCATGCACCTGAACATCTCCGTCAGCGCCGTTGACAGCGCTGTCCCAGCGGGTGCGGTGCCCCCTCGGCGGCATGGATGGCGCCGTCGACCACTTCCTTGCACCAACGCCATCGCCTCCTCCCGCCAGTTGACTTCGCTCAAAGTCGAACATTTTGGCCTTCCTTGAAGCTAGGCCAACGTCCGTGAGTACGCCAACAACGGTGCAAGACGCCGCCAGACGCCCGGCGACACACACGTAGCACGGCAGAGGAGCCGCTTCCCACCGCGAGACGCCCCGCCGCTGCGCGTAATCTAAATTTGCCATGAAAAACATTCGATTGCCATGCTTAAAATCCGAGCGTTTATCATTTCCGTTTATTTTATATCGATCGTCGTATAATTTAAAGTCGGAGTCGACTGAACGAAATGTATGGTTTGATCGATTCAATGTTCGCTAGAGCCGTATCAAATTAAATATAAAAGCGTCATCAAGCCACATGTATTCCTTGTCATCCAACGACCTAGACTGCTTCAATGTCGAGCGCTCAACACGTTTAGCGTGCAGTTAATTTCATGCCAAAAATAGTGCTAATCACATGACAACACGCAAATAATATCCTATTAGTTAATATCCGCATGCACTTAATATACTTCCAAATTAACGTGCATTGCACGTACACACTGACTAGTGCTGCTAGTACGTGAAACTGGTGCCGTGACTTGTGAGTTGTGAACGCATCCAGATATGGTCAATGGCAACATTGCCCGCGAGTTCTTCCTATTTGCCCGTGCGTCTAAACGCAGAAGGGGAGGAGAGAGAGAGCACACATGGAACCCGCCAGTAAGTGAAGGCGAATAGTACTAAAAATAATATTACATGTTATTCATTAATTAGGCTGTGGTAATATAAAAACATTATGTGAACAAAGGGGGTACAACAAACATTGCTATTCTACGTATGTTGCCTATTGACGTGCGGCTTGAAGGCCCGGTCGCATGTTCGATCCTCGTCCTTTAGTTTTTAATTTGTATATGGGTCCAAATTTGTTTCATGACATGTGGGCCCCTTGGTGTGTAGTTTGTAGCACTTTAATTTGTGGGTCGAAATTTGTTCCGTTCCAAGCGGACTATCGGTGTGTAGTTTTGTAGCTTATTTATAATAATAAAAAGAACAACATAGTTTTTTTAATAATACCATGGTGCGACGTTGAAGGTGAGAAAGGACGTGCGAGAGAGCGATGACCGAGCCAGAGGGAAATCAACTAGGGGAGTTGCGTGGGTTGCAACGGCGTTTGGAGTAGTTGTGGGCCGAATGCTACGAAAATATAATCTAAACAGACCGGAGTAAATGCCTACACAAATTAATCCAAGGTTGGAGTGCCCCTCGTAATGTAATAGCTCCGGCTGCGGCGATGAAGAGGTAGTAGCTTCAACGCTGTGGAAGATACGGTATGAGAAAGCGAGGTCAATCGAGAGACATATAGATAGAGAGACAAAGTGAGTGTGGTCCAACATTCATTGAACAAATATATATGCTCGGAGAGATATTGTCCGATTGAGCTTTTGGTAAGGGTGAGGGTTGTAAGATAGAGCTTGAGAGATGATCCGATCCGCAGACGTGTAGATATATTTTGTGCGTGGGAGGAAGCAAGGTCAACCGATCACATAGGGTCGCCGTCGATCGAAAGAGTGAGACGGGTTGGAGAGAGTGACCTAGATAGGCGATGTGCGTGAGAGAGTATACAATGTGAATAGGTCGAATTGGGCTCAAACATGGTGATATATCGTTTTTGTCCGAGAAAGAGCGAGGTAAATCGAGACATACACACACACACACACACACACACAGAGAGAGAGAGAGAGAGAGAGAGAGAGAGAGAGATTGAGTGAGCATGGCCCACCATGAGGTCGAAAGAGTGGCGGCGGCTTGGATGGACTGACCTAGATAGACAATCTGCGTGAGAGAGTATAGAGTGTGTCGATCGAGGCCCGAACAGGAGATATATCATTTGTGTGTGAAAGAAAACGAGGTTAAACGAGACTCAGATAAAGAGAGCGAGATTGAGAGAGTGTGGCACGCCGTGCATAAGAAAGAGTGAGACAGTCTCGAGGGAGTGACCTAGATATACAACGTCGTTAAATGCGCCACGAGAGGTTGGGGGGGCTAGATAGGCAATGCATGTATTTAGCGTGAGAGGGTGAGAGGGAGAGGGGGAGAGAGAGAGAGCTCGGCATGGGGTGCAATGGCGGGTGTGTAAGGTAAATACATTTGGTAACAGGAGTGGAAAAAGGGGTTGTGTAGTTGAGAGACTTAGAGATCGAAACATGGAGAGAAAGAATGAACGTGTGTTGGAAACCGATAGCTTTCTAAGGTGGTTAGGAGAGGAAGATTGACCGATACAGGAAGTATGTAGCGTTTGTCTTGTGGGGGCTAAAAACAACATTTGAATGTACATAGTACGAGACTTAATATCGATGTTTCAATTCGTGTACATTGTAAGATTTGAACCGAGGACCAGGCATACGGGTAATTATTTGAATTCGTGCCATACTAAGTTTCAAAAGTTGACATTGACTCAATTTGTTGTGCTATTTTGTAGGTCATATGTTTGAATCCATCCAAAAATTTTCTCACTACCATGGTGTTCATCATATACATATGAATTTGTATTAAAAAGTAGCGTGGATACAGTGAAATGTGAAATCCACGTTAGAATTGGAGATCGCTACGTGACACACACTCTAATTCAAATAACTAACTACGTGACACACACTCTAATTCAAATAACTAATTATGTGACACACTCTAATCCACGTTAAGCGTGGGTACCGTGTCGATTTTTTTACAAATAACTCCTCATTAATTAATTTATAGTACTCCCTATGTTCACATTTATAAGACCTTGAAGACATTTCAGACAATGTGCAAAACAGTTCATTTTAAGTTGTCTGAAACGACTTACAAAAGTGAACGGATGGAGTATCTCGTTTAGAATGACTAATTATTGCAAGGAAAACACGGGCATGGTAATACATACAGATTTGTTTGCAAATGAAAGAAGATTCATTTGCATTCTCAAATGTAGGCGCACCAGCGGAACCTGAATCGTGTCGGGGTGGACGCTGCTTCGGTGCCTTAAAGGCAACAGCCCTTGGGTGACTGACATGTGGGCCAGCCATCTGTTGGGCCCACATGTCATGGACACAAAGGCAGGTGCCTTAAGGCACCGAAGCGTAGTCCTGTCGGGGTGGTCGCGTGTGTCGGACGGACGCGTAGCACCCAACCACCCACCCCCCTCCCCCCAAAAAAGGACGACGACAATATAAGTTCGCGCTTCCATGTTTCGGATTGAAATATCTGGCGGCCCCAATTCCAACCCTGCAAAATCTCTCTTCTCCACCGTCCCCTTCCGCGCCCAGATTGCTCAAATCCCTAATTCACCGCCATCTCTCGAATCGCCCTCGTCTCGTCTCTTTCCCCACCGTTCCCCACCTCTGTGCCGGACGACGACGACGAAGACGACGGTCGCGCTTCACCACCGCACTGGAGCTACCTCATCTACGCCCTTGTCCGCCGCACCGGGTGGTCCACCGACAACGTCGACCGCCCAAACGACGTGCCTCACATACACCGAGTTCCACCGCATCAGGTGCGCTTCACCGACGCCGTCTCCCAGCTCACCGGGGCTAATTCAACGAGCACATCGTCGCACCTCCGCCCCCCGAGGTCGTTGGGGCTTCACCAACGGTCTCGTCCACCGCATCGTAGCGCTCCGCTGCCACTCAAGATCTGCATCCGCGGCGCTGCCAGCCAACGCCAGTGCATCACCCTCAACGGCTCTGAAGTGACCCGCACTCTAGCTAGGCGAGCATGCCCAAACGCCGGCCCAAACTAGGTATCCACACATCACTCCCTTGTGCACTGTTCCGACGATGTTTGGATATCCTTTCACTGCTCTCTTAGCTTACACGCCTATGCAACTCTGACTTTAACTCTTATTTCTTCTGGAGATATCATCTAAAACAAGCAAATCCATTTTTAGCGAAGCATGACGGCGCTATGGGATCTGGTACACATCACGCACACCCAGTATAACCTTGTAAGTATCATCCTCGGTACAACATCAAGGTCGATTCCTCTTATTTGATCAACCATTCGCCGTGTCAAAAATGTAGAGGGGATGCAAGGAGCACAAGGCACACATCCAAGCAAGTGGTAACATGGACTTGTACATGGAACATCCCAAGCGCAAGCGTAGCTGCAATGAGCCGCATACAACGAGCTGGCGTAAGTCCCTGCATTTCATTTAATTCGTACTGGCATTCGTGTATGATTTGTGTGCAGTGGTTGATCCACGAATTCAAGTTACCAGGGGCGAACATATAACTTAAAAAATACGAAGGCACTTGCACTCCGAAAATCAACATAACTTGAGAAATGTGAAGCTACATGCACTTTGAAAACCAGCTAATGATCCAAAGTAGTTCAGATTATAAACACTAAATGATGCAAGCACCAAAAACACACAAATGCAACATGGTGTACAAGGACTACAAACATGGTCTGCATCACTTTGAATTATTCGTTCTCTGGCTGAAAATATCGAAGTGTAATTGCACGTATAACTAGTGCAGAAACTGCATATCAATATATCTATCCTGCACAAGTATGCCAATAGTTTCAAACAATAGATTAGAAAAGTATTTATGCTATGTTGTCATGATACGGGACTTCTGGTAGATGGCCTCGACGTTTCCTCAAGCTATGAAAATGCACTATAATTTGCTTGTCATCAATGCACGCAAATCTCTGTCTCTCTCAACATAGTAGATCATCATTAGACACTAAATCCTTCAATGAGCTTGCAAAATGCTTGCATTAGATCCCTCATTAGACACTATATGTTCATCACCGGAGCATGTAAAATGTTTGCATCAAATCCTTCATTAGCGAATTGCTCATTAGACAATTCAGGCTCAAGAACAACATGAGCTTGTATGTTTGCACCGAAACTTGATTAGATACATCAGATTGATCGATTCGGTATTGATTGGGGAGTTATAAAATAAGTAGAAATTGGTTTCATTTTCTCATAGATTCCCTACATACAAGCAGTTTTACAACACCGTCAGGTTTAACTATTGTCCAGAGATTGAAGAGTTGAATTAGATATAATCAGGGATGTGATGTACCTGCTCATTTCGCATGCTACTCTTGCAAGCTGCGACTATCCGTTTGCGCAAGCTCGATGCCATGCTCGTGCTGCCGCCGCTGCCTCCCACGCAGGCTACACCCAGGGTTGGATCTTCATCTTCTTGTCCTTCCGTTCGCTTGAAGCCCGGCGATCGCCCTCCAATGAGGCCGCGAAGAAGTGTTGTGTCGGTCATCCCGGCGGCTAGGTTAGGAGCAAACCAGACCGGAGGTCGGAGCGAATGAATTGGGATTTTTCCTGCTGTCAATCGATATGGGAGGCGCTTCGTTTGGGCCAGCCTGCTATAGGGCCTGCCTTGCACTTATGTTATTGGCCCATCCAAATTGAAACATTTTTCTTCATTTTTACATTGCACTGCTCGTGCGTTGGGACGAACAAAACTAGCGTGGGCCAACCTGGATGACTCAAACTAGGTGCACACTTTCCAGCCACCTGAGGCGGCCGCCCATACCAGCCCCTAGGTGGCGTCGCCCCTTTTTGCGTGTATGATTGGATAGTGAAAAATATTCCAGGGGTGCTTTTGATTTACCCACATAATGGTTGAATTGCTTGTTTCTATGAACTGAGTTCGCCAATAATGTGAAGGATGCCGATCTTTTCATCCTATTGTAGATTGCTTAGATCTCGATATGCCAAAAGTAATCGCATGAAATATACGGTAAAGCCGGTGTGATGTGTTTGGCTACAACTAGTCGACTACACGTCCTCATATAACATATCAAGGGCGCACCATCTTACCAGATTAACCATTCGACTTACCCATGCAAAGGTGGGAAGAAAAGAAGTATTAGGGCTGCGTATCCAAGCAATTGATGCCATGGACTCCTTTGTACAACCTTGTGGCGAAAAAGAAGTTGCGGTGTGCTTGTACAAAGAACTAGCATAAGTTCGATTACACACTTCTCGAATTTTAGTTAGCCACTTATTGCAAAATTGTTCAATTACGTTGCTTGGCATAATTTAGTTTGCTCTTGATTACATAATGGCACAGCACATTAATCATATTGTAGATCGCGCCTATCTATGTGTTTGATACTTACTGTTAAGAATTACATGTTTGCCTTAACTTAAATATCTACTTGTTTGTTTAACTGCTTTCTTTGCTGCAACAACGGGTTACAATGATGTTAATAACTTCTCCCTCCGTCCCATAATATAGGGCGTTTTTGACACTAGCATAGTGTTAAAAAGCGTCTTACATTATGGGACGGAGGAGTACTAAACATCAAATTGAAACTCTTTAATTCCTTGTTTGTTTAAGCTGGTTTGTCGTTATAACTCCCAGCTTGAGATGTTTTGCTAACTTCAACTTTTACGAATCCAATCGAACTTTAATGGCAAAAGCAGGTTAGCCCAAGATCAAAGAGCGAGGTCCCCATGGACGTTGCATCATCCTGACGATGGCACCGGACCAATCATGCATTATGAATTGCCAACTGCTGATGCTCTAGAGGCTAAACTAGTGGTAGAAAGAGATTACATACGCACTTAGAGATGAAGTTGACATGTTGAGGAAGCAAACATCACAATCACAAGCGATACTCAAGACAACCATTAAATATTTGGTGGATTTCAAAAGCGAAGCAAGTTGAGACTGACCAGATTGTTAAGGTCCTGAATGAAAAAAGGAAATTTACTTCCTACTTGGTAACTCATAGGTGAAATGTTCTTTCCATAGTTGAATAACCTTTGTGTTGTCTGTTCATGTAATCAGTCAAACCATTTGTTTTAGAGATCATGTAATAATTTTTTTGTTTTTGGTTTGTAATTTTATTTGAGCACAAGTCTATATTAATTGATAAGACTCGGAGACATTTCATTTGGATTGTTGTGCAGGACCTACAAATATGCTAATCGGGCTGAATGTGCATTCAACAATAGTAGTAGTATAGATGGACCATAAGTGGCACGCATCGGAAAGGGCCAAGATGCTTTGGCTAAAAAGATGTTGTTGTAGCCAAAAAAAGTACAAATGCCTGGCTTATGTATGTTAGTTGATATTATTGATCCATATACTCTATAAGTGTTTATATATGCATTAGTTACGTACATTCTTGGTTGATTGACTCGGTATTTGAATCTTGATACATCGCTTGTGTACATATCTAAATGGGAGTACACATTATGCTGTGTGTGAAATTTGAGTTGGACATGAAGTGTTCCAAATATTCGAATTCACCTTAAACCGGATACTAGTTTCTGAATTTGAGTATCGGCATTTGTAAACCATATCCATATATGACAGTGGAATACATCTTTGTCGTCCTTTTGAAGATATATAAAAACACATAGAACGATTTATAAAGATTCATATAGGAATACAAAATGGATTCGAATTTAGTTGCCAGGGTAAACGTGGATGCTTATTGTCCCAAAATTCGAAAGAAGCTGCAAAATGTCCACTCCCATGTCGGCTGCCCGAAGCCAAGTGTTTGGGAGTTGGAAATTACTGTCTACCCATTACACGGACAATCCATCGGCGCGATTTCCACTGCTCTAAATAGGGGTAGGTTAGTAACTTCAATTAGACGTGACACGACCGCCTCTGAGCCCATTCCGACAAGGTGGGCGTCAAACATGGGCAGAAAAATACATTTGATTCAAGCTTGTCCGAAAGACCTCTGTTTCTCCCTCCATTCCCCATTCATACACGGTGGGCGGCAAAACAAACTCGACTCGGCCGAAATCGATGTAGGCAAATATTTTCAATAGGGGCAGGTTTGTAACTTCACTCAGACATGACACAACCGCCCTACCTGTCAGCCCCATTCATACACCGTGGGCGCCAACCATGGGCGCCAACCACCCTCTCCTCGCCCGAAATCGCTCTGGGCAAATATTGGCGAGATGTGAGATTACCGTCCTATCCCCAACCGACGAGACGTCCAAATTTTAAACGGGGGCTAAGTTCGTAACTTTCCCATATTTCAGACAGGCGCGTCCCAAAAACATGGTTCCCCATCCCCACACCAGCCTCCATCCGCCACCCCATCCATCGCCGCCGTCCTCCACCACATCCACAGCCACCGTCCTCCACCATGCCGGAGCGCCTACCAAGACCGCGTCGTCCACTGCTAGAGATGGACGTTTCTCATCCACGACGACGGACCAATAGCCTTGCATCGCGTCCTCTCGCTTCATCGGCGTCGTCGTCCTCTTTGTCGGGGCCGCTCACACGACCTTCTCTTCCACCGCAACGGGACTTATCCCCCGATGCACCCGTCTACCATCGCATATCTACTTCAATGCCACCGACAGCCATCGCATCCCTGATGCCTACACGGCGCCGCAAGAGAGGTGGTACTTCATATCTCCTCAACTTTTTGATCTCAACCAGAAAATAGATCTTAACTTGGTTACTCTACTTTCTTTTCAGCTCTTAGAATTTAGTTCTTAGTTCAAGCAAACAATGGATGCTAAATATCATTTCTCCGATTTGCGACTTCAAATCTGCCATGGCACAACCATAATCTGGTTTAATTGATCATGCTTAGGGTTTAATTGATCATGTTGGTTCCGTGGTGGTTTCTTTAATAGAAATCGGAGGAAAACCCTCTTTGCTAAAAAAATATGCTTAGAGTTTCCTCCTTTTATGATCACTATCTGATCAAAATACGTGCTTCGTGTCATAATAACATTCGCTCACGCATCGAGGCTAAACAAGCTTAGATGTTCAAATACTGAATCGATATTATTAAAACAGAGTTGTTTAATTGGTCAGCTAAATGTTCCTAAATTAGTTTCGAAAATGCATGTTCGTCGCTTGGGTGTGTATCTCTACAGGGTGCCCACGGTGGGCCGGCCCACAGAGTCATTTCCAGCTTTTACATAGGTTTCGATCTTTTACATGGAATACAATCTGCCTACTTGCTTTGTGTCGCACTACCAACACTCCACCCTTGAAGCTAAACATTACGCCACTCATAATTGCTTAGTTTATTTGTTCAAATACAAATTTCATATGATTCTAATGTTCCTACTTCAGTTTTGAAATGTGTGCCTACATGTTATAAAGACATAAGGGGTTTGTATTTACGTGTGTGGTCAGTCGGCCGCGGTTGGGGAGGTGAACTTTGCATATGCAGGGGTTTATAGGAGACACTCTCCAAGTTGAATCCATAATGCATTCCATAGATAATCTGACTACTTTTTATGTTTTCATGAATCTCAGATTACGAACAGCATCATAATGATTATGAGCTTGCGTGCATGAAAAGAATAAAGCGTAACAATGCCATGGTCTGTCAAACTTGGCATTAAGGGACCGAAATCAAGTCTGGATGCAATGCAATGCAAACGCTCTCCACCCTCTGATTCATGCTGAGAATATGATCCTAACGGTGATTACGAGCTAGAGGGAGACCTAAGTTAATGTAGCTCCCTAGTGGAGGAGTCGAGAGGAAGATGCCCTATCTTATTCACCCATCAAGGTACTTGCTCTAACTTTCCAAGGTTACATTGCTCGCACATATCTTGCAACTGATGCTTTGCATTGCTTCTACTTTGTTGAACTACCATTAGCTTAGTTTACACATCGTGTATGTGAATACGCCCGCCTATCCATTTTCAAAGACATATTCCATCTGTCATCATACCATATTTATCCATTCAAATGTTGTTCTTGTGTATCAGACGTTCAAAAGTAAGAGGGCGATTGCTGATCGTGGAGGAGCACAAGCAAAGTATTTGGAAAAGGTAGTGGCACCTGATAAATCAAATAGCCCATTAGGTGTAGTTGCAATATCACCTGACCCACAAAATACCCCAACTCTAGCAGACTCTAGCCCTACTACACTTTGGTCATTTACGATGCCCCAACTCAATGACCCCAAGCTGCAAAGCAGTATGATTATGCCGATTGACATAGCACCAATATGGTGACGCAAAACCCCATTCCAAAAGAGTACACCAAATCCGGTTGCCAAATCCCTTTTCGAACGGAGAGAGCCCCAATTGCAGCAAATAGGACCCTGTTCCATTTCTTCCCGGTTTAGAAGACGAAGCTTATGTTGTTGTCAGAACTTTGTGCATCTTTCCTTCATGGAAAGATTATACCGCAGAACAGAACAATTTCAGTCTTCCTCCGCAACTTCTGGCGTAAGTAATGTACTAATGTTATTCATGGTCATTACTGTATAAGTTTCTGCTGACAGAAGACACAAGATTTCATTCTTTTAAATAGGCGAGGAGCAAACTGGATTGTGACGACGAGCAAGAGTTGGTTGCGCTTTTCAAGCACTCGTTGATGAAGTATAGTTCCTACCTGAGGCAAGCGCACTTCGATGGCAAGCCTCACGAGCGAAATTTCTGTAAAGTCTCCGGTGCTACATTTATCCGACGGTGGTTGGAATAATCTTGTTACACATTGGTCTCGGCTGCGGCGTAAGGTCTTGTCTATGATATCACATCACAATTTGAACTACATTTCTGCATTTGCCTTAATGTCTCACTTGTACAAAAAGCATTAGCGTAAGAACATTCGTTCTCAAGGGACCACAAAATCTACGCAACTATACCGCATAATCGCATTGCTCTCGTGAGTACCTCTTGCCCTGTATGACCATACTTACTTTCCGCAGTTGTTTGATTATGTAGCATCACCGCACATGTTAGCCTCGTAATCGCCCATTTGGTGGACATTATAAGATCCGTATGGACTCTTACACAAATTTAGAATCAACCCAATGCTTTTGAAGAGGTTTAGCTCTGCGATCCTCTTGTAAGGACTGAGCGTGGTCTATCAACGTACTTACATTATCAGCTACTCCCTCCGTCCCATAATATAAGAACGTTTTATACAGTACACGGTGTTCAAAACACTCTTGTATTATGGGAAGAGGGATTGGTTCATTTTGTAGCATTCCTCATCTTATCTCCCTCGCCCACCATTTACTAAAAAAGATCAGATCTATATTTAATCTTACCAACAAGTAGAATACACAGACAATGCCAATGCAGAAGTGTAGCCCATTGCTCTTGTCAGTACATTTTTTCCTGTAACGCTTGTACTTCCAGGGATTGGTAGTTGATTATGTAGCATCAATCTGCATCTTATCTTCATTATCCTCTATCCCTTCCAGTATTATCATATCTATAATTACTCTCTACAATATGTAGAATACAGGCAATGCTTATGAAGAAGATTATGTGCTGAAATTCTTGAGTTATCCTTCCCTTGACATGGAGAAGGGCATTATAAAGCCGGTGTCAACTGTTAACGTAAGTCATTCCTTCTAAAGCCTTTATTCTCAACTGCTGTTTAATTTGCTTATACTCCCTATCATTTCTTCTTTGTTTAGTTTCTTTGTTTCTACCAAAATGCATGTTCGTAAGAACCGTAAGTTCTAAGTTTTACTTGTAAAACCAAATTTCTTATTCATACCATGCAAATTACTTAATACTCCCTATATGTATGCTTGGTTTTGTGGATCTATAATCTAGTGTGTGGTGAAGCATTACGTTTGCACCTTGTCATCTCCTGTTTTATCTTCTTGATGTGGTGATGATATGAACAACATGCCATGCACATTATCCAAAATGGATACAATGATTTTCTTTGCCCTTCATCTATGCTTGTTATGTTGACATGGTAATCCGGTAGTGTGGTGAAGCTCCCGCATTATGAACAATGCCAAATTATGCTATTGATATTTTGAACTTACTCTTTATTTTCTAATTTGAAATTGGATAGAATTGATGAGCAGTTATCATCTTTGTTTATACACATGCAAAACATGTCATCTCTCTCGCTTTGTTTCAGGTGATATGCACGATGGCATGCACAAGTCTGCTGAAGGCTGTGAGACAAATCCAACATATATTGCAGCAAAGAAGGCAAAACATCTTGAAGATAGCGAGACAACCCCAAAGTCTTGTCTTGATGCAGTGTTCAAGTTACTTGAGACTAACAGTCAGACAAGCTCACAGAATTCGTTGTCTGAATCAGTTCGACTTCTTCAGTCCCAAGTTAGCAGAAAGGCATCCTGCAACTCAACTTCGACTTGAAGTCCTATCTCTAAGAAAGATTGCGGAGAACATCAATGAGAACCTCATCGCTAAACAGCTACACCTGGAAGCTATGACCGACATGCTAGGCCGGTATCATAGCCTTGCTCGTGACTTCTTGTGACAGTTCCCCATAAAGGCTAACCTTTCTTGAACTGTCTTGGAAGTGGTCTCGGTTCGGTATTATTTTATTCTGTTGCAATGGTGCCCGATTTTTTTGTAATCTGCTTCTTCGTGCGCTTTATGATCACTGGTGGCGAACTTCGATGCCCAGTGGATGTAATATACCTTAAATCCTTTATTGTATAGTGTAGGTTTATTCTTAGTTACTATGCCATAATTACTTTGTTGTGTAGAGTAGGTTTGTTCTTAATTCCTACTAGTTAATGCCATCATTCGCTATCTGAAAAAAATCAGATGTAGTCGACCGGGCCGAAACATTCGATAACGGGCCAGGTTTTTAGCGGGCCGCAATTGGTGACTGCGTCTTTCTTGGGCCCGAATGATTGGGCCCTTCACACCTATGCCAGCCCAAACTTACACCGCCTATATTTTAGTTGGGCCTTTTGTCGACCCAGTAACTTAGTTCGGCCCAGTAGCGTTGGGCCATTAACGAGCTGAATATTGTCTTGGCACATTACGGCCGAGATGAAACCACGGGCCTTTAGCGAGCCAAAATGCATGTTGGGCCTCAATTTTCACTAGTCGTCAACGGGCCTTGACAGTCGAAATGTAGACCGGTGTTATGGGCCCGATTAGCTCATGGCCGTTACCGGGCGAAACATATCTCGGGCCTTAGTTGGCCCACTGATATCATGGGCCTTTAAGAGGCCGAAAGCTTAGTACAGGCATCAACGGGCCGAATTACGCGACAGGCCTTTAACAGGCCCAAAGTCACGTTGGGCTTAACTGTTGCCACATTTATCACGCGCAGTTAGTGGGCCTGATGTCCCGTCGGGCCATATATGGCCCATGGGCAGCATGGGCCATTCCCAGGCCGAAAGTCACACCGGGCTGAAATGGGCCCATGTCTACATCAGGCCTCTAACAGGCCGAAAGTCACTGGGTTGTAGTTGGGCCCGAATACTCGACGAACAATTAACGGGCCAGATCGGCTTCGGGCATAAATGGGCCCAAATATTGGGTGAACAATTAACGGGCCAGATCCGGCAGGGCCGTAAATGGGCCCAAATATTGGGTGAACAATTAACGGGCGAGATCTGGTTTCGGCTGTAAATGGGCCTTTATTAAGCGAGCCGTTATTGGGCTAGCCCACTAGTACCTTATTAAGTTCTCACGGGCCTTTATTTGGTAGGCGGCCTTTTTAACCTATATGGGCCTCTGTTGGGCCCAACCACGTGTCAACGCATCGTAGGCATGTCTCCTCCAATGGACGGGCGACATCCGCCCTTGACGGTGATAGGTGTTCCTTGACCAATTAGAATTTTACACGTGGAAATTTCCCATTGGTCGGGGCTGTTAATGGGTTATCGGATCGAAAACCCAACCCGATAGCTTAACGGTGTTCCGTTACGGTGGATGCCACGTGTCGGTCACCCTTGACGAAAGCACTTCTGTGACGCGCGATTTATCGTCATGGAAGTGGACACTTCGGTGATGATAATTTTGGTAATGTCATGGAACACTTCTACGATAGCACAGGTATGACTATCTTGATTCTGTCATAAATTTGTCATGGATGTACATGCATGACAAAAAACGCGACCTACTGTGACAAACACGTATCATCACGGAAGTGTATTTTTTTTGTAGTGTAACCATCACGTGGGCATAGTATGGGCGTTCTGCGTCGTATACATCAGCCGAAACTTAATAGACGTCAGCGATTGAGCGGCGCGTGCCGGGTTGGACTGCGTAAGCACCTGCCTTTTTAAGGAGGTAGCTAGGTCAGCTCACCGACCGCGTTCGCAACGTGCAGGAGTTCTCGGGGAGATGGTCCATGACCCCTTGGGGCATAGGTTTAGTCCGGCGTGCTGGCCTCTCTATTAAGCCTAGGTCGGGTTGCGGCGTATTGTTTGGCCGAGGCCAGGCATGACCTAGGAAAGTGTGTCCAGCCGGAGTTAATCGAGCGTGGTGGGTAAGTAGGTGCACCCCTCCAGGGAAGAAAACATCTATCGATAGCCTGTCCTACGGTAACGGACACTTGGAGTTGTATCCCGATTGATACAACTAGAACTGGATACTTGAGATGAGACATGGATATGAGAAATGGATAGTATGGCTCTGGGATTGCTTTCTCGCAGGGAGTCGAGAAAGGATCTCTGGCCGAGGTTGATAACACTACTACTACTTTACTTTATGTTGATATGTACTCTTCTAATGCTGCAAGACCGCCGAAGATGTTGAAGATGCTAGTCTTCGATAGGGCTAGGCTATCCCCCCTTATTCTGGCATTTCTGCAGCCCAATCCACATATACAGCCTCTCTTTGATAATGTTGCATATGTAGTGTAGATCCTTGCTTGCGAGTACTTTGGATGAGTACTCACAGTTGCTTTGCTCCCTCTTTTTCCATCTCCTTCCTTTCTTCTCGGATGTAGCAACCAGATGGTGGAGCCCATGATCTAGACGCCACCTTCGACGACAACTGCTACTACACCGAGGGTGCCTACTACTACGTGGAGGCCGCCGACGACCAGGAGTAGTTAGGAGGCTCCCAGGCAGGAGACCTTGCCTTTTCGATCGTTGTTGCTTTTGTGCTAGCCTTCTTAAGACAAACTTGTCTAACTCATGTCTGTACTCAGATATTGTTGCTTCTGCTGACTCTTGTGTTTCTGAGCTTATGTATTCGAGCCCTCGAGGCCCATGGCTTGTAATATAAAGCTTGTATTATTTTAAATTGTGTCTAGAGTTGTGTTGTGATATCTTCCCGTGAGTCCTTGATCTTGATCGTACACATTTGCGTGTATGATTAGTGTATGATTGAATCGAGGGCGTCACAACAGCGCTGCTCCGGTGGCGGCCATGGCGGACATGCGCGATGCGGCGAGGGCAGGAGGCGCGCGCGGCAAGGGCGGGAGGCGCGGCCGCGCGAGCTTGGGAGGGCGGGAGGAGGTGTCGGGGCGGGAGTCTGGGAAGGGCGGCGCGTGGCGGACCGGCGGGGACCGGAGTGGACGAGCGGGGCGCGGACGAGCTCTTCCTCGGCGCGAGCAACGAAGAGAGAACAGAGCTTGTTTTTTCTTGCATGCTGCATGTGGTGGGCCTAGGTAGGAGAAGGGAGGAGAGAGGCTGGCAGTGGCCCTTGCAGCAGCTAAATATAGCGTCGGCGCCCCCAGTTGACGCCCAGCTTTCTGGGTTTCTCGTGCCAGCGCCGGTCGCAGTTTTCATTAATACCGGCGCAAAACGAGCCCGTGGGGGTGTGGCTGGTGTTGGAAATATGCCCTAGAGGCAATAATAAAATGGTTATTATTATATTTCTTTGTTCATGATAATTGTCTATTATTCATGCTATAATTGTGTTATCCGGAAATCGTAATACATGTGTGAATACATAGACCACAACATGTCCCTAGTGAGCCTCTAGTTGACTAGCTCGTTGATCAACAGATAGTCATGGTTTCCTGACTATGGACATTGGATGTCATTGATAACAGGATCACATCATTAGAAGAATGATGTGATGGACAAGACCCAATCCTAAGCATAGCACAAGATCGTGTAGTTCGTTTTGCTAGAGATTTTCCAAATGTCAAGTATCATTTCCTTAGACCATGAGATTGTGCAACTCCCGGATACCGCAGGAGTGCTTTGGGTGTGCCAAGCGTCCTGGCAATGGCGGGTGGCTATAAAGGTGCACTATGGGTATCTCTGAAAGTGTCTGCATCGGGTTGGCATGAATCGAGGCGGGATTTGTCACTCCGTATGACGGAGAGGTATCTCTGGGCCCACTCGGTAATGCATCATCATAATGAGCTCAATGTGACCAAGTGTCCGTCACGGGATCATGCATTACGCAGTGCAGTAAAGTGACTTGCCGGTAACAAGATTGAACGAGGTATTGGGATATCGACGATCGAGTCTCGGGCAAGTAACGTACCGATTGACAAAGGGAATTGTATACGGGATTGATTGAATCCTCGACATCGTGGTTCATCCGATGAGATCATCGAGGAGCATGTGGGAGCCAACATGGGTATCTGCTACGTCTCGAGCTTGCGTTGGATTTCCCCGAAGAGGAGAGGATGATGCAGCACAGTAGCGTAAGTATTTCCCTCAGTTTTTGAGAACCAAGGTATCCACGCGCAAGTCCCTCGTACCTGCACAAAACGATAGCTACTCGCAACCAACGCTTAGGGGTTGTCAATCCCTTCACGGTCACTTACGAGAGTGAGATCTGATAGAGATAATATTTTTGGTATTTTTTATATAATGATGCAAAGTAAAAGAAAAAGCAAAGCAAGTAAATAAAGTGATGGAGATTGATATGATGAGAATAGACCCGGGGGCCATAGGTTTCACTAGTGGCTTCTCTCAAGAGCATAAGTATTCTATGGTGGGTGAACAAATTAGTGTTGAGCAATTGACAGAATTGAGCATAGTTATGAAGTTATCCAGGCAATGATCATGTATATAGGCATCACGTCCGTGACAAGTAGACCGAAACGATTCTGCATCTACTACTATTACTCCACTCATCGACCGCTATCCAAAGATGCATCTAGAGTATTAAGTTAAAAAGCAGTAACGCATGTAAGCAAGATGACATGATGTAGAGGAATAAATTCATGCAATATGATAAATACCCCATCTTGTTATCCTCGATGGCAACAATACAATACGTGCCTTGCAACCCTTTACATCCTTTGGGTAAGGTCACCGCAAGATTGAACCCAAAGCTAAGCACTTCTCCCATTGCAAGAACTACCAATCTAGTTGGCCAAACCAAACGGATAATTCGAAGAGACTTGCAAAGATAACTTAATCATGCATAAAATAATTCAGAGAAGAATCAAATATTTTCCATAGATCAGCTGGATCATAAACCCACAATTCATCGGTCTCAACAAACACACCGCAAAAAGAAGATTACATCGAGAAGATCTCCACGAGAGAGGGGGAGAACATTGTATTGAGATCCAAAAAGAGAGAAGAAGCCATCTAGCTACTAACTATGGACCCGAAGGTCTGAAGTAAACTACTCACACTTCGTCGGAGGGGCTATGGTGTTGATGTAGAAGCCCTCCATGGTGGATGCCCCCCTCGTGAGCTCCTACAGGCCCCAAGATGGGATCTCGTGGATCTGAGGAAGTTCTGGCGGTGGAATTAGGTTTTGGCTCGTCCCGATCTGTTGAAGTGCGTAGGTATATATAGGAGGAAGAATGCGTCGATTGGGCGTCGGGGCCCACGAGGCAGGGCGCGCCCCACCCTCGTGACCGCCTCTGGCACTCCTTGGAGTAGGGTCCAAGTCTCCTAGATCACGTTCGGTGAGAAAATCACGTTCCCGAAGGTTTCATTCCGTTTGGACTCTGTTTGATATTCCGTTTCTTCGAAACACTGAAATAGGCAAGAAAACAGCAATTTTGGGCTGGGCCTCCAGTTAATAGGTTAGTCCGAAAAATAATATAAAAGTGGAAAATAAAGCCCATTATAGTCCAAAACAATAGATAAAGTAGCATGGAGCAATCAAAAATTATAGATACGTTGGAGACGTATCAGGCATCCCCAAGCTTAATTCACCTTTCGTCCTCGAGTAGGTAAATGATAAAAAGAGAATTTTTGATGCGGAGTGATACTTTGGCATAATTTTAATGTAAATCTTCTTAATTGTGATATGAATATTCGGATTTGAAAGATTCAAGACAAAAGTTCATATTGACATAAAAATAATAATACTTCAAGCATACTAATCAAAATAATTATGTCATCTCAAAATAACATGGCCGAAGAAAGTTCATCCCTAGAAAGTTAGGCTATGCTTCATTTTCGTCACACAAAGATGTTCCCAACTTCTATACCCCCGATGACAAGCCAAGCAATTGTTTCATACTTAAATAATCTCAAACTTTTTCAACCTTCACGCAATACATGAGCGTGAGCCATGGATATAGCACTATGGGTGGAATAGAATATGATGATGGGGATTGTGTGGAGAAGACAAAAAAAGAGAAAGTCTCACGTTGACGAGGATAATCAACGAGCTATGGAGATGCCCATCAATTGATGTCAACATGAGGAGTAGGGATTGCCATGCAACGGATGCACTAGAGCTATGAATGCTCAACAAAAGAAAACTAGTGGGTGTGCATCCAATTTGCTTGCTCATGAAGACCTAGGGCATTTGAGGAAGCCCATCGTAGGAATATACAAGCCAAGTTCTATAATGAAAAATTCCCACTAGTATATGAAAGTGATAACATATGAGACTCACTATATGAAAAACATGGTGCTACTTTGAAGCACAATATATGAGACTCACTACATGAAGAACATGGTGCTACTTTGAAGCATAAGTGTGGAAAAAGAGATAGTAGCATTGCCCTTTTTTGGGCCTTTTTTTGGACTTTCTCTTTTTTTTGGGCAATGCTCTAATAATGATGATCATCACACTTCTATTGATTACAACATGAGGATTACAACTCGAAATTAGAACAAGGTATGACTCTATATGAATGCCTCCGTGATGTCTTTGGGATGGTGCAATGAATCAAGAGTGACATGTATGAAAATAATGCATGGTGGCTTTGCCACAAATACGATGTCAACTACATGATCATGCAATGGCAATATGACAAAAGTAAAGTATGTCATGATAATGATGGTGGAAGTTGCATGGCAATATATCTCGGAATGGCTATGGAAATGCCATAATAGGTAGGTATGGTGGCTGTTTTGAGGAAGATATAAGGAGGTTTATGTGTGATAGAGCGTATCGTATCACGGGGTTTGGATGCTGCCGTGAAGTTTGCGCCAACTCTCAATGTGAGAAAGGGCAATGCAGTATCGAAGAGGCTAGCAATGGCGGAAAGGTAAGAGTGCGTATAATCCATGGACTCAACATTAGTCAAAAGAACTCATATACTTATTGCAAAAATTTAGAAGTCATCAAAAATTCAAGTACTACGCGCATGCTCCTAGGGGGATAGATTGGTAGGAAAAGAACATCGCTCGTCCCCGGCCGCCACTCATAAGGATGCACAAGCCAGGTACACTTCATGCTTCAAATTTGTTACACAAATTAACCATACGTGCATGCTACGGGACTTACAAACTTCAACACAAGCATTTCTCAAATTCACAACTACTCAACCAGCATGACTTTGATATTATTACCTCCATATCTCAAAACAATTATCAAGCATCAAACTTATCTTAGTATTCATCACACTCAAAAGAAAGTTTCACATATCTTGAACACCAAGTATATTAACATTAAGCAAATTACCATGCTATTAACGACTCAAAATAATCTAAGTGAAGCATGAGAGATCAAGTTTCTTTAAAACAAATCCACCACCGTGCTCTAAAAAATCTAAGTGAAGCACTAGAGCAAAAATTATCACGCTCAAAAAGATATAAGTGAAGCACTATGAGCAAACTATCAAGCTCAAAAGATATAAGTGAAGCACATAGAGTATTCTATCAAATTTTAATTCATATATGGCTCTCTAAAAAGGTGTGTACAGCAAGGATGATTGTGGTAAACTAGCAAGCAAAGACTCAAATAATACAAGACACTCCAAGCAAAACACATATCATGTTGGTGAATAAAAATATAGCTCCAAGTAAATTAACGATGGAAGTGGACGAAAGAGGGGATGCCTTCTGGGGCATCCCCAAGCTTTGACTTTTTGGTGTCCTTGGATTATCTTGGGGGTGCCATGGGCATCCCCAAGCTTAGGCTCTTGCCACTCCTTGTTCCATAATCCATCAAAAGAATTCACCCAAAACTTGAAAACTTCACAACACAAAACTCAATAGAAATCTCGTGAGCTCCGTTAGAGAAAGAAAACAAAAGACTACTTTAAAGTACTGTAATGAACTTATTCTTTATTTATATTGGTGTTAAACCTACTTTATTCCAACTTCTCTATGGACCATAAACTATTTTACTAGCCATAGATTCATCAAAATAAGCAAACAACACACGCAAAACAGAATCATTCAAAAACAGAACAGTCTGTAGTAATCTGTAACTAACGCAAACTTCTGGAACCCAAAAAATTCTACCAAAATTAGAAGACCTGGAAAATTTGTTTATTGATCAGAAGCAATTGGAATCAGTATTCTATCACGTTCTGGTGATTTTTAACAATTAGACACTGAGCACAAAGATTCTGGAAATTACAGCAAGATCAAATAACTATCATCTAAGAAGATCCAATAGGTCCAACTTGGCACAAACACTAATTAAAAGATAAAATCACATCTAAACAGAGTCTAGATAGATTATTTTATTCCTAAACAGAACCAAAAACAAAAAAAAACAAAAAAAATTTGGTTGCCTCCAAACAAGCGCTATCGTTTAACGCCCCTAGCTAGGCATAAAAGCAAGGATAGATCTAGGTATTGCCATCTTTGATTTTCAGTTTTTTAGTGGAATCATGCTCGAATCCGGGGGGTTCTTTCCGCTTCCCTTCATACTCGGAAATTTTTAGATCTAAAGAATCCAACCGCTTATTACAAAGAGTAATCAACATATCCATGCGGTGAAGATTTCCACTAACACTTTTAAGAGGCTCAAGAGACTTTTGTAAAAAATTGTTACTTAGCAAATCTTCTCAAACACTTGGGTTTCTTCCTGGGTAGGATGAGATCCTCCCTTTTGGGGTAGTGTTCCCACTATTCCCTCTATAATTTCATCTTAATACTGGGATCAATCTCAATGAAATTTCCCTTGGCAATGCAATCCAAGAGTTGTCTATGCGTCATATTTAACCCAACATAAAAATTGCAAAGAAGAATTCTAAAATTCACCTCTAGGGTACACTTACGATAAGATTCCATCATCCTATACCAAGCATCTTTTAAGTTTTCTCCTTGCCTTTGCTTGAAGTGAAGAACTTCAAACTCGGGAGACATAGGAGCGGATAAGGAATTTGACATGACGACAAGCAAGCGAACTAACACACGAGCAAACAAAAGGAAAACGGGAAAGAGAGGAGGAGATTGGGAAAGAGAGGGCAAATAAAACGGTAAGGGTGAAGTGGGGGAGAGGAAAACGAGAGGCAAATGGCAAATAATGTAATGCAAGAGATAGGGATTGTGATGGGTACTTGGTATGTTGACTTTTGCGTAGACCTCCCCGACAACGGCGCCAGAAATTCTTCTTGCTACGTCTCAAGCTTGCGTTGGATTTCCCCGAAGAGGAGAGGATGATGCAGCACAGTAGCGTAAGTATTTCCCTCAGTTTTTGAGAACCAAGGTATCAATCCAGTAGGAGACCACGCGCAAGTCCCTCGTGCACTGCACAAAAGCGATAGCTACTGCAACCAACGCTTAGGGGTTGTCAATCCCTTCACGGTCACTTACGAGAGTGAGATCTGATAGAGATAATATTTTTGGTATTTTTGATATAAAGATGCAAAGTAAAAAGTAAAAGCAAATCAAGTAAATAAAGTGATGGAGATTGATATGATGAGAATAGACCCGTGGGCCATAGGTTTCACTAGTGGCTTCTCGCAAGAGCATAAGTATTCTACGGTGGGTGAACAAATTACTGTTGAGAAATTGATGTAATTGAGCATAGTTATGAGGTTATCCGTGCAATGATCATGTATATAGGCATCACGTCTGTGACAAGTAGACCGAAACGATTACGCATCTACTACTATTACTCCACTCATCGACCGCTATCCAGCATGCATCTAGAGTATTAAGTTAAAAAGCGAGTAACGCATGTAAGCAAGATGACATGATGTAGAGGAATAAATTCATGCAATATGATAAATACCCCATCTTGTTATCCTCGATGGCAACAATACAATACGTGCCTTGCAACCCTTTACATCCTTTGGGTAAGGTCACCGCAAGATTGAACCCAAAGCTAAGCACTTCTCCCATTGCAAGAACTACCAATTTAGTTGGCCAAACCAAACGGATAATTCGAAGAGACTTGCAAAGATAACTTAATCATACATAAAATAATTCAGAGAAGAATCAAATATTTTCCATAGATAAGCTGGATCATAAACCCACAATTCATCGGTCTCAACAAACACACCGTAAAAAGAAGATTACATTGAATAGATCTCCACGAGAGAGGGGGAACATTGTATTGAGATCCAAAAGAGAGAAGAAGCCATCTAGCTACTAACTATGGACCCGAAGGTCTCAAGTAAACTACTCACACTTCATTGGAGGGCTATGGTGTTGATGTAGAAGCCCTCCGTGGTGGATGCCCCCCTCCGTGAGCTCGAACAGGCACCAAGATGGGATCTCGTGGATACGGAAGTTCTGGCGGTAGAATTAGGTTTTGGCTCCGTCCCCAATCTGTTGAAGTGCGTAGGTATATATAGGAGGAAGGAGTACGTCGCTGGGCGTCGGGGGCCCACGAGGCGGGGCGCGCCTGTGGGAGGCGCGCCCCACCCTCGTGACCGCCTCTAGCACTCCTTGGAGTAGGGTCCAAGTCTCCTGGATCACGTTCGGTGAGAAAATCACGTTCGAAGGTTTCATTCCGTTTGGACTCCGTTTGATATTCCGCTTTCTTGAAACACCGAAATAGGCAAAAACATCAATTACAGGCTGGGCCTCCGGTTAATAGGTTAGTCCCAAAAATAATATAAAAGTGGAAAATAAAGCCCATTATAGTCCAAAACAATAGATAAAGTAGCATGGAGCAATCAAAAATTATAGATACATTGGAGACGTATCAGTATCCAGATCTCGCTGTTGGTTATTGACCGGAGAGTCGTCTCAGTCATGTCTACGTGTCTCCCGAACCCGTAAGGTCTACACACTTAAGGTTCGGTGACGCTAGGGTTGTAGAGATATTAGTATGCAGTAACCCAAAAGTTGTTTGGAGTCTCGGATGAGATCCCGGACGTCACGAGGAGTTCCGGAATGGTCCAGAGGTAAAGACCTATATATAGTGGGGGGGGGGAGGGAGGGCAGCCGCACCCTAGCCCCCTGGCGCCTCCCTCTCCCTCTCCAACACCTCCTCCCCTCTGTAGAGCTTGGCGAAGCCCTGCCGAGATCCCCGCTGCATCCACCACCACGCCGTCGTCTTCTTTGGATCTCCATCAACCTCTCCTACCCCTTGCTTTGGATCAAGAAGGAGGAGACGTCTTCCCCAACCGTCACGTGTGTTGAGCAGCGGAGGTGCCGTCTGATCGGCGCTCGGTCATAGGTGATTTGGATCACGGCAGTGCGACTCCATCAACCCCGTTCTCTTGAACGCTTCCGCTCGCGATCTACAAGGGTATGTAGATGCACTCCTTTTCCCCTCGTTGCTAGATAACTCCATAGATTGATCTTGGTGATGCGTAGAAATTTTTTGATTTCTGCTACGTTCCCTTCGGTGGCATCATGAGCTAGGTTTATGCGTAGTTACTATGCACGAGTAGAACACAAAGCAGTTGTGGGCGTAGATGTTGTCAATTTTCTTGCCACTACTAGTCTTATCTTGCTTTGGCGGCATCGTGGGGTGAAGCGGACCGGACCGACCTTACACGTACGCTTACGTGAGATAGGTTCCACCGCTGACATGCACTAGTTGCATAAGGTGGCTAGCGGGTGTCTGTCTCTCCCACTTTAGTTGGAGCGGATTCGATGAAAAGGGTCCTTATGAAGGGTAAATAGAAATTGGCATATCACGTTGTGGTTTTACGTAGGTAAGAAAGCGTTCTTGCTAGAAACCTATAACAACCACGTAAAACATGCAAAAACAATTAGAGGACATCTAACTTGTTTTTGCGACAAGTGCTTTGTGATGTGATATGGCCAAAGGATGTGATGAATGATATATGTGATGTATGAGATGATCATGTTCTTGTAATAGGAATCACGACTTGCATGTCGATGAGTATGACAACCGGCAGGAGCCATAGGAGTTGTCTTTATTTTTTGTATGACCAGCGTGTCATTGAATAACGCCATGTAAATTACTTTACTTTATTGCTAAACATGTTAGCCATAGAAGTAGAAGTAATCGTTGGCGTGACAACTTCATGAAGACACGATGATGGAGATCAGGATGATGGAGATCATGGTGTCATGCCGGTGTGAAGATGATCATGGAGCCCCGAAGATGGAGATCAAAGGAGCAATATGATATTGGCCATATCATGTCACTATTTGATTGCATGTGATGTTTATCATGTTCTACATCTTATTTGCTTAGAACGACGGTAGCTTAAATAAGATGATCCCTCGAAATAATTTCAAGAAAGTGTTCCCCCTAACTGTGCACCGTTGTGAAGGTTCGTTGTTTCGAAGCACCACGTGATGATCGGGTGTGATAGATTCTAACGTTCGAATACAACGGGTGTAAGCCAGATTTACACACGCAATACACTTAGGTTGACTTGACGAGCCTAGCATGTACAGACATGGCCTCGGAACACGGAAGACCGAAAGGTCGATCATGAGTCGTATAGAAGATACGATCAACATGAAGATGTTCACCGACGTTGACTAGTCCGTCTCACGTGGTGATCGGACACGGCCTAGTTGACTCGGATCATGTTTCACTTAGATGACTAGAGGGATGTCTATCTGAGTGGGAGTTCATTGAATAATTTGATTAGATGAACTTAATTATCATGAACTTAGTGTAAATTTTTTACAATATGTCTTGTAGATCAAATGTCCCACTCTAATGTTGCCCTCAACTTCAACGCGTTACTAGAAAACCAATTTGAAAGATGATGGCAGCAACTATACGGACTGGGTCCTAACACGAGATCATCCTCATAGCTGCCAAGAAAGATTATGTCCTAGAAGCACCGCTAGGTGAAGCACCCATCGAGAGAACCAAGGCGTTATGAGCGGCTTGGCGGTCTCGTCTTGATGATTACTCCCTCGTTCGGTCGGCATGCTTCTGACTTAGAACCGGGGCTCCAAAAGCGTTTTGAGCAACACGGAGCATATGAGATGTTTGAAGAGCTGAAAATGGTTTTCCAAGCTCATGCCGGGTCGAGAGATATGAAGTCTCCGACAAGTTCTTCGGTTGTAAGATAGAGGAAAATAGTTACATTAGTGAGCACATACTCAAAATGTCCGGGTTGCACAACCGCTTGACTCATTTGGGAGTTAATCTCCCGGATGGCCTTGATCGTGTGAGGATCCTTGATCGCTTCCACCGAGCTACAAGAGCTTTGTGATGAACTTCAATATGCGAGGATGGAAAAGACCATTCTGAGGTATATTCAATGCTGAAATTAGCGGAGGTGGAGATCAAAAGGAACATCAAGTGTTGATGGTGAATAAAACCACTAAGTTTAAGAAAGGCAAGGGTAAGAAGAACTTCAAGAAGGACAGCAAGGGAGTTGCCGCCCGGTAAGCCGATTCTTAGGAAGAAGCCAAAGAATGGACCCAAGCACGAGGCCAGGTGCTTTTATTGCAAGGGAAGTGGTCCTTTGGAAGCGGAACTGCCCCAAATACTTAGCGGACAAGAAGGCCGGCAACACTAAAGGTATATGTGATATACATGTAATTGATGTGTACCTTACCGATTACTAAGTAGTAGCTCACGGGTATTTGATACGGTGCGGTTGCTCATATTTGTAACTCAAAGCGAGGCTGTGAAATAAGAGGAGGCTGGCGAAGGGCGAGGTGACGATGCGCGTCGGGAATGGTTCCAAGGTCGATGTGATCGCCGTCGGCATGCTACCTCTACATTTACCCTACGGGATTAGTTTTAAACCTCAATAATTGTTATTTAGTGCCGACTTTGAGCATGAACATTGTAATGTGATCTCGTTTAATTCGAGATGGCTACTCATTTAAATCCGAGAATAATGGTTGTTCTATTTATATGAGAGATATGTTTTATGGTCATGCCCACCGGTGAATGGTTTATTCTTAATGAATCTCGAGCGTAATGTTACACATATTCATAGTGTGAATACCAAAAGATGTAAAGTTGATAATGATAGTCCCACATACTTGTGGTACTTTGCCGCCTTGGTCACATTGGTGTCAAGCGCATGGAGAAGCTCCATCTTGATGGACTTTAGAGTCTCTCGATTATGAATCATTTGACACATGCGAACCATGCCTTATGGGCAAAATGACCAAGACTCCGTTCTCCGGAACAATAGAGCGAGCAACCAACTTGTTGGAAATCATACATACCGATGTGTGCGGTCCAATGAGCGTTGAGGCTCGTGGAGGATATCGTTATGTTCTCACTCTCACTGATGACTTGAGTAGATATGGATATGTCTACTTAATGAAACACAAGTCTGAGACCTTTGAAAAGTTCAAGGAATTTCAGAATGAGGTTGAGAATCAACGTGACAGGAAAATAAAGTTCTTACGATCAGATCGTGGGGGAGAATATTTAAGTCACGAATTTGGTACGCACTTAAGGAAATGTGGAATCGTTTCACAACTCACGCCGCTGGAACACCTCGGTAATAGCGGTGTGTCCGAACATCGTAATCGCACTCTATTGGATATGGTGCGATCCATGATGTCACTCACCGATTTACCGCTATCATTTTGGGGATACGCTCTAGAGACAGCCGCATTCACTTTAAATAGGACTCCGTCGAAATCCGTTGAGACGACACCATATGAATTATGGTTTGGGAAGAAACCTAAGCTGTCGTTTCTAAAAGTTTGGGGATGCGATGCTTATGTCAAGAAACTTCAACCTGAAAAGCTCGAACCCAGATCGGAAAAATGTGTCTTCATAGGATACCCTAAGGAAACCATTGGGTATACCTTCTACCTCAGATACGAAGGCCAGATCTTTGTTGCCAAGAACGGGTCCTTTATGGAGAAAGAGTTTCTCTCGAAAGAAGTAAGTGGGAGGAAAGTAGAGCTTGATGAAGTACTACCTCTTGAAACGGTAAGTAGCGCAGCTCAGGAAGATGTTCCTGTGGTGCCTGCACCGACTAGAGAGGAACCTAATGATAATGATCAAGGTACTTTGGATCAAGCTCCTACTGAACTTCGTAGGTCCACAAGGACACGTTCTGCACCAGAGTGGTACGGCAACCCTGTCTTGGAAATCATGTTATTAGACAACGGTGAACCTTCGAACTATGAAGAAGCGATGGCGGGCCCGGATTTCGACAAATGGCTAGAAGCCATGAAATCCGAGATAGGATCCATGTATGAAAAATGAAGTATGGACTTTGACTGACTTGCCCGATGATCGGCGAGCCATAGAAAATAAATGGATCTTTAAGAAAAAGACAGACGCGGATGGTAATGTGACCATCTATAAGGCTCGACTTGTCGCTAAGGGTTATCGACAAGTTCAAGGGTTTGACTACGATGAGACTTTCTCACCCGTGTGAACTGAAGTCGGTCCGAATCATGTTAGCGATTGCCGCATTCTATGATTATGAGATATGGCAAATGGACGTCAAAACGGCATTCCTTAACGGTTTTCTCAAGGAAGAATTGTATATGATGCAGCCGGAAGGTTTTGTCGATCCTGAGAATTCTAACAAGGTGTGCAAGCTCCAACGCTCAATCTATGGGCTGGTGCAAGCATCTCGGAGTTGGAACATTCGATTTGATGAGATGATCAAAGCGTTTGGGTTTACACACACTTATGGAGAAGCCTGTGTTTACAAGAAAGTGAGTGGGAGCTCTGTAGCATTTCTCATATTATATGTGGATGGCATACTGTTGATGGGAAATGATATAGAATTCTTGGAAAGCATAAAGGCCTACTTGAACAAGTGTTTTTCAATGAAGGACCTTGGAGAAGCTGCTTATATATTAGGCATCAAGATCTATAGAGATAGATCGAGACGCCTCATTGGTCTTTCACAAAATGCATTACCTTGACAAGATATTGAAGAAGTTCAATATGGATCAGTCCAAGAAGGGGTTCTTGCATGTATTGCAAGGTGTGCGATTGAGCACGGCTCAATGCCCGACCACGGCATAAGATAGAGAAAAGATGAGTGTCGTCCCCTATGCCTCAGCTATAGGGTCTATTATGTATGCCATGTTGTGTACCAGACCTGATGTAAACCTTGCCGTAAGTTTGGTAGGAAGGTACCAAAGTAATTCCGACATGGAACACTGGACAGCGGTCAAGAATATCCTGAAGTACCTGAAAAGGAGTAAGGACATGTTTATCGTTTATGGAGGTGACGAAGAGCTCGTCGTAAAGGGTTACGTCGATGCTAGCTTCGAGACAGATCTGGATGACTCTAAGTCACAAACCGGATACGTGTTTATTTTGAATGGTGGGGCGATGGTAGTGCGATTTGCAAGCAAAGCGTCGTGGCGGGATCTACATGTGAAGCGGAGTACATGGCAGCCTCGGAGGCGGCGCATGAAGCAATCTGGGTGAAGGAGTTCATCGGCGACCTAGGAGTCATACCCAATGCGTCGGGGCGGTCACTCTCTTACGTGACAACACCGAGCTATTGCACTAGCCAAGGAGCCCGGGTTTCACAAGAAGACCGAGGCACATCAAGCGTCGCTTCAACTCCATTCGTGAAAATGTTCAAGATGGAGACATAGATATTTGTAAAGTACATACGGACCTGAATGTAGCGAGATCCGTTGACTAAACCTCTCCCTAGAGCAAAACATGATCAACACGAGAACTCTATGGGTGTTCGATTCAACACAATGTAACTAGATTAGTGACTCTAGTGCAAGTGGGAGACTGTTGGAAATATGCCCTAGAGGCAATAATAAAATGGTTATTATTATATTTCTTTGTTCATGATAATTGTCTATTATTCATGCTACAATTGTGTTTCGGAAATTGTAATACATGTGTGAATACATAGACCACAACATGTCCCTAGTGAGCCTCTAGTTGACTAGCTCGTTGATCAACAGATAGTCATGGTTTCCTGACTATGGACATTGGATGTCATTGATAACGGGATCACATCATTAGGAGAATGATGTGATGGACAAGACCAAATCCTAAGCATAGCACAAGATCGTGTAGTTCGTTTTGCTAGAGCTTTTCCAAATGTCAAGTATCATTTCCTTAGACCATGAGATTGTGCAACTCCGGATACCGTAGGAGTGCTTTGTGTGTGTGCCAAAGCGTCAAAAGCGTGGCGGGTGGCTATAAAGGTGCACTACGGGTATCTCCGAAAGTGTCTGTTGGGTTGGCACGAATCGAGACTGGGATTTGTCACTCCGTATGACGGAGAGGTATCTCTGGGCCCACTCGGTAATGCATCATCATAATGAGCTCAATGTGACCAAGTGTCTGGTCACGGGATCATGCGTTACGGTACGAGTAAAGTGACTTGCCGGTAACGAGATTGAACGAGGTATTGGGATACCGACGATCGAGTCTCGGGCAAGTAACATACCGATTGACAAAGGGAATTGTATACGGGATTGACTGAATCCTCGACATCGTGGTTCATCCGATGATATCATCGAGGAGCATGTGGGAGCCAACATGGGTATCCAGATCCCGCTGTTGGTTATTGACCGGAGAGTCGTCTCGGTCATGTCTGCGTGTCTCCCGAACCCGTAGGGTCTACACACTTAAGGTTCAGTGACGCTAGGGTTGTAGAGATATTAGTATGCAGTAACCCGAAAGTTGTTCGGAGTCCCGGATGAGATCCCGGACGTCACGAGGAGTTCTGGAATGGTCCGGAGGTAAAGACCTATATATAGTGGGGGGGGGAGGGAGGGCAGCCGCACCCTAGCCCCCTGGCACCTCCCTCTCCCTCTCCAACACCTCCTCCCCTCCATAGAGCTTGGTGAAGCCCTGCCGAGATCCCCGCTGCATCCACCACCACGCCATCGTGCTGCTGGATCTCCATCAACCTCTCCTACCCCCTTGCTGGATCAAGAAGGAGGAGACGTCTTCCCCAATCGTACGTGTGTTGAACGCGGAGGTGCCGTCCGTTCGGCGCTCGGTCATCGGTGATTTGGATCACGATGAGTACGACTCCATCAACCCCATTCTCTTGAACGCTTCCGCTCGCGATCTACAAGGGTATGTAGATGCACTCCTTTTCCCCTCGTTGCTAGATAACTCCATAGATTGATCTTGGTGATGCGTAGAATTTTTTTGATTTCTGCTACGTTCCCCAACAGCTGGGACCGTTTTTGATCGCCGGCGCTGAAAAAATGCTCATGTGGGGGGCTTCCTGGGGGCCTAGTGGAGATGCTCTAAGAACCTTCGGATGCTCCGACTTCCATACAAAAGTTCGAGAGTTCTTCGAGTTCCTAGTCAACACATTTGTTGCCATATTAACCTCTCTAGGGCAATGATTAAAAACTATAGAAGAAAAATTATGAGCTAAAAAGGAGCACTCTTCATAGATGGCTGCTGTAGGGCCCAACGAATTCCCACCGTTCAGCATCACATCAATAACCTCCAAGCAATCCGCCTCTAAATGAATTATGTTGCAGCCCATCTCGTTAGCAAGAAGAAGACCATCTCTCAGTCCCAGGGCTTCTTCCGTCATCGTGCCATATCTACAGCCTCCAAAATTGTTTTAGAGCATCATTCATAGTTTTTTTAAAAGTGGTGCGCAAACTCAGAATTGACCTACATAGCCTATGTAGGTTTATCTTTTTCTTCTTTAATTTGCACCAACTCAATGTTCATGCTTCTATCCGGAAGCATTGAACATTAAAAGTGAATTGAGCTGGACCATTTTGCCACTGTGTCCCATCTCCTGCGAGCGACATGAGTAGAGCCTCCAGTCGTGCCGCCAACTTTGCCAGCTTCCCCTCCCTTGACATTGAAGGACGCCATCAAGCAAAGCCCATGTGGCTAATGGCGGCAACGGGGGTTATCCTCCTCTTGCATGTCCCCGGGTGTAGCGTGGGGTCGACCTAATCTAGACCACAAAGGTGTGGGCCGTGTCACCGGTGGATGGACACGATGACACGGCAGGGGGGCCCTGGAGGTGTGGGCGGTGCGGCTCGCGCGGAGTCTTGTCCAGCGGTTGATGTGGCCGTGGTGGCGGATCTCAGGCATGGCATCGCACAGGTGATGGTGGTGGATGACACCCGGGTGCGGGCTAGCTCGGGGACCCGACTTGGTCGACGATGGCGCGGGTCTGAGCAATGTCATGTCCCTTCTTTGGCTTCCAGTTGGGAGGTGCGACACCGATCTCGCGGTTGTGCGCTCCTAATCCAGGAGCAGCTACGCATGTCGACGATGGTAATCTGCCTTCCGTGCTCTAGTTCTGGCCAAGTTGGGCCCTGTTGGGGAACGTAGTAATTTCAAAAATTTTCCCTACGCACACACAGGACCATGGTGATGGCATAGCAACGAGAGGGGAGAGTGTCTGTCCACGTACCCTCGTAGACCGAAAGCGGAAGCGTTATAACAACGGTTGATTGATGTAATCGTCGTCTTCACGATCCGACCGATCCAAGCACCGAACGTCACGGCACCTCCGAGTTACGCACACGTTCAGCTCGATGGCGATCCCGGACTCCGATCCAGCAAAGTGTCGGGGATGAGTTCCGTCGACGCGACGGCGTGGTGACGATGTTGATGCTCCACCGACGCAGGGCTTCGCCTAAGCTCATGACGATATGACTTCTCGGCGCGGGGCTTCGCCTAAGCTCCATGACGATATGACGAAGTGGAATATGGTGGAGGGGCACCGCACACGGCTAAGGAACGATCCGTAGATCAACTTGTGTGTTATGGGGTGCCCCTGCCCCGTATATAAAGGAACAAGGGAGGAGGTGGCCGGCCTAGGAGGCGCGCAAGATGTGGAGTCCTACTAGGATTCCAAGTCCTAGTAGGAGTCCACCAAGAGGAGGAAGGGAGAAGGAAGTGGAGGAGAAGGAGAGGTGGCGGCCCCTTTTCCCTAGTCCAATTCGGACTAGAGGGAGGGGGCGCAGCAACCCTGGCCCTTTCTCCTCTTTCCACTAAAGCCCATCAAGGCCCATTGCTTCTCCCGTAACTACCGGTACTCCGAAAATACTCGAATCATTGAACCTTTCCGAACTCCGAATATAGTCGTCCAATATATCGATCTTTACGTCTCGACCATTTCGAGACTCCTCGTCATGTCCCCGATCTCATCCGGGACTCCGAACTCCTTCGGTACATCAAAACTCATAAACTCATAATATAAGCATCGCCGAAACCTTAAGCGTGCGGACCCTACGGGTTCGAGAACTATGTAGACATGACCTAGAACCATTCTCGGTCAATAACCAATAGCGGAACCTGGATGCCCATATTGGTTCCTACATATTCTCTGAAGATCTTTATCGGTCAAACCGCATAACGACATATGTTGTTCCCTTTGTCATCGGTATGTTACTTACCCGAGATTCGATCGTCGGTATCCAATACCTAGTTCAATCTCGTTACCGGTAAGTCTCTTTACTCGTTCCGTAATACATCATCTCTCAACTAACTCATTAGTTGTAATGCTTGCAAGGCTTAAGTGATGTGTATTACCGAGAAGGCCTAGAGATACCTCTCCGACAATCGGAGTGACAAAACCTAATCTCGAAATACGCCAACCCAACAAGTACCTTTGGAGACACTGTAGTACTCCTTTATAATCACCCGATTCACGTTGTGGCGTTTGGTAGTACCCAAAGTGTTCCTCCGATGGCAGGAGTTGCATAATCTCATAGTTACGGGAACATGTATGTGTCATGAAGAAAGCATTAACATACTAAGCGATCAAGTGTTAAGCTAACGGAATGGGTCATGTCAATCAGATCATTCAACTAATGATGTGACCTTGTTAATCAAATAACAACTCCTTGTTCATGGTTAGGAAACATAACCATCTTTGATTAACAAGCTAGTCAAGTAGAGGCATACTAGTGACATACAGTTTTGTCTATATATTCACACATGTATTATGTTTCCGGTTAATACAATTCTAGCATGAATAATAAACATATATCATGAAATAATGAAATAAATAATAACTTTATTATTGCCTCTAGTGCATATTTCCTTGAGTCTCCCACTTGCACTAGAGTCAATAATCTAGTTCACATCATCATGTGATTCAACACTAATTTTCACATCTCGTATGTGATTAACACCCATAGTTCACATCGTCATGTGACCAACACCCAAAGGGTTTACTAGAGTCAATAATCTAGTTCACATCGCTATGTGATTAACACCCAAAGAGTACTAAGGTATGATCATGTTTTGCTCGTGAGAGTAGCTTAGTCAACGGGTTCTGTCACATTCAGTAGCCGTATGTATTTTGCAAATATTCTCGTCTACAATGCTCGCGGAGCTACTCTAGCTAATTGCTACCACTTTCAATATGTATCCAGATTGAGATTTAGATTTATCTGGATCGGTGTAAAAGCTTGCACCGATGTAACTCTTTCTGACGGGCTCTTTTATCACCTCCATAATCGAGAAATATTTCCTTAGTCCTCACTAAGGATGTTCTTTGACCAATGTCCGGATCTACTCCTAGATCACTATTGTACTCCTTGCCAAATTCAGAGCAAGGTATACAATAGGTGCAGTACATAGCATAGCATACTTTATAGAACCTATGGTGATGCATAGGGAATGACTTTCATTCTCTTTCTATCTTCTGCCGTGGTCGGGTTTTGAGTCTTACTCAATCTCACACCTTGTAACACAGGCAAGAACTCTTTCTTTGACTGTTCCATTTTGAACTACTTCAAAATCTTGTCAAGGTATGTATTCATTGAAAAACATATCAAGCGTCTTGATCTATCTCAATAGATCTTGATGCTCAATATGTAAGCAGCTTCACCGAGGTCCTTCTTTGAAAAACTCCTTTCAAATACTCCTTTATGCTTTGCGAATAATTCTACATTATTTCCGATCAACAATATGTCATTCACATATACTTATCGAAATCTTTGTAGTGCTCCCACTCACTTTCTTGTAAATACAGGCTTCTCCAAAAGTGCAGATAAAACCATATGCTTTGATCAATCTTATCAAAGCGTATATTCCAACTCCGAGATGCTTGCACCGGTCCATAGATGGATCGATGGAGCTTGCACATTTTGTTAGCTCCTTTAGGATTGACAAAACCTTACGGTTGCATCATATACAACTTTTCTTTAATAAATCCATTAAAGAATGTTGTTTTTGACATCCATTTGCGATTTCATAAAATGTGGCAATTGCTAACATGATTCGGACAGACTTAAGCATCGCTACGGATGAGAAAGTCTCATCGTAGTCAACCCCTTGAACTTGTCGAAAACCTTTTGCAACAAGTCGAGCTTTGTAGATAGTAACACTACTATCAGTGTCCGTCTTCCTCTTGAAGATCCATTTATTTAACATGGCTTGTCGATCATAGAGCAAGTCAATCAAAGTCCATACTTTGTTTCTCATACATGGATCCTATCTCAGATTTCATGGCCTCAAGCCATTTCGCGAATCTGGGCTCATCATCGCTTCCTCATAGTTCGTAGGTTCATCATGGTCTAGTAACATGACTTCCAGAACACGATAACCATACCACTCTGGTGCGGATTTTGCTCTGGAAGACCTACGAGGTTTGGTAGCAACTTGATCTGAAGTTTCATGATCATCATCATTAACTTCCTCACTTATTGGTGTAGGAATCACTTTGGGAACTGATTTACGTGATGAACTACTTTCCAATAAGGGAGAAGGTACAATTACCTCATCAAGTTCTACTTTCCTCCCACTCACTTCTTTCGAGAGAAACTTCTTCTCTAGAAAGGATCCATCTTAGCAACGAAAAACTTGCCTTCGGATCTGTGATAGAAGGTGTACCCAATAGTTACCTTTGGGTATTCTATGAAGACGCACTTCTCCGATTTGGGTTCGAGCTTATCGGTGAAAACTTTTTCACATAAGTATCAAAACTCCAAACTTTTAAGAAACGACAGCTTAGGTTCTTTGTTAAACCATAGTTCATATGGTGTCGTCTCAACGGATTTAGATGGTGCCCCATTAAGCGTGAATGCAGGTGTCTCTAATGCATAACCCCAAAAGCGATATTGGTAAATCGGTAAGAGACATCATTGATCGTACCATATCAAAATAAAGTAATGCAGTTACGACGTTCGGACACACCATAACGTTGTGGTGTTCGGTGGCGTGAGCTGTGAAACTATTCCACTTTGTTTTAATTGAAGACCAAACTCGTAACTCAAATATTCATCTCCACGATCAGATCGCGAAACTTTATTTTCTTGTTACGATGATTTTCTACTTCACTCTGAAATTCTTTGAACTTTTCAACTATTTCAGACTTATGTTTCATCAAGAAGATATCGCATATCTGCTCAAATCATCTGTGAAGGTCGAGAAAATAATGATACTTGCCACGAGCATCAACACTCATTGAATTGTATACATCGGTATGTATTATTTCCAATAAGTCATTAGCTTGTTCCATTGTTCCGAGAACGGAGTTTTAGTCATCTTGCCCAAAAGGCACGGTTACGCAAGCATCAAATGATTCATAATCAAGTGATTCCAAAAGTCCATCGGCATGGAGTTTTCTTCATGCGCTTTACACCAATATGACCTAAGCGGCGATTGCCACAAATAAGTTGCACTATCATTATTAACTTTGCATCTTTTGGTTTCAATATTATGAATATGTGTATCACTATGATCGAGATCCAATGAACCATTTTCATTGGGTGTGTAACCATATAAGGTTTTATTCATGTAAGCAGAACAACAATTTATTCTCTTACTTAAATGAATAACCGTATTGCAATAAACATGATCAAATCATATTTATGCTCAACACCAAATAACACTTATTTAGGTTCCACACTAATCCCGAAAGCATAGGGAGTGTGCGATGATGATCATATCAATCTTGGAACTACTTCCAACACTCATCGTCACTTCCCCTTCAACTAGTTTCGTCATTCTGCAACTCCGTTTCAAGTTACTACTCTTAGCAACCGAACCAGTTATCAAATACCGAGGGGTTGCTACGAACACTAGTAAAATACACATCAATAATCTGTATATCAAATATACCTTTGTTCACTTTGCCATCCTTCTTATCCGCCAAATACTTGGGATAGTTCCGCTTCTAGTGACCAGTTCCATTGCAGCAAAAGCACTTAGTCTCGTGCTTAGGTCCAGACTTGGGCTTCTTCACTCGGCGACAACTTGCTTGCCGTTCTTCTTGAAGTTCCCCTTCTTCCCTTTGCCCTTTTCCTTGAGACTAGTGGTCTTGTCAATCATCAACACTTGATGCTCTTTCTTGATTTCTACCTTCGTCGATTTCAACATCACGAAGAGCTTGGGAATTACTTTTGTCATCCCTTGCATATTATAGTTCATCACGAAGTTCTACTAACTTGGTGATGGTGACTAGAGAATTCTGTCAATCACTATCTTATCTGGAAGATTAACTCCCACTTGATTCAAGCGATTGAAGTACCCAGACAATCTGAGAACATGCTCACTAGTTGAGCGATTCTCCTCCATCTTTTAGCTATAGAACTTGTTGGAGACTTCATATCTCTCAACTCGGTATTTGCTTGAAATATTAACTTCAACTCCTGGAACATCTCATATGGTCCATGACGTTCAAAACGTCTTTGAAGTCCCGATTCTAAGCCATTTAAGCATGGTGCACTAAACTATCAAGTAGTCATCATATTGAGCTAGCTAAACGTTCATAACGTGCATCTGCTCTGCAATAGGTCTGCTCACCTAGCGGTGCATCAAGGACATAATTCTCGTCAGGCAGCAATGAGGATAAACCTCGGATCACGGATCCAATCCGCAATTTTGCTACTAACATTTTTCAATACAATTTTCTCTAGGAACACATATAAAAACATAGGGAAGCAACCACGAGCTATTGATCTACAACATAATTTGCAAAATACTACCGGGACTAAGTTCATGATAAATTAAAGTTCAATTAATCATATTACTTAAGAACTCCCACTTAGATAGACATCTCTCTAATCCTCTAAGTGATCACGTGATCCAAATCAACTAAACCATGTCCGATCATCACGTGAGATGGAGTAGTTTCAATGGTGAACATCACTATGTTGATCATATCTACTATATGATTCACGCTCGACCTTTCGGTCTCCGTGTTCCGAGGTCATATCTTATATGCATAGCTCGTCAAGTATAACTTTGAGTATTCCGCGTGTGCAACTGTTTTGCACCCGTTGTATTTGAACGTAGAGCCTATCACACCCGATCATCACGTGGTGTCTCAAAGACGAAGAACTTTCGCATAGCGGTGCATACTCGGGGAGAACACTTCTTGATAATTAGTGAGAGATCATCTTATAATGCTACCGTCAATCAAAGCAAGATAAGATGCATAAAGGATAAACATCACATGCAATCAATATAAGTGATATGATATGGTCATCATCATCTTGTGCTTGTGATCTCCATCGCCAAGCACCGTCATGATCCCCATCGTCACCGCGCGACACCTTGATCTCCATCGTAGCATCGTTGTCGTCTCGCCAACTATTGCTTCCACGACTATCGCTACCGCTTAGTGATAAAGTAAAGCAATTACATGGCGTTTGCATTTCATACAATAAAGCGACAACCATATGGCTCCTGCCAGATTTCTATAACTCGGTTACAAAACATGATCAAATCATAAACTAAAATAAAAAATCACCTCTAGACAATAAAACATCACAACATGCCCTGCAAAAACAAGTTAGGCGTCCTCTACTTTGTTGTTGCAAGTTTTACGTGGCTGCTACGGGCTGAGCAAGAACCGTTCTTACCTACGCATCAAAACCACAACGATAGTTTGTCAAATAGACTCCGTTTAACCTTCTCAAGGACCGGGCGTATGCCCTTTTCGGTTCAACTAAAGTTGGAGAGACAGTCTTCCGCAAGCCATCTATGTGCAAAGCACGTCGAGGGAACCGGTCTCGCGTAAGCGTCTGGCGTAAGGTTGGTCCGGATCGTCTCGTCCAACAATACCGCTGAACCAAAGTATGACATCTTTGGTAGGCGGTATGACTTGTATCGTCCACAACTCACTTGTGTTCTACTCGTGCATATGACATCAACGCATAAAACCAGGCTCGGATGCCACCGTTGGGGAACGTAGTAATTTCAAAAATTTTCCCTCGCACACGGGACCATGGTGATGGCATAGCAACGAGAGGGAGAGTGTCTCACGCGTACCCTCGTGACCGAAAGCGGAAGCGTTATAACAACGCGGTTGATGTAATCGTCGTCTTCACGATCCGACCGATCCAAGCACCGAGCGTCACGGCACCTCCGAGTTACGCACGTTCAGCTCGATGACGATCCCGGACTCCGATCCGGCAAAGTGTCGGGATGAGTTCCGTCGACCGACGGCGTGGTAGCGATGTTGATGCTCCACCGACGCAGGCTTCGCCTAAGCTCATGACGATATGACTTCTCCGGCGCAGGCTTCACCTAAGCTCCGACGATATGACCAAGTGGAATATGGTGGAGGGGCACCGCACACGGCTAAGGAACGATCCGTAGATCAACTTGTGTGTTATGGGGTGCCCCCCTGCCCGTATATAAAGGAACAAGGGAGGAGGTGGCCGCCTAGGAGGCGCACTAAGATGTGGAGTCCTACTAGGATTCCAAGTCCTAGTAGGAGTCCACCAAGAGGAGGAAGGGAGAAGGAAGTGGAGGAGAAGGAGAGGTGGCGGCCCCTTTTCCCTAGTCCAATTCGGACTAGAGGGAGGGCGCAGCAGCCCTTGGCCCTTTCTCCTCTTTCCACTAAAGCCCATCAAGGCCCATTGCTTCTCCCGTAACTACCGGTACTCGAAAAATACTCGAATCATTCGAACCTTTCCGAACTCCGAATATAGTCGTCCAATATATCGATCTTTACGTCTCGACCATTTCGAGACTCCTCGTCATGTCCCCGATCTCATCCGGGACTCCGAACTCCTTCGGTACATCAAAACTCATAAACTCATAATATAACCGCCTATCGAAACCTTAAGCGTGCGGACCCTACGGGTTCGAGAACTATGTAGACATGACCTAGAACCATTCTCGGTCAATAACCAATAGCGGAACCTGGATGCCCATATTGGTTCCTACATATTCTCTGAAGATCTTTATCGGTCAAACCGCATAACGACATATGTTGTTCCCTTTGTCATCGGTATTTTACTTACCCGAGATTAGATCGTCGGTATCCAATACCTAGTTCAATCTCGTTACTGTCAAGTCTCTTTCCTCGTTACGTTTTACATCATCTCTCAACTAACTCATTAGTTGTTATGCTTGCAAGGCTTAAGTGATGTGTATTACCGAGAAGGCCTAGAGATACCTCTCCAGCAATCGGAGTGACAAAACCTAATCTCAAAATCGCCAACCCAACAAGTACCTTTGGAGACACCTGTAGTACTCCTTTATAATCACCCAGTTACGTTGTGACGTTTGGTAGTACCCAAAGTGTTCCTCCGGTAAACGGGAGTTGCATAATCTCATAGTTACGGGAACATGTATGTGTCATGAAGAAAGCATTAACATACTAAACGATCAAGTGTTAAGCTAACGGAATGGGTCATGTCAATCAGATCATTCAACTAATGATGTGACCTTGTTAATCAAATAACAACTCCTTGTTCATGGTTAGGAAACATAACCATCTTTGATTAACAAGCTAGTCAAGTAGAGGCATACTAGTGACATCTTGTTTTGTCTATATATTCACACATGTATTATGTTTCCGGTTAATACAATTCTAGCATGAATAATAAACATTTATCATGAAATAAGGAAATAAATAATAACTTTATTATTGCCTCTAGGGCATATTTCCTTCAGGCCCTGGGTTGACGGGCATGGGCAGGACTCTATACGACGAGTGGCCATCGAAAAAGGTCTTCGTGAGATCCTTCTAGATCCGGTGGTTGACTTCGCCGCTGAGATGCAAACTATGGACGACGGCTTAACGTAGAGGGATGGTTATGTAGCAGGGGTGATCACACATTGTATGTAGCTGCTGGGGTTGTGAAAAATGGAAGGCGATAAAACATGAGTTACGTTGAGGATGGTGGCACGAGCACCCGGTCTCATGTTTTGGGGTGAAGGCCTATGTATGACCCAAGTGAGTTATACCTGTCAATTGTGATGTTTCTACGTTGTTACCTTGTCGAAGACATTGCTCGGATATGCTTGGACTGGTTCTTCAGGGTGAAAACTTATATTCTGGTTTTGGTGATTGGATCCGGTGATGGCGGCACTTGAGTGCCACTCCTTTCCTGAAGGTGTTGTTGTTGAAGAACCTTGTTGTCTGTGCAGTGTCATGAGATAATTGGTGCAAATATGGTCCTTGTTGTAGTTTGCCGATCGCGGATCTGGCCGCTTTGGGTTCTTCTTTTCGTTTGGTCTTATAGGACTTTGCTATTTACTGCCGTATTTTTGTGTGTGCTTATTGTGTTTGTATTCTCTTTGACGCTCCGTTTTGAACCAATAAAATTCATCCTTTGTCAAAAAACGTGAATTGATTTTTAACAACATTGAAATACCTAAGTCTTATATAGATGGTTGAGTACATGGTGTCACCCCGTTGGCTATGATAGCACGGAGCTATCTAGCCACTCGGGCTCGAGCCATGGAGTGGCCCGTGGTGCTTAGAGTTTCTTTTACAAAAATATGCCTTTAAGGGCATGGTCTTGGTTTTTTATATAGGTGGTTTGGGTAAGATGTGTCACTTCTTACATATATTTGGCGACTATATTTAGGGGGATATCGATAAGTGTCATTTTTTATACACACTTAAACTAGATGCAAGTACTAAATTGGCTAGATAAGTACGCGACCGGACAAGCCATGCTGAGACTTGCCGGAGGCGAACTTAGACTCACCATTGTAGGCATGCACGATGGCATTGGCACGACGAAATGTGTGAGAGCGCCTCCATGCCATGTCGTCCAGGCACCGTCGCCGTGGTCGGAGAGCCTTGACCATGGGGGACGATCCATCACTAGTGTTGCTGCCTCCATCCTAGCCGCGGTCACGTCGAAGATAGTGTTTTCATGAGTGGGGGGCGGATGATGAAGGCGGGTTGACGGGCTTTCCAAGCTTCCATACGAGTGAGGGAGCAGCGGGAAATCGGTCGTGGCCAGGATCGGCGCGGCATCAGACGACCTCCAAAGTGACCATGTTGCGTGACTTTTTGAGCACAAAATCCTCGTTGTACGCGTCGAGGTCGGCACGGGCCATCATGTCAAGGTCATTTCTGAATCGGCATGATCCAACCCTATTGTCTGCCCTGCTTCTCTTTCTCCTAGATGTCGACAACCAATTCCCGCGTGACCTCCTCATCCAGCTGTCATGCCCCCTCTTCCTCTGTGAGCCCGACCCAGTCCGGCCTTGGGCGAGGCGGCATGGTGAGGATGAGAATGCGAAAAGAAGAGGAAGAAGGCAAGTGGAGTGGCTGGAGAGGTGAGCGGGTAGAGACGGCGAGATGTCGCCTCTTTATAGGCATGTGTAGCGGGTGATGGAAAATTATGGCAGGTACGGGAACAAATAGTTGGACAAGCGACAATGGGCGTTAATGCGTGCATTTGCTGATGAGATAAGTGAATGTGAGGTTAGGATGGCGACTACATCATTGGCAGAGAGATGAAGATAGATGAGGTAGGAGATGAAGAGGCACATGACCTCACTTTTAAAGCGAACCCATACGATGACCTTGATAGAATGTTATTACCACATTTAATAATAATAATAGTAGTAATAAAAATAAAAATATCGAGTTTTCTTTTGATGGGATGGAACAAGTGGAAGTGTCCTCGCGATAACAATAAAGTGAGACTTGTTTTAAAGAAATATGATATTTTTTGTAACAAACATTGTTGAATGTCTCATATGTATGCACAGTTTCGTGATGGAATGACATACATGGAGGACTGGTGAAAAAAAAACCAATGCTTCAAAATATTTTCAAAAATAGAAATTTTGGAGCTTCGATTTTGCTTTTTTTATCTAGAGCATTGAACATATTTTTTATCATGGACTTTGCACACATGTGAAACATTCAATAAATGTATGCCACAGAAAAGTTCAATTTTTCTTTTGCTGTTTTCTTTTTCATATTTTACTGTTCTGTGGCAAATGACATATGTGGACCGTCTATGTCAGTCGGTAGATGAGTCTTTGCATCGTTGTTGTGTAAATGACACATGTCATGTGGTCCACCGTGTCGTCGATACATCTAGGACCCTAATTCATTATACAACAAGAAATTGCTACTGACATGGATATGGACGCTCGAACTGAAATACACCCACGTGAATAATAAATCTGAAAAATAGTAAACACAATTAAGAAAATCTAAATACTTTTGTGTCAGCGTATGTTCTAACACCCTGTAAAAGTTCACATAGAAAAGACATCCGCGGAGGCTTGTAAAGAAAAAGAAGCGTGACTCAAAAACGCACATTTGAAGCACTTGTTTTCTGTTTTTTGGTGGTGAAATTTTGTAGGATGTTAGAGATTAGGATTCATAAAAACCGCATGGAACATGTGGGTTAGCAAAATCAAAATTAGATGTTCATAAAAGGAAAATTCAAAATTTTATATTTTTTTGTTACTGTACAGTTGTTTCGGGATTTAGTGCATTTGTGCAGGGATTCGGGTGACACTTTCGAGTGTACGCAACCTTCCAACGCTGTAGTAGGCAGGGCGGTTGGTGGTGCGGAAGCTCCGTCCAAATCCGAACCTCCTCCAGAGTCCAAACCCCAACCTAAGAAATGGAGGCGCTCGTGGTGCGGAAGCTCGGCGATCCCACGCTGCCGCCCGGCGGCGAGGACTCGCCGTTTGCGGCGGTCTCCGGTGACCGACCAATTCCGGAGCTGTCCTCGCCGACCTCCGTGCGGGTGCGCGTGGCGGCGACCAGCCTCAATTTTGCGACGTTCCTGCAAGTGCAGGGCAAGTACCAGGAGCGCCCCCCGCTGCCCTATGTCCCGGGGTCCGACTACGCCGGCGTCGTCGACGCCGTCGGCCCCGGCGTGCGCAGATTCCGCCCCGGCGACCGCGTCTGCTCCCTCGCTAGCGTCGGGTCCTTCGCCGAGTTTGTCGTCGCCGACGAGAAGGCACTGTGAGTTTGTTCTCCCTCTCCTGGTTGGCAATTTCTGTAGCTAGTTACTCTGTGTTAGCTTCCGGTTGTTTGATCTACACAGATATTTTCTTCTTAGATGGACGCTCGAAGTATTTTGGTTTAATGCGTTAGCATTTGGTGCGAATCAGATAGCATAGACTTAGCAAAGGACCAAATGTATTAGACAATCTATGGAAAAATCAGCTTAAAACGAGGCAACTTTAAAATAGCAAAACCTTCTAGTTATTGTGGTGAGTTTTACTGTTAAGTCGGTACCATTTTATGGTGTTCCAGATACGCAGTCCCTGATGGATGTGACCTCGTCGCTGCTGGAGCATTACCTGTTGCATTTGGTACATCACATTTGGCCCTTGCCCACAGAGCTCAACTAAAGGCTGGTCAGGTGGGCTCCCCATTTGCTTCTGACATTATTTATGTGTCATTCTATCTGATATCTATCGAACATTTTTATATGTAATTCTATATGTATATGATATGCACCGCACATTATTTTATGTGGCATTCTTAATTGGTCATTTATTTGGAGATGTACTGAATTAAATTTTAACTATGCATTCACATTGGTTCAAATTCTACTCGGATCACGAATTATAAACATTGGTGCATCTGAATATGAATTGAGTCGGGTAACACTCCAATTCCTAGGAAGTTGCGATGTGTGGACTCCCAGATTCTACTCGTACGTTAGTCCTAATCCTAGCCGTTGTAAGAGGCCAACGTCATTTCTTGGTCTTCAACTTTGGAAGTCGTTCCCTTTAAGCCTTAAGTTTTTAAAGTTCCATTTGAAAGTTTTCAACTTCCATGGTTGGTCACTTTTAAGCCTCAAATTGGTGTAAATGGGTTGATGTGTACATGGTTAACTGTACATGGTTAACTGTACTAGATACACTTCTTTTTTTTTGAACGGTCACGGGGGGGAGAGCTTCCCCACCTGAATATATTACCACTCAAAAGAGGATCGAAGAATTACAGTGTTGGTTCAGATTACAACAACAACAGTTAATGAATAGAAGCAGAGAGGAAATTCAGCCATTGCTTAGCAGAAGTATTATCTTCTTTCTTTTTGAACCGGAAGACCCAGAGGGAGAAATCTGCTACAATGTTACGAATTGTAATTATGTGGGTGTGATCCTCGTTTCTGAAGATAAAGGCGTTCCTCGAGTCCCAAATCTTCCATGCAACCGTCAGAGCGACCGAAGGCCAGATGTTTGGGTTGAGGCCAGGAATCGTGGGTTGTTGTTGCAGATCATCCAGTGAGGTTGGTGAGGGCAGACCCAAGGAGGACCAAACCTGTGTTGCATAGGAGCAGTTGGAGATGAGATGAAGAGCATCCTGTTCGCACACGAACACGTCACCGTGTACCTTCGACACCGGGGGTGATGCACCGCAGCTCATGTCGAAGGAGACCCGCCGGAAGCGCGGTACGCAAGACAATCCGGCGGGCGCTTTTGTAGACCCGAAACCCCACACGCCTGGGAGGGACCCCGTCGGTGTGGCGGCTATGGGCTGCCCTAGGTCGGCCTGACCGCCCCTAGGGCCTCGAGGTTCGCCGCCTGCAATGGAGAAGAACGAGCGAAGAACGAGGAAGAAGAAGAACTAGGGTTAAGGAGAAAAGATAAAAGATAAAAGTGATAGATGATTTGATCGATTGTGTGTTGTTCAATCGGCCGTCACCCCTTAGATATATAAGAGGCGGCTGGACTTCCGTGCAAGGAAAAGGCTTGGATTCACGTCCAAAACCCTAGTCAAATTCGGATTGGTTTTGTCCGAACTTTCCAAAACTGTTCGGTTTAAACTGGCTGCACTTTGCGGGTCTTTTTTGTGGTGGTAAACAACCTCCGATGAAAACAAGCCCAAAAGCAATCTTGACCGCTTCGACGAGACGAACAACTTTCATGTTGAACGTTTTTTGATCAGAGGCCATCTTGAGGGGTTTTAGGCTGTTTTCCGAAGTCTGCGGCAGAAAAATCCAAAACCGGACAAACAACCCCGGAGTGTCCGCCGTCCTCGGAGAAATCCAAAACCCGGATGATCATTCCTGGAGTGTCTGGCCATCCTGATGCAGCTGCGCATTTTCGGCTCTAACTTTTGCATACGAACTCCGATTTAGACGTTTCTTATATCAAAATCGATCGTCTCGACGAGACAAAGACAACCCGTGTAGGAACTTTTCTCATATGAGGCCATCTTGGGGGCGTAATCAGCCGAATAGTATTCTGAATACAAAATCTGAATACTCAAAACACAACTTCGGCCTTAAAGATGAGATCGGATGGCTACGGCCCAAATATCAAAGTTTCTCCTTTTGACGATACGGAACTTTATCATTTTGAGCACTTCTCCATTTGAGGCCTTCTCAATTATGTTTTTGACTATGCCAAAATCTGGTGTCAACACATCCTCGTGCGGGTCTTGACATCGGGGGCAAGCAGCTGATTGGGCAATGTGCTTGTGAAACATGTTGGCCTTCGTGTTTAGCCGATCACGGAGGAGAAGCCAGGCGAAGATCTTGACCTTGATTGGCACCATGGAACCCCGGATGAAGTGGTGGTGTGTATCGAGATAGTCTTGACAAGAAGGGAGTAGTAAGCATTCTTGGCGTAGAATGGCAGCCCATGGGAGAGGGACCGTTAAATGAGATCTAGGCACCTTTGAAAATCCCGCAACAAAGAATAACACGGCCATTTCATGAAAGCGGCAAAGATTAGATAGACGGTTCCGCGAGTTCGTTAATAAGCCTTTTGCCATATTGTAGCCACTAGAACCTTGTCATCTAACGAGTGTGAGTGTAGGTTGGGGAAAACTTTATGGAGAGGCGCATCGTAGTAGCCATGTGTCTAACCAAAAGAAGGTGGAGAGGCCATTGTAGGTGATCACAAAAGAGTGCTCGATGAGCAGTGGCAAGTTGTTGTTGATAATTTTCCAGAGGAAGGAGGGCCTTGCAGTTTTTACTGAGATGCCAAGAGGGTATTGTTGGTGGTACCATTGTGTCCAAGGGACATTTGGGTTCTGTAGAATTTTAAAGGAGAATTTCATAAGCAAGCAGCGGTTCTGAACTTCGAGATTTTTAATGCCTAGAGGTTTGCAAACATTTTTCCAAGCGACTAAACAGCTTGCCCCCGTGCAAGTTGCCTCATTAGACCAGAAGAACGCCCCCCGAATGGCGTCAAGTTTTGCTAAGATGGACTTAGGAAGACGGAAAACTGACATAAAATAGACTGTAAGTGAGTCTAGAACTGCAGTTAGCAGAGTTAAGCGAGCACCGCCGAAAAGCAGACGCTACCCAAATTAAGAGGAACTTTCAAAGTCGCCAATGATTGGGTCAAGGTCGAGCGGCAGCTTAGTGGGGGAGAGGGGAAGGCCTAGGTACATTAGTGGAAAGGAGGATAATGAGCATCCACTAGCAGTGGCGATTTTGTTTTGCATAGATGGATCAGTGGCGATGGTGAGGAGTGCCGTTTTTTGGAAATTGATAAGCAGCCCTGTCTCCCAACACTATCTCCCGCATACGCAACATTGCCACTGCCATGTCCCCATTCGCCTGCACTCCGGAGTCACCACAGGGCCCTCCCCCTTCTCCAACGGCGGAACGGCCTCTTGGCGGCATCCCGATCCTTCTTTGTCATGGCGGATGGCATGCCGGTCGCGATGGGTCCATGCCCCATGGAATCCTCCGGCTCGCTTGCCCTCTCCACCTTACGCAGCACGCGCCGCCTCTCACCCCACCGCCTTTGCCCGGCTCCTCCTTCCCGCCTCCTCACCGCATGATCTATCCTCCTCCTTCCCCACCGCCTTCTGCACCTCTCCTATGGTGGTTCCGCCGATCAGCCCTGGACACGCCTCCAGAGCCACCACATGAGTGCTCGCCAGCGACGCCAGCGCCAAGCAAAGATGGCCGTCGACTGCATCAAGGCTGGAAGCGCCGTCTGCCGAGATCGACCCTCCTATCTACTCCACTATGATCGCCAAGGCCATGCGCTCCAAGGCCAAGAAGCTCGACCGTCTGCGGCATCCAAGGACCTCTCCGACGCTCTCATCCACGCCCGTCTCTGCGATGAGACGGGGTCCATTGACGGCTCCGGCCATGTCCGGCAGACGCCTGTGAGGAGCCGGCTCTTGTTGCCGCTGTGGCGCTCCGCCAGAAGATGGTCGGCGACATCGCTTCAGCTCCGGTGACACGGGATCTCCATGATGCTCTATCTCCTCCTCTGCCACACGTGTGGCGGCCCGTGCTGGCCTTGTATCCGGTGCATCGCACCACTGCGTTCCCGTTATCTTAACCGTATGCTAGTTGTAATGCTGCTCACTCCTTATTCTGTCAGCTTGTCAACGTGTATCAGGAACAGCCATGGTTGTCTTTTGGGTATCTGTCCCTATGTAAGGTGTCAAGTTAAGTTTCCATTATGAAAAACGAAACGTTCTCTATCGTATCCTGGAATGTGCGTGGTTTAGGGACAATGATAAGTGCGCTAATGTGTTCTCTCGAAATCAAACAATTGAGGCCTTCAATCGCTCGCTACAAGAAACAAAATTGCAAACACCAGATTCCATCAAACTCGATCCATCTTGCCACGCTTCCTCGATTCTAATAACCACCTAGATGCGATCGGATCTGCCGGTGGAATCCTATCTGCTACTAACTCGCTGCTTCTCACTTCTTAATCACAAAGACAAACGCTTCACTACTACCTTAACTCTATCATGCCTTGCCTCGCCACATCACATCTTCATAACTAATGTATACGCCTCTCAACGTGTACTAAAACTTGAATTCCTAGATGAACTTAAGCAGATAGAGCCACCAAACACATCTCCCTGGCTTCTCATTGGTGACTTTAACCTTACACGATTCCCTAATGAGCGGAACAACAACAACTTCAGACGATCGGAAGCCGATGCCTTCAACAACTTCACTACTACCTTAACTCTATCATGCCTTGCCTCGCCACATCACATCTTCATAACTAATGTATACGCCCCCTCTCAACGTGTACTAAAACTTGAATTCCTAGATGCACTTAAGCAGATAGAGCCACCAAACACATCTCCCTGGCTTCTCATTGGTGACTTTAACCTTACACGATTCCCTAATGAGCGGAACAACAACAACTTCAGACGATCGGAAGCCGATGCCTTCAATGCCACAATTGATCAGCTCGGTCTATTAGAACTACCACTTCTAGACAGACAGTTTACCTGGTCAAACAAAAGATTATCGCCTATGCTAATAAGCTTAGATAGAGTACTTATTAACCTACCTTGGGATGCTCTCTTCCCAAACACGCACCTAACCTCCCTTACCAGATTCGTCTCCGATCACGTTCCTCTTCTAGTTACTATATCCACTGCTGTCCCTTCTTCCCGCCTTTTTAGATTTGAACGCTTCTGGACCTCATTCCAGGCATGTGCCAACACTGTGCGGGCCTGTTGGCAGCCCAACGACCACGGGCCCCCCAATGATCCAGCTGCTTCCCTCGCCCATAACATCAAAAAAACACGATCGGCCCTAAAATCCTGGGCCAAGACGTTGCGGCCCATCTACCAACGGGAAAATAACTGCAAAATCGCAATCCAGGCCCTCGACCTAAACGAGGAATTCGCTCCTCTATCTCCCCTTGAGCAAAAACTAAGGCTGGTCCTCTCTAACCTGCTGCAATGTGCTATCAAACAAAAGATCGCATTTTGGAAACAGAGGGGGAAGATTCGAGTCGCCATCGATGGGGACGAAAATTCTAGGTTCTTTCACGCTTTTGCAACACAGCGCTCTCGCTCAAATAAAATCCCTTTGCTTATTCATAACTCCTCCGAAGTTTTCCTGCACGAACAAAAAGCCGATATCTTAAAAAACTACTTTCAACAACTAATCGGAAATACAAAAAACGCCACTTGGAACTTCAGTTTACACCAGCTATACCCCTCTACCCTTCCCCAACTTTCCGATCTCACACAACCCTTCTCACAAGACGAAATCCACCAGGCTTTCCTTACCATGAACACAAACGCAAGCCCCGGCCCAGATGGCTTTGGACCAATCTGCTTCAGAAAATTCTGGCATGATATCAAACAGTCCATATTACCGTTCTTTTCTGCCTTCCACGATCAAACGGCTTCCCTTGAACGTTTTAACCGAGCCTTCATGGTTCTCCTTCCCAAAACCCTGGCGCCAACGTTCAATCATGCATTCATCAACCAGATCATAACTGTACATGGTTACGTTGCATTGTCTCGTATTGTGATGGCAAGGGGAGAAGGAAAGTTGCACGGTGGTAGGAGATATTATTATTCTTTTTTGCGGGGGGATTTTGCATTCTAGTTGATGGAACTACTATATTGCCTACTGTTAATATGCACATATATAAAGACCTGCAGTGAAGGATGTTAATTGTATATGCAGGTTCTCTTAATATTTAGGGGAAAATTATATATTAAGCATGTATATACCCCAACAAATAAAAAAATAAGTACAGTATGCGTTATGCATTTATCTGTTGTACCCCTAGGCTTTGGTGATTCACACTAATCTAAGTTGTAATCTCAGGTGCTACTTGTACTTGGTGCTGCCGGCGGTGTTGGGGTATCAGCTGTACAGATAGGAAAAGTTTATGTGCTATTGTCATTGCAGTTGCCAGGTGATTATTAGCTGTTTAGCACAACAAATTAAATTCTTGGATCCTTGTTATGTATTCTGGGTCAACATAGGTTGTTGTTATGTTACTTCATATTTGACTATTTTTTCCGGTCCATAAATATTATTCAGATTGAGTTCAGGGGAGTTGAGAAATTGCAGTATCTCAAGTCAATAGGAGCCGATCATGTGATTGACTCAAGCAAGGAGAATGTTATTGAGAGTGCCAAGTCCTTTTTAAAGGCTAGTGGTCTCAAAGGTGTCGATGTTTTATATGACCCTGTTGGTGGCAAGCTTACTCAAGATAGCTTGAAACTTCTCAATTGGGGTGCACATATTCTGCTCATTGGATTTGCTAGTGGGGATGTTCCAGTTATTCGAGCTAACATTGCACTTATTAAGGTATACTGGTGTATTGAGACATGAAGGTTAAGGTCTTCTGCTTTATATGTGGAATTGGCTCAATGTTGGCTTTCAGTATTTATCTTAACTGCTCTGTGTATTGGTCTTTTTACTGCATTGCTAGAATCAGAAGAGCCTACTACATATACCTAGAATAGGCATTCGCCATGACAAACTTTAGCTGCTAAAGAAGAGACACACCACTCAGGTCTGTTGATTCCTGCAACATCATATTGAAAATAATTTGAGAATCCATCAGTCAGTACCATGGATGCAATCCTATAAGTTCATATCAAAATCATACATGCAAGATATTGCAATACGATCAGTCAATGTGAAGTTGTATTTATTTCAGTAAGTTAGTTGATAACACTAGATAATAAGATGGCAATATTCGGAATTCAGTATATTTAGACGTTACAACACTAGAAAGGAGCTTACGTAGTAAGGATACTGAATAGTGATAGAACTGCTTTCTACTAGCTAATTGTGGTGTGATGTTTCAGAACTGGACAATTCATGGTCTGTACTGGGGAAGCTACTTAACTCACCGCCAGCAGTACTCATTGACTCACTTAACGAACTCCTGTCATGGCTTTCAAAGGGTTTGATAACAGTTAAACTTTCACACACCTACAGGCTCGCTGAGGTGTTTACATTAATAAACTTCACAATAGTTGCAGCAGGCTGGTATTTCTCGTTTAGTCATGTATTACATGAACTACCTGTGGTGCTTGCCTCTGCATACCTTAACATATCCTCATGTCAGAATTTTATGGTGTCTAAGGACGTTTTGTGAACTATGGTTGGGTACATTGTAATTGCATTGTTTACACCATTTGATTGCCATGTCGCCTATCTATATTCATTACATTGCTATAATTTTGGTGCTTACCAATTCATAGTATTTTCTGTTTGTGTTTGTGAGTATTGCTAGGCTGCTGGAGAATACTATCTAAGAGAACACCACTTCTCCGTGTCTATGCGTCAACATTAGTGTTTTGTTTCTAACATGAAAATTTCTACCAGCATAATTTGACCTAACGTCGTGGTTTTCATCGCTTTATTTCTGGTAAATGTATATCAGGCCATCCTTACCAGAAATGTAGGTGGTCGGTGGTCATGCTCTATTGCTAGTGTGGATGAAATATGTAGGCTGACATCATTAATGTAGTAGTTATACTCATATGTTGAAGCTCTTAAACAGTTCTTGGATCGAATCCAAGATTGCGTGTACCATCTTCCCATATGTGGAGATTTACCCGTATAATTTTTGAAAATTTTACAGGCCCATCTCGCTTTTGCTGACTTGAGAGATAGGAAAGCGGTCGGTAAAGTGATGATCGTTATGGGCTCCTCAGCAAAATCAAGACTCTGATGGATGAGTTCCTTGGTGTATCGGCTAGTTCTTTTTAGCTGCCGATTCTGGAGAATCTGATTCTGAGAAACTGCCCCAGAGTTAGCTGTGTGTAGAATCAGTTGTCCAATTCTTTTCAGCTGTTGCAGTCTGAGATTGCTGTATAAGTTGTGTGCTGAAAGCCGTCGGATTGTTGTATAAGTATGCCAGGCTAACATAAATTTCATACAGGAGGGTGGCTGAATAATCCTCTGGGTGAATAAAAGCTTTGGGTGCTATGTAAAGTTTCCGCAAATTCTCTTATATTAATAAATAGACTACCGAGATACAGTACTCCCTCCGTGAACTAATGTAAAAGCGTTTAGATCACTACTTAGTGAACGCTTTTATATTAGTTTATCGAGGGAGTATTAGCTACGCGAGCATGAACCTAGGTGTGCACCCAAGTTGAAAATAAAAATAAAATAAGTCAAATATTTTTGAAACGTTTTGGCAACATACATGGTCTGGCAGAATACTCATGTTTAAAGTTTCGGGACAAAATGATTTATGTTGTATTCCAGGCAAATACGACAAAATCAATACTATGTAAACACTACTCCCTCTGTCTGCACCGTGACCAAGGTAGAGGTAAAAATGAGAGAACATAATGCTTATTTGCTAATTAATAGCATTGCATGCAATGAATTGAACACTGCATATCGTGTTTGATAGTCTCAAGTCATTAAAAGCATACGTTCCCACATATCTTATTGGTTAATTCTTTTATTTATGTCAAGAAACAAGAAATGAGGTGAGAGTTAACGTATCATGTCTAAGTGTTTTGAGATTATTTGGTTTTTGTAAGGTGACTTGTACACCTAGACGAGAAAGTACTATTCATGACTTCCGTAGGTGTAATTCTTTTGAACGGCATAACTCATTTTGTCCTGAAACTATAAACGTGTGTATTATGCTAGACTATGCCACAAAAATGTTTTGAACTTTTGTTTTGTTTATTTCTTTCATTTCTATTTTGCTGAATTAGCGGCGTGTAGGATTTCCAGTGATGCGCGTTTAGTGGGAGGAGGACTACGAGGCTTCTGTGATGACTTCGTCAATCCCAAGATGATATGTTGGCTCAGTCTCTCGGAGATGTTCAAAAGAATAGGGTCTGCGTGTGCATTTATGGAATGAGTGTATGTGCATATATTTGAGCATCTGTATTTGTATTGTGTTCTAAAAGAAACTGTTCAAAACTCTAACATGCATGAAGTTTACAAAAATATCTCTTACAAATATGCATTTTAACTGTGCAAAATTCTAATCCCTTCGTTCCTAAATATAAGTTTTTTTAGACATTTCAAATGGACTATAACATATGGATGTATGTAGATATATTTTAGAGTGTATATTCACTCATTTTACTTCGAATGTAGTTATTTGTTGAAATCTCTAGAAAGACTTATATTTGAAAACGGAGGGAGTGACATGCATGAACTGTGCAAAATATATTTTACAAATATGTGTTTTTAGTATTTGAAAAATGCATGAGGGATCAATCTATTGAAGTACTGGTCATTGCAAAAGTACTACGGTGGAAGGGCCCTTGCACGGTCGCAATATCACTTTAATGTTTTTTTAGAATAATACAAACGCTGAGGCTCATATATACACGCACACACTCATCCATATAAATACATACATAGACCTATCCTTATAAGCATCTTCGAGAGACCTTCAAATAAATGGCACAATTATATCTTAAAATAAAAGATTCTTTAACTGGCCATTTCTAAAAACAACCGTTGTCATCTTTTAAAAGTTGTCTATGCGTCCTTGCTCCGCTCATATCCACTTCTCCAGGGTGCGCCTAGAAGAAAAAAAAGAGGCCGATGGTAGCCAGTAAGAGCAACTATAATCAGACCCCATACCCATCCCAAACATCCGGGTGCGCTGCCCGGTCATTGCCTGGACGCAAAAATCATATCCAACCGCGCTGCTCAAATTCGGCCCAAACGCCCGAATTGACCGACAATCCCATATCCTGTCCATATCTGGGACGGATATGGGACACCCGAACGCGTTCACCATGTAGGACTGACCGCAAGGCCCATACGGTCACAGGCAAAGACTGACGCCTCCTTCGGTTCTCGTTGCGAACACATCCATGGCTGGCGGCTATGGGGCGGATGGAAATTGGTGGCGCGGTTGGGAGGGAGAGTGAAGGAATGGGGACGAGCTAGGGTTGGGTTGCCGTCGTCCGGCTTAAATAGCCGGACTTGCTCCCTCAGGCGGCACCTGGAGCGGATATGGGGACCTGTTGGGAAACGTAGCATGCAATTTAAAAAAAATTCCTACGCACACGTAAGATCTATCTAGGAGATGCATAGCAACAAGAGGGGGAGAGTGATCTACATACCCTCATAGACCGAAAGCGGAAGCGTTAGAGAAGCAGTTGATGTAGTCTAACTTCTTCTAGCTCGGACCGATCAAGCACCAAACGTACGGCACCTCTGAGTTCTGCACACGTTCAGCGCGATGACATCCCTCGCCTTCTTGATCCAGCAAGGTGTCGAGGAAGTAGATGAGTTCCATCAACACGACGGCGTGATGGCGGTGATGGTGAAGTGATCCGCGCAGGGCTTCGCCTAAGCACCACGACAATATGACCGGGGTGTAAACTGTGGAGGGGGGCGCCGCACACGGCTAACAATTGATGTTACGTGTTCTAGGCGCCCCTCCCCACGTATATATAGGTGAGAGGGGAGGAGAGGCAGCCATGGGCGCCCCAAGTAGGAGGAATCCTACTTGGGGTCCTCCCCAATTCGGCCTCCCCCTTTCCTTATTTCCGGAGGGGGGAAGGGATGAGGAAGGAGAGAAGGAGGGGGGGGGGAGCGAACCCCCCTCATTCCCTTCTCCAATTCGGCCTCCTTCCTTGGGGGGGGGGGGGCCCCCCTTGTGGGCTGGTGTGCTCCTCTCCTATGGCCCATATCTTTCCCTCGGGGGTTTCGGTAACCCCCCTAGTACTCCGATAAATACCCGATACTATCTGGAACACTTCCGGTGTCCGAATACTATCATCCTATATATCTATCTTTACCTCTCGACCATTTCGAGACTCCTCGTCATGTCCCTGATCTCGTCCGGGACTCCGAACAACATTCAGTCACCAAATCACATAACTCATATAATACTAAATCATCATCAAACGTTAAGCGTGCGGACCCTACGGGTTCGAGAACTATGTAGACATGAATGAGACACCTCTCCGGTCAATAAACAATAGCGGAACCTGGATGCTCATATTGGCTCCTACATATTCTTCGAAGATCTTTATCGGTCGAACCGTTATGAAAACATACATTATTCCCTTTGTCATCGGTGTGTTACTTGCTCGAGATTCGATCGTCGGTATCTTCATACCTAGTTCAATCTCGTTACCGCCAAGTCTCTTTACTCGTTCTGTAATACATCATCCCGCAACTAACTCATTATTTACTTTTCTTGCAAGCCTTCTTATGATGTGTATTACCGAGAGGGTTCGGAGATACCTCTCCGATACTCGGAGTGATAAATCCTAATCTCGATCTATGCCAACCCAACAAACACCTTCGGAGATACCTGTAGAGCATCTTTATAATCACACAGTTACGTTGTGACGTTTGATAGCACACAAGGTATTCCTCCGGTATCCGGGAGTTGCATAATCTCATAATCGAAGAAATTTGTATTTGATAAGAAGAAAGCAATAGCAATACAACTAAACGATAAATATGCTAAGCTAACGGATGGGTCTTGTCCATCACATCATTCTCCTAATGATGTGATCCCGTTCATCAAGTGACAACACATGTCTATGGTTAGGAAACTTAACCATCTTTGATTAACGAGCTAGTCTAGTATAGGCTTACTAGGGACACGATGTATTGTCTTTGTATCCACACATGTATCAAGTTTCCGGTTAATACAATTGTAGCATGAATAATAAAAATTTATCATGATATAAGGAAATATAAAATAACAACTTTATTATTACCTCTAGGGTATATTTCCTTCAGTCTCCCAGTTGCACTAGAGCAATAATCTAGTTCACATCGCCATGTGATTTAACACCAATAGTTCACATCTTTATGCGATTAACACCCATAGTTCACATCGTCAGGTGACCAACACCCAAAGGGTTACTAGAGTCAATAATCTAGTTCACATCGCTATGTGATTAACAGCCAAAGAGTACTAAGGTGTGATCATGTTTTGCTTGTGAGAGAGGTTTAGTCAACGGGTCTGCAACATTCAGATCCGTATGTATTTGCAAATTTCTATGTCTACAATGCTCTGTATAGAGCTACTCTAGCTAATTGCTCCCACTTTCAATACGTATCCAGATTGAGACTCAGAGTGATCTGGATCGATGTAAAATCTTGCATCGACGTAACTCTTTACGACGAACTCTTTTATCACCTCCATAACCGAGAAATATTTCCTTAGTCCTCTTAGGTAACTAAGGATAACTTTGACCACTGTCTAGTGATCCACTCCTGGATCATATCGTACCCCCTTGCCAAACTCATGGAAAGGGATACAATAGGTTTGTTACAGAGCATGGCATACTTTATAGAACCTATGGCTGAGGCATAGGGAATGACTTTCATTCCCTCACTATCTTATGCCATGGTCGGGCTTTGAGTATTACTCAACTTCACACCTTACAATACACGCTAGAACTCCTTTGTCTGATCCATTTTGAACTCCTTCAAAATCTCGTCAAGGTATGTACGCATTGAAAATCTTATCAAGCGTCTTGATCTATCTCTATAGATCTTGATGCCCAATATGTAAGCAGCTTCACTGAGGTCTTTCATTGAAAAATTCTTATTCAAGTATCCTTTTATGTTATCTAGAAATTCTATATCATTTTCGATCAGCAATATGTCATCCACATATAATATCAGAAATACTATAGAGCTCCCACTCACTTTCTTGTAAATACAGGTTTCACCGTAAGTCTGTATAATACCATATGCTTTGATCACCTCATCAAAGCGTATATTCCAACTCCGAGATGCTTGCACCAGTCCATAGATGGATCGCTGGAGCTTGCACACTTTGTTAGCACCTTTAGGATTGACAAAACCTTCTGGTTGCATCACATACAACTCTTCTTTGAGATATCCATTAAGGAATGTAGTTTTGACATCCATTTGCCAGATTTCACAATCATAAAATGTGGCAATTGCTAACTTGATTCGGACAGACTTAAGCATCGCTATGGGTGAGAAAGTCTCATCGTAGTCAACTCCTTGAACTTGTCGAAAACCTTTTGCGACAATTCGAGCTTTGTAGACAGTAACATTACCATTAGCGTTAGTCTTGAAGATCCATTTATTCTCTATGGCTTGCCGATCATCGGGCAAGTCCACCAAAGTCCACACTTTGTTCTCATACATGGATTCTATCTCAGATTTCATGGCCTCAAGCCATTTGTCGGAATCTGGGCTCATCATAGCTTCTTCATAGTTCATAGGTTCGTCATGGTCTAGTAACATGACATGCAGAACATGATTACCATACCACTCTGGAGCGGAACGTGCTCTGTTCGACCTACGAGGTCCAGTAGTAACTTGATCTGAAGTTTCATGATCATCATCATTAGCTTCCTCTCTAGTTGGTGTAGGCATCACGGGAACGGATTTCTCTGATGAGCTATTTTCCAATTCGAGAGAAGGTACAATTACCTCATCAAGTTCTACTTTCCTCCCACTCACTTATTTCGAGAGAAACTCCTGCTCTAGAAAGGATCCATTCTTAGCAATAAAGATATTGCCTTTCGAATCTGTGGTAGAAGGTGCACCAATGGTTTCCTCAGGGTATCCTATGAAGACGCACTTCTCCGCTTTGGGTTCGAGCTTATCAGGCTGAAGCCTTTTAACATAAGCGTCACATCCCCAGACTTTTAAGAAATGATAGCTTAGGTTTCTTGCCAAACCATAGTTCATATGGTGTCATCTCAACGGATTTAGAAAGTGCCCTATTTAACGTGAATGCGTCTGTCTCTAATGCATAACCCCAAAACAAAAGTGGTAAATCAGTAAGAGACATCATAGATCGCACCATATCTAATAAAGTATGGTTACAATGTTCGAACACACCATTACGCTGTGGTGTTCCAGGTGGCATGAGTTGTGAAACTATTTCACATTGTTTTATATGAAGGCCAAACTCGTAACCCAAATATTCGCCTCCGCGATCAGATCGTAGAAACTTTATTTTTCTTGTTACAGTGATTCTCCACTTTACTCTGAAATTCTTTGAACTTTTCAAATGTTTCAGACTTGTGTTTTATTAAGTAGATATACCCATATCTGCTTAAATCATCTGTGAAGGTCAGAAAATAATGATACCTGCCGCGTGCTTCAATACTCATCGCACCGCATACATCGGTATGTATTATTTCCAATAAGTCATTAGCTTGCTCCATTGTTCCGGGGAACAGAGTTTTAGTCATCTTTCTCATGAGGCATGGTTTGCAAGTATCAAATGATTCATAATCAAGTGATTCCAAAAATCCATCTGCATGGAGTTTCTTCATGCGCTTTACACCAATATAACCTAAACAGCAGTGCCACAAGTATGTTGCACTATCATTATCAACTTTGCATTTTTTGGCATCAATATTATGAATATGTGTATTACTATGATCGAGATTAAATAAACCATTCACCTTGGGTGTATGACCATAGAAGGTTTTATTCATGTAAACAGAACAACAATTATTCTCTGACTTAAATGAATAACTATATTGCAATAAACATGATCTAATCATATTCATGCTTAACGCAAACACCAAATAACATTAATTTTAGGTTCAACACTAATCCCGAAGGTAGAGGGAGTGTGCGATGGTGATCTTATCAACCTTGGAATCACTTCCAACACACATCGTTACCTCGCCCTCAACTAGTCTCTATTCATTTTGTAACTCCTGTTTCGAGTTACTAATCTTAGCAATGAAACCGGTATCAAATACCCAAGGGCTAGTATGAACACTAGTAGAGTACACATAAATAACATGTATATCAAATATACCTTTGTTCACTTTACCATCCTTCTTATCCACCAAGTATTTGGGGCAGTTTCGCTTCCAGTGACCATTTCCTTTGCAGTAGAAGCACTCAATTTCAGGCTTGGGTCTAGCTTTGGGCTTCTTCATGGGAGCGGCAACTTGTTTGCTGTTCTTCTTGAAGTTCCCTTTCTGTCCATTGCCCTTTTTCTTGAAACTAGTGGTCTTGTTAACCATCAACACTTGACGCTCTTTCTTGATTTCTACCTTCACTGGTTTCAGCATTGCGAAGAGCTCGGGAATCATTTTCGTCATCCCTTGCATATTATAGTTCATCACGAAGTTCTAGTAGCTTGGTGATAGTGACTAGAGAACTCTGTCAATCACTATTTTATCTGGAAGATTAACTCCCACTTGATTCCCCAGACATTCTGAGCACATGCTCACTGGCTGAGCTATTCTCCTCCATGTTGTAGGCAAAGTACTTGTCAGAGGTCCCATACCTCTCTACACGGGCATGAGTCTGAAATACCAATTTCGGCTCTTGGAACATCTCATATGTTCCACGACATTCAAACCGTCTTTGAAGCCCCGATTCTAAGCCGTAAAGCATGGCGCAATAAACTATCAAGTAGTCATCATGTTGAGCTTGTCAAATGTTCATAACATCCGCATCAGCTCCTGCAACAGGTCTGTCACCTAGCGGTGCATCAAGAACATAATTCTTACAGGCAGAATGAGGATAAACCTCAGATCACGGACCCAGTCCGCATCATTGCTACTATCATCTTTCAACTTATTTTTCTCTACGAACATATAAAAATAAACGGGGAGCAACATCGTGAGCTATTGATCTACAACATAATTTGCAAATACTATCAGGACTAAGTTCATGATAGATTAAGTTCAATTAATCAAATTACTTAAGAACTCTCACTTAGATAGACATCCCTCAAGTCATCTAAATGATACGTGATCCAAATCAACTAGACCATGTCCGATCATCACGTGAGATGGAGTAGCCATCAATGGTGAACATCTCTATGTTGATCATATCTACTATATGATTCACGTTCACCTTTCGGGCCTCCAAAGGTTCCGAGGCCATGTCTGTACATGCTAGGCTCGTCAAGTTTAACCCGAGTATTCTGCATGTGCAAAACTGTCTTGCACTCGTTGTATTTGAACGTAGAGTCTATCACACCCGATCATCACGTGGTGTCTCAACACGACGAACCGCCGCAACGGTGCATACTCAGGGAGAACACTTATACCTTGAAATTTAGTGAAGGGATCATCTTATAATGCTACTGTCGTACTAAGCAAAATAATATGCATAAAATATAAACATCACATGCAATGAAAATATGTGACATGATATGGCCATCATCATATTGTGCTTTTGATCTCCATCTCCAAAGTATCGTCATGATCTCCATCATCACCGGCTCGACACCTTGATCTTCATCATTGCGTCGTGGTCGTCTCGCCAACTATTGCTTCTACAACTATCGCTAACGTATAGTGATAAAGTAAAGCAATTACATGGCGTTTGCATTTCATACAATAAAGAGACAACCATAAGGCTCCCGCCGGTTGCCGATAACTTTTACAAAACATGATCATCTCATACAATAACGTATATCACATCATGTCTTGACCATATCATATCACAACATGCCCTGCAAACACAAGTTAGACGTCCTCTACTTTGTTGTTGCAAGTTTTACGTGGCTGCTACGGGCTTCTAGCAAGAACCATTCTTACCTACGCATCAAAACCACAACGGTGATTTATCAAGTTTGCTGTTTTAACCTTCAACAAGGACCGGCCGCAGTCAAATTCGATTCAACTAAAGTAGGAAAAACAGACACCCGCCACCCACCTTTATGCAAAACTAGTTGCGTGCCTGTCGGTGGAACCAGTCACATGAACATGTTCATGTGAGGTTGGTCCGGTCCGCTTCATCCAACAATACCACTGAATCAAAATAAGACATCGGTGGTAAGCAATATGACGATCACTGCCCACAATTCTTTATGTTCTACTTGTTCATATCATCTACGCATAGACCTGGCTTTGATACCACTATTGGGAAACGTAGCATGCAATTTCAAAAAAATTCCTATGCTCACGCAAGATCTATCTAGGAGATGCATAGCAACAAGAGGGGGAGAGTGATCTACATACCCTCATAGACCGAAAGCGGAAGCGTTAGAGAAGCAGTTGATGTAGTCTAACTTCTTCTAGCTCTGACTGATCAAGCACCGAACATACGACACCTTCGAGTTCTGCACACGTTCAACGCGATGACGTCCCTCGCCTTCTTGATCCAGCAAGGTGTCGAGGAAGTAGATGAGTTCTGTCAACACGATGGCATGATGGCGGTGATGGTGAAGTGATCCGTGCAGGACTTCGCCTAAGCACCGCGAGAATATGACCGGGGTGTAAACTGTGGAGGTGGGGCGCCGCACACGGCTAACAATTGATGTTATGTGTTCTAGGCGCCCCCTCCCCACGTATATATAGGTGGGAGGGGAGGAGAGGCAGCCATGGGGCGCCCCAAGTAGGAGGAATCCTACTTGGGGTCCTCCCCAATTCGGCCTCCCCCCTTTCCTTATTTTCGAGGGGGGGGGGGAAGGGAAGAGGAAGGAGAGAAGGAAAGGGGGGGGGGGCGAACCCCCCTCATTCCCTTCTCCAATTCGGCCTCCTTCCTTGGGGGGGGGCACCCCTTGTGGGCTGGTGTGCTCCCCTCCTATGGCCCATATGGCCCATATCTTTCCCCCGGGGGTTCCGGTAATCCCCCCGGTACTCTAATAAATACCCGATAGTATCTGGAACACTTCTGGTGTCCGAATAATATCATCCTTTATATAAATCTTTACCTGTCGACCATTCTAGACTCCTCGTCATGTCCGTGATCTCATCCGGGACTCCGAACAACATTCGGTCACCAAATCACATAACTCATATAATACTAAATCGTCATCGAATGTTAAGCATGCGGACCCTACGGGTTCGCGAACTATGCAGACATGACCGAGACACCTCTCCGGTTAATAACCAATAGCGGAACCTGGATGCTCACATTGGCTCCTACATATCTTTATCGGTTGAACCGTTATGACAACACACATTATTCCCTTTGTCCACGGTATGTTACCTGCCCGAGATTCGATCGTCGGTATCTTCATACCTAGTTCAATCTCGTTACCGGCAAGTCTCTTTACTCGTTCTGTAATACATCATCCCACAACTAACTCATTAGTTACTTTTCTTGCAAGGCTTCTTGTGATGTGTATTACCGAGAGGGCCCAGAGATACCTCTCCGATACTCGGAGTGACAAATCCTAATCTCGATCTATGCCAGCCCAACAAACACCTTCGGAGATACCTGTAGAGCATCTTTATAATCATCCAGTTACGTTGTGACGTTTGATATCACACAAGGTATTCCTCCGGTATCCTGGAGTTGCATAGTCTCATAGTCGAAGGAATACGTATTTGACATGAAGAAAGCAATAGCAATACAACTAAACGATCAATATGCTAAGCTAACGGATGGGTCTTGTCCATCACATCATTCTCCTAATGATGTGATCCCGCTCATCAAATGACAACACATGTGTATGGTTAGGAAACTTAACCATCTTTGATTAACGAGCTAGTCTAGTAGAGGCTTACTAGGGACACGATGTATTGTCTATGTATCAACACATGTATCAAGTTTCCGGTTAATACAATTGTAGCATGAATAATAAACATTTATCATGATATAAGGAAATATAAAATAACAGCTTTATTATTGCCTGTAGGGCATATTTCCTTCAGGACATCCGGGAGACCTTCAAATAAATGGCACAATTATATCTTAAATTAGAAGGTTCTTTAACTGACCATTTCTAAAAGCAAGTGTTGTCATCTTCTAAAAGTTGTGATGCGTCCTTGCTCCACTCATATCCACTTCTTCAGGGGTGCACTTAAAAGAAAAAAAAGGAGGCTAGCGGTAGCTAGTAAGAGCAACTATAATCAGACCCCATACCCATCCCAAATACCCGGGTGCGCTGCTCGGTCACTGTCTGGACGCAAAAATCATATCCAACTGTGCCGCTCAAATTCGGCCCAAACGACCGGACTGACCGACAGTCCCCATATCCAGTCCATATCTGGGACGAGTATGGGACACCCGAACGCGTTTGCCACGTAGGACTGACCGGAAGGGCCCGCACGATCACATGCAGAGACCGTCGGTCCAACGGACGCCTCCTTCGGTTCTCGTTACGGACGCATTCATGGCGCCGTGTGGCGTCGCTCCAGCGTGCCGCCTGAGGGAGCAAGTCCGACTATTTAAGCTGGACGACGGTAACCCAACCCTAGCCCGTCCCCATTCTTTCACTCTCCCTCTCACCCGCGCCGCCAACTTCCATCCACCCCATAGCCGCCAGCCATGGCCTGGCAGAGGATCGCCACCTATGCCATGTTGACGTTGGAACACCGGTTGTAGCTCGAGGAGGAGATCCGGGCAAGGCACGCCGTCGTGTGCTGCCACCTACCTCCCGGATCAAGCGCCAAGTAGGAGGGCCAGGAGGCCAACCGACACTTCATCCGGCACCAGAGGGCGGAGATGTCGAGCTCTTCACCTCTAGAATGGCTTGGAGTCAAAACATCAGCGAGTCAACGCGACACACAAGGTGAATGACTGACTCAGACGTACTACCATAATGCTAAGGGGTTAAGCGCATTGCACATGCCCGTGATCCACCGTCTATTAATGACGGTCTCACGAATGGTAGGCCACTTTGAATTCGCCTCGAGACTAGGAGAAGTAGTTCAGGCGCGATCTCAGAGATCGACCAACCCTCGATCCATCGGTCCTCCCAGAAGAGAAGAGAGCAAAGGCTCCATAACCTAATATGAATATTTTGGCTTCAAGCAACTCCAAGATCCACCCTGAAAGTACTTGCTCGTAACAATCACAAATGGTGATGCTCTCTCCAAAGGATATTTCAGCAAAGCTCAGCTGTAACTCCTTTGATTGTGACTATGCCAGGGGGACATAGAGCTTAGGGCATCTACAATGGCGAACATCAAATGGAAGCCCCTATTTATCCGTGGACACGTCCGAATGTGTTCATGAATATCCCATTTTTTGAGGTAATCCAATGGTATTCCTATATTGTTGGTCCCCTTTGTCCAATGCAGAGAGGAGGGAGAAGGGAAGAAAGAACAGGTGGATTTGAGTTAGGGACAGAGTGGTCCTATGCCGAGTTGACGACATCCATGAACATATTTGGAGTCTCCTACACCGCCCCTTGATTTAGTGCCATAATTATGATGCTAGCATTGTGCGGTTGCTATACGGATGCAAGTAATTCTGCAACCCAATGGCCAGGTCAAATTATTTAACTAGGACCCCGAGCAATTCGACCATCCAATGGCTAAAACCTTAAGGACACTCCAACGTAGATCACTTATTAGACGTCATCAAATGTCCACGGACACGTTCAGACGTGTTCACAGACGGTGGGCCAGGCAAAGGCGATCCGACCATATCCACCAAATGTTCTCCTAAGGGCAACTCCAATGCAGGTCACCAAATCGACCGTAAATGTTCGAACTAAAGACTCCAAACACTTTTAGCCATCCAACGGCTGTCACCAAAATTGTCCAGACTGGTCTAGGCATAAGAAATCCCGCAAACCGGCACCAAACATTGGGGAGGGGCAGGGGGGAGGGGAGTCTCGATGCCCTCCACATCGGACGCCGGACTGCAACACCCCAGATGTTTGATGAGGAGCAATCGTAGGAGGAACGGATGTTTGATTAGGAGCAATCGTAGGAGGAGGCCGGCCTCATTGCCTGGGAGGAGGAGGAGGATCGACTTATGCGCTAGAGGCCACGCGGAAGGATCCTGTCTTCGATGAGCACCCGGTTTGGAATCACAAAACACACTTTATTGTGTGGAATATCCGACATGGCTCTATGTTGATCCCTTATGAGAAGGAGGAGAGACCTCCCACACAATTCATAGTGGCCACCACGTGCTCCAGATTGGACGATGACGGCTCAGACAGTGGCGGCAATGGGTGATGAAGGTGCCTTGGCCTCGGAGACTACCTGTCCACCTCTACGAGCACCGTCTAATAGCTCACCTAGTTTTAGTCAGAATTAGGTTAAATTCAAATTGAATTGTTCAAATTTTGTTCGTTTGGTTATAATATACCAAACTTCGTTTGAATTTTGTTCGTTTTCTTTCATTTTCGTCTGTTTGTGCGTGGACCATTTCATATGACTCAAACATGTGGTGACTGATTGGACGACGGGCATTCCACCCGCCGTATGCAAAACATTTTGTTCTATAAATTTGGTGGTCCCAATTAGAGTTGCCCTAGAGGACGATTTATGTGATTTAAGACGCCGGGACCTATCCAAACAAATTTGATGAGCCGTGTTAGATAGCTATAAAATGTTCGGACCATCCGATCCAAATGTTTACCGGCGTTTATAACGGTTTAACTGAGTTACGAGTACAGTCAAACAGAAAGACCGAAGATCCAAGCGCCCGCCGCCCTCTCTGTTCCTGAATGATACTCCTACCCAGCCCGCTCGTGCGGCGATGCCTCGCCCTCCTCCACTCCAAGAACGCGATCCCCTCGCTCCCACCACCACCGCCCAGCTCCACGCTCTCCTCCTAACGTCCGGCCACCTCCACTACAGCAGCATCCATCCCCTCTTCATGCTGCACTGCGCCAGCGGCCGCCCCTCCGACGCCCGCAACCTGCTCGCGCAAATGCCCCACCCACCTCCGGTCTCCTTAACGAACTCGCTCCTCCGCTCCTATACCAGCCTTGGCCACCACAGGGAGGCCGTCGCACTTTACTCGCGGATGCGCGGCTTCGACCACCTCACCTTCCCCTTGGCCGCCAAGGCCTGTGCCGGCCTCCACCTCAGCCGCCACGGGCGTGCTGTGCACTGTCGCTCGCTCGCCGCCGGCTTCGGCGGAGACGCGTACGTGCAGAATGCGTTGATATCCATGTACATGAGCTGCGGCGATATTGCCGAGGCGGAGGCGGTGTTTGGTGCGATGCAAAACCGTTCGGTTGTGTCCTGGAATGCGGTGATTGCTGGGTGCGTCAAGAACGGCTGTGCAGAAAGGGCGTTGGAGGTGTTTGGCGAGATGGTTGGTGATGGTGCCGGGGTTGACCGTGCCACAGTTGTGTCTGTACTGCCAGCTTGTGCGCGAGCCAAGAATTTGAGCATTGGAAGAGCTGTGCACCGGTTGGTTGAGGAAAGAGGCTTGGCGGACTATGCAGAGGTGAAGAACGCGCTGATTGATATGTATGGGAAGTGCGGGAGATTGGAGGATGCTCGCAGGGTCTTCGATGGACATAAATATGACAAGAATGTTGTTTCTTGGACAGTGATGATTGGTGCGTATGTGCTGAATGACCGTGTGGACGAGGCCTTTAATCTTGGTTTTGATATGCTCATGACTGGTGGTGCACCATGGCCGAATGGAGTGACCATGGCGTATCTACTCTCAGCTTGTTCCAGCTTGCCGTCATGGAGGCGTGCCAAGTGCATGCACGCAATGTGCATTAGACTTGGGTTTGAATCAGACATCATTGTTGAGACTGCACTTATTGACACTTACGCGAAGTGCCATAAGATGAAGATGATGGAGTTGACACTTGAAAATGGCTCACGGCGGACAGAAACATGGAATGCAGCTATCTCTGGTTATAGTCGCAGTGAACGGGAGAAGAAAGCTGTAGAATTATTTAAGCGGATGATTGGAGAATCGGTGCGCCCAGACTCTGCAACACTTGCAAGCATCCTCCCGGCCTATGCAGAATCTGCGGACCTGAGACAAGCAAAGAACATCCACTGTTACTTGCTGGCTCTTGGGTTTCTTCGGAGCACATCGATCAGAACTGGTTTAGTCGATGTGTATGCCAAGGCAGGTGACCTGGACATGGCATGGACACTCTTCGACGGGCTACCTGAAAAGGATGTTGTTGCCTGGACCACCATCCTCGCTGGGTACAGTATGCACGGGCATGCCCGAACTGCCATCCTGCTATATGACCGGATGGTGGAGCTGGGGGTGAAGCCGAACACCGTGACCTTTGCCTCCCTGCTGTACGCTTGCAGCCATGCAGGCTGGATAGACGAAGGCCTAAAGCTATTTGAGGACATGCGTAGCATTCACGGCGTGGTGCCAAATATCGAGCACTACCTGTCCCTGGTCGACATGGTTGGGCGTGCTGGGAGGATCAAGGAGGCCTACCGCCTCATCAAAGATATGCCATTCGAGCCGAGTACCTCGGTGTGGGGTGTTCTGCTGGGTGCTTGTGTTCTACACAAAAATGTTGAGTTTGGGGAGATTGCGGCGAAGCATTTATTTGAGCTTGAGCCGTACAACACCGGGAATCATGTGCTCCTTGGGAACATATATGCTGCAGCTGACAGATGGAATGATGTTCAGGATGTCTGGAAAATGATGGGAAGAAAGGGCCTCATCAAAGAACCGGGATCTAGTTTGGTCGAGGCATGGTCTGAACAATGCAGAACAGCGATGTTATAGAATGCAAGTCTTGCACTCGTGTCAGATATATCAAAACGATTTTTTCTTTACATGACACCATAAAAAGGAAGTGTCTTTTAAGGGTAAATACACATCATCCCATGTACCCTTGTTTTGATGCTGCAACGGTTTGGCTGAGGGAGGGTCTGTCTATTATAGGGACGGGTGGTAGCGCGCATGTTGGTTGGACACAAAAGTTTCTGGTTCTCATACACCAAGGAGGGGCCATGCTTGGTCAAAAGCCCCTCCCCGGACGTGGTGGCATCGTACAGCAGGCCTCCCTATATTTTGCCTCCGCTCTCCTCTCTTTCAGGCCTTCAAATCTTGCCCCTGCTTGCGCGGCTGCACATCCCCCCTCCCTTCCTTCCTCTTCCCCTCGCCACTCCCCTGTTTGCTTCTCAACCCGAGAAAGGAAGGAAGGAAACAAGAGAAAGCATCAACCATGGTGAGTAGAGCCCAACCTCATTCTTTCACAATGCTGTTCAAGGAACCGTTCCCTTATAACTGGGTATGTGTTAACACGTTATGGGCATTCCTTGTTGCAAGTCGAATTCCGCGTCAGGAATGGCCGTTTGCGACGAATGCAAACTCAAGTTCCAGGAACTCAAGGCAAAGAGGAGCTTCCGCTTCATCGTGTTCAAGATCAATGAGAAGGTGCAGCAGGTGGTGGTGGACAGGGTCGGGGAAAAAGCCGAGAGCTACGATGATTTCACAGCCTGCTTGCCAGCTGACGAGTGCCGCTATGCAGTGTTTGATTTTGACTTCGTCACTGATGAGAACTGCCAGAAGAGCAAGATATTCTTCATCTCTTGGTAACATCTGCTCGGGTCACAAATATTGTCTGTTTTATTTTTTTAAATGATCAAAGGGTGTTTCATTTTCATAGTATATTACAGAGTTCTGATTCAATCTTATGAATATGGATGGGATTAAGTTTGATAAAATCACCTCTGCATGTTAGATCAATGCATTTCGGCATTTCATTTTATTTTTGATCATTTGGTTTCTACAAGCAATAACTGAACACACCCTTTGCCACTTCTGGAGCAAATTAGCACATTTATTCCGTTGTCCACAAAAAGTTACAGATTTGTTTCATATTGCACAGGTGACCAATGTCTGTAATTTTGTTAGATCAGCTTGCAAAGGAACCGGGAGGACACTTAGTAGCTTATTTACCACACGAGAAATGGAAACAGAAATCCAACGTAGGAAGCATGGATTTTAAGAAATCAATATTAGAATCTCAAGAACTTGGTATTAAATTTTTGAATCCAAATTTGCGTTACAGACCGTAGCGCCAAGGAAGACATGCCTTTTATATATATATTGTACTGGACAGTTTTCAGTGTGACATCAAATTAAGACTTCAAAAAGGCCATAAACTGTTTCTTCTAACAAACTGCTTCCTAGTTTCAGTGTTCTGGAGTCTGTACATAACGAATTGTCTGCGATATCGTAAATCCTTAAGCATGATCGTGTAAATGCACGACAAAACAGAACTGGTTCCTGCTACTTTTAGCCGAAAACTGAAGCAGCGTTTTGCGCATCTTGCTGTTTCTTCCACAGGGCCCCTGACACATCAAGGGTGAGGAGCAAGATGCTATACGCGAGCTCCAAGGACCGCTTCAAGAGGGAGCTGGATGGCATCCAGGTGGAGCTACAGGCGACCGACCCGAGCGAGATGAGCATGGACATCGTAAAGGGGCGAGCCCTCTGAAGAAGAAAACCCGAGCCCAGCTACTTACTACGTACACCGACACCCACCCCAGGAGCAGGAGCAGAGGAGGGCCTTGGTCTGCACCAGCTCCTGTTCTTGTAGTTCCTCCCCATCCATTTTCCCTGTCATTCTTTTCCTGGAAGCAAAGTGTTGTGTTCTGTATGAGACTGTATGCCGTCTTCATTCTTGTTATCCCCCGTGTTTGGTGCCATAGTCTCTGACTACTGCTGTAAACTTAGAACATATTTGCATTTGATGCCTGGTTTGAAGCCTAATGTGGCGTAGGTAACCGCCGATTTTCACAAAAGAAGACTTATTTATCTCATCTGTTGTTCTTGTTCATGTACTTCCCGATACTGTGATCTGTCTATATTTATCAGGAACCTTTGCCGTCGCAACAAATCATATTTTGGGGTGCAAACAGACTTGCCCAGATTGCAACAGATGCGCAATTGTTCCTTCAAATAATTGTACTACATTGTTTCTGGACGAGTGGATTAGATTGATTTCCCCCAAATAATTGTACATTGTTCCACAAAAGCTGGAACAGAGACGATTACTCTGCAATCTGGAACAGAGTGCATTGCAACATTTACAATATCTTCAGCTCTAGAAGTTTACGGCGAAGATGAATTGATCATCAGCTACTCCTCCTTCCTGGGCAACTGGCGATTGCCACCTCCTTGCCGACATCGGCACCAGCGGCAGCGAGGCCAGGAGGAGAGTTTGCGGCGTCGGCGAACCAGGGGAGCTTGAGCGCGCCGGCAGTCGGCAGCCGCTTGTCTGGGTTGCATGCGAGAAGGCCCTTCATGACCTCATATCCTTCCCCGGACAGCATCTGTCCTCCGGAATCACCTTGCGCAGCCGGCTGCGCTGCCCCAGTTTCAGCGGCGGCATCGTGGCAGCGAGCGGCAGGGAGGTGAACCCCGGCGATGTTGCACCGTCCGGCGTTCCGAGCACCCCGAAGATAGTCCAGAGATAAGCGAACTCCACGGGGCAGTGCGGCATGTCGATCAGGGCAGTGTCCACGCCCCGCAGCAGTATGTCGCCGCTGACGAACTCCGCCATGACGCAGCCGAGCGACCACGCGTCCGCGAGCGCGTCGTAGTCCGGTTTCCCATGAGCATCTCCGGCGCGCGGCACACCTTTGTGCCGGCCTGCTTCCGCGGCGGCTGCTCGGACTCCGACATTGCCAGTCCGAAGTCGCAGATCTTCAGGACCTCCCCGCCTTCCAGGACGAGGACGTTGCCGGGCTTGATGTCGCGGTGGACAATGCGGCGCTCTTGCATCCCCTCGGCGCCCGTTAGGAGCTGCCGCATGAAGGCGTTTCTCGTGCAGGAAGCGGCTGAGGCTCTGCCCGACGAACTCCATGACGAGGCCGACTTCGCCGGTGTCGGGATCCCGCACGGTGCAGTGGAAGCTGACGACGTGAGGGTTGCCGCTGTTGGCGCCACCTCCTCCCGGCGCCGATCTTCTTCCTTGTGCTGCCTCGCACAACTCTCTTCTCTCATGGTTTCTCTCAAGAACACAAGAACCCACGCACACACACAACCAAGGAAGAAGGCCATCGGCTTTGCCCAGAACACTCTTCCTTGATGAGCACAAAGACTACATTATTTTGCCCAGTCCCTCACGGCTTCTTTTCTCATTCATTTACTCAACTTATATAGCCAAGTACAAGACTCACACACGCACCCACTAACTCATGCACGCCCATGCACAGCGAGTGCACCTCTCTCTCAACGGCCACACACGACTTGGCCATCAGCTAGCATGCAACTAATAACAAACTGGAGTCTAAATCAAAGTACGTACACAACGCACACCTACAGACTCAGCACGGCCACGAACCGATGCCCAGCTTCACCAGCACACACACTCGCCACGGCGCTGCGTCCCGCTCGTCCCGCGCGCACCCAATACGCTCGACGAGCCCGACCGCACCAGTGCGTCCCACACGTCCCACGTCAGATGTTGTGGCTTATTCCAACACACACCCCCTAAGCCACGGCCTCGTCGTCGCCGGAGTAACTCATGTCGATGTTGTCGCCACGATCGTGACCCAGCCCATAGACCCGACCTGCGCACGGACGCCGGTCGCACCGCCACGGACCCGACCTGGCGCACTGACGCCGGTCGCTACCGTGCTCCGTCACGTCTCCGGCGACATACGCCAAGCTCCTTCTCCGCCGGTGACACACGCCTGGCGTCCCTCGACGACAAACACTGTCGATGCCATCACGCTCAAACGCAAGTCTTCCCGGACGCCGCTTCATGACGTAGCACCGCTCCGCTGCGGCCTCCGCCGTGCAGCACCCCACGTCCCGCGCTCCCAGGCTCGTGTACACGACGCGCACGCACGCAGTCGCCACGGCCCGAGTCCAGCACCCCGACGCGGTCAGTTCTCCGCTGCCTTCGTCACGCCACTGTGCCGCCGTGCCCTTCGCGCGCACTCCACACGTCCCCGCGCTCCCGGCCCGCGCTCCCGCCGCGCACGTACGTGATCTACGCAACCAGGTCCAGCGCCTCGACTCGGTCCACTCCCGCGGTCTCGACGCGCCCGACGCGTCCTGTGCGCACCCATAACACGCACCGGTCACGTCCGGCTCGCCGCCGCGCTTATTGCCCTGCACCGTCAACCGCAGCGCAGCGCTTCCACGGTTGTTGTGCCGAGCCGCCGCAGCCTCTGCGCCACCACGCAGGTCTTCCGTGGCCTCCTCGTCTCCGCGATCGCCGCTGCTCGTTGCGCGCATGGCCGCGCATCGCAGCCGATGCGTCCATGTCTGCCGCGCTCACCGCGGACACCGCCGCCGCAGCCTCCATCTCCGCCGCGCTCGCCGTGCGCGCCGCGGACGCGGCCGCACGCCACGGCCGTCTGGATACCAATTGTTGACGCCACCTCCTCCCGGCGCCGATCTTCTTCCTTGTGCTGCCTCGCACAACTCTCTTCTCTCATGGTTTATCTCAAGAACACAAGAACCCACGCACACACACAACCAAGGAAGAAGGCCACCGGCTTTGCCCAGAACACTCTTCCTTGGTGAGCACAAAGACTACATTATTTTGCCTAGACCCTTCTTTTCTCATCCATTTGCTCAACTTATATAGCCAAGTACAAGACTCACACACGCACCGACTAACTCATGCACGCCCATGCACAGCGAGTGCACCTCTCTCTCAACGGCCACACACAACTCGGCCATCAGCTAGCATGCAACTAATAACAAACTGGAGTCTAAATCAAACTACGTACACAACGCACACCTACAGACTCGGCACGGCCACGAACCGATGCCCAGCTCCACCAGCATGCACACTCGCCACGGCGCTGCATCCCGCTCGTCTCGCACGCACCCGACGCGCCCGACCGCATCAGTGCGTCCCACACGTCCCACGCACACCCGACGCGCTCGACGAGCCCTACCGCACCAGACGATGTGGCTTATTCCAACAGCCGCTGCACGCCTCAAGGAAGCGGGCCTCCCTCAGCAGCTCACGCGGGTCGGCGGGCTCGTCGGCGTGGTCCGACGACGAGCCGAGGAACTTGATTGCGACTGTTTGACCTGTGGCGTGGTGACGGCCCTTGTAGACGACGCTGTAGGTGCCCTCGCGGAGGTAAGAGTATCTCGACTCGTTCGGCCCCACGCGCACCCGGCGATTGTACTTTGGCCCTTCGGCCGGCGCTTTCTTGACCTGGGGGCGATTTGTTCCCAGCCACGCTTCAGGTTTCAGCCCCAAAATGCGTATAAATTCAAATTTGACCTTTCTCACTACAAAAAAAAACACACACAACAAGTTCAGCGATCAACAGCTGCCACAAAGTTCGGCGATCATCATGGCACAGTTCAGCGGTCAATCATGCTGTAAAGTTCGACGTTCAAAAGGAAGGCCGCGTAGGCAATGCATCAAACGACGGCGTCTCCTCCGGCATCGGATTGGCGGGAGTCGGCGTGCTCGTCGTGGAGGCATCATCACTCGGGCTTGGCGGCGACGTTGAGGTCAGCGTGGGAGTTGGCGCGGCCGTCGACGACATATAATTCAAGATGAGGCCGCACTCCGCCAGGTACCACGCGTCGACCTGCTCGTCCATCGTTGACATGTCCGCCCCCATCAGGAATGCCAGGTTGGTGTTCCACTTCTTCGCAGCGACGCTGCTCCGAAGTAGGTCGAGCTTGACGGCGCTGTTCGTCATCAACGCCGACCACCGCGCCTCGGATTTCTCTTCCTTCTAGGCCACGTGGTTCTTGGAGTCGGCGATGCACTGCTCGATGGACGCGTGCAGGCGCTCGGTAGCTGGTGCGGCGTCCTTCGCTGTCTTGGCTCGTTTGTTACCGTCAGGGTGCCCATCTGCCGCTCCCGGCGTGGGCGCGTCCAGCTTGTACGTCTCCTTGGCCTTGGCGAGGGTGCGCCGGACATCCGCCCACTTCTCGCACTTCTCGATCCGGGAGAACACGTGGATGTACTTGAACTCTTGGTCGGTGTTGTTATCCTGGCGGAACATGGCGAACATCCGAACCATCTGCGCCGAAGAACAAGTGTCGGTGACGCACACGGCGAAAAGAAGCGAGAGCCGGCGTCTGTGCATACCTGACCCTCGACGTTGGCGCCGCTTTCCGGGTGAGCCGCGATCTCCTCGGCGATTCCATGCCATTTGGATGATCGCCCAATGGTTCGACATGGCCTTCGAGCCGCGCTGCATGTGGATGGTGGCGAAGTAGGGGTCGACCAACTTGCGCTCGTCGAACTCCGACTTGATGCACTCCCAGTACGTGTCGGCGTTCTGGTTCGTGCCGGTGATCGGGTCGAGGCAGACGGTCTTCCATGCTTCGGCGAGGCACTCGTCTTCTTTGGACGTCCACTTGACGCGCGGCTCGCTGGTCCTGGCCCCCCGCTTCTTCTTTTTCCCTTTCCTCGCCGGTGTAGGCGCCGGCTCCTCCTCCTCCTCCTCCTCGCCGTAGTCGAGCTCATCGTCCATGTCGCCGGCAAGGTCCATTGTATCGTCTTGCGCCTGGAACCAGGGGGAGGCGGCGGCGGCCGAGCCGCTCGTGATGATCTCGTCCATGTCGGATTTCGTCGCGTCGGGGTTGCCGAAATGCGACGACGAGACTTGCGAGAAGTGCAGGGCGCCACGGCACATAGGCGGTGTAAGCCGGCGGCGAGTAGGTGTACGGGGGGTACTGGACATCGGCGAACGCGGGCGAGGGCGTGCGCTAGTCGGGGTTCAAACCGGAGGGTGAGGCGCGTTGGCCATGCAGAAAGGTGATGTTGGGGTTGAATCCGCCGTGTGCATCGCCGTCGCCGGAGCAAAGCGAGGGTGCGCACCCCCAGGGCTGCGGTGACGGTGAGAAGATGGCCGGCGACCCGACGCTCTACTGGCTCCAGGCAGCTTGTGGGCCGTGGCCGCCGGGTGGATTCATCATCCCCGCACAAGACGCCTCTGCCTGCTGCGCCGCCGGCGCCCTGTCTCGCGCCCTCTTGGCGTTGAGCCTGTTCCGCCGGTAAGTGGTGACAGCGGCGTTGAACCTCCGCCTTCAAGTCGGCGTTCGACATGCCCGGTGGTTTTGCCGGCGGCGCCCTCGGCTTCCTCTGCTTTGGCTGGGTGGCATCGACAACGGCAGCGGCGCGAGGGCCCGTATACTTCTTCGGCGGCATGGCTGGATGGCAGGGAGAGGGAGGAGAATGGCAGGAGAAGAGGGGCAGAAGGGGGAATGGAGGGAAATGGAGGGGAAAAGCAAGGGATCAGCGGGAAAAAGTGTCGTCTCTCGCCGATAGAACCCACACACTTTTTTATTTCGGCCGGCGCCCCTAGGCGGGCCCCGGGGGCTTGGGTTCGGCTCGGGTTCGCCGGCTGTTATTTCGGCCCAAACCGGCAATAAACAAGGTCCTCGGGGCGCGACTGGGCCAATTTTTCAGCGCCGACGCTAAAAAAAGAGCCCTGGGGGGCATGTTGGGGGGCGAGTGGAGATGCTCTAAGGCTATAGGCAGAATCTCGGTAGTAGCACGGGTTAACAACTCAGGCTGCTGTTAAGTACTCCCTCCGTCCCAAAATAGGTGTCTCAACTTTGTACTAACTTTAGTACAAAATTGTACTAAGCTTGAGACACTTATTTTGAGATAGAGGGAGTAGTAAGTAGCGTCGGGGCAGAACATGCGCTATAGGTAGAACTTAACAGTAGTGTTGAGTGCCTCGACACGCGCTCCGCAGTGCTCCCACGGGCTGGCTGCAGTAGCAATGTGGGTCGCCGGACCACGCTACTGCTAAGCCCGTTAGTAGTAGCGCGGTGCCACCACCCCAGCCGCTACTGTGACCAGCCCGGGCCCAGCTCCCCGGCCCACTTAGCAGCGGCGTTGGTCCTGGCCCCCACCCATACCCCAACGCTACTCCTAAGCAAGCCCTATCTTCTTCCCCTGCGGCCCGTTCCACTACCTCCCTACCTCACTCTCTCTCGCTCGCTCTCTGTGCCACTGCCGCCTGGCCGTCGTCGTCCCCAAGGTATCTCCCTCCTCCCTCGTGCCTCCCTCCCTCCCTTCCTCCCTCCTCTGGCCGCCGTCGTCTATGCCCTCCTCCTCTTTGCCCATCGTCCTCCTCCCTCCCTTCCCCATCCTGGCCTCCTCCCTTCCTCCCTCCTACCTCCTTCCCTCCCTCCGCCCTGCCTCCCTCCCTCCCTTCCTCCCTCCCCCATCTATGCTTTTTGAATAAAATATAACATATAGGTTATATGAACAGAATGTAGGTATGTTGAATAGAATAAAATAGAAAATATAGGTAGAATGGAGGTTTTCTGAATAGAATAGATAGGCAAAATTTTGTTGTACAATATAGGTAGGTACGTAGAATGGTCTTTTGAATAGAATAGAAAACTAGTGAATAGGTTTTTTTAATATGAAAAGTTTAGTAATAGAAATTTTTAGGTATAGAAAATTTCCAATTATAGAAATGTATTGGAATGTTATATGAGAAATTTTTAGGTATCAAATTTAGTAAAGAAAATTAGTAAGAAAATTTAAGTACATAAATTTTTAGTAATATTGTTTTTCAATTTATAAATGTATTGGACAATTTAATTATTTTTATGTCATTGTCAATGTGTCATCAAAGAATGTTATATGAGATTTGATGATCTAAAATTTTCACTCGGTGGAATATGCAGGCTTTGTAGACACTACAGGAAACAGGCACTTTGTCGTCTGCCATGGCTGACGGCAAAGGCATGCCTGGCGGACGGCAAAGGCCTTTGCCGTCAGCCAGCAGACGGCCCCACGTCCGGCTAAACGAACTACGGCAAAGGGCTACTTTGTCGTCTGCTTTAATAAAGCGGATGGCAAAGGAGTTTGCTGTCAGCCATCCAGGGCAAGCAGAGGGGCAGGGTTAGGTCCGTTAAGGGGTTAACGGCGTGCTTTGTAGTCTGCTCGCAGACGGCAAAGACTGCTGCTTTGTCGTCTGCCAGCAGACGGCAAAGTGCCCAAATAGGCCAGCCCAGGTCCCCCCCAGGAAGATGCCATGTGGTTACCTATGTCGTCTGCTGGCAGATGACAAAGTGTCCAAATGGGCCAGCCCAGTGCCCCCAGGTTGCACAGGTAGCTGCCACGTGGCAGCTTTGCCGTCTGCCAGTAGACGACAAAGTGCCTGTATTGCCCATGTTTATTCTGCTTTTTCTTTTTTTTGATAAAGGATGCTTTATTACTTAAAAGGTTTAAGCATTACACCCGGCCTCTGCATACCAAGATGCACACAGCAAAAAGAAGTCCACACACAGAACAAAAGAAAACAAAAAAAGGCGAAATACTAAGAAACATCTAGTGTTTGTATAACGCCTAAGACGTAGGAGGGCCAATCCTGAGATCATGCTGCCACCCATGTTGGGTAAAAGTATCCCTCGCCGTAGCCTCCAATCATGTACAGACCTCCATAAAGAGGCCGCGATTCTCCATACTTCTATTTTTTCTTAAATTCAATCAATATATACAGCCGGTCTATTATGCTAATATTAGCAGAATAACTATTCTAATAACACTTCCACACTGCACGCTCAACGCAAGTGCACGTCATTGTTTGAACCAAGTTTGCTGCAGTACTCATGCGAGTGAACTTCCCATCGCAAAAAAACTGCATGCTGTGTTTTTTGGTACCTTTTTCGCTCTAATTTTTTAACCGTTTATCCGAATAAGGCGTGTAATATATGGTTTAAAAGCTATGGATTAGGCGCTACTTCGACATGTTGAACACTTTTCGAGATTCCACACGGTTTAAGAGCAGTTTTGAAAATGGTGCGGCCCATGACAAGTGGCAGCGAGCGTTTTTTCGCGATTTCTTCTAAACCGCTTGTCGGAATGAAGCAAATGATACACCGTTGGAAAGTATCATCGAGGCGCATCTTTTTCATATCTATTATTTTCTCTAATTCGCTACGGTTTAAGAGCAGTTTCAAATTTAGTAAATCGCGGAATTCTGTTTTTCAATTTTTTTTTCAAATTTTCAGTACTGTTTTCGCTCTAGTTTTGTAACTGTTTGTCGAAATGAGGCGTATTATACGCCGTAGGAAAACTACAGACGAGGTGCAACTTTCATATGTTGAAATGCTTTTGAGATTCCTTACGGTTTTTAGTTAATTTTGAAAATCGTGCGGCTGACGACGAGAGGCAGCGGCAGTTTTTCGTGAAAATTTTACGAACTGCTGGTTGAAATGATTCAAATTATACGTCGTTGGAAAGATATCGATGAGGCACAACTTTTTCATGTAGAACACTCTCTCTGATTTCTTACGGTTTCAGAGCAATTTTGATTTTAACGAAATGCGGACACTCTGTTTTTTCATGACACCAAAATCATCTTTTGTACTGCATCAGACAGCAAACCGCACTGCTTTAGACTAAAACACACACTTCATCGGACGGACAAGTGCACTGCATGATTTCTTTTTTGTGGGACGTAAATTTTCCTAAACGAGGTAACAAACCACACTGCTTTAGATGAAAACCGCACGGCATGAGACAACCAAGTGAACTTCATGATTTCTTTTGTCGAACGTAAATTTTCTCAGACGAGTTTTTGTTGTCTTTTTTTTCCAACATTTTTTATGAACAAGAGTGGACCGCAGAGACGAGGGCAAGTGAACCGCGACATATATCAAAGTGAACCACATTACTATCTTGTTGTTTCGCTAATTTTTTTACACTTTCATGTTGCGCGCAAATGAACAACATCACTCTAGAAAGTGAACCACATCGAGGACCAAACGCACTGCAGGTGTTGCATTGATATAGTGAACAACTTAGGAGTTTTATAGCTAACCAGGCGAGAGAACAAAGTGAGCTTCACATCTATCTGATTGTTTTACACAGACACACACATACAAAATTTGTACTCTCTACCAGTCGAACCACAAAAAATTATATGGGCTACACGAACTTCCGTTTTTCACAATGAAGTGCATATCTCAGCAACAACAAAATTGAGTAATCGGGCATGCAACCGAATCGCATCACTTCATCTTCCTGCAAAGAGAAAAGTAAAATGAACCCGAGAGCAAAAGAACAACGATCTGCAATTTTCACTCGATTTCTCTTCACCGAAAACACACAATGAACTTCATCCACATATTTACATTTTTCAACAATTGTAGCCCACGCAGAGTCGTGGATCTGACAAAATAATGAATAGCTTGGACTACACTGCAAATCTGAAAACTAAAATAAACTGAACCCCGTGCTACCCCTAGCCAAACTACAGCATGGGACACCCTGGTTTTCTAGCGGACTTGCCGATGATAGTACTACCAGCGAGTCGTGGTGGTGCAACCTGCGCATGGACCACACGGAGAGGAGCAGCGAACTGCATGCGGCACCGAGGCCGAGCTGCACAGGAAAGGAGGTGGAGGTTAGCAGGATGTGTAGCTTGTTAGGGAGGAGCAGGACTCCAGACCCAGGAGCAAGGGAAGTGGTGGCCCGGTTAAGGCGGGGATTGGGAGGGGAGGGGTGGGAGGCAGGGTACCAACGCAGTTCCACCGCGGGCCGGAGTCGGAGTACTGCCAGCACACCGTCGACACGGATCTGACCGAGGAGCCGTGGCCAGGCGGGGCTCGCTGGATAGGGCGCTGTGGACAGCAGCAGCTGCCCGTGCTGGTAGCCCGTTGTGGTGGCGTGCGGACGGCGGGAGGGAGGAGCAGAGAGGAGTTGCGGAAGGGGAAGGGTGGATCTGGCTGCAAGAGTCGTGCAGGGATGGTGGAGGAAGCGAGCGAGTCACCTTGGCGGGGAGGAGGGTCCGGCTCGGGTCGCGGGAGAGCTGCTTGCAGTGCGGTCTGAGCCTGCAGCTGGTGATCAGACAGACAGCGCAATCCAGGCCAGCGTCTTGGTGATCACGAGAACTGGTAGGCGCAAGCCTAGGCCGCCGGCGGGTGGATCGATAGCCGACTAGGGGTAGGGCGGCGCCAAGCATACGGTGGATCGGGGAAGAGAGGTGCGGCACCGGCGGGGGAAAGAAGGTGGATCCGGGGTGGGGCAGAAGGTGTGGTGGGAGGTGGCGTGGGGGAAGCGGGGAAGGTGGTGGTGCAGCGGCGGCGTGGGGGGAAGCAGGGGAGTGGATGGGTGGTGACGCCGCGGTGAGTGAGGGAGTCCTGGATTAGGGGGTCCTCGGACAGCAGGACTATATCCTTTAGCCTGACTGTTGGACTATGAAGATACAAGATTGAAGACTTCGTCCCGTGTCCGGATGGGACTCTCCTTGGCGTGGAAGGCAAGCTTGGCAATACGGATATGTAGATCTCCTCCTTTGTAACCGTCTTCGTGTAACCCTAGCCCCCTCCGGTGTCTATATAAACCGGAGGGTTTAGTCCGTAGGACAACAACAATCATACCATAGACTAGCTTCTAGGGTTTAGCCTCTACGATCCCGTGGTAGATCAACTCTTGTAATACTCATATCATCAAGATCAATCAAGCAGGAAGTAGGGTATTACCTCCATCGAGAGGGCCCGAACCTGGGTAAACATCGTGTCCCCCGCCTCCTGTTACCATCCGCCTTAGACGCACAGTTCGGGACCCCCTACCCGAGATCCGCCGGTTTTGACACCGATAGTGAGGAGGTTGAAGAAGGGGGGAGTGGATCGGGGAGGTTCGTGCGATCTTGGTGGGGTGGGAGGGGGTGGGGATTGGGATCGGGCAGAAGTGGGCACATCGGTTGGTTTTTTAGAGCGGTTCATTGCGTGTTTGCACGGATGTTAGCAGAATAAGAATTAGTGTTAGCAGAATAAGGTCTTAAGGGGTGTTATCATAATAGACCCTGCCATATGGATATGATCATCAAACACATATACATACCAACTCAAAAGTCCATATCCAACATATATATAGCCAACATATCCAACAACAAGCATACAATGGTTTCATCCATACATACATATATAGGTAGCAAGTTTCACATTGTTCATCCTACAAAATCAAAACAAAAAGGAAGGACAAGGAGAAGAGTAGACTCCATCAACGCAAACTTCTGTGATCTAAAGCAAATATGCAAATTGGTAAAGAAGAAAGTTAGAAGAAGAAGAAGACTAGAAGAAGAAGAAGAAGAATTTTTCTTCTCTTTCTTTTTCTCCTCTTCTTTATCTTCTTCTTCTAACTAAGGTATGTTGGGGAACGCAGTAATTTCAAAAAAATTCCTACGCACACGCAAGATCCATCTAGGTGATGCATAGCAACGAGCGGGGAGAGTGTGTCCACGTACCCTAAATGAACCCGAAAGCGGAAGCGTTTAATGCTTATGATTGATGTAGTCGAACGTCTTGGCGATCCAACCGATCCAAGTACCGAGCATACGGCACCTCCACGATCTGCACACGTTCAGCTCGGTGGCGTCCCTCGTACTCTTGATCCGGTGAGGCCGAGGGAGAGTTTCACAAGACGACAGTGATGACGGTGATGATGAAGTTCTGATGCAGGCTTCGCCTAAGCACTACAACGATATGACCGAGGTGGAAATCTGTGGAGGGGGGCACCGCACACGGCTAAGACAACTGTCAACTTGTGTGTCTATGGGGTGCCCCCTCCCCCGTATATAAAGGAGGGGAGGAGGGGACGGCCGACCCTCTCTATGGTGCGCCCAAGGGGGAGTCCTACTCCCAGTAGGAGCACTACAAAAAAATACACTTCCATGATGATATGTGTTTGTCACAGTAGGTCACGTTTTCTGTCATGCATGTACATCCATGTCAAATTTATGACAGAATGAAGATAGTCATACCTATGCTGTCGTAGAAGTGTTCCATGACATTACCAAAATTATCATCACGGAAGTGTCCACTTCCATGACGATAAATCGCGCGTCATAGAAGTGCTTTCGTCAAGGGTGACCGACATGTGGCATCCACCATAACGGGACGCCGTTAAGCTATCGGGTCCAGTTTTGGATCCGATAACCCGCTAACAGCCACGACCAATGCCGATTTTCCACGTGTAAAATTCTCATTGGCCGACGAAACCACGATTCAGCTCCGCGTTGGCACAGGTGTCACTCATCCAACGGTCGAGATGGGCCTATGATATGTTGACACGTGGATGGGCCCAAAAGTGGCCCATAAAGTTTAAATGGGCCGGCCCAACTAAAGGCCCACAAGATTTAGCGGACCATAATGGGCCGGCCCAGCTAAAGGCCCACAAGATTTTGCAGACCATAATGGGCCGGCCCAGCTAAAGGTCCATAAGATTTAGCGGACCATAATGGGCCAGCCCAGCTAAAGGCTCACAAGATTTTGCAGACCATAATGGGCCAGCCCAGCTAAAGGCCCAACATTCTCAGTTAAGGCCCGTACGGCTAGTGGCAAATCGGCCCGTCAACGGCTTGTCCTAAACTTGTCATCATTGCGGCCCATGGTCACTTCTGGCCCGTTAACAGTCCGCTAAGTATATAGGCCGAATTACGGCCCGGTGTATTTCCTACACGTTAAAGGTCACCTTCATTTGGGCCCATTTACAGGCCATTGAAACTTTCGGCCCATAAACGACCGTGAAGGATTTTGGTCATATTCGGCCATGTCTGACATTCGGCGTGTTAGAGGCCCACTATAGATTTGGGCCACTTTTGGCCTGTTGTGATTTTCGGCCTGTTAACGCCGGACGAAATCCATGGGCCATATGTGGCCCAACGTCACATCGGGCCCATTAACAACCCATATAAAAATGACGATAATCTAGCCCGACCGAACTTCCGGCATGTTAAAGGCCCATGTATTAGGTCGGCGCATTTATGGCCCCTCCGAATTTCGGCCTGTGAAAGATCCACATCATAAATGGGCCACCATTTCGGCCTGCTAAGTCCAGTGGGTTATTTGGCACAATCAGGGCCCAATCTCACTTTCGGTCTATTAAAGGCCCATGTATTTTATGGGCTCGAGATATTTACACCTGTAAATGGGCTATTGTTACTGAGGGCCCAAATTATGTTTAGGCCTGTTAAGGCCCACTATGGGCACAAGCCTACCCGAAAAATATGAAAGCTTATGCTGATTTAGGCCCAGATATTTTTAGTGGGCTACATGCAAATTTTGGCCCATAATCGTTTTTGGCCCAATTGGAATGGGCCTGACGAATGTTGGCATGTTGGGCTCCTACGAAGCTTTCGACCAAATACATTACTAAGATAAACCTACACTATACAAAAATAGCATCGTAATTACTGCAGCCTTTGGCAGCATCATAAATGTTGTATCACAACAAAATAAATTCCAACCATACAACAAAAGGCTTGTTGGCATAAAGTTTCTGATCCTTGCACATAAAAGCACCATCGGATGTATAGAAGCACAAATCATTTGGCAGAGTGCTAATGTTTGGTACGTAGAATCGATGGAGCGACCACGATCTTCACCTTTTTTCCGCCATTGCTCTTGAACAATGAAGCGAATGTCTGATAGTCTGGTTTCAAAACCATTCATATCTTGACGACATTTGGCAACCACTATTCTTGTTTCCAAAACGACATCCATTAGTGATTGGACTTGTGTCTGGAGCACATATATATCACTCTGTCTAGCAGGAAGATTTTGTTCAAGATGGCGATTTGGGCGAGGTTACCTTGACAACCAACCCGAAATTACGTAGGAAGGTGCTTTTTGCACGGTTAGTGGAGAGATCTTGGCCTTGCTGCAGAAGAGGTGACATTGTGCCTGTGGTAGCCTCGTCACCTTTATGTGGTTGTGGCTGTTCAATCATTTGTTCCATAGCTTCCTGAAAGTTTGAACTTGTAGATTAGTGTACCAAATAAGTTACTAATGAGACAAAAACAAACAAAGTAGGTTACATGTTTATACATAACTTATTTTGGTGAAATCTGTAATACATTAGCATGTATTGTAGTGCCAACTACATAATAAAATCACTTTTGGAACATATGTCCATGTAGCATGCCTACTGTATTGTCTATTTCCTCACATTCATTGACATCTAAGGATAAAGAGACATGGTTTAAAGTAGGACCATAGTATGACATCATTCATATCATGGGCAAACAGATATAAAACAAACAGGCTATTTTATCATTGTGTGCGCATTTGAACATAACAACTAGATTACAGATCAAGACCAAAATAATATCCTTCATCTCTTTTAAACCATGTAAGGTGAAATGATACGTTAAGACAACTATGTCTAAAAGTGAACATAGTAACTGACATTGGCTACAAACCAAGTAGTTAAATGAACACATCACAGTACCAATCAGTTCAAAGGCAGGAGGAGTAAGGACTTACAATAGCGGCTTGAACTGGTGTGCTCATGCCCTTCATCTTGCTGGTGTGGCAATCCTTGAAGATTTGCACTGCATTCGGTTCAGGTTCTTTTTGGTCCGCACATGCTTTCCTTTGTATTTAGAACAAGTCAATATAGATACGATAATATGGCACAGAAAAAAGAAGGAAGTAGCAGCTATTTACAAGAGCCTCGCAGTGTGCAATATAACTACGAGATCCTGTTGTCTGTTGGTATTTCACTTTAGAACGGTTGGTCTTGTTCTTCAAACAGTTAGCCTAGAAGAAGATACACTTGTAAGGCACATACATAAATACAAGTTCAATATGTGGTCTGATCAAATACATATAGCCTACGATACTTTGGATCGGACCGGTGTTTAACGAGGGTTGTCCGGTCTTCATCTGTAATATATTCCACTTTGGAGATGTTTGGGCCATTTCATTGTTAGCCTTGCCTTCAAAGTGAGATTTTCTAAGGTGGTACCGATCTTGTCATGAAAGGTGAAAAACATGAGTGCATGCTTGTTTAGCTGCATCATCTTTCGGATCCAACTTGAACCTCATCTGTTGAAAAAGAATGTGAGTCTTATTAGGAGGAAGCTAGAAAGTATGGGATGAGAGCAAGACAATATTACTAATTGCGATGAATAACATTACTTCGGATAAATGGTGAAGGAAGGTGTTAAACTGGGTATTGTCTTTCTCATTCCTGTCTTTGGATCCACGTTGGGAGGATACGTGCATGACACCTAACGGCAGCGGCTTCCTCTCGATACTAACTTGGCTGACTCTGTAGCATCACGTGGCCTTTTTAAACCTGCCTCAAAATGGATCTCCATTCTTCCTCCTTTAGATTTTGTTAATCATCAAACATTATCCCTGATGTCTGTTTCCGCTTGCGCCATGGTGCTAGTTCAACAACGAATATGGAAAGTGTTAGTGTACATCAAACTGTGAGAGTACATATTAAGGAGCATGCAACTGCAACTTGACTCGGTCAAGTACCGTCTTGGTGTTGATGCTCATGAGGTTCATCTGATCTTGCTAAGTCCTGTTGTGTTAGCAGTGCTTAGGAAGTAGTGTTAGGTGTGAAGGCAGCTTGGGAACTGGCCACTTCCGGAGCACTGCAGTTGGTGGAGCAGGTGATACTGTGTTTGTAGATTTAGCCGGTGGACTTGGACCTTCTACTGCACTATAAGTACCAGCAGAATCTGGAGGGCAGATCCATTTCCATTTCACCCGACGAGTAACACCACTCCCTACTATATTATTTTCCTTGCTCTTTTTTGACTTTGCCATGTCAAGCCGTACCCACAACACAAAATAATAAAATTGCTCTTTAGAACTCATTGATGCATGATACAGACAAGCAATATTTTGATGTAAGACAACCGTATGAGGATGGAATATGTAAGAAAAACAGGATGACATGACATATTCACAGCTACGATGTGTAAACTAAGCGGAAGGATTTTCAAGAAAATAGAAGTAATGCAAGCTAGACACCATATGAAAGATGCAAACAATATTACTCTGCCAAGTTAAAAGTGTCTTGTCATAAGTGGCAATTCGAAAAATTAGAAGCAGTACAACGTAGAAACCAATGCAAGATGCAACCACTATCAAACTGCCATGTTAAAAGCATCCAATCATGAGTGACTGATGTGGGATACACAACAGCAGTACTTTGATGTAAGAACATGGTATGATAGATAGATGCAGTGTATTCTAGACATAGAACGCCATGTCATGTGCACATGTATAACGTATAAACTCAGCAGGTGCAATTTAATCAAAATAGAAGAAATACAGGCTAGACAACATATGCAACATGAAACCAATTATCACACTATCAACTTATAGCAAGCACCTGCGATGGTGGGGGACGGGAGATGAACTCATCATGTAGACTTGGGACTTCAACTTCATTAGCGATGGCGATGGCAAATCTAGAGAGTCTCTGTTTGCGTCGGTGCGGAGGACCACCAACATCCCCTAACTTACTCTTTTCCTTCCTATTTTACGATATTGCCTTATGAAGTCAAAACCACAAGAAGATGAATAAAATTAGCTCTGCATAACTGGTTGATGCATGACACAGACGAACACTACTTTGATGTAAGGCAAGCGCAGGATAGGAGGATGGAATATATACAAAAAAATACATCATTTCATATTCACACGTATGATAGGAGGATGGAATATGTATGAAAAAACAGCAAGCGGAAGGCATTTCAAAGAAATTAGAAGAAATGAAAGCTAGGCACCATATGAACTTGCAACCAATATCACTCTATCAGGTAAAAAGTTTCTCATCGTAAGTGCCATTTCAAGAAATTAGAAGCAGTACAAGCTAGAAGACAATGCAAGATGCAACCTACATCACAGTCCCAAGTTAAATGTGTCTTATGGGTAAGTGATCATTGCAGGTATAAGTTGTAAGCTACGCAGATGCAATTCAACATAATCAGAAGCAATACAAACTAGACATCATACGGAAAACGCAACCACATATAACAGTTCCAAGTTAGAGCAAGGACCTGTGATGGTGGAGTAGGGGAGATGTGCTCATCATGTACACGTATGTTCTAGAAACAGGAACATGTGTCATATTCACAGGCATTATGTGTAAAGTAAGCAGATGCAATTCAACAAAGTTAGAAGCAATACAAGCTAGACATCATACGACACATGAAACCACATATAATAGTGCCAAGTTAGAGCAAGCACCTGTGATGGTGGAGTAGGGGACATGTGCTCATCATGTACACGTATGTTCTAGAAACAGGAACACGTGTCATATTCACAGGCATTATGTGTAAAGTAAGCAGATGCAATTCAACAACGTTAGAAGCAATACAAGCTAGAAATCATACGCAACATGCAACCACATATAATAGTGCCAAGTTAGAGCAAGCACCTGTGATGGTGGAGTAGGGGAGATGTGCTCATCATGTACACGCATGTTCTAGAAACAGGAACACGTGTCATATTCACCGGCATTATGTGTAAAGTAAGCAGATGCAATTCAACAAATTTAGAAGCAATACAAGCTAGACATCATACGCAACATGCAACCACATATAATAGTGCCAAGTTAGAGCAAGCACCTGTGATGGTGGAGTAGGGCAGATGTGCTCATCATCTACACAACTACGTTGTTGTCTAGCCTTGCGTTGTCTTGTGAATCTTGTTGGGAGGATGGCGGAGTAGAATCAGAGAGAACCTCCATTTCAGTTGCTCGGAAGGACCACCATCATCCAATGCCTTGCCAATTTCCTTCAGCTTTATTAATTTTGCATTATGAGGTCAAACCGACAAGAAAAAGGAATATAATTCGCTCTTCAGAACTCATTCATGCATGATACTGATGAACACTACTCTGATGAAAGGCAAAGTCATGATACGAGGATGGAATATGTACGAAAAAATGGACGGCTTGACATATTCACACCTATGATGTGTGAGGGAGTCCTGGATTAGGGGGTATCCGGACAGCCGGACTATATCCTTTGGCCGGACTATTGGACTATGAAGATACAAGATTGAAGACTTCGTCTCGTGTCCGGATGGGACTCTCTTGGCGTGGAAGGCAAGCTTGGCGATACGGATATGTAGATCTCCTTCTGTTGTAACCGACTACTGTGTAACCCTAGCCCCTCCGGTGTCTATATAAACCGGAGGGTTTAGTTCAGAGGGCGACAACAATCATACCATAGGCTAGCTTCTAGGGTTTAGCCTCTATGATCTCGTGGTAGATCAACTCTTGTAATACTCATATTCATCAAGATCAATCAAGCAGGAAGTAGGGTATTACCTCCATAGAGAGGGCCCGAACCTGGGTAAACATCGTGTCCCTTGCCTCCTGTTACCATCCACCTTAGACGCACAGTTCGGGACCCCCTACCTGAGATCCGCCGGTTTTGACACCGACATTGGTGCTTTCATTGAGAGTTCCAACTGCGTCGCCATAAGGAAGGATGTCTCGTCTCGTTGTCAAGGATAACGTCACCTCTGGAGGAGCCACGGCTGTCGGCCGGACTCTCCGGCTAAGCGAAGTTCGTCATGACCGCCCGTTAAATTTCTTCTGCGCGACGATGAATTCTCGGGTCATCGAAAACAGCCTCCACGTCGGCTCGGAATTTGCCGAGCAGATGGATCCGATGGAGCTCTCTTCCCTAAATGAGCTCTTGGACCGCATCACCGCTTTGGGAGTCGCTATGGACTATGATCGGATCGGGCTTAAAAACGACCAGAGGGAGATTAACTCTCCGCCGGTCACCCATCAGATAGCGGTGGTGGAGGAACAATGCGGTAATTTTCCCTCAATCTTGAGGACAAGCTATGTCCGAATTCCAGAGCTCTCCGAGCCGGATACCTGTACACGGAAGTGTTGGGGAACGCAGTAATTTCAAAAAATTTCCTACGATCACGCAAGACCATGGTGATGGCATAGCAACGAGAGGGGAGAGTGTCCGTCCACGTACCCTCGTAGACCGAAAGCGGAAGCGTTATAACAACGCGGTTGATGTAGTCGTCGTCTTCACGATCCGACCGATCCAAGCACCGAACGTCACGGCACCTCCGAGTTACGCACACGTTCAGCTTGATGACGATCCCGGACTCCGATCCGGCAAAGTGTCGGGGATGAGTTCCACAAGACGACGGCGTGGTGGCGATGTTGATGCTCCACCGACGCAGGGCTTCGCCTAAGCTCATGACGATATGACTTCTCCGGTAGCAGGCTTCGCCTAAGCTCTCTGACGATATGACCGAAGTGGAATATGGTGGAGGGGGCACCGCACACGGCTAAGGAACGATCCGTAGATCAACTTGTGTGTCATGGGGTGCCCCCTGCCTCAGATATAAAGGAGCCAAGGGGAGGTGGCGGCCCAAGGGGGGAGCGCGCAAGGAGTCCTACTCCCTCCGGAGTAGGACTCCCCCTCAATCCTAGTTGGATTAGGATTCCCGGAGGGAAAGAGAGAGAGGGGGCGGCCCACCTTTCCTAGTCCTAATAGGACTAGGGGAAGGCGGCCTTGACCACCTAGGGCTGGCCCTCTCTCCTTTCCACTAAGGCCCACTATGGCCCATGTAGTTCCGGGGTTCGGTAACCTCCGGTACTCCGATAAATTCCGATTTCACTCGGAACCTTTCCGATGTCCAAATGTAGGCTTCCAATATATCAATCTTTATGTCTCGACCATTTCGAGACTCCTCGTCATGTCCGTGATCACATCCGGGACTCGAACAAACTTCGGTGCATCAATACTTATAAACTCATTATGAGCTGTCATCGAAGCGTTAAGCGTGCGGACCCTACGGGTTCGAGAACTATGTAGACATGACCTAGAACCATTCTCGGTCAATAACCAATAGCGGAACCTGGATGCCCATATTGGTTCCTACATATTCTCTGAAGATCTTTATCGGTCAAACCGCATAACGACATCGTTGTTCCCTTTGTCATCGGTATGTTACTTACCCGAGATTCGATCGTCGGTATCCAATACCTAGTTCAATCTCGTTGCGGTAAGTCTCTTTACTCGTTCGTAATACATCATCTCACAACTAACTTATTAGTTGTAATGCTTGCAAGGCTTAAGTGATGTGCATTACCGAGAAGGCACGGAGATACCTCTCCGACAATCGGAGTGACAAAACCTAATCTCGAAATCGCCAACCCAACAAGTACCTTTGGAGACACCTGTAGTACTCCTTTATAATCACCCGATTCGTTGTGACGTTTGGTAGTACCCAAAGTGTTCCTCCGTGGCAGGAGTTGCATAATCTCATAGTTACGAGGAACATGTATGGGTCATGAAGAAAGCATTAACATACTAAGCGATCAAGTGTTAAGCTAACGGAATGGGTCATGTCAATCAGATCATTCTACTAATGATGTGACCTTGTTAATCAAACAACAACTCCTTGTTTATGGTTAGGAAACATAACCATCTTTGATTAGCAAGCTAGTCAAGTAGAGGCATACTAGTGACATACTGTTTGTCTATATACTCACACATGTATTATGTTTCCGGTTAATACAATTCTAGCATGAATAATAAACATTTATCATGATATAAGGAAATAAATAATAACTTTATTATTGCCTCTAGGGCATATTTCCTTGATCTCCCACTTGCACTAGAGTCAATAATCTAGATTACAAAGTAATGATCCTAACACCCATGGAGTCTTGGTGCTGATCATGTTTTGCTCGTGGAAGAGGCTTAGTCAACGGGTCTGCAACATTCAGATCCGTATGTATTTTGCAAATTTCTATGTCTCCCACTTGGACTTGGTCCCGAATGGAATTGAAGCGTCTCTTGATGTGCTTGGTCCTCTTGTGAAATCTGGATTCCTTTGCCAAGGCAATTGCACCGATATTGTCACGGTAAGATCTTCATCGGTCCCGATGCACTAGGTATGACACCTAGATCGGAAATGAACTCTTTCATCCAGACTCCTTCATTTGCTGCTTCGAAGCAGCTATGTACTCCGCTTCACATGTAGATCCCGCCACGGCGCTTTGTTTAGAACTGCACCAACCCAGCGGCTCCACCGTTTAATAAAAACACGTATCCGGTTTGCGATTTAGAATCGTCCGGATCGATGTCAAAGCTTCTTGTCGGCGTAACCATTTACGACTAGCTCTTTGTCACCTCCATATACGAGAAACATATCCTTAGTCCTTTTCGGTATTTCAGGATGTTCTTGACCGCTGTCGATGATCCATTCTGGATTACTTTGGTACCTTCCTGCCAAGCTTATAGCTAAGCATACGTCAGTGCAGTACACAGACATTGCATACATGATAGAGCCTATGGCTGAAGCATAGGAACATCTTTCATTTTCTCTCTATCTTCTGCTTTGTGGTCGGGCATTGAGTCTTACTCAATCTTACACCTTACATGTCTGAGGCAAAAACCTTTCTTTGCCTGATCCATTTTGAACTTTTCAAAATTTTATCAAGGTATGTGCTTTGTGAAAGTCCAATTAAGCGTCTTGATCTATCTCTATAGATCTTGATGCCCAATATGTAAGCAGCTTCACCGAGGTATTTCATTGAAAAACTTTTATTCAAGTATCCTTTTATGCCATCCAGAAATTCTATATCATTTCCAATTAATAATATGTCGTCCACATATAATATCGTAAATGCTCTGAGCTCCCACTCACTTTCTTGTAAATACAGGCTTCTCCAAAAGTCAGCACAAACCCATATGCTTTGATCACACTATCAAAAGCGTTTATTCCAACTCCGAGAGGCTTGCACGGACCATAAATTGATCGTTGGAGCTTGCACACTTTGTTAGCACCTTTTGGATCGACAAAACCTTCTGGTTGCATCATATACAACTCTTCTTCTAGAAATCCATTCAAGAATGCGGTTTTTACATCCATTTGCCAAATTTCATAATCATAAAATGCGGCAATTGCTAACATGATTCGGACAGACTTAAGCATCGCTTCTGGTGAGAAAGTCTCATCGTAGTCAACCCCTTGAACTTGTCGAAAACCTTTTGCAACAAGTCGAGCTTTGTAGACAGTTACATTACCATCGGCGTCGGTCTTCTTCTTAAAGATCCATTTATTTTCAATGGCTTGCCGATCATCGGGCAAGTCAACCAAAGTCCAAACTTTGTTCTCATACATGGATCCCATCTCAGATTTCATGGCTTCCGGCCATTTTGCGGAATCTGGGCTCACCATCGCTTCTTCATAGTTTGTAGGTTCGTCATGGTCAAGTAACATGACTTCCGAATAGGATTACCGTACCACTGGGTGCGTATTTTACTCTGGTTGACCTCACGAGGTTCAGTAGTAACTTGATCTGAAACTTCATGATCATCATCATTAGTTTCCTCACTAATTGGTGTAGTTGTCACGAGGAACCATTTCTTGTGATGAACTACTTTCCAATAAGGGAGCGAATCTGATTATCTCATCAAGTTCTACTTTCCTCCCACTCACTTCTTTCGAGAGAAATTCTTTCTCTAGAAAGGATCCAAATTTAGCAACAAAAATCTTGCCTTCAGATCTGTGATAGAAGGTGTACCCAACGATCTCCTTTGGGTATCCTATGAAGACACATTTTTCCGATTTGGGTTCGAGCTTATCTGGTTGAAGTTTCTTTACATAAGCATCGCAGCCCCAAACTTTAAGAAAGCGACAACTTTGGTTTCTTGCCAAACCATAGTTCATAAGGCGTCGTCTCAACGGATTTTGACGGTGTCCTATTCAACGTGAATGCGGCCGTCTCTAAAGCATAACCCCAAAAGCGATAGCGGTAAATCGGAAATCGACATCATAGATCGCACCATATCTAGTAAAAATACGATTCTGACGTTCGGACACACCATTTCTCTGTGGTGTTCCGGGTGGCGTGAGTTGTGAAACTATTCCACATTGTTTCAAATGTAAACCAAACTTCGTAACTCAAATATTCTCCTCCACGATCAGATCGTAGAAACTTTATTTTCTTGTTACGATGATTTTCCACTTCACTCTGAAATTCTTTGAACTTTTCAAATGTTTCAGATTTGTGTTTCATTAAGTAGATATACCCATATCTGCTCAAATCATCTGTGAAGGTGAGAAAATAACGATACCCACGTGCCTCAACATTCATTGGACCACAAACATCGGTATGTATGATTTCCAACAAATCAGTTGCACGCTCCATAGTTCCGAGAACGGCGTTTTGGTCATCTTGCCCATGAGGCACGGTTACATAAGTACCAAGTGATTCATAATCAAGTGATTCCGAAGCCCATCGGTATGGAGTTTCTTCATGCGTTTTACACCGATATGACCTAAACGGCGATTGCCACAAATAAGTTGCACTATCATTATCAACTCTGCATCTTTTGGCTTCAACATTATGAATATGTGTATCACTATCGCCGAGATTCAACAAGAATAGACCATTCTTCAAGGGTGCATGACCATAAAAGATATTACTCATATAAATAGAACAACCATTATTCTCTGATTTAAATGAATAACCGTCTACTTAATAAACAAGATCCGGATATAATGTTCATGCTCAACGCGGCACCAAATAACAATTATTTAGGTCTAAAACTAATCCCGAAGGTAGATGTAGAGGTAGTGTGCCATTGCGATCACATCGACTTTGGAACCATTTCCAACGCGCGCCGTCACCTCGTCCTTAGCCAATCTTCGCTAATCCGTAGTTCCTGCTTTGAGTTGCAAATATTAGCAGAAACCAGTATCAAATACCGGTACTCTGCGAGTATTAGTAAAGGTACACATCAATAACATGTATATCACATATACCTTTGTTCACCTTGCCATCCTTTTATCCGCCAAATACTTGGGGCAGTTCCGCTTCCGATGTCCGGTGCGCTTTGCGGTAAAAACACTCGATTTCGGGCTTAGGTCCAGACTTGGGTTTCTTCTCTTGATCAGCAACTTTCTTGCTGTTCTTTTGAAGTTTCCTTCTTCTTCCCTTTGCCCTTTTTCTTGAAACTAGTGGTCTTGCTGACCATCAACACTTGATGCTCTTTCTTGATTTCTACCTCCATGACTTTCGAGATCGCGAAGAGCTCAGAATTGTCTTAGTCATCCCTTGCATATTATAGTTCATCACGAAGCTCTTGTAGCTTGGTGGCGATGATTGGAGAATTACATCAATGACACTATCATCCGGAAGATTAACTCCCGGCTGAATTAAGTGATTGTTATACCCGGACATTTTGAGTATGTGCTCAGCAGCCAAACTATTCTCTTCCATCTTGCAGCTATAGAACTTATTGGAGACTTCATATCTCTCAATCCGGGCATTTGCTTGAAATATTAACTTCAACTCCTGGAACATCTCATATGCTCCATGACGTTCAAAACGTCGTTGAAGACCCGGTTCTAAGCCGTAAAGCATGGCACCGAACTATAGAGTAGTCATCGACTTTGCTTTGCCGGACGTTCATAACTTCGCTCAAAGATCTCGCAGCAGGCCTGTCACCCAGCGGTGCTTCGGGGCGTAATTTTTTACGTGCAGCAATGAGGATAATCCTCGAGTTACGGACCCGATCCGTGTAATTGCTACCATCATCTTTCAACTTTGCTTTCTCAAGGAACGCATTAAAATTCAACGGAACAACAAAGACGAGCCATCTATCTACATCAAACATAGACAAGCAAAATACTATCGGTACTAAGTTCATGATAAATTTAAGTTTGATTAATCATATTAAAACCTCCCACTTAGGCGAGACATCTCTCTAGTCATCTAAGTGATCACGTGATCCAAATCAACTAAACCATGTCCGATCATCACGTGAGATGGAGTAGTTTCAATGGTGAACATCACTATGTTGATCATATCTACTATATGATTCACGCCGACCTTTCGGTCTCTGTGTTCGAGGCCATATACATTATATGCTAGGCTCGTCAAGTTTAACTCGAGTATTCTGCGTGTGCAACTGTTTTGCACCCGTTGTATTTGAACGTAGAGCCTATCACACCCGATCATCACGTGGTGTCTCAGTACGAAGAACTTTCATAGCGGTGCATACTCGGGAGTACACTTCTTGATAATTTTAGTGAGAGATCATCTTATAATGCTACCGTCAATCAAAGCAAGATAAGATGCATAAAGGATAAACATCACTTGCAATCAATATAAGTGATATGATATGGCCATCATCATCTTGTGCTTGTGATCTCCATCGCCAAGCACCGTCATGATCACCATCGTCACCGGCGCGACACCTTGATCTCCATCGTAGCATCGTTGTCGTCTCGCCAATCTTATGCTTCCAATGCATCATCACTACCGCTTAGTAATAAAGTAAAGCATTACATCGCGATTGCATTACATACAATAAGCGACAACCATATGGCTCTGCCGATTGCCGATAACTCGGTTACAAAACATGATCATCTCATACAATAAAATATAGCATCACGTCTTGACCATATCACATCACAACATGCCCTGCAAAAACAAGTTAGACGTCCTCTACTTTGTTGTTGCAAGTTTTACGTGGCTGCTACGGGCTGAGCAAGAACCGTTCTTACCTACGCATCGAAACCACAACGATAGTTTGTCAAATAGACTCCGTTTTAACCTTCTCAAGGACCGGGCGTATGCCTTTTCGGTTCAACTAAAGTTGGAGAGACAGTCTTCCGCAAGCCATCTATGTGCAAAGCACGTCGAGGGAACCGGTCTCGCGTAAGCGTCTGGCGTAAGGTTGGTCCGGATCGTCTCGTCCAACAATACCGCTGAACCAAAGTATGACATGTGGGTAGGCGGTATGACTTGTATCGTCCACAACTCACTTGTGTTCTACTCGTGCATATGACATCAACGCATAAAACCAGGCTCGGATGCCACTTGTTGGGGAACGCGGTAATTTCAAAAATTTCCCTACGATCACGCCAAGACCATGGTGATGGCATAGCAACGAGAGGGGAGAGTGTCCGTCCACGTACCCTCGTGAGACCGAAAGCGGAAGCGTTATAACAACGCGGTTGATGTAGTCGTGCGTCTTCACGATCCGACCGATCCAAGCACCGAGCGTCACGGCACCTCCGAGTTACGCACACGTTCGACGATGACGATCCCGGACTCCGATCCAGAAAGTGTCGGGATGAGTTCCGTCGACCTGACGGCGTGGTGGCGATGTTGATGCTCCACCGGCGCAGGGCTTCGCCTAAGCTCATGACGATATGACTTCTCCGGCGCAGGCTTCGCCTAAGCTCTCTGACGATATGACCGAAGTGGAATATGGTGGAGGGGCACCGCACTGCAGCTAAGGAACGATCCGTAGATCAACTTGTGTGTCATGGGGTGCCCCCTGCCCCCGTATATAAAGGAGCCACGGGGGAGGTGGCCGGCCCACGGGGGGGAGGCGCACCAAGGAGTCCTACTCCCTCCGGGAGTAGGACTCCCCCTCCAATCCTAGTTGGATTAGGATTCCCGGAGGGGGAAAGAGAGAGAGGGGGCCGGCCCACCTTTCCTAGTCCTAATAGGACTAGGGAAGGGGGGGCGCATGTGACCACCTAGGGCTGGCCCTCTCTCCTTTCCACTAAGGCCCACTATGGCCCATGTAGTTCCGGGGGTTCCGGTAACCTCCGGTACTCGGTAAATTCGATTTCACTCGGAACCTTTCCGATGTCCAAATGTAGGCTTCCAATATATCAATCTTTATGTCTCGACCATTTCGAGACTCCTCGTCATGTCCGTGATCACATCCGGGACTCGAACAAACTTGATTGCATCAATACTTATAAACTCATTATGAGCATCGCCGAAGCGTTAAGCGTGCGGACCCTACGGGTTCGAGAACTATGTAGACATGACCTAGAACCATTCTCGGTCAATAACCAATAGCGGAACCTGGATGCCCATATTGGTTCCTACATATTCTCTGAAGATCTTTATCGGTCAAACCGCATAACGACATACGTTGTTCCCTTTGTCATCGGTATGTTACTTACCCGAGATTCGATCGTCGGTATCCAATACCTAGTTCAATCTAGATTGCAGTAAGTCTCTTTACTCGTTCCGTAATACATCATCTCACAACTAACTTATTAGTTGTAATGCTTGCAAGGCTTAAGTGATGTGCATTACCGAGAAGGCACGGAGATACCTCTCCGACAATCGGAGTAACAAAACCTAATCTCGAAATACGCCAACCCAACAAGTACCTTTGGAGACACCTGTAGTACTCCTTTATAATCACCCGATTCACGTTGTGACGTTTGGTAGTACCAAAGTGTTCCTCCGATGGCAGGAGTTGCATAATCTCATAGTTACAGAACATGTATGGGTCATGAAGAAAGCATTAACATACTAAAGCGATCAAGTGTTAAGCTAACGGAATGGGTCATGTCAATCAGATCATTCTACTAATGATGTGACCTTGTTAATCAAATAACAACTCCTTGTTTATGGTTAGGAAACATAACCATCTTTGATTAACAAGCTAGTCAAGTAGAGGCATACTAGTGACATCTTGTTTGTCTATATACTCACACATGTATTATGTTTCCGGTTAATACAATTCTAGCATGAATAATAAACATTTATCATGATATAACGAAATAAATAATAACTTTATTATTGCCTCTAGGGCATATTTCCTTCAGGAAGGACATCTCCCAAGCCTTGAATGTGGAATCAGGCAATGGGCCAGACCTATCGGGCGACATCCCGGAGCCCGGACCTCCAAGATCGGAAACTCCCATGCCCCCAGGTCGCAGGTCGGGTCAGGGTTCGGACTTAAATCCGCCCACCCACCCAGATACAAGCGATCTCTCCCACATTAGACAAGAGCCCCAGGAAACAGTACATCACTATTGGGCCAGATTCCTCCTTGTAATGAACAAGGTCAAGGACTGTCGAGAGGAAGGACAAGGGAATCCTTAACGCCATAAGCCGCCGCAACATAGCACACTTCGCCGACTTGGCGGCCATAGTACGAAAGTACTGTGCGATGGAGAGCGCCTGGAAAACCGAAACAGAGTTTTGGGATAATCCGGCTTTGATTAAATACCCAGTCCGAACCAAAAGGGTGCACCCCCGTAAGTCACCCAATTCAATCACAAAAAAGCAAACGCCCACTACAGGGCACGGAACCGTATTGGAGGGATGGCTTAACGGACCCTGCAAAATTCATAGTACGGTGGATACCACACCAACGCACAGCCTTAGAGCATGTTGGGTACTCCGGCAGGTTGCTAAGAGTGGTGAGGATATCCTCATTCAAAATACAACAGAGCAACATCCCGCAAATTACAATACGGTCTTAACAGTCTTCGAGACATTCGCCTCAAATAATAGGCGCAAACGAGCACTCCGCAGCCTTGCCGAGATCTGCCATGTGGCAGCAATAAATCCATGGAGCGACACGGCTATCACCTTCAATTCCAGTGACGAACCTAAATGCCGAACAGCCCGAGCACCAGCCGCATTAGTCCTTAGTCCAATTGTGGACGACTTTCGGCCCACTAAAGTGCTCATGGACGACGGCAGCGGATTAAATCTCATTTACGAGGAAACTCTTCACAAAATGGAAATAGAGTGGAACCACATTGAGCAAAGCAGCACAACCTTTAGAGGAATCATCCCCAGTCGGGAGGCACGCGTTCTTGTTGGGAAAATCACACTAGATGTGGTATTCGGCACATCGGAAAATTACAGGTCCGAAGAAATAACATTCCAAGTGGCCCCATTCAGCAGCGGATACCACGCCCTTCTAGGGCGGAAGGCATTCACGATCTTCCAAGCTATACCCCATTACGGGTACATGAAGCTCAAAATGCCTGGGCCCAACGGAATTATCACTCGAGCTAGTGATCCGGACATAGCACTCCGCGCCGAAAACAAAATAGCCGCACTAGCCCTCGAGGCACTATCCGAAGCCCTAGCGGCAGAGGAGTTAACTGCGCTTCACGCCGACCGTGGGACAGGGACGACGTGATACTCGACAAGAGACCCAAGTCCACCTCTTTCAAACCAGCGGACAAAATAGTCAAATTCCAAGTCCACCCAACGGACCCTACCAAAACAGCCTCAACTGGGGCACAGTTAAACCCCGATGTGGACGCCGCACTACGGGAGTTCTTGCGCGAGAACTGGGATATATTTGCCTGGCACCCATCAGACATGCCAGGAATCCCATGCAAGTTGGCCGAGCATAGCCTTAACATTCTAAAAGGGTTCAAGCCGGTCAAGCAGACTCTTCCACGCTTCTCCGAACCTAAGCGACAAGCTATGGGCGAGGAACTAGCCAAGTTATTGGAGGCCGGATTCATCAGAGAAATAAAACACCCGGACCGGCTAGCAAACCTGGTGATGGTACCAAAGAAGGACAAATCCTGGCGCTTATGTGTCGACTTCAAAGACTTCAATAAAGCTTGCCCAAAGGATCCCTTCCCCCTCCCCCGCATCGATCAAATTATCGATGCCACCGCGGGACACGACTCATTGTGCTTCCTCGATGCGTACTCCGGCTACCACCAAATCAAGATGGCCGAGCCCGACCAAGCCGCAACAACGTTTATCACGCCATACGGCCCCTTCTGTTTCAACACAATGCCTTTTGGGCTTAAGAACGCTGGTGCAACGTATCAACGCATGATTCAGACATGCCTGGAAAAGCAAATCGGCAAAACAGTGGAAGCATACATAGACAATGTGGTCGTCAAAACCAGACACGTCGACTATTTGATAGACGACTTGAGGCTTACGTTCAACAACCTCCGAACATACGACATCAGGCTCAATCCGGAAAAATGCGTTTTCGGCGTGCCGCCCGTAAGCTACCGGTTTCATCGTCTCCGATGAGAGGATTGAAGCAAATCCGGCTAAAATCCGAGCCCTGTCACAATTGGCCATCCCAATAGACCTCAAGCAAATCCAGAAATTAAGCCGGATGCGTTGCGGCCTTAAGTCGCTTTATCTCCCGATTAGGAGAAAAGGCACTACCCTTTATCGCCTTCTTGATTGCCTTTGAACACTTCGAGTGGGACGGATGCTGCCGCAGCGGTGGAAGAAATAAAAGCCATACTGGCCACCAACCCAATCCTGGCCGCGCCAAACATCGGTGAACCAATGCTGCTATACATAGCAGCGACTCATCAAGTCGTAGGCGCAGCACTCATCGTCGAACGAGAAACGGACGGACATAAATTCCCCCTCCAAAGGCCGGTATATTATGTATCCATTGTCCTCACCCCATGCAAATCACGGTACCCGCATTATCAAAAGATAGCGTGTCACGGTATTCATGGCATCCCGGAAACTACGACACTACTTTCAAGAGTGTTCAATTACAGTGGCCTCTGAAGTGCCACTGAACGACATAATAAACAACCGCGACGCCACATGCCGGATTGCCAAATGGGCCATAGAGCTCCTCCTGTTCGACGTAACATATAAACCTCGGCGAGCTACTAAGTCACAGGTATTGGCCGATTTTGTCGCCGAATGGACAGAAGCCGAACTCCCTAAGGATTACAGCGCATAATCCAACTGGATTATGCACTTCGGCGGCTCTAAAATGTTGGCGGTCAGGGGCTGGCGTCGTCTTAGCGTCCCCACCGGAGATACAGTCCAATATGTACTCCAAATACTGTATACAGACTCCAACAATGCCGGCGAATATGAGGCCATGTTACATGGTCTCCGGATGGCAGTATCCATGGGCATTCAACGCCTGGAGGTGCGCGGGGACTCAAACCTCGCAATATCCCAAATAAATGGAGACTTCGACGCTAAAGATCCAAAAATGGCGGCTTATCGCAATGTCGTACTCAAGATGTCAGCTCGGTTCGAGGGGATCGAATTCCACCATGTAGCTCGGGAAAACAATCGGTAGCGGACGTCCTTGCACATGTCGGTAGCTAAGCGCGATCCGGTCCCACCCAACATATTCTTGGAAAGGCTGTTTAAGCCATCCGTGGCATGGGAAGGGGAAACAAGCAACAATAGTCCGGACTCGGCTACAACGCCAGATACCGAACACTCTGACATAATCGGCGGCTCCGCCACCGAAATAACACCTTCAGCCCACGTAATAATGGCCGTCATTGCCCCATGGACTGAACCATTCCTAGCCTACCTAACCAGGAAGGAACTTCCCAAGGACCAAAATGAGGCACGCTGCATTGTGCGACGATCTAAAGCCTACAAGGTCCACGAGGGAGAGCTCTATAGGAAAAGAACCACCAGAGTCCTTCAAAGGTGCATCTCCGAGGAGGAAGGGCGGAAGCTTCTGGCAGAAATTCACGCCGGACTCGGTGGCCACCACGCCGCAGCCCAGGTCCTTGTAAGTAAGGCCTGCCATACATGATTTTATTGGCCGACGGCCCGAGTAGACGCACAGGACTTGGTCCAACGCTGCGTCGGTTGCCAACTCTTTGCAAACCAAAGCCATATGCCACCCGTCACCCTACAAACAATCCCCATTACCTGGCCTTTTGCGGTCTGGGGGCTTGACATGGTTGGACCCCTTAAAGGGGGAACCCATAAGAAAAAATACTTACTGGTAATGGTGGATAAATTCACCAAATGGATAGAAGCCAAACCTGTTAAAACAGCCGAAACCGGACCAGTGGTAGACTCTATATCCGGGGTTGTACACCGTTATGGTTTCCCCCACAGCATCATCACTGACAATGGCACGAACTTCACTGCTGACAAGGTGAAACTATGGTGCAGCAGCATGGGCATCAATCTCAATTACGCTCCTGTCTATCATCCACAAACTAACGGTCAAGTCGAACGAGAAAATGGTCTTATCATGAGCGGCATCAAACCCAGATTAGTGCGGTCTTTAAAGGAATCTAACACGCACTGGGTAGAGGAGCTCGACTCCGTACTCTAGGGGCTGCGGACCACGCCGAATCGCACTACCGGATACACACCGTTCTTTATGGTGTACGACGTAGAGGCGGTTCTGCTCTGTGACATAATTCATGACTCACCTCGAGTGCGCATGTATGAAGAGAGAGAGAGAGGCTGAGCTCGATCGGCAGGATAGTTTGGACGCCCTCGAGGAGGAGCGTGACGTGGCAAAAGCTCGTTCCACATTCTACCAGCTACAGGCTAGAAGATACCAAAGCAGAGAAGTACGGGCCAAAACCTATAACGTTGGCGAACTCGTTCTACGCCTACCGGATAAGAAAAAGGACAAGCTCAAGCCCAAATGGGAGGGTCCCTTCATTATTGACCGGGTCTTAACCGGTGGAGCGTACCGCCTGCGGGATGCATCGGACAACCGCCTCGAGCCAAATCCATGGAACGCAGCTAGACTCCGAAGATTCTATGCCTAGTCTTGGGACTCGTGTTCGTCTCCTTACCTCTGTCATATTTTTATACATTCGTTATCTGTCTTTTCTTTATTTCTTTCTTCCCCTTTTCTTTCGAGGCCTTGAAGGGCTAAAATGTGTTTTGACTACACAATCTTGATGCGCCAGCCGCGCTCATTATACCTGGGGGCTTCCTATACAGAAGCTTAAATATTTTACGGGCTTCATGCCCCGCACATGTGTTATTCTTCCGCATATACCTTTTTTTCGCCACTATATGCATCGATATGACTTAAGTTTTGGCCAAGCTGGGTTGCACGGCTCTTGTATTTATGCCCTACGTTCCGTTAATTCGGCTAGGGCATAAGGGGAGCACCTCTGCGATTATTCTTGCCCGGGTCAGCCGGATGTGTACCTCGATCTGGTGAAGCCGAAAGCTAGCGTTCTTAAGGGAATATTCGGTCGGTGAATAAAAGATGACTTTTTGTTTTTTCCACTTGCCCCTAGATGTTTTTGCCTGCGTCTCTTCTCGCAGTTCGGACATGCACATTAGGGCATGCGTACCCAGGGAAAGGAACCCTTAACGGAACTATTCTCCCTGGAAGATGTTTCTTACTACCCATGTAATATAACGTAACTAGTTGGGTACTTGTCTGTTCAAGCACTTATGACCCCTACGCCTGGTTTCCACACATACCCTGGTTTTTACATAACTGCGCTGGTATTCGGATACACTCCTGACTATCGGGTCCAGAGGTTGAAGCGAAAAGGTCCGCCATGACAAATGATTTACAATCCGGCTAGAGACATTCTACATCTCATTCAAATTACATAGTCACTTAGACTGATTAAATTCCTCTTCTATGCCATCCAACAGGCTGTCTAGCCTACAATCTTGTTGGGAATACTTGGCGGCTAACTCTACTTGGTGATACACCAAGCGGCGAGGATTTCTTTCCCGCCAGCCCCACAGGTCCGACGTCGACCATGTGGTTTGGGTAAGCCCTGGTATATCGCGTCTTCACCATGGCCCAGGCTTCCGTGGCACCTTGACGGCAGGCCGATACCTTCCATAATCGGAAGCACCGCCGCGCTCCCTTGAGCTTCTCTGCAAGTCCTCCAACGCCTTCGGGTAGGGAGACGGATGGCCACAAGGCCTGGGCAATACCTTGCATCACCTGCCGAACTTGTTCGTGCAGTTGGGAGAGCTCTGGTAGAAGATCACCCGCAGACCCGGGCATCTCATTCGCGGGATGACCTGTCTGCATACCTGCAGACATAACTCTGTTAGTAGGCTTCCTCGCCGAACTCTTTTTGAAGTTCGTTCAAACACTTACTGAAAATGCCATGTCGAAGCCGCTTGTTCTCCTTCACGGAGTCCGACGGCTGGGCGCGAACATCCTTTAGTTCCATGCTCAGCTGGGTATTGGCATCTTGGAGATCGTTTTCTCCTGCCTAACCTTTGTAAGCACGCGCTCGCCAGCCTTTAGCAGCCGTATGACATGTTGCTCATCCGGATTCACTCCGGCGTCATCTGCAATATTTATTGTCAGAATTGCATGCATGCTGCATCCTATATGGTACCTGTCATTCTTTAAAGCAGGTGTTACCGAGAGGGGCCTTCTCAGACTCCTTCGATGCGGCCACTGCGGCCCGTAGCTGGGCCTTGCACTCTTCCAGCTCTTGAGACAATTGGGTATTCTTCTCTGTAAGAACCTGCACATATATTGATCCTTAAATCAGTTGTGCGAACTTTTTCAAGTCTCAGGGGCTACTGATGTATATACTCATCAAATTTTCTTACCCGTATATCCTTTACATACTGGTCCGTGGCTCTGGCAAGACCATTTTGAGCAGCACGGATGTACGCGTCTCCCGAATTGAAGGCATCAAATGCCTCTTGGGAGAAACAAGCGTCACGGAGTACGGCCCGACGGTGCCTGTGATTCATGGCGCTCTCCACTTCGGAATTTGAGATTTTATCCGCATCCTCTGTAGGAGGAACGTCCGACGCGTGCCCCGCCTCTGTGTCCGGCCCTGGAGCCCGGCTAGTGGAGGCGTGATCGGCAACTTCTCCGGATATAGTCTGACGAGTTTTTTTCTTCTGGGAAACATGGGTGTTATTATGTTTTCAAATACAAACCCACGGAGCAAGGTTTTATATCATACCTCTGCACCGGCGTCTCGGTCCGAACCGCTTTTCTTTTCAGCCTGCCTGGCCTCGGTACCTCTTGCTGGTAACTCGCCACGGGCTCGGCATGGCGTCCGGAGGACCTTCCCTGTAAGACACCGTGCAGATACGGAAGGTAAGGTGCGTGGAAAGGGATACTTCTCAAAGGTTGGGCCCTGGTCTCACTTACCTGCGAGGCGCATAAGAGCCGGATAGTCGGCTGTAATAGCCACCATGGCCTCATCACGGCTTGATTGATAAAATATCCTATCGATTAGCTCCACGAATATGTCCGGATCCTCTTGAAGACCGGGGTCGAGGGACGTTCAGGTTCCTCTGGTTGTGGAGGTGGGCTATTTATCTCCCTTACTGCCCTATGCAGCTCCTGCGGTGAACGGGCAAAATAAGACATTTATTGTGGAAATGCGGAAGGGAAGGGCATGAAAGCAGCTTACCTAGCTCGGAGGATTGTACATGGAGAATCCGTCCAGCGGTTTGATGCGGAGGAACTCCTCTTCCTCTCCCTTGTACAGACCGAACAGAGTTTTTGCCAGAGCGGCAACGGAGTCCGGCCCCTTACGGCCGCAGCGGGTGGCATCGTCTTCCCCGTTAAAGTTCCACATTGGGCGGCCTTGGTATTGAAGCGGTTGCACCCCTCGCATAATGCATATTGACATAACTTCAGTTGTAGTCAGTCCTGATAAGCCAGCACCTTTATCCGGCTCATCAGGTACGAAACGTCTCTATCATCTTCCTCCTGAGGGCTTCTTGGTCGCCAGCTTAGACGTTTCTTCAGAGGAACATTATTAAACTCAGGAAGGCCGATCCGAATAGGATCCGGAAGAGGGACGTCCTCTATATAGAACCACTCTGAAGGCCATTCTTCGGATGCCTTCTTTGGGGTGCCGGACAGATATCCGGTCCTGGCGATGCACCCTATTTCGGCTCCGCCCACCTGAAACAGTGACCCCTCCTATGTACGGGTTACGAGGCAGAATAGCCTCTTCCATAGCTCAAAGTGAGCTTCGCAGCCCAAAAACAGTTCACAAAGAGCGACATAGCCAGCAATGTGCAATATGGAGGCAGGAGTGAAATTATGCAGCTGGAGGCCGTAGAACTCCAGGAGCCCGCGGAGGAATGGGTGAATTGGAAATCCTAGTCCCCTTAATAAATAAGGGACAAGGCATACCCGTTCCCCTTTGGAGGGATTGAGGAAGCTCTCTGCTTGTTCTCCGCCATTATAGGTGGCAAGCCCGGCTCGAACGTGAACCATATACGCTGGGGGGAGAAATCTCTGGGTCTGTAGCCTCACTAGTTGGCTATGTGGGACGGAACACTTCTTCCAATCACCGGGCTTAGGGCTACGGGGGCGAGAGGAGGAGTTGCGGCGACTGGCCATGTTGGAATGGATTCTTTCCAGGCGTGCTCTGATGGATACTCACTGTAGGAGGATGGAATGATATGGATCTGCGAATCCCCGTCTCTTTAATAGGCGATTTGCCTACATGGCTAGGGTGGCAATTGTAAAAATGCCCTGGCTTCTCGCATTCGCTCGACGTGTGGGGGATCTCCATTATTGGGCGCAGAAGCCAAGGAGTGCAACATTTATGGGAAGCCGGACACTATTCAAACAAGTATTCAGAATTTGGAGAAGAACCCGCCTTGCAATGCCAAAGACAATCTGCGCGTTGGACTCATCGTTATTGAAGCCTGGTTCGGGGGCTACCGAGGGAGTCCTGGATTAGGGGGTATCCGGACAGCCGAACTATATCCTTTGGCTGGACTGTTGGACTATGAAGATACAAGATTGAAGACTTCGTCTCGTGTCCGGATGGGACTCTCTTGGCGTGGAAGGCAAGCTTGGCGATACGGATATGTAGATCTCCTTCTGTTGTAACTGACTCTGTGTAACCCTAGCCCCCTCCGGTGTCTATATAAACCGGAGGGTTTAGTCTATAGGACGACAACAATCATACCATAGGCTAGCTTCTAGGGTTTAGCCTCTACGATCTCGTGGTAGAGCAACTCTTGTAATACTCATATTCATCAAGATCAATCAAGCAGGAAGTAGGGTATTACCTCCATAGAGAGGGCCCGAACCTGGGTAAACATCGTGTCCCTTGCCTCCTGTTACCATCCACCTTAGACGCACAGTTCGGGACCCCCTACCCGAGATCCGCCGGTTTTGACACCGACAATGTGGTAACTAAGCAGAAGGCACTTCAACAAATTAGAAGCACTGCAAACTAGACACCATATGAAAGGTGCAATCAATATCACTCTGCCAAGTTAAAACTGTCTCGTCATAGGTGGCGTTCATCAAACTAGAAGCAAAACATGATAGAAATCATATTCAAGACGCAAACCAATATCACACTGCCAACTTAAAGGTGTCCCATCATAAGTGACTGATGCAGGATACACAAGAAGAGTAGTTTCATGTAAGAACATGGTGTGATGAAGCAGATATAGTATGTACCAAAAACAGGAAAGCGTGTCATATTCACAGGTATAGTGTGTAAACTAAGCTGATGCAATTTACACTAATTAGGAGCAATACAAGCTAGACACCATATGCAACATGCAACCAGATATCACACTGCCAAGTTAGAGCAAGCACCTTGGATGGTGGAGTAGGGGAGCGGAGACTTGGACCTTGTAATGCACTATCAGTACAAGGAAATCGGTATAGATGCTCCGTTTATGTTGCTGCAGAGGACCACCATCATCGCCTTCCTTACTCTTTTCCTTCCTCTTTCTTGATTTTGCCTTGTCAAGTCAAACCCACAAGAAAAAGGAATAAAATTTGCTCTTCAGAACTCATTGATGCATGATACTGACAAACACTACTTTCATGTAAGGCAGCCGCATGATAGGAGGATGGAATATGTATGAAAAACAGGACAACGTGACATATTGACATGTATGATGTATAAAGTGTAAACTAAGCACAAGGTGCTTGAACTTGTTAGAATCAATGCAAGCTAGAAACCATATGAAAGATGAAACCAATATCACTCTGCCAAATTAAAAGGGTGCCCTAACAAATGTATTTGACCAAATTATAAGAATGCCTGGCAACAGGCTAGAAATAATATGCAATATGCAACGAATAAAGGTGACTCATCATAAATAATTGATGCAGGATATAGAAGAGAGGTAGTTTCATGTAAGAACAAGGTTAACACATAGATGTAGTGTGTACCAAAAAAAAGGAAGGCATGTCATATTCACAGGTATAATGTGTAAACTAAGCAGATGCAATTTACCCTAATTAGAAGCATTACAAGCTAGACACCATATGCAACATGCAACCACATATCACACTGCGAAGTTAGAGCAAGCACCTGTGATGGTGGTGTGGGGGAATTGCGGTCATCAACTAGAGAGCTACGTTGATTATCTTTATTTAGCCTTGGTGTTTCTTGAGAATCATGTGGGGAGGATGACACTGCACTCTTTAAACGAGTATGGCGTGTCACAGTAACCCACTCGGGTGACTGTCTCATCATAAGTGATTGACGAGGGATACAAAAGAGCATTAGTTTGATTTACGAACATGGTTAATATACATATGTAGTATGTATCAAAAACAGGAAGGCATGTCATTATCAAAGGTATAATGTGTAAAGTAAGCAGATGCAATTTAACCAAATTGGAAGCAATACAAGCTAGACACCATATGCAACATGCAACCACATTTGACAGCGCAAAGTTAAAGCAAGCACCTGGGATGGTTATGTGTGGCAATTGAGATCATCAACTGCAGAGCTACGTTTACTGTCTCCAACGACTGACACTGCACCCTTTAGAGCGCTGAAACGCTTAGTGCTTATCTTCGAATTACACTGGAGCAACTTCTGTATTTTCTTTTTAGCCTTCATCAACACTGCGTCAGAGTCTGAAATACCCATGCATAAAAAACAATAGTGTGAGTATGGGTGAAGTGTGTGCACAATTAGTACAGTGTAAACGTAGCAGATAGCAGGTCGGTGAGAAATAAATGACGAGAGACATATGATAGCTCTACAACATGTATGTCACACTATATTACTACATGATTATATGAAAATAACATTCGACTGAAAACAAATAGGTCAGTCCATTTTTTCTGCACCATCTGATGTACAAAGAACGGGCAGATCGCAATCATCTACCTCCAGCCAGTCAGTGTTGACGATCTTCCTCGAAACGACAGCGACCACCGGCCCAATCCCCTGCCTGCGCCCTCCCCTCGACCTCACCGCACCACCGTGCTTGGCACCTCCCCCCGGCCATCCATTCAAGCCTCGCCGACCTCCAGATCGGGCGCAAGCAGCTCCTGTGCCCCACACCCCTATGATAGACACCGATGCGCCGCTTCCCCGGCGAACAGGCGGACTAGGTGCTCCGCGCGGCTAAGCGGGTGCTGCTTCTTTTAATTGCGGTTCGACTGACCCTGAATTCAAATCCAGGCGGGCTACTGACCTCTAGCAAAGGTGAAATAGTAAAGGGTGGAAACCTTGTGCATTTAGTATCACGAAGAAGATGCAGTAAGAAGCGCTCAACTAGTTTCTTTCGTGGGATGAATACGGTGTGAGAAGAGACGTAAGGTTTGCACGAATAAGGAAAGAGGAGTACCTCTTTCTGCTGGCAGTGCTGTGTCCTCCTTCTGTTTTTCCAACGATCTTGTGGTTCGCTGGAAGCGAGAAGTTGTGGAGGACGGTGCAGCCTTGGATGAACCCATGGCCAAGTTGTTGAGTGTGGTGTTGTGGCCGTCCGTCGGCGGCGAGGAACTAGACCCGAGGCGGCGAACAATGGCGTAGCAGGAACAGCTCCGGTGCGGTGGACGGTTGCGACAGTGGAGCGGCAGCAGTGAGGCGTAGGATGGCGTGGTCAGAGTGGTTCTGGTACGGCGCACGTCGGTGTCAGCGTCGTGGAGGCAGCTCTACCTCGACTTCAGCTGCTAAGTCCTTGAGGTAGTTGCGGTTGCGGTTGCGTTGGACGACGACGTCTGGGTACCGGCTCCGGCGTGATGGAGGAGGGCGGCGGTGGATTGGGCGCTATGGGGTGGAGGACGGAGGAGGCTGGGGTTTCGCGACTAGTGGAGAGGGCGTTTTGGCGCCCACGGAGTATGAATGGGGAAACGGAGGGAGGCAGGGAACTAAGGGGGAACAATGTTTCTATTTGGGACGCGCTTGTTTGAAATTTGGGGAAAGTTACAAACTTTGCCCCCATCTAAAATTTCGGACATATTGCGGGTTGGGGATAGGACAAGAATCTCAGTGTGTCCCAAATGTGGGCGGGATAGATTTCAGCCGAGCGCATGGGTGTTTAGGCGCCCACGGCGTATGAATGCTTCTCGGAGGCGGTTGAGACTAGCGTCTTGGTGAAGTTACAAACCTACCCTGGTTTAGACCTTTGGACATCGGGCCGATAGGCTACACGGGCCAGAGTCAGGATAGTAATTTCCTACCACCAAACATTAGTCTCGCGCGGTTTTGGGTGACCAGAGGCCTATTTGGCGCTTCGTTCAATATTTGGGAGCAGAAGCATTAACGTTTTCGGTTCTCTTGAATTGAACTTTCAGGATTTGTCAAACTTTACAAATCTTTACTCTTGAAAATCCTAAAGCTACGATTATTTTGGAATGGAGGGGGTACATTTGAATATACATTGTACACGAGTATATATTAAAAAATATGCAACTTACCTCAGTTCATGCTTGGTTCCAGATATAATCTCCTTGGTTGCAAAAAAAAAGTTAGACATGCATATGAATATATATATATAGCATGTTCAAACGCACAACAAAGATTGATGCCCCCTTTTACATCTGATTTACAAATGCCATTATCTCGGGTTCAAATAGATGAATGCACTTCCTATGAATTCGAATCTTCGAAACCCCCTTTATGTTGAATTCGACATGTATTCTATTTCGTAGCTAGCAATTTGGAATGTATCCATGCAAGTGACAAATGTATAAAGTGCTTCACATTAACAACATGGAGTGCACTAATTAATGTTTATATATGAATTGCAAAAGCATCCATTGCCTGTATTTCAAACCGCTCTCACTCTATGGATTGATAATATGAAATAAACACATGCACATGCTAGAATTCAATAGAGTATGGGTGTCTGATAGACCGATTTTCGTCCATACGTAATTTGCAAAATTCATGATCTCATCCAAAAATAATAATGCCATTATATTTTAATTTAATGCGTAGAACCGCCTTTTACACGTAGATGCACTATGCCTCGGTCCATTCTCACAAACGCGCTATATATCTCTCTATCTACCGCATAAGTGCACACACTTTATATGCATCGGCATTTCTCTTTCACACATGCTCACAATCTCTCTCGGGGTGTCGGGGAGTCTCACGCACATGCTCTCTCTGTATCTCTCTCTCTCTCCCTCTCTCTTTCTGACTACTATGTACCACTCTTTTCACTAATCTCAATTGGAAAACACTATTTCTCTCACATGCATATACACACACACGCATGGTCTCTACTAGCCCTCTATACGCACATATATGTGCCTACGTGTCTCCCGCACGCACATTATCTTTAGGCCTCTCTCGCACACATTGCCCCCCCCCACCCCAGACACACCTCTCTCTTAGTAGTTGGCAGATATGATTCCATCATATCATTTGGTAGGATATCCCTGACTGTTAGGCTGGATGGTAATACGAGGCAATGTTTTACCCTAGTTTGGACCCTTGCAGTTGAGGAAAAAGCCTATTCCTGGAACTGTATATTAGTGATAGGGGTGTGTACAAAGTACACGTGAATACTAGGCATTGTGCGTGTGTGTATACTATCGACGAACTAGCCCCCAAGCTTCTATAACACAGTGAGGGCCTAGGGTTACAAATCATATATAGTCGGCTTATCACCAGTGGGGATAGAGTCCTCCGCGACTCTGGTAGCTAGCTTCGTGTTGTAAGTTGAGTCCTCCACATGGGTCTTCGTATAACGCGTCTCGATCCAACCTATGTGGCGCAGGATGGAACCGACCCATGAGTCCTCATGTCGACCCACCACAACTAGAAATGATGTGCCCACCACACCACACACGCAATCGGCCACTAAGAAAATAAGCATATACAATAGTACAATGTTATACATGAAAGTTAATTGCATGGTGCATCCAAAAATATTTGTTCTGCATTGTGAATGTTTATATATTCTCCTAAAATATTAGTCATGGGAAAGAGAAACGAAGGGCATATCTCTCCTTGTCTCCACCGGACATCCCCTCTTTCTACACCACTTTCACGTACGCACACAAACTATCTCTCGACCCTCTAAAAGTATGCATGCCCATGACACATACACGCGTGATTTGTCATCAGATTTCAAGCTAAAGCACTATACGGTCCTTTGGACTTCAGAATATGCTCATTACGGTCACTGTATACATTCTCGTGGTGATCATACGGTATCTAGCTCATGATACATCTCCGTATTTTCTCGATGACACTGACGGACTTTGCATTTGATGCGTGCTCCGTATTTTGTTGACGACACTTACGGTCATTGTATTTGAAGTGAAAGCACGATATGGTCACTGGACTTCAGAATAAGCTCATCACGGTCACCACATACATTTTGTCGTGCTAACTAACATGTGGTTGGATGGTTAGGAGGATAGTGGTTTCTCGAGCCCAACAGGGTTAAAGGCCCGGTGCTCGCATTTATCCTATGTTAATTTCAGTATTTTCCGGCGATGTGCGTTCAGTGGGAGGAGACGTTCCACTCGACTACGAGGCACCTATGGTGACTTCGTAAAATCTCAAGATCATATGCTGGCTCACTCTCTCGAAGGTGCTCATAGGGGTAGGGTCTGCGTGTGTGCGCTTATAGCGGTGAGTGCTTGCGCGTATATATGAGCCCTTGCGTCTGTACCGTGTTAAAAAATACATGTCATGATTATACGGTCACTGGCTCACCCGTACAACTCCGTATTTTGTTGATGACACAATCAATTGACCAGTCAAACGTTCCACGCGGTGCAACTAGTGTTGCACCATCGGGGCGCGTAACCGTGGGGCCCACATGTTAGCCCGTATATGAAAGAAAGAAATGGTAGTTTGAGTCTGTACTGTGTTAATAAAATACATTTTAGGGTGATGATACATTCACTGGCTTAGCATCCAGCTCTGTAATTTGTTGATGACACGATCAATTGACCAGTCAAACGGTCCACATTCAGCAACGCACATTACCATAGGGCCCACCCATCAACGCGTATATGAAGGGCGGAAATGGTAATAAATTAGTGGTCGGTGGGTAGTCGAAGTCGTGAGACCTCTGGTTGGCGATCATTTGGCGGTGGGGCGTTGATTGGGCGGTGGGGTGGGGATCGTCGGAGAAAAAGCTCGGCGCTGGGGCTAGAGGGATGGCGGTCTTGCGGCGGACCGTGATGGGGAGTGGTTTTGGGGCGGGCGGGGCGGCGTGGCGGCGGGGGCCAGCGGTTCGGCCGGTGGTGGCTGGCGGCTCAGGGGGTGGAGTTTGATGATAAACTGCAGGCCCTTGATTTCGTGTCCAACAGTTGGAAAATCTAATGACCAAAGATGAAAAAGTCAGTCGACTGACATGTACCCTCACCCCGCACATACACATGCACGCACGGAAGACACGCACGCATGCAGGCGTGCAACACTGACACGTACACATAACGAACACACGCACGCATGCAGGCGTGCAACACTGACACGTACACATGCACTCACGAACACACGCACGTACGCACACATGCATGCAACACTGAAACGTACCCTTGCACGCATGCAACACTTGCACGCCTGCATGCACACAACACATGACGCAAGACACACACTCAACCTATACGTGCATGCACCCTTTGCTAAGGACATGGATTGTTACGGGTATTAATCAATCTTATCTGTGATAAGCAGAACATTGATGTTTGCAGCGGTCTTTATGAATCACAACGTATCGAATAGTCTATCAACATAGTAGGCTTATCTACATGAAAAGGATGACGTCACACTCAATGAACAATCATCGGTTTATGAAATGCCCGCTTCTGACCGCCCTGGCCCACCAAAGGTTCCTCTGCTGTGCACTGCCTGCGTTGGGTCACTGACATGCAGTCCATGTACCCAAAGAGCCCACACGTCAGTGGAAGAACGACGCGGTGTCCTACGTCAGAGTCGAGGGCGCCACTCGCTGCACGCTCGGCTGAACACGCCTCCTTGCCGCATTCAAACGCCTCCATGAAACCCGCCCGTGTGGAAGCCGAGAAGCCCACTCTAGACACACGTCCGTTGATGACCGGGCCGACATTAAATGCAACGCCAGCCTAGCTCCTCCCATCCACCATCTATTTAATCTCCTATTTAAATGAGGCCAAACGCCGGCCAAGAATCGCACACCTCCGCCGCTCCCCTATCTCCTCCTTCACCATTTTGTCCACTCTTACAATGGCTTACGAAGAGTAGTTCTTTCGCACAAGCCATTTGTCTAGGTTTGTATCTCTCACACACACCCACGTAGGTGGGGGACGTGCACGAGGAGAAGAGGTGCACGCACGGTGCACGTACTCCCGTCTCTTTCCCAACCACACTCGTGCGGGTACACGGTGGAGCTCATTTATGTATGAAAAGACAGCCCACGTGGTAATTTGACCGTGTACTGGTTGTCCACTTGGTGGAGGGAGGATCGTCTACCACGAGTGAACAAACAAATTGCGACTTGATGCGTTATGCTAAAAAATAGGAAAACCATGTGGGGCCTACCTTAGAGGCAAGGCTCTATACACTGGAGTACTTTTGATGTGTCCCGTCAACTCACAGAACAAGGAGAAGCTTGCTTAGTACGCCGTCTCCCCCGCCCACGGGCGCGGTGGCTCGCAGGATGAGGTGAAGCTTGCTTACTAGTAGTAGTACTGTATGCCTTACGCCCGCTCCCTCGCCCACGCCAAGGTGGCTCATGAGACGAGGAGAAAATTTTACTACTCCCTCTGTTTACTCCTCGTCTCTACTACCTTGGTTAGAGAGATTATCATATTGGTTGGAATATATATGTCCTTTAGTACTCCCTCCATTTACTTATACAAGGCCACTATAAAAAAATACATTTTGCATCTATACAAGGCCACAAATAGTAATCGAGACAAAAGTTACTACTCCCTCCTTTCCAGTTTATGGCTCAATTTCAAAATCTCTCCAAACAAGGTAGACGGTGAGTGGTCGAATTAATTTCATACTCCTAGTTTGCACCAGTAATTAGGCATTAATTAGAATGAATGCATGAATGACCACTAAATTTCCATGAACTTCTACATGCATTAGTGAGTTTTCTCTTGACACTGCTTGCATCGGGTGATCTAACGCACCTCGAAATCCAACATGTGATGGTACTACTAGTAGTAGTAGAATTAAGACTTATAAAACAGAAAAACAAATGTTTTTTAGATGAGCCCTATAAACCCTAGTGGGTACGTACTCCGTAAAATCAGATTTTCCCAAAACTAAGTTGCTCAACCTTTATTTGCTCGTTTCCCTTCCTGCCTCCTTACCTCGAACAGACTATGCCAAACTCCCATGCCTGCCGCGTGGGAAAAGACCCGTCCTCGCCTTTTTCTAGTCCGGGTTTGTATCGATGGATCGCGCGAAGCAGAAAAAACCCAAGCCGTGTCTTGTACTCCTCCGTCGACGCTCGCTTTCATGAATTCTGTACTTCCTGTCGCTGACATGTGGGACATATAGCACCAAATAACAGTGCGGAACAGCAGGGGGACGCATCCGAGTCGTATCGCCCCAGTAGTAGTAGTAATGAGCAATGAGACGCCAAATCACAATGCCGCACCTTCCCAGACGGACGAAGCGACCATTATTTCACACTTCGGTTCAACATCATCTCAAACCACGTAGTATTGCTTCTGCCTCAAGAGGGACACACGCATCGCCTTGGTACATCATGACACGTGGGACTGCATGACAGGCCATGCTCCCCCGCCGATCGCTCGGTAAAATCACCTCATTTTTACTACTATACTTCCTCCGTATCGGTTTACATGGCATGCACGTCGTTCTAGGTTGAGAATTTAACTGGCTATATATGTGATGAACAGTATATGTTTAGAAACTACATCCGCTTAATAATCCAATGATATACTTTTTGTAAAATAGTAACTCATATTTAGTTAGTCAAATGGATGACCTAGAACTACGTGCACGCCCTATAAACCGAGACGCCTAAAAAAAGACGGAGAGGGTAGTTCAGTACGTATCTTTTTAGATCAATATAGTCGGGATTCTCCAAGGAGCAAAACCAAGTGGTAGGCTGCACCTGTCGTGTTGGCGTAGCGACTCAAGCATGGTTAGTCCGCACATGAAATGGCGACACACTTAACAGGACCCCTTTGGCCGACATGTGGCTCATCCACCATCTTGTTCCACATGCGATGCACCAAATTACAGTTCGGAGCAGCGGTTGGAATTGGAGGCACCCGATCGTGGCCTTGTGATAGTAGAAAATGAGCGATGAGGGGTCAAATCACAAAGCCCCACCTTTCCCGCATTAAGCTGGATGGATGAAGCAACCATCATTTCACTCTAGGGCGCAAGAGCATAAAGAAAAGAGAAAACCAATGATGCATGTGGCAGCTACCTAGGGCACCCTAGGGTAAGGGTTTCCACTACAGATCAATTTTTTGAAAGGGCCTCCACTACAAATCGGCTTATCCCTTGTCCTCTTGAAGAAAACCGATGATGCATGCGGCGGTAGGGTTTGTAGGAGTACTACTACGGCGTGTGGGGCCACGTCATAGTAAATGGGAGGGGGATTGAGTTCGATTCGACACCTTAAATATGTGTGGGCCGGTTGGTTTTAGGGGAACGAGGCATCATTTTGGGTTCAGGGACCAGTGGAGATATAGTACATACAAAAAATTGTGGACGTAGGTTCGACCGAAAGGCAATGATGCATGGGCCCTGCATTTTGATATACCCAGGGCCAATTTGCTACTCTACTCAAAACTAGTAAGGTACACATGCATTGAACGCATGAGATTTCGAAACCAAATTGTGAATAAATACACACTATAGCATGTAAAGCTTTGAGTCATATATGCATGATGTAGATGTTCGTTTAGTACTTATAGTTCATCTCATTCAAAATCAATAAGTTTTATAAAAATGTTAAGATTCATGGGGTTGTGCATTGTAAAGCATAAAGTAAAAAAACAAAAAATGGCAATTCATTTAGAAAAAAAATCAATTATGATACGGAAGATTCTAGAACAAAGGAGAAGTGCTTGTGTTTTGAGGTTTGTGCATTATGCTTAAGTTCAACCATGGAGTCGTCTAAATTGTACATGTGGCAGATCTGGTGGAATGTTGATGATATCCAACGGCCAGTAGTGCTCGGATTTTCCATTTCTGCACTTTCGGATTAGCTTCATCCAAATGTACCATCTTTCAAGTTATTCGCACACTATATAGTTCTTGTGCCATAGTTGCATGTCTTGGAAAAAAACTACTAGTGGGTTGTACTAGCTATTTAGGAATAGAAGATGTATACATGGAAGTTGTAGGGGAAGAGATGACATGGATTATCTCAATTCCTATGAGTAGGGATTGGAAAAGATATGTCATTTGGTTCACATCATAGGAACTTTTCTATTGAATCTAGAGATGACATGTATCTCAATTCCTATGAGGAGGGACTAGAAAAGAGATGTAATTTGGTTCATATCATAGGAACTTTTCTATTGAATATACGCTAATGTTTATTTTCCTTCGAAATTATGGGAGTATAGGAATCCATTCATATGAACCAAGTGGCTCTAAAGCTATAGAAATGATATCATGTTTATTTCCTTTGAAATGTGGAGTATATGAATCTATTCCTATGAGCCAATTGGCTCTAAAGGAAAAAATCCTATAAAAATCATATCATATAGAGTTCCTATGATTCCTCCACACCAAAGGATGGTTGAAATTGCTGCAGGTGATACGATGGTCTTTCTTTGTAGACTCCTCCCCCATCTTTATAGTTACCTCTCGAAGATGAATGAAATGATATATACAGGGTATTCTACATGTGCAATTTGGTACACGAAAACTCGGTAAAAGTTTGCGAGGTTCGAATTTTCAATAAAGCTATATGCACTGCATTTTGGAACAGAGGGAGCATACGGCAGTTGCTAACACTCACGTGGAAGATTTGTGTGTAGGAGGCGTGGCTGTTCTGTTAAATGACATGGCAAAACTGACATCGCCGGATGCCGATCTAACGGTTCTTCTGGCGTTAAATCGTCGGGAAAAGGCTTGTGGCGACGTTTGTCGGATAATGATTTACGGACACATGCATTGCATTGATACGTGTCCCCTCTCTCTCACGCACACGCACCCTCCGAGTCCTCTCGCACCCACCGTCTATCTGCAGGTAGACGTCACACACATATGTGCTCTTCACACCCTACCCTCAGAACTTCTAAAAAACAAAAGACATCACGCACATTTTATTTTAGCTCACATGTCACACACTTATACTATTACTCTTGTGGCGAACATTCTTTGGGCATAGTATATTGTACTCTCACGAAGAGAAGCGATGCACGCACACACTAGTTCTTTCACACCCACTCGCGGGTACACGTAGGAGCGCATTTTTTGAAGCTGGTACAACAAAATCACTCCACTATATATATAAGCAGGAGCCTTACCGCTTGCTTTACTAGGGTTCCTCTTGTTCACTCTCTCATGCTCTCCAGATCTAAGCAAGACATAGGTGGCCACACTCTCTCTCAGCTCATGGCTGGTCACAAATCCAGCCGGACAACCTCGACCGGGGCAGGGGTGTAGGTGCATCGTTCACGCTGTCGTCGGCGGCGAGGGAGGAGACCAACGGCTGCCCGCGCGTCCCGATCGGCGGCCGTGTCGTTCTCTTCGAGAGAGCGCCGGCTCCGGAGGGCCTCCGACCCCTTCTTCCTCCCTACGGTATTGTGGCCAAGATGTGGCCTCCGACGCCGTCTTTGCCACATGCTGACGACCCTCAGGTATATATTCCTTCGAAACCTGCCTTGCTCTATTGCCCCAGCTCCCCACTTGGTTTCGTGTGGATCTTTTTCTACTTCCGTCCGCTGTTCCAAAGCCACCTAGACATTTACTATTATTAGAGGTAAAGCTAGTTCATACAATCGACTCTAAGAGTTGGTTCAAACAGGGAAGAAAGTGGGAAAGTTGTAGCATGAATCTAGGACTTGGTTCTAAGAGGAAACGGGGGAAAGTAGTAGATATTGGCTACCCAACCGGTCTCTTGGTTGAAAAGACGAAGAAAGCATGGTGGATGGCGAAGGGTGGGGGGAAGTGGACCTATCTCTTGGTTGAAAAAGGAAAGAAAGTGACGGGTGTTGGGGGAAAAACGCAAATGAGAATGAGCAGGTCTAGATTTCCTGTGCTCACATAGGAAAATGTCGCCGAGGAGATAAAAATGGGACAAATGCAGACATGTTGCCTGAGTGTTTGCCGCTCTCGGCAACCACATCTGCCTCACCACTTTATGCCCCTGCTGTCCCTACGCCCATATCGCTACCGTTAATGTAAAATCACATGAAGCATTAAGCAATGCCACCTAATGTCACTATAAGTAATGGTCTAGTGCCGTCGATAAATTGAAGCAATGCCACCACCATTTTATGAAGTGCTTCCGTCTTGCTTTATTTCCCATGAATTGTGTTTTTGCAGTTACACTTAAATCTCACACCGCTAACATTGCTTCACCCCAGGGGAACTGCACAAATTTGATTGCACATTTACTGACCATGTGCTACTCTCATGACAGTAATGCTAATGCTATTGTTCTGCATGTTAATCTAGTGGTAGTGTTGATGTGATGTGACGCTACTTACTTAAGGACACTTTCATACTGTCAATCTAGTGCCAATTATAACACAATAGATGCTGCTGTTAATCATACGCCACTGCAAATATCTATCACTGTTTAAATAACCATATTTCGTATTTGCGCAAACAGGGATGTTTGTCTCCATATCGTTTCGGGGTGTCTGTCCCCGTATCGTTTCTACCCGCGCAATCAAAAGCACACACGTTAGTTTTAGTAGAACTGCGCAAAATGAGATGGCTATCCCTCGTTGCTGTCATCTAACCACCCGTCTTCCAGGTACATTGGTAGTTACTAGGTAGAATGACCAACGCAATATAAAAGAAGTTGATTCGTACGTTTTACTTCCTGATTGCAGTGTAGGGACGAGCGAAAACAACTGCATCCTAGTCCGGAATGCACTTTCTACCAGTTCATCCATGGACCGAGGACTAGCTGGCACGGCTACACGGAGGTTTTTTGGACAGGAGCGCAGACAAGAGGCATTGTGGTCTGCTTATTTCTGCAAATAGCGGTGCTTAAATTTAGTGGAATGCACAAGACTTTCATTTGGTCAAGATACACTACATGGTTCAGTTCAGCATTCCAAATTGAGAACACAATTATAATTGGTTATTCTGGAATGAGAGAACCTAACCTGGATGGTGGCAACAAGAAAAAACCAGAGTGAACTCTAGGAAATTTAAGCCTGCCGGGAGGCCCTTTGCTCAGAGAAGCCTTGCTTTTTTTCCTGATTTGTAAACCTTCTCATAACTTTGTCTTTTGCTGTGAACTAGTATATGTTTGTTATGTTCTATGAATCATTGAGATGTATAAAATTTCTTAACTTATGCTTTTCAAGTTTTTTATGAAGCCGAGTTTAATGTGAGTGTTCCACATGAACGCTGGACTAGTGTGTGAACATTTGGAATTTACATTGTGGCCTCAGTTAACTGCATGAACCACTATAACAAGATACATAGTTGCTTATATGTCAGACATCAGATTTTTGATTGTTAGCTAGTCGATAGCCTAGTGTTGAAGCGAGCTGAGCCAATGTGTCGTGTTTTGCACAACTGCTTACAAGTGGGGTAGCACCCATAGTGTTTACAAGTACTTATGTATACACGGGCGCACAGTTCTCGAACGAGTACTCTATTTCATCAAAACACACACTGCTCGTATGATAAACCATGACAACTTATGTCTTACCATGCCATATTCATGAAAAAACTAGTGAGGACGCATCTGTTTCGGTAACAATTACGATGGTTCTCACATGATTCACAGGCACACAAAAGTAGCAGCAGTTCCCATAGACAAATTCATAGAGAGTACTAGCCCCAAAGGGCTCGATAACAGGCAAGGTTCGGATAATTAGACACAATCCAAACTACTATTAAACACTAGCTGGGGCAACTATTTCATGCCTCAATCTAATTTGGGCTGGACACAAGACTGACCTTGCCATGAACATCATCAAGGACGTCCGACAGCAGCTCAATCCTGTGAACCTTCATGAAGACAACCTTGTGGCCTCGCCACTCATAAACTTGTTTGCGGAGGCATGCCACATCATCTTCCTGCGTAAGCTTGACAAGAACAGTATGCCTCACAAACGAAGGAGTAGCTTTGAACTTCTTGTGCTTCAGTACACCCTGGACAACACGCCGACAACGGTGAGGCTGGAATACAACTCTTCATTGGTATAAGCGCAAATGTCTTCCAGATCCAACAGCCTAAAAACTCTGTTTTCCCAAAGGTCGTATATTCAGGTCATCCGCCTCATAGCGAGTGACATGTACAACCACACAATCCTTGTCTGCATCAGGGCTCTAATTGAAATAGAAACAAATTCTGATTTACTTTCCAGTATAAGAAACACAAGTTATTTAAACCACTATGTATAGCATGGCATCGAACCTAATAAAAATTTTCATTATTCATCACCACATACTTAGATGAAAAACCACAATCGAGATCAGCAAAGAAGAAAATCACCTTGGGCAGCTCGGCGGGGGGGGGGGGTGCTCATGCAGTGCCACGGGGGCTATAACCTCAAACGGGGCATTGGCCATCTCAGTAGTGGCCGTGAGCATATCTGGGGTCGGCTCGGTGGCTGCCTCCATCTTCTTGGAGCTCTCTGGCTCGTGGGGATCAGCCTCCCGCGTCTGCTCCAATATCGGCAGATCTTTGCCTGGTTCTCCTTGGTCCATCATGAAACTGACTAATACTAGGAGACCACTGAAAGGAAAACACAATCGCAATGACAATGAAACAAAAAAGAGAGTGAGGATCGATTCTTTGCTTTGCAAAAGTTCTTTTTTTAAACGAAAATATACCAACATCATGGATCCGCTTACCTTCCCTTCGTTGGGAGAGAAGAGCAAGGGCGGAATCTGAGTGTTGCCTTTCTTGAAGACGGTGAGGGAGAAGGGGATTCAGCGACGAGTGAAATGATGGTTGCTTCATCCGTCAAACTTAGACTGCGGGGAGGTGGGGTTTTGTGATACGACGACTCGTTATTGCCGCGCTATGACCGGGGTGACTCTCCGCCTGCATACTGCCTTCTAATTTGGTGGATGGAATTTGGGCCCTTGTATTTGCATGGCCCGCATGTCGGCGAACAAAAGTATAATGGCATTCAGTAGAGGGAGATGTTTCGATGACCTAGGAGGAGCTAGAAGCGGTATTGTATCCACTTTACTAGTAGTAATTGTTTTTCTGGGTAGCTATAGAGTGTCTCCACTGTACTAGTAGTAATTTACTAAATGAGAGGTGCTACCCACACCCAGCACAACGCCCCCCAAAAAAACCTGGGTGTTCTTATTCCTCCTCACTCCCACCCACCTCACGTCAGCTCGCTCCACTCGTACCCCCAAATTCCTCACCTCACTCCTACAGAAATCCCAGCTCCCCTTCTTCCTCACTACTACAGAAAAATCCCAGCTCCCCTTCTTCTTCACTCGCACTACAACTAGGTTTGCCATTCATTACTCTGCTCAAATCCGTGAGCGCGACATGACACCCTCGAGGAAAATAGAGTCGGCTGACCCCAGCGCCAAGAAGATGAGGCTCCCGCCAACGGCGACGCCTGTTGTAGATCCCGCACCCGGCAGCGCGGGGAGAAGCGGCGACCCCACCCCCACCGGATCCCAGGAACCCGTAGAATCTCGGGTGGACCGCATCAGCGATCTCCCGGACGCCGTCCTTGGGGAGATCATCTCACTTCTCCCCACCAAGGATTGCTGCCGCACCCAAATCCTCTCAATTCGGTGGCGCCCTCTATGGCACGCCGTGCTTATAATCTCGACTGTCGTCAGCTATCTCTCTTCAATGATTTTGAAATCCCAGAGCCATCATCTCCTCCCACCAGGCTCCGTTCAAAGCCTTTGCATCCCGTCATGCTACTGAGCAAGCATACCATGCCCTGCATGGTGGGCCTTTGGCTGAAATCCCCTGAATTCACAGAACTACAGCTGCTTGAGTTCTACTATTCCCCTGGAAATGACCTACCAGATACCGAGCACCATCTACCTGTGCCCTCAGCACCGATATCCATCTCGCGGTTTTCCTCCTCTCTCCACACCGCCACCTTTGCGTTGTGCGACCTACCAGACAATCTGGTACTAAACCTTCGACTCCCATTTCTCAAGAAACTTTCACTTGTGCGGGTTCGTATATCGGAGGCCTCATTGCACAGCATCATCCACTCCAATTGCCCTGCCCTGGAGTGCTTGGTGCTTGTTTTCACAGTTAGAATCGGTTATCTCCAAATAAAGTCGCCTAACCTTGTAAGAATTGGAATTTGTTTTGACGGAAGGCAGCTCATCATCCAAGATGCCCCTTCACTTTAAAGGTTGATCCTTGATTCTAGTTATTCACCGTTGCAAATAACTGTCCCCTCTGCGCCTAAACTGGAGACCTTGGGTGTAATACATGATCTCTGTGCTCATTTCAATATGGTGTTTGGCTCCACAGTTCTTCAGGTACTTTATATTATCATCTACACTTGTAACCATAAGTTGCATTTTAAATTTCTGCCCATAAGTTATATGTCATCTTGGAGTACACATTTTGTACTAATATTATGTTCCATGCTCAATGAAGAGTTTCTCCATGGATGGCCTATCAATGGTGCTGGATTCTGTCAAGATCTTATATATCCAAATGAATAGTTTTGATCTGAATAAGATTATTGGCTTGCTGCAATGCTTTCCATGTCTGGAGAAGTTGTATATAAAGGTGATAATTTCACGCACATTGGAAGCCCGCATATAGTGTACTAGAGTTAACAGTTCAGCTCTTGCTCTTTTGACACTCTTTTTTTAGACCTTAACTGTTTTCAGTCTTGATGTCTATTTAGGCAACAGGACGGGGTAAGAAAGTTATAACCAATCGGTGGATTCGTAAGCATCGGGATTTTCTCACTTCTCATGAGATTCGACTGAAGACAATAACGCTAGAACGATATGTAGCCAACCGTGCAAGCACTAGATTTGTCACATTCTTCCTGCTGAATGCGAGGTTACTATTGTCCATCAGGCTTAAGTTTATCAGCAGAATGGTTTTGACGGATGGGTATGTAGAAGAGCAAAAAAGGAGTTTCAGGTGGGGAAAAGAGCTTCTAAACGTGTCGGGCTTCTATTTACAACATATTGTGGTCATAATCCAGTAAATTTTACGACCTAGGATATTCATTCTATGGACCTGACTGATTCATTTGACTGTGACTGCCGAAAACAATGCTGGAGTTAGATGTCGTTGCCCTTTTCAACCTGGTTTTTTTGTAAACCTGATGAACAATTAACCCTCGTGCTTTTGTACAGTTTGTAAGATGTAGTTAGATGTTCTTGCCCTTTTCAAGTCGGCTATGACTGTCATATTTTCTTTGAAGCAAGGAAAATGGCTTGCCAGTCGTTTAATTTAGAGTGAAATATTGTAACAACTAAAAAATACCAACCAAGGGAAATAAAATCACTCTCGCCGGCTGCTTGAGCTCACTGTGCATTACAGAAGCCAAGTGATTAGCCCCCACCAAAGACCCACAAACTTAGTTCGAACTAGCACATCAAATGGGTTGTAAATTTTCATAGGAAAGGCTGCATGACCGTGACAGATTTGGATTCTGACATTTGGGACCCGTGAGGAAATAGCCTATCCAAGGTGGTGTCGACTTACTAGCCAGTCTACAAACGATTCTGCCTACCAGTCGTTGGATTGACATCCAACATCTATCATGTATCTTCTATCTCTTGTCTTCTTCTTCCTCCAGCCACCCAAACCAAACCACCCCGTCGGCTCCGCCAGCTCCCGCCTCCCATGGCTGGCCACGCCTCCGCCACCATACCGTACATACCCTCCAAGGTTGGCCAGTTGAGGGAGTCTTGGATTAGGGGGTCTCCAGACAGCCGGACTATATCCTTTGGCCGGACTGTCGGACTATGAAGATACAAGATTGAAGACTTCGTCTCGTCTCCGGATGGGACTCTCCTTGGCGTGGAAGGAAAGCTTGGCAATACAGATATGTAGATTTCCTCCCTTGTAACCGACTCTGTGTAACCCTAGCCCCCTCCGGTGTCTATATAAACCGGAGGGTTTAGTCCGTAGGACAACGACAATAATACCATAGGCTAGCTTCTAGGGTTTAGCCTCTACGATCTCGTGGTAGATCAACTCTTGTAATACTCATATTCATCAAGATCAATCAAGCAGGAAGTAGGGTATTACCTCCATCGAGAGGGCCCGAACACAGGTAAACATCGTGTCCCCGCCTCCTGTTACCATCCGCCTTAGACGCACATTTGGGACCCCTACCGAGATCCGCCGGTTTTGACACCGACATTGGTGCTTTCATTGAGAGTTCCTCTGTGCCGTCAACGTGAGGCTTGATGGCTCCTTCGATCATCGGTAACGATGCGGTCGAGGGTGAGATTTTCCTCCCCGGACAGATCTTCGTATTCGGCGCCTTCGCACTGCGGGCCAAGTCGCTTGGCCATCTGGAGCAGATCGAGAGCTACGCCTCTGGCCACCAGGTCAGGTTCGGAAACTTGAACTACACGGCCGACATCTGCGGAGACTTGATCTTCGACGGATTCGAGCCCATGCCAGGTGCGCCGCACGATCACGACGAGCATGATTTAGCTCTGCCGTCGGACAGTGTTCGGGAGATCACACCTGCAACTACTCTGGCCTTCAATCCGGAGCAAATCGCGCCGTCCAAGGACAGGTGGATAGACCCCGCCATGGAGGCCGCACTCTCAGTGGCGATAGAGCCGGATACTAACTTCACCCCTTACGAGAGCCGTGTTGCCGAACTACTGGATTCGTCCCCGGCCACGGACTCCGAGCCGCCTGCGCCCGTGCCTATCAAATCCGATTAGGCGCCGATCATGGAGTTTACCTCCATGGATATTTTTCAGCACTCGCCTTTCGGCGACGTGCTAGATTCATTAAGGTCCCTCTCCTTGTCAGTAGAACCTTGGCCGAACTATATCCTGCTAGAATGGGATGCGAACAACGAAGAAATTCGCTGCCCACCCACCACCCACTTAGTAGCCATTGTCGACGATTTAACCGACATGCTCGACTTCGACTCCGAAGACATCGACAGTACGGACGACGATGCAGGAGGCGAACAAGAACCACCGCCCATAGGGCGCTGGACCGCCACCTCATCATATGATATATATATATATATGGTGGATACCCCCAAAGAAGGCAATGGCGACAAGACAGCAGAGGATGACCCCTCCAAGAAGCAACCCAAGCACCGACGTCAGCGGCGCCGCTCTAAGTCCCGCCACAGCAAAAATAGTGATACCAGCACAAGAGATAATAACACTTCGGATAGTGCCGAAGACGACAATAATCCCCTCCAGCATGATTTAGAGCAGGAGGATGAACAAGCTAGCCCTCCAGAACAGGCAGCAGATGGAGAAACAGAGGATGACAATTACATGCCTTTCTCCGAAGACGAAGTGAGCCTCGGCGACGAAGAATTTGTCGTGCCTGAGGATCCCGTCGAGCAGCAGCGCTTCAAGCGCCGGCTTATAGCCACAGCAAACAGCCTGAAGAAAAAGCAACAACAGCTTCGAGCTGATCAGGATCTGCTAGCGGACAGATGGACTGAAGTCCTGGCAGCCGAGGAATACGAACTCGAGCGCCCAACCAAGAGTTACCCAAAGCGCAGGTTGCTACCTCAACTCGAGGAGGAAGCATTAAAACCAATATTACCCGTGTATGATGCGGCTGATCGACCACCTCGCGGCCGAGACAGAGAGGCATATCAATCCGAAGTCCAGCCCGCACCCCGCCGCCATGCAAACAAAAATACCAAGGCCCGGGGCAACACACGGGACCTGCGAGGCGTATTGGAAAACAAAACAAAACATGCAAGATCGATCTACGGATCACGGGGTCGCGCCCCGATGCGTGACGATGATCGTCACGCCGGATACACTAAAAGCAAATCCGGCCAGACCGAACACAGCAGAAAAGACTCTTATGAATTGCGTCGTGATATAGCCCGGCACAGAGGCGCCGCACACCCCCTATGCTTCACTGATGAAGTAATCGATCACGAATTCCCAGAGGGTTTTAAAACCGTAAATATCGAATCGTATGATGGTACAACAGATCCCGCGGTATGGATTGAGGATTTCCTCCTCCACATCCACATGGCTCGCGGTGATGATCTACATGCCATCAAGCACCTCCCACTAAAACTCAAAGGACCAGCTCGGCATTGGCTGAATAGCTTGCCAGCAGACTCCATCGGTAGTTGGGAGGATTTGGAAGATGCATTCCTTGACAACTTCCAGGGCACTTATGTGCGACCACCGGATGTTGATGACTTGAGCCATATAACTCAGCGGCCAGGAGAATCGGCCAGACAATTCTGGACACGGTTCCTAACTAAGAAGAACCAAATTGTCGACTGTCCGGATGCAGAGGCCTTAGCGGCATTCAAGCATAACATTCACGACGAGTGGCTCGCCCGGCACCTCGGCCAGGAGAAGCCGAAGTCTATGGCAGCCCTCACGACACTCATGACCCGCTTTTGCGCAGGCGAGAATAGCTGGCTGGCTCGCAGCAACAACACATCAAGGAATCCAGGCACTTTAGATACTAAAGATGTTAACGGCAGACCACGTCGTAACAGACACAAGCGCCGCAACAACGGCGATAACGCCGAAGATACAACATTTAATACCGGATTCAGAGGTTCTAGATCCGTTCAGCGGAAAAAGCCATTCAAAAGAAGTACTCCGGGCCCGTCCAGTCTGGACCGTATACTTGATCGCTCGTGTCAAATCCACGGCACCCTGGATAAGCCAGCCAATCGCACCAACAGAGAATGCTGGGTGTTCAAGCAGGCTGGCAAATTGAATGCCGAAAACAAGGACAAGGTGCTTCATAGCGATGACGAGGAGGAGCCCCGGCCGCCGAGCACGGGAGAACAGAAAAGGTTCCCCCCCACAAGTGAAGAGGTGAACATGATATACGCAACCCACATTCCCAAGAGGGAACGGAAGCGTGCACTAAGGGACATCTATGCGATGGAGCCCGTCGCCCCAAAGTTCAACCCATGGTCCTATTGTCCGATCACCTTCGATCGCAGGGACCACCCCACTAGTATCCGTCATGGCGGATCAGCCGCATTGGTCTCAGACCCCATCATTGACGGATTTCACCTCACTCGAGTCCTCATGGACGGCGGTAGCAGCCTGAACCTGCTCTATCGAGGATACAAGGTCGCCAAAATGGGTATAGATCCTTCAAGGATCAAACCCACCAAAACCACCTTTAAGGGTGTCATCCCAGGTGTTGAGGCCCATTGCACGGGCTCAATCACACTAGAAGTGGTCTTCGGATCTTCTGACAACTTTCGAAGCGAGGAGTTAATCTTCGATATCGTCTCGTTCCGCAGTGGCTATCACGCACTGCTCGGGCGAACCGCATTTGCAAAATTCAATGCGGTACCGCATTACGCATACCTCAAGCTCAAGATGCCAGGACCTAGGGGGTCATAACAGTCAATGGAAACACAGAGCGCTCACTCTGCACGGAGGAGCACACTGCGGCCCTCGCAGCAGAAGCACAAAGCAGCCTTTTAAGGCAAACCGCCAATTCTGCGATACAACCCCCGGACACCATCAAGCGAGTCCGGAGTAACCTGCAGCAGGATCGCCTGGCACGTTCAGAGCTCGCCTAGAAATTCGGCCCCCGTCCTAGTCCCAGTGAAGCGACGAAATCCGTGCAGCTGCATATAACTATGCACTGAAAATACCATGGGCACAGGCGGGGGCATGATCAGGGCACGTCCCACAATGCGGTTCAACCGCCCTAGGGGCTGCATACCTTCATCATTTTTTTCTCTTTCAGGACCTTACTCTCTGGAAGACCTCTCCGGCAGTATGATTGCCGGACACATCACGGGAAGGAACAACCAAGGAGGCAAGAAGCTAAGTTGTACAAGGGAACCCCCAGGTGGTATCTAATAACAATCGATATACCCGCTTTTTAATTCCCGTACGCAGCCTGCCCTCGGATAGGACATGTCAAATAGTCCTATTTTTTGCTTATTGCACTACTTGTATCAGTACGCTTCGACGTATTATTTAATAAACAATGCATAGCATTAGTCTATTATTGCATTATACACCCCTTTTTCTTATATGTTTATTTACGACAATTTGCACCCGTACATTCTGGTACGGCCAGTACGCCAGGGGCTTTCGTATACCCCCATAATACGACATGAGAAGTCCGAAGACTGACTGTCATGATAAGGCGAGAGCTGGTCACTATTCGAGAGGTCTCAAGTCCTTAAAGACTTTTTCCGCTTCGGGCGAGGAGTCGGCCTTGCCCAACTTAGGCGTAGATAGCGCCCCAAATTCGGCCTTCTGAATACTAGGGGCTTCGCCAACATTTAAAATTGTAGACTTCTATGGCTAAGTGGGAGTGTTAAAGCCTTATAGTCCGATTGCCTGGTTCGTTGTGCTGAACACCTCCCTCGAAGGACCCAAAATTGGGATAAAGAGTGCTCAAATTTATCCCGAACACCTCAGTACTAGTTACATGGGGGCAGAAGCCAACGACTGGCCAACTCTCAGATTTCATAAACGGCCACATAGAAGGTAATATTTTAAATGCAAAAAGTGTCGCATAGCGCAAATGAACTAGTTTCACATTACAGGATCACATGAGCACGTTCATTAAAAAATTACATCTTTAGCACATTCCTCCGCCACAAGGTGGGAACCCTTCAGGACACTGTCATAGTACATCTCGGGGCGGCGATGCTCTTTGCCCTCCGGCGGCCCCTCCTTCACCAGCTTCACGGCGTCCAGCTTCGCCCAGTGCACCTTCGCCTGGGCAAAAGCCCTGCGTGCACCCTCGATGCGGACCGTTTTATGACTTCAAGTCGTGGGCAGGCATCCACAAGCCGCCTCACCAGACTGAAGTAGTTGTTAGGAAGGGGATCGCCAAGCCACATCCGGACTATAAGACCCTTCACGGCTTGTTTGGTCGCCTTGTGAAGCTCGACCAGTTGCTTCAGCTGGTCGCTCAAGGGCATGGGGTGTTCGGTCCCAGTATATTGAGACCAGAACAATTTCTCCGTCGAGCTCCCCTCCTCGGCCCGGTAGAACTCTGCGGCATCTGACACACTGTGGGGCAGATCTGCAAACGCTCCTGGAGAGCTCCGAACTCGGGTAAGTAAAAAGAAATTTTTCTTCACATGCTTACTTTGCATAATGAATGCCTTACCCGCTGCTATCTTCTTAACCGCCTCAATTTCTCGGAGGGCCTTTTGGGCTTCGTCCTTGGCATGTTGTGCGCTTTCGAGGGCCTTCACAACCTTGGACTCTCGTGTCTTAGAGTCAAGCTCTAAGGACTCATGTTTTTTGACAAGAGCCTGGAGCTCTTGTTGCACCTCGCCTACCCGGGCTTCTTGCTTTTTTCGCTCAATGCGCTCCTTGGCCGCTTTGTTTTCGGCCTCGGATAGCGCCTTCTTAAGGGTCGCCACATCAGTCGTGGCCCCTGGCACATTCATGATGATCCTATTATTTTTACAACCAATTTCCTTTTAATATATAGACAAGGTATTGCTTACCTTTGCTCTCCTCGAGCTGCCTCTTAGCAAGGCCGAGCTCTTCCTCGGACCGCTCAAGGTCCTGCTTCAATGCAGAGACCTCCAGCGACGTCTTGGCGGCAAAGAGTGAAGCTCGTGCATACGCATATAGACATATTCGGATTAGACTCCTGGGTCATTATTTGATCCTCTATTCGGCCTTTCTTCGCGAACGCCAAATAGAGCATCAGGGGCTACTGTCTATGCGGTAATATTTTCCTATATTTTGATTACTTACCTGAAAGCCTGTTAGGAGGCTGGTGCAAGCTTCAGTTAGTCCGTTTTTGGCGGACTGAACTTTCTCGATCACCACACTCATGATAGTGCGGTGCTCTTCGTCGATGGAAGCGCCTCGAAGCACTTACAGCAAGTTGTCCGGTGCCTCTGGAGGACAGAGGCCACCGGCACGGGCGGCTTGCCCCTCTTAACAGGGGATCGCCTGTCGGAGTCCGGAATCACCGGAGGCTCCGGCGCAGTGTTCGGCTGGGAGCCGAACTTGGAGCCCATGGGAGTCTTGCTCCCTTTGCGCCCAGGGTCCGGAAGGTCGCCTCGAGGCGCCTCCAGGACTACCTCCCCTCGGCTCGATGCCCTCTGAGACAACACCTCGATGTTGTCCGTAGGGCGAGGGGAGGAGGCGGCCGGAAGTGAAGCGCTATTCATATCCGACGGGTCCAAAGAACCATCCGGCGAAGATACGTCGATATGGGCTCTGGACGGACTGCATAATCATATTCGGCGTAAGGAGAAGCAGTGCAATTAAACATACCATGAATTACCATGGAATCCGGATACTTCCGATTTCGCCAGGGGCTTGTCCCTGGGCAACAACCTGTTGTCGCTGTCGGCGGCCGTTGTGGAGTAGTCCGGAAGGAGGGTCTTTCCCTTCTTGGACCCTTCGGCCTCCCCGGTTGGGGCGGCCTTCCTTTTCTTCCCCCCCCCTCCCCCGGCTGGGGGGAGAACTTTCCTCTTCCACCTCCTCGTCTTCATGGGAGGATTGCACCTCGGAGTTTTCGGGCGATGAGTCCGATATAACCCGGCGCCGGAGACCCTTTCGGGTCCCCGTGGCCTTCTTCTTGGCCTTCTTCTCCGGCACCTCATAAGGTGCCGGAACCAGCATCTCCGTTAGGAGGGCATCTGCTGGATCTTCGGGCAGGGGCTGGACAATCGATCTGCTCCGCTGTCTCGACCCAGTCCTGCAAAATAGCGTGGGGGCTTAGATCCCGCGCATGGTCAAACTGGGGAAAATGAAAATCTTATAAAGATATAAAGGACTTACCGGATTCGCAGGGCGCTTTGCGCTGGGTCCGCGGTCCTCGGTAAGAGGAGGTGGTACCTCAGTGCCCTTGAACAGCACCCTCCAGACGTCCTTGCGCGTCGTGTCGTAGAGCTCTCGCAGTGTCTGGTGCTTGGCCGGGTCGAACTCCCACAAGGTAAACGCCCGTCTTTGACACGGGAGAATCAAAGGAAGAGCATGACTTGGACCACGTTGACGAGCTTGATTTTCTTGCTCATCATGTTTCGATGCATGTCCGAGTCGGTCAGCTCTACTGGGAACCCAGGACAGGCCCTTCTCTTTCCAGGAGGTGAGCCGCGTGGGGATTCTGGATCAGAATTTGGGGGCCGCCACCCAATTGGTGTCGCGCGGCTCGGTGATGTAGAACCACCCCGATTCCCACCCCTTTATGGTCTCCACATAGGAGCCTTCGAGCCAGGTGACGTTGGGCATTTTGCCCACCATGGCGCCTCCGCACTCCGCTTGCTGGCCAACCACCACCTTCGGTTTAACATTGAAGGTCTTCAGCCACAGGCCAAAATGTGGTTAGACGCAGAGGAAGGCCTCGCACACGATGATAAACGACGAGATGTTGAGGATGAAATTTGGGGCCAGATCGTGAAAATCCAGCCCGTAGTAGAACATGAGCCCGCGGACAAACAGGTGGAGAGGAAATCCCAGTCCGCGGACGAAGTGGGTAAGGAAAACCACCCTCTCATGGGGTTCTGGAGTAGGGATGATTTGCCCCACATCTGGCAGCCGGTGCGCGGTATCCGCAGCCAGGTATCCGGCTTCCCGTAGCTTTGTGATGTTCTCCTCCGTAACGGAGGATACCATCCACTTGCCTCCCGCTCCGGACATGCTTGGAGTGGCTTGAGGAGAAAGACGCGAACTTGGGCACTGGAGCTCGAGTGCGCAAGAACGGACGAACTAGGGGGAAGAAGGCGTAGGTGAAAAGGGTGAATCCTTGTCCCTTTATAAGGGTGGAAGAGGCGATGCGCCTCCCCACTCACCTGGTAAAATTGCTTTTTCCCCAAGCGCCGTAATTGATGGCGCGGTTGGGTTACCCACACCCGTATTGATGAGAATCCCGTGATAAGGGGACACGGTCTCTGCTTTGACAAGACGTGCCAAGGAAACTGCCTCGCGATATGTGCAGTGGCTGGTTGCGAAAAATGGTTCAAATAATGACTGGGCCATGGTGTGACATCATGCTTCGGAGTGCGTCAGCGGATTAGATTTGTGGAAATATTATTCTCTCTGTGGTGGTATGTGGAATTTGTTTTGCAGAGCCGGACACTACCCTTTGTGTTCAAGATCTTCTATGGAGTATTCGGAGGAGGAACCTGCCTTGCAATGCCGAAGACAATCTGCGTGCCGGACTCATCGTCATTGAAGCATGGTTCAGGGGCTACTGAGGGAGTCCTAGATTAGGGGGTCTCCGGACAGCCGGACTATATCCTTTGGCCGGACTGTCGGACTATGAAGATACAAGATTGAAGACTTCGTCTCGTGTCCGAATGGGACTCTCCTTGGCGTGGAAGGCAAGCTTGGCAATACGGATATGTAGATCTCCTCCCTTGTAACCGACTCTGTGTAACCCTAGCCCCCTCCGGTGTCTATATAAACCGGAGGGTTTAGTCCGTAGGACAACAACAATCATACCATAGGCTAGCTTCTCGGGTTTAGCCTCTACGATCTCGTGGTAGATTAACTCTTGTAATACTCATATTCATCAAGATCAATCAAGCAGGAAGTAGGGTATTACCTCCACCGAGAGGGCCCGAACCTGGGTAAACATCGTGTCCCCCACCTCCTGTTACCATCCGCCTTAGACGCACAGTTCGGGACCCCCTACCCGAGATCCGCCGGTTTTGACACCGACACCAGTCCCTCCCTCTATTCCCCCACACGTCCTGTTATTCTCCGGCGACGTCAGCCCCAACACGCACCCACACCCGAGCCTGTCAACCCTCGTACTCCCCTCCGCCTGCGACTGGACCGGCGCATCTTCCACGGCTCCTGTTCGTTCCGTCCGAGGCCTCGCTATCGTCCTCCGCCTTGCAGCCTTTGTTCGCTAAATGCGTGCGATGCGCCGCCCTCTTGCGTTGTCAACGTCGTCAACAACCGAGAGGAACAAGGAGATGACTGTACGTGGAGAGGATGACAGTAGGGACTCACCAGCGTCATGGCAGTACGCAAGCAAGTGCCTCTATATTACAAGCCCAAAAATATGGTTCCTCCTAATGGTTGGTGATACGTCTCCAACGTATCTATAATTTTTTTATCGTTCCATGCTATATTATATTCTGTTTTGGACATTATTGGGCTTTATTATACACTTTTATATTATTTTTTAGACTAACCTATTAACTGGAGGCCCAACCCAGAATTGCAGTTTTTTGCCTATTTCATAGTTTCGCAGAAAAAAAATATCAAACGGAGTCCAAACGGAATGAAACCTTTGGGAACGTGATTTTCGGAACAAACGTGATCCAGAGGACTTGGACCCTATGTCAAGACATCAACTAGGAAGGCACGAGGTAGGGGGCGCGCCTACCCCCCTGGGCGCGCCCTCCACCCTCGTGGGGCCCATGTTGCTCCACCGATGTACTTCTTCCTCCTATATATACCTGCGTACCCCCAAACTACCAGATACGGAGCCAAAAGCCTAATTCCACCACTGCAACCTTCTGTACCCGTGAGATCCCATCTTGGGGCCTTTTTCGGAGCTCTGCCGGAGGGGGCATCGATCACGGAGGGCTTCTACATCAACACCATAGCCTCTCTGATGATGTGTGAGTAGTTTACCTCAGACCTTCGGGTCCATAGTTATTAGCTAGATGGCTTCTTCTCTCTCTTTGGATCTCAATACAATGTTCTCCCCGTCTCTTGTGGAGATCTATTCGATGTAATCTTCCTTTGCGGTGTGTTTGTTGAGATTGATGAATTGTGGGTTTATGATCAAGTTTATTTATGAACAATATTTGAATCTTCTCTGAATTCTTTTATGTATGATTGGTTATCTTTGCAAGTCTCTTCGAATTATCAGTTTGGTTTGGCCTACTAGATTGATCTTTCTTGCAATGGGAGAAGTGCTTAGCTTTGGGTTCAATCTTGCGGTGTACTTTCCCGATGTGATGAGGGCAGCAAGGCACGTGTGTATTGTTGCCATCGAGGATAACAAGATGGGGTTTATATCATATTGCATGAGTTTATTCCTCCGCATCATGTCATCTTACTTAAAGCGTTACTCTGTTCTTTTGAACTTAATACTCTAGATGCATCTTTGGATAGCGGTCGATGTGTGGAGTAATAGTAGTAGATGCAGGCAGGAGTCGGTCTACTTGTCGTGGACGTGATGCCTATATACATGATCATACCTAGATATTCTCATAACTATGCTCAATTCTGTCAATTGCTCAACAGTAATTTGTTTACCCACTGTAATACTTATGCTCTCGAGAGAAGCCACTAGTGAAACCTATGGCCCCCGGGTTTATTTTCCATCATATTAATCTTCCAACACTTAGCTATTTTTATTGCCTTTTATTTTACTTTGCATCTTTATAATAAAAATACCAAAAAATATTATCTTATCATATCTATCAGATCTCACTTTCGTAAGTGACCGTGAGGGGATTGACAACCCCTTTATTGCATTGGTTGCGAGGATTTTATTTGTTTGTGTAGGTGCGAGGGACTCGTGCGTGGCCTCCTACTGGATTGATACCTTGGTTCTCAAAAACCGAGGGAAATACTTACTGTTGCTTTCTTTGCATCACCCTTTCCTCTTCAAGGGAAAACCAACGCAGTGCTCAAGAGGTAGCAAGAAGGATTTACGGCGCCGTTCTTGGGAGTCTACGCAAAAGTCAACATACCAAGTACCTATCACAAACCCTTATCTCCGCATTACATTATTTGCCATTTGCCTCTCGTTTTCCTCTCGCCCACTTCACCCTTGCCGCTTTATTAGCCCTCTCTTTTCCGTTCGCCTCTTTTTCGCGTGCCTCTTGTTTGCTCGTGTGTTGGATTGCTTGCTTGTGACGATGGCTCAAGATAATACCAAATTGTGTGACTTTACCAATACCAACAACAATGATTTTCTTAGCACTCCAATTGCTCCTCTTACCGATACTGAATCTTGTGAAATTAATGCTGCTTTGTTGAATCTTGTCATGAAAGATCAATTCGCTGGCCTTCCTAGTGAAGATGCCGCTACTCATCTAAATAGCTTCATTGATTTGTGCGATATGCAAAAGAAGAAAGATGTGGACAATGATATTGTTAAATTGAAGCTATTTCCTTTTTCGCTTAGGGATCGTGCTAAAGCTTGGTTTTCGTCTTTGCCTAAAAATAGTATTGATTCTTGGAATAAGTGCAAAGATGCTTTTATCTCTAAGTATTTTCCTCCGCTAAGATCATCTCTCTTAGAAACGATATCATGAATTTTAAGCAACTTGATCATGAATATGTTGCACAAGCTTGGGAGAGGATGAAATTAATGATACGTAATTGCCCTACACATGGTTTGAATTTGTGGATGATTATACAAAATTGTTATGCCGGACTAAATTTTGCTTCTAGAAATCTTTTAGATTCGGCCGCGGGAGGCACTTTTATGGAAATCACTTTAGGAGAAGCTACTAAATTCCTAGATAATATTATGGTTAATTATTCTCAATGGCACAATCGAAAGATCTACTAATAAGAAAGTGCATGCGATAGAAGAAATTAATGTTTTGAGTGGAAAGATGGATGAACTTATGAAATTATTTGCTAATAAAAGTGTTTCTTCTGATCCTAACGATATGCCTTTGTCTACTTTGATTGAGAATAATAATGAATCTATGGATGTGAATTTTGTTGGTAGGAATAATTTTGGTAACAACGCGTATAGAGGAAACTTTAATCCTAGGCCGTATCCTAGTAATTCCTCTAATAACTATGGTAATTCCTACAACAATTCTTATGGAAATTTTAATAAGATGCCCTCTGAATTTGAGACTAGTGTTAAGGAGTTTATGAATTCGCAAAAGAATTTCAATGCTTTGCTTGAAGAAAAATTGCTTAAAGTTGATGAATTAGCTAGGAACGTTGATAGAATTTCTCTTGATGTTGATTCTTTGAAACTTAGATCTATTCCACCTAAGCATGACATCAATGAGTCTCTCAAGGCCATGAGAATTTCCATTGATGAGTGCAAAGAAAGAACCGCTAGGATGCGTGCTAAGAAAGATTGTTTTGTGAAAGCGTGTTTTTCTAGTTTCTATGAAAACAAAGATGAAGATCTAAAAGTTATTGATGTGTCCCCTATTAAATCTTTGTTTTGCAATATGAATCTTGATAATGATGGGACTAAATATGATCCACCTTTACCTAGAAGGCGTTCCAAAAATTCGGAGTTTTTAGATCTTGATGCAAAAATGGTAAAAGCGGGATTGAAGAGATCAAAACTCTAGATATTAATGAACCCACTATTTTGGATTTCGAGGATTTTGATTATGATAATTGCTCTTTGTTAGATTGTATTTCCTTGTTGCAATCTGTGCTAAATTCTCCACATGCTTATAGTCAAAATAAAGCCTTTACCAAACATATCGTAGACGCTTTGATGCAATCTTATGAAGAAAAACTTGAGTTGGAAGTTTCTGTCCCTAGAAAACTTTATTATGAGTGGGAACCTACTATTAAAATTAAAATCAAAAATCATGAATGCTATGCTTTCTGTGATTTGGGTGCTAGTGTTTCCACGATTCCAAAGACTTTGCGTGATTTGCTAGGTTTCCGTGATTTTGATGATTGCTCTTTAAACTTGCACCTTGCGATTCCACCATTAAGAAACCTATGAGAAGAATTAATGATGTTCTTATTGTTGAAAATAGGAATTATATGTCCGTACATTTATTGTTCTTGATATAGATTGCAATCCTTCAAGTCCTATTATTCTTGGTAGACCTTTCCTTAGAACGATTGGTGCAATTATTGATATGAAGGAAGGGAATATTAGATTTCAATTTCCGTTAAGAAAAGGCATGGTACACTTCCCTAGAAAGAAAATAAAAATACCTTATTTATCTATTATGAGAGCCACTTATGGATTACCTACCAAAGATGGCAATACCTAGATCTATCATTGCTATTATGCCTGGCTAGGGGCGTTAAACGATAGCGCTTGTTGGGAGGCAACCTAATTTTATTTTTTATTTTTTTGCTTTTTGCTTCTTTTTAGAAATAAATATTTGATCTAGCCTCTGGTTATATTTGTTTTTATTTTTTAATTAGTGTTTGTGCCAAGCTTAACCTATATGATCTTCTTGGATGATAGTTATTTGATCTTGCTGAAAATTCCAAAAACTTTCTGTTCACGAAAATAATTGTTAAAAATCACCAGAACGTGATAAAATATTGATTCCAATTGATGATGATCAATAAACAAATTGTCTAGGTCTTCCTATTTTGGCTGAATTTTTGTAGTTCCAGAAGTTTGCATTAGTTACAGATTACTACAGACTGTTCTGTTTTTGACAGATTCTGTTTTTCGTGTGTTGTTTGCTTATTTTGATGAATCTATGGCTAATAAAATAGTTTATAAACCATAGAGAAGTTGAAATACAGTAGGTTTAACACCAATATAAATAAAAGAATGAGTTCATTACAGTACCTTGAAGTGGTGTTTTGTTTTCTTTCGCTAACGAAGCTCACGAGATTTTCTGTTAAGTTTTGTGTTGTGAAGTTTTCAAGCTTTGGGTGAAAGATTTGATGGATTATGGAACAAGGAGTGGCAAGAGCCTAAGCTTGGGGATGCCCATGTCACCCCAAGATAATCTAAGGACACCTAAAAGCCAAAGCTTGGGGATGCCCCGGAAGGCATCCCCTCTTTCATCTACTTCCATCGGTAACTTTACTTGGAGCTATATTTTTATTCACCACATGATATGTGTTTTGCTTGGAGCGTCTTGTATTATTTGAGTCTTTGTTTTTTAGTTTACCACAATCATCCTTGCTATACACACCTTTTGAGAGAGACACACATGATTCGAACATTATTAGAACTAGTAGAGTGCCCGTGCGTTGCCACGGGCTCTTGAAATAGCTTGCAAGAGTTACATGTTAACTTTTTAAGGCCTTGCCCCGCCGTAGATCCAGACCCCCGCCATTGATTCCACCCCACTTAGGCTGCTGCCTGCCGCCGCACTGCCCCATCGCCCCGCTCCGACCCCGCCCGCCTCCTCTCCGGCCGCCTCCGCCTCCGGTCCATCCTCCGCTCGGGCCCGCTCAGTCCGCCTCCTCTCTGGTCCATCCGCCGCCCCGCTCCGTCCGCCTCCGCCCCGCGCCGCATGCTGTCGCCCCGCTCCGACCGCCTCCGCCCAATGCCGCATGTCACCGCCCCGCTCTCCGCTCGGCCGCCGCCCGCTCCCCGATGGCGCCGAAGAAGACGCCGAAGGGCAAGTCCGGTTTCTTCGGCATGAGGGCGAAGCCCTCCGGAAACTTCGGACTGGAGTTCTCCGACGCCGGGCAGCGTTGGTGGCTCGGCACGTATCCCACTGCCAATGAGGCCGCGCGTGCCTATGACGTGGCGGTGTGGCGTGCCGAACGGCCGAAGACGGACCTAAACTTCCCGGAGGTCGAGTCCCAGGCGGTGGCGGAGTGCCTCGTGTCGCAGGGCATCCGGATGGAGATGCCGGCTAAGAAGGCCAAGAAGAGACCGACGGTTGTTATAGAACGCCCGTGCATTACTACGGGCTACAATCCATACAAATAAATCACACAAATGGTCATATCCAAGGTCAAATCTTATTTCTCTCATACGTCCCAGCATGTTAGGACATTAAGTGAGCTCCCCAAAATTTAACCGTCTGGATACTCCGGACGCCCCCAAATCCAACCCATATGTTATCCCAACATGCGGTCCCAACACGAAAACCCCACCCCACGACGCACACTTCCCTTTCTTGCCTTACCGCTCAGTTCCCGTCTTAGCAGGACATTTCTTGCTAGGGCCTTCTCCTTTAAAACTGGATAACCTCACCTCATCTTCGCCATGGCGCCCTCTCTCTTTCACGCGATACTAATGGACCGCTTGCTCATGCAGTTTGCTGCAAAGAATCTCACAAGAAATGTTATACATATGTCACATTGGTTCACTATCCTATCTATGATGCCGTGACAGTAGTTTAGAAACTCTCCTAGCACTCGAAATACCAGCAAAAAAATCTTCAAATATATAGCAGCCGCAGGTACCATGAAATAGGACACTTAACAACATTAGCCACAAGCAATCAATTTATGCACCAAGCACACTGAGCAGAAGCAACAAGCTATCAAGATTTCTTCTACTCACAGAACTGACAAATGTGACTTAACTCTGTAAGAAGCTCTGCCTTCAGAACCTAAAAATGGTAGAGTCCCATCACTACTTCAGCTGCTCTCTGATCTCAATAGAAAACATGGAGATCGTCTAAAAAACAAAGTAAAATTCGGCTGCACTTAAACAAGGTTACTAAAAAGAAACTTCTCAGGTGACGGAAGAAAATATAAGTAACTTCCACTTGACAGTCGCATCATTTGACATATAGATTTTCAGTTAGCATGGCAACTGAAGTGAGTCTATTGATTAAATTACATAGTTTATTGTTAAATGGTAAACACAGATTTAGAAGAGTTGCCAATGCCCATCATCAAATATGCTATCAGTATACTTATGTGAGCTACCAATGATCATCATCATCATCAAATATACTACATATACTTATGTGAGCTGCCAATGCTCATCTCAAGATAGGATTATATACCCAAAAGACCAGACCTTATATGGGCATTATTCTACAAAACAATTTCAAAAGGCTCACCATGTATCCACTATATAAAAGAGCTCTTTTTCCCTACATCGGCGAGTTAATACTTTGATATCTACCAACTGGAAGCACAGATAACTATATTTAAAAACAGGGACATCTGCTATCTTCATGAGTAAATAAACAGTAAGAAAGTAGAGGACCAAACCCAAATATTTTCATGAATGTTACAGATCATTTTTGTTAATGTGTAAGTACATCAAGCATGTTCTAACAAGCAGGAAAATTGTAGAAACATACAAATGATGGGCACTTCCTAATTCCTAGCTATCATGGAATCACTGCATGATCCATTGCACTGAGCACCTTCTGTGTGATATGGAGATGGGCAGAGGCAAAGATCAAGGAATAAAAATTCGAAAAGAATAAATAAGCTGTCAGTAAGCCAATAGAAATCGACATAGAAAAAATAAATAAGTTTACTTGATGGCCGATAGGGATCAACACATTTGGAGACATAACTACCACAACAAAGATTCCATCATTGTAATAATAGCCTTAGTGCTGAATTATACTCCTTAAAATATGTCTCGGGCATTTTCTTCAAGTACCTTGTAGGCAACAACAATGACAATGATTCTAGGGAATGAAATTCTCTCGCAACACAACCTGACTTGTATATACTGATTGTAAATTCACCTAGCTGTATGAAAATAAAAACCAATCGTTACATAGATTATCCAAAGAATTGATAAACAGACTTTAAGAGCAAAAGTGTTTTAACCTGAACTTCCAAGAAATCATCAAAGCAGAAGTGGCTTCCCTCCCATCAATAAACTTCCAGGTGAACAGGAGAAGCACAACCATGGAGAATCATACCTGAATACCTAAATGGAGAGTCATAATTGTCCTGGCAATAGCACATCTCTTTGTCCCTCCTATATTCTTCAATCACATCAGAATACTAAAATTGACCATACATCGTTTTCAAGAGAACAAAAATGATCGATCAAACAATTGGTCTAATTACCGAAAAAGGATTTTCCCCCGCTTTATATTATAAAGCAAACATCACCGAGTACATCCGAGATACCGAACAACGCACACACCACACACACCCAAGGCAAGATACAAAGATGCCAGTCACCGACACACCACCCCACCGACTACCAATAGAGAGGTGAACCGGACCAAAACGAAGCCAAGCCTCCAAAGCGGTGCCTCCAAGAAGGATACGACCATGGGTAGCCGCCACCGCCCGATCAGCAAAGATCAGGTTTTCACCCGGAGCAAGACGACAAGAGTGTGAATGCCGCGACGGAACCTTCAGGAAGGGTACGGCGGCAACGGCCACCGCCATCACCGCCAGTCAAAGGATCGACAAGTGGTGTACCCCGGCACTCACACCCCACCGATGAACCTTAACTCCGTCATCCGCCCGCAACCACGCCACCCACGCGGCCATGTTTTCCTGCCCGCACCTGAGACGCACGCTCCGCCCACGAACGTCACGCCTCCCACCGCCAGAGCCGCCGCCCTGCAACCAGACAACCCCGAGACCACCACAAAGGCCCCAACTTTGGACCAACCGATGGCCCTCGACCAACGGAACCACCCGCAGACGCTCCGCTGGTAAACCTGTGCCAACCCGCCCACGGCTGAGGAAAGGGGGAGAAAGGGGAGCGGACGAATCCGGACCGGCAAACCGTGCCGGCGACAGGTGACGCGACCGCATCGAGGCCACCCAACCCTCCAACCAAGCTCCCCGCCGAACACGGGGAAATGGGGAGAAGGAGGAGCGGACGCATCCGGACCGGCAAACATGCCGGCGACAGGTGGCGCGACCGCATCGAGGCCACCTATCCCTCCTACCAAGCTCCCCCGCGAGCACCCCCATGTCGCCCCACCATGGTAGCTGACACATCTCCGCAAGGCCATCGACAACCGTGAGCCCGCCGACAAGGGGGACCAAATCAACCCGCAGCTACATCCATGGAAGCTCACCGGAGATGCCTCCTCGCGCCGTCCGTCGATGTCCGAGCGCCAGGCCAGGAAGGTTCTGACGCAGACTCGACCAACACGCCCCGCCAGCCACCACCACTGCGCCGCCACCCCCACCAGCCGGCTGAAGGCAGGCGGCCACCCACGAATCCTTGTCGCCCGCGACCGCACCACCGCAGCGCCAAGCCGAGTCGGCCCAGCCACTGGAGCCCGCCACCGACGCCTGCCTTGTCGCACGCCGCCACACCGAGATCCGCCCGCCGCCATGACCGCCCGCACCAGCCGCTTCGCCGCCCGCCGCTCCACGCACCGCGCGTCCTCCGACGCCCATCCTGTCAGCGCCATCACCACGCCAGCGCCGCCGCCTAGGACAGCGAGGCACCCGATCCAGCGTCGGCCCGCGCCAAGGCACTGGAGGGGAACGAGGAGGCCGGCCGCCCGGGCGGCGCGGCGAGGGACGAGGAGGGGCGGAGAAGGAGCTGGCGGCGCAAAGGTTCCTCCGTGCCGCCTAGCGAAGCGGCGGGAGGAATTGGTCTAATTCAAAAGTTTGTGTCCTTCATTCTCCAATGGTGGAGGCAGATGGTGTTGTGGCGAGATCAGGGAAGTCGCGGTGGCACCGCGTGCTCTTTGATGGCTGGAACAACAGCGGCCGAGCTGTTGTTGGTGGTGGCGGCGGTACTTCCTCTTTGATGACTGGAACCGTAGGGTAAGTTGTAGGAGTAGGAGGCGGAGACTTGGAAGTCCACCCTTGGTTTGATGATCCAGAGAACGAGGCGACTCTTGTTGTCGAGCCGGCTTGCGAGGCTGAACCTTTGCACATCTTGCATTATTCTCGCCGATGATCTGAAACAGCAGGATATGATTAAGTAGCAGTTCGAAAAAGGAACAAATTACAGTTTCTCATGATTCATACCGCATTGGCGGAGGCTTTGATCGGGTCGAATGGGAGCTCGGAGCCTTTGAGAACGTACTCTGTTCATTGCGTGAGCAGCAGCAGATCATCCACAGACAGATCGTGCCACACGAATCCAGTCTTGTAGCTCCTGCATTGCATCGTTGCCTTATGAATAAACACAATATTTGTCGGATAATGCATGTGTCTCGAGATTGATGGGTATATGTATGTACGCACCTCTTGCAGGACCAGAATACTTGGCCACCATGCCCTTCCCTCTCGTGGCCCAGCCGGCCAATCACATCTGAAAAAATTGCAATCATTCATGGTAAGTCATCATCCTACAATAAACTACTGATCAGGCACCAATTGCAACTTACTAACTAACCTCGCAGGTAGAGGCCTTGTGGGGAGGCGAGGGTCACCTCCATGAAGTGTGGGTGCTCTAGGTGGTGGTTGCGGCAGAGGTAGTACACCACCGCCGCCCTCGTCCCTGGCTCAGCCTCTTGGTCACCGGTGGCGGCTCCGGCTCCACCCTGACTGCCTTGGTGCGCATCCCGGACGGGCTGGCGCGCCGCCTCGCCCTCCCCTCCATCGCTCTCCGTGGATCCTCCGACTATAAGGGTGTATGTGTGTGTATGTACAGTCTGATCAACCTACACCGCAGACATTATCGTAAATAGCAGTCGGTGACCAATCAGTCTGATCCTCCTCTGTCTCTCTTATCTATAGTAGAGTGCCCGTGCGTTGCCGTGCGTTGCCACAAACAATACATGTATATATATCAAGTTCACAGAGGCAATAGAACAAATTATCTATAGTTTCCTTGTGCTCTAGATTGTAGGTTCATCACAGGTGCAAGATAAGAGATTAAATTGCTTTGAAAAATATAAAGATAGCAAATGAAAAAATCAGCCGCTGCCTACCGGACTCAGGTTGGCAGCATACAAACATATATACAGACCATGAATGTACTATGACATCAGAAGAATATACATTAATCTGCCATATTGTAGGGAAACAAATCTGGAGCACAAAGTAGAGATACACATGTAACACACGTGCATGATATAACATTACCTGAATGTAACAAAATATAATTGTATTTTCTAATGGAACAAAATAGAGCTGTGGGCATTAACACTGTATCTGGGCATGGTACTCAAGCTGCTTCTTTATTTTTTGTTCTTATTACATCATGTACACTTCAAAGAGAGGCGCCGACTCTACAACTTTTCAAGCATCAAACTATATAAGAGTAATTACCCGTGCATTTTGCCACTGTTTGTTAGAAATACATCACATCGTAGATGCAGAACCCATTTTCTCTTAGGTCAATAACAAACATTAAACCTTCGAGACGGGATTAGCAATTCCGTGGAACATTAACTTCTCCCACTGGTACAATACACTATTCAATTTTGATGCTTATTTTAGCAGCATGGTAAATGCCATTTGCTGCTTCAATACACTATATATGCATGGTTATGCAAATCAAAATTGAAAGATGGACTACTGCAGAAGTGTAGAAAACATGCATGGTGGTGCTGTAAGAGTGAATACTTATTTATGAGATAAATCGGCATATGAGCTGATACTGTATAAATTAGGAAGACAAAATTGAACTATGCACCATTGAAAGACAAATTATGAAGTCCACATTTTTGCTGAGACATATAGCAGATTTATATTAGCATTCAACATCTATTCACAGAAGACAAAAAAGGTCAGTCGATTTGCAAAGCACACATCTGCATGAATGATGATCAGTTCTCAGGGTAAAACTAACTGTAACATGCCTCTCATTATTATTTTTGTTAGAGAAGAAGTTACATTTGCCAGGTACTAAAATTGTTGGGGTTCCAGACCTTGGGTTATCTGAAGTGTGGGTAACTTGTAGAGGTTAACAGCATGGACATCATTCCTATTTGAGGCACGGGCAAAAACATGTCAGAATGCAAGTATTCAGGTCATGTATCCCGTTGTTTCTGCTTCTGCAATGAATATGTTGAAAGGTGAGTTACCTGCTAGGGAGAGACTCAGCTCAGTGTCCGCAGCTGAAATCAGTGTATCCTCTTTCTGTCAACCTTCTGTATCTTTGAATTCTTAAAGCTCATGTCATGGTATTTGCTTCAAGGACAACAAACAAATCAGGTATGTGATCCAACAAGAGAAAGGCAATTTAACAAATCCATTCAGAAATTGAGAGGTTGATAGCATTCTACTTATGTGATGACTGCCTCGACCAAAATCCATATATCTTGGAATATGCAGGGCACCAATCAGAACCATATTAAAGCAGTAGACAGAGAGGTGCGCAAAGGAGAAATAAATGCAAGAACAGAAAAAGGGAAAAGGAAAAGGAAAGTGATGTGAATTGATGACACGACGAACATACGACCTCGAGCCCTTATCACCTACAGTGCAACACGGAGGAATGAAGAAACAATTTGTAGTCCCAAGACTGGTGCTGGATTCTACATTGTTGAATCTTTAGATGCATTGGTAAGTGGATATATAATGAAACTGCAACAATACAAAGCTAAATAGATTCTTATAAAAGGATTAAATAATCAACTAAAGGCATGTCCAAAGATGAAAATTATTTGCATCAGACCCATCGGAATTAGCTTTTGCCATGTAGTTTATGAGCTAGAACTGAGCATTTAGTAATCGATAAAAGCATCAAGCATCATCAGCTATAAAACAAACTACATTTTCTAATAAGATGGCACAGGCATGAAATGCCGAAGAAGCAGTCATGAGAAATCTGGACCTTCCTCGAGTTGCCTTTGTGTAAATAGGAGGCATTTTTGTCTATGTAACCCTGATAGCACAGAACCAAGCATGAGAAATCTGAACCTTCCTTGAGTTTCCTTTGTGTAAACAGGAAAATTGAAATCCTTTGCCACACATCTAAACCTTTCAAGAAGCTGCTATCAGGGTTACACAAAGGCAACAAAAACTACTCTGAAAATTTCATTGATAGCTAGAGATCTTGGTCCTGACAAGCAAAATAGACAGTCATGTTTTTATTTGACAAAAGAATCTAGCATATTTACTTCAGTTTAATTAAACCTCCAACGGAGACTAACAAATGATGGAGGATGCAGCCATCATTGCAAAAGCTTCGCCAGCATCAAAAGTTGGAGCACCCCGCTGAACGGATAAGGTACTCTTATACTACATGCTCACACTGCCAAACACTCCATAAGAATAATAAACAATAACATTCAGATTTATTTCAAATGGTAGAATATTCATCAAATCAAACAAATCAATATTGCTTGACGTGATCTCACTCCTGCGCAGTGCTTGCTATGTGTTCATCATCTACTTACGCCTCATTGGTGTTTCGCTTCGTGGCTGAGGACTTCGACGATCAAGAGGCGTTTCTTTTGTACTCCATTCGTTCCTAAATAGAAGTCTTTATATAGATTTCAATATGGACTACTTACGAACCAAAATGAGTGAATCTACTTACGCCTCATTTTTCACCACGAATGTTATTTCGTGGTGAAAAATTTGCAAGATGCTAAAACTTTTTATCTAGTTTCATGTCTCAAAATTTCATATTTTTTCGATTTTGTTTTTCATTTTCTTTTGAATTTACTGTTCATGAATGGTGTAGGTGCATCTGGGAGTAGAAAATCCACTCTGTTACATTTTTATATTGCATGGTTTGTTTCATGTCTTGTAAGCTGATCCTACAGCACCATGCACCTTGTATCGTGTTTCTTTTGCCTTTTCTATTTTTCAGGGTGTCATTAATTTAATGTCGGGTCTATGCCTTCTTTCTAAAAAAATCAAGATGTTCATGTAAGCAATGTAGGAGCGATAACCCACCTCTCTTTGCTTCTCTTCTTTTCTCTTGTCCTGTTGCGCGTTGAAAATATTCTCTGACTTCTTCGGAGTGCCATCCGTCCATTCCCAAATTCATGCGCAGACTCATGGCGAAGTTCCACACGGCTTGTTCAGATTTGACTATGCCATGACTTCTCAATTTTCTGACAAGGATTGGTGCAGATCTAAATAGGAAAGGTAACAAAAAATAATCATCAGAGTCATGTTGCACCAAAATCAAACAATTTCTCTATATCTCCGCCACTCAGTCAAAATGTGTGTGCACTAAATTAGAGAGCACATGAGAAACTGTTTGAGCAGCATAAATGGATGATTACTGCGGTTGTGAGCTCTAATTAAGCTAGGTGTTCTTGCATACAGTAATCGAAACGAATGGCACAACCGAACTAACGATGAGCAATATGATGCACATAGATTACAGGTGCCCGAATCTAACCTAGAGATAGAAGCTTGGTGATGCCTTCGGCAAGTTCAACGACCTCGCCGGCCCGCAGCACAGGGTCAACCGTGCCGTGACAACAAAGGACCCTGAGGGCTGAGGCAATCGTCCACGACGTGATCTTCCTCATCTGGATTGTCGAAGTCTTCTCACCCCCAGCCCTCGGTCGAGTTGCCGTCGATCGGGAGTTCCGAGGATTGAGTGGTTGTGCAGATCAAATCGGCGGCCATCAAGACCTGCGGCGCTCAGCAAGGAGCTATGCGGGCGGCACCATAGAGCCACACGAGCGACATGGCGAGGTTAGGCGCTCCTTGGCCGCGGAGGCGGCGAGGGAGAGACGTAAGCGGCGGCGTGGTGGCGTGCTTCAATGACGGCGAAGTCCCCGGCAATGGCGGTGCCCCTCCGATAGCGACGCAGCGCGGTCGATGGTGGGAAGGCGTGACGGATCGACCTCTCGCGCAGCCCGGCCGCCACCGCTTCATAAGCGAGAGAGAGATGTGAGAGGATGGGACTTCCATGGGAGAGAAGAGAGGATGCGTTGACCTGTGGAGCTCGCCGTCGGATGCGTCATGTGTGCCGCCGCCGCAAGAGAGAGGTCATGGAGGAGAGACATGGTATGCGGCGCCGTTGCGATGCGTGAGTTGTGGGAAAAGACCGAAGCGATGCAGGGCGTGGCGGCGCGGGATCCGGCAGGTGGTCGGACAGGTGTGGCTGGAGGTGGGGGGAGGGAAGGGAGGAGGAGGCCGAGCCGAGCGGTGGCGCCGCAACCTCTACGACCCTAGGCGTGAGAGGGGATCGAGCGCATAGGAGAGGGAGGAGAGGAGCGTCTCATGGGTGCGGGCTGAACGATAAAAAAAATCGGTGGGAGACAGAGAGGCGAGACGGAAAATAACTCGACGAAAAATAACCAACGAAATTAAACCGGACGAAGGTGGAGGTGGAGAATCTGTGGGATGCGGGAGGTAGGATTGAGGATGAAAAAAAACCGGACAAAAATGATAGGACGAAAATAAACCCGGAACGCAGAGAGATACTCTATGTGCTTCACTTATATTTTTTTTAGCTATATAGTTCTGTTCTAGTGCTTCACTTATATCTTTTAGAGCACGGCGGTGGATTTGTTTTATAGAAACTATTGATCTCTAATGCTTCACTTATATTATTTTAAGAGTCTTAAAATAGCATGGCAATCTATTTATATATAGAAAGTACTTGACGGGATAATCAGAATAAAGATAATTAGCTTAGAAAATCTCACAATAATTAGAAATATCCGACCTTTAATTTGGTGTGTCTACTTCTAATCAACTAGGTACAACCGTTAGATCTTCGTAAACTAGATGGGCCCATGCGGTCACATCTCAACGGATTGGACCTTTAAATATCACGATCCCAACAGGTTTCAGCTATCAAACCATCCCACGATTAGTCAAGAAAAAAAACATCCCACGATCAGTTAAAAAACATCCCACAATTAAAATCTCACAACCCAATAGATTGGGCGATTAGACCATCCCACAACATAAATCTCATGATCTAACCGTTGAATCTAATAAGTCAGTATCATTAATTCGATCTTAGCCAATGAATTTCATTAAAGCACCCCACGCCCATTCAAGTCCCTACATAGGAAACTCTTTAAAAAGTGATTCACGCCCGCTCACGTCCCATACACGGGAAGATCTTTGAAAATCCCATAATAATTGGAATAGGATCAAAATCTGTTTCTGAGCGCGTGCTCAGCTAGTCCTGATATCTATGCCGGTGGTTCGCGTCAAGATCCGTACGTACTTCTGTATTGCAGGGTCGTATATGGGATTTCCCCACCCGTTGCAGTCGATCATTTATTGAGACCGGCCGTTGGCTCGCCGTAGTGGAACAGGGAGTGCGCGTGATGGCTCGGGCGATTACCTGGGCCAGCCTGAGCCGTTTTTTACCGTTCCACTGCGAACGGCGTTGCCCGGGCATAAATGCCACAACTGCTCAGCCGCTACCGCCCACCGCTGTCATTTACTCTGCAACTCTCCTTGCTCCTCATCCCGTTCCCATCTGCAACCTCGTCCTCTCCGCCATGTCCGCCTCGTCGTCGAACTCTCTTCCCATCCCAGCGGATTGGCCCCTCCCTCTCATGACGTGCCCATTCTGCGGGGCTCGGATCGTCACCTACGTCGCGAGATCTGGACAGCAGGCAGGGGAGCGCTTCTACAAATGCGTGCGCTACGATGTAAATTCTTCTTCAGATTCAGCCATTGTCGCATTTCAACGGATCAGTCTTCTAAGATCAGTCCCGCTTATTGCTTGTAGCCATCCCCTTCTTTTTTCATTTGCAGGCACAACAGTGTAGATTCTTCGAGTTCCAGGGAGTGTACTGCACTAGGATGACCCCCCCACCAGATCGCAGCCGCTCAGCAGCAAGCCGGAGCGCATGCAGCTGGATATCCATTTGCCGCCCAGCATGTTCCTGTGTAATACGCTGCCGAACTTGTAATGAAGCTACTGTTTTTTTACTTGCATGGCTGCAAATCCTTTTCATTGGGCTCTTGTATCCGATGCCATTATCTTTAATTAACTCGCCGTGAACCGCAACAGGCCATTGATTTTCCATGTGCAAATACAGTTTCCTGCTCGAAGTCCTTTTTGCTAGATAAGAGACGCATCCACTGTGTGCTACACACGTCAGAAGTTCCAATCTCATGCCCCGACATCATCAATCATCAAGCGGACGCCCAGGGTCCCCGGCACGCCAGCGACCTGTCAGCAGCGGAACATCAATGCAGTATCAGCTGGTGGTGCAGTTCCCGGGCCACTAGAGTTTGCTAGATACCTTCGCGAGACATACCCACACCTCGTATGTGTTTATGTTCTCATATATAATCAGCATTCGTAATATTCCGCTACTAACCCACGCTTCGTGTGCCATTTCTGCCGTGCCGGCAGCCGACGAGATTACCATGATATTAAGACAGCACAATGCGAGGGCCATTATGCACTTAACTAAGGCTAGCAACTCTATCCAGCAGGCTTTGTTAGAAGCAAAAAAAGGATTGCAGATGTATGTGTACAAGTTATCAGATAAAGTAATCAACTCAGCTGCCACCCGCTGTGTATGCTGCCGTGCGAGGGGCTTCACTGACTGCCCTGCATCTGGTGAGTCCCAAGTGCATCTCATTCAAAGCAAGTCATCTGTTGTTTATACTAAGTTTTTTTGTCAACGAGAGCTGAGACATTTTTGTTGTGCAGCCCATACTAATTCGAAGTCAGTAAGGTTTACCACGCCTGTTGCACAAAGGATTCAGGGTCAAAGGCTCGAACTATCTGACAGCGACGGTCAGGCTTTTTTTTTCTTTCTAATGTTCTGATTCTTTGCACCCCCCCCCCCCCCCCCTTTTTCTTTCTAATGTTCTGATTATTTGCACACCCCCCCCCCCCCCCATATTCATGGATCAATGTCTAGCAGCTAATTTTTTGCATTTCATTTGTTAACATGATCTTGACCCTTTTTTGTTTTCGGCAGCCACATCACCTGGTCCTTGCCGGAAACGCTCCCACAACGTCGACGACTATACATCTGTTACAAAGAAGTCAATGTCAGGAGGATCGGGTGGTCTGCTCAATTTTTTCAAGACCAATCTAATGTCTATTGCTCAAATGTATGCTGATCTACCAAACAATACACCAGCTACTGTATTTGGTCAATGTTGCACCAATCTACAGAAGCGAAAGTATGTATTCCAGCATGGTTTTGCAACTAATCCATGGGGAAAGGGGGTTGCGCCACATCCACCGCACGGACCAACCACGGACCTCATTGCTGACCATTTCTCGAAGTTACCCGAACAAGATCTTCAGAGGTGCTATTTTGTTGTCTTCGCCCTTTCCCTTCGCGCATGATCATTTTTGACTTTTGCAAGCTGACAGCTTGTTTTGCAAGCTGACTTTGCGTATTGTTATCTCCAGAGCGGTCATCCTAGATGGGCATGGCGCGCGGTCTGGCGGTGCACTTCCAAGACGCAACCTGCAAAAGTTTCGAAACTTAATTGCGTATGCCTGTGTGTACAAAAAAGTCTCTACATATTGTCTTTATGCCAATCATGCGTCGTGGCGATATGTTTGAGCACACCAGAGTTCTGTCACAAGCAGCAAATTGTGTTTGTCGCTACAAGCTCGATTCGACAAGGTTTTTTTTCATGTTTGCACGGGGAAGTTAAGGATGATGGATACACTTCATATATATAAAATAATTCTGATTTTTTTCCCTGAGGAACAAGCAAGGCAGCAGAAATTGATAGCAGTTTTTTCAGGTAATGCAGTTCCCCCCTATCCACAACCTGGTAATACACCATACGCTCAATCCAACAAGGTTTTTTTTCACGTTTGCACGGGAAGTTTCATGATGATGGACACACTTCATGTACATAAAATAATTCTAATTTTTCCCCATGAGGAACAAGCAAGCAGCAGAAAATTGATAGCAGTTTTTCCAGTTAATGCAGTCTCCCCCTATCCACAACCTGGGAATGCACCATACGGCTCCAGCACAGCAAAATAGGTAATGTGCAAAGCGATGGACCGACATGAAATTCATTGCTAACCTTTTAGTCCAGCCGGGGGCCTCTGGATTAACACGGTTGGTTGATTGAGCAGACCTCGCTGGAGATGCAGGTCGGCGCGGCGGTGCATCCTCATGCGCTTCAGTCGAGGCATCTCGCCCGTCCACCTGAGCCACCCCAGACCCACTGTTCTGCGCACCATCACCATGCTCCCCTTCCCGCTCATTCTGTAGAAGGTATAGTAGGGGGACCGGATCTGGCTGTTCTAGGTTATCAGCAAATTCCTCCCGAACGGGGAACCTATGAAATTGGAGGCGAATCGTCTGCATCAGTGCCTATTCTACACTTCTGTTATTCCCCATTCAATCTTATATACACAGCTCGCGCAAAGCACAAATCCAATGCGGTGGTTCGAGGGGAGTAGCAGATTGACTAACCTATCGACAACATCAAGAAGGAACTCCATGCCCTCCGCGTCCATCAGCACGCAGGCTGGCGGCGAAGCACCAGCGCGCCCACGAATTCACCCAACCTGACCTGGCCTGTCCCCCTATTTTTTTCCGCCCAACGCTGGTTGAGAACGGCGACCAGCCGCGGTCTCCAGAAGAGGAACGGTGCAACTGGAAGGAGACCTGGGCGTTTTTTTTTTCTCGGGACGCATGTGCACTTGTGGGGTGACTTGCCGATAGGCAGGCGGCTCAGACAGCGACACCCGTTACGGATCCAATAGCTGATCCATGGCCCTGACGAAAGGCAAACGTACTGGTCCACGGCCCAGGCGGATAGACACCTTACTGGGCCACGGCCCAGGCAGAGGGGGGCGCCTGCCGTCAGGCCTCCACGCGCTCGTACCCACTGTTCGATACCGTATTCCATCGTATATTCCTTTAATCGTTGCTCGCAACCACCGCGCCAGCTGGCTTTCTGCGAATCCCAAGACTGGAACAGACGGGCGAGATATTGGGAGCAGCTGAGCTCGAGCTCCAAAACGCCGCTCTCTTCTCAGATCCCGTACATAGGAAGATCTTTTAAAAAAGACCGTTCACGCGAAAAATGCAAATGGAGGCCGAGCATCAGGCAGGACTTTATCCTGTCCGTTCATGTGCGCTAGGGATCCGTGCTTGTCCGGTATTCTCGGCTCATGTCCCCTTGTATCGGTGGCAGGCGCGTGTATTAGAGGAAGAAAGGTGGAGCATTGGGCATGGAATCTTGCTAGCTCAATAGCTCCCTGTCCACTGTCCTACCCTACTCGAAGCAGGCTAGTAATGTGTCAGTGCAGCGAGCGCAAAACCTGTACCTTGACCGGCTCCAGCTGCACACAAAGCAGAAATCCGGCGTTGCTTGACTGTCCACCAGTTCTACCGTGCAGACGTGGAGGTTTGTTGGCCAGAGGACGTGGTAGTTTGATTATCATTAGCCAACCTTGGTTAAGCTCACAAGCATCATTTGGATCTCTTTATCTTGTAGTACGTACAAAGTTTGCCACCATCTCATATTACTGCTGGAAAAGGCTTTTGTTTGAACCCATTTTATATCATAGATTGTCGCAGTTGGCAAATGAATAAAATGCTCTCACTAGCCAATTTCGAGCATAATGAAACTGTTTACAATGTAAACATTTCTTTTAAGACTCGTTAGGACCAAACATGCGGCACACCTTACATTAGACAGTCAACTTATCTCCTCTAATGCAATCAGAAGATAGATAGGTGTACATGGTTCACATCGGCATCACATCCTGATAAAAATAGAGTTGCACGATTTAAGGCTACATCAAGTAGCACTTGTACACAAGTGCTACAACAACACGAACAGGGAAAAGCTCTTCACGCAGCAAGATCCTTGGTTGCCAGGGGCATGAGCTGCAGCAGCACAACTTGTACATAACCAAGCTAGCTATCAATAACAGCATCTGTTAACCGACAAATAATGCAGCAGTCACAATGCCAAACAATTAAAGCCAATAAGATACGTAAGCACCTAAACCATTAGCTTGCAGCTAAATAAGCTGAAACAGAACAAAACAATCTTGATTCCTGGTGTGTCAAACCAACACAAAGACAACACCAAAAAACAGTACTAAACAATCCTTCAATCCAAAAATTCAACTCAGACCAACCATTTACTTCCATATTCTCTCATTGACAAAATCTAGAGGTCAGTAAACAATCTGGTTTTCCCCAAGTACACCAGCGACTAAACTCCAACCCCCAAACACTAAACCATTTTTCTTTCACTAGAAGCACACCACATATCAGTTTTTGTATCAAAGATTATTCATAACCAGAACCAAGTTGCTTGCTACTTCCTTGATCTAAAAAAGCTGCTTGCTACAAGTGTAGAGGAAATCAAACAACAGTTCAACCGACCAATACAATAAATTGTGCATAAAAACAGTAAAAAAAATTCAGGAACTTACAGCACAACCATCGACGAAATCCAAGCCCATTATAAGTAATCCCCCTTGTCACATGCATCAGCTCTCTGCTAACCTGGAACCAAACAACTAGAACAACTCTGTTTACAAATCCAAATCAACCCAAACAGCATGAACTCTAAATCATAATGTATGTGTCTGATCTGAACTCTAATTTATCCTAAATTCAGTGGCACATAGTTCATCAGGATTTCAGAATCCAGGACCAAAAAAATATTCACTAGACTTAGCTATGGTCAGAGACTAACCCAAATAGCTAAGAGGAAAATTAGTAAGAGGCGCTATAGTTCAGATTATTCACTTGGAAAGCACACCCTCTCAACCAAAACGAACTGCCACCGGTAGCTTTGATGCACACGTGCACCCCGGCGAAACCAGCCAGATCAGCAGTACCAAAGGAATAAAAGGAACAAAATCAAAAAATAACCAAAAACGTGCAAATCTGGAACAAATGAACAACTAGGAGAAAAGCACAAGTACAGTCGTGATCCAGCCTCACCGACGGAAACAATGAAGAAAATGATTTCTCACGGCCAGATCCGTGGACGAGGACCGCGTCCTCGGAAGATCTTGTGTTGCCCAAACTCGAACTGATCTGGCCGCTGGAGTGGTAGATGACGCCGGATCCGGGTGGTTTGGCACTTTGGCCGCCGTAGTGGAAGAGGAAAAGCGCTCCAGCCGTCGCCTCGGTCACAGGCGCAGCGTTGGAGCGGAGGCTGGGTGTGGCGGCGCCATGAGCAGACGAGAGGTGGCCGGCGCAACGGGTAGAGAGAGAGAGAGAGAGAGAGAGAGAGAGAGAGAGAGAGAGAGAGAGGAGGGAGCTCGTAGCAGACGATGCTTCACGTGCGCAACCCCACGGCGAGGATAAGGAGAGGGATAGAAGCAGGCCGATGGGTCAAACATGTACGCCCATAGGTGTATCCTGGACCGTATTTGGATGCATAGGCTAACACGAGCCGACACAAACCTGCCAACCAGCCTGGCGGGATTCCAGATCCCAAGCCCATTCCAATGGCCAGGATACCGGCCTGCCTGATGCTCGGCCTCTGGAAGCCCGCACTCCCGTTCACGTCCTTACATAGGAAGGTATGAAAAAAACTAAGATTACATCCCAACTCAAAAAAAGGAAGTTGTCCTCCGTACCGATATTTTACCGGAAAGAAATATCTCCGTGAAGATATCATCGGGGTTTCCTGCTCCACCCATGCACCAAAACTTCCTCGAGAGAATCCTAGCGTTGTTCTTCTCCACAACTCCATGATGTCCTGGATTTTGAAGTTCCATCCAACATAGCGACAACTTGGACGCAGACGTACACGATGTCTTGGATTTTGAAGTTCTATCCACATAGCAACGGCTTGGACTCAGAGGTACACCATGAACTGTAAGAAATTTAGGGTTTTTGGTCTACCCCCTATTTCTCTGCGCTTATTCATGGTACCGCTCACAAATCGCATGTCTGAGGCTGGGGGGTAGGGACCTTCTTATATTGTTTTTTCAAAGAGTTCACCTCTTATACAGATATAAGATTCTTAGTTTTTTCCACTAGTTTCCGGGATAGAGTCCAGATCAAATTAACAACCACGATCATATTTGTCTGTTAACGGATTCTACCCGTTATGTCCCTGGAGCACGCGCTTGTGAGCAACGCGCCATAATAGAGTGTAAATTCCTCTAATTATGTAGATCAACATTAGGGCTGTAATCTAACTATACGATCTAGCTCCTTCCAATTATCAGTGTACCCGGGTAGTCTTTCCAATATAACTACTATATTGTATTCCACTGATAATCGACCAGCTTCCTCAAGGATATATTACTTAAGTACATTCCAGCAAGTAACAATTCCATGATGAACATGTAAAGCAATTCCATGTATAAAAACATGTATAATTTCATAATGAGGTATTCCGAATATTAACAATTCCAAGTAATTTGAATATAGTTGCAGGACACATAATTCCAACATCTCCCACTTGTCCAAAACGATCATTCAAATATTCGTAACCCCATAGTCTTGACATGCTTACCAAATACCTCATGACTAATAGGCTTAGTCAAGGGGCCAGCAACCAGGGTAACACTATGTCGAAAATCCAAAGAAATATATAGTTATACCTTCCCTCAGTATGTATCCTTGATGTGACACTTAAGATCACTAGAGACCTTTAGTTTCCGCCTAATTATTCCAGCATAGCTGTCCTCGGCGCCTCGAGTATTATTTCCTCGAGTGTAATTCCGCCTTTATAGGCACCTCGAGTATTTTGTTCCTCAAGTGAAATTCCACATCAATTGTTTTCCATCACATATATCAATAATATGATTAATTCCGCATTGAGTCAAATATATGATAACCATGTAGAATAAAATTTCCAAAACCACATAAATATCAAATCCAATCAGTAAATGAAACTCCATAAGCAACCATGTTTTGAAAGAAATTCCTGACTTCGGTCAGTGAACCTGCACCATATCAGTACTTCACAAAAAAAAAAGATATGCGTACCTGGACTTATTTCTCATCTCGTAGATATAATAATAGCTTCCTCAGTGTGTTTACCTTTGAATTTCAAAACAAGTGACAGATTGTGATGCACTTTCCACAGTCTTATATGATGTGTGAGATTCCCTTAGCTACTCGTCTTTCCTTCCACTGCTTGAATGCAGCATAAATTTTGAAAGCTAAGTTATGATAACATAATGAAGATACATACGCATTCCAGTATCATTTATTATTCCACTTTTCTCAGTAGTTCAAATATATTTCCTCACTGAGTATGATTCCCTTTATCAAAGGTATTTTAACAGGTTTGCAATTTTCCATAGAGAAACATTTCAAAATATTTTCTATGTATTTCCAATCGTAAAACATAGGATGTTTAAAATGTTCCTTTCATATGGAAGTTAAAAGATGACCCATCTTTCACTTCCATCAATCTATATCATTGCAAACAACAAAACAATATTAACATATACAATAATAATGCAAAATACTTTACACTTACATTTGTAGGTGACCGTCTTGCTTCATTTAGAAAACCATATGACCTGCTATTCTATTGATGTGAAGCTTGTTATAAGACCATACGTTAATATACTCAATTAGCAACCATGTCTTTAGTTCCCCTTTCTCAAAATTCCAGGAGAGAGAGTTTCCACAAGGTATATTTCCCTTTGTGTGAATAATTGAATAACAAGAGTGACATTATAATATTCCAGCGAGCCAAATATCCTTTCTTTTTTTGTCCAGAATTGAACAAAAAAGAAAAAAATCACTTCCAGACAATAGGCTTGCAATTATTTGGTATGATATTAAGTTCCCAAACTATGCTCTTCCTCATTTGAGTTTATTCCTTCCCTCAATTCTTCCACCCATAGTTAACATTGAAAAAAAAAACTTAAAGGGATTTAGCGATTCCTCTAAAAATTTAGAGTGGCATGCCCCAACAACGTACAACTATTATCCAAGCATGATATTCCGAGCTAATTCCTCCCACTTATCCTAAGCATGTCATGTTTGGAGTGTCACTTGTAGTTTCTCTGGGGTCAAGATTATATTACAATATGATTGTTAATAATTCCACCCTTGATCATACAAATTATTGTGTTCCTACTTTCCACCAGTTTTCCTTTTCCAGATAACAAAGGAAACACCCTTTGATCCACTAGAATAACCATGAAAAAACAACCCTGGTGTGCGCTTTGTAATAACTGAGAATTTCATGCCAAAATAGAACATTTCCTTCCAGTCAACTGATTGTAGTAGATTGAGAATGATATCAACAAATGTCAGTATGCAATGCTTCCAAAGAAACAAGGGAGTACACAAAACATTCAATTCCTCCTTTCAATTGTGGAGTGTACGGTATATTACAATGGTGAATAGTTCCATGCTCTCTACATACAAACAATATATCCCCGAAGTGTACTTCCCCCACCAATCAGTTGTTAAAACTATGATATTATTTAATCAACTGATTTTTCACTTCAGTATAACATGTGACCAACACAATAAAACCTTCTGACTTGTATAATAAATGATAAACTTAACCATATAAAAGTGTAATCATCGAAGAGTGGGATGAAATAAATAATCTGACCTCTAGTGGGGATGTCCAAAGAAATATCATAAGTATAAAAAAAAAGATGTGAAGCCCTTTCATCTCCTTCCACCTTAATAAACAAGGTGTATTAAAAAAATGCTTCACATGTACCATAGTCCTCCCACTAGAGTTCAAAATTCCAGAATCAATAAGCCTCTTGATCCAGTTCCAAGATATGTGACCAACTCATTGATGATGTAGATAATAAGATTCCAAGCATGTGTTCCCATTGTTGATATTCCTCCATATGGAGTTATCTTCGCAAAATATAAACAGTATGGTTTGCAAACTTCCAATGGACATCAAGAAAGGTAGATCATTGTGTGAAAATCCATAATGCACTAATTTAACTATTGAGCAATATTTCCATTCTTCCTTTTCCAAACAGTATGTCATAATCAATAGATTCCAAGATATAACAATAAAGCAAATCCGTTCTTACTGAAGTTTCACAGTGTCCAATAACAATAATACTTTCCTCCACAAGGGAGTTTCATGGCAAAATTTCCAATTCCAAAGTGTATAAGATTTAGCAGCAATGACAAAGCATAGAAATATATATATAATTTCCTTTGGAACTGTTACAATGTGAACAAAATTGCTATTGCATTCCAGCAATATGAGACATAGCCACAATCCAGCTACATGAAAAAATATCCCTGAATAAATAAATATAGTGCAAATATTATCATTAGGCATACCAACAAATGAAGAGAAATTTCCTTGTCCACGGACTGACTCCCAACTTCCTCCACAAACAAGTGATGCTGAGTAATAAGATCTTTTCTAGATATGCATAATTTCCATGCTATCTTTCCACTGAAGTAATTGCCAGCCCATCCGGGCACTCATGATCTAAGGTCCTTGGATTTCTTTTTGTACGGACTAGTATTCTTCTGAGGAGTAAATATCATCTCCTTGTCATGAATTGCATGCAATAGATCTGAGAAAAAAAAAGTTAATCAGTGATCAAATAAAATGATTAAAACCATGGATGCGTTTGGTGCGTGTAGTCCTTCCGGCAAGCTGGCCGTTTCTTGCAAAAGTTCGTTCCACTTTCGTGTTATTTGGCTTCCTGCATATACCAAAGTACTACACGCCTTCGTATTGAAGCAGGAGAAGCAAAACTAGTTTCTCTTTTCCTTCAGCTATCCTTGCGAAGTGGCCGTTCAGAGAAAAAGCGGCATGCAGTGTCGGTTATGGCAAAATTCAACCGGTCGTCGTTTGTCCGATGGGATGCAACGAAACCATCCTGGCGACACATAGTCACGTACAGGCAGCGGTAGGATGGCAAGCTTGTCCACGTCTTCGGTTGTCAACAGGCCGCCGAACGCAGCGGAATTTCCTGGCCAGGACCTCAAGCCAGTGGTGCAGTCGGGTCGCGTGGGGCGCATCTAAGCGACACTGATACGGAGCAGCGAACCCAAGGACGCGAAGGTCTAGTGGCGACCTGGTGGCGAACTCGTCGATGCGGAGGTCACCGGCGGTAGTCCAGCTCGACTCGGCGCGGAACGACGCGGAGTCGACGGAGTGGACTTGGAGCGGCGGCTCCGAGAACCCAATCAAGAAAAAATCTTACGATTCACAAAGAGAGTTAATTTCCTCCACGGGGAGAATCTTGCATGGTGTACCTCGTATATGGGTTGGGTGCATGATTGAGACACGCACTAGCAGACGACGTGAAGTTTGCTTTGACTATTCTGGATCATACGAAGCCTCCAACAACTCGGTGTAATCAGCATGGCGCGAGCGCAAGCTGGCTAGCAGCGCCCGATCGGAGTCACGGCATATGGAGTCGTGCGATGAGGAGGATCCCGAGCGATCTGGAGGAGCAGAGTTTGATCCGGTGGCAGAGTTCGGTCCTGGTGGATCGGCTAGGATCACGGCGGCGGCGTGACCTAAACCTTGCTCAAGATACCAATGTAAGGGTTTTTGGTCTACCCCTATTCCTCTACGCTTATCCGTGGTGCCGCTCATAAATCGCATGTCTGAGGCTAGGGGGTAGGGACCTTCTTATATTATTTTTCCAAAGAGTCCACCTCTTATACAGATATAAGATTCCTAGTTTTTTCCACTAGTTTCCGGGATAGAGTCCAGATCAAATTACCAACCACGATCATATTTGTCTGTTAACGGATTCTACCCGTTATGTCCCTGGAGCACGCGCTTGTGAGCAACGCGCCATAATAGTGTAAATTCCTCTAATTATGTAGATCAACATTAGGGCTGTAATCTAACTATACGATCTAGCTCCTTCCAATTATCAGTGTACCCGGGTAGTCTTTCCAATATAACTACTATATTGTATTCCACTGATAATCGACCAGCTTCCTCAAGGATATATTACTTAAGTACATTCCAGCAAGTAACAATTCCATGATGAGCATGTAAAGCAATTCCATGTATAAAAACATGTATAATTCCATAATGAGGTATTCCGAATATTAACAATTCCAAGTAATTTGAATGTAGTTGCAGGACACATAATTCCAACATGAACTTCACCAGGGACTGAACACCGGCCTCTTCCGTCATAAGCACGGACGGCTGCTGGACGCAGGTGTCAGACTGGACGAATCAGTACATAGGAACTGGGGTGCCCTAGCATGTCCACCGTCTTCATTGGAATTGCGCTGCGCTAGCCCCTCTCAGGTGACTGGTGACTGTCACATCAACCTCCTCTTTTTTTCTAGGACTTGTTCTGTTCTTTAATTAATAATACTCTGTAGCACACCTAGAAGTTCATATGCATTACCAAGATATAGCACCCATCATTTGCATATACCCCCTTTCATTGTTTTCTTCGAACTCCTCTGTTCTCTAATTAATAGCACATATATAAGTTGATTTGTGCATTGCCAAAATATGATGTATCGACAATGAAGCACACCATGTTTCTTTTCTATCACAATGGTACACTAAAATAAAATATGCATATGCATCGGACAAAAAACTATTGATTCACTACTAGATTAGAGTACTGATAGACATCTCACTCCACATACTTTTCTGCCCAAAAAGTTTAATTTGACTAATGTATGTATTTGTTAGTCAGACTACTTAAATAGTCCATATAGTTTGATGCAAGAAGTTTGATGCTCAGATAACTCCCAAAGCTAATAATTGTTTTGTCAGCTGGACTACTTTAAAGAATTGTACTTGCTCCCAGGCAACTTGAAATATATGTCAACTACCTAGCAATGCATAGTTCTTCTTTGTGCAGTTGTGAAGTTCTTTATAGTGAGATGTTATGCCTAATATTTTATCCTGGTGAAGAAGCCATGCCAAAAATGGATACTTGGCTTACAAGTGCTGTGAAAGTCACCAGAGAAGAATTTTCAGGTTAGCAAGAGGTTAGACACTTACCTTTACTTCAGTTACCGATATTGTGCTTCAAGAACATTGTATGTAATATTGAGGATTGTCTGATCAACACTAGCCAGCGACGTCGCAACCTACAGTATTAACTCCGTCCGGCGTCCAAAACAACACCTCCAGCAGGCATCATATTCTGCACGAAATCAAGTCATTTGCATGATTCACTATATGCCAAATTGATGAATGGATTAATGGATAAACGATACTTGATCAATAAATAAATTGCTGATGGAGATACCAGAGAGAGTAGGGTAAATATTCGTAAAACAAGTTCAGTTGAACGAGATTTATATATATTGGAGAACAAGTTCAAATGAACTAGATTTATAAATATGTTTATGTGGAGATATCATTGGGTTGCTTACCATGATGAAACCAATAGAGAAACTGCAGAAAAACAGGCGGACAAGCAGAGAGCAAAGTTCAAACATCGGCGAGATTTAAGTCCTTTTGCTAGAGTCAGTTATTCAAATTATACATGTAAACTTTTAACATTACTTCTACATAGTTAAATTCTTTCGGTGGTGAGAATATAGGGATTGCTCTATGGGGATATTTTAACAAATATGGTAAATGGAGGTTTTGCAGAAACAGAAGATCATGATTGTCACTCCAAATTTTATCAAAGAAATCAAAAGTGAGAAATTTAAACTCTTTTCAATACCCCTCAAATCCAATGTTCTTAATCGTTTATCCATAACAGGGTCATTATTGCACACAATAAATGCATGTAGTTTATTTTGAAAGAGATGTTTATAAAACAATGATGGAAGTTGATGAAAGCACCAAAGGAAAAAATTAAAAACAAATATTTTGTAACAGAAAAACATTGGGGGAATTATAGAATTGCGGTAGGATGATGCTAAAAAAGATTTGTCTCTGCTATAATATACCTTTTTCTAATATTGTAACATTATCTGATCTGACTGGTCTGCTATTAAATTAATAATTTGCACGCACAACAAGAGCAAGAATTTATGAGATTATAACTGATAAGGTTGGTGGTACATTGTATGCAAAGTTTGCTTCTGCGACAAGAAAGGAATATGGTAACTATTAGCAATTCATGTAACGAGTGGCAGAAAATGTAGATCCATAGTGAGTATACTCTCCATCATATTAGGTACATACTTTAACTCAAGGTAAGCGATGAGATAGCAAGGCAACGTTTATCATGTTTAATGAGGTAGCACAAAGACGCTTAGGCAACATATGTGCATCTACCTTGCTAGAACAACATGATGGATTCACAAACACCATCCCAACTGTTATTCAAGACCTTACCTACTGGAGTACATGGAGAATTTTAAAGTGAGCTACATTTTTAGACTGTCGGTAAGCTTCAGATGGAATATCTCAACGGAAGAATTGAAGAGGTATGCTCATGTACATTTTATTATTTTGAAATAGTTTATCAAAAGTCGTACTGGAAATCCAAGGAACACAAGATTCTTCAAATTTCGTACACGAAAGTCACATATAATTAAATAAAAAGTTGTTACACTTCAAACTATCCTAAAAATAAATACTGACTTAACTATGCTAACATGATATGGTAGGATGAATATGGTCTACTACCATGCCGAAGTATTGCAAACACGCATCAACATTTGGTCGAAATGGTTCATCACTACCAAACATCGACATATATATTATGTGATATTTTATTACACAAGCTTATTATTTAGTGCAAACCAATAGTGAGAGCATCAGGAGATTGCTATATTTCATATGTACAATGCGATCATACCTGTTTTCATATTTAGTAATTGAATCTTAATTTTTCCTTGGGAAATATTAAAACTATGGCTAATCACAAATGTACTAATTATTTCTAAAGTTTGTTGAATATCAAGGCCTAACATTGCCAATGCCGGTCCCAAGCCCGGAAAAAAGTGAAGGGGGCATAAACAAATTAACAATACGCCTTAAGTTGTATTTTCTATAATATAAAAGAATTCTATCATCATTGAGTACCTTCACCATAGGTCAATTGAATGTACAGTACTAATTTGCATTGGTGTGTCTGCTCACACATATACTTAAATTTTTACAGAACTAACTTATCGGTATCTACCTCATTCAACAATTATACAACACTTACAAAAAGACTCGTAGGTTTTTACAAAATTTGAAAGAAAAATGGTGAAATATTTACCAATAACAAGCATTTCTTAATTACATTGTATTGGTTGAATCGCACAAACACATCAAAATGTTAAGAAAAAACCACATGGTATGTGTGGTAAGCCACTTACTATTTGGATGAAATTGAGCTATGATGATCTAGGTGATTAGATAATAGATTAAAAATCCAAACAAATCTAAAAAAATTAAGAAAAATGTGAAATATATAACTAAGAAAAGAAGAAGGGGGACCTGCAGGTCGGACCTCGAACTACGGAGATTGTTGACGCCGTGGAGGATGACGACGACGTTGCCGGCTACCTTGAGCGGGAATACCGACGATGTGCCTAGCCTGCGCACTTGGGGAAGACAACATCGGTAACATCCTAACACTGAAGCTGGATCCAAGCAAGCTGCGGGAGACGATATCCACGCCCAAATCAACTGCACGGACACCTACAACAGCGGCACCTTGCAGGTCAATCACCACGCCTCCTCCTTGCTGCAGTTGATCCTTGGGGCCTACTATCCCTCCACCGCCTTTCAAAAGCCTAGGATACGAGGAACCATACCAACTGCGGTCGATGGCCACACTGGAAACACCAGCAGCGGACGTGGCTACAGGTGAGCACGAACGACCTCAAGGCAGCAAATCAAGAGAGCAAGTGATGGGAGCTATCCAGCAGCAGCAATTTTGGAGTGAGCAGAGCGAATAAGGAAATGAGAAAGGGGATCGGGCCAGAGGAACATGTCACTGTGCGAAAGTGGAGAATGGGGAAGAAGTCGAGAAGACTACAGAATTGGGGAAGCGAGGAAATAGACTGGTGGGACCCATTAAACCAATGACGCTTTGTGCATGTAGTAGTGTGGGCACTGTCACACTACGAGATCAAACTATGTAACAGGAAAATATAAGCCACCTTTCTGTTTTTTTTTTAGAAATTGTTCATTCAAATCACGAATCAGTACAATGTAGGTGACCCTTACAAGTACACTGAAACGCAAAAACAAAGGACCATGAACACCTAGAGTACCCTAAGACAATCATAACACAAGAAGATCTCCGGAGCCCTGTGTCATCATCCCTGAATCTTGAGAGAAGACCCCTGCAGCAGAAGGATTTGCAATCAGTCGCAAACAGGTCATCATCTTCGACCATGGTACAATTGCTGCAACGCTGCTTCCTCCTTTCTTAACACCAGCGCTAAGAGGGCATGGACATCAATCCAAACACACCTGCAACAGCCATCGCCATCTTTGGCTTTGATCATACTGTTGACTGTACGTGTCTTAACTAAATCCACTAGGACCCTAAAAAAATAAACTCATTGGAAGCAAATACCTACCAAAAAAGTTTTCATGAATATGTATATTATTTAAATAAACTAAATCATATTATATAAATAAACTAAATCATTTACAGGAAAAATCACTAAGAATAATACGTCAATCTTAAATAGCATTAGCAAATTTACATATGACCACATCGAAACAATGAGAACTACTAAACTTATGTTTATACAGAAGAGAAAAAAACTAAGGAACATCAGAGAAATGACAAAACTAAAATTTGACCAACACGACTGATGATAAAAGAAAGTGTACATAAGCCATGTAATTAGCAAGAAAATGATGATGGGATAACAGATATATTATATATCAATAAATACATAAACATATCGAAGACAAAAATATGATTGCAAAATGATTATATTTGAAAATGATAGCACATTCGGTTTAAAAAATTCATTAGACAAATCAAATATTAGGCTATCATCATTAAACTTTGTAAAATTCTAGCCCGCGCATCGAGCGGGCCACTTTGCTAGTTTGCTTTAATTATAATATCGTGAGAAATTTGATGCTTGATAATTGTTTTGAGATATAAAGGTGGTAATATCATGGTTGTGCTAGTTGAGTAATTGTGGAATTGAAAAATACTTGTGTTTGAGTTTGTGATTCTCGTAGCATGCACGTATGGTGAACCATTATGTAACGAAGTCGGAGCATGATGTATTTATTGATTGTCATCCTTTGTGTGGCGGTCGGGATCACGCGATGGTTAACTCCTACCAACCCTTTCCCTAGGAGCATGCGTAGTAGTACTTTGCTTTGAAGGCTAATAAATTTTTGCACTAAGTATATGAGTTCTTTATGACTAATGTGAGTCCATGGATTATACGCACCCTTTCACAATTTTCTAGCCTCTTCGGTACCGTGCATTGCCCTTTCTCACCTTGAGAGTTGGTGCAAACTTCGCCGGTGCATCCAAACCCCATGATATAATACGCTCTATCACACATAAACCTCCTTATATCTTCCTCAAAACAGCCACCATACCAACCTATTATGGCATTTTCATAGTCATTCTGAGATATATTGCCATGCAACTTTCCATCGTTTCGTTTATCATGACACGCTCCATCATTGTCATATTGCCTTGCATGATCATGTAGTTGACATTGTATTTGTGGCAAAACCACCATTCATAATTCTTTCATACATATCGCTCTTGATTCATTGCATATCCCGGTACACCGCCGGAGGCATTCACATAGAGTCATATTTTGTTCTAAGTATTGAGTTGTAATTCATGAGTTGTAAGTAAATAAAAGTGTGATGATCATCCTTATTAGAGCATTGTCCCAAGTGAGGAAAGGATGATGGAGACTATGATTCCCCCACAAGTCGGGATGAGACTCCGGACTAAAAAAAAAGAGGCCATAAAAAGAAAGAGAAAAGGCCCAAATAAAAAAATATGAGAGAAAAAGAGAGAAGGGACAATGTTACTATCCTTTTACCACGCTTGTTCTTCAAAGTAGCACCGTGATCTTCATGATAGAGAGTCTCTCATTTTGTCGCTTTCATATACTAGTGGGAAATTTCATTATAGAACTTGGCTTGTATATTCCAATGATGGGCTTTCTCAAAATTCCCGAGGTCTTCATGAGCAAGCAAGTTGGATGCACACCCACTGTGACGCCCCCGATTCAATCGTACACTAATCATGCACGCAAATGTGTACGATCAAGATCAGGGACTCACGGGAAGATATCACAACACAACTCTAAAACATAAATAAGTTATACAAGCATCATAATACAAGCCAGGGCCTCGAGGGCTCGAATACAGGTGCTCGATCATAGACGAAGTCACGAAGCAACAATATCTGAGTACGCATATAAGTTAAACAAGTCCGCCTTAAGAAGGCTAGCACAAACCGGGATACAGTCGAAGAGGCGCAGGCCTCCTACCGATCCTCCTAACTACTCCCCGGTCGCCGCCGCCGGGCTGCACGTAGTAGTAGGCACCTCCGGGGTAGTAGTCGTCATCGACGGTGGCGTCTGGCTTCTGGGCTCCATCGTCTGGTCGCAGCAATCGGGTCGAGATATGGGGAAAAAGGGGGGACAAGGCAACCGTGAGTACTCATCCAAAGTACTCGCAAGCAAGGAGCTACACTACATATGCATGGATATATGTGTAAAGGGCCATATCAGTGGACCGAATCGCAGAATGCCGTAATAAGAGGGGAATAGCTAATCCTGTCGAAGACTACGCTCGCAGCCTCCGCCTTTGCAACATATAGAAGACAAGAGATCAAGTCCTCCAAGTAGCATCGCATAGCATAATCCTACCCGCGATCCCTCCTCATTGCCTGTTAGAGAGCGATCACCGGGTTATATCTGGCACTTGGAAGGGTGTGTTTTATTAAGTATCCAGTTCTTGTTGTCATAAGGTCAAGGTACAACTCCAAGTCGTCTTGTTACCGAAGATCACAGCTATTCGAATAGATTAACTTCCCTGCAGGGGTGCACCACATAACCCAACACGCTTGATCCCATTTAGCCGGACACACTTTCCTGGGTCATGCCCGCCGGAAGATCAACACGCCGCAGCCCCACCTAGGCTCAAAGAGAGGTCAAGACGCCGGTCTAAACCTAAGCGCAGGGGTCTAGGCCCATCACCCTTAGCACACCAAGACGCTATGCGGCCGGAAGCGTAATCTAGCCCCTTAATACAAGAGCAGGCTTACGTTCCCAAACCGGGCGCCGCCGCATCAATCGCCGACGCCACGGCGTGCTTCGGCCGATACCACGACGCCGAAAGTGCCCATAATCGCTCCACAGAAGTTGGTTAGTGCGTATAGACCAAATGGCCGACTCGGATCAAATACCAAGATCTCGTTAAGCGTGTTAAGTATCCATGACGCCGACTGTGGCTGTGCCCAGCCCACCTCTCTCCTAGGTGGTCTCAACCCGCCTGCCGGTCCGCCACAAATAACAATGGGGCTGTCGGGAACCCAGCCCACCTCTACCGGGATGGAGCCACCGTCCTTTCAAATTTCATCTCCTAACAAAGATTGCTGTAATGTAATAGTGTAAAGTATATAGTATATGCCCGTGATCACCTCCCAAGTGATCACAGCCCAAGAGTATAGCAAGGCGAGACGGACAAGAGTGTAGGGCCACCGATGGAACACTAGCATCCTATACTAAGCAAGAGGATAGCGGTAAAGGTAACAATAGTAGTAGCAAGGACAAAGCTATGCAAAGATAGGATTAATCGAAAGCAAGAATATGCTACACTACTCTAATGCAAGCGATAGAGAAGAACATGCGATATCTGGTGATCAAGGGGGGGGCTTGCCTGGTTGCTCTGGCAAGAGAGAGGGGTCGTCAACTCCGTAGTCGAACTGGGCAGCAGCAGCGTCGGTCTCGGTGTCTAGCGGAAGAAGAGGGGGAAGAAACAATGAATATTTAAGCAAACAGATGCATGACAAAGCAAAGCGTGATGCTAGGCGTGCCCTAACGCGGTATGTGATGATACCGGTGAAGGGGGGAAACATTCAGGAAAGCATCCCTGGGGTTCCGCGTTTTCGGGCAGAGGAGCCGGAGGGGGAAAGTTGCGAGTTTGATATGTTAGGGGTGTGTGGCGGATGGACGGGCTGCGTATCCGGGTTCGTCTCGTCGTTCTGAGCAACTTTCATGTAGAAAACTTTTTCATCGGAGATACGGTTTAATTTCTATTAATTTTCAAAGTTTTATTAATATTTTGAAATTACTAATAATTCGAAAATAAAGACTAAAAAGCTACGGGTACCCAGCTCTGCGTACACGGAAGTGTACTAGAGGTACAGGTGGGCCAGTCTGCGCAGTTGATCGGGTCCACGGTTGACCGTCAAAAAGCCTAGTGGGACCTCGATGTCGCGACTAAGATTTAATTAACACATTATCTACTTTTTAAGGGTTGGATTAGTTAAGCTATGGGCCCCACTTGTCATAGGGCTAGGTTAGATTAATTAGGGCCATTAGTGGCTTAACCACGGGCCACGCCAAGATTTCACGCGGCTAACCGCCGACGCTAAATGTGGGCGGTAGAGCTCGTTCGTCGGCCATCTCCGTGACAATTTGGAGCTGTGGGTGGGCTCGGCAGGTGCATCGTGACGAGGGGCACTGGATGGTGGCCGTGGGGGCTGCTGGAGGTGGGCTGCAGGGGCGCCGACGTTGAGCGGAGCAGCAGGCTCGGCCTCAGTGGCGGCACGCCCGTGCGTAGGGAGCGAGCACCGCCATGGGAGCGACAGGCGTGTGAGCGCCCGAGAAGCGAGGCCGTAACATCCCAAGGGCCAGGAGCACGACGGTGCAGCGGAGGGCAGCGATCGCGAGCTCGCGGTGAGCTCGAACATGGGGAATTCACGGGCGAACGGAAGCACGGGGGGGGGGGGGTCAGGGGGGGAAGGTAAGCTCATGGGGCCTCAGTAGTCGCAAGCGAAGCGAAGCTCGGGAGGGCTTGTTGCAATGTAATCGTCGGCTAGGTCGACGACGTCCGAGGAGGAAGAAGACGGCTTGGTGGTGATGCAAGGTTCCCAAGGTGGTCTCGTGGGCGAGGGAGACGTAGTGGTCGACGCAGGATCTCCAGGACTAGTCGGAGGGGCGCAGGGACGACGGTGACCACGGCGAAACGATGTCGTCGGAGACGGGCGCGCCGGCCCTTCCTCCAGATCGGCAGAGGGGGAAAGGTGGATCTGGGCGAGAGGGGCGAGGTGAGTGGGGTTGAGTGGGGAGGTGGGGAGACCGAGGAGGTGCGGGGAGGCGCCTTATCCCCTCCCAGCGTCGGCGCCGGCGAGGTGGTCGGGCAACCCGCCTCAGAGCGACCAGTCGCGTGAACAGGAGAGGAGGGATCGCCAGGTGGGCCACTGGGTTGGCCACTGCCTGACGGGCCAAAAGCATGTGGGTTTTCTCCTTTCCTTTTTGTATTATTTCTTTTCCGCTTGATTACATTCATCAATCTATTTTAGTTCAGAATATTTTAGTAGTACCAAAATTAGTTCTACTAATTACAACACTGCCACAAAAAGTTTAAACCTCAAATAAAATGGTTTAATATTTTATAATTAATAAAAGGCATTTATCTAATTTTTTTGCTACTGTTTTATTTATTTTAGTGCATTTAAATATTTTTGTAAAGACTTGGTTTACCCACCTATATTACTTATGAATTATTTGGCACATCCCGAACATTTTAGTTTTAATATTTGAAAACCTTTATTTCTTTGACTTGATTTTGAATTAATTTGAATCGGTTTCGAACCAACGTGAGTTTAACAACAGTAATCGTGGTGACGTGGCCATTAGCAGGGAATTACTGTAGCTTGATTATCCGGGCGTCACAATTCTCCTCCACTACAAGAAATCTCGTCCCGAGATTTAGGAGGGGAGCAAGGGGGGAGGGATTGGGTTACGAAAAAAATCTAATGGATCTCCTCGGTCTTGGTTGCTCTTCTCGAAGAGGTCGATCCATTACGTTGAAGTCTTTATTTCTCTGCTCCAGGTCATCATGATCAATTCGTCATCCTTTCTTCGGGATCTCCATCGTCCTACGAACGCGACCAAGGGGGAAAAACTCCGAAAGAACGCGTCTCCACAAAGCTGGGCATCTGACGGTGAACTCAATGGGAAATACACAAGGTACCCCACGAGTTGTATTTCGCAATTCGATTGAGTGCAATATACGTTGGTACCAAAGTTTCAAACGGGTAGGCAATCATTCGATGACTAGACAGAAGCTGGAATGGGGGCTTGAACCACAAGAATAACATGGTGTTTGATTCCAGGATGAACAATGGTATAGCATTCAGCTCGTGAATCACATACGAAGCCAGGTGCAAAGGATACATTAGAATCCGGGTTATAAAGAAGAGTCGTGTTTCGATCCTGTGGAACTGTGGGTTATGGGCCCACCATGTGGGGTAAAAGTAGGAAGGGCGGTGATGCCTTGCACGATCATGTAAGTAAGGCATGTCGAGGGTAGCTCGCCGCTTAGGTTGGCAACAACGTCGGTACCAAGGGCGAGGGACGAAGAGAACCATTTTTCCTGCTCGTTGAACGAGGCAGACCAATAGGCAAAGTTCTCATCCATCGGTGGTTACCGGAATGTCATCAATAATAGAAACAGGGTCTCACTGACAGAGGTGTACATCGAGGTGTTTACATAAGCAGTGAATTGTTACTGCTTAGTTTATATACATCATAAGAAAGGTCAAACAAACCAATGAAAAGGAAAATGTGATCATCAAAGTTAAATGTAACAATGGAAAGGAAATATGTGTTTAAACACATTTCGGGGCATATACTTCCCTAGGACAAGCAGAGCAAGATATAAATGACAGGATATAGAGTGGATAACCATTTAGGTAAGGGGAGAGGAATTTGATGACCATACCCATACAGCGGTCTTTGGATAATCGAGCTGGAAACATTTAACATTGGGCTTCAAATGTTTTTGTTGAAAATCGGAGTACCATGGACATGCTTCAAGATAGCACTGACATGGTTTGCAAGCAAAGGTCAGACTTTGTATCCACAAAGGATCCATCAGGAACATCTTATAGAATAAGTCTTACAATTTCCTTATGGAAGAATGGCTAATCCTTACTAAAAAGAGGGGGGGTATTATAACAATGGGTTCCCCAGCCAGGTGTAACGCCCCCGATGCGGCTATATCTCCCACGTGTCGAGGCACGACTTAGAGGCATAACCGCATTGGAAGCAATGTCGCAAGTGAGGTAATCTTCACACAACCCATGTAATAATAAGGGAAAGAGATACATAGTTGGCTTACAATCGCCACTTCACACAGTACATAATTAAACATCCATCATACAGAGTACACTCAAGGTCCGACTACGGAACCAAAATAAAGAAGATACCCCAAATGCTAACACAGATCCCCGATCGTCCCAACTGGGCACCACTACTGATCATCAGGAAAAGACACATAGTAACGACCACGTTCCTCGTCGAACTCCCACTTGAGCTCGGTGGAATCATCTGCACTGGCATCGTCGGAACCTGCAACTGTTTTGGAAGTATCTGTGAGTCACGGAGACTCGGCAATCTCACACCCGCGAGATCAAGACTATTTAAGCTTATAGGAAGGACAGAGTAGTATAGTGGAGCTGCCGCAAGCGTCTAGCATATATGGTGGCTACTTCAAGCAAAGAGAGCGAGAAGAGGAGCAAAGCACGGACGTGAAGCTAGTAGCGATCAAGAAGTGATCCCGGACTACTTACGCCGACATAACTCCAACATCAGTTCACTTCCCGGACTCCACGAGAAGAGACCATCACGGTTACACACGCCGTTGATGTGTATTTTAATTGAGGTCAACTTCGGGTTTTCTACAACCGGACATTAACAAATTCCCATCTGCCTCATAACCGCAGCACGGCTTTCAAAGATATTACCTGCAGGGTGTCCCAACTTAGCCCATTATAAGCTCTCACGGTCAACGAAGGATTATTCCTTCTACCGGAAGACCCGATCAATCTCGGAATCCCGGACTACAAGACATTTCGACAAAGCAATAAAACAAGACCAAGAAGCCACCCGGTTGTGCCGACAAATCCCGATAGGAGCTGCACATATCTCGTTCTCGTGGCACATCCAGATGAGACAAAGCTACGAGTAAAACCAAGCCTCGAAGTTTCCCGTGGTGGCCCCTTGAGGCGGCTCGGTTCGGGCCAAGACTCGAAGGAACACCGTCCGGGGTTAAAATAAAGATGACCCTCGGGCTCGCGAAAACCCGGGGAAAAAAGGCTTAGGTGGCAAATGGTAAAACCAATGTTGGGCCTTCTTTGGAGGAGTCTTATTCAAAGCGAACTGTCAAGGGGGTCCCATAAATCACCCAACCGCGTAAGGAACGCGAAATCAAGGAACATAACACCGGTATGACGGAAACTAGGGTGGCAAGAGTGGAACAAAACACCAGGCATAAGGCCGAGCCTTCCACCCTTTACCAAGTATATAGATGTATTAATTATAGCAGATATATATTGTGATATCCCCAACAAGTAAACATGTTCCGTTAAGGAACAACATCTCCATGTTCCAACAAGGAACAAACTTCAACTTCACCTGCAACTAGCAACGCTATAAGAGGGCTGAGCAAAGCGGTAACATAGCCAATCAACGGTTTGCTAGGAAAGGATGGTTAGGGCTGACATGGCAATATGGGTGGCATGATATAGCAAGTGGTAGGCATGGCAAGATAGGCATAGCAAAAGAGCGAGCATCTAGCATAGCAAAGATAGAAGTGATTTCGAGGGTATGATCATCTTGCTCGCAATGTTCTCGAGTTGTCGAAAGCCCGATCCTCGAAAACGTTCTCAACAGGATCCTCGTTCACGTACTCATCTCACGTCTCTACCCAAAGCAACAAAACAAACAAATTAACCACAATAAAACACGGTGCGATGCACAAACAACAAGATGCAACAATCATGACATGATATGTGGGAAGTGATATGCAATGCGTATGTGCGCTCCGGAAGGTAAATGAGAAACTAGGCATCATCTTGGCAAACCAAGCATGCCAACGGAAAGACGAGATGATTTCGGTAGAAATCGATATAGAGATCACCGGAAACGGATGCACGGGTTGGATATGGCGAGCAAACAAGAATGGTGAGGGACCTATAATAACAGCATGAGGAACAAAGCCATGCACGTGTGCAAACTACCTCATAGCATAAACCAAATAAATATGCCCATGAAAGACAACACATAAACATGATGCAAAAAGACATGATCACAAACTTGCTCAAATGCAGAAACTAATGCCACCACTGAGTTGGTGGGATTATTCTACCCCAAAAACATATATAATATGTTAGGGTTGCAGCATAGAAATCATCACAAATGCACTAAGTCATAACCTGCCTAATAGGGAAGTTAATGAAATGGCAAATTCCAGATTTGGAAATGTCCGTAAATGGACTTGCCTAAAACAGAAAAAGGAAACAATGCTGGAAATGGAAACGTGGGGTAAGGAAAAAAATATGCATATGGAGGAGGGCGCTGAGAGGTCGACATGGTGGGGGCCCCACCGTCATGGAGACAAGGGCGAAATGGGTTTAAAAGGGGGAGAAAACAGCCTCGGGGAATCGAACCCGGGTCTCCCCTGTTGGAACTCTGCCCTGCTACCACTGGGCTGGTCTGGCTGACTCTTGACAGAGGAAGGGCCTCGGGGCTTATCTACCGATGTCAGCAGAGGAGGCGCACCGAGGGAAGCGAAAAAAACAGAAAAACAAAAGGGGGAGGCGCTACTGGGTTCGAACCAGTGTCGCCGCGGTAGAGCGGGAGTCGACCCAGCTCGGCTAGGGTAGGGATCTGGTAGGAACCAGGACGCTAGCGCACTTGACCAAAACTGCCAGGCCCTACTCGAGGCGTAGACAACGAGCAGCGACGCCGGGCGAGGCAACGGCGGCTCTGGGCTCTCATACTGCATAAACCGGAGTACGCACGAGAGGGCACCACAGAGCAAGAAGGGACAAGCCCGAAGGGATAGCGGCATACACGCTGCCCAAACAACTCTGAACCTAAACTACTACGAGCACGCCGAGCACGCCGCACGACACGAACATGGATCGGACCCTACTCTCACGGGATCTAACGACGGCAAGAAGGAGCAGGGAGGAAGGGGTTATACCTCCTTACCCTAGGACACGGAATCGGGCGACGGAGACGGGCCGACGGCGACGAGATCGAAGCTCAAGATTCGCCGAACCTGACCGAGAAGAAGACCGAAGCAAGGCGTCGACGAACTTGGCGATCCGGCCCCTCAGAGTCGACGCCGTGGACGAAGACGACGACGAGGAAGAAGATGGACAGGTACGGATGGTTGGGGTGGCGGAGAGCACGCCGCGACGAGGCCACGCTCTCGATGCGCCGGACGGAGCGGGCGGCGAATCTGGTGGTTCTCTTTACAGCGGCGCGGCGAGAGGGAGAGGGAAACCCTAGGGTGCGGTCCGATGAGGAGAGGGGATAAGTAGAGGGCTAGGTGGCGAGGACGAGCTCGTGCTCTCCGTGCTCGGGGTCCCCATGGCGCGCGAGAGGAGAGGGAAAGGTGGGTGAGAAGCACGGTCGGTCCTTTGCCAGCGGGGCCGACGCTGCCACGTGGACGGGGCTAGAGGGGGTAAGAGCGGCGATGGGTGCGCGAAGGCGAGGAGAGGAAAGCGTCTTGGCTGGCGCGCTGCTCCACTGAGGCTCTTGAGGGCTGCGTGAAGCTGAGCTGCCGCTTTCTTCTTGACTTCTTTCTTCTCCTTTTAAAAATCAAAAGGAAAAGAAAAGAAAGTACAGAAATGATTGAAAAGAGTTTGAGTGAAAGGAAAATATCCCCAAACTCCTGGAATCCTCCACTATTTAAATAAATTGTAATGGACATTTTAAAGGTAGAAAAATAATGCAAGTTTGGAAATATTTCAAACTTGTGCCATTTTTGAACCTGACCATAACAACTTCAAATGAGGAGATATTTGGCAGAGAGTCTTTAGTGCAAAGAGCAAAATTTGCAGGGAGAAGATGAACATTAAATGAGAAAGGAAATTATAGCCCTTGAAAATGAAAGAAGTAGAGGGAAAGGAGGAGATGGTAATGCAAAAGAGAATGGCACATGCCACAACACAACATGTGGGAGAACACCACAACCACATGATAAGAAGGAAATGCAAGATGACAAGAGGCACAAATGCAATATGGTAAGATGAGCAAAAACAAAGAAAAGAGAAAACCCACATAATCAAACAAAAGAGGCCAAGCATGACAAGAACCCACAAGAATTGGATGAGGTCAAGTTGATATATTGCCCAAAAAGGGAAGTTTACATCCGGGGTGTTACAACACTCCACCACTACAAGAGGATCTCGTCCCGAGATCTAGGACCGAAAGAACTCCGGATATTCGGAACGGAGGTGATCCTCGCGCTCCCAGGTAGCTTCTCGGTCGGAATGGTGTGACCACTTCACTTTCGTGAATTTGATAGACTTGTTGCGTAGTCTTGCGCTCGGTTTCTTCAAGAATAGCAACGGGTGCTCATGATAAGAGAGATCTTCTTGAAGGTCAATCTCTTCGAAATTGATAGTGCGTTCAGGAGTCTTGAAGCACTTGCGAAGTTGTGACACGTGAAACACATCGTGCACGTTTGCAAAGTTGGATGGAAGCTCAAGTTGATAGGCGAGATCACCTCTTTTCCCAATGATCTTGAAAGGACCCACGTATCTAGGGGCAAGCTTCCCTTTGATACCGAAGCGACGAGTGCCTTTCATTGGAGAGACGCGAGGTAGACATGGTCTCCAATTTCAAAAGTCACATCACGGTGCTTATCATCATAATAGCTCTTCCGCGCGATTATGCGCGGCTTTGAGATTCTCACGAATGACCTTGCACATTTCTTTCCGCTTCGTGATCAAGTCATTGCCAAGAAGTTGGCGCTCACCTGTCTCGCACCAATTGAGAGGAGTACGGCACTTTCTCGCCATAGAGAATTTCGAATGGGGCCTTGCCCGAACTCGCTTGGAAGTCGTTGTTGTAGGAGAACTCGGCATATGGAATACAATCTTCCCACTTCATACCGAAGAAATGACACAAGCCCCGAGCATATCTTCAAGGATTTGATTAACTCGCCGACTTGGCCACTTGTTTGAGGATGGAAGGCTCGTCTTTGAAACGAATGTTGGTGCCCATGGCCTTCCTCAAAAGAATCCCAAAACTTGGAGGTAAAGATGCTGCCACGGTCCGAAGAGATCACTTGTGGAATGCCGTGCAAAGAGACAATCCTCGAGGTGTATAGCTCGCCAACCGAGCTGCAGTGATGGATTCTTTGATAGGAAGAAAATGAGCCACTTTAGTCAGCTTGTCAATGACAACGAAGATAGCATCATTTCCACGCTTGGACTTTGGAAAGCCGATCACGAAGTCCATTTCAATATGATCAAACTTCCACTCTGGAATAGCAAGAGGTTGAAGGAGACCACTGGTCTTTGGTGTTCTCGCTTTCACTCTTCTGCAGACATCACACTCATTCACGAATTGAGCAATTTCTCGCTTCATTCGAGTCCACCAATATGACTGCTTGAGATCATGGTACATCTTCGCATTTCCGGGATGAATGGATAGAAGCGAATTGTGAGCCTCGTTCATAACGACTTTTCAGAGATCACCCTTAGGAACCACAATCCGGTCCTCAAAGAACAGAGTGTCTCCGCTATCAACGTGGAAGCACTTGTACTTGGAAATGCCCTTGTCGATACCACGCTTCACTTTCTTCACCATGGTATCCAGTTGAGCCTCACGAATCTGATCTTCCAAAGTAGGAGATACTATGAGGTTGGCAAGAAAGCCTTGAGGAACAACTTGAAGATTCAGCTATGGAACGCTTCACAAAGATCCGCCGGAAGGGCTTGAGGATTAGACTGCTGCGTAGCCTTCCCGCTCAAAGCATCTGCAATGACATTGGCCTTGCCTGAGTATATTCAATACTTGGGTTGTACTCTTGAATCATTTCGACCCATCGAAGTCCGCTCGAGGTTGAGGTTGGGTTGAGTGAAGATGTACTTGAGACTCTTGTGATCGGTGAAAATGTCCACTTTCCTTCCCAACAAGAGATGTCTCCATGTAATCAAAGCATGGACAAATCGCCGCCAACTCAAGATCGTGAGTGGGGTAGTTCTTTTCGTTGGGCTTCAATGGCGAGAGGTATAAGCCACAACTCTCTTCTCTTGCATTAACACAAAGACCGAGACCTTGAAGAGAAGCATCACGTAAAACTTGAATGGCTTGGATTCATCAGAGGAGTCAAGACAGAGCTGTGACGAGTTTCTCTTTGAGGGTATTGAAAGCAACGTCACACTCGGAGACCGGACATACTTCACATGCTTCGGAGGAGGTTGGAAAGAGGCTTTGCAATCTTGGAGAAGTTCTCAACGAATCTTCGCAATAGCTTGCAAGACCAAGAAAGCTCATGAGCTGCTTGACATTCTCGAGGAGGTTCCCAATTGACAATTGCGGACACCTTCTCGGGATTAACAAATGATGCCCTTGGCGGAGATGATATGACCAAGATAAAGCACTTCATCAAGCCAAAATTCACATTTGGAGAACTTCAGATAGAATTGATACTCTCTCGAGCTTGTCTAGCACCAATCGCAAATGTTTGGCATGATCCTTCTTATTCTTGGAGAAGACCAAAATATCATCAAGATAGACCAAGACGAATTCATTGGTGTAGGGATTGAATATGAAGTTCATCATCCGAGAGAAAGTTGGAGGAGCATTGACAAGGCCGAAAGACATGACAAGATATTCATAAGAACCAAAGCTTGTTCTCAATGCCGTCTTGGGAATATCTTGTTCACGAATGCGAATCGATGATAACCCATACGAAGGTCAAGCTTGGAGAACATCATAGCACCTTTGAGTTGCTCGAAAAGCTCATTGATGTTGGGAAGTGGATACTTGTTTTTGATTGTCTTCTTATTCAATGGACGGTAATCGACGCAAAGTCGGTCCGTACCATCCTTCTTCTGGACAAAAAGAACACCACAACCCCAAGGAGATGAACTCGGTCTGATCAAACCCAGACGCTCTTGTTCATCGAAATGCTTCTTCAATTCCTTCAGCTCATCGTGTCCAAGCTTGTATGGACGCTTGCAAACGGGTTCAAAGGCCGGGCTCAAGATCGATAACGAACTCAATCGGGCCGATGAGGAGGCATACCCGGAAGCTCTTCCGAAAGACATCTTGGTACTCACAAACGATCGAATCGAGAGATGGCATTCAGTTCGCCCTTCTCATTGAGAGAAAACAACCGAATGGTTTCATCACGAAGCGGCATAGATGATCACATCATTAGAAGAGTGAGTCAATTGAATTTCCCTGGCAGCACAATCAAACTGAAGCTTTGTGCTTTGAGAAAGCCACCATTCCGAGAATAAGATCAATATCCGAGTCACCAAGAACAATTGGTTTAGCCGTAAATCTATAATCACCCATCTTGATACCGACATTTGGAACCAACATGGTAGATCTCAAACGCTGGCCGGAGAAATAACTTGCATAGCTTTAGGTAATGCCTCTGTCTCAAAATTGTGCTTCATGCAAAAGGATATGACATGAAAGAATGCGATGCACCAAGATCAAATAAGACTTTTGCAGAATATCATTAACTGGAAGATTACCCATTATCACATCGTAAGATTCCTCCGCTTGAGCTGCATTCATCATGTTCACCTTTGCAGATTTGGGATTATGCTTGACCACTTTGCATTGCTTTGGATGATTTCACAGAGGAGGAGGCGGAAGGCGCCTCTGGTTGAAGCATTTGTTCGCATAGTGACCTTTCTCACGACATTTGTTGCAAGTCACCTCGTAGAGCGGACGGTGGTAAGGAGCACTTGACCTTGGAGCTTGAGAATTAGACTTGTTCGATAGCTTGGGTTGGGTGGGTGGGAAGATCCACGGCCACCGAAGTTCTTCTCACGATAAGGCCGACGGAACGGAGGAGGAGGAAGGTAAAACTTCTCTGCTTAGCTGCCACTTGAGAGGAAGAAGAAGACCGAATCGCATCCCTGATTCTCTTCTTAGAAGCCTCACATTTGAGCTGGGCAGCTTCTTGTTTGAGAGCCATGTTGTAGAAATCATCATACTTATCTCGCTCAAACAGACAAGAGGTAATTGCAGATCTTCTCTCGCACCACCTCTGAATTGATAGATCATACTCCTTTCATCGTGCACGCCTTGCTTAGCAAAACGAGCAAGCTTCGAACTGGATATTGTATTGATAGATGTACATGGTGCCTTGCTTGAGATTGCGGAACTCCTCACGCTTGCTCTCAACAACACTTTTCTAATGTGATGAGCTCAAATCACGGCCGGAACTCATCCTGTAATGACACGACCTCCTCGAATCTTTGTATTGTCGGAACCACTCAAAGTGCCTTGATCCTTGAGTTGAAACGATGCAAACTTGACAAAGTCCTCGTGTCCGACATTGCTACTCAAAGTGCTTGCAGATATCCACTAACCAATCGTCAGTCTGTGGCCTCGGCTACGTAAACCGAAAGACTTCGCCGATTAGCGAGGAACCGATCGAGAGTAGAAAAGTGTGGCTGATTGTTGCCTTGACCTTGATTGCCTTGATTGCCTTGCCCCGAGTACGTTCTTGCAAGAGCTGCAAAATCATCTCGAGCATTGGCATTGGTGGCTGCCATGATAGCTTGCCGTGCCTCTCAAGGCGGAGGTGGAGGTGGAGGTGGAGGGTCTGACTGATCCCCATCATTACGATCCGGATTCGTACGTTGGCGGAGCCATCCTGAAGAGGGTGACATCCGTTAGTCCTTTGATAGACAAATTGATAAGTAGAATCAACGGATAGAAATTGCAACATATAGTCTTCACAATAAACATTCGAACAAGAATGAACGAATGAATTCCAAAGATAATCATCACCCGTCCAATAAGGTGAGAAGCCACTTAGATAAGGATATGGAAACAACAACTGTCTTAGTAACAATTCGAATATCGCAACTGAAAACAAAAGGTTGGCTACTAGAATGAGCCGGAACAAACACATGACAGAGATTTCGCCCAAAGTGTTCGTGGTGGGGCCCACACGGGCACGACGTATAGCGGCCGTCATTTAATGACTAACAAGACGTCCCCGAATCAGCATAGCCAAGGATTCTTTAAGACGCCTCGCGACCATCAGAATCGACCGTGAATGGGCGGACCACTAGACGTTGGACCCCAATCTCAAATCATACATCCGTCGGAAAGAATATCCTGTAAGCTACTAGAATTCCCACCTATAAACTCCCGAAACTTTACGGTTATGCAACTGGTGTTGGGGATACAGGGACACAAAATATATCACCCAAACTAACAATACCTAGATCCAAATTGTATCCATCCGTCAACACATAACCAAGAAATCCTCGGAAATCGTGTACCTCGACCTTCAAAAACATCCGTTATGCAAGTCATGGCAATACTCCCTCGCCACAAGATCTTGGGCTATCGTGGTTATCTCACCAACAACTGCACAAAAGAGATTTCGATGTCGGCAAAACTCGTGTATTCCAGAATCGCAACGATAAAATTGTGACGACAACACCTCGGAGCTCAACTCCCCGGGACACCGCCACAACCCCTAAATGTCGAGGCACCAAGAACAATGTTCTCACACAAAACCATCGGATCGATTCCAAGATTCCAAAGTGATCCTATAAAATTTTTTAGTGAAATTTGATAAGAGATGAGTCAAAACACTACGTCAGGATACCTCACAGAGCTTAACGAAGGGACTGGGAGTAAAAGAATCCTACTCCGATATATATAATCCTAAGACTCAAAACATTTTTCCATTCTAGACTCAACAACGCCAAAGAAACAAACAAGTAGGGGCTCCTAAGTCGGGAAGGCTCGATTACCAACTTGTATCGCCCGATGCGGCTATATCTCCCACGTGTCGAGGCACGACTTAGAGGCATAACCGCATTGGAAGCAATGTCGCAAGTGAGGTAATCTTCACACAACCCATGTAATAATAAGGGAAAGAGATACATAGTTGGCTTACAATCGCCACTTCTCACAGTACATAATTAAACATCCATCATTCAGAGTACACTCAAGGTCCGACTACGGAACCAAAATAAAGAAGATACCCCAAATGCTAACACAGATCCTCGATCGTCCCAACTGGGCACCACTATCGATCATCGTGAAAGACACATAGTAACGACCACGTTCCTCGTCGAACTCCCACTTGAGCTCGGTGGAATCATCTGCACCGCATCGCCGGAACTCGCAACTGTTTTGGAAGTATCTGTGAGTCACGGAGACTCAGCAATCTCACACCCATGTAGATCAAGACTATTTAAGCTTATAGGAAGGACAGAGTAGTATAGTGGAGCTGCTGCAAGCGTCTAGCATATATGGTGGCTACTTCGCAAAAGAGAGCGAGAAGAGGAGCAAAGCACGGACGTGAAGCTAGTAGCGATCAAGAAGTGATCCTGGACTACTTACGCCGACATAACTCCAACACCGTGTTCACTTCCCGGACTCCGCCGAGAAGAGACCATCACGGTTACACACGCGTTGATGTGTATTTTAATTGAGGTCAACTTCGGGTTTTCTACAACCGACATTAACAAATTCCCATCTGCCTCATAACCGCGGGCACGGCTTTGAAAGATATTACCTCGCAGGGTGTCCCAACTTAGCCCATTATAAGCTCTCACGGTCAACGAAGGATTATTCCTTCTACCGAAGACCCGATCAATCTCGGAATCCCGGACTACAAGACATTTCGACGAATAAAACAAGACCAGCAAAGCCACCCGGTTGTGCCGACAAATCCCGATAGGAGCTGCACATATCTCGTTCTCGTGGCACATCCAGATGAGACAGGCTACGAGTAAAACCAAGCCTCGAAGTTTCCCGTGGTGGCTCTTGAAGCGGCTCGGTTCGGGCCAGCACTCGAAGGAACACCGGTCCGGGGGTTAAAATAAAGATGACCCTCGGGCTCATGAAACCCGGGGAAAAAGGCTTAGGTGGCAAATGGTAAAACCAATGTTGGGCCTTCTTTGGAGGAGTCTTATTCAAAGCGAATCGTCAAGGGGGTCCCATAAATCACCCAACCGTAAGGAACGCGAAATCAAGGAACATAACACCGGTATGACGGAAACTAGGGTGGCAAGAGTGGAACAAAACACTGTGCATAAGGCCGAGCCTTCCACCCTTTACCAAGTATATAGATGTATTAATTATAGCAGATATATATTGTGATATCCCCAACAAGTAAACATGTTCCGTTAAGGAACAACATCTCCATGTTCCAACAAGGAACAAACTTCAACTTCACCTGCAACTAGCAACGCTATAAGAGGGGCTGAGCAAAGCGGTAACATAGCCAATCAACGGTTTGCTAGGAAAGGATGGTTAGGGCTGACATGGCAATATGGGTGGCATGATATAGCAAGTGGTAGGCATGGCAGCATAGGCATAGCAAAAGAGCGAGCATCTAGCATAGCAAAGATAGAAGTGATTTCGAGGGTATGATCATCTTGCCTGCAATGTTCTCGAGTTGTCGAAAGCCCGATCCTCGAAACGTTCTCAACAGGATCCTCGTTCACGTACTCATCTCCGGCTCTACCCAAAGCAACAACACAAACAAAGGAACCACAATAAATCACGGTGCGATGCACAATCAACATGATGCAACAATCATGACATGATATGTGGGAAGTGATATGCAATGCGTATGTGCGCCCGGAAGGTAAATGAGAAACTAGGCATCATCTTGGCAAACCAAGCATGCCAACGGAAAGACGAGATGATTTCGTAGAAATCGATATAGAGATCACCGAAACGGATGCACGGGTTGGATATGGCGAGCAAACAAGAATGGTGAGGGACCTATAATAACAGCATGAGGAACAAAGCCATGCACGTGTGCAAACTACCTCATAGCATAAACCAAATAAATATGCCCATGAAAGACAACACATAAACATGATGCAAAAAGACATGATCACAAACTTGCTCAAATGCAGAAACTAATGCCACCACTGAGTTGGTGGGATTTTTCACCCCAAAAACATATATAATATGTTAGGGTTGCAGCATAGAAATCATCACAAATGCACTAAGTCATAACCCGCCTAATAGGGAAGTTAATGTAAATGGCAAATTCCAGATTTGGAAATGTCCAGAAATGGACTTGCCTAAAAACAGAAAAGGAAACAATGCTGGAAATGGAAACGTGGGGTAAGGAAAAAAAAATATGCATATGGAGGAGGGCGCTGAGAGGCTGACATGGTGGGGCCCTACTGTCATGGAGACAGTGGCGAAATGGGTTTAAAAAGGGGGAGAAAACAGCCTCGGGGGGAATCGAACCCGGGTCTCCCCGTTGGAACTCTGCCCCTGCTACCACTGGGCTGGTGCGGCGGCTACTGACAGAGGAAGGGCCTCGGGGCTTATCTACTGATGCTGCAGAGGAGGCGCACCGGAGGGAAGCGAAAAAAAACAGAAAAACAAAAGGGGGAGGCGCTACCGGGTTCGAACCTGTGTCGCCATGGTGGTAGAGCGGGAGTCGACCAGCTCGGCTAGGGTAGGGGATCCGTAGGAACCAGGACGCTAGCGCACTTGACCAAAACTGCCAGGCCCTACTCGAGGCAGAGACAACGACCCATTTACGCCGGGCGAGGCAACGGCGACTCATAGGGCTCAAGGCCCTCGCATAAACCTGGTACGCACGAGAGGGCACCACAGAGCAAGAAGGGACAAGCCCGAGCGGGGATAGCGGCATACACGCTGCCCAAACAACTCGAACCTAAACTACTACGAGCACGCCGGAGCACGCCGGGCACGACACGAACATGGATCGGACCCTACTCTCACGGGATCTAACGACGGCAAGAAGGAGCAGGAGGAAGGGGTTATACCTCCTTACCCTAGGACACGGAATCGGCGACGGAGACGGGCCGACGGCGACGAGATCGAAGCTCAAGATTCGCCGAACTCGACCGAGAAGAAGACCGAAGCAAGGCGCCGACGAACTTGGCGATCCGGGCCCTCAGAGTCGACGCCGTGGGACGAAGACGACGACGAGGAAGAAGATGGACAGGTACGGATGGTTGGGGTGGCCGAGAGCACGCCGGCGACGAGGCCACGCTCTCGGATGCGCCGGACGGAGCGGGCGGCGAATCTGGTGGTTCTCTTTACGGCGGCGGGCGTAGAGGGAGAGGGAAACCCTAGGGTGCGGTCCGATGAGGAGAGGGATAAGTAGAGGGCTAGGTGGCGAGGACGAGCTCGTGCTCTCCGTGCTCGGGGTCCCCATGGCGCGGCGAGAGGAGAGGGAAAGGTGGGTGAGAAGCACGGGTCGGTCAACTGCCAAGGGGCCGACGCTGCCACGTGGACGGGGCTAGAGGGGGTAAGAGCGGCGATGGGTGCGCCAAGGCGGGGAGAGGAAAGCGTCTTGGTGGCGCTGCTCCACTGGGCTGCGGGGCTGCGTGAAGCTGGGCTGCCACTGCTGCTGCTGACTTCTTTCTTCTCCTTTTTAAAAATCAAAAGGAAAAGAAAAGAAAGTACAGAAAATGATTGAAAAGAGTTTGAGTGAAAGGAAAATATCCCCAAACTCCTGGAATTCTCCACTATTTAAATAAATTGTAATGGACATTTTTAAAGGTAGAAAAATAATGCAAGTTTGGAAATATTTCAAACTTGTGCCATTTTGAACCTGACCATAACAACTTCAAATGAGGAGATATTTGGCAGAGAGTCTTTAGTGCAAAGAGCAAAATTTGCAGGGAGAAGATGAACATTAAATGAGAAAGGAAATTATAGCCCTTGAAAATGAAAGAAGTAGAGGGAAAGGAGGAGATGGTAATGCAAAAGAGAATGGCACATGCCACAACACAACATGTGGGAGAACACCACAACCACATGATAAGAAGGAAATGCAAGATGACAAGAGGCACAAATGCAATATGGTAAGATGAGCAAAAACAAAGAAAAGAGAAAAACCCACATAATCAAACAAAAGAGGCCAAGCATGACAAGAACCCACAAGAATTGGATGAGGTCAAGTTGATATATTGCCCAAAAAGGGGAAGTTTACATCCAGGGTGTTACACCAGGTGTGCTAGGCATGACATCACCTTACCGGGTCATATAAAGACCAATGTTAAAACTCCTGGAAATATGTTCAAACCATCATATCTGACCCGAGATTTGGATCTGATTGGTGTCAGGATACCTCAGACTCATGGTGCCTGAGAAGGAAGGGTGCAACTCAATTTGACGTGATGGAGTTGCAAGATTCTCGGGAAATAAACTATGGAAGCCAGTTCTGAATCATGAGTTCATCATTAAACCAAGGAGAGGATGAGGAGGTGGCTGATGAACTCAGCGAAAATTCATTGGGATTTCCAAAAGATGGATTTCCACAATTATGTGAACAAGGAGATAACATTTTTCAGATCAAATGATATAATGATGTATGCTCGAGGAAAACATACACAATTAAACATTGGTTGAAAGGTGTGCCCGAAATATGGGTTGGGTTGCACGACCAATGTCAGAATGGTGATTCAATAATCAATAGTCCAAGAATGAACGGCCGACCATTAACTTCAAAGCAATAGGGTTGCTAGAAGGGCAGAATCCAAACAAGACTGCTCACTTCTTGGAACCAACACGGGACCAAGAAAGAATGGTGATGGTGAGAAGTATCATCATACCAAGAATTCTTAAGAGGTGGAGTAATCCTCATGACATTCTTGGCATAAAAGATGGTAATACTTCAAGGTAGAACATAATACAAGCTGGATAGCAAGTTGCATCCATAACCGGAACAAGTTTGTGATAGAAGGAAGGTAAGGATGTAGTCGATGGTAAATCAAGTTACCAAGGAACGAGGATGGCACTTATCATAATGAACTCGATCGATATCCTAGAAGGAGTCAAAAATGTTGATGATGATCACGACAATTTTTGTCGAGTGGCTCCACGGAGAGGCAATCGAACAACGACTACATCAAGCAAAAGGACTGATGCAACGAAAGATTATTGGAACCACATATACGACACAAACTCGGAATCAAAGTGTGTGGTTCGAGGTGAAACGATAAGACGAGGAAAATCGACGTAAGCTTAGTTCATAGTCGAAAGCTGTGTTCCGATAATAAGGACCGGGTGGCACAGTTAAAATTTAGCACGATAATGATATAGCCAAACAGGCTAGGAATGGCGTGATCGGGTACAAACTCGTACTTAAAGAAGATTATCAAGTGTCGTTGAACCGTAATGCAGACTCGGCTCAGTTATTGGTGTCTTTGAGTGTTTAATAACTCCGAGCCCATGAAAAATTGTAATCGGTGAGTATGTAGTACTTGATGAAGAACTCATAAGAAATTATGCAGTTCCAAGATAATCTCGAGATACCGTGGGGTAATACTCGACTGACGTATCAAAGTAGAGGTTGGACTGGGTATTGCTCTATAGAAGACAAAGCTTAAACTTGCACAGGAAATGGTATTTAAAGGAAAACATGGTCGGAACCACGATTGCAAAAGGCCAGATCCCAGATATGAGATGAACTTATACCAAAGGAATAATTAATTTAAGAGAAGCTTTAATGATAAGGTCTACATCGTGTCTATGGGCATGAACACAAAGTTCAAGGTCGACTCCCACTTCTCCAATGCATAACCTTTCATTCACTTCTCACTTTCGAAGAAGTTGTAGTGTTGAAATTTTATCTGGCAAAATACCAGAAGTGTATGACTCGTGAAAATTTTTGAGTTCACACATACTAAGGAAGGCATAGGTTCAACCCATCGGGGCATCTTAGGAACATATACCACAATTTTCGAGGGTAATTATCACCAGCTCGAAAATAGAGCGTGGTTAGCCAAATCCGAGAATAGGATTTACCAATGGCATTAAGTATCAGGGAAAGAACTTCCAAAGTGAGTGAATAGGAAGGACGTTGTCGGATAAAACCCAACAAAGGAACTGACGGTCCACAACGGAGCTGATGTGAGCATCGACACACAATCAGAAGAAGAAACAATGCAAAGGCATTGGAGTATAGAAACAACTGACTAATTCGAAGCTTAATGCAAAGAAATTTTATGATTTCCAAATCAAGGGATCAGAAGCAATCGTTCTGATTGAAAACGAATAAGTTCAATAGACTTAGAAACAGAACCGATCAAGGCATTGATTGGTCAAGAACCAGCTCATATCCAAATGACGTCTAAGCCGGAATGATAATCCTAGGATTCGACTGATGATTGTGAACATTCACAACGTATTGAATCAATGGACTCAAAAATGACAGTGACAAAGGATGCCAATAAGATTACTATACTTATGGGATTAATCATAATGAAAGCAAACAAGAAATTCCAGAGCAATAGGTTGCTGAGGATTTTCGGAAGATCGAATGGTATTTTGAAGACTTTTGTGAAACACATGAACAACTAGGGGATGAGCGGATACTTGATAAGTGCAAGAATTATCCGCAGGGGTATTCATGTGTCAAGGAACTGCATGGCAGTAAGCTCAAAGGATTATCGCAACAACGATGAGTTTTTCAGGGTATCTTGTAATAACAAGACCAACTGGGGATGAATGTAAGAATAACAACTGCAAGTAGTTATCCATAAGGGTTTAAGGTGGAAGGGGAATTGCAAACGCGATGAACACAAGTTCTCGGGTTAACAATGGAGAGTATCTTCGTGGTCTTCGGTGCAGCACGATCATCAATAATAAGGGGCTCTCCGGTGAAAGTGATAACGAGATCCTAATGTTAGATTTAGCAAAATTCATTTAACCCGAAAAGAGGAGAGATCAGAGTCCCAGAGTAAAGGTCGAGGAGTAAAAGATCCTAATACCATCCAATGGCGACGTGGGCCCATGGGCCGCACATCCATGTTAGTAAAAGTCTTGTAAAGTCTAGACTCGACTTCGGCCAAGGAGTTGGAAAGGGGGATTCCTACAGGCAGTCGGCTCTGATACCAACTTGTGACGCCCCCGATTCAATCATACACTAATCATGCACGCAAATGTGTATGGTCAAGATCAGGGACTCACGGGAAGATATCACAACACAACTCTAAAACATAAATAAGTTATAGAAGAATCATAATACAAGCCAGGGGCCTCGAGGGCTCGAATACAAGTGCTCGATCATAGACGAAGTCAGGAAGCAACAATATCTCGAGTACGTATATAAGTTAAACAAGTCCGCCTTAAGAAGGCTAGCACAAACCGGGATACAGTCGAAAGAGGCGCAAGGCTCCTACAGGATCCTCCTAACTACTCCCGGTCGCCGCCGCCGGGCTGCACGTAGTAGTAGGCACCTCCGGGGTAGTAGTCGTCATCGACGGTGGCGTCTGGCTCCTGGGCTCCATCGTCTGGTCGCAGCAATCAGGTAGAGATATGGGGGAAAAGGGGGGACAAGGCAACCGTGGGTACTCATCCAAAGTACTCGCAAGCAAGGAGCTACACTACATATGCATGGATATATGTGTAAAGGGCCATATCAGTGGACTGAATCAGAATGCCGTAATAAGAGGGGAATAGCTAATCCCGTCAAGACTACGCTCGCAGCCTCCGCCTTGCAACATGTAGAAGACAGAGACCAAGTCCTCCAAGTAGCATCGCATAGCATAATCCTACCCGCGATCCCTCCTCATTGCCTCGTTAGAGAGCCGATCACCGGGTTATATCCGCACTTGGAAGGGTGTGTTTTATTAAGTATCCAGTTCTAATTGTCATAAGGTCAAGGTACAACTCCAAGTCGCCCTGCTATCAAGATCACGGCTATTCAATAGATTAACTTCACCGCAGGGTGCACCACATAACCCAACACGCTTGATCCCATTTAGCCGGACACACTTTCTCGGTCATGCCCGCCGTGGAAGATCAACACGCCGCAGCCCCACCTAGGCTCAAAAGAGAGGTCAGACGCCGGTCTAAACCTAAGCGCCACAGGGTCTTGGCCCATCGCCTTAGCACACTCAAGACGCTATGGGCGGCCGGAAGCAGAACTAGCCCCCTTAATACAAGAGCAGGCTTACGTTCCAAACCGGCGCGCGCCGCATCAGTCGCTGACGTCACGAAGTGCTTCGGCTGATATCACGACGTCGAGTGCCCATAACTGTTCCCGCGTAGTTGGTTAGTGCGTATAGACCAAATGGCCAGACTCAGATCAAATACCAAGATCTCGTTAAGCGTGTTAAGTATCCGCGAACACCGACCAGGCCAGGCCCACCTCTCTCCTAGGTGGTCTCAACTCGCCTGCCGCCTCCGCCACAAATAACGGTCGGGGCCGTGGGAACCCAGGCCCACCTCTACCGGGATGGAGCCACCGTCCTTTCAGCCCCATCTCCGAACAGTATCACATGTAATGTAATAGTGTAAAGTATATAGTATATGCCCGTGATCACCTCCAAGTGATCACAGCCCGATAGAGTATAGCAAGGCGTACGGACAAGAGTGTAGGGCCACCGATGGAACACTAGCATCCTATACTAAGCAAGAGGATAGCAGGTAAAGGTAACAACAGAGTAGCAAGGACATGCTATGCAGCAGATATGATTAACTAAAAGCAAGAACATGCTACACTACTCTAATGCAAGCGTATAGAGAAGAACAAAGCGATATCTGGTGATCAAGGGGGGGGCTTGCCTGGTTGCTCCGCAAGAGAGAGGGGTCACAACTCCGTAGTCGAACCGGGCAAGCAGCGTCGGTCTCGGTGTCTAGCGGAAGAAGAGGGGGAAGAAACAATGAATATTTAAGCAAACAGATGCATGATGATGCATGACAAAGCAAAGCGTGATGCTAGGCGTGCCCTAACGCGGTATTTAATTAACACATTATCTATTTTTAAGGGTTGGATTAGTTAAGCTATGGGCCCCACTTGTCATAGGGCTAGGGTTTGATTAATTAGGGCCATTAGTGGCTTAACCACGGGCTATCGCCAAGATTTCACGACCGCTAATCACGACGCTAAACAGGGGCGGCAGAGCTCATCGGCCGGCCATCTCCGGCAACGGCTGGAGTTGTGGGTGGGCTCGGCAGGCGCATCGCGACGAGGGGCACTGGATGGTGGCCGTGGGGACTGCTGGAGGTGGGCTGCAGGGGCGCCAGCGTTGAGCGGAGCAGCGCGGGGCTCGGCCTCGCAGCGGGCATGCCGTGCGTAGGGAGCAGGGCGCTGCCGCGGGGACCGACAGGCGTGAGCGGGCGCCAGCAAGCGCGAGGCCAGAACATCCCAGGGGCCAGGGAGCACGACGGCGCAGCAGAGGGGACGCGTCGACCGCGAGCTCGCGGTGAGCTCGAACATGGGGAATTCGCGGGCGAACGGAAGCACAAGGTGGTCAGGGGAGGAAGGTAAGCTCACGGGGCCCTGTAGTCATGCGAAAGCGAGCTCGGGGAGGGCTTGCCGCAGTCGGAATCGTCGGCGAGGTCGACGACGTCCGAGGAGGAAGAAGACGGCTTGGTGGTGATGTAGTGGTTCCGGCGTGGTCTCGTGGGCGAGGGAGACGTAGTGGTCGACGCAGGATCTCTAGGACTAGTCGGAGGGGCGCGGGGACGATGGTGGCCACGGCGAAGCGAGGTCGTCGGAGATGGGCGCGCCGGCCCTTCCTCCAGATCGGCAAAGGGGGAAAGGTGGATCTGGGCGAGAGGGGCGAGGTGAGTGGGGTTGAGTGGGGAGGTGGGGAGACCGAGGAGGCGCGGGGAGGCGCCTTATCCCTCCCAGCGTTGGCGCCAAGAGGTGGTCGGGGCAACCCGCCTCAGAGCGACCCGGTCATGAATGTGGAGAGGGAGGGATCGCCAGGTGGGCCGGGTTGGCCATCGGCCCGACGGGCCAAAAGCACAGGGGTTTTCTCCTTTCCTTTTTTTGTATTATTTCTTTTCCGTTTGATTACATTCATCAATCTATTTTAGTTTTGTAAAATATTTTAGTAGTACCTAAATTAGTTCTACTAATTACAACAGTGCCACAAAAAGTTTAAACCTCAAATAAAATGGTTTAATATTTTATAATTAATAAAAGGCATTTATCTAATTGTTTTTGCTATTGTTTTATTTATTTTAGTGCATTTAAATATTTTTGTAAAGACTTGGTTTACCCACCTATATTACTTATGAATTATTTGGCACATCCCGAACATTTTAGTTTTAATATTTGAAAACCTTTATTTCTTTGACTTGATTTTTAGTTCGAATTTGAATCGGTTTCGAACCAACGTGAGTTTAACAACAGTAATCGTGGTGACGTGGCCATTAGCAGGGAATTACTGTAGCTTGATTATCCGGGCGTCACACCCACATAGTTTCTTTTGTTTGAGCTTTCATACACTTATAGCTCTAGTGCATCTGTTGCATGGCAATCCCTACTCCTTGCATTGACATCAATTGATGGGCATCTCCATAGCCCGTTGATTAGCCTCGTTGATGTGAGACTTTCTCCCTTTTTTTGTCTTCCCACATAACCCCTACCATTATACCTTATTCCACCATAGTGCTATATCCATGGCTTGCTCTCATGTATTGCGTAAGAGTTGAAAAGGCTGAAGTGCATTAAAAAGTATGAACCAATTGCTTGGCTAAAACCGGGGTTGTACATGATATGAATATTTTGTGTGGGGAAGATGGAGCATAGCCAGACTATATGATTTTGTAGGGATAACTTGCTTTGGCTATGTTATTTTGATAAGACATAATTGCTTAGTTAGCATGCTTGAAGTATTATTGCTTTTATGTCAACACTCTTGAATCATATTAAATCTGAACATTCGTGCCATAATAAGAAGAATTACATTGAAATTATGCTAAGTAGCATTCCACATCAAAAATTCTGTTTTTATCATTTAACTACTCGAGGACGAGCAGGAATTAAGCTTGGGGATGCTTGATACGTCTCCAACGTATCTATAATTTTTCATTGTTCCATGCTATATTATATTCTGTTTTGGACATTATTGGGCTTTATTATACACTTTTATATTATTTTTGGGACTAACCTATTAACCGGAGGCCCAACCCAGAATTGTTGTTTTTTTTGCCTATTTCAGAGTTTTGCAGAAAAAGAATATCAAACGGAGTCCAAACGGAATGAAACCTTCGGGAACGTAATTTTCGGAACGAACGTGATCCAGAGGAGTTGGACCCTACGTCAAGACATCAACCAGGAAGGCACGAGGTAGGGGGGCGCGCCTACCCCCCTGGGCGCGCCCTCCACCCTCATGGGGCCCACGTTGCTCCACCGACGTACTTCTTCCTCCTATATATACCCCACGCACCCCCAAACAACCAGACACGGAGCCAAAACGCAATTCCACCGCCGCAACCTTCTCGCATCTGCCTTGGGGCCTTTTTCCAGAGCTCACGGAGGGGGCATCGGTCACGGAGGGCTTCTACATCAACACCATAGCCTCTCCGATGATGTGTGAGTAGTTTACCTTAGACCTTCGGGTCCATAGTTATTAGCTAGATGGCTTCTTCTCTCTCTTTGGATCTCAATACGATGTTCTCCCCCTGTCTTGTGACCCACCCCGGGAAGTTCTACCGGCAAAGCACACCAAGGATCTAGTTGGGCCTGCGGACACCAGGGGCGTGTTTCCAACCCTTGCAGTATGACAAGGCCAACACATTAGAGATTAATTTGAAGAAACACGAAGGCAAAAGGTTAAAAAAGAGTAAATGCACTTACTTCTCCCCACTAGGCGCAATCAACAACCTCTGCTCGCAGGTCGTCGGCACGAGCGGGAGCTTTGTACCACTGATGACCCACAAGTATAGGGGATCAATTGTAGCTCTTTTCGATAAGTAAGAGTCTCGAACCCAACGAGGAGCAGAAGGAAATGACAAGTAGTTTTCAGTAAGGTAATGTCTGCAAGTGCTGAAATTGCAAGTAGCAGAGTAGTTTGATAGCAAGATAATTTGTAACGAGCAAGTAACGATAGTAGTAACAAAAGTGCAGCAAGGTAGCCCAATCCTTTTGGGTCAAAGGACTGACCAAACGATCTCTTATGATAAGCAAATCGTTCTTGAGGGTACACGGGATTTTCATCTAGTCACTTTCATCATGTTGGTTCGATTTGTGTTCGCTACTTTGATAATTTGATATTGGGTGGACCGATGCTTAGGTGTTTTTATTACTTGAACAAACCTCCTACTTATGATTAACCCTTCCGCAAGCATCCACAACTACGAGAAAAGTATTAAGAATAAATTCTAACCATAGCATTAAACTTTTGGATCCAATCGGTCCCTTACGGGATAGCGCATAAACTGGGGTTTAAGTTTCTGTCACTCTCGCAACCCATCATCTAATTGCTACTGCACAATGCATTCCTTAGGCCCAAATATTGTTAAGTATCATGTAGTCGACGTTCACATGACACCACTAAGGGAATCACAACATACATACTATCAAAATATCGAACACATATCAAGTTCACATGATTACTTGCAACATGATTTCTCCCGTGACCTCAAGAACAAAAGTAACTACTCACAATTGATAAACATGTTCATGATCAAAGGAGTATTAAATATCCTAATGGATCTGAACATACAATCTTCCACCAAATAAACCATATAGTAATCAACTACAAGATGTAATCAACACTATCAGTCACCCACAAGCACCAATCTACAGTTCTGGTAACAAGATTGAACACAAGAGATGAACTGAGGTTTGAGATGAGATGGTGTTGTTGAAGATGTTGATGGAGATTTCTCTCCCCAAGATGGGAGAGTTGTTGGTGCTGATGAGGATGATGATTTCCCCCTCCAGGAGGGAAGTTCCCCCGGCAGAATCGCTCCGCCGGAGGGCAAAAGTGCTCCTGCCCAAGTTCCGCCTCGAGACGGCGGCGCTCCGTCCCGAAAGTCCTCTCCTTATTTTTTCTAGGTCAAAATGACTTATATACCAGAAGATGGGCACCGGAGGTGGGCCTGGGTGAGCACAACCCACTAGGGTGCACCTGAGCTCCCTGGCGCGCCCAGGTGGGTTGTGTCCACCTGGTGGGCCCCCTCTGGTAGTTATTTGCTCCAATAATTCTTATATATTCCATAAAAAATCCCCATGAAGTTTCAACTTGTTTGGAGTTGTGCAGAATAGGTGGCCTGACGTAGCTTTTCCAGGTCCAGATTTCCAGCTGCCGGTATTCTCCCTCTTGGTGTGTACCTTACAAATTGTAAGAGAAAAGGCATTAGAATTACTCCAAAAGCATTATTATGGATAAAAACATCATAAATAATAGTAAGAAAACATGATGCAAAATTGACGTATCAACTTCCCCAAGCTTAGACCTCGCTTGTCCTCAAGCGAAAACCGAAATCGAAAAACATGTCCACATGCTTTGAGAGAGAGGTGTCGATAAAAACAAAATACGGACATAGAAGCATCATGTTGATTATTATCAGCAAAAAAACTAAACATAGAACTTTTATCATATACTTCTCATGAATGAGTAATAGTTCATCACACAATCGAAGTATAAAGCAAAAACTCTATTAGAAACCAACAAACTATGTTCTCAGTCAACTTTGCAACTATAATTCATCTTTTCAGGAAGGGTCACGTATCGGAGCCTTTACTCAAGTCCACATACTCAACCATCATATAGTCTTCTATGATTGCTAACACTCACCTCGTACCCATGAGCAAAAAGTTTCAACGGGACACATAGAAAGATAGGGGCTTAAAGTTTCGCCTCCCAACATTTTCACCTCAAGGGTGATGTCAACAATAATAACTCATGCTATCTATATTAAACTGGACATATGTGCCTATATCTTTCCTTACCACATGATGCTTGCCAAAGGAGAAAAATAAAAAGGAGCAGAAGGAAAACTTTGACTCTTTGCATAAAAGTAAATACATAAAAGTAAATGATAGGCCCTTCGCAGAGGGAAGCAGAAGTTGACATGCGTTTATTTGTTTGTATGCTCAATCCCTTAGTGCAAAAGAACGTCACGTTGTATTGCCCCTTAAGATGAAAACCTTTATTATGCAGTCTATCGCTTTTATTCTTTGCCATCCAAGTTCATACAACGCTCAATTTTCTCTTACACTAAATGATCTCACACATTAGAAGCAATTTTTATTGCTTTTTTGCACCAATGACAACTTACTTGAGGGATCTTGCTCAATCCCTAGGTAGGTATGGTGGACACTGGAAAATAAGATTTGGGTTTAAGGGTTTTTGGATGCACAAGTAGTATCTCTACTTAGTGCGGAATATTTGGCTAGCGAAGATAGGGGGCAAGCATCACATGTTAAAGGATCTATGACAATATGACTTCTATGTGAATATAAACAAACATAAACCATTAAGTTGTCTTCCTTGTCCAACGTCAACAATTTTGGCATATAATATTTTGATGAGGGCTCACAATCACAAAAGATTTCCAGGATAGTATATTTATATGCGAATCTTCTCTTCCCTTATTAATTCTTTCATGAGTTGCATCATTGACTAATGTTGTGTTTGTCAATCTCTAATAAAATTTTCTACTTATACTCTTCCTTATGTGGTGCCATCACCTACCATAGGATTAGTATATGATCTTATTGATTTATTTATTTCCTTCTATTTATTTCTTTTCTCTTTTTTCCTTTCTTATTTCTTTTCTTTATTTGCAACATGAATGTAAAGAAAGCAAAACTCAAACTAAACTTTATTATATAACTTGCACATGATTACCAGGATAGATCACTAAGAAAACTCTCAAAGAAGAAAGGATCAAACTAAGCTTTATTTCATCTAAAGCAAAAAGATCAAACTAAAATAAGTAAAAGCAAAAAGATAGTGGGGTGATACGATACCGGGGCACCTCCCCCAAGCTTGGCGGAAGCCAAGGGGAGTGCCCATACCCGATACCCAGTTATCTTTTGGTGGTGACGAAGATGGTGGTGGTGATGAAGCGATCCTATCCTTAAGGATCAAAAGACTCTCCAACCGACGGATGACGCTCTGGAGGTAGATGATATGCTCTTGACGCAGAATATTTTCACGAGTGAGATACTTGTTTTGTATGCGAACTACTTCAATGACGCGAAAAGCTTCAATCTCAGCAAGAGTAAGGTGAGTAAGGTAGGGTTTAAGGATATCTTCTTCCTCCTCCTCGGCTAGCAGTGCTTGTGCTACCACCGGGGATGGATCTACGGTAGCTTCCTTGCCCTTGTCTCCCTTGACGGTGTCCGTAGGCTCCTCCCTCTTTGTCTCGATCTTCATCAGCCAAGCATCTTCTTCCATGTTGTTGGAGGAGCAGGAAGACATGATGCCTGGCTTGATAAATCTGACCAGAAATAGCAAGAAAAGAGAATAGAGGATTTCTCCGCGATACGGTGATCAACAGGTTCGGGAAGTCACTGGTGCGTGTCGGTCCTAAACAAACGGTTTTTTACCCCTTTCCGCGACGGCATTTGGAACCGTCGCTAAGTGAGTGTGTGCGATAGGGTGTCCTTCCCACACGATCCAGAAATCGTCGGGGATAGGCCCTCCACAGGACCTGTGTCAGGCCGTGTCGCGATCGGCGAGGCATCAAAACCCAATCATTTCCGTAGGCATGTACATCCCACATGGTGAATCCCAGAAATCATTTCCGTAGGTATGTACATCCCACACGGTAAATCCCAGAAATCATTTCCGCAGGTATGTACATCCACATGGTGAATCCCAGAAAATCATTTCCGTTCGTATGTATATCACACACAGTCAATCCAAGGAATACGTTTCTGTTCTTATTTACATCCCACACAATCAATCCAGGGAAAACGTTTCCGTTCGGATGTACATCCCACACGGTTTTATGTATACGCTCGTGTGTGAAAGGTGTAACTATCACACACGCTCTGCCTTGGTTAACTATTTGCTTTCATTAACTACATCACACACGATTTGATGTAGAAAAATATGTGGCATTGGGCTATCCATCACAAGCGCTTTTACTGCTAGAACCGTTTGCAAAGGTCCATGACCGTCTGTTCTATTTTTATTTTTGCCAGTAATTTATTATTCTAATTGGAAATTTTGTAATACGAAACGTGCAATTCAAATTCTCAGCACAATGGTTCAACAACGAATCCATAAATAAAGTTGCCAGTACAATATGTTCAACAATTACAGGATTAGGTAGCAATTAACTACGATGAACCGCATTATTTAAAGGCGGTAAAGGTGAAGAGACAAGTGTAAATCATTTTGACTGCCGACGGTGTTGAAGAAGCGGAATGCCCATAATGTGCCTTCCTGCATGCCATAGGCACGAACCACTTTTGTCCAACCCCTTGTGAAGATCGCCTACCATCCTTCACCGCCTTCGTGAAGACTTCTAGAGCATTATCATGGTAGCATGAATTATATACTTTAACCTTAGTTGCCTCCACTCCGGTCATGTAGTTTGCAAGGTAATCATCGGTAAATAGCTTCGTAAACCAATCGAAAAGAGAAAAATATTAGATATCGAGGTCTAACAGAGTAACTTGTTGTGGTGGGGGAAAAGGCAACACATTACTTACCATCCTAAAGTTCACTGTTGTCTTCGACAAAGTGTAAGTAAAGAGCTTAATTCCAATCACCCGTTTCTTTCACCTAACAATCTTTCTTAGTTTCCTCACTTGACGCTTGTTCATGATTATCTCATTGCCCCATACGCAAAAGGGATCAAAGCATGGATCAGTAGCCCTCATATATGTACCTACAAGCAACCAATAAATGTTAGAAGCTAAACTGAGATTGCACAAATGATGTAATATACAACTACCTATGTTCCTAAGTACAAGTATTTTTTTGAGATTTCAATATGAACTACATACAGATGTATATAGAATTATAGATATAGTTTAGGTTAGAATCTAGATTCACTCATTTTGCTCCTTATGTAGTCTATATTGGAATCTCTAAAAATACTTATATTTAGGAATAGATGGTGTATAAGACATGGGATGCAGCTAACCTTGACGGCAAACAACTGCATCGTCCATTGTAGCCCTGTGTAAGTACATGGAAAGCCAATGTTAACATCCACCAAAAATAGCAAATGGTAATAAAACGACAACATCTGTAGTGATATCTTCATTTCGAAAGAGTAGCACGGTAGCAAAGGGATGGATTAAAAAATGGATACAATCCTAATTGCAACAGGCTTAACAACATCCTAATTCATGTTTTGTAAGTTTGTAGCCATTGAAATACAACTCTTTAAAATGGATACAATCGTTAATTGCAACAGTGCTTAATGGCCATTGAAACCGTAATCGATAGAAATGCAATTGGGAGAGTTAAACATCACAGGCAGGTGTCGCTAGAGCGGATAATGGCCCAGCTTGTCTATAAAAGGTAGGGAAAATAGCTCAACGTGTTAGGCATGTTTACTACAACATGCTTAATACATCGACAAGATCTGAAACATAGCCATTAATTACTATTGGTATTGGTAAGATTGAACTGGTGGGTACATACTTGGTAAGTCCTGAGAGGTAGTTGCTGGGGCACTTCATCTTGGCCAGAGCCCGCCCAAAGTCAGCGGCAGCGGAGGCGAGCTATTCCTCCGGGTCGAAGCGTGGATCAGTGCCACTGACATGTGTACCCTCTGCAACCAAGAAATGGTAGAAGTTAAACTACAATTGCACAAATGATGTGAAATACTGTAAGGCATGGGATGCAGCTAACCTTGACGGCAAACAACAGCGTCGGCCGTTATGACCCTGCGTAAGTACATGGACAAGCATGTTAAGTAGAACAGGGTTAGCATCCACCAAAAAAGCAAATGGGGCAACATCTCTAGTATATCTTCATTGCGGAGAGTAGCATGGTAGCAAATGGACAGATTAAAAAATGGATACAACCGTTAATTGCAACAGGCTTAACAACATCCTAAGTCATGTTCTGTAAGTTTGTAGCCATTGAAATGCAACTATTTAAAAATGGATTCAACTGTTAATTGCAATAGGCTTAATAGACATTGAAATCAGTACTGATAAAAATGCAATTGGCATAGTTAAACATCACAAGGCAGGTGCTGTCAGAGCAGAGAAAGGCCCAGATGTCTATAAAAAGGCAGGGAAAGTAGCAAAAACGTGTTAGGCATGTTTACTAGAACATGCTTAATACATCGACCATACAGAACATGGCCATTAATTGCAACTGGTATTGGTAAGGTTGAACTGGTGAGTACATACTTGGTAAGTCCCGAGAGGTAGTTGCTGGGGCACTTCATCTTGGCCAGAGCTCGCCTAAAGTCAGCGACGGCAGAGGCAAGCTGTTCCTCCGGGTCGAAGCGTGGATCGATTACCAGCGACATGTGTACCTACAGGCAACCAATAAATGGGTAGAAGTTAAACTGCAATTGCACAAATTATGTGAAATACTATAAGACATGGGATGCAGCTCACCTCGATGGCAAACAAAAGCATCGGCCATTATGACCCTGCGTAAGTACATGGACATGCATGTTAAGTGCAACAGGGTTAGCATCCACTAAAAATAGCAAATGGGCAGCATCTCTAGTGATATCCTGAGTCATGTATTGTAAGTTTGTTGCTGGTATTGGTGAAATTGAGCTGGACACGATAATATTTGAACATCACACAGTGTGTAGTACTGAAATAAACAAGGCACGAACATGCTTAATACATCAATCGTACAAATCATAGCCGTTGCAAGTGGTATTGGTAAGATTTAGCTGGTCAGATATTACCTGTTAAGTCATGGGGGGTAGTCGCTGGGGGACTTCATCTGGGCCAGAGCCTGCACCATGTCGGCGGCGGCGGCGGAGGCGAGGTGTTCCTCCGGGTTAACACGCACAGCGGCCATCGCGCCACAGACTGCCATCAGCTCCTGGCACGGGGGATTTGGAGGCATGAGGATGTTTCGCAGGCGCCATTTAAGCAATCAGGCCGGTGGACGTGATAGAGATCGGTGGGTTACCTGACTAGATCCGAGCAGAACATAGATGTGGTTGAAGCTGTGGTTGCGGCGGCGGCGGTTTGAGATGTCGGTAGGGGGAGGCGCGAGGGAGGGAGGGATACTGAGGGGAAGGGGATGTGGTTGGAGGAATAAATTCTGAAATCGCGCACCTAATGAAAATTTCGGTGCAAAATTTTAAACTTGGGCGGGGGAAACACACAATGCAGACGAAGCGCGTAAAATACTCGTGTGCGAGAAAAAAGAAAGTTGGCAGATCCCGTCTCCAAAAAAATGTACACGTGTACTTGATTTTTTTTCGGTCAATGGTATGCCTGGTTTATTAGGAAATATCGCACATGTAACTGACTTATGGGTCATTAACGCAAAAAATGCAGACGGGTACGACATAGAAACCGTGTGTTTTGTGATCTTCTAATGATTAACGCAAAAAAACACACACAGGCACACATGCTAATCAATGCTCAAAGCCCTCAAAGGATGCTCTTACCAACATTGTACGTTAATACTACAAAGTTAAAGTACTACTGGTAATTTGCTCTAATACTACAAACTTAAACTACTTCTCACATGCTGCCACCAAGGCATGCTGGCCAGACGCCGGCGTTCTCCTTCCCGGCCTTGTAGGCGGCAGCCCACCGTGCTTCGATCTCTGCCAAGCTCTCCTCACCATGGCATGCGACCTCTTTTTCTTGCGGCGGCGGGACTCTCTTTTCTTGACTGCTTTCTGCCTTTTCCGCTCCTTCTATGCGGCTTTGGCCGCCTCTAGATCCACCACCCATTCGGCCATGGCAGCCTCAAAGTCCTCCCATGTAACTATCTGGCCGCCGGCGGCGATGAACTCGGCGCGGCGAGATTCCATCGCTTCCTTACCATGTGTGCGGTCGCGGGCGGCAAGGAACGCGGCGCGGCGGGACGCCATCGCTTCCTTACCGGTTACTGTGCGCCGTGGTGCCATGGACGACGCCTGGAGAGAGCTCTGGGACGGAGGGGCCGGGCAGCCATACAGTGCAGTGGTATTCAAAATCTCAACCACAAACGACAACAAAAATTTGGCTTCCCTTACAATTTTGCACGTTCATTATCGCACACAGTTCATCTCCGTTGCTTCCGGAAACAATGTGCGCTGAGCCTACTGTCTGTTGCGTTATGATTGCCAAGAACCCCAGCCACGCGGATCGCGTGTGTGCACCATTGGATGCACCGCGATCGAGCGGCAATCCACGTCCCTCACATCACTGTGCGCCTGTAGCTGGATTGGATTTATATGCGCTAAATGCATAGAAAGTGCACATAATCCCCTAAATATGGTAAATGAGCCAGGAAAAATGCCAAATTTGAACACGGTGATTTGTAGGGTGTTTGTTCGTCGTAGAAAAAAATTCCAGGGCAAAGAACGAAGAAAATTTGGATTCCCCTTCAATCTTGAAGATTTCCCTTTCAAAAGCATGGAACTTCCTCGGTGATGGTTCAATTTATGAAGGGCGTGCATGACAACATAAGCCAAACCTTCTCAAATTTTTACCAAGGCATGGTGAGGTCATACCATGGCACCATGCCAAAGCGCCATGTTTTTAAGTATTTATTTCATTTTTCTATAGTTGAAAACCCAACAAATGTACATTTGTGGTTGACTATTGCCACACATTTCATTGAAATATCTGTCCATTCCTTGTAAAAGGCATGATAATTTACTAAATGGCACGAGCATGGTTTTCTAGGCCGTTCTTGTGGACCCTTTCATGCATCGATTGTTTGAACTTGAATTATGTGCATTAATGCCTAGGAAATGCACACAATCCCCTAAATATGGCAAATGAACCCGAAAAAGTGCCAAATTTAAACACGGTGATTTGCAGGTTGTATGCTCATCATAGAAAAAAACTCATGGACAAAGGACAAAGGAAATTTGGATCCCCCTTCAATCTTGGTGATTTCCCCCTCGAAACCATGAAACTTCCTTGGTGATGGTTCAATTTATGAAAGGCGCGCATCACGACATAAGGAAAACATTCTCAAATTTTTACGAGGACATGGTGAGGCCATACCATGGCACCACGCCAGGCGTCATGTTTTCCAACCATGTGTTTCATTTTTTGTATATTTGCTAACCGAGTAAATGACGCGTTTATGGTTGACTATTGCCACACATTTCCTTCAAATATCTGCCCATTCCTTGTAAAAGGCATGAGAATGTGCTAAATAACACGAGCATGGTTTTCCAGACCGTTCTTGTGCACCTTTTCATGCACCGATTGTTCGAATTTGAATTATGTCCATTAATGCCTAGAAAATGCACATAATCCCCTAAATATGGTAAATGAGCCCGGGAAAATGTCAAATTTGAACATGTTGCATTTGAGGCGGTATGTTGATCATTGGAAAAAAACTGAATGAAAAAATAGGACGGAAATTAGGATCCCCCTTCAATCTTGGGGATTTTCCCTCTCGAAAGCATGGAACTTCCTCGGTGATGGTTCGATTTATGAAGGGCGTGCATGACGACATAAGCCAAACCTTCTCAAATTTTTACCAGGGCATGGTGAGGTTCATACCATGGCACCATGCCAGACGCTATGTTTTTTAAGCATTTATTTCATTTTTTTTCTATAATTGAAAACCCAACAAACAGACATTTGTGGTTGACTATTGCCACACATTTCATCAAAATATCTGTCCATTCCTTGTAAAAGGCATGATAATTTACTAAATGGCACGAGCATGGTTTTCTAGGCCGTTTTTGTGGACCCTTTCATGCATCGATTGTTTGAACTTGAATTATGTGCATTAATGCCTAGGAAATGCACATAATCCCCTAAATATGGCAAATGAACCCAGAAAAGTGCCAAATTTGAACACGGTGATTTGCAGGTTGTATGCTCATTATAGAAAAAAACTCGTGGACAAAGGACAAAGGAAATTTGGATCCCCCTTCAATCTTGGTGATTTCCCCCTCGAAACCATGAAACTTCCTTGGTGATGGTTCAATTTATGAAAGGCGCGCATCACGACATAAGGAAAACATTCTCCAATTTTTACGAGGGCATGGTGAGGCCATACCATGGCACCACGCCAGGCGTCATGTTTTCCAACCATGTGTTTCATTTTTTGTATATTTGCTAACCGAGTAAATGACGCGTTTATGGTTGACTATTGCCACACATTTCCTTCAAATATCTGCCCATTCCTTGTAAAAGGCATAAGAATGTGCTAAATAACATGAGCATGGTTTTCCAGACCATTCTTGTGCACCTTTTCATGCACCGATTGTTCGAATTTGAATTATGTCCATTAATGCCTAGAAAATGCACACAATCTCCTTAATATGGTAAATGAGCCCTGGAAAATGTCAAATTTGAACACGTTGCATTTGAGGCGGTATGTTGATTGTTGGAAAAAAACTAAATGACAAACTAGGACGGAAATTAGGATTCCCCTTCAATCTTGGGGATTTTCCCTCTCGAAAGCATGGAACTTCCTCGGTGATGGTTTGATTTACGAAGGGCGTGCATGACGACATAAGCCAAACCTTCTCAAAGTTTTACCATGGCATGGTGAGGTAATACCATGGCACCATGCCAGGCTTCATGTTTTTAAGCATTTATTTCATTTTTTCTATAGTTGAAAACCCAACAAACAGACATTTGTGGTTGACTATTGCCACACATTTCATTGAAATATCTGTCCATTCCATGTAAAAGGCATGATAATTTACTTAATGGCACGAGCATGGTTTTCTAGGCCGTTCTTGTGGTCCCTTTCATGCATCGATTGTCTGAACTTGAATTATGCGCATTAATGCCTAGGAAATGCACATAATCCCCTAAATATGGCAAATGAACCCGGATAAGTGCCAAATTTGAGCACGGTGATTTGCAGGTTGTATGCTCATCATAGAGAAAAAACTCTTGGACAAAGGACAAAGGAAATTTGGATCCCCCTTCAATCTTGGTGATTTCCCCCTCGAAACCATGAAACTTCCTCGGTGATTGTTCGATTTATGAAAGGCGCGCATCACGACATAAGGAAAACATTCTCCAATTTTTACCAGGGCATGGTGAGGCCATAACATGGCACCACGCCAGGCGTCATGTTTTCCAACCATGTGTTTCATTTTTTGTATAGTTGTTAACCGAGTAAACGACGCGTTTATGGTTGACTATTGCCACACATTTCCTTCAAATATCTGCCCATTCCTTGTAAAAGGCATGAGAATGTGCTAAATAACACGAGCATGGTTTTCCAGACCGTTCTTGTGCACCTTTTCATGCACCGATTGTTCGAATATGAATTATGTCCATTAATGCCTAGAAAATGCAAATAATCCCCTAAATATGGTAAATGAGCCCGGGAAAATGTCAAATTTGAACACGTTGCATTCGAGGCGATATGTTGATCATTGGAAAAAGACTAAATGATAAACTAGGACGGAAATTAGGATCCCCCTTCAATCTTGGGGATTTTCCCTATTGAAAGCATGGAACTTCCTCGGTGATAGTTCGACTTATGAAGGGCGTGCATGACGACATAAGCCAAACCTTCTCAAATTTTTACCAGGGCATGGTGAGGTCATACCATGGCACCATGCCAGGCGTCATGTTTTTTAAGCATTTATTTCATTTTTCTATAGTTGAAAACCCAACAAATGTACATTTGTGGTTGATTATTGCCACACATTTCATCGAAATATCTGTCCATTCCTTGTAAAAGGCATGAGAATTTACTAAATGGCACGAGCATGGTTTTCTAGACTGTTCTTGTGGACCCTTTCATGCATCGATTGTTTGAACTTGAATTATGCGCATTAATGCCTAGGAAATGAACATAATGCCCTAAATATAGCAAATAAACCCGGAAAAGTGCCAAATTTGAGCAGGTGATTTGCAGGTTGTATGCTCATCATAGAAAAAAAACTCGTGGACAAAGGACAAATGAAATTTGGATCCCCCTTCAATCTTGGTGATTTCCCCCTCGAAACCATGAAACTTCCTCGGATGATGTTTTTTTATGAAAGGCGCGCATCACGACATAAGGAAAACATTATCCAATTTTTACCAGGCATGGTGAGGCCATACCATGGCACCATACAAGGCGTCATGTTTTCCAACCATGTGTTTCATTTCTTGTATGGCACGAGCATGGTTTTCTAGACCGTTCTTGTGCACCTATTCATGCACCGATTGTTCAAATTTGAATTGTGTGTATAATTAATGCCTAGAAAATGCACACAATCCCCTAAATAGTGTAAATGAGTTCAAAAAATGTCAAATTTGAACATGTTTCATTTGAGGCGGTATGTTGATCGTTGGAAAAAAACTGAAGACAAACTAGGACGGAAATTTGGATCCCCCTTTAATCTTGGTGATTTCCCTCTCGAAAGCATTGAACTTCCTCGGTGATGGTTTGATTTATGAAGGGCGTGCATGACGACATAAATCAAACCTTCTCAGCTTTTAACCAGGGCACGGTGAGGCCATACCATGGCACCATGCCAGCCGTCATGTTTTTCAAGCACATATTTCATTGTTCTATAGCTGATAACCCAGTAAATGACGCGTTTGTGGTTGACTATTGCCATGCATTTCATTGAAATCTCTGCCCATTCCTTGTAAAAGGCTTGAGAAATTACTAAATACCACGAGTATGGTTTTTCCAGACCGTTCTTGTGCACCCTTTCATGCACCAATTGTTTGAATTTGAATTACGTGCATTAATGCCTACAAAATGCACATAATCCCCTAAATATTGTAAACGAACCAGGAAAATTGTCAAATTTGAACAGGTGATTAGCAGGGTTTATGTTCATCGTAGAAAAAAAACTCATGGATGAAGGACAAAGGAAATTTGGATTCCCATTCAATCTGGGTGATTTACTATCGCACACGATTCATCTCCATCGCCTCTGCGAACCGTGTGTGTTCACTCACACATGAAAAAGGAAAATAAAACCCTGGCCCACTTCATCCCCACTCACTCGCCGTAGATTCCTTTGCAACTGTGCACCCTAAGCTCGACGGCTGTTGGCGGCGGGCGTAGGTCGCGCTCCAAAGAGCACCGAATTTCGCCTCCACCGCTTTCCGCCGCCTATCGGCACCGACATTCTAGACTCTGGTCGACTGGGATTTTCTGCGGGATTGGGCCGGGGATTTTTATCATGGAGAAGGTAATCAACTTAATTAGCAAAATATTCACTCATCTCTTATCGCAGTCCGTCCATTGATTTTAATCAACCGGCGGAAATCGCCATGGAATCATTTTTGTTCTAGCTGATTCGTGGGTGTTCATTCATGTGTGCACAGTGCGAGCACAAATCGGGCAACTGTGGTCGTGGCCAGTCGGAAACGAAGTTCTATCTCACCATTCCGGATGACTTCAGGGAGCGCTCGGTATGTTCAATCTCAACCTACCATGGTCGGCATGGCCTAAATTTGTGAAACATATACCGTCTGTTGCTACATTATCTATATATTTGCTTCAAATCTTTGTTATATTATCTATTTTTTAATTCTATATTTTTGTACTTTGCTTGCATCTATATATGGATATGTTCTATCAGTTACTCCCATTTTTGCATCTTGCTCGGTTATTTCAATATATCTAATTTACGATCTTAATTTTCATTTCATAAAGACATCCCTTGCTTTGCAAGAACAGGAGTAGAAGGAAATCTTGGGCTTTACTTTGTCGATGACTCCTGTGATGTCATATTGACAACGCAACATGGATTTACAATGACGGTTAGCGTAAAACTTGATAAAGATGGTAACTCCTATTTTAATTCGGACCTTTGGAGAAAAATGTCTAAGTGTTATGAACTGAAAGCTGGCAATAAAATTGTAGTGCATGCACCACAGCCTGGTCTAATTAACATGGATGTTTACTTCCCCAACGTCATTAGCCGATCAAAGTCTGATCGAGGATAGTGTCCTTTCAACTTTCTCCATGCTGTCATATTACTATTTAAGCAACCAATTGATCACTATTTAAGCAACCAATTGTGATATCATATTCTGACTCCGTTCCTAGGCAGTAACAAATTCTATTTACCAATTTATGCGCACTATATATTCTTCTCGCCATGTTCGGATAAATAATACCTTTCCACCTTTTAAGCGAGGATATGTTGGATGCATAGTGAACGATATGTATGTTACTAAGCGTACTAAATTTCAATCGAAGGACTTGAAGCATGTCATAAACTTTGTTGATAATCCGACAGAGATAGCACAACGTATGAACTTTGGATGGGATTAATTAGACCTATGGTGCACACAATTGAACAAGACCAATTGTGTGCACAAAGTTACCGGTAAAAGTCTTATTTTAATGTTGATGCTCATAAACTATATATATCTTCAATGATATGTTACAATTGTTTTTTATTCTACATGTCAATGTAAACTGCCTGTAGCCGCTCTCGGATCGATTTCCTGGCGTGGTCGAATTACACTTGTGCCTGCTAATACCGCCAAAGTGATTGCAAGGTACTACATTTCCCGCAAAAATGGAACCATTCAAATTAATAAGTTCTCGCTTCTCGTGGCAATGCATCCATATTGGAAAATTAGAGACACTGTTCTACTCCTGCTCTACCAAGGCATAGGAGGGCTCTTCCTTTTCATTAACGAGATGCCGAGTCACCATGATCAAGCTGCTTCCAGTGGATAGTTGTGGTTGTTGGCCCTCAGCCTCTTAAAATGTGCTAGCTGTTACTATATATGTTAAGTATGTAGATAGGGACCATATGGTTGTTGGCCCTTAGCCTCTTAAAATGTGATAGTTGTTGCTATGTTAAGTATGTAGATATGGACCATATGGTTGTCAAAACCGTGTTACGAAGATCCTCCTTTTGTCGAATAGTGTAACCACTATATATATGTTACTCAAATGCTGTTACCCAAGTTCATAAATTTTCAATGAAAGTATTAGTATCGCATACAGTTCATTGAGTTTAAGCGTGCAGTTCGATGTCCGTAAGGCATTTGCATATTAACTATCCATATTGCAAATTCACACATGTTCACATAAGTAAACGTATGTGTAACATACTAATCATCGCACCACAGTACTTTCGCAGACGCATCGTGTGCGATACTCCTAGCCACTGCAAGCAACTAGTTTGCATTTTTCAAAGTTTTTTGTACACACAGAATCACACATGAAGTAACTGTATTGACAATCTGTGTTGTAATTTCTCATCGCACACAGTTCATCCGAGTCGGCTGTTTGCCATGTATCACACACTTCTTGTTTACACGACTCGTTTATGTTCTTTTGGCTCATCGCAAACAGTTCATCCATGTGAACTGTATGCTACATATCACATACATCTTGTTAAGTTGAACCATTTCTGTTGTGTTCCCTAATCAAAAACAGTTCGTTTGAGTTAATCATATGCCGTATATCGCACACACATTGATATGGCTGCCCGTTTCTGTTGTTCTACCTCACCGCAAACAGTTCGAATGAATTAACCGTGTGTCCTGCATCGCACACACATTATTATGGATGCCGGTTTCTGTTGTTTTGCCTCATCACAAACAGTTTGAATGGATTAACCGTATGCCCTGCATCACACACGCAACTAAAATCTTAACCGTGTTTGATGCAGCCATCATCGCAAACGTTTTGCACCTTTTTGACGGTTTTTTACACCACCGTTTGCGATTATTGCATCGCACACAGTTTCGGCAAAGGGTCTCTTATCGTAGTGTCGCGTTAGTAGTCTCCTGCAGTAGTGAGTATATATAGATTTTTTATCTTAGAGGACAAGCATACAGGAAAAAACAGAGTACGGAAGGTGTCCCGGGTGGGCACAACCCACCGGGGTGCGCCAGGCTGCCTGGCGCACCCTGGTGTCTTGTGCCAACAAGGGGACGCTTCCTGGAAGTTTCTTTATTTCCAAAATTCTTAAATATTCCAAAATTGATAAAAAATATTTTTACGGATTTTTCGGAGTCTGTTTACTTACCATATCACGTACCTCCTTATTTTCACGATTCTGGAGTATTCCAGAAGGACTCTTTTATGTGTTCTTCCAGTGTCAAGGTTTGGATAATATTACTTTCACATTAATGGCGTACCTGAGATATAATGTTTAATTCGTTGCCCATTGACAACCTTCGGGTTAGTACCTTCGGGATTATTTATTTTGATGGCTCCAGACCGGTAAACCTCCTCAATGACATATGGGCCTTCCCATTTTGAGATGAGTTTTCCTGCAAAGAATCTGAAACGAGAGTTGTACAAAAGAACATATTCTCCGACTTTAAACTCACACTTTTGAATTCTTTTGTCATGCCATCTTTTAACTTTTCTTTGAATAATTTTGCATTTTCATAAGCTTGGGTTCTCCATTCATCTAAAGAGCTAATATCAAATAACCTCTTTTCACCGGAAAGTTTGAAATCATAATTGAGTTCTTTGATTGCCCAAAATGCTTTATGTTATAATTCAAGAGGCAAATGACAAGCTTTTCCATAAACCATTTTATAAGGAGACATACCCATAGGATTTTTATATGTTGTTCTATAAGCCCAAGGTGCATCATCTAATTTCTTAGACCAATTCTTCCTGGACCTATTGACAGTCTTTTGCAAAATTAATTTTATTTCTCTATTGCTAAGTTCAACTTGACCACTAGACTGAGGATGATAGGGTGATGCAATTCTATGATTAACATCATACTTGGCAAGCATTTTCCGGAAAGTACCATGAATAAAGTGTGAACCACCATCAGTCATTAAATATCTAGGGACTCCAAACCTTGGGAAAATAACTTCCTTAAGCATTTTAATAGAGGTGTTGTGATCAGCAGTACTAGTTGGAATAGCTTCTACCCATTTAGTAACATAATCAACAACAACCAAAATATGTGTATACCCATTAGAGGAAGGAAAAGGTCCCATGTAATCAAATCCCCAAACATCAAATGGTTCAAAAACAAGTGAATAATTCATAGGCATTTCTTGATGCTTACCGATATTACCTATTCTTTGACATTCATCACAAGATAAGACGAACTTACGGGCATCCATGAAGAGAGTAGGCCAGTAAAATCCAGACTGCAATACCTTATGACCAGTTCTATCTCCAGCATGATGCCCTCCATAAGCTTCAGAGTGACATTTCTGTAGGATTTGTCCCTGTTCATTCTCAGGTACACAACGTATAATAATACCATCTACTCCTTCTTTATAAAGGTGTGGGTCATCCCAAAAGTAGTGTCTTAAATCATAAAAGATTTTTTTCTTTTGTTGGTATGTAAAGCTAGGTGGTAAATATTGGTAACGAGCAACGAGTAACAAAAGTAAATAAAGTGCAGCAAGGTGGCCCAATCCTTTTTGTAGCAAAGTACAAGCCTGGACAAACTCTTATAATAGGAAAAGCGCTCCCGAGGACACATGGGAATATTGTCAAGCTAGTTTTCATCACGTTCATATGATTCACGTTCGGTACTTTGATAATTTGATATGTGGGTGGACCGGTGCTTGGGAGCTGTTCTTACTTGAACAAGCATCCCACTTATGATTAACCTCTATTGCAAGCATCCGCAACTACAACAAAAGTATTAAGGTAAACCTAACCATAGCATGAAACAAGTGGATCCAAATCAGCCCCTTACGAAGCAACGCATAAACTAGGGTTTAAGCTTACATCACTCTAGCAACCCATCATCTACTTATTACTTCCCAATGCCTTCCTCTAGGCCCAAATAATGGTGAAGTGTTATGTAGTCGACGTTCACATAACACCACTAGAGGCTAGACAACATACATCTCAACAAAATATCGAACGAATACCAAATTCACATGACTACTAATAGCAAGACTTCTCCCGTGTCCTCAGGAACAAACATAACTACTCACAAAGCATATTAATGTTCATAATCAGAGGGGTAATAATATGCATAAAGGATCTGAACATATGATCTTCCACCAAGTAAACCAACTAGCATCAACTACAAGGAGTAATCAACACTACTAGCAACCAACTAGCACCAATCCCGGACTTGGAGACAAGAATTGGATACAAGAGATGAACTAGGGTTTGGAGATGAGATGTTGCTGGTGAAGACGTTGATGGAGATTGCCCTCTCTCGATGAGAGGAGCGTTGGTGATGATGATGGCGATGATTTCCCTCCCGAGGGAAGTGTCCCAAGAACAGCTCCGCCGGAGCCCTAGATTGGTTCCGCCAAGGTTCCGCCTCGTGGCGGCGGAGTCTCGTCCCGAAAGGTTGCCAAATGTTTTTTTTCTCATCGAAAGACTTCATATAGGAGAAGATGGGCATCAAAGAGCCACCAGGGGGCCCACGAGGTAGGGGGCGCGCCCCAGGGGGGCGCCCCCCACCCTCGTGAGAAGGGTGTGGCCCCCCTGGCCTTCATCTTTGGCGAAGATTTTTCTTTATTAATTTTAAGATAGTCTGTGGAGTTTCATGACTTTTGGAGTTGCACAGAATAGGTCTCCAATATTTGCTCCTTTTCCAGCCCAGAATTCCAGTTGCCGGCATTCTCCCTCTTCATGTAAACCTTGTAAAATAAGAGAGAATAGCCATAAGTATTGTGACATAACGTGAAATAACAGCCCATAATTCAATAGATATCGATATAAAAGCATGATGCAAAATGGACGTATCAACTCCCCCAAGCTTAGACCTCGCTTGTCCTCAAGCGAAAAGCCGATAACAATAAATATGTCCTCATGTCTAGAGGTAGAGGCGTCGAAAAAAAATACGGACATGAAGGCATCATGATTAATCTCATAACAGCAACATATATAGATTTTTGTCATATGATTACTTATGTTCAAGTGATGATCTTTTCACAATGCAAAAGTATGAATCAGAAATCTTATTGGGCACCAACAAATTATTACCTCAGTCATTGAAACAATTTCAATTTATCATAACATCGGAAAAAGTCTATGTCAGAGCTTAAAAGCAAGTCCACATACTCAACTATCACTTAGTCCTTCATAATTGCTAGCACTCACGCAATACTAGTGGTTACAGAGTTTTAATCGGACACAGAGAAAGATAGGGGCTTGTAGTTTTGCCCCACAACTTTTTACCTCAAGGGTAATGTCAACAATAATAATTCATGCTCCCCTACATCCAATTAGATATATATATATATATATATATATATATATATATATATATATATCAAGTTCTTTACAACATGCTGAGCTTGCCAAAGGATAAAATGAAAAAGGAAAGGTGAAGATCACCGTGACTCTTGCATAAGGTAGAGGATAATAATAAAAGATAGGCGTTCGCAGAGGGAAGCAGAGGTTGCCATGCACTTTTATGGTTGGATGCACAAAATCTCAATGCGAAAGAACGTCACTTTATATTGCCCCTTGTGATATGAACCTTTATTATGCAGTCCGTCGCTTTTATTTCTTCCATATCACAAGATCGTATAAAGCTTATTTCTCCCACACCAATCAATCATACATATTTAGTGCAGTTTTTATTGCTTTGCACCGATGACAACTTACTTGAAGGATCTTACTCAATCCATAGGTAGATATGGTGGACTCTCATGGCTAAACTGGTTTAAGGGTATTTGGAAGCACAAGTAGTATCTCTACTTGGTGCTGAGAATTTGGCTAGCATGAGGGGAAAAGGCAAGCTCAACATGTTAGAGGATCCATGACAACATACTTTATCTCGTATATAAGAAAACATAACTCATCACGTTGTCTTCCTTGTCCAACATCAACTCTTTAGCATGTTATATTTTAATGAGTGCTCCCAATCATAAAAGATGTCAATGATAATATATCTATATGTGAAACCTCTCTTTCCTTATTACTTCCTATTAATTGCAACGATGACCAAAGCTATATTTGCCAACTCCCAACAACTTTTAATCATCATACTCTTTCTATGTGAAGTCATTACTCTCAATAAGATCAATATGAACTCTTTGTTTCTTTTTTTCTTTTTCTTTTATTCACCCAAGATCATGGCAAAATAATCAAGCCCTTGATTCAACACTAATCTTTATTATATATAGCTCACGGACTCGATTACACAGAGGGATCATAAAGCAAAACTTCAAACCTAGATCATGCCATAACTTTATTTTACTAAATCAAGATACTACTAATAGGATCGAACTAAGAAAAACGGTAAAGATAGGAGTTGTGATGGTGATACGATACAGGGGAACCTCCCCCAAGCTTGGCAGTTGCCAAGGGAGTGCCCATACCCATGTGATTATATCTCTTTCTTTGTTGTTGGTGTAATATTCTTGGCGATGATTCCCCTCAAGATACGGGTTCTCCTCCTCGAGCTTATTGACTTGTCGCTTGAGGTCCATTATTTCTCATGGCTTTCCCAGAACGGCTAAAGCTCCTTGCACCCAAGGGTGTTGCATAGCCATGGAGAACAAGAGACACTCCTCCTCATATTTTCATAAGAAAGAAATCTAACATTGGAAGGATAACCGAGTTTGGAATAGCTGAGCTCAGAGTTCCCCATCGTAAACCCAGCTCGGAGGCGAGAGGTGACTTCTTGATCCTCCATGGCATCTACCCTCATCAAGTCGGCCTCCATCTCTTCCTCCGTTGCTGGCCCAAAGTGGTCAGCGTCGCTGTGTGCCCTTGGTTCCGGTGCCGGATTAGATACCCGGCTCTCCCCGACTGACTCTTGAGAAGACATCTTGCTCTAATCTGCAGCAGCAACAGCTCAAAACAAGAACGGAGGATATTTATGGATACGGAGTCAAAACCTTCGGGAGAATATATAATGAATTTTTACCGACCAAAATACGATCGTGCAAGAGAACGGAGTCCTGAGGGCACACGAGGTGCTCACGAGGTAGGGGCGCGCCAGGGGGTAGGGCGCGCCACCACCCTCATGGGGCCCTCATGTCCTTCCCGGACTTCTACTTATTTTTCTAATTTTCTAAATATTCCAAAACGGAGAAATATTGCCTTAAAATTGTTTTGGAGTCGGTTTACTTACCGTACCACATACCTATTCCTTTTCAGAGTCTGAAACGGTCTGGAAAGTGTCCCTTATGTATTCCTCCGGGGTTACGGTTTCAATAATATTGGTTTCAACATTTATGGGATTACCTGAGATATAATGTTTGATTCTTTGACCGTTCACCACCTTCGGATTTGTGTCTTCGAAGTTGTTGATTTTATTGGCACTGGAACGATAGACCTCCTCGATAACGTAGGGACCTTCCCATTTAGAGAGAAGTTTTCTTGCAAAAAATCTTAAAAGAGAGTTTTATAGCAATACATAATCACCTACATTAAACTCACGCTTTTTTATCCTTTTGTCATGCCATCTTTTAACTTTTTCTTTAAATAACTTGGCATTTTCATAAGCTTGGGTTCTCCATTCATCAAGTGAGCTAATATCGAATAGCCCCTTCTAATCGGCAAGTTTGAAATCATAGTTGAGCTCTTTAATAGCCGAATATGCCTTATGTTCTAGTTCGAGAGGTAAGTGACATGCTTTTCCATAAACCATTTTATACGGAGACATACCCATAGGGTTCTTATATGCAGTTCTATAGGCCCATAATGCATCATCAAGTTTCTTGGACCAATTCTTTCTAGACCTATTGACAGTTTTTTGCAAAATTAATTTGATCTCTCTATTACTCAATTCTACTTGACCACTAGACTGTGGGTGATAAGGAGATGCAATTCTATGATTAACGTCATATTTAGCAAGCATTTTACGGAAAGCACCATGAATAAAGTGTGAACCACCATCAGTCATTAAATATCTAGGGACTCCAAACCTCAGAAAAATAACTTCCTTAAACATTTTAATAGAGGTATTGTGATCAGCACTACTAGTTCGAATAGCTTCTACCCACTTAGTAACGTAATCAACAGCAACTAAAATATGTGTATATCCATTAGAGGCGTGAAAAGGTCCCATATAATCAAAGCCCCAAACATCAAATGGTTCAATAACAAGTGGATAATTCATAGGCATTTCTTGACGCCTACTAATATTACCAATTCTTTGACATTCATCGCAAGACAAAACAAACTTACGGGCATCTTTGAAGAGAGGGCCAATAAAACCCGGATTGCAATACCTTATGTGCGCTTCTATCTCCAGCGTGGTGTCCTCCATAAGCTTCAGAGTGACACTTGCATAGGATCTGCTCCTGTTCATGCTCGTGCACACAACGTCTAATAACACCATCTACTCCTTCTTTATAAAGATGTGGGTCATCCCAAAAGTAATGTCGCAAATCGTAAAAGAACTTTTTATTTTGTTGGTATGTGAAGCTAGGTGGTATAAATTTAGCAACAATATAATTAGCATAATCGGCATACCATGGAGTGCTATGAGAAGTGCTTATGACATTTAATTGTTCATCGTGAAAGCTATCATCAATAGGTAGTGGGTCATCAAGAACATTCTCTAACCTAGATATGTTATCCAGCAACGGGGTTCTCAGCTCCTTTCCTATCAACAATATGCAAATCAAATTCTTGCATCAAGAGAACCCATCTAATAAGTCTAGGTTTAGCATCTTTCTTTTCCATAAGATATTTAATAGCAGCATGATCAGTGTGAATAGTTACTTTAGAATCAACAATATAGGGTCTGAATTTATCACAAGCAAATACAACTGCTACAAGTTCCTTTTCGGTAGTAGCATAATTTCTTTGAGCATTGTCTAGAGTCTTACTAGCATAATGGATAACATTTAATTTCTTATCAACTCTTTGCCCTAGAACAGCACCTACAAAGCATAATCACTAGCATCACACATAATTTCAAAGGGTAAATTCCAATCGTGTGGTCGAACAACAGGTGCATGTACTAATGCTTTCTTAAGTATTTCAAATGCTTCTACACAATCATCATCAAAGACAAATGGTACATCTTTTTGTAATAAATTAGTCAGAGGCCGAGAAATTTTTGAGAAGTCCTTAATGTACCTCCTATAAAAAATCCGGCATGACCAAGGAAACTTCTTATACCTTTGATGTCCTTGGGACATGGCATCTTTTCAATAGCATCAACCTTGGCTTTATCAACTTCAATACCTCTTTCAGAAACTTTGTGTCCCAAGACAATATCTTCATTAACCATAAAGTGGCACTTTTCCCAATTCAAGACAAGATTAGTTTCTTCACATCTCCGCAAAATCTCGATCAAGATTGCTCAAGCAATCATCAAAAGAGGAACCATAGTCGGAAAAGTCATCCATGAAAACCTCACAAATCTTTTCACAAAAATCAGAGAATATAGCCATCATGCATCTTTGAAAGGTAGCAGGTGCATTACATAAACCAAAAGGCATACGTCTATAAGCAAAATTCCCAAAAGGGCATGTAAAAGTAGTCTTTGATTGATCTTTAGCCGACACAGGTATTTGAGAGAAACCAGAATAACCATTTAGAAAGCAATAATGTGTATGTTTGCATAACATTTATAGCATTGGATCAATAAAAGGTAAGGGGTAATGATCTTTCTTAGTAGCTTTATTTAATTTGCGGAAATCAATTACCATCCTATAACCTGTGATAATTCTTTGCGGAATCAATTCATCTTTATCATTAGGGACAACAGTAATACCTCCCTTCTTAGGGACACAATGGACATGACTTACCCGTTGACTATCAGCAACGGGATAAATTATACCTGCCTCCAGAAGCTTGAGTATTTCTTTTCTTACCACTTCTTTCATTTTGGGATTCAAACATCGTTGAGGATCACGAACTGGTTTGGCATCCACTTCCAAATTTATTTTATGTTGACATAGAGTGGGACTAATGCCCTTAAGATCATCAAGAGTATATCCAGTAGCGGCACGGTGCTTCTTCAGAGTTTTCAATAATCTTTCTTCTTCATGCTCTGAAAGGTTAGCACTAATAATAACAGGATACATTTTTTTTCATCAAGATAAACATATTTAAGATTATCAGGCAACAGTTTAAGCTCAAACACGGGATCACCCTTGGATGGAGGGGGATCCCCTAGGATTTCAACAAGCAAATTTTGATGCAGAATAGGTTCCTGTTTAAAGAATACTTCATCTATTTCCCTTCTTTCATTCATGAACATATCATTTTCATGGTCTAGCAAATAGTGTTCTAAAGGATCACTAGGAGGTACGGCAATAGAAGCAAGACCAATAATTTCATCCTTACTAGGCAATTCTTCCTCACGATGTTGTTTACTAAATTTAGAGAAATTAAACTCATGAATCATATCATCCAAGCCAATAGTAACAACATTCTTTTCTCAATCTATCTTAGCATTAACAGTATTCAAGAAGGGTCTACCAAATATAATGGGACAAAAGCTATCTTGTGGAGAACCAAGAACAAGAAAATCAGCGGGATATTTGGTTTTTCCACACAAGACTTCAACATCTCTAAAAATTCCCATTGCGTATATAGTATCTCTATCGGCAAGTTTAATTGTAACATCAATATCTTCTAACTCAAAGAAAAGTGCAATATCATGCATAATTTCTTTATATAAGTCAATGGGTATAACACTAGCACTAGCACCCATATCACATAAGCCATGATAACAATGATCTCCTATTTTAACAGAAATAGCAGGCACGCCTACCACAGGTCTATGTTTATCTTTAGCATTACGGTTTAGCAATTCTAGCGCTTCACCACGTAATTGAATAACATGCCCATCAATATTATCGACAAGAGATCTTTAACAATAGCAATATTAGGTTCTAGTTTGACTTGCTCAGAGGTGTATAAGTTCTAATATTGCTTTTACGAACAACAGTTGAAGCTTTAGCATGGTCCTTTACTCTAACAGGAAAGGTGGTTTCTCAACATAAGAGGTAGGAACAATAGGATCATTATAAGTGACAGTCTTTTCTTCAACTTTAATAGGTGCAGCTACTTTTACTTCTATGGGAGGATGATATTTAAACCACTTATCCTTAGGGAGATCAACATAAGTAGCAAAAGATTCACATAAAGAAGCTACTATCTCAGAGTCAAGTCCATATTTAGTGCTAAACTTACGGAAAATATCGGTATCCATAAAAGATTTAACACAATCAAACTTAGGTGTCATACCTGACTCCTTACCTTCGCCGAGGTCCCAATCTTCAGAGTTGCGTTTAATTCTATCCAATAAATTCCATTTAAATCCAATAGTCTTCATCATAAAAGAGCCAAAGACAAGAAGTATCGAGCATGGTGCGATTGTTATCGAAGTCGAGCATAAAAATTCTCAAGAATTGTCACTCTTGAGATCTCATGATTGGGGCATGAATATAACATTGATTTAAGCCTCCCCCAAGCTTGAGCGATGCTTTCACCTTCGCGAGGCCAAAAATTATATATATAATTGCGATCACGATGAACAAGATGTATAGGGTAATACTTTTGATGAAATTCCAATTTCAATCTTTAATAGTTCCATGATCTCGTATCATCACATAGCCTATACCATGTCAATGCGTCTTCCTTCAAAGATAAAGGGAAGACCTTCTTATTAACAACATCATTGGGTATACCTGCAAGCTTAAATAATCCACAAACTTCATCCACATAGAGTAGATGTTCATCAGGATGCTTTGTTCCATCTCCTGTAAATGTCTTAGCCAACAGTTTTTCCATCATACCCAAGGAACTTCAAAAGGAGTTTCATTTTCAATAAGTTCAAGAAGTTGAGGAGCAACTCTTTGCTCTCATCGACGGGGTGAAGATACCCTAACAAGCCCCTCAGAGAATTACTTTCCATAATAACAAGTGATGTAAAATTTCAGCACACTATATAAATTTTTCCTTACCAAATTCCACTTACCAAAGGCGCTACACTCCGGCAACGGCGCTTTAAAAGAGTCTTGATGACCCACAAGTATAGGGGATCTATCGTAGTCCTTTCGATAAGTAAGAGTGTCGAACCCAACGAGGAGCGTATGAAATGATAAGCGGTTTTCAGCAAGGTATTCTCTACAAGTACTGAAATAAGTGGTAACAGATAGTTTTGTGACAGGATAATTTGTAACGAGCAACAAGTAAAAAAAGTAAATAAAGTGCAGCAAAGGTGGCCCAATCCTTTTTGTAGCAAAGGACAAGCCTGGACAAACTCTTATAATAGGAAAAGCGCTCCCGAGGACACATGGGAATATTCTCAAGCTAGTTTTCATCATGTTCATATGATTCGCGTTCGGTACTTTGATAATTTGATATGTGGGTGGACCGGTGCTTGGGTGCTGTTCTTACTTGAACAAGCATCCCACTTATGATTAACCTCTATTGCAAGCATCCGCAACTACAACAAAAGTATTAAGGTAAACCTAACCATAGCATGAAACAAGTGGATCCAAATCAGCCTCACGAGCAACACATAAACTAGGGATTAAACTATTGTCACTCTAGCAACCCATCATCTACTTATTACTTCCCAATGCCTTCCTCTAGGCCCAAATAATGGTGAAGTGTTATGTAGTCGACATTCACATAACACCACTAGAGGCTAGACAACATACATCTCATCAAAATATCGAACGAATACCAAATTCACATGACTACTAATAGCAAGACTTCTCCCGTGTCCTCAGGAACAAACGTAACTACTCACAAAGCATATTAATGTTCATAATCAGATGGGTAATAATATGCATAAAGGATCTGAACATATGATCTTCCACCAAGTAAACCAACTAGCATCAACTACAAGGAGTAATCAACACTACTAGCAACCTACTAGCACCAATCCCGGACTTGGAGACAAGAATTGGATACAAGAGATGAACTAGGGTTTGGAGATGAGATGGTGCTGGTGAAGATGTTGATGGAGATTGCCCTCTCCCGATGAGAGGAGCGTTGGTGATGATGATGGTGATGATTTCCCCCTCCCGGAGGGAAGTGTCCCCAGCAGAACAGCTCCGCCGGAGCCCTAGATTGGTTCCGCCAAGGTTCCGCCTCGTGGCGGCTGAGTCTCGTCCCGAAAGGTTGCCTAATGTTTTTTTATCATCGAAAGACTTCATATAGGAGAAGATGGGCATCGGAGAGCCACCAGGGGGCCCACGAGGTAGGGGGGCGCGCCCCAGGGAGGCGCCCCCCACCCTCGTGAGCAGGGTGTGGGCCCCCGGCCTTCATCTTTGGCGAATATTTTTCTTTATTTATTTTAAGATATTTCGTGGAGTTTCAGGACTTTTGGACTTGCACAGAATAGGTCTCCAATATTTGCTCCTTTTCCAGACCAGAATCCCAGATGACGGCATTCTCCCTCTTCGTGTAAACCTTGTAAAATAAGAGAGAATAGCCATAAGTATTGTGACATAACGTGAAATAACAGCCCATAATGCAATAGATATCGATATAAAAGCATGATGCAAAATGGATGTATCAGCGTGCTGCTACTGAAGAATTTCAAAGTTGATTTGGACCAGCTCTCCTTGCCGAGAAAGTTCGATTTCGACATCATCCCCTACCGCAAGATATGATTTAGATTTGAACCTTGACCATCCTTTAGCATCAATCATCAAGAGACCATCCTTTGTACTTACGGTATATTGAGCAGGTTCATGCACACCAAGGCTGCGCATGGTAAGAGAAACTTGGCATGGTCGCCGGATTGTTGAACGACTCCTCGTTGCTCTAGGAATTCTCTGTTTGCAAACAAGAAGACATACCCAAACAGTTAGATCAACACAAAGGAATCATGTGAAACAACATGGAAAGTAAAAAGAACGAAGCACTTGGGCGGCCAATGCTTACCAAGAAGGTGGACATGTCGGTTTTTGTAAGGACTTTGGTATATGAAGTGCGAACTACAGCCCAGTCTGTTGCCGGTGCAACTGCATGGGCCGGAGCAGATGCAAGTGTTGGTGCAGGTGCCGAAGCCGCTGCTGCTGCCGGAGATGGTGCTCCTTGTAGAGCAGGTGCCGATGTCGATGCCCCATCCTCCGATAGATCAGACTGATCCACTGACATGGTCGGAGCCCAATCCTCAGCTGGATCAGACTGAGTTGCTACCGCTGTCAGTGCTAGAGCAACTGCCGGTGATTGATCTGTGCGAGACAGCAGCGATCGTGTCTAGTCTGCTATGATCAGCTTTCTAACTTGACTAGGATCCGTGACCATGATCCAGTTTTTTTCTTCATTTCTTTTAAGGGACAATTACATTTGAGCCCCTAGTTGTGTCACACCCGTGTGTTTTGCCCCTAAGTTAAAAAAACCCTCGTTTCTGCCCGAGCTCGTTTGCTCTTCTTATGCTTTTTCCCTTTGACCATTTGACCGTAACTTTGAAAACTTCATAATGAATTCATACTAACTCAGAAAAATGCATATAAGATATCAAAATGTTCAGATAAACATCACCTATATGTTTTGAATATGTTTTCAATTTTTTCATCATTTACTATTCATGCTGACATCATATGAGCTCAAACTGAGATAGGTACTTTTTAGCACTTTTGTCATGAATGCAAATGACATGCACATATAGGTGATTTTTTTCCGATCATTTTGATATCTTATTTGTATTTTTCTGAGTTAGTATGAATTCATTATGAAGTTTTCAAAGTTGCACTCAAACGGTCAAAGGGCAAAAGCATAAGAGGAGTAAACGAGCTTGGACAGAAATGAGGGTTTTTTGAATTTAGGGGCAAAACACACGGGTGTGACACAACTAGGGGCTCAAATGTAATTGTCCTTCTTTAAATGCGAGAAGGACTAATTGTATGCGTTTTTAAACCAAACTGCAGTTCATCATAGGGATTCACTTGTACTCGCATAAATGATCGATCCAATTTTTTCCGTAAATATAAGTGATGGACAAGTGACTTCAAGCATCGACACGCCATAAGAAGTGAAACCTGCAAAAATAGCCATCGAGAGCAAACCAAACGGTTTATTCTGTGATGAATGTCACATGGCAAAACCTGCATCGTAAAATTGCAGGAAAAGAAAGAAAACATGACATTAAATCAATAAGATTTAGACAAGAAATCAATAAGATTTACTTGATGTGACACTTGCGAATCCTTACCAGAAATCACTATGTTGAAGTACTAAACAGAAGATTGATCATCCAACTACGCGTGGCATGCAGGGCCCCGCCTACTCCCACAAGGTGATACCCAAAGGTCGTGACAAATCGTATGGACCGAACATCCACGGGACTGGAAATCCTGGTGGGTGCGATAAACCCTGCAATGCATACAGATGTTGGAGTATAACCATAATTGATAAACCGTCCTCACAAAAAATATGATCTGGATACTTCAAAGTATATAGACTGAATTGGGTGGACAGACATTAACATAGACCGTTCTCAGGACTAACCACACACCAAAAGCGGCAGTACTAATAAACAATACAGGGTTCACAAACACAAATCAAGTACCGAACAATAGTACTTACTACAGACAAGCAAAGTTGCACTAACTAAACTCTGCAGACTATTTCTTGCCACCGACCTACGGGATGAAACCCGCATAATCGATTAGGCCATGGACTTCGTGTGAGATGTCTACATGCACCATCACCATCTTGTCAACCTTGGAGAACCTAATGTAGTGGTCTTTCCACTCATAAACATGATGATGAAGACAGGCCGCATCAGATTTGTTGGGAAGCTTTACAAGAACCACACCCTTCGTAATCGAAGGCACAACCAGGAAATTGTTGTGGTCAAGTACAACCTCGAGAACACGCCTGACAACAATGCTACAGGAAAACACTAGTTCAGGACACGTGGCGACAAGGACACAACAACTGGATAGTTCAAAGCGAACTCATCATCGTGTCTTCCAGTTCACACGGCATGACTTTGAGAACTTCATCTCCACCGCAGACCTGGTTCTAATTCAAATGTAAAACCATATTTTATTACTACCTCCATTCAGAAATATAAGATGATTTTCGATATTATACTCCATATATGACTACATATATGCACAGAAATGAGTGAACAAAGACACTAGAACATGTCTTCAAAAGGCATGACAGCAGAGGGATTACATGCAATATCCATAACACAAGTTACTGAGGAAAATATACCCTCTTAAAAGGTAGCATTGATGTTCATAATATTTTCTCCGTCCCAAAATTCTTGTCTTAGATTTGTCTAGATACGTATGTATCAAGTCACATTTTAGTATTAGATACACCGGATCTAGACAAATCTAAGACAAGAAATTTGGGATGAGGGAGAAGTTGAAAGTAATCTATAAGAAATCAGTGTCAACCTCTCGCATGTTTTGGTCAAAAGAAGAATTTAGAACCGCTATTTGGCACACTAAAATCACATGCAAGATCACCCAGAAGTTGTACTACCAGTACTAGTACTGCGTGTTAGATGAAAAACACGATCAAGATCGAGAAAAGATCGTTAACAAGAGACATTACCTGACTTGCTTAATGAGGGATCCCGGAGAGAGGGGCTTGGATAGGGCGATGGCTTTGAGCTTGTCTCATGTAGTCTCGGCGGGGTGCATGCGCTTCTTCACTACCATGAGCCTCGACGGTTTTGGCCAGAGCCATAGACATCACGTCCGGGTGCTCCGGCGTCCCCAAGAGAGGAAGCTGAGAGAGAAGAGTGAAAGGAGGAACGAGATGAGGGAGAAGCGAAGCGAGTGGGGGTTTTCTTCAAGAGAGGAAGCTGAGAGAGAAGAGTGAAATGATGGTTGCTTCGTCCGTCCAACTTACTGCTGGAAAGGAGGGGGTTTTGTGATTTGACGGCTCATTGGGCATTACTGCGGCGGTTCGATCGGGGTAGTCTACCGTCACTCTACTACGGAGTAATTTAGTGCATGGCTGGTGGACCCAGGTGCTGGCTGTCCCACACGTCGGCGAAAGTGAGTAATTTAGTGCATGGTGGAGGAGGATCCGCACGGTAGAGCGTGTCCACTGCTTTTTCATTCTCAAGAAAAAATGATTACAGCAAGCGTTTCCACTCTTACGACGGAGGAGTGCGAAACACGACAGCGACTTGAACATACACAGTGCTCCTACTACTAGGCATGTGCAGTGGTTCATACGTCAGTACTACACAATCTTGTTGCTAGTGTAGTAAGATATGACGATAAAAAATGATGTTGTGTGCATATCAACTACTCCTATATGTAACATAGTACCGCTTTTATTCTTTTCGACTATCCGGTCGAGAATGAACGGTGAGATCAATGTTAATAGAACTAGGTCCACAACGCACGGAGAGTACGGGGCTACAGTACTCCATGAAACATGAACCATATGAAGCACGAATAGTGTTAGGCAGGGTGTATGAAGGGTGCACGGGATGGGAGCAGAAGTTCCCTTCTCGACCCACTTTTGGGTGTTTGGCAGAGTGCATGAAGGGTGCAGGAGTCCACACTAGTAGGTTGAAAAAATACACGAAGAGGAAACAACTATATTGAGATGAGAATGCAACCAAACACACCCACACGCTTTGTGCTACAAAGGATCGATCTGCACTGGCTCGAGTTTGATCCAACGGTCATGTTGCGCCGAGACATGGACATGCCCATGCAGAGGGCGCCTAAACACCACCGAAGTCCCTCTACTTCGAGGCGCATGACGTTGGTGATGCAGGTGCAACCGCCGCAGAGCCCGCCTCCGGTCGACGACGGAGCTAGCTCACAAAGACGGGCGCCCAATGGCACGTAATGGATTCCGTGACGGAGCCTCGAAAGGATTCGCCAAGAACGGCGACGGCAGCCCGCAACCCCTCCTTGTCCAGCTCAGCCCCCACCATCGCGCGGAGACGGCTCAGCTCCTCGAAGATATAGGTGAAGAAGGAGACCAGGTCAGGAAGCCGCAGCTCGTTGAAGTCAATCGGGTGGTCGAACGGGTTTAGCCCTACGGCCGGCATCATCGCGCTGGCACGACGGTAGGCATCACGCAGACGCAACACGTGCGTGGCAACTTGGTTCACCAAGTGGCTGAGGCGATCCTGGACCTCGTCACGATCGGCCGGCTCGTGCTCCAGCCGGCTCCCCTGACGGCCTATTGTATCTCCCGCTTGCAAAGAACGCCGCCGACACCTCGAAAGCATCTTTGTGGTGGACGCCGCCACTTTTGAAGCTCCGTGAACTCCCGCACATAACGGAGGAGCATGGCACTGTCTCCTCCTTGAGCTCACGGAGCTCCACGCCCTGGCCCCGAGCTCCGCATCCTTGGCATGGAGCTCCTGTGTCAGCGCCTCACCTCGGACTCCGTGATCTGCCAAGCCGCCATGGCACCGTAGAAGCAATGGGGAGAGGAGGCAAAGGGGTGAAAGCGGCTGAAAGGCAATGCACCCACGGAAGGCGGAGGGAGAGGGAATATTTTGGTTTTCACCACGGTAAAACACCATCGACGACTTCTCACATCGTGAGCGGTGGGTTTTACAGAGGAGTCATCGTGACTAATTGCTGCCGCGCCTGCTCCCATCAATCAAAAAATTTAAAATCCTGCAGCGCCTGCTCCCGTCAATCAAAAAATTTAAAATCCTGCAGCGCCTGCTCCCGTCAATAAAAAATTAAAAATCCTGCCGCACCCGAACACCAAAGCAATGCCACCGTGGATATTTAAATTTACATGCCGGCAAGTAGATAAAAAAGGGGTGAAAAAACAAATGTGACGGCGTCCTAGCTAATCAGTCGAACTAGCCCAACTAGCTAGCCACCGTGCTTCACTGATGTACTCGGCGGGAAAGGTGGTCTTTCGTGATTTGACAACTCATTTACTTGCTTCGGCGCTACGACCGAGAAGGACCCAAAAAACGCGCGGTAGGGTGTCCCACGTCAGGAAGAATATATGCGTGCACCACCCGGGAGGACCCCGAAACCGCGCAGTAGGGTGTGCCACGTCTCGGCATGGAGGAAAAATGTGCGTGTAAAAATATACTGTATCAGACATAGTACCTATGGTTCGACCTCGGGACCCAGCCAGTCGGTCAAAAACACCCCACTAGCCACACAGCTTCATCATGCAAACATGGCACGGAGGATAGATGTGGTTAGCTCCGTCTCGACCAGCCACAACGCCTGTTGTTCTAGGCGATTCTTCTATTTTCGAAGCTTTTTTAGTTGTAATAACACCACGGCAAGCTAGCGCCACTCTTTGTGTGTGCCCGCAAAGGTTAGACGATGGAGAGAAGAGAGATTGAGATCGCAGACTGGGACCCACCAAAGAAGTGAGACAACGGTCATGCACGCTTTGACGAGGCACTACCTCTACTCTACTCAACGCAAGTACTGTATAAAATCAAGTTATGGGACAAAGCCAACAACCGCTTGTTTTTTCAGGCTATCGACTTACGCTTTTAGTCCAGGTTGCCAGTTTGAATCTCGTCTTTCAGATTTGTTAGTTTTAGGTCTAAATTTGATTAATGACAAGTGGGACCCCCGTGTGTTGTTCCGATATTTCAGTGTAGGATGGTTTTTTTGAACAAACACTTTGCGTGGTTAGACAAGTAATGGCACGAGTTACACGTATTTTGCAAGTTTATTTAACAAAAATGACAGCGGCATAGAATATCACATCCACCCCACAGCTTAGATACTATGGTGATACGAGTTTTTACACCGTTGGAAGTGAGATCCAATGGCTTGGGAGTAGTCTTCGTAATTATGCGCAATTTCCAAACTCTCCAAAGGTTTTTTTGCAAATAAAACATTCAGGCCTCGTGTGTGCCGTTGCATCTTCGATCCAACGGCTCCCCGATGCTCATATTAGGTGCTCCCCGTAGCTTAATTACCCACTACGGTGATATGAGCATCTAGGTCGTATGATCAGTGATCAGATGGCGCATGCGTAGTACTTTTACTTTCTGCGCATTTCCCAAACTCTATCAGCCGTATATTGCAAAAACATTCAAACCTCCTACCGTGGGCCGTTAGATCTCAGTGAACTCGTATCACCATAGAATCTACGGTGCGGGAGTACCTCATACTCTCCCGTGCGAGAAAACATAAGGTGCTATCGCAGCTTGGATTCTACGGTGATACGAGCTTGGAGGTCGTTTGATCTGAGATCCAATGGCATCTGAGTAGTCTTTGTGCTTGTAAGCAGTGGCCGAACTCTTTTGGGGCTTTTACGCAAAAACCATTCGAACCACCGAGGAGGTGTTGGGTCACAAATCCAACGCCTCCAAGAGCTTGTATCACCAAAGCATCTAAGGTGTGGTAGCACATGATATTCTTACATATAGGAGAATATGATGTCCTCCTTCATCTTAGATGCTGCGGTGATACGAGCTTCGAGGTCGTTGGATATGGGATCAAAGGGCATCTAAGTAGTTTTTGTACAAATTGTGTGCAATTATCAAACTCATCAAGGTTTCCTGCAAAAATATTAAGACACATCATGTGAGCTGCTATATCTCAGATCTACAAGCTCCAAGCAACTCGTATCGGCATATAGCATCTAAGGTATGGGGGCACATGATATTCTCCCGGGAAGGAGGGGTGGGGGTGCACAACCAATCGGTGATTGGGAGGGTGGGGACAAATATAATCTAAACAACCCTAAACAGAGCTCCACAATTTGATCTAAGGTCGAGGGGTTGACCCCCGACAATCATAGCTCCGCCTAAACACAACATTTGCATGTACTGTAGTACTAGACTTAATATTCATGTTTCAGTTTCATGTTCATTTTAAATATTGAACTGAGGATCATTGATGTCTTACATTTTACTCCCTTCGTTCCTAAATATTAGTCTTTTTAGAGGCTTCAAATGGACTGGCACATACGGATGTATATAGACATATTTTAGAGTCTAGATTCACTCATTTTCCTCCATATGTAGTCACTTGTTGAACTCTCTAAAAGAGTAGTATTTAGGAATAGAAGGAGTATTTTTGAATTCGTGTCATACATGCATGGTTTGGAAAAATAGATGCACTATACTTATTGGATTGTTGTTGCGTTCGTGCATGTGTGTGTGTGTGTGTGTGTGTGTGTGTGTGTGTGGTCATATGCTTGATACATACAAAGTTTTCTCACCTCCGTATTGTTCATCTTTTAAATTTGAATCTGCATTGGAGAACTTACTAGGGACACCATGAAATGTGAAATCCACGTTGAGATCACTATATCACAAACTCACTCTAATTCAACAACTCGTCATAAATCAATTACCACGTTGAGATTAGTATTTGCAAAGAAAATACGGGTATTGTAATACACATAGATTCATTCGGCAATTTAAAAGGTTCCTTTCGTATTCTCGAATGGTAGGACCCAACGCGTACCAGCCAGACCTTGGCTCGTGTTGATCCTAAAAAACGGGCTCGTGGTCGCTCGATGGCGTGCGTGGTATGCACATTAGGCAAGCCCAACCAATGAGCCTCGGCGTTTCAAGTTGAAATATCCGCGCCGTAATTCAGCCCTAGGAAATTCCCTCATGTCCCCGGTCCATAATGACTACCGATGAACAACGAAGGGATGCTTTAGTAACTAGACAATGTTACCTACCTTGACGAGCACGGTTCAATTCCCTCGGACGCCGCTCGTCAAGGTCACCCGTCAACTGCATTGACAAGTAGTACTACTACTACTACACCAGGATGAGCACAGAATTGAGCCCGCTTTGTTCGTGCCTAGTACTTGAGTTAATATATCGTGCAATGCAATCGCACGGAGGGATTATCCTTTTACTCGCATATATAAATTGTCCAAGTCTAACTAAGCAAAATGTTTGACCAAATCCTTTCTTAAGAAATACAACAGATGTATGTACGGCTTGAAAATTTATTGCATGATGCAAAGGTTATGATATTGTTTCGAATCCTGGATCTTAAATTTCAGAAAATCCAAAAGTGAGCATAAATTCTTGAAACTGAGCATGGTCACGTGATATGGCACAAATATTACTTCGTAAGTTCTTTCTTCAATTCGAGACAAGCTGTAAGTTGCACAAATGAAGAGCCTAGGTATTTTGGAACAAAGACCTGTCACGTTAAGGCGAACGATTTCACTATTGAAACCGTGGGTGTTTACGTGCCGCCACGAGTCCCTGCTTCATCGGCAGTGCCGGCCCCAGCAAGCGTGTGAGTCGACGGGAGGTGTGCGAAAGCAGACCGCGCCGACCGTCGAGGAGGCATGCGAAAGCAGATCACGTGCAGACTCACCGAGGCGAGCCTTTGACCAGTTCGCCGCCCACCGTCGTCTCCCAACTGCTCCCACTTTTAATATCGCCGCGCCAGTAGTTTAAAATCAACCCCGCACTATCCGGTATCGCTACAATCCTCTCTCTTCCTCTCCGATTCTCATGCCGCCTACCTCCAACTAGCCCGACCTAAACGTACGCCATGCCGCATCACGATGGTCTGCCCTTAGTGTTCCAGTTTCCTGAGGAAGACACCCAGCCGGAGTCTCAAGAACATAAGGCGCTTTGGGACGAGCTTGAACTGGCCTTGCGGGAAGACGCCACGCCTGTCCCTCGCCCTGCTCCGGCTCCGTCGCCGATCAGCCAGCGCCAAATACCGTCCCCATGGCATTGATGAGCCGGAGCCACACATTATCACCGAAGCTTGATGCCACGGGGTTCCACGTGGTCCCCGCCGACTTTCACGCCGTGCACCTGCCAACAAGATGTGCTCAAGACGCAGACCGACGCAGACGGGCCCGTGCAGCCGGTGTGCAGCACCTGCCAACGATGCGCGCGCTGCGCATCGACGCGGCGTGTTCGCAGCGTGCCCGTGCACAGAATGTCTCCTCCGCGCTGCCGATAGCGCCGTCCCGCTGCGGGTGCCCCCCTCAGCGGCATGGATGGCCGCTGTCGACCGCTTCCTTGAACCAACGCCAGTCGCCTCCTCCGGCCAGTTGACTCGCTCCGAAGTCCAGAAATTTTTGGCCTTCCTTGAAGCTAGGCCAATGTCCAGGAGTACGCCAACAATGGCGCAAGACGCCGCCGTCGCCGTCGGTCAGTGGCCTGACGACACACAGAGCACGGCAGAGGAGCCGCTTCCCACCGCGAGACGCCGCCGCCGCCACGTAATCTAAATTTGCCATGAAAAACATTCGGATTGCCATGCTTAAAATTCGAACGTTTATCATTTTCGTTTATTTTATATCGATCGTCATATAATTTAAAGTCGGAGTCAGACTGAACGAAATGTATGGTTTGATCGGTTGAATGTTCTGCTAGAGCTGTATCAAATTAAATATAAAACCTCATCAAGCCACATGTATTCCTTGTCATCCAACGACCTAGACTGCTTCAATGTCGAGCGCTCAACACGTTTAGCGTGCAGTTAATTTCATGCCAAAAATAGTGCTAATCACATGACAACACGCAAATAATATCCTATTAGTTAATATCCGCATGCACTTCATATACTTCCAAATTAACGTGCATTGCACGTACACACTGACTAGTGCTGCTAGTACGTGAAATCGGTGCCGTGACTTGCGAACGCGTCGAGATATGGTCAACGGCAACATCGCCCATGAAGTTCTTCCTGTTTGCCCGTGCGTCTAAACGCAGAAGGGGAGGAGAGAGAGAGAGATCACACATGGAACCCACCAGTAAGTGAAGGCGAATAGTACTAAAAATAATATTACATGTTATCCATTAATTAGGCTGTGGTAATATAAAAAACATTATGGGAACAAAGGCGGTACAACAAACATTGCTATTCTACGTATGTTGCCTATTGACGTGTGGCTTGAAGGCCCGGTCACATGTTCGATCCTCGTCCTTTATTTTTTAATTTGTATATGGGTCCAAATTTGTTTCATGACATGTGGGCCCCTCAGTGTGTAGTTTGTAGCACTTTAATTTGTGGGTCGAAATTTGTTCCATTCCAAGTGGACTATCGGTGTGTAGTTTTGTAGGTTATTTATAATAATTAAAGAGAACAACATAGTTTTTCAATAATACCATGGTGCGACGTTGAAGGCGAGAAAGGACGTGCGAGAGAGCGATGACCGAGCCGTAGGGAAATCAACTAGGGAGTTGCGTGGGTTGCAATGGTGTTTGGAGTAGTTGTGGGCGAATGCTACAAAAATATAATCTAAACCGACCGGAATAAATGCCTACACAAATTAATCCAAGGTTGGAGTGCCCTCGCAATGTAAATAGCTCCGGCTTATGAGGGATGGAGAGGTAGTAGCTTCAACGCGTGGAAGATACAGTGTGAGAAAGCGAGGTCAATCGAGAGACATATAGATAGAGAGACAAAGTGAGTGTGGTCCGACATTCATTGAACAAATATATATGCTCTGGAGAGATATTGTCCGATTGAGCTTTTGGAAAGGGTGAGGGCTGTAAGATAGAGCTTGAGAGATGATCCAGTCATAGACGTGTAGATATATTTTGTGCGTGGGAGGAAGCAAGGTCAACCGGTCAAATAGGGTCGCCGTGCGATCGAAAGAGTGAGACGGGTTGGAGAGAGTGACCTAGATAGACGATGTGCGTGAGAGAGTATACAATGTGAATATGTCGAATTGGGCTCAAACATGGTGATATATCGTTTTTGTCCGAGAAAGAGCGAGGTCAATCAAGACATACGGAGAGAGGGAGAGAGAGAGAGAGAGAGCGTGGCCCACCATGAGGTCGAAAGAGTGGCGGCGGCTTGGATGGACTGACCTAGATAGACAATCTGCGTGAGAGAGTATAGAGTGTGTCGATCGAGGCCCAAAGAGGGAGATATACCATTTGTGTGTGAAAGAAAACGAGGTTAAACGAGACTAAGATAAAGAGAGCAAGATTGAGCGAGTGTGGCCCGCCGTGCGGAAGAAAGAGTGAGACAGTCTCGAGGGAGTGACCTAGATATACAACGTGCTTATGCAAGCACGAGAGGTTGGGGGCTAGATAGGCAATGCATGTATTTAAGCGAGAGGGTGAGAGGGAGAGGGGGAGAGAGAGCTCGGCATGGGGTACAATGGCGGTGTGTGAGGTAAATACATTTGGTAACAGAGTGGAAAAAGGGGTTGTGTAGTTTAGAGACTTAGAGATCGACACATGGAGAGAGAGACGGAACGTGTGTTGGAAACCGTTAGCTTCCTAAGGTGGTTAGGAGAGGAAGATTGACCGATTCAGGATGTATGTAGCGTTTGTGCGGGGAGGGGGGGTTAAAAACAACATTTGAATGTACATAGTACGAGACTTAATATCGATGTTTCAATTCGTGTACATTGTAAGATTTGAACCGAGGACCGGACATACGAGTAATTATTTCAATTCGTACATACTAAGTTTCAAAAGTTGACATTGACTCAATTTGTTGTGCTATTTTGTAGGTCATATGTTTGAATCCACGAAAAGTTTTCTCACTACCATGGTGTTCATCATATACATATGAATTTGTATTAAAAAAGTAAGCGTGGATACAAAGTGAAATGCTAAATCCACGTTAGAATTTGAGATCGCTATGTGACACACACTCTAATTCAAAAATCTAACTACGTGATGCAGACACTCTAATTCAAATAACTAATTATGTGACACACACTCTAATCCACGTTAAGCGTGGGTACCGCTTTCGATTTTTCAAATAACTCCTCATTAATTAATTTATAGTACTCCCTCTGTTCACTTTTATAAGACCTTGAAGACATTTCTGCATAATGTGTAAAACAGTTCATTTTAAGTTGTCTGGAATGACTTACAAAAGTGAACGGATGGAGTATCTCGTTTCGAATGACTAATTATTGCAAGGAAAACACGGCCATGGTAGTACATACAGATTCGTTTGCAAATGAAAGAAGATTCGTTTGCATTCTCAAATGTAGGCGCACCAGTGCGTACTGTGGTCGTGGTCGGTGGACGCTGCTTTGCCTTAAAGGCAATCGCCTTTGGGATCGACATGTGGGCCAAAGAACCTGTTTGGCCCACTTGTCTTGGTCACAATGGCAGGTGCCTTAAGGAATCGAAGCATAGTCCTGTCGGGGTGGTCACGTGTGTCGGACGGACGCGTAGCACCCAGCCACCCACCCCCCTCCCCCCAAAAAAAGGACGACGGCAATATAAGTTCACGCTTCCACATTTCGGATTGAAATATCTGGCGGCCCCAATTCCAGCCCTGCAAAATCTCTCTTCTCCACCGTCCCCTTCCGCGCCCAGATTGCTCAAATCCCTAATTCGCCGCCAACCCTAGAATCACCCCTCGTCTCGTCTCTTTCCCCACCATTCCCCACCTCTGTGCCGGACGACGACGACGAAGACGACGGTTGCGCTTCACCACCGCACCGGAGCTACCTATCTACACCCTCGTCCACCGCACCAGGTGGTCCACCGACAATGTCGGCCGCCGCAACCGACATGCCTCACAGACACCGAGTTCCACCGCATCAGGTGCGCTTTATCGACGCCGTCTCCCAGCTCACCGGGGCTACTTCACCGAGCACATCGTCGCACCTCCGCTCCCCGAGGCCGTTGGGGCTTCACCAACGGTCTCGCCCATCAGATCAGAAGCGCTCCGCTGCCACTCAAGATCTGCATCCGCGGCGCGGTCAGCCAATGCCAACAAGATCACCCTCAACGGCTCTGATGTGACCCGCACTCTAGCTAGGCGAGCATGCCCAAACGCCGGCCCGAACTAGGTATCCACACATCACTCCCTTGTGCACTGTTCCGACAATGTATGGGTATCCTTTCACTGCTCTCTTAGCTTACGCGCCTATGCAACTCTGACTTTAACTCTTATTTCTTCTGGAGATATCATCTGGAACAAGCAAATCCATTTTTTAGCGAATCATGACGGCGCTACGAGATCTGGTACACATCCTGCAGACCTGTATAACCTTGTAAGTATCTGTCCTCCGGTACAACATCAAGGTCGATTCCTCTTATTTTATCAACCATTCGCCGTGTCAAAAATGCAGAGGGGGATGCAAGGAGCACAAGGCCTGCACATGCAAGCAAGTGGTAACATGGACTTGTACATGGAACATCCCAAGCGCAAGCAGAGCTGCAGTGAGCCTGTACAACGAGCTAGCGTAAGTCCCTGTATTTCATTTAATTCGTACTGGCATTCGTGTATGATTTGTGTGCAGTGGCTGATCCAAGAATTCAAGTTACCAGGGGCGAATATTTAACTTCAAAATACGAAGGCACTTGCACTCCGGAAATCAACATAACTTGAGAAATGTGAAGCTACATGCACTTTGAAAACCAGCTAAAGATCCAAAGTAGTTCAGATTATAAACACTAAATGATGCAAGCACCAAAAAACACAAAATGCAACATGGTGTACAAGGACTACAAACATGGTCCTCACCGCTTGAATTATTCGTTCTCTGGCTGAAAATATTGAAGTGTAATTGCACGTATAACCAGTGCACAAACTACGTATCAATATATCTATCCTGCACAAGTATGCCAATAGTTTCAAACAACATATTAGAAAAGTATTTATGCTATGTTGTCATGATACGGGGACTTTCTGGTAGATGGCCTCGACGTTTCCTCAAGCTATGAAAATGCACTCTAATTTGCTTGTCATCAATGCCTGCAAATATCTGTCTCTCTCAACATAGTAGATAATCATTGGACACTAAATCCTTCAATGAGCTTGCGAAATGCTTGCATTAGATCCCTCATTAGACACTATATGTTCATCACCAGGAGCATGTAAAATGTTTGCATCAAATCCTTCATTAGCGATCGCATTCATTAGACACTTCGTGCTCAAGAACAACATGAGCTTGTATGTTTGCACCGGAAACTTGATTAGATACATTAGATTCATCGATTCGGTATTGATTGGGGAGTTATAAAATAAGTAGAAATTGGTTTCATTTTCTCATAGATTCCCTACATACAAGCAGTTTTACAACACCGTCAGGTTTAACTATTGGCCAGAAACTGAAGAGTTGAATTAGATATAATCAGGGATGTGATGTACCTGCTTGTTACACATGCTACTCTTGCAAGCTGCGACCGTCCGATTGTGCAAGCTCGATGCCATGCCCGTGCTGCCGCCGCTGCCTCCCACGCAGGCTACACCCAGGGTTCGATCTTCATCTTCTTGTCCTTCCGTTCGCTTGAAGCCCGGCGACCGCCCTCCAACGAGGGCGCGAGGAAGTGCTGTGTCGGTCTGTCCAGCGGCGGCTAGGTTAGGAGCGGACCAGACTGGAGGCTGGAGCGAATGAATTGGGATTTTTCCTGCTGTCTATCAATATGGGATGCGCTCGTTTGGGCTGCGAGCCTGCTATAGGGCCTGCCTTGCACTTATGTTATTGGCCCATCCAAACTGAAACATTTTTCTTCATTTTTTACATTGCCTGCTCGTGCGTTGGACGAACAAAACTAGCATGGGCCAACCTGGACGACTCAAACTAGGTGCACACTTTCCAGCCACCTGAGGCGGCCGCCCATACCAGCCCCTATGGTGGCGTCGCCCTTTTTATGCAGTATGATAGGATGGTGAAAAATATTCCAGTGGCGCTTTTGTTTTACCCACAGAATGGTTGAATTGCTTGTTTCTATGAACTGAGTTTGCCAATAATGTGAAGGATGCCAGTCTTTTCATCCTATTGTAGATTGCTTAGATCTCGATATGCCAAAAGTAATCGCATGAAATATACAAGAAAAGCCGATTGTGATGTGTTTGGCTACAACTAGTCGACTACACGTCCTCATATAACATATCAAGGACGCACCATCTTACCAGATTAACCATTCGACTTACCCATGCAGTGTGGGAAGAAAGAAGTATTGGGACTGCGTATCCAAGCAATTGATGCCATGGACTCCTTCGTACAACCTTGTAAGCGAAAAAGAAGTTGCAGTGTGCCTGCACAAAGAACTAGCGTAAGTTCGATTACACGCTTCTCGGGATTTTAGTTAGCCACTTATTGCAAAATTGTTCAATTACGTTGCTTGGCTTAATTTAGTTTGCTACTGATTACATAATGGCACAACTCGTTATTCATATTGTAGATCGCGCCTATCTATGTGTTTGATACTTCTTTGTTAAGAATTACCTGTTTGCCTTAACTTAAATATCTACTTATTTGTTTAATCGCATTGCTGCTGCAACATCGGGTTACAATGATGTTAATAACTACTTTTCAAAGCATCCAATTGAAACTCTTTAATTCCTTGTTTGTTTAAGCTGGTTTGTCGTTATAACTCCCAGCTTGAGTTGTTTTGCTAACTTCAACATTTCTGAATCAGTCGGAACTTTAATGGCAAAACAGGTTAGCCCAAGATCAAAGAGCGAGGTCCCCATGGACGTTGCATCATCCCACAGCAGTGGCACCGGCCCAATCGTGCATTATGAATTGCCAACTGCTGATGCTCTAGAGGCTAAACTAGTGGTATAAAGAGATTCTGCTTCTGCACTTAGAGATGAAGTTGACATGTTGAGGAAGCAAACAACACAATCACAAGCAGTACTCAAGACAACCATTAAATATTTGGTGGATTTCAAAACGAAGCAAGGCGAGACCCACCAGATTGTTAAGGTCCTCAAGGAAAAATGAAATTAAATTCCTACTTGGTAAATCATAGGTGAAATGTTCTTTCCATAGTTGAATAAATTTTGTGTTGTCTGTTCATGTAATCAATCAAACCATTTGTTTTAGAGATCATGTAATAATAGTTTTTTTTTGTTTTTTTGTTTGTAATTTTATTTGAGCACAAGTCTTTATTAGTTGATAAGACTCAGAGACATTTCATTTGGATTGCTGTGCCAGACCTACAAATATGCCAATCAGGCTGAATGTGCGTTCAACAATAGTAGTAGTATAGATGGACCATAAGTGACACGCATTGGAAAGGGCCAAGATGCTGGCTAAAAAAAGGATGCTGCCTTATGTATGTTAGTTGATATTATTGATCCATATACTATATAAGTGTTTATATGTTTGTTAGTTGTGTACATTATTGGTTGATTGACTCGGTATTTGAATCTTGATACATAGCTTGTGTACATATCTAAATGGGAGTACACATTATGCTGCGTGTGACATTTGAGTTGGACATAAAGTGTTCCAAATATTCAATTCACCTTAAACTGGATTCTAGCTTCAATTCGAGTATCGGCATTTGTAAATCATATTCAGATATGACAGTGGAATACATCTTTGTCGTGCTTTTGAAGATATATAAAAACACATAGAATGATTTATAAAGATTCGTATAGGAATACAAAATGGATTCGAATTTAGTTACCAGGGTAAATGTGGATGCTTATTGTCCCAAAATTCGAAAGAAGCGGCAAAATGTCCACTCCCACGTCGTCTGCCCGAAGCCAAGTGTTTGGGAGATGGAAATTACTGTCTACCCCTTACACAGACAATCCATCGGCCCGATTTCCACTGCTCTCAATAGGGGTAGGTTAGTAACTTCAAGTAGACGTGACACGACCGCCTCTGAGCCCATTCCGACACGGTGGGCACCAAACATGGGCGGCAAAACACATTTGATTCAAGCTCATTCGAAAGACCTCTGTTTGTCCCTCCATTTCCCCATTCATACACGGTGGGCGGCAAAACAAACTCAACTCGGCCGAAATCGATGTAGGCAAATATTTTCAATAGGGGCAGGTGAAAGGGATCGAGAAGAGGTGTCTAGAGGGGGGTGATTAGACACTAAGTACCAAAAGTTGCAGTTTTTAACTTCTTTAAGTTTAAGTGGAGTTTAGGCACAAGTTTAACACTCACAATACATATCAAGCAAGCATGCAAAGAGTATATGAGCAGCGGAACGTAAAGCATGCAACTTGCAAGAATGTAAAGGGAAGGGTTTGGAGGATTCAAACGCAATTGGAGACACGAATGTTTTTGTCGTGGTTCCGATAGGTGGTGCTATCGTACATCCACGTTGATGGAGACTTCAACCCACGAAGGGTAACGGTTGCGCGAGTCCACGGAGGGCTCCACCCACGAAGGGTCCACGAAGAAGCAACCTTGTCTATCCCACCATGGCCGTCGCCCACGAAGGACTTGCCTCACTAGCGGTAGATCTTCAAGAAGTAGGCGATCTCCTTGCCCTTACAAACTCCTTGGTTCAACTCCACAATCTTGTTGGAGGCTCCAAAGTGACACCTAGCCAATCTAGGAGACACCACTCTCCAAGAAGTAACAAATGGTGTGTTGATGATGAACTCCTTGCTCTTGTGCTTCAAATGATAGTCTCCCCAACACTCAACTCTCTCACAGGATTTGGATTTGGTGGAAAGAAGATTTGAGTGGAAAGCAACCTGGGAAGGCTAGAGATCAAGATTCATATGGTAGGAATGGAATATCTTGGCCTCAACACATGAGTAGGTGGTTCTCTCTCAGAAAATGGATGCTGGAAGTGTAGGTTCGTTCTGATGGCTCTCTGCACAAATGAAGAGTGGGTGGAGGGGTATTTATATCCTCCACACAAAATCTAACCGTTACACACAACTTCCCAAACTCGGTGGGACCGAATTGTTAAACTCGGTCGGACCGATTTAGCAAATCTAGTGACCATTAGGATTTTTGGTGGGACCGACATGCAACTCGGTAGGACCGATATGGCTAGGGTTAGGTCATAACGTAATCTCGGTGAGACCGATTACACAAACTCGGTGAGACCGATTTTGGTAATAAGTTAACCAGAGAGTTGGTTAGGCAAACTCGGTGAGACCGATTACACAAACTCGGTGGGACCGATTTTGGTAATAAGTTAACGAGAGAGTTTGCATTATAATCTCAGTAGTACCGATTACTTAAACTCAGTGAGACCGAATTTGGTAATGGACATACACAGAGAGATTACAATCCCATCTCGGTGAGACTGAGATCCCTATCGGTGAAACCGATTTGCCTAGGGTTTGTGGCAGTGGCTAAGACATCTGAACTCGGTGGCGCCGGATAGAAAGAATCGGTGGGGCCGAGTTTGACTTTTGGTTTAGGACATATGTGGATGTGAGAAAGTAGTTGAGGGCTTTGGAGCATATCACTAAGCACTGTAGAGCAAGAAACTCATTAAGCAACACCTCATCCCCTCTTGATAGTATTGGTTTTTCCTATAGACTCAATGTGATCTTGGATCACTAAAATAGAAAGTGTAGAGTCTTGAGCTTGGAGCTTGAGCCAATCCTTTGTTCTTAGCATCTTGAAGGGGTTCCACATCCTCTAGTCCATGCCACTCCACTGTTGAACTTGTCTGAAACATACTAGGTAAAAGTGTTAGTCCAACAAGAGATATGTTGACATTAATTACCAAAATCACCCAGGGAGCAGTTGTGCTTTCAATCTCCCCCTTTTTGGTAATTGATGACAACATACATCAAAGCTTTAGATAAAGATATAAAGAATAACGAGTAAAGCTATGGAAAGACATGTAACATGCATAGGCTCCCCTACATGTATGCAATCATGTGGATATGGAATATAGAAGCATGTGAGAGCATAACCATGACATAGTAAGCAATGTGTTACATGTATCTTGGCTATATGCATCAGAGCAAATGATGTGAATATGGGAAATGTACCTTCATGCTCATGAGTCCTTCTTGCAAACAGTATGTACATCAGCAAGAATTCCTCATACACATGACTATGATGCATATACTTACCTTGTGGTCTTGAGTTGGCTTAGGATGAAATGAACTCATGAAAATAGGGTCGATAACACGGATACACACCTACCACTGAAAGCAAGCAAAAGAAGCCACAAGAGTACCAAGACTAGGATGACATGTAGAGAGTGAGTACTAAGTACCGCATTGAATATAGACATGTCCCCAAAGGTAAAGATGTGCAATGAATTTAAAGAATTTCTTTCCCTTAGATGTCTTGCTCCCCCTGAATCTAGCATGGGATACCGGGAGAAGATAGGAATGTAAAATTAGAGCAAAATGCAGAACCGGAGCTCAAAGAAACAAATGAATAGAGCTAATGCAAATAAGCCCATATGAACATGTCTTTCCCCTTAAGAAGACACGTGGCATCTCTCCTCTTGAAAACCAAGCATCTGGGATCCTTGAAGATTACTCTCTTCTTGAGTATTCTCTCCCCCTGGAGATATCTTTCTCCCCCTGTTGAAGTGATAAGCTTTGATGTGATCTCTCTCCCCCTTTGACATCAATTTCCAAGAAGGGCCTTCTGGAATTTGTCTTGAATGGGTTTGGTCCTTGAGTCACAGCATAAAGCACTGATAAAAATATGATGCTTGTAGAGGACAAGATTCATGGAGTGGAGCTGGATCAAAAGAAGTGCAAGAATAAGTGGTGAAATGTTTTTCCTGTAGTGAAATCGGTGGCACCGAGTTGGATGCTTCGGTTGCACCGAACGGATTCGGTTAGACCGAAGACAAGAAACCGGCGTGACCGAGTTCATCACAGAGAAAACACTTGTCACCTCAGCTCACTAGACAAGAAAGATCTCACAAGGATTTGCAAGGAATTAACTGAAAGATTTGCAATGAATTGGATGCAGGGAATGCAGAACAAATAGAAAAGAAAAGAAATCTAGATGAAGTTTTTTTTGAAAGGGGAAACAAATATTGTCACATCCTAGCTAGTTCATGCATTAGAGTGTGCATCATGTCTATATTTTTTTCAGAAACTTGAAATGGGGATGACAGAACCCCCAGCACCCCCTCAAAACAACTAGGGTTTACTAAAATATTTTTTCAATGAACACGAAATGCCCTTCTAAAGGTCCACCCTTTTTGTCTTGGGTTAGGACCTCGACAAAATGGGTTCCACGATTTTCTAGGTCATCACAAGGTCATTGAATTAAATCATATGTACTTTGCATTTGGGCATTTAAATGCTAGTAAATATTTTAAATGATCAAATAATTCTGGAAATAAGTGTGGGCTGTTGGAAATAATCTAAACAGAGCCTATGATTATTTTCAGGATTTTTGAAGGTGTCTAACTATTTTTAATAAAGCCACAAACTTACAGAAAAAATAGAAAAACAGAGTTTAAAAGAGAGGGAGGGATCTTACCTGGCCGCAGCCCACTGGCCGGCCCACCTGGCGGCCCAACGCTGTGCTAGCCCATGCCAGCCAGCTGCTTGCTCTCGCCAGAGCAGGCACAGAGGTGACGCCGGCGAGCGCGAGCCGCCAGCGTCACCGCTTGTCAGACCGCTGAAACGCCTGGGCAGGCTCCATGTCGCCGCCCCGACCCCGCGGACACCTCACTCGCTCCCCTGCCTCTCTCCCTCACTCTCCCGCCCCATGGCCGATGCTGCCGCGCCCGCGCCACCGTGAAACCCGCGTCCGCCGTCGTCCCCGTGCCGCGCCATCGTGTCCAGAAGCTCCACCGCCCTCCCCTCCTTCGAGCAAGCCGAGCCCCGAGCGCTCGCTCGCCCCGCAGCCTCCGCAACAACCTCGCCCGACTCCGCCACCGCCGGAGATCCCCTTCATCGTCACCGCCGCAACAGCTCGTCCCCGACCGCGTCGTCTGCTCCTATGTGATCGCCATGAGCTGCTGCACCTCCCCATCCTCTCCGTTCTCTCTCTCTCGAGCACCCTAGCAACTGCACGAAGCATCACCGCACGCGCCGCCGCCGAGCTCGTCGCTGACGTGACTCCGGCCACTCACTGGCCACACCCCCATGTCCAACACACTCCCCGCACTTGCAGGAACCCGTAGCACCACTCCACGTGCCTCGCTGTGTCCCGTAGCTTCGGGTTCGACTTCACTCGACTCCGGCGACCGCCAAGGTCGTCGCTGGCGAGATTTCCGGCCACCCCGAGCTCCACCACTGCCACCAAACGACGCCGCTCGTTCCCAGCTATGCGTAGATGGTCTCCGCCGTCCATTTGGTCGCCGGAGCACGAAACCGCACTCCCGCCGCCGCGTCTGGCCTCGCCGGCGGCTAAACGCCGGCGGGTTTGACCCGTGGGCTAGGTTGACCTCCCCCCTGAGTCTATGACAAGTGGGGCCGCTCTGCTAATTAACTTAGATTAGCACTAACTAAATTTAGTTAGTTTAAATAACTACTGACAGACGGGACCCACTGGTCAGTTTGACCCGGACCGGCTCCGTTGACTGATGATGTCACCCTGACGCAATGCCGACGCATTAATTCAATTACTGGAATTATTCTTATACAGGAAATTCCAGAAAATAGTACAAACTTCAAAAAATCATATAAATTCAACCGTAACTCCAAATGAAATAATTTATATATGAAAAATGATCAAAAAATTCCAATCTATCCATATGTACTAGTTTCATGCATGATAGAACAGCTTATGACTACTGTTTAGTACAAATCATATGAATGGCATTTAAATAACCACATGTGCAGTTTGAACTTGAATCTTGGATTCAAACCAACTTCATTTAACTTGTTACTAGTTGCATTAGCTCAAACCACATCATATTGCCATGTCATGATCATGCATCATATTGTCGCATTGCATTGATCGTGTTTCTTCTCTGTTTGCCGGTGTTGTTCCCCTTCGGTAGATGTTGTCCCGACGTTGTGATCGTTGACACTGATGAAGACTCAATGCTATCTTCAGAAGTGCCAGGCAAGCAAAACCCCCTTGTTCATTCCGATACAATCCCATTCTCTCGCTCCTGCTCTCTTTTATTGCATTACGACAACAACGATTCATCTGTTACTTGCTGCGGTTGTTGAACCCCTTATCCTCTGCATGACCTATCATTGCCACAGTAAATAGATGAAACCCACTAGCATGAGTAGGAGTTGCTTGAGCCCTGATGTGCCTACTCATTCATGCTTGTTTGTCATGCTCACTCTTGCTTAGAGTTGAGTCGGGTCTGATTCATCGGGAATGAATTGGAATGGTGATGAACATGTCCTACTGTGTGTGAGCTAAGTGTGTGAACACGATTTGGTAAAGGTAGCGGTGGGAGGCCATGTAGGAGTGCATGGTGGGTTGTCTCACTGAAACCGTCCTTAGGAACTGAGTTCTGTGTTTGTGATCCATGAACAGCTACTACCACACATTGGGATCCTTAATTGACTCTCTCGGCTTCTTAACCACCCTTGTCCTCTGTCCAGGAGTTGCAAGTAGTTTCTGGTGTTTGTAGTATGATGGAGGTCGTGCGCAGCGCTGACCCGAGGGGTGGGCTGTGATGCGGTAGGCACGTGGCATGGTGTACCGGGCGCCCATTTGGTGTCTCGGGAACCCTGCTCACATCGTTCTGGGCCGTATGTGGAAACCTCGGCCGGACTCCCTGCGGATGGAACCTGAATAGGCGATAAACCTTGACTAGAGACTTGAGTGTTTAGGTAGGCCGTGGCCGACACCCTCATTGGGCTTCCGTTTGAAGGTTGCCGAGTACATGTCGTGTAAACGGCGGTAAGTGGTGAGAGCGTGTGTGAAGAAGTACACCCCTGCAGGGTTAACATCATCTATTCGAATAGCTGTGTTCGCGGTAAAGGACTTCTGGGTTGCCTATATCAGTTCATAGACAAGTGAAAGTGGATACTCTAAAATGCGCAAGATAAGCGTGAGTGCTATGGATGGCCTTCTCGTAGGGAGATGGGAGCGGATCCATAGTGGTGTATTGTTATGGTGAATATGTGGACTCGTGTGCGCCACCTCAAAAGAGTTATTTGCAGTCGTAGTTCAGGATAGCCACCGAGTCAAAGCTGGCTTGCTGCAGTTGAACTCCACCACCCCTTTATTGATACTGATGCATATGTAGCTAGTTCTGATGTAAGTCTTGCTGGGTACATTTGTACTCACGTTTGCCTATTTTTTGTTTTTGCAGAGAGATGTCAGTCTTGCTAGTAGCTTCGCGTGGACTTCGACGTTTAGCTTGATACCTCAGCTACGATCTTGTGCCCTCGGCAGGGTCTTGTAGATAGTCAGGCTTCTCAAGCCTTTTTCATTTATAGATGTCTGTACTCAGACATGTTAAGCTTCCGCATGTGCTTTGAATTGTATGCTCTGAATGTTGGGTCATGAGACCCATGTTTGTAATATCTCGCTCCTCGGAGCCTAATGAATAAATACTTGAGTCGTAGAGTTATGTTGTGATGCCATGTTGTATTTACACATATCGAGCATATTGTGTGTATGATTGAAATGCTTGGTACGTGTGGGATCCGACAACCTAGTTGTTTATCCTTGGTAGCCTCTCTTATGGGGAAATGTAGTCTTGTGTTTCCATGAGCCATAGTAGTCCGCTACAGCCCGGTTCACCGGAGTCCTGCTAGCCCAGCACGACTGCTCCGGAACACTTTACTAGCCGGCATGTGATTCACTTCTGCCTCGTGTTCCGTCTTCGGGAAATGTCACGCGGTGACATCCGGAGTCCTGCCTAGCCTGCTACAGCCCGGGTTCCCGAGTCCTGTTAGCCCAGTGCTACATCCACGCTGCTGACCGACATGCTCGATGTTGCTTCATGCATGCATGTCCCTATAAGTTAGTGCCACTTTGGGTTCACGACTAGTCATGTCGGCCCGGGTTCTCTGTCATATGGATGCTAGCGACACTATCATATACGTGAGCCAAAAGGCGCAAACGGTCCCGGGCCATGGTAAGGTGACACCCGTCGGAATACCGCGCGTGAGGCCGCAAAGTGATATGAGGTGTTACCGGCTAGATCAATGTGACTTGGAATTGGGGTCCTGACAGCGTTGGTATCAGAGCCCCGATCATCAGAGGATTACCAAGCCAAACCGGTCGAAGTTGTGTCTAGAAATGCTTTAGTTATGTAAGGTAATTGATTGTGAAAGGGAACATAAGGCTCTTTATACTCCTTATACCTCATGGCCTTCTGATCTGAGTCATCCTCTTCTCTTCTACGGGGATTAAGAACTAGGCCTTCTTATCTATCTATCAGGATGACGTGTTACTAATCCATATACTTATAGAATTGATAGTTTCAAATCTCAGTTCAGTTTTTACTACTTCCGTATGTTCATAGCTAGTCTCAGAACCTTGATATTGTGATGTTGAGTGGTCATGCCACTATCTTGCCGGATGTCTCAAATCATTTTGATCATTTACAACCGTTGTGCTGTCCGAGTCATCCCAGATTTCTAAATAGTCTGATGCATTTGCAAATCCCTTCTCTCTGTTTCTAATGTTCATTTGGGCAATAGTAATCACACAAATTGTTGAGGTACTCCGCTGCCTCGACATATATGTTGGAGCTATTATTATGAACCTAGGTGTTTTAGGGAGTCACCTAGTAATCTAGCCATGTTTTGTGTTCCCGGTGTGATGATTCTGGCCATTATTCTCGAAAGCATCCTGTGATGCAATTTAGTAGTAGGTATGCTATTCCTGGGTTCTTGAACCCGAGATTCACCCTACTTACCTCCTGTTGATAGTGTTTGCTAGTTCCTTTAGGATATTAGTAATTTTGCGATAGTCCTCGAGGTCCGTGGTATTTCCTTCTTCCAAATACTATGAACCGCTTATGGCAGAAGTTCCTCCCTGAACTGAAAGATCACAATCAAAGTACTCTTGAGGAGTTCTCCATTCATAATTGTGAATCTGCCAGTTCTACCCTTTCCGCATGGGTTATCCGGAAGAAATGTTGAGCTTTTCTCGACATACTAACCTATGCATCCACAACTCAGAAAAAAACATATGTTCCTTTGAGTTGTCCCTCTTTAGTTGTTTTCTGACCTCCATCTATCAATTGATAATCAAGAGTATGTGTGCATTCGTTCATCAATGCCTATTATTCTTGTGGTCTGTCAAGCCATTCTATTCTGGAATGACTAGGAGAAACAAACTCCAGTATCTCATCCATATCCAGGATTGGGTCAAAGCAATTGTAATCCGCAAATCAAATGCCAATCCAGCTTTTGATTCTGTTCTACCTCGGAGTATTACCCCCTTTTATGTCAGGATTTTCATGAGGATTGCACCATTTCTCATGAATTCTTGACGTAGTGATACTTCTCGCTGTCATTATTCATTCCTCGGTCCTGTGTTGTTGTAACCAGAATGCCGACAAGTGAATTGTGATGTGTGAAATCGATACTCCTAGCAACCTCGTTGCTTGGTAGTTAATGGACAATATTCTCATTCTTAGCGTGTTGGTTATTAAATCATCATCCTAAGATTGATCGTGCTACCTAGTCCTTACTTCTGGTGCACTCTTCGATCAATGAGTTAGGATTGTGTCAATCCCTCACTCTTTTGATCATATCATCTTGCCCTGAAAAACAAGGTTGTTCTCGAGCTTAGTAACATACCGGTGGTTCGTGATTTTCCGAATATCTTCTCGGAAGTATTACCAGGTTGTCCCTTGACTGTTATGTTGAGCTCGTGATCAAGTTGGTTTCTTGTGAACCACCCTTTCTCCAAGAATGCATGTTGGATACCCCTGAGCTAGTTGGTTGAGCTAAACAACAACTTGGAGAGTTGGAAGATAAAAGCTTGTCCGACTTAGTTCATCACTAAGGGATATCCTTGAGTGTGCGTGTGTGCTGAAGAAAGATGTTATCTTCATCGATTGATCCCTGTGATCAGTTGTTGAATCTACTGCCTTGTCAAAAGTTGACTTGAGTATGGGCTATCGTCAAGTCAAATCAGAACCAACGATGTTCGCAATGTTGTCTTACTCGTGGGTGATCCCTCGAGTATATACCATTACATCTTTTGGTCTGACCAATGCTATCACCATGTTCACATGATGGTGGAAGTCCAGTGATATGGAAATTCCGATGAGTTGTTGTTGAGCCCATCAGCAGCATTTTGTCTCCCCCATGATTCATGTTGAACATCAACCTAGCGTTGGAAACTTTGTAAGCAATGCCTTTGTGTTCCCTTCATGAAGACTATGCTTGGATGGAAGAAGTGACTTCCTTGAATTCATGTGCATTTGGTGCAAGTTTCCGCCGTGAGTTCGAGAAAGATTGTTTTTATTTCCTCTGGTACCATCCCAAGTCAATTATGCATGTGCGAATGTATTCTATGGTTTGGTAGATTAATTACCTCCACTCCATATGTATTCCCTAACACACCAAGCCACTGATTGACTTGTTCAAGGAAAAGAAGTCTATGCTTGGGATCTAATCCATGGACTTTGCGTAAAGACTTGAAATCCTTGCCGATGGTTCCCACCGTAACTTCGATAGTGTTTTATTATAAGACTACTATGTGGTCATTCTTGTCTTGGAAAACATGCTCACATGTATGTAGCAGAACCAGCTCATGTTTTGGAGCTTGCTATCGTAGTTCATATCCCGAGAATCTCGCAACATCATCTCATCAATTTGTGTTGCAACCTTTCTTTTCGGACATGCTGAGTCTGAAGTATCCTATCACCAATCGGATCTGAATCTCAGGCAGATATGATGGTTGGAACATTCCCAACAGTTGCATTTTGTTCCCAGCTTGCACCGCCATTGTGCCAATTCCCATGGGCTGCCCTCTCAGTAATTGTTGTTTAGGATCATCTTCAAAAGTGGTCCTACCATGGGTCCCATCCATTTCCGATGATAAGCAAAATCATCCATCGCGTTGTCTTCAACAAGGTAGTCCACATCATCCATTCGAATCCGGATATGCCATTCCTTTGAACTCCGCCAAATGATCAATTTTGATTGCCTTAGGCTGGTATAAAGGGTCTCAATGATCTCTATATAAAAAATAATTCTTTTGCCACTTAAGGGTATAGTTCTACGAGTCACCTTTCCTAAGGTGCCCCATTATGGAATCATAGCAATTAACTCCTCGCTACTCTGACTCCATCCACCTTCTTTCCAAGCGTGGAATTGTTGCCCACCAAATCAAACCTCGTCGTTTGTTCTTCCATCCCTCTCGATGTGTGTTTTGTGTCTCAACTCGAGATGTTTCAACATCTCATTCCGTGAGTTGATCTTGTATAGCTCGATCTTCGAGAAGATCAATCCTAGTAGAGTTTCTTTCTGTCATCATCGTGTCGATGAAGATCTCTAAAGCGAAGATGCCAAGATCAATATGACGCAAGGAATCGACATCTTTAAGAAGGGTAGTTGGATCATGAAGATTGTGCTAAGACTTGCATCCCCTTTTTCTTCTCACCTAACGTCCTGAATCTCGGGACGAGATTCTTGCTTAGTGGGGGTGAGTTGTCACACCCTAGCTAGTTCATGCATTAGAGTGCTGCACCATGTCTATTTTTTTTCAGAAACTTGAAATGGGGATGACAGAACCCCCAGCACCGCCCCCCCCTCAAAACAACTAGGGTTTACTAAAATATTTTTTCAATGAACCTGAAATGCCCTTCTAAAAAGTCCACCCTTTTTGTCTTGGGTTAGGACCTCTGACAAAATGGGTTCACAATTTTCTAGGTCATCACAAGGTCAGTGAATTAAATCATATGTACTTTTCATTTGGGCATTTAAATGCTAGTAAATATTTTAAATGCTCAAATAATTCTTGAAATAAGTGTGGGCTGTTGGAAATAATCTAAACAGAGCCTATGATTATTTTCAGGATTTTTGAAGGTGTCTAACTATTTTTAATAAAGCCACAAACTTACGGAAAAATAGAAAAACAAAATTTAAAAAGAGAGGAGGAACTTACCCGCCGCAGCCCTTGGCCGGCCCACTGGCGGCCAAATAGCTGTGTCGCCCATGCCAGCCAGCTGCTTACTCGCCAGAGCAGCCTGAGAGGTGACGCCTTGGCGAGCTCGCCACTGCAGCGTCAGCTTGTCACGCCCAGCGTGCTGAATGCCTGGGCAGGCTCCACGTCGCCGCCCCGACCCCGCGGACACCTCACTCGCTCCCCTGCCTCTCTCCCTCGCTCTCCCGCACCATGGCCGACGCTGCCGCGCCCGCGCCACGGTGAAACCCGCGTCCACCGTCGTCCCCGCGCCGCGCCACCGCATACAGAAGCTCCGCCGCCCTCCTCTCCTTCGAGCAAGCCGAGCCCCGAGTGCTCGCTCGCCCCGCAGCCTCCGCAACAACCTCGCCCGCCACCGCCACCGCCGGAGATCCCCTTCGTTGTCACCGCCGCAACAGCTCGTCCCCGACCGCGCCGTCTGCTCCTACGTGATCGCCGTGAGCTGCTGCACCTCCCCATCCTCTCCGTTCTCTCTCTCGAGCACCCTAGCGACTGCACGAAGCATCACCGCACGCGCCGCCGCCGAGCTCGTCGCCGACGTGACTCCGGCCACCCACTGGCCACACACCCCATGTCCAACACACTCCCCGCACTCGCAGGAACCTGTAGCACCACTCCACGCGCCTCGTTGTGTCCCGTAGCTTCGGGTTCGACTTCACTCGACTCCGGCGACCGCCAAGGTCGTCGCCGGCGATGTTTCCAGCCACCCCGAGCTCCACCACTGCCACCAAATGACGCGGCTCGTTCCCAGCTACGCGTAGATGGTCTCCGCCGTCCATTTGGTCGCCGGAGCACGAAACCGCACTCCCACCGCCGCGTCTGGCCTCGCCGGCGGCTAAACGCCGGTGGGTTTGACCCCGTTGACTGGTGGGCTAGGTTGACCTCCCCCTGAGTCTATGACAAGTGGGGCCGCTCTGCTAATTAACTTAGATTAGCACTAACTAAATTTAGTTAGTTTAAATAACTACTGACAAACGGGACCCACTGGTCAGTTTGACCCGGACCGGCTCCAGATTGGTGATAGCGTCACCACGGCAATCTTAAGCGCATTAATTCAATTACTGGAATTATTCTTATACAGTAAATTCCAGAAAATAGTACAAACTTCAAAAAATCATATAAATTCAACCGTAACTCCAAATGAAATAATTTATATATGAAAAATGATCAGAAAATTCCAATCTATCCATATGTACTAGTTTCATGCATGATAGAACAGCTTATGACTACTGTTTAGTACAAATCATATGAATGGCATTTAAATAACCACATGTGGAGTTTGAACTTGAATCTTGGATTCAAACCAACTTCATTTAACTTGTTACTAGTTGCATTAGCTCAAACCACAGCATATTGCCATGTCATGATCATGCATCATATTATTGCATTGCATTGATTGTGTTCTTCTCCTGCTTGCGGTGTTGTTCCCCTTCGTAGATGTTGTCCCGACGTTGTGATCGTTGACACCGATGAAGACTCAATGCTATCTTCGTAAGTGCTGTGCAAGCAAAACCCCCTTGTTCATTCCGATACAATCCCATTCTCTCGCTCCTGCTCTCTTTTACTGCATTAGGACAACAACGATCCATCTGTTACTTGCTGCGGTAGTTGAACCCCTTATCCTCTGCATGACCTATCATTGCCACAGTAAATAGATGAAACCCACTAGCATGAGTAGGAGTTTCTTGAGCCCTGATGTGCCTACTCATTCATGCTTGTTTGCCATGCCTGCTACTACTTAGAGTTGAGTCGGGTCTGATTCATCGGGAATGAATTGGAATGGTGATGAACATGTCCTACTGTGTGTGAGCTAAGTGTGTGAACACGATTTGGTAAAGGTAGCGGTGGGAGGCCATGTAGGAGTACATGGTGGATTATCTCATTGAAACCGTCCTTAGGAACTGATGTGTGTTTGTGATCCATGAACAGCTACTACCACACATTGGGATCCTTAATTGACTCTCTCGGCTTCTTAACCACCCTTGTCCTCTGTCCAGGAGTTGCACGTAGTTTACGGTGTTTGTTTGTAGTATGATGGAGGCCGTGCGCAACGCTGACCCGAGGGGTGGGCTGTGATGCAGTAGGCACGTGGCACAGTGTACCGGGCACCCGTTTGGTGTCTCGGGAACCCTGCTCACATCGTTCGGGGCCGTATGTGGAAACCTCGGCCGGACTCCCTGCGGATGGAACCTGAATAGGCGATAAACCTGGACTAGATACTTGAGTGTTTAGGTAGGCCGTGGCCGACACCCTCATTGGGCTTCCGCTTGAAGGTTGCTGAGTACATGTCGTGTAAACGGCGGTAAGTGGTGAGAGCGTGTGTGAAGAAGTACACCCCTGCAGGGTTAACATCATCTGTTCAAATAGCCGTGTCCGCGATAAAGGACTTCTGGGTTGCCTATATCAGTTCATAGACAAGTGAAAGTGGATACTCTAAAATGCACAAGATAAGCGTGAGTGATATGGATGGCCTTCTCGTAGGGAGACGGGAGCGGATCCATAGTGGTGTATTGTTATGGTGAATATGTGGACTCGTGTGCGCCACCTCAAAAGAGTTATTTGCAGTCTTAGTTCAGGATAGCCACCGAGTCAAAGCTGGCTTGCTGCAGTTAAACTCCACCACCCCTTTATTGATACCGATGCATATGTAGCTAGTTCTGATGTAAGTCTTGCTGGGTACATTTGTACTCACGTTTGCCTATTTTATGCTTTTGCAGAGAGACATCAGTCTCGCTAGTAGTTTCGCGTGGACTTCGACGTTTAGCTTGATACCTCACCTACGATCTTATGCCCTCAGCAGGGTCTTGTAGATAGTCAGGCTTCTCAAGCCTTTTTCGTTTGTAGATGTCTGTACTCATACATGTTAAGCTTCCGCATGTGCTTTGAATTGTATGCTCTGAATGTTGGGTCATGAGACCCATGTTTGTAATATCTCGCTCCTCGGAGCCTAATGAATAAATACTTGAGTCGTAGAGTTATGTTGTGATGCCATGTTGTATTTACACATATCGAGCATATTGTGTGTATGATTGAAATGCTTGGTATGTGTGGGATCCGACGACCTAGTTGTTTATCCTTGGTAGCCTCTCTTATGGGGAAATGTAGTCTTGTGCTTCCATGAGCCATAGTAGTCCGCTACAGCCCGGTTCACCGGAGTCCTGCTAGCCCAGCACTATTGCTCTGGAACACTTGACTAGCCGGCATGTGATTCACTTCGTTCCTGTGTCTGTCCCTTCGGGGAAATGTCACGCGGTGACATCCGGAGTCCTGCCTAGCCTGCTACAGCCCTGGTTCCCGGAGTCCTGCTAGCCCAGTGCTACAGCCCGGATTCGCACGCTGCTGACCGACATGCTTGATGTTGCTTCATGTATGCCTGTCCCTATAAGTTAGTGTCACTTTGGGTTCACGACTAGTCATGTCGGCCGAAGTTCTCTGTCATATGGTTGCTACCGACACTATCATATACGTGAGCCAAAAGGCGCAAACGGTCCCGGGCCATGGTATGGCGACACCCGTGGGAATATCGTGCGTGAGGCCGCAAAGTGATATGAGGTGTTACCGGCTAGATCAATGTGACTTGGAATCGGGGTCCTGACAAATATGCATGAGACAAATGCAAGAGCACAAAACAAAAAAGAACACAAGAGAACTTCATCTAGAGATGGTTGGCGACAAAGTCACCTATGTTAGAGTATATTGACTTAGGAGTCAAGTGAGATCACTTGATCATAGGTCATACTCATCGTTTAAGCATCTTGATGTATTCACATCTTGTCGAGTTGCTTTGACTCATGTCTTGGAGTAAAGCTTCTCTAAGATGGAATAACATACCTTGGGTTGTGGTGTTGATCGTGATCATGTAGTTGAACTTGTGTGGTTTGCTCAAGGTTGATGTAGCTCATCAAGAGTTGGGAGCACCACTTGGAATTTGAGTTCATCTACCTACATGGGTTAGTTCTTGCAAGGAAAAGCACTTGTGTATCCAAAATGACAATCATGAAACTCAACATAGAATTTGTCAAAGGATATGTTTGAATGGTTTCGTGCTTCCTTGTCTTCAACCACAATTGTGTAGAGACTTGGTGATGTAGAGATTGCTCAAGATGTGAGTGAGTTGCAGTCTCATAGACTTAGATTCATCCAAGTACCTACAAGGGTTAGATAACATGCAAGGTGCAAATATATCCAAGATATAAGATTATCATCATAAGAGAAATATCAAAGATTAGTCATAAGCTCATGTCTTGCATGTATCCAATGGAGTTCCTACTCGAAGTTTGAAGCATCAATGATGTTCAATTCACCTCTTAACCTGCAAAACACTTTCTCATCAAGTAGTTTAGTGAATATATCCGCTAATTGCTTTTCGATGCGAACATGCTTAAGATTAATGTCACCCTTAGCAACATGATCTCGAATGAAATGATGACGAACTTCAATATGCTTAGTTCGAGAGTGTTGCACGGGATTGTGAGCAATCTTGATAGCACTTTCATTGTCACAAAGTAATGGAACATGTTTCACATATATCCCATAATCTTTAAGAGTTTGGGTCATCCAAAGTAATTGAGCACAACATGAACCAGCGGCAATGTATTCCGCTTCGGCGGTGGATAAGGATACCGAGTTTTGTTTCTTGGAAGACCAAGACACAAGAGATCGGCCAAGAAATTGACAAGTACCTGTTGAGGATATAACCACTGAGTGTAAACCGCCCAGGAGGGGCCGGTTCACGCTCAGCTATACTGAAGCCCATGAAGACAAGAAGATGGCGCTTTATGGATAAAGCTTAAAGGCCTAGAGCCCGGAGGCGGATTAGGGCCCGTAGTGGTAAACCGCCATAATTGTTTACTTGTATTGTAAGTTAGGGAAAGGGAGAGACTGAGCCGAACACTTGTATGAGTCGGCCTCGGGACTTTGTAAACCGGCCGGGCGTCAACCTGTGTATATAAAGGGACAACCCGGCGGCGGTTCAGGGACGACAGACAACAACACGAGACCCAGGCAAGTGTATTTGCTCCCTGCTCATCGAAATCCCAATAATCCCATCACAACTAGACGTAGGCTTTTACCTTCATCGAAGGGGCCGAACTAGTATAAACTCTCGTTTCCCTTGTCCGGTTTCACCCCTTGAGCTAACCTCGTTGCGATGGCTCCACGACTAAGTCCTTCCGCTAGGACATCTGACGTGATATTTCCACGACAGTTGGCGCCCACCGTGGGGCTATCGCACGATGGTTTCGAGCTCCTAAAGGGCAACTTTGAAGGACTCAAGGGGTACGTGGTTGGCCGGATGACCAAGAGTCGTCGCGGCAAGATTTACATTGACGACGCAGGCTGGGGCCCTGAGGCCGGCTCAATCGAGTACGGGTACCGGGTCCCCTTTGGCGGAATTCACGTTTTCATCGGCAAGATCGGCGAACCGGGCCCTGGCCGGACATCTCCACCGACCTCGTCGAGACGGCTCAGCATGCAAGTCCTGCCCGGATTCAGCCCACCGTGAAGCGTGCATTCGTAGGATTCATTCATGGTGCGGAATCTGAACCGGTGTCCGACGGTGAGACCACCGTCTACTCAGAAGGTGAATCGTCCACTGGCGAAACCGAGTCGCTATACCGACTGCAGGATGGCCGGATTGAGGTGTATTCCGATGGTGACAGTATTCCGGGTCCCCTTGAACCGCCAAACCGGGTTATGATCTTCATGGCCGATACGCAGCCCACTGTGCAATCTTCATCTACAGCAGCAATGGTTTCCGGATCGGTAGCCGCGGCAGGAGGCCCTGCGCGCCGGCCGGCTCAAGTTCTTGCCGAGTTACTGGACACTTTGACGGCATTGTTAACCACAGCGGTGACTCCGGAGACTCAAATTCAGCATAATGCGGATGTCGCGAAGCTAAGGGATCAGATAGCTCAGGCCAAGGCAGACTTGGCAGCTGAAGAGGCCAGGATGGATGAAGAACGGGCCGCTTTAGATGCCCGATCACGTGAAATCCAGCGCCGGAATTGCCGGGCTTACGTTGGATCAGAACGCCTCAAATGAAGTTATGAGAAGGAAGCACCGGTCTATACTACCGCAAATTTACGAGGGTCTGAATCTCTTCGGCACACCAGGAGCTGGGCCTAGCAATCCGGTGGGAGTAAACCGGACTGAAGCACCTGGGGCCACGCCGGATCAGCCACGGGTGATGGATCCGCCTCGACGGACGGACAACCCGCCGCAGTATGTAGCAACACCGCCGGGTCACTTTTCCAGCCCCTTGGATAACATGATTGTGGCAGCATCACGGTTGGCGGCTATTCCAATGGAGGGTGATTCATTAGCAGCGATTGAGACTCGACGAGCCAGGGATCTTCTTCAAACCACCGTTGTTCAAAGAACAGCTTATTCCTACAGCCGAGACAGAATACATTCAACCCCTCGTCCGAGAAAGAGTTATAGCAGGCACATAGACGAACCGGCCGTGTCAAGCAGTGCGCAGCGTCGTGATGCCCCTCGAGGGCTGTCGGTGTCAAAACCGGCGGATCTCGGGTAGGGGGTCCCGAACTGTGCGTCTAGGCGGATGGTAACAGGAGACAAGGGACACTTTTTTTTACCCAGGTTCGGGCCCTCTCGATGGAGGTAAATCCCTACTCCTGCTTGATTAATATTGATGATATGGGTAGTACAAGAGTAGATCTACCACGAGATCGTAGAGGCTAAACCCTAGAAGCTAGCCTATGGTCTGATTGTTGTTCGTCCTCACGGACTAAAACCCTCGTGTTTATATAGGCACCAAAGAGGGTTAGGGTTACACGAGTCGTATTACAATTGTAGGAAATCTACATATCCAGATCGCCAAGCTTGCCTTCCACGCCAAGGAAAGTCCCATCCGGACACGGGACGAAGTCTTCAATCTTGTATCTTCATAGTCCGTGAGTCCGCCAAAGGATATAGTCCGCTATCCGGACACCCCCTAATCCAGACTCCCTCAAGAGCCCCTGAACCAGGCTTCAACGACGAGCCGAGTCCAGTAGCGCATATTGTCTTCGGCATTGCAAGGCGGGTTCCTCCTCCGAATACTTCATAGAAGATTTTTAACACAAGGATAGTGTCCGGCTCTGCAAAATAAGTTCCACATACCACCGTAGAGAGAATAATATTTACACAAGTTCAATCTGCCGACGTATTCTGCAGCATGACATCACACCACGGCCACGCCTTTATTCGAATCATTTTTACTATCCCACCTCAGCGCGTTTAGCGAGGCGGTTTCCTTGGCACGTCTTGTCAAAGCAGAGATCGTGTCCCCTTATTTCAGGATTCTCATCAATACGGGCGTGGGTAACCCAACCGCGCCATTGATTACGGCACTTGGGAGATAAGCGAGTTTTATCAGGCCGGTGGGGACGCATAGCTTTGTCCGTCCATATAAGGGGATAAGGATCCACTTTTCACACACGCCTTCCTCCTCCTTTGCTTATCCATTTCCAAGACTTTTCGAGCTCCAGCGCCCAAGTCCGCACATCCCACCTCAACCTTCTCCAACTATGTCCGGAGCGGGAGGCAAGTGGATGGCCTCCTCCGTTACGGAGGGGCACATCAAAAAGCTGCGGAAGGCCGGATACTTGTTCGACGACATCGCGCATCGGCTCCCCGACAAGGGGCAGCTCATCCCTACCCCCAGGTCCCATGAGAGGGTGGTGTTCCTCCCCCACTTCCTCCGCGGACTAGGGTTTCCACTTCACCCATTTGTCCGGGGGCTCATGTTCTACTATGGCCTAGATTTCCACGATCTGGCCCCGAATTTCATCCTCAACATCTCTGCGTTCATCGTCGTGTGTGAGGCCTTCCTCTGCATCTAGCCCCACTTCGGCTTATGGCTGAAGACCTTCAATGTCAAGACGAAGGTAGTGGGCGGCCGCCAAGCGGAGTGCGGAGGTGCCATGGTGGGAAAGATGGCCAACGTCCTATGGCTCGAGAGCTCCTTCATGGAGACCATAAAGGGGTGGCAATCGGGGTGGTTCTACATCACCGAGCCGCGCGACTCCAAATGGGCGGCGGCCCCCGAATTCCGATCTGGCTTCCCCACACGGCTCACCTCATTGAAAGAGACGGGCCTGACGTGGGGTAATTCGGAAGAGCTGACCGGACTCCAAACCTGCGTCCGAAACCTGGTGGACAAGAAGCTCAAGCTTGTCAACGTAGTCCAGGTTATGCTCATCCGCCGGATCCTCCCATGCCACCAACGGGCCTTCAACTTGTGGGAGTTTGATCCGGCACTGACCGAACCTTGAGCGGCTCCTCGACACTCGTCACGAAGATGCAGAAGGTGCTGTTCAAAGCGCCGAGGCTCCGCATCCGCTACCAAGATCTCGGATTCAGCGCAGCATCAAGCCAGCGAGGTAAGCTATTTTACCCTTTACGGGACTCTTTTTCATAGTTTGACTCTATGCGGGATCTAAAACTCCCTCACCTTTGACAGATCGGCGGAAGACGTCCGGACAGGTTGACTGTCCGGCTCCTTGCCGAAGACCCAGCGGACGCCAGATTGACGGGCTGCTGGTTCCGGCACCTTACGTGGTGCCGGAGAAGAAGGCCAAGAAGAAGGCCACGGGGACTCGAAGGAGTTCCCGGCGCCACGTGTTGTCGGACTCATCGTCCGATGACTCCGAGGCGGACTCCTCCCGCGAAGACGAGAAGGAGGAAAAAGAGGCCTCTCCTCGCCGGGAGAGAAGAAAAGGAAGGCCGCCCTAATCGGGGAGGCCGGAGGGTCCAAGAAGGTAAGGACCTCCTCCGGACCACACCGCCAACACCGACGACGGCGGAGAGGAGTGGCCACCAAGGACCAAGCCCCTGGCGAAATCGTAAGTGTCCGGACACCAGAATAACTCATGGCGTTCCATTTGTCGCACATCATCTTCTAACGCCGAGTATAACCATGCAGCCCGCCCAAGGACGGGCTCGACGCTTCTTCAAGCGGCTCCTTGGATTCGTCTGATGTGAATAGCACCTCACTTCTGACCGCCTCGTCTCCTCCCGCCGCGGATGACGCTGGGTTGGAGTCCCAAAAGGGGCCCAGCCAGGAGGAGGTGGCCCTGGAGGCGCCGCAAGGCGACCTCCCGGACTCCGGGCGCAAAGGGGATAAAACTCCGAAGGGCTTCAAGTCCGGCCCTGCGCCGGACTCCATACCGGAACCTTCAGTGGTTCTGGAGTCCGGCAGGCGACCCCTTCGTAAGAAGGGCAAGACTGCAACGCTGGTGACCCCCGTCCAACCGGAGGCACCGGATGATTTGATGGAGGCGCTTAACGGCGCTTCCATCGACAAGGAGCACTGCACTGTTATGAGTGTGGTAATCCAGAAAGTTCAGTCCGCCAAGAGCGGGCTGACTAAAGCCTGTGCCAGTCTTCTAACAGGCTTTGAGGTATGTATTTAAGATATGTAAAAATATTACCGCATAGACAGTAGCCCCTGATGCTCAGTTTGGTGTTCGGAAAGAAAAATCCGAATTGAGGATCTAAAAAGATATACGCAGGAGTCTAACATAAGTATGTCAATATGGGAATGCAAAGGCTGCTGCTGACCTCTGCCAGACCTTGATCGCGGAGGTTGATGCATTGAAGCAGAGACTCGAGCGGTCCGAGAACGAGCTCGGACTTGCCAAAAAGCAGCTCGAGGTCAAGGAAGGTAAGTAATACCTTATGGGCGTATTTAAAAGATGTGGTTGCAAAAGATGATAGGAATAACGTGAATACTGCAGGGGCCACGAACGAGGTGGCGACCCTGAAGGAAGCGGCGTCCAAGGCCGAAAGCAATGCGGCCGCGGAGCGCACCGAGCAAGAGAAGCGAGAGGCGCGGGTGGCGGAGGTGCGGCAAGAGCTCCAGGCTCTCGTGGAAAAACACGAGAGTTTGGAGCGTGACTCAAAGACTCGAGAGTCTGAGCTCGCCTCGGCCCTTGAGAGCGCCAAAGCCGCTAAGGCCGAAGCCCAAAAAGCCCTCCAGGAAATTGAGGCGATGAAGAAGATAGCGGCGGGTAAGGCATTCTATATGCAAAGCAAGCATGTGAAAGTGAATTATCTGTTACTTACCCGAATCCGGAGTTCTCCAGGAGCATTCACAGATCTGCCCCGTAGTGTGTCTGATGCTGCCGCATTCTACCGAGCTGAGGAGGGAAGCTCGACGGAGAAGGTGTTCTGGTTTCAAGATGTCGAGGCGGACACCCGGTGCTTTAAGCGACCAGTTGAAGCAGCTGGTCGAGCTCCATAAGGTGGCGAACAGGCCATAAAAGGCCTCATAGTTCGGTGTGGCCTAAGGAAGCCATGCACAGGAGCTACTTGGCTGGTGAGGCGGCTGGTGGATGCCTGTCCATGGGTTGAAGTCGTCTGCGCTCCGTCTGCATCGAAGGTGCTCCGTGGGCCTTGCCCGTGCTAAGGTGCCTTTGAGGGCAAGATGGACGCTAAGAAGCTTGTGACGGACGGACCACCACCGTGCAAGGAGCATCGCAAGCCTGAAATGTATTATGAGGGCGTCCTGAAGGGTGCCCGCCTTATAGCGGATGAATGCTCCAAAGATGTAATTTTTTAGTAGACTCACATTTGTTATCCTGTACGCTGAAAACTTCTTCATATGCGCTAAGCAACACTTTTGAATTTAAAATATTACCTTCTCAGGCGGCCGTGTATTAAATTTGAGAGATGGCGAGTCGTCGGCTTCAGCCCCCATGCCACGAAAGTCTTTGGGGTGTTCGGGATAAACTTGAGCGCTCTTGTTCCCATTCTTGGGTCCTTGAGGAGGCGCTCAACCCAACGAACAAGGCAACCGGACTATAATGCTTGAACACTCTCACTTACCCATAGAATTCTATAATTTTAAATTTCGGCGAAGCCCCTGGTATCCGGAAGACCGAGTTCGGGGCACTATCCACGCCTAGGTCGGACAATGCCGACTCCTCGCTCTAAGCGGCATAAGTCTTTAGGGACTCGAAAACCTCTCGAACAGCGACCAGCTCTCGCCCTATCATGACGGTCAGTTTTAGCTTTCTCCACTGAGGTGCTTAACCGAGCTCAACCGGGCACAATCGCAGTGGTTCTCCCAGCGCTACCTTAGCCGATATAACGGAACATAAGGTACCAAAACATGGGAGCTGGGCAAACCCAACTATTGACCCAAGACATGATTCGGAGCCGATGCATATAATGCTATAAGTTCGGGGTGCCGCACTTGTGAAAGTGTTCGGACTTATCACACCATATTGTGGGGTACTTAAGCCCCTAGTGTATTGGCCGTACCAAAGTGTACGGTTGCACAATGTCATAAATGAACATATATATATATAGAAAAAAGGGAATTCAATAATAGGCAGAAGCTATGTATTGTTTATTCAAAAGGGCTGCGATGAAGAGCAGAACGATACAAATAGTGCGATAAGCAAGGGACGGGACTTTTTAACATGTCCCTCTCCAGGGGTAAGCCGCGGGATGGTGTGTAAAACAGGTATACTGCTCGTAATAGAGACCACCTGGACACTCGATGTAGCTTTCTGCTTCCCTGGCTGTTGCATCGTGTGTTCGGCGATTCTACTGCCGGACAGGGCTTCATGAGAACGGAGTCCTGAAAGTAAAAAGAAAAGAAAAGAAAAGAATGACACAATCGGGAGCCCCTGGTGCGGTTGAGCCGCATTCGGGGCATGCCATGGCCGTGCCCTTCCCCTATGCCCATAGTATTTCCAGAGCGTAATTATGTACGCGTAGTACTGGTTTTGCAATTTTGTGAGGGTTGGGGCTTTGGGCCGCATTGCTATGCGTGCTCGGAACGTGCCAGGCGGTCTTGTTGTAGGTTACTCCGGGCGCGCTTGACGGTGTCCAGACGTTTAATAGCTGGACTCGAGAATTGCCTTAAGAGGCTGCTTTGTACTTCCGCCCTTGAGGGTCCGTATGCTCCTCCGTCCGGAGAGAGCGTTCGGTGTTTCCATTGACCATAATGACTCCTCGAGGACCTAGCATCTTGAGCTTGAGATATGCATAGTGCGGCACCGCATTGAACTTTGCAAATGCGGTTCGTCCGAGTAGTGCGTGATAGTCGCTGCGGAACGGGACTATGTCGAAGATTAACTCCTTGCTTCGGAAGTTATCCGGGGATCCGAAGACCACTTCAAGTGTAACTGAGCCTGTACAGTTGGCCTCTACACCTGGTATGATGCCTTTCAAGGCCGTGTTCGTGGATTTAATCCTTGATGGGTCTATGCCCATTTTGCGCACTATGTCCTGATAAAGCAGGTTCAGGCTGCTGCCGCCGTCCATTAGGACTCTAGTGAGATGAAATCCGTCAATGATTGGGTCTAGAACCAATGCGGCGAATCTGCCATGGCGGATGCTAGTGGGGTGGTCCCTTCGATCAAAAGTGATCGGGCAGGAAGACCACGGGTTGAACTTTGGGGCGACTGGCTCCATCGCATATACGTCCCTTAGTGCATGCTTCCGCTCCCTTTTGGGTATGTGGGTTGCGTATATCATGTTCACCGTCCGCACTTGCAGGGGGAAGCCCTTCTGTCCTTTATTGTTCAGCGGCCAATGCTCCTCCTCGTCATCGCTATGCAGCCCCTTGTCATTGTTTTCGGCATTTAACTTGCATGCCTGCTTGAACACCCAACAATCCCTGTTGGTGTGATTGGCTGGTTTTTCGGGGGTGCCGTGTATCTGGCACGAGCGATCGAGTATTCGGTCCAAATTGGACGGGCCCGGAGTATTTCTTTTGAATGGCTTTTTCCGCTGACCGGGTTTAGAGCCTATGAATCCGGCATTGACTACCGTATCCTCAGCATTATGGACATTAATGCGACGCTTGTGCTTGTTGCGACGCGACCTGCCATTGCTGTCCTTGGTATCCGAATTACCAGGGCTCTTGGTCATGTTGTTACTATGAGCTAGTCAGCTGTCCTCTCTCACGCAAAAGCGGGTCATGAGTGTTGTGAGGGCTGCCATGGATTTCGTCTTTTCCTGTCCTAGGTGCCGGGCAAGCCACTCGTCGCGGATGTTGTGTTTGAAGGCTGCAAGGGCCTCTGCATCCGGACAATCGACGATTTGATTTTTCTTGGTTAGGAACTGTGTCCAGAATTGTCTGGCCAATTCCTCTGGCTGCTGAATTATGTGGCTTAGGTCATCAGCGTCTGGTGGTCGCACATATGTCCCCTGGAAATTGTCAAGGAATGCGGCTTCCAGGTCTTCCCAACAACCAATTGACTCTTCTGGCAAGCTGTTAAGCCAATGCCGGGCTGGTCCTGTAAGCTTGAGTGGGAGGTATTTGATGGCGTGTAGATCATCACCGCGGGCCATGTGGATGTGGAGGAGATAGTCCTCAATCCAAACCGCAGGATCTGTTGTGCCATCGTATGATTCAATGTTTACGGGTTTGAAACCCTCGTGGATTTGATGATCCATCACTTCATCCGTGAAGCATAGTGGGTGTGTGGCGCCTCAGCATTGGGCTATCTGACGCAGCTCAAATGAGCTTTGTCTCATCGTGTTCGCCCGGCCGAGTTGCCATATCCGGCGTGACGGTTATCGCCACGTGTCGTGGGCACCCACGCCGATCCGTAGATCGATCTTGTTTGCCTTGCATTGTCCTCCAATATATCTCGCAGGTCCGGGCGCATTTGCCGCGCCTTGGTATTTTTGAGCGGCGCGGGTGCGGCTTGAGTTGAGGGCCGAGAGGCCTCTCCGTCATGACCACGAGGTGGTCGGTCAGCCGTGTCATGCGCTGGTGATGTAGGTTTGGGTGCTTCCTCCTCTAATCGGGGTAGCAGCCTGCGTTTTGGGTAGCTCTTGGAGGGGCGCTTGAGTTCATACTCTTCGGCCGCAAGGACTTCAGTCCATCTGTCAGCTAGCAAGTCTTGGTCAGCTCTAAGCTGTTGCTGCTTTTTCTTGAGGCTGCTTGCCGTGGCCATGAGCCTGCGTTTGAAACGCTCTTGTTCGACGGGATCCTCGGGCACGGCGAATTCGTCGTCATCGAGGCTTGCCTCATCTTCGGAGGGAGGCATGTAATTATCGTCCTCTACCTCTCTTTCTGCCGCTCTCTCATGAGGGTTGGCTTCTCCATCCTCCTGCGCTGAATCCTGCTGGAGGAGGTTATCTTCGGCACTGTCCGGGGTGTTATTGTCTCCCGTGCCGGACGGGATTTAGAGCGGCGCCGCTGACGCCGGCGCTTTGGCTGTTTCTTGGAGGGGTCATCCTCCGCTGTTCCGTCGCCATTCCCATCTTTTGGGATGTCCACCATGTATATGTCGTATGACGAGGTGGCCTACCAGTGCCCTGTGGGCACTGGTTCTTGGTCGTCTCCTGCATCATCGTCCATACCGTCGATGTCTTCGGAGTCGAAGTCGAGCATGTCGGTTAAATCATCGACGATTAGCTATGAAGTGGGTGGTGGGTGGGCTTTGAATTTCTTCGTCGTCTGCATCCCAACCTTCCTGACCATAATCCGGCCAGGGCTCTCCTGATAAAGAGAGAGACTTTAGTGAATTCAGGATGTCGCCAAAGGGCGAGTGCTGAAAGATGTCCGCGGCGGTGAATTCCTGGATCGGTGCCCAATCGGATTTGATTGGCGGGGGCGCGGAAGGCTCGGAGTCCGGAGAGGAGTCCGGCACCTTGGAGTTACGAGCTTCGCAAAGTACGGGGTAGGTGTAGGGATCAATCGCCGTAGAGATTGCAGCCCCCGAGGTGGTGTCCAGCCACCCGTCCTCGATCAGCGCAGTCGGCTCCGAGCTAAAGGTCTGAGCGGACACTGGTGCGGCCTCCAGGACACTGTTCAACGGCAGAGCTAGATCATGCCCCTCGTGACAGTGCGGCGCGCTTAGCTGTGGCTCGAACCCATAGAAGATCAAGTCTCTGCGGACGTCAGCCGCGTAGTTCAAACTTCCAAATCTGACCTGGTGGCCAGGGGCGTAGCTTTCAATCTGCTCCAGATGGCCAAGCTTAATTGGCCCGCAGCAAAGTCCGCCCGAATACGAAGATCTGTCCGGGAGAAAAGTCTCACCACGAGCGCATCGTCGTTGATGATCGGAGGAGCCATCGGGCCTAAGGATGACGACAGAGGAACTCTCAAAGAAAGCACCAATGTCGGTGTCAAAACCGCGGATCTCGGTAGGGGCTCCCGAACTGCGTCTAGGCGGATGGTAATAGGAGACAAGGGACACGATGTTTTTACCCAGGTTCGCCCTCTCGATGGAGGTAAAACCCTACTCCTGCTTGATTAATAATGATGATATGGGTAGTACAAGAGTAGATCTACCACGAGATCGAGAGGCTAAACCCTAGAAGCTAGCCTATGGTATGATTGTTGTTCGCCCCACGGACTAAAACCCTCCGGTTTATATAGGCACCGAAGAGGGTTAGGGTTACAGTAGTCGGTTACAATGGTAGGAAATCTACATATCCGTATCGCCATGCTTGCCTTCCACGCCAAGGAAAGTCCCATCCAGACACGGGACGAAGTCTTCAATCTTGTATCTTCATAGTCCAGGAGTCCGACCAAAGTCTATAGTCCGGCTATCCGGACACCCCCTAATCCAGGACTCCCTCAAGGGCCTAATCCGGCGAACGGCGGTTTGAATGCTCAGGATGTGGTGGATAATGGCAGAGCGCGAAGGGAGGCCGCATTGGCGGGACAGCACGCGGGTTGTCATCAACCCGCCCCGGCTCAACCAGTGGCGTCAGTGGAACGAGGTACCGGGCTTGCCTTAAGCTCCTGGGGAGTGCAGTGTCTCATCCTGGCCCTCCGGAATGTGTGGTTGCCCAAAGATTTCAGAGGTACGCGCAAGGTGCCTAACTATACTGCTGATCAGCCCCCCGAGGCGTGGGTAGAGAGTTATGAGATGGCAATGGAGATGCTAGATGTGGATGAAGCGGCGTGTGCAAAATACTTCACCATGATGCTAGAAGGAACGGCTCGCACTGGTCAAGAGCCTGCACCTTAACTCGATTAATTCATGGGATGAGTTGAAGACCAAATTCATAGCAAACTTCAAAGATACATGCAAGCAACCTATGTCCATTGTAGATCTGGCGGCTTGTGTCCAAGGAGAGAACGAGTCAACAACCCATTGGGTATGCTAGGTTTCAGAAATCTTGCATTCATCCGGCCGCATCAATCCGGATACAACAATTGTGACGTTGAAGGGCAATTGCCGGTTCAAATCCCTAAAAATGAAGTTGGGACGGCTCCAGCGTCATTGCAATGATGTGGGAACACTTATGGCGGCCCTGGTTAAGTATGCTGATTCTGATAATACCAAGGACCCTGATTCTGATGAGGAGAAACATGAGAAGGGAAAAAAGAATTTTGGTTCAAAGGGACAGCATAACCAGGCGGGCCACAGAAACAATGGTAAGCGTAAGGCGGACAATCCCGATTTTGTGGCTAACACCAATGTGCAGGGTAATATGCAGCGCCGTAGGGGTAAACCGCCCCAGCGCGGTGGAGGAATGAATCTGGAGCACCTGTTAAACCAGCCCTGCCCAAAGCACGGGACAAAGGAGGCTCCGACCACACATCTTTGGAAGGATTGCCACATCATGAGGGAATTCAAAAACTCTGATCTTTTCCGGTATGATCGTGGTCCATCTGGTGGTTCCGGTCCAGGATTCCATGGGCCGGGTTACAGGTGGCGGTTCAAGCTCGTGGTTTCAGAATAATCAGGGCAATCAGAACAACCAAGGTGGTAATAACCAGCAGAATAATCAAGGGAATCAATAGCAGTCGGGTTATGAGAGTCACCCAAAGCAGTTGAATGGCGGGCAGTATCATGTGTTCACTACTAGCTTGTGCAAGCGCGATCAGAAGCTCTATAAAATGGCAGTGAAATCTGTTGAACCGGCGGTGCCCCGTTATCTACGCTGGTCTGAGCAGCTTATTGTCTGGAGCAGGGAGGATCATCCTCCCCGGGTTGACAATCCGGGTCACCTAGCCTTGGTCATTGTGCCATAGTTGGGAGGTTATAAGTTTACCAAAGTACTCATGGACGGAGGGAGCAGTATCAATATCTTGTACTATAAAATCTTCCAGTGTATGGGGTTGACAGATAAGAATCTTAGACCGTCAAACACCGTTTTTCACAGAGTGGTGCCTGGTAAATCGGCTTACCCAGTTGGAAAGATAGCTCTGGAAGTGGTTTTTGGAGATGATCATGATTCAAGGTCTGAGACAATAACCTTTGAAGTGGTTAAGATTAAAAGTCCATACCATGCTTTGTTTGGACGGCTGGTTTACGCTAAATTCATGGCAAGGCCGTGTTATGTTTATCTGCAGCTCAAGATGCCGGGTCACAGAGGGACCATTACGGTTCACGGTAGCCGTAAGATTGCTCTAGAGTATGAGGAAGGTGATGCGGCATATGCTGAATCAGTTTGTGCAACGGAGGAGTTGAAGTTTTATAAGGACAATGTTGATCCGGCAGACATGACTTTTCTGAAGAAACCCACCGCAGAGCATGATCCGGCTTTGAAGTTTAAATCGGCTGATGAAACCAAATTGGTTGATTTTGTTCCTGGCGATTCATCCAAGCAGTTCAGTATCAGCGTCAACTTGGATCCTAAATAGGAAAGCGTGCTCATCGAGTTCATCCGTGAGAACCGGGACATCTTTGCATGGAAACCTTCTAACATGCCAGGTGTACCGAGGGAACTCGCTGAGCACACTCTTAATATTGATCCGAGGTTCAAACCGGTCAAACAGTTTCTTCACCGCTTTAATGAGGAATGGTGTAAGGCAATTGGAGAAGAGGTAGCCCGGCTACTGGCAGCAGGCTTTATCGTCGAAGTGTTTCACCCAGAGTGGTTGGCTAATCCGGTGCTAGTACTTAAGAAAAAAGGCACTTGGCGTATGTGTGTGGATTACACAGATTTGAACAAAGCTTGCCCAGCTGATCCCTTCACCCTCCCTCGTATTGATCAAATCATTGATGCTATGGTGGGTTGTGAGCGTTTGAGTTTTTTGGATGCTTATTCTGGTTATCATCAGATCAAGATGGCAGTCAAGGACCAGGAGAAGACAGCTTTCATCACTCCCTTTGGAGCCTTCTACTATGTATCTATGCCCTTTGGGCTCAAGAGTGCCCAGGCAACTTATCAACGTTGCGTGCAAAATTGTCTTCATACTCAGATTGGGCGCAATGTTCATGCCTATGTGGACGATATTGTGGTCAAGTCCAGGAAAGCAGAGACACTCATATCTGATTTACGAGAAACCTTTGACAATCTGAGAGTTTATAAAATGATGCTCAGTCCGGCTAAGTGTGTTTTTGGTGTTCCGCAGGCAAGCTCTTAGGCTTTCTGGTGTCTAACAGAGGTATTGAGGCTAATCCGGAAAAGATCAAAGCGATTACATCCTTAGCTAAATCGGCGTCCATCAATGATGTCCAGCGACTGGTGGGTTGTATTGCAGCTTTGATCCGGCTTATCAGCCGTCTGGGAGAGAAGGCAATTCCTCTGTATCAGATGTTGAAGAAGACAGACAATTTTGTCTGGAGCGATGCAGCTAATGCGACGTTTGAGGACTTGAAGCGGCAGTTGGCTGAACCGCTAGTTCTTGCTGCTCCTGTTGATAAGGAGCCACTACTGTTGTATGTGGCTGCTAATGCCCGGGCTGTTAGTGTTGCCATTGTGGTGGAGTGCAAGGAGGCTGGGAAGGAGTACCCGGTTCAAAGGCCGGTCTACTATATCAGCGAAGTGCTCATTGAGTCAAAGCAAAGATATCCGCATTGGCAGAAGCTGGTGTATGGGGTGTTTATGGAAAGCCGGAAGCTTAAACAGTACTTCCAAGGTCATACCATCACAGTGGTCAGTTCTGCTCCTTTGGGGGATATAATCCAGAACAGGGAAGCAACTGGCCGGGTTGCTAAGTGGGCTATTGAGCTTGGACCACACGATTTGAAGTATATGCCTCGCACAGCTATCAAGTCCCAGGCTCTTGTGGATTTCATCAACGACTGGACCGAGTTGCAGGCACCAGAAGACAAACCGGACAACACATACTGGACTATCCACTTTGATGGGTCCAGGCAATTGGAAGGCTCGGGGGCTGGAGTTGTCCTTACTTCCCATCGAGGTGATAAAATTCGTTATGTTCTTCGCTTAATGTTCCCTTGTACTAACAATGCAGCTGAGTATGAAGCCTTACTCCATGGTCTTCGAGTGGCCAAGGAGATGAACTTAAGCCGCGTACGATGCTTTGGAGACTCTGACCTGGTAGCCCAGCAGGTTTCAGGTACTTGGGATTCCAAGGATCCACTCATGGCGGCTTACCGACAAGAGGTGGATACTGTTGCTGGTCACTTTAAGGGATATCAAGTGGAACACATTGATCGGCGCGAAAATGAGGCGGTTGACGCTTTAAGCCGGCTGGGATCTCAGCGTAAACCGGTCCCACCTAACACCTTCCTAGATGTCTTGCATAACCCGTCGGTTCAGTTGCCTACAGAGGAGGACCTCGCCATTCCTGATTCGGAGGCACAGTTGGTGGCCGCTTTACATCTTGTTCCGGATTGGACGGTTCCATACTTGGCATATATGAACCGGGGCGAGCTACCTGATGATGAAGTTATGGCCAGACAGATAGTCCGGCGATCCAAGTCCATGACAATCGTCAATGGCGAGTTGCATCATCGCAGTGTTTCAGGGGCGTTTCAGCGTTGTGTCTCTCCTGAAGAAGGATGTGAGATTTTACGCGAGATCCACGAAGGAGACTGTGGTCATCACGCCGGTTCAAAATCCTTGGTGGCTAAAGCTTTTCGTCATGGTTTTTACTGGTTGACGGCTCATGCTGATGCGGAGGACCTGGTAAAACGGTGTGATGCTTGTCAGAAGTTTTCACGCCGAGCTCATGTTCCGGCTCAAGAGGTACGGATGATTCCAATAACTTGGTCGTTTGCTACTTGGGGGCTTGATATGGTGGGTCCTTTCAAGCGATCAAAAGATAAGAAGACCCACCTGTTGGTGGCGGTTGACAAGTTCACTAAATGGGTTGAAGCGGAGCCAGTACGCAAGTGTGACGCAGCCACGACGGTTCAGTTCATCAAAAAGGTGATCTTACATTTCGGTTTTCCACATAGCATTATCACGGATAATGGCACGAACCTATCTAAGGGCAAGATGGAGGATTTTTGTCAACGAGAGCACATCCGACTTGATGTAGCGTCTGTGGCTCATCCCCAATCTAATGGTCAAGCCGAGCGAGCTAATCAGGAAATTTTAAAGGGTATAAAGCCCCGGCTTATGGTCCCCTTGAAGCGGACGCCGGGTTGCTGGGTGGAAGAACTACCGTCTGTATTATGGAGCATAAACACCACTCCAAACCGGTCTACAGGTTATACGCCTTTCTTCATGGTTTACGGAGCAGAGGCGGTACTCCCCAGTGATATTCGTCATGACTTGCCTCGGGTTGCCAATTATGTTGAAGCAGACAACGAGCAAGCACGTCAAGAAGCATTGGACCTGTTAGATGAGAAGCGGGATATGGCTTTGGCTCGTTTTGCGATTTACCAGCAAGATCTGCGGCGTTATCACAGCCGCCGGGTTAAAACAAGAACCTTTCAAGAAGGCGATTTAGTGCTCCGGCTCATCTAGGATCAGACCGACATGCACAAGTTATCCCCACCTTGGGAAGAGCCCTTTGTGGTCAGCAAGAACCTGCACAACGGATCATACTACCTCATTGACGTTCGAGAAGACTCACGCAGTTCTGAGGAGGAGACCTGGCGGCCGTGGAACATAGCTCTCCTTCGGCCTTACTACACCTGAGCCATAGGCTCTCACTATGTACATATTATGACAATGTATATATTATCTTCAATATAATAAACCGGCGTCCTTGCTACAAGCAGGGCCTCTGCCGTTCTTCCAAATATTTCTTGGTTACAAGGGGGCTTCTGCTTTCAAAGCGATGACCCGATTTGTCCATTAAACCGGCTATCATGCCATCATACAGCTTGGGAGCTTCACACCCAAGGGGCCAAAGAGAGTTCTGTTGCTAAAAGCACGACTCAACCATAGGCATCCATTGAGCATAGCTCACAAAGTTACTTGGGGGCTCTTTGTGTAAAGTAACAAAGAGTTTGAAAGGACCCTTGTAATCGGGTATCGACCCACGACTTGGAAGCCTGGTGTATTCACCTAAAACCCCGGGTTAACCTGCCTTCATCAAGTAAGCCACTCCTATCCAGGTAATCCTGGCACGACCCGCCGAACGTTTGACAAGTTACTCTCATTGAGACCCTGAACTTGTCAAAGTTAAAACGACGATTGGTTAGTTGGAGGCCCATCTTAAAAGGCTTTGTCAAATGGTTTAACTCAATGACACGGCAGCTCACGAAAAGCCTCGAATTTGGGCCTAGCATCCCTCGAAAAGCCTCAACTACAAGTTTTTATTTGTTTGTCTTTGCAAATTTTTATCCTTATTTGATCACCTTTTAAGGTAAGTCGACATCTCTTGGTCCGGCCCGGCTATATGCCTCCATCTCGACCCGGTGTTTCTTAACCCGGTGCGGCTTCTGATTATTATCTGTTAAAGCATATAATTAATGGTGAACCGGCATCTTTCAAACCGGTCTGGCTTTGACTACCTGTCGCCAGTATAATCATCCGATGTTCATCACAACCCGGTTCTACTTCATACCAGCACTACATGGTGGAAGTTGGGCATTCACCCTTACTACAATCAAAGTTGGTAAACCAACAACATAATTTCATATCACAGGTATGATCTATTTTTGACTATTTTTTGCAACCATGGTTGTCTACCAGGTTGTGTGTTGGGCATTTTGACCCGTCCGTGATAAACCGCCCGGACAGATCTTTTTTATGCAGACACAGGGATTGCATAATATTATGAAGGTATATAAGCCAGCACTGAAATTATCACGACGGATCAAACAGTTATATCCCAGTGCATGATGGCAGTAGATCACAATATTTCAACTAGCCTATTACAAGGCGCTTTAAGGCCCAAAATAAGCAATTGTTTTTTTTACACAGAACACAATCTGTGCCTATCAACTCAGTTGCCGATTTAAGACTCATTGCCAAGTTGACGAGAGGTTGATGGATCTTCTGGTGTCGGTTCAGCCTCCTCCTCCCCATCCAATGGCTGGAAGTCAACGATGGTCCAGTCAATCCGGGTTAAAGCTTGAAAGACAGGTTCTTCACTTATAAGTTCGGATGGATCAACGTCATGAGCGTAAGTGTGCTTACGGATTGGCGGGATAAGATTTTGCACTTCCTTCACAGCAGTGTCAATCCGTTGGTTGTTAGCATCATAGAAGGACCGATGAACAGTCATCAAATTAGCCTCTTCCGCCAATTGACTTGCTAGAGGATGCATCTCCTTTGTTAGGACTTTGAGGGCTTCATTATCAAATTCTGCCCCGTTTTCTTGTTCACTAGGAAAGCCCTTGGCAATATCAACTGGATCCAGGTCAGCTATCCATGCTTTGGCTCGGGTAAGTGCCAACAAAGTGCCAACCCTGGCAGCGGATCACTTCATCTCTTCTATCTGCGCTGGTGTCATGGATAACCTTGCTAGAGTTTCCTTGATCAATGTTGGGGCCGGTTTGTTGTATGAGGCTGCACAGATAACCCGTTGGGCACCGGTATACAACTGCTCTATCAAAGTATATGCTGCCTTCAGCTTCATCCGCATGTCAGAGCCCAGATGAGCAACACGGCTACCTATAACGGTTTAAGATTTTGATGTTAAACCAGCAATTTAAAAAATGATTACTTAAGCAGTCTTGGCAAGAGTATTTACCAAAAATTGCAGAGGTCATAGCGTTTACTTGGCGCTTCAACCCAGTTAGCTCTTCTGCCACCGGTTTAAGAGCTGACTCCGCGTCTTCAGCCCGCTTCAGCAATGCAGTCTTTTCAGTTTCCCAGTTGGCACGCTCAGTCTTGAAGCTGTCCTTCAGTTGTTCCATAGCTGTTAAAGCGCCTTTCAGCTCTTCTTTAGCTTTGGAAGTTTCTGCTTGTTGGGACTTGATATTCTCTTGAAGATCAGCAATTTGAGAACCTTGGTGATTTATATCAGCCTGCCACAGCCAGAGAAGGAGCATGTTAATATTTTTATCAAAAAGTCCCAAGCATATAACCAGTTATACACTTGGCACTTGTGGGCTAATGTGGATTGCTTCTTTACTACTGATTGTTTGAAGTCCCAAGGATCAATACAAGTTTTAAATCTTGGCACTTGGGGGCTAATGTGTGTTTGATCAGAAAGTACACATGCAAGGGAATTAATAAACTGCAGTATGAAACATAGAAGTCCCGGTTTGTCTTCAAGAGACAAACCGGCCATTGGGGGCTACAATGCAGTGAATATACAGCACAAGGACGAAAGTGTTTGGAAGATTACCTCATATTGCTCTTTCATCATATTCACCAAACCGGCTTCATAATCTCGGCTTGTGTACAGGCGGTTTAGGAATACGGAATGAAGCTCCTGGGCAGAAAGATTAGCATAGCTCGACAAATCTGTCTTCCCTTTTCCCTTGCCCATTGCAGCAAATTCCTCCTTGGCAGTATGCTTTGATAAGGCAACCGGATTGCCTGGGGCAGTGTGACCAGCACCGGTGATAATAACATCATCATCGCTACCTTTTGACGGGCTCGGCAGATTGACAGTATCCCTGGCTGGGCTTGGCGGATTAACAGCTGGGCTTGGCGGATTAGCAGCTGGACTCGGCGGGTCAGCAGCTGGGCTTGGAGGCGTAGCATGCAGAATTGATGGATCAACATGCGTAGCCTGATCAGCTCCCGACGGATTAGCATCAGTGGCTGGATCCTATGGGGCAGAGTCATCCATGACAACATCAGTGTCTCTATCGACATCTTCTGGAGTCTTCTCCGGTTCAACTTCATCAGTGGTGTTACTGGTCTTGGCTTTTTTGCTCAGATGGGCCTTGGCGCTATAATATCAAAGCAAGGATTAGTATGGTAAACCGACACGTGAAGAAAAAAGCTGAAAGGCAATACTTACCCAGCGACGGTCTTGAGGGGAGGCAATTGCGTGGTTGATGAGTCGCCAGATGAATTAGAAGTTACCTGATAATTTGAATCAGACAGATTAAGTGGGTATCAGAAGCAACCCGCCAAGGGATAAGGCTTATTAAGAGAGGAAGAGACCTCTGGACGACGTTTTCGTGGTGGTGTGTCCGGTAAACCGAAGGAAGTGACCTGTTGGCCGCTATGCCGGGTTGTGCGACGGCCTTCATCTTATTGTGTCTTCAAAGCAAATTTTGGACCCAAATAAGCAAGAGGGTGAGAGCATTTTACTTTCCAAACTGCACGGCGAAATTTTTGAACCGGCACATGATCTGAATCAGAGGAAAGGGAGATTACCTCAACATGATCAGCGCGACTAGCTTCCGCGTCATCCTGGTAATAGTAATTGTCAATAAGGTGTACGGAAAATAAGCCAAGGGAGTCAAGTGGTAACTCTTGGTCTGAGTCTTCAATATCTTCAAGCAGATCAGCAGACTCGCCGGTTTTCTTCTTGGCTGGTCGCTTTATGACTTTGCTCTTGGCACGAGGAGCCCTGGCCGGTTTATCTTGAGTTTTCCTTTTCCAGAAGGAGCTATTGGCCTGCAAAATTAAACAAAGGATTATTGTATCAGTGTTAAAGCGAATACGGATCAAAAAATTACAAGGTTAAAGTTTTTACCGCTGGCGGTTTGTTGGAGGCATAAAAAGGGCGCAACCCAATTTGGCTCATTGCCGGGCGTTCCGGGAACGGGATCCCAGACTTGCTCGCTGCGCTGCGGGCGTGGCTCAAGGAGGCCCAGGACGGCCCATCTCCATCAACGCAAGCTCAAGACCCTCGCGAGGGGGCCAAGCCTCATGAGGCGGATGACAAGGAGCTTCCTCGAGCACGGCCTCGTCGAGTGGCTCATGAGGAGGCGGAGAGTTCAAGGCAGGGTACCTCGCGAGGTGCCCATGACGCAAGCCATGATTTACCAAGGGCGCCGATCAGGCGCCAGCCCGCCAGATGTCCTCCTTTCCCCTTTGGTGCAAAGGGAGCAAGCGCAGCGAGTATCAAGCAAAGGCATCCATTTCGTGCAACAAGACCAAGACCAGCCCAACGGCCGGAAGGGAGTCATCGTGGAGCCCAAGCAAAGGCGTCATCACCAGAGCCTTTGGCGGCGAGGACCAACTTTAGTCAGGATAAGTGTACCCGCTGTTCCCCTTTGAAATGGCCAATTGTTGGCGCCCTTCCCGCTCAATATTTGGGAAGAGGCCCAGGGCCTTCGCCTATAAATAGGAGTAGCCACCCCCAGGGCAGGAGGATCCAGATCCGAATCCTCATCAAGAAACCAGTAGCTAGAGCGACTGAACCCCACCTAGCAGTTCATCGCACCCGCCAAGAACAGACCCTCGCGAGGCTGTTCTTCCTTGGATTGTTCCTCACCAGCCCAAGAGGCAATCTACCACACCACACACCTTTGGAGTAGGGTATTACACCACAATGGTGGCCCGAACCAAGATAAATCTCGTGGTCTGCATTGTGTTGTTCCGTTTAGTAGTTTAGGTCCCAGCGATTCGGCGAGGTGCGAGACGGTGGAGGGTTGGATCTCCGCGCGCACCCCAGTGTTCGAACCTCAAGGGTCTGCCGGAACCCGAAATTCGGCAGTTGCATGTGGCGATCGGTTCATCAAGTATCTTCTTCACACTTTCAGTGACTTCATCGTCAGTCATCTCTATTTCGTTAAACCGTTGAGGATCCTTGACGTCGCCGGTATATTTATACATCAGTCCGGAGCGGCGGCTGACGAGACCCAACAGCGGACGAGATCAACACCAGTTAAACCGTTGGCGAGGAGAGCCCGGAGCTTGGCGAGTTGAGGTGCATAAGCTTGTCGTTCTTTGGCAGTTAATCGATGAGGTAACAGGTGGCCATTGCTAAGCCGGTGAGCGCGGTAGCCCGGCAAAGGATTTTCTCCAGCAGGGGCAGTGTTCTGACAATTAAACCATGTTTGGTTCCAGTCTTTAGGATGGTTGTGAAGTTTGGCATGAGGAAAATCAACTTCTTTCCTTTTTTGAATCGACACACCACCAAGTTCAGTATTGGGGCCGTCAGAGAACTCGGTTCGGCGGTTTAAGTGGAAGAAATCCCGGAAGAGATCAACATTTGGTTCTTCTTGAAGGTAAACTTCACAGAACACTTGGAAGTTGCATATGTTGGACACAGAATTTGGCCCAATATCCTTAGGATGGAGTTGGAAGCTGGCAAGTACATCCCAGAAAAACTTTGATCCGGGAGGGCTGAATCCCCGGGATAAATTTTGCATGAACATGATAACTTCTCCATCTTGAGGTTCAGGAGGGCACTCGGGACAAGGGACTCGCCATGGAGGACATCTTTCAAGGCTAAAGCACCAGTCAGAACATATCCATTGATTTGCGTTTCTGTGATCCGGGAAGGAATCCAGTTGCAAGCGGCGAATTGCTTGGTCATTTTGGACAACAAACTGTAAAAGAAAAGTGAAGGCCGGTTTACGATTGCAGGTTGATGTGTACTAATCGGAGTTAAACCGGAGAATTTGATCAAGGCATATATGTGAGTTAAACCGGAAATTGAATACTCAAATCAACATGGCGGTTTAAGTGAGGGCTAATGGCATATGGCGGATTATCAACTACTAAAGGTTAAACCGCCCTTAAACAGAAGAGGCAGAGATGAAATTTACTAAGTGTTTGCAGAAACAGGTTTCACAATATGGCAGTATAATTTTGGATCTACCATGGATCAGTAAAGAAAAATTTTCTGAGCCCTTCAATGGCGCTAAGAGGAACGGAGAAGGTCCAGATAGAGTTTTTTCCAAGGAACAGCATGATGCTGTGGTGCGGTAGACTAAGGTTATGGATCTAGTCGCAAAAGAAAACAATTGGGCCTAGCTAAGATGCAGTAGAGATGCCAAGGGAAAAGGGGACCGGTATTGACGAACGCCGATGAACAGGGAAGAACATGAAACACTAATGGAGATCTAGGGTTATGGGAAGGAAGCTTACCAGGGCCACGCCGCAGCGGAGGAGTATCGCAGAGACCTCTAGTACGGACAGGGTGATGCAGCGGCCTGGTCGGTGCAGATTCGAGGATCGACGGCGGCGGCGGCGGCGCTCGAGCTCTTCAGGGCGCGAGGAGGAAGACGAGAGGAAAGGGGGGAAATGGAAAGACCCCCGGCCCTACTTATAAAAGCAATAGGATAAAACGGCTGGCGCGACAAACGAGGGGCCTGAGGCGGCAAAAGAGGATGCAACTGTCGCCTCGATCTTCGGGAGTAATTAATAAAGGGAATCTTTTTATGCAGAGATGACATCATGACGATTTACTGTAGTGACAGAAGGTGACGTCATGGCAGTTCACCAAAGTTTACAGGGAGAATACAACATGGCGGTTTACGGAGAATCATTACCAAATGTTCATGGAATTTTCCTAAGGGTTGAAGATTGACATGAACAGGTTCAAATCAATCTGGGGCCTAATGTTGAGGATATAACCACTGAGTGTAAACCGCCCAGGAGGGGCCGGTTCACGCTCAGCTATACTGAAGCCCATGAAGACAAGAAGATGGCGCTTTACGGATAAAGCTTAAAGGCCCAGAGCCCGGAGGCGGATTAGGGCCCATAGTGGTAAACCGTCATAATTTTTTTACTTGTATTGTAAGTTAGGGAAAGGGAGAGACCGAGCCGAACACTTGTATGAGTCGGCCTCGGGACTCTGTAAACCGGTCGGGCGTCAACCTGTGTATATAAAGGGACGACCCGACGGCGGTTCAGGGACGACAGACAACAACACGAGACCCAGGCAAGTGTATTTGCTCCCTGGTCATCGAAATCCCAATAATCCCATCACAACTAGACGTAGGCTTTTACCTTCATCGGAGGGGCCGAACTAGTATAAACTCTCGTGTCCCTTGTCCGGTTTAACCCCTTCAGGCTAATCTCGTTGCAATGGCTCCACGACCAAGTCCTTCTGCTAGGACATCTGACGTGATATTTCCACGACAGTACCCGAAGTGGACTTTCTATCAACCTTGTCACCGGCATAGTCCGAGTCGGAGTAGCCAACAAGAACGAAAGAGGCCCTCTTAGGATACCAAATGCCAAAATTTGGTGTATGGATTAAGTATCTCACTATACTTTTCACGGCCTTAAGATGACATTCTTTAGGAGTAGCTTGATATCGTGCACACATGCACACACTTATCATGATATCGGGACGTGAAGCACATAGATATAACAATGAACCAATCATAGAGCGATAAACCTTTTGATCGATCGGTTCACCATCTTTGGTCAAATCAAGATGTCCACTAGTAGGCATGGGTGTAGTCATACCTTTGCATTCTTGCATATTGAACTTCTTGAATAAGTCCTTGGTGTACTTTGTTTGAGAGACAAAGGTACCTTCCTTAGTTTGCTTGATTTGCAAACCAAGAAAGAATTTGAGTTGACTCATCATAGACATCTCAAACTTCTCCGACATTAGCTTTCCAAACTTTTCACTAAAATGAGGGTTAGTAGAACCAAATATAATATCATCAACATAGATTTGGCACACTAATAGTTCTCCATTGACCCTTTTAGTAAAAAGAGTAGAATCAATTTTTCTGATTTCAAAGCCCTTTTCAGTAAGGAACTTGGTGAAGCATTTATGCCACGCTCTAGGAGCTTGTTTAAGACCATAAAGAGCTTTGTGAAGTTTGTAAACATGATCGGGTTTCTTAGAATGAACAAAGCCGGGAGGTTGTTTAACATAAACTTCCTCCTCTATTTCACCATTTAGAAAAGCACTTTTAATGTCCATTTGGTACAAGGTGATATCATGGTGATTAGCATAGGCAAGTAAGATGCGAATGGACTCAAGTCTAGCAACGGGAGCATAAGTCTCACCATAGTCCATACCTTCGACTTGTGTGTAGCCTTGGGCGAGGAGACGTGCTTTGTTGCGAACTACTTGTCCATCTTCATCTTGCTTGTTGCGAAACACCCATTTGGTACCGATGATGTTGTGGTTGTTGTCGGGCTTCTCAACCAATGTCCAAACTTGATTTCTCTCAAAGTTGTGTAGCTCTTCATGCATGGTGTTTATCCAATCCGGATCTTCCAATGCTTCTTCAACCTTCATAGGTTCAATGCTAGAGATGAATGAATAGTGTTCACAAAAGTTGGCTAAACGAGTTTTAGAGCGAGTGATTCTCCCGGTTTCGATATCATTGTAGATTTGCTCGACGGGATGGTCTTTAGCGATTCTTGCTCGAACTCGTGAAAGCTTTTGCTTGGGTCTTGGTTGAACATCTTCTTCATCTTCTTCTTCTTCTTCTTGGCCTTCTTCATTGTTGGTGTTGTCGTTCTCTTGTCGTGGTGGAGAAGGAGGTTGTTGACGTTCGTCTTGGTGCACTTCCTCGTTTTCTTCATCTTGGTGTGTCCCACTTGGAGATGCTTCCGTATCAACTCTTGGTTCACCTTGTCATGAGGTAGAAGCTTCCACTTGGACGGAAGAGGTACTCTCCTTCATCTCCGTTGGATGAATCTTTCCAATAGACAAGTCTTGAATTGCTTCCGAGGGGTCTTTGTCTCCTACATCAATTGGCAATTGCTCTACTTGCGAGCCGTTAGATTCATCAAACTTCACATCTACCATTTCTTCAACCTTTCGGCTGAAATTGTTGTAGACACGGTATGTGTGAGAGTTTGAGCCATAACCAAGTAGGAAACCTTCATGAGACTTAGGAGCAAATTTAGAACGACGATGCTTATCAAGAATGTAGCACTTTGAGCCGAATACTCGAAAGTATCCAACTTGGGGTTTGTTACCGGTGAGAAGCTCATATGCCGTCTTGCCGAGTAGCTTGTGAAGATACAAGCGATTTGTTGCATGACAAGCTGTCTCAACCGCTTCTGCCCAGAAGTGCTTCGGCGTCTTGTACTCATCAAGCATCGTTCTCGCCATTTCGATGAGCGTCCGGTTCTTCCTCTCAACCACTCCATTTTGTTGAGGTGTGTACGTAGCCGAGAACTCGTGTGAAATCCCTTCTTCGTCAAGAAAGGTGTCCACATTTGCGTTCTTGAACTCCGTTCCATTGTCGATGCGAAACTTCTTGATCTTCACTTCAAATTGATTTTGGGCCTTCCTAGCGAAGTTTTTGAAGATCTTTTGAACCTGCGATTTATCATCGAGAAAGAACACCCACGTAAATCTTGAAAAATCATCAACTATAACTAGACCAAAAGAATTTCCACCGAGACTCTTGTAGGCATTGGGACCAAAGAGATCCATATGAAGTAGCTCGAGTGGCCTCCTTGTGGTCATGATGTTCTTCACGGGATGCCTTCCTCCAACCTGTTTACCTGCCTAACAAGCGCTGCAAAGTCTATCCTTATCAAATATGACATCGTTAACTCCAAGGATATGATTTCCTTTAATAAGCTTGTCAAGGTTTCTCATGCCAACATGACCTAATCGTCTATGCCATAACCAACATTTAGAGGATTTAGCAATAAAGCAAGTTCTGGGTTGAGCCTTTTTAGTGAAATCAACAATGTATAGATCACCTCTACGCACACCGGTAAAGACCATTTTATGATTATCTCTACGAAATAATAATTCCAACATCTCCTTTGGCACACATAAGGTTTGTAAGCTCAAACAAATAATCACCAAACATAGGATCACTAGAATTCATCTTACTCAAGGCAATAGACTTATGGAGAATTTCATCTAGATTTTTCAAGGAATAATTTGGAAAACGTTCTTTAAGATATTTCCATATGGTGCAGGCACACTTAAGAGTAGGCAAACATCCTATCAAGTTTCTAGGCAAGCCTCTAGTGATAAGTTCAACAGTTCTAAGATTGCGGATCATGTCAATTGACTCATCAAGAGTAGGATGCATAGGATCAACATGAGGTGCACAAGGGTTAGCAATGTACTTGTTCAAATGACATTGATTGAAAACCACAAGCATCTCATTTTTCCACTCATGAAAATACTCTCCATCAAGTATAGGCACTCTATGTCTAAGACTCCCAATAGTAGACTCATCCATCTTCCTCCAATGGTGTTTAAACCAAAGCAATGGAGACCAAAGCTCTGATACCAATTGAAAGGGATCGAGAAGAGGTGTCTAGAGAGGGGTGATTAGACACTAAGTACCAAAAGTTGCAGTTTTTAACTTCTTTAAGTTTAAGTGGAGTTTAGGCACAAGTTTAACACTCACAATACATATCAAGCAAGCATGCAAAGAGTATATGAGCAGCGGAAAGTAAAGCATGCAACTTGCAAGAATGTAAAGGGAAGGGTTTGGAGGATTCAAACGCAATTGGAGACACGGATGTCTTTGTCGTGGCTCCGATAGGTGGTGCTATCGTACATCCACATTGATGGAGACTTCAACCCACGAAGGGTAACGGTTGCGCGAGTCCACGGAGGGCTCCACCCACGAAGGGTCCACGAAGAAGCAACCTTGTCTATCCCACCATGGCCGTCGCCCACGAAGGACTTGCCTCACTAACGGTAGATCTTCACGAAGTGGGCGATCGCCTTGCCCTTACAAACTCCTTGGTTCAACTCCACAATCTTGTTGGAGGCTCCCAAGTGACACCTAGCCAATCTAGGAGACACCACTCTCCAAGAAGTAACAAATGGTGTGTTGATGATGAACTCCTTGCTCTTGTGCTTCAAATGATAGTCTCCCCAACACTCAACTCTATCTCACAGGATTTGGATTTGGTGGAATTAAGATTTGAGTGGAAAGCAACTTGGGAAGGCTAGAGATCAAGATTCATATGGTAGGAATGGAATATCTTGGCCTCAACACATGAGTAGGTGGTTCTCTCTCACAAAATGGATGCTGGAAGTGTAGGTTCATTCTGATGGCTCTCTCCACAAATGAAGAGTGGGTGGAGGGGTATTTATAGCCTCCACACAAAATCTAACCGTTACACACAACTTGCCAAACTCGGTGGGACCGAATTGGTGAACTCGGTCGGACCGACTTAGCAAATCTAATGACCGTTAGGATTTTCGGTGGGACCGACATGCAACTCGGTAGGACCGATATGGTTAGGGTTAGGGCATAACGTAATCTGAGACCGATTACACAAACTCGGTGAGACCGATTTTGGTAATAAGCTAACCAGAGAGTTGGTCAGGCAAACTCGGTGAGACCGATTACACAAACTCGGTGGGACCGATTTTGGTAATAAGTTAACCAGAGAGTTTGCATTGTAATCTCGGTAATACCGATTACTTAAACTCGGTGAGACCGAATTTTGTAATGGACATACACAGAGAGATTACAATCCCATCTCGGTGAGACCGAGATCCCTATCAGTGAAACCGATTTGCCTAGGGTTTGTGGCAGTGGCTAAGACATCTGAACTAGGTGGCGCCGGATAGAAAGAATCGGTGGGGCCGAGTTTGACTTTTGGTTTAGGACATATGTTGATGTGAGAAAGTAGTTGAGGGCTTTGGAGCATATCACTAAACACTGTAGAGCAAGAAACTCATTAAGCAACACCTCATCCCCTCTTGATAGTATTGGCTTTTCCTATAGACTCAATGTGATCTTGGATCACTAAAATAGAAAGTGTAGAGTCTTGAGCTTGGAGCTTGAGCCAATACTTTGTTCTTAGCATCTTGAAGGGGTTCCACATCCTCTAGTCCATGCCACTCCATTGTTGAACTTGTCTGAAACATACTAGGTAAAAGTGTTAGTCCAACAAGAGATATGTTGCCTTTAATTACCAAAATCACCCAGGGAGCACTTGTGCTTTCAGAAGGTTTGTAACTTCACTCAGACGTGACACAACCGCCCTACCTGTCAGCCCCGTTCATACACCGTGGGCGCCAACCACCCTCTCCTCGCCCGAAATCGCTCTGGGCAAATATTGGCGAGATGCGAGATTACCGTCCTATCCCCAACCGACGAGACGTCCAAATTTTAAACGGGGGCTAAGTTCGTAAGTTTCCCTTATTTCAGACAGGTGTGTCCCGAAAACATGGTTCCCCGTACCTCTCCCTCCATTTTCCCATTCATACACCGTCCGTGCTAGAACACCCCATCCCCACACCAGCCTCCGTCCGCCACCCCATCCATCGCCGCCGTCCTCCACCACATCCATCGCCACCGTCCTCCACCATGCCGGAGCGCCTACCAAGACCGCGTCGTCCACTGCTAGAGATGGTCGTTTCTCATCCATGGCAACAGACCAATAGCCTTGCATCGCGTCCTCTCGCTTCATCGGCACCGTCGTCCTCTTTGCCAGGGCCGCTCACACGACCTTCTCTTCCACCGCAACGGGACTTATCCCCCTATGCACCCGTATACCGTCGCAGATCTGCTTCAACGCCACCGATAGCCATCGCACCCCCGATGCCTACACGGCGCCACAAGAGAGGTGGTACTTCATATCTCCTCAACTTTTTGATCTCAACCAGAAAATAGATCTTAGCTTGGTTACTCTACTTTCTTTTCAGCTCTTAGAATTTAGTTCTTAGTTCGAAGCAAACAATGGATGCTAAATATCATTTCTCCGGTTTGCAGCTTCAAATATGCCATGGCACAGCCATAATACGGTTTAATTGATCATGCTTAGGGTTTAATTGATCATGTTGGTTCCGTGGTGGTTTCTTTAATAGAAATCGGAGGGGAAACCCTCTTTTGCTAAAAAATATGCTTAGAGTTCCCCCTTTTATGATCACTATACGATTAGAATCGTGCTTCGTGTCATAATAACACTGCTCCACCATCAAGCTAAACAAGCTTAGTTGTTCAAATACTGAATATGATATTATTAAAATAGAGTTGTTTAATTGGTCAGCTAAATGTTCCTAAATTAGTTTCAAAATGCATGTTCGCCGCTCGGGTGTGTATCTCTGAGGTGCCCATGGTGGGCCGCCCACCCTGGGATTTTGGGTCGCCCCAGGCCCCGATTCCCCTCTGTTCATAGCGCTTCCGTTCTTTACTACTTCTCACCGCCTTTGCCTGGGCGACTTGTTGCCCCCGGACGGCATGACTCTAGGATGAGACGCCGGACTAACAGAGGCCGAGAGCCGCTTCGCCCAACAAGCGTCAACGCTGCCCGGCGCGCCGCCGTGCCTACCTTCCCGGTCTGTTCAGGGCTCGGGCGTGCGGCAACCACCAAGCCAACCCGATTTATCCCGAGATACGTCCTCAACACTCGGCAGCCCACTCCTCATCACCCATTTTCTAATTGATTCATTACTCATTAGGCGGGACTGTCATTAGGGTTTGTTGTGTGCTCGTGCTACCTACACTTAATGGTTCAGATGTATTTCGCAATCTTTAGTACCTCTAAAGTTCACGGGGTTTTCAAAATTCCGGCCCTCGTAATGTAAACTAGTCATTTTGGATTGTTGGTCGTAGTGACATTGACTCAGATTACTATCGCAAGCCGTGTTTGTTGACAATTTTACTTGTCTTTCTTACTCATTCGATATAATATCCAATTATTCACGTCGATTAGTTGCAAACAATAAGTGCTAGACAAACTTCCTCATTCAGATTTTGGACGGCCTCTTACTGCAGTTACAATTCTGCATACTTGTCCTAATAAGCTCACAAGTAAATGATTGATTCACTACATCTATGCTTGCCTTGTCATATTTGTTGTCAATATTCTTTTAGGGTGGACCACCCTGTTTCTAAACTGGAACCGTAGACATGAGTGAATAGTATTTCTCTATGTGATCTCTTCCATCATGTGTGGGTAACAAAAACTGCATTGTATAGAAACAAAGTGTCATTTCCAGCTTTTACATAGGTTTCGATCTTTTACATGGAATACAATCTGCCTACTTGCTTTGTGTCGCACTACCAACACTCCACCCTTGAAGCTAAACATTACGCCACTCACAATTGCTTAGTTTATTTGTTCAAATACGAATTTCATATGATTCTAATGATCCTACTTCAGTTTTGAAATGTGTGCCTGCCTGTTATAAGACATAACGGGTTTGTATTTCTGTGTGTGGTCTGGTCAGCATGGTTGGGGAGGTGAACTTTGCATATGCAGGGGTTTATAGGGAGACACTCTCCGAGTTGAATCCGCAATGCATTCCATAGATAATCTGACTACTTTTTATGTTTTCATGAATCTCAGATTCTGAAAAAGCATCATAATGATTACGAGCTTGCGCGCATGAAAAGAATAAAGCAGAACAATGCCATGGCTGTCAAACTTGGCATTAAGGGACTGAAATCAACACTACAAGAAATATGTCAACTAGTGACCTTCTGTCAGTGACCCTGGAAGAATTGGTCATAGATCTATGACCATTTCAGACCAATTGGTCAAAAGCTGTTCGGGGGGCTCCAAACCCTAAACAATAACGACCATTTTGGTTAGAAAGGTCGTAATTTCCTTGCACGAAATGGTCATAAAGCAGATAGCACTGCTCTGCTACCTTATTTCTAGCTGATCATGACCAATATAGATGGTCATAACCTTGTAAATTGTGGTGGGTTGCTATGACTAGGCGCCACCTCATCAGTTTTGCCTATGTGTCATGTCCATGTGGTAGTTTTTGCCCTAGGTTGTGAAGCAACCTATATTTCCGTCATTCCTAAAATTCCCAAAAAAATCTCATAAATTCTTTGGGTCATATCTTCGTCAAATATGTAAAAAACCTTCCTTGTGTAGTTCAAAAATAATTCAAAAATATTCATTTTCCTATTCTGTTCAGAAAAACACTTTGTGAAGGAAGTACCTCTTTGGCATGTCCAAATGGTATCCATTTTCTACAGTGCTTTCCTCTACCCAAATAACCATCCTTCACCAAATGCCAGCTCACCATTCATTATTTTGAGCCCGGCTTCAACATTCGTATTTATGTCCAGTGTGGTACTTTGCAAAGCAAGTACCACCTAGGCTCCTCCTTTTGAGCTGAAAATTTGTGAAGACGGTCTTCTTAGTAATTGATCATCCTCACCAAAACTCACACCCATTAGCCATGTGCATTTCCGTGCATCATTAATCAAACACTTGGCTGCTTATTCATGTTTGAGCATCGATCGGTCTCCTCATGAGAATCTTATGTTGTGATTTTCTTCCTAGCACCTACCTGGGGAGTGCCCAACCCACTAGACATGCCTAGGCAGCCCAGAACACATGGCAACACCATGGTCACGCGGTGACCACGCGGCGGGCATGCGAGTTCTGGCACGCTCTAGAGTTGGGGCCCTCGGCCACCGCCCAAACCTCGACGTACGCCACCAAACCATGTATTTATGATTAAATAGGTACTTATGTAACTAGAAATGATTTTTGGAAAAACAAATAGCAAACTATGAGGCAAATTGCAGTTCAAATTTGACCCGCTTCCACCGAATCGGTAGAATTTTCCTTTTTCACCGTGAGGTGGATCAAAACTTTGACACCCAACCATTTTGTCAATTATGCATTAAATATGGCCTAGTATTTTATAAAATTGATTTGGTCCAAATTTGCAACAAATATATGGTAGGTCCTTCATAAAAAAACTCATTTCAGGCACTCGGAAAATGGAAAATGAATTTTCTGTGCAAAGAAAATGAAAACTTCCTTAGGCAACATTGTTTGCCATTCCAAGATGCACCCTTGTGCACAATATGCGATCATTTTAACAAACTATGCCATGAATGTGGCCATAAGATTGATCATTTGGTTTGAAAGCCATGAATATTCACGCATGATAGCTCATTTCTGAGAACACTTTTTTAAAATAATTTCTGCATTACAAGTTTATTATTTTTCCTGGAAACTTGGTCACATATACTGACACAATGCGAAGGTTTTCCAATTTTTGGATTTTTTTTGAATTGTTTATGCCTGTTTCAAAATGCGGTCAAAACGGGCTTGACTGACCGTTCCTAGCTAGTGGTTGAATCTTGGAAAACTTTTGATGTTTCTCTGATTAAGTAGATACTTATGTACCTAGAAATGATTTTTGGAAAAAATAAATAGCAAACTATGAGGCAACTGCAGTTCAAATTTGACCCATTTCCAACTGAATCGGCGGGAATTTATCTTTTTCACCAGAGGTGGATCAAAACTTTTTACACCCAACCATTTGGTCAATTATGCATTAAATATGGCCTAGTATTTTAGAAAAATTATTTGGTCCAATTTTGCAACAATTATTTGGTAGGTCCTTCACAAAAAAACCTCATTTGGGGCACTCGAAAAATGGAAAATGGCTCTTTTGTGCAATGAAAGTGAAAACTTCCTTAGGCAAAATTGTTTGGAATTCTAAGATGCACCCTTGTGCACAATATGAGATCATTTGAACAAACTATGCCATGAATGTGGCCATAAGATTGATCATTTGGCTTGAAAGCCATGAATCTTCACGCATGATAGCTCATTTCTGAGAACACTTTTTTAAAAGAATTGCCGTATTACAAGCTTATTATTTTTTTGGTATCTTGGTCACATGTAATTACACAATGCGAAGGTTTTCCATTTTTTTGATTTTTTTTGAATTTTTATGCCCGTTCCAAAATGCGGTCAAAATGGCGGGCTTGACCGTTCCTAGCTAGTGGTTGAATCTTGGAAAACTTTTGATGTTTCTCTGATTAAATAGATACTTATGTACCTAGAAATGATTTTTGGAAAAAATAAATAGCAAACTATGAGGCAGCTGCAGTTCAAATTTGACCCGCTTCCACCTGAATCGGCGGGAATTTGTCTTTTTCATCAGAGGTGGATCAAAACATTTGACACCCAACCATTTTGTCAACTGTGCATTAAATATGTCCTAGTATTTTATAAAAATGATTTGGTACAATTTTGCAACAAATATATGGTAGGTCCTTCACAAAAACCTCATTTCGCACTCGAAAAATGGAAAATGAATTTTCCGTGCAAAGAAAATGAAAACTCCCTTTGGCAACATTGTTTGGAATTCCAAGATGCACCCTTGTGCACAATATGAGATCATTTGAACAAACTATTCCATGAATGTGGCCATAAGATTGATCATTTGGCTTGAAAGCCATGAATCTTGACGCATGATACCTCATTTCTGAGAACACTTTTTTAAAAGAATTGCCGTGTTACAAGCTTATTATTTTTTTGGTATCTTGGTCACATGTAATGACACAATGCGAAGGTTTTCCATTTTTTTGATTTTTTTGAATTTTTTATGCCCGTTTCAAAATGCGGTCAAAACGGCGGGAATGACCGTTCCTAGCTAGTGGTTGAATCTTGAATTTTTTTGGTGTTTCTCTAATGAAATAGCTACTTTTGTACCTAAAAATGTTTTTTGGAAAAAATCATGAGCAAACTATAAGGGGTTGCAGTTCAAATTTAACCCGCTTCTCTTTGAATCAACAAGAATTTTTTAAATGACAAAAATAGCTAGAAGGATCGAATGCATACAAATTGGTTATCACCCATAAAATGTGGTCTAAATTACGTGAAAATTTTAGTGATGCCATTTTGCAAAATAGTTTTGGCAGCTGCTTCACAAAATACCCTGTTTTTAGGTCTAAGAAATAATTTTAAATACCTCATATTTCGAACCAATCAGGAGGCATCCCACGGATCACCCCCCCCCACTGTACTCGATCTGAGCCATCCACACCCTCCCGCAGTCCCTCAATCGAGCACCTCTCCCTCGTTCCCTCAGTCACGGGCACACCCTTCCCCCTCAGTCGCTCGATCCAGATCCAGATCCAGATCCAATTCCGCCGCCTCCCTCATCGATCGCAGGCGCCTCCTTCGCCGATCGCCGTTGCCGACCCCCGAGCCCCAACCCTCCGCTCCCTCTTCTCCCGTGGCCTCACCTCCTACCCGGACCCTCCCCTCGAGGCCGTCTGGTTCTTCTCCGTGCTCCCGTGGCTAGGGTTTCGGGGGCGGCGCTCACCACTTCGACACCGCCGGCGACCACAACCACAACCACGGCCTCCACCTCCACTCCCTAGACGGAGATCCACTTGATTCCTCCCCCTTCCCCGATTCCTCTCCAATCCTCACTGGGCCGGAGATCCACTCGAGCTCCCGTGATTCATCTCCAATCCCGCCGCGTCCCGGCTCCTCACCACAAGCTCCAGCAAGCCCGCCCTCCGCGCCCCTCGGCCGCCCGCGCTATGGCTCATGAGGCGACGAGCTCCGCAGCGCCTCCGACGATCGCGCCCGGAGGCCGCTTCCATCCTCCCCGACAAGGCAGCTGTCGTCCTGGCGGCGTGCCTAGGCCCCGCGGCGACGGACCAGCCCGGGTGGGTGCCCCTCATCCCCACTTGTTTTCCCCCTCCGGTCCGATCGATCCGCAGGAGGTTGTAGCTGACCCCCTCTCTCACCTTGCCTTATGGATGCAGATCCGTCGAGGGATACACCATCGCCGGTTGGGGAGCAGGGTCTGGCGCTGGGGTTCAAGGTCAACGCCAAGGGCACTGCTGTTGCACGCCTTCATCAGCATCAACACCTTCTTCAGTGAGACTAGTGCTGGGAAGCATGTCCCCGTGTTGTTTTCGTTGATCCTGAGCTCACTGTGATTGATGAGGTGAGGACTGGCACTTCTTCAGTGAGACAGGTGCTGGGAAGCATGTACTACTTGTTGCAGCATTACCCTTCTAAGTTTACCGGGCTCAATAAGGCATTAAGTGTCTTTAAGATTGCTGTTAGGACAATACTACAATTCAGGTTGTGAGCATATCACTAATTCCTGAGAAGAATGGTAGTATTTGCACATATGTGGTCTAAAATACACGGACAAACTATTTCACATATGTAATTTGTATGTACCGCCTCATAAACCATTTATGTTTCATAGAATGGATGGTCCATCGTGTGGAAGCATCACGCAACATTGTAGTCATTGATGAAGGACTTATGATGGTGTCCAATGACTCGACAATATGAAAAATTAATCTATTTTGCAGCTGGTTATTGATTGCTGGTTAGAGAGGAATGACTACAATGGTTGTCTTCAAGATGTTTTTAGTTCATATTTCCTGGTTGATGGATTCAAACCTGTGCAACAACATAAGTTTGATGTGCTCTGTGATCATGTATGCGTGACGTGCAGACTGGGAAGATGAAGCAGCCGCATCTCTGGACAACATCCAGTTCTAGAAGTAGGTGCAGCTGCAGTGATCGACGTCGATCTGTTGGGGAAATGTATGAGCTGTTCCTGCACCGAATCTGGGAGAAAATCACCTTCGGCATGTACGCCATCACCTTGGGCATGCTCGTGGTGCCGCTGCTCGAGGCTCGATAGACTCCAAAGAAGACTTCCCACGGTGACGCCTGCTCCTCCTAGCCCCAGCCTCATGTGCGTTTTGTTCCCTGTAGTCGCCTTTTCCGCTTGATTTTGAGCCATGGCCGCCATGGACAACACTTAGGATATATATGTCTTTCTTATCATATAATATATTGTCTGCTTCCCTCAATGAAATAGTGTGCCTACCAAGATTATGTGATTTCTATCCTGCAATGCTATGGCGGTACTGCAATTGTTGCTGCTGTATTCTGATTACTTGTATTATTATGTATCTGTTTGTGGCCTTTGTATGTGCTATCTTCTTCTTGTAAAAATGTCTGCAGATGTGTTGTAAAACAACACAGATAGTAATTGATCACCTAGAGCCGTTGCTCTAGTGATGCTGCAGCTGTATGCTTGTAAACTTATGTTGTCTGAGTACTGAATAGCTTAGATTGGTAGTGTCATCATCATGTGCTGGCTTAGTTCCTTTTTGTGTTGCTTCATCCTGGCGGTTGTCGTGCTCCCAATGTCCTTGTAAGACAAGTTTACATATCCTTTGTAAGAAATGTTATTACATATATCTATTGAGCTTGCGCGTTGTTTGTTATACACCAAAATTGCTTTACATATACCTATTGAGGTCGTTTAGTTGCTGTGATGTATTATTTTGACTTGTGGGTATGCAATAGCTAAGTGAGCGAGTATTAACTTGGCCAAGATAATGAAAAGAGTTGATGGACGTGTTTTAAGATTCCTGCTGGTAGATACATTGGGAGCTCTTGTGTGATAAGGGCAATGCATGTTATTTTACTAAATATATTGACATGCCATGACATTATGAAGTAATAGACTGGTTAGCAGAAGCTTTCACTTCACCTCTATAATTGCTTTTTCTTTTATGTTGGAACGTGTCTAGTTATGGCACGGTGAGGTCTCTCTTTCCTGGATTTTGAATTACTTAGTTATGTGATCTACTCATGTTCCTGCTAATTGACCAATACATGCTTTTCTGTAACTTTAGATACTTTCAAGAATAGTTTGCTTGGTCCTTCATATCTAAAGCTTGCATGTATTGTAGAAGCTCTACTTTATGCTAATACCTGCTTGTGTAACATTTTGCATGGTATACTTCTAAATGGACAAGTACATGCGACATCCAGTGTCAACGATGCGTGCACCATATGTTCAATCGCAGCCCCATCCATTGCATCGACACAAAGGTATGTGCTCGTCTTGTCGATGATATGTGCCTAATGCTTGATGTCCTTATGCCTGATGCATGTATCATGTGACACACACATTAGTAAACCTGAATTAACTTTGACATAGTTTCTCTGTTACAGTAGATGGCAAGATGAATAGCTAGTGTCTGTTTAATTCAATCATGCACCTGGTAGTTTAATAGGAACTATTGATTGAATATGAATGTTATTCCTTATACTCAAATGGAACTTCGATCTGCTATAACTTTAAATGATGGTTTTTAAACCTTGTCATGTATGTGAAACATTCCATGCTCGTTTGCTGCTAAGTTTGTCATATGTGCCAGTTCAATTCCCAATTTTGATGAATAGCCATATTCTAGATAAGTAGAATGATCCGTTAAAAATAATAATAAGTAGAATGATAATATACTGGTGTATCTTTAGTTTTTAGTTTAAAAGTACTATGTAATGTTTCTTCTATCAGTGACATACCTCTTCTTCTCTTTTGAATGCTCAGATCTTTTGCATCAGCCTCTAAGGGAGAAGCGGGACTTGGAGAAGAAATCTTTCCATTAAGCAGATTACATGTTTGGTTGCTGTGAAGTACCATATAGGCTAGTACTATTGTTTTTCACGATCCTGGAGTATTTCAGCAGTGCCATGCAAATGCAGTAGCGTTAGGTTTCTGATTCACCTTTTGTAAAAACTTAGTTAGCCCGCAGTAGTAGCTCAGCCAGCCAGCCAGCCTCAAATAGTAGTGCTGGAATGAATGGTTGTAATATAATAACATTGCACGCTGCTTTGAAATTAGATCGAATCGGCTAGGCCTGTGATAGCTTGTGGTGCGATGTGTTGTAATGTCAATGGCATAATATTTTTTTTGGATTGGATCAATTTTTTTGGAACTGGGCTAGGCCCAAGTTATATTGGACAATTATTTTTGAGGGAAAAACATGAGAGGCCCAGCAAAGAAATGGCCCAGAAAAATACATGATCAAAAAGAAAACCTGTTGTTAAAAGGGCCATGCAAAGAAATCAAAGGTTGAATTGTTGGGCCAGACCCATGTAGCTAATAAAAGCACAGGAAAAAAATACATTAAAAAGGCCGAATTGTTGGGCTAGGCCCATGTAGAAAACTGAATTGGACCTGGCTGAATCTTGTGCCACATCAGCTTGCCACGCTGGATGCCTCCGTGGCCTGGGGAGGTTGCTAGTGACCAGAACGCCACAGTAGGCATATTTTGGTCGTAAACATCTACGACCTTCTCACAGAGAAGGTCGCTATAGTCAGTTTACGACCGCCAGCTTTTGACCTTCTGTTTTTGGTCACAAAAAGGTCGCAAATGAAAAACCATGACCTTTCAGTGACTAATAGTGGTGGTCACAAGTTGACATATTTCTTGTAGTGCAAGTCTGGATGCAATGCAATGCAAGCGCTCTCCACCTACAGATTCATGCTCAGAATATGATCCTAATAGTGATTCTGAGCTAGAGGGAGACCTAAGTCAATGTAGCTCCCTAGTGGAGGAGTCAGAGGAAGATGCCCTATCTTATTCACCCATCAAGGTACTTGCTCTAACTTTGCAAGGTTAAATTGCTCGCACATATCTTGCAACTGATGCTTTGCATTGCTTCTACTTTGTTGAACTGCCATTAGCTTAGTTTACACATCGTGTATGTGAACACACCCTGCTTATCCATTTTCAGTACATATTCCATCTGTCATCATACCATATTTATCCATTCAAATGTTGTTCTTGTGTATCAGAGCGATTGCTGATCGTGGAGGAGCACAAGCAAAGTATTTGGAAAAGGTAGTGGCACCTGATAAATCAAATAGCCCATTAGGTGTAGTAGCAATATCACCGACCCACAAAATACCAAAACTCTAGCAGACTCTAGCCCTACTACATCGGGTCATTTCGATGCCCCAACTCGCCAGACCCCAAATGCAGCAAACAAAGTATGATTATGCCGATTGACATAGCACCAAATTGCGATGCAAAACCCCATTCCAAAGAAAGAGTACACCAAATCCAGTTGCCAAATCCCTTTTTGAACCAGAGAGAGCCCCAATTGCAGCAAATAGGACCCCTGTTCCATTTCTTCCCAGTTTAGAAGATGAAGCTTATGTTGTTGTCAGGAACTTTGTGCGCATCATTCCTTCATGGAAAGATTATACCGCAGACACAGAACAATTTCCAGTCTTCCTCCGCAACTTACGCGTAGTAATGTACTAATGTTATTCATGGTCATTATCGCATATGTTTCTCACGATGTAAGACACAAGATTTCATTCTTTTAAATAGGCGAGGAGCAAACTGGATTGTGATGACGAGCAAGGGTTGGTTGCGCTTTTCAAGCACTCGTTGATGAAGTATCATTCCTACCTGAGGCAAGCGCACTTCGATGGCAAGCCTCTGAACGAAATTTCTGTGAAGTCTCCAAAGGTTACATTTATCCGACGGTGACTGGAATAATCTTGTTACACATTGGTCTCTCAAGCAGCGTAAGGTACCGCCTATGATATCACATCACAATTTGAACTACATTTCTGCATTTGCCTTAATGTCTCACTTGTACGAAAACTGTTAGCGGAAGAACATCCGTTCTCAAGGGACCACAGAATCTCGCAACTATACTGCACACTGCATTGCTCTTGTGAGTACCTCTTGCCCTGTATGACCATACTTACTTTCATAGCTGTTTGATGGACATGTTAGCCTCGTAATCATCCATTTGGTGTACATTATAAGATCCGTATGGACTCTTACATAAATTTAGAATCAACCCAATGCTTTTGAAGAGGTTTAGCTCTGCAGTCCTCTTGTAAGGACTGAACATGGTCTATCACTGTACTTACATTAACATCTACTTCCAGGGATTGGTAGTTGATTATGTAGCATCAATCTGCATCTTATCTTCATTATCCTCTATCCCTTCCAGTATTATCATATCTATAATTACTCTCTACAAAATGTAGAGTACAGGCAATGCTTATGAAGAAGATTACGTGCTGAAATTCTTGAGTTATCGCTCCTTGACATGGAGAAGGGCATTATAAAGCCGGTGTTAACTGTTAATGTAAGCCAGTCCTTCTAAATCCTTTATCCTCAACTCGATGTTTAATTTGCTCATACTCCCTATCGCTTATCGCTGTTTAGTTTGATGTTTCTACCAAAATGCATGTTCACAAGAACCGTAAGTTCTAAGTTTTACTTGTAAAACCAAATTCCTTATTCATACCATGCACATTACTTAATACTCCCTATATGTATGCTTATTTTTGTGGATCTATAATCCAGTGTGTGGTGAAGCAGCCCACGTTTGCACCTTGTCATCTCCTGTTTTATCTTACTGATGTGGCTCGTGATATGAACAACATGCCATGCACATTATCCAAAATAGATACAATGATTTTCTTTGCCCTTCATCTATGCTTGTTATGTTGACATGGTAATCCAAAGAGTGTGGTGAAGCTCCCGCATTATGAACAATGCCAAATTATGCTATTGATATTTTGAACTTATTCTTTATTTTCTAATTTGAAATTGGATAGAATTGATGTAATGCTTATCATCTTTGTTTATACACGTGCAAACCTGTCATCTCTCGCTTTGTTTCAGGTGATATGCCCGATGGCATGCACAAGTCTGAAAAGGCTGTGAGACAAACCCAACATATATAGCAGCAAAGAAGGCAAAACATCTTGAAGATAGCGAGACAACCCCAAAGTCTTGTCTTGATGCAGTGTTCAAGTTACTTGAGACTAACAGTCAGACAAGCTCACAGAATTCGTTGTCTGAATCAGTTCAACTTCTTCAGTCCCAAGTTCTAGCAGAAAGGCATTAGGTAACTCAACTTCGACTTGAAGTCCTATCTCTAAGAAAGATTGCGGAGAACACCAATGAGAACCTCATCGCTAAACAGCTACACCTGGAAGCTATGACCGACATGCTAGGCGGTTTCACAGCCTTGCTCAAGAGGCTTATGCAGTTCCTCTGCAAGGCTAACCTTTCTTGAACTGTCTTGGAAGTGGTCTCGGTTCAAGATTATTTTGTTACGCTGCAATGGTGCCCAGCTTTTGTAATCTGCTTCTTCGCTGGCGCTTTATGATCACGGTGGCGAACTTCGATGCCCAAAGGATGTAATATACCTTAAATCCTTTATTGTATAGTGTAGGTTTATTCTTAGTTACTATGTCGTAATTTCTTTATTGTATAGAGTAGATTTGTTCTTAATTCCTACTAGTTACTGCCATCATTCGCTATCTAAAAAAAATCAGATGTAGTCGACCGGACCGAAACATTCGACTCTAACGGGCCAGGTTTTTAGCGGGCCACAATTGGGCCGGCCTGCGTCTTTCTTGGGCCCGAATGATTGGGGCCTTCACACATTGCGCCAGGCCCAAACTTACACCGGCCTATATTTTAGTTGGGCCTTTTGTTGACCTAGCGCTTAGTTTGGGCCAGGTAGCGTTGGGCCATTAACAGGCTGAATATTGTAATGGCCTGTTACGGCCGAGATGAAACCACGGGCCTTTAGCAGATCAAAATGCATGTTGGGCCTCAATTTTCACTAGTCGTCGACGGGCCTTCAGCAGGCAGAAATGTAGACTGAGCCTTTTTGGGCCCAGCTAGCTCACGGGCCGTTACCAGGCCGAAACATATCTCGGGCCTTAGTTGGCCCACTGATATCATGGGCCTTTAAGAGGCCGAAAGCTTAGTACAGGCATCAACGGGCCGAATTATGCGACAGGCCTTTAACATGCCCAAAGTCACGTTGGGCTTAACTGTTACCACCTTTAGCACGGGCCATTAGTGGGCCCGATGTCCTGTCGGACCATATATGGCCCATGGGCAGCACGGGCCATTCCCAGGCCGAAAGTCACACCGGGCTGAAATGGGCCCATGTCTACATCAGGCCTCTAACAGGCCAAATGTCACTGGGCTGTAGTTGGGCCCAAATATTCGCGAACAATTAATGTGCCAGATCCGCTTCGGGCATAAATGGGCCCAAATATTGGGCGAACAATTAACGGGACAGATCTGAGTACGGTCAGAATGGGCCCAAATATTGGGCGAACAATTAACGGGCCAGATCTGGCTTCGGGCCGTAAATGGGCCTTTATTAAGCAGGCCGTTATTGGGCTGGCCCGCTAGTACCTGATTAAGTTCTATGGGCCTTTGACTGGGCCAGCCTTTTTAACCTATATTTGCCTTTGTTGGGCCCAGCCATGTGTCGACGTATCATAGGCATGTCTCCTCCAATGAACGGGCGACATCTGGCCCACTGACGAGCTGACAGTTGTTCCCTTCGGCCAATCAGAATTTTACACGTGGAAATTTTCCATTGGTCGGGGCTGTTAACGGTTTATCGGATCCAAAATCCGACCCGATAGCTTAACGGCGTTCCGTTACGGTGGATGCCACGTGTCGGTCACCCTTGACGAAAGCACTTCTGTGACGCGCGATTTATCGTCATGGAAGTGGACACTTTCGTGATGATAATTTTGGTAATGTCATGGAACACTTCTCGACAAGACAGTATGACTATCTTGATTCTGTCATAAATTTGTCATGGATGTACATGCATGACAAAAAACGCGACCTACTGTGACAAACACGTATCATCATGGAAGTGTATTTTTTTGTAGTGATACGATCTCAAATTCAAATATATGTATCCATTTTATGTTGAATTCAAATCATAGTACATTTATGCTCTAGCTAGATGTTCAGAATCTAAACCATTTATGATATATTACGTACAATGTGTTTAACACGCACAACACATACACACAAACACAATTTAGACTAGTAAGGTACACGTGCATTGCACGCATGAGATTTGGCAACCAAATTATGAATAAATACCACATTATAGCATGTAAGCTTTTAGTCATATATGCATGATGTAGATGTTCGTTTAATTCTTATAGTTCATTTCATTCAAAATCATCTAGTTTTTATAAGAAAGCTAATCTATTTTAAGATTCATGGAATTGTGCGTTGTAAGGCATAAAGTAAAAACAAATAATGGCAAATCATGTAGAAAAACATTTGGGCAATTCTGATACGGAAGATTCTGGAACAAAGAAGAAGTGCTTGTGTTTTGAGGTTTGTGCATTATGCTTAAGTTCAACCATGGATTCTTCTAGATTGTACGTGTGGCAAAATCTGGTGGAATCTAGATGATATCCAACGACAAGTAGTGCTCAAATTTGCCATCTCTGCACCATCGGATTGGCCTCATCCAACGACCATCTTTCAAAGTTAAAGTTATCCGCACACTATTTAAAAAATATATAATATAATATATAGGGGTATAGATATAGATGTGTGATGCGAAAGCCACCCATCATCTCCAATTAGAATAGTGTGTCCATGCACGGATGCAATGTGGCCAAACGATGTCTGCCATCGGTATCTCAAATTCAAATCAGTCTGACCTTATTCAATGTGTATACAGTACAACATGCTCGTTTCCAAACCACACCGTGCATATCTCAGTTATATTCATGCATGCATGGGTTTCAAACATCATGATCTCTTATTCAAATATTTGAATTCAACTTGACATTGATTATGACCTCAGCTAGTCTTTTACACCCACACAGTCGTCTTCTCTTTATAATTGTACCACTAACTTTCTCTTGTGCATGCATGCACACACACTACCAGGCGGCATTATCCATCGCACACATGCAATCTTTTTCTTGGTCGGTCTCCCATGCATGCACACACACACACCTCCCCCTCTCCATCATATCAGGCATTCTTAATCTCTCACGTGCATGCACTACGATCGATGTTCCTCTATGTGTGTGTATATATAGCTAGGTATTTCATAGTTTTCCACACAATCCGATCAATCTATATATCTAGTGAGGTCTCACCCTCTTTCCCACGTCCACATCGATCAATCTATACCTCTCTATATAGGATTACATAGCTAATATGCCCACATTAATTATATATCCAACGTCCTCCTCTCATCATCCATGCCTTCCGCTTCATCTCCCAGACGCGCGCAAAGTGGCAAAGACAGGGGGCAGCAAGGGCCCTGCCCCCTGACATCACTATATATCGAGCCTAATATGAATGTGATCATTAGACAATTGCTGGTAAAATGGTTTAATTGATGAATTGTCCCTCCTCGTAAAGGATTAGCAATGCTTGGCCCCCTAGCTCATTTATTTTTCATGGCTCCGCCATCAATGCAATAGCAAGACGTTCTCGCCCCCTCTCTTTAAATATCGATCTTGCACTTGTGCACTCCTTCACAGTCTCCCTCCACTTGGCCCCTCGCACCATCTTCTAGCCCCCACCGGATTTTGCCACATGTACAATCTAGCAGACTCCATGGTTGAACTTAAGCATAATGCACAAACCTCAAAACACAAGTGCTTCTCCTTTGTTCTAGAATCTTCCGTATCATAACTGCCCAAACTTTTTCTAGTTAAGTTGTCATTATTTGTTTTTTCCTTTATGCTTTACAACGCACAATTCCATGAATCATAAAATAGATTAAGGGCTTCTTTGATTCAAAGGATTCTAGAAGGAATTTTGGAGGATTCTAATCCTTAGGAATTTTTCCTATCTTGGTTGTTTGATTCGTAGGATTGTAAACCATAGGAATTTTTCCATAGGATTCATTTGCACTAGATTTCATACAAAACATCCCATCCACTCAAACCTCTTTTAAGAATCCTGCATTTTTTCTATGCACAATGAAACACTCGTACAATCCTGTAGGATTCAAGACGACATTCCACTCTAATCCCATGTTTTTCCTGTTCCTGCGTTTTGGAAATCCTACGAATCAAAGAGAACCTAGCTTTTTTATAAAAACTTATTGATTTTGAATGAGATGAACTATAAGAATTAAAGAAGGTCTACATCAGGCAGGCTAGGCTGGTAGGTTGGGCACCGACTGCCAAAAGGTGTCGGGGTCACTGTGTGGCTATCTTACACTAGAAGCTTGGCCGGGGTTAGGTTAAGGTCTGGTGGGTTGGTTAACCTAGGTTTATTGACCTGGCTAAGATAGGATTAGCCAATGGTCAGCCTGGCTCTGACACCAAGTTTGTCAGGACCGGATTTCGGGATATTAATTTCCTAGAAAATGGCCCTTGTGCTCACCAGCCCCAGGATTACTGTTAGTTGATGAGGCACCAACTTGATACAGAAATTCCAAGCAAAATACAAAATGTGTAGTACAAGACCATTCTGGCCTATGAGTACAACAATTGGTTTCTAGTGGCTGATGGCGGAAGCGGTTTGTGGTTCATCTGCGTCTATGGGACTCCATTTCCCACAGGAACAGCTGACCTGGATAACTCTTATCTTCGCGAGGCTGCTATCACCGTTGCTTAGGTTCCGGGGCTGTCATCGCAACGCTCCTCTCCATGCAATAAATCTGGCCAAGTCAATAGCCAGGGACAAGCCAGTGAGTACTTTCAATGTATTCGCAAACATTATGAACACAGGTATAATATAACAAATGATAATCATGCTCCGAATTATTCTATGATCACAACATCAGTCACAAAATAAAAATCCATGATGCAAGTAAGCAAGTTATTCATATACAACATGAATATGCAATAATGGAGTAGAAATAAAATGCGCCGATCGGGTGTCTGAAGCGACGCCTCGAAAGGATAATAATTTAAAGTATGCCTCAGTCGGGCGTCTGGGCGACACCACATAAAGGGCTTATAAGTAGTTAAAAATAATAGACATGCCACAGTCGGGCGTCTGAGCGACACCACATAAAGGGCTTATAAGTAATTTAAATAACAAGCATGCCACAGTCGGGCGTTTGAGCGACACCACAAAAAGGGCTTATAAATAATTTAAACAACAAGCATGCCACAGTCGGGCGTCTGGGCGACACCACATAAAGGGCTTATAAGTAATAACCACAGTGAATATCCAGGAGGTAGAACCATCCCACGGATACTCATTAATTCAAGTAACGGTTAGTTCATAATAATAGTAATCATAATCATCATGAGTCACAAGTCATGAGCCATGTTCTGGTTTAGCAGTTTCTCCTCCGAAGACCGACACTAAGACCGACACTTGACCCATCCCAGACTTTAGTCCTTAACCATGGACATGGCTATTCGAATAGATATAACCTCTGCAGAGGGTGTATTCTTTACCCACGAGTAACATATTCCTTTAGTCCATCGGGACTAATTCCATTTACGGTCTTTCAATTGAAAACACACTGACCAAGACACACCAAATTAACTTACCGTGTCCTGAATCACCCACGACATCGCCAAGCAAAACTCTAAGTGGGGAGGCTACAACCTCGATTAGCATGGGATCAAATTTATACCGCTGCTACTAAGGGGTGCCCCCTCTCGGTCCCAACCGGAAACACCGATGCCCCGGACTGTGTGGCATGCCTACCGGATGCAGCCGGTATCTTCCACCATGGCCTCTCTCAGACGGTGTGTGCCAAGAAAGGGGTTGACAACTTACTGAACTGTACCCTACCTATGGCAGGGACAGGTGGTAGTACGAAACAAGTATGGGGGTTACTGGAACAAGACTCGATCTATGGTCGACTCAGGAGGTTTAAGCATTCCCTGCATGATTAGCACAACCAAAAATATTTCAACCAACAGACAGAATCACCACTCGTCATACCTCATCATGCCATGCCGAACGCAATCATCTCGACGAGGAACTAGAGGCAAGCCCATGTCTACCCAAGACAGTGACTTTCCCGGCTTCCCTCCGGTAGGCACGAAAGGCATACGAGGATGATTACTATCACAAGCATATACATTTCCAACAGCAAAGAGTCTTCATTATGCACTCATGCGTATGATCGAATCATCACATAAAATAACGAATGCTCCATGTCAAGGTGGTGTTGTAACCGTGTCAAACAACACACAAAAAATATTATGCCAGGGTTCAGAATGCTTGCCTTCAAGTTGTGGAGAGGCAGGGTGCATTCCAAAACTTTTTGAAAAGTTTTCTTCTCTCTTCAAAAATCCTATTTTGAAAAAATTCAAATTAACAAATAGTTTCAAAACAGTACAAAAAAGTTGTCTGAAATTTTTTCAAATAAATATGAATATAAACTAGACAGAATTTTAGAAACAACAGAAAAAGAATCAAATCAATTGGACTTATATTTAAAAAGTTATGGCCAGTCAAAGTTTAGTCAAAAATTTGTTTTAATAAATAAATAAAAGAAAAGAAAAGAAAAAGCAGTTCGGGGGGCGTACTCTGGGCTTTACGCTTTCACTTATGCGAGCGTGGACCGGCTCAGGGTCACTGACAGTGGGTCCCTTGTGCCCACTGGTCAGGTTTGACCAGTCGCCCGCCTCCTTCCTCCTCTTCCGAGCGGAGGCGGGGCTCCGGCGATCAACGCCGGTGAACGACGGCCCCCCACTGGGTTCTGAGGGCGGGGATGGACCCGCCAGTCCAGGGTGGTCCTCCCGGTGGTCGCTAGGTTGGCGGGGGTGGAGGGAGTCGCTGGCGGCGAGCTCTGCGGCGGACGGCGGCCTCGGGAATATTGGGGCTTTGGGCTACGGTGGTTCCCCGTCGATGCTGAGAGGTTGGGCGGCTCCGCAAGATCGAGGGGAGGAGGGTGGTGGCACTGGATGGGCTGGGGAGGCCTTGATTGCGACGAACGGGGCCGGAGGGCAGCAGCGACCGAACTGATCGGAGACGAGGAAGAAGGCTTCCCGCTGTCGCTTGCTGGCCGTGGGGGGCACTAGTGGGATGGTAGGAGGTCGCAGGAGGGCCGGACGAGCTCGGGGGTTCCTTTTATAGGCGGCCGAGGTCGGTTCCGCGGAGGCCGTGGATAAGCTCAACGGCAAACCGCCGTTCTGTAGCTTGCAGGGCGACATGGTGGCGACGGGCGCTAGCAGACGGCTCGTGGATGAGCTCGAGCTGCTCCAGAGGGCAGCTGGCGCATGCGTATGGCTTGGGCGGCACCGTCCATGGCAGAAGCCTGCTGTGGCCAGCCGCTAGCCGCCATGGCCGACCTGACGGCGGCGCTATGGGGCTCCAGGGGCGGCCTGGAGTTTTCTGAGCGGGCGAGGCTGGGGCGCGGCCCTGTGGGCGAGCAAAAGTTAGGGGTGCGACGCGGCAGCTCGGCTGCGCGCGCGTGCAAAACGTGCACTCTGGGCACGCCCAGAGCACGCACGCTACGTGCTCGACCTAATGCCAGTGCGTGCTAGAGGGCTAGGATGGGGCTGGGGGTTAACAGGTCTAGGTTAGGGTTTGTAAGGAGATTAGTGGACATGGTGGTTTGGTTAGGGGATCAAGTCCACAATGCAATCTAAAAACCAAGCCAAAACTGGTCATGCATACAAAGTGTTTGACAGAATGCCAAGGGCATCTAGGCAACTCTTGGGGTGGCCAAAAAATCCAGATCATAGTCTCTTTGGATGATAAAGAGGGTGGCAAGGTTAGTTGGGCAAAACCACAAACTTGTTAGTGCAAGTTTTTGAGAAAACCAAATCTGAACAGAAACTAAAAGCTATCGTTGCATGAACCGAATATACTCCAATGGATCCACTCTCCTGAACTTAAGGGTTTTGTAGGGTGGTTTAAAAGCAGGAGAAAGATCATGGGCAACAGAGCAAAAAGAAAAGGGGTTGTAGTAGAAAATACCAAACTTGACCAGAGAGCAAAAGAGGATGTTTTGCTCAAATTTTTCAAAGAACATCAATGGGTTTTTGCATAAAGTTGAATTATATACTCCTACTGACATCCCCTAATTTTGGTGGAAGTTTTAAAGGAATATTTAAATAGGTTGTAGTGCAAAAGTGCAACTGGACAGATTTGAAAACTTGGGGTAGAGCTCAAATTTCCAAATGACTAAAGGATATTTTTGCATAAAAGTGATCTAGGAACATCACATGTCATCCCCAAATTTTGGTGGGATTTTTAAATAAATTTATCAAAGGGTTGTAGTGCAAAAGAGGCTCTAAAGCTTGTGAAAAATCATTTTTAAAAGAAATAAAGCTCAGGCAAAATAATCATATAAATAATTCTACTGATAAAAGAAATGTTTCTAGAGAGGGTATACAAGTCCAATAATATTTTTGGAAATTTTTTCACTTGGGGTAAAAACTCCACAATATCAAAGAAAAGAGAGGTTCTGAAATCAAAAGATAAATCCAGAAAATAAAAATTTAATTTCCTGGCAAAATTTTAATCAATAAATCATGGTTAAATTTTTGGGGTGTTACAAGAGATCAATGCAAGGAAAACCTCGCAAGGTTCTCGTGACGTGAGCCATGACGATCAAGATCAGGAGGGCTCCAGGCGGGCGCCAGCGCGTGTAGTGTCCTTTTTTCCCCTTTGGTGCTAAGGAAGCAAGCACAGGCGCGGAGTACCGAGGCGTCAAGCAAAGGTTTCCATATCGATGCAACGAGACCAAGACCAGCAGGACGGCGAGATGGAGGTCACCATGGAGCCCGAGGCGGCGTCACCACCAGAGTCTTTTGCGGGCGAAGACCGCTTTTGTCAGGATAAGTTGTACTAGTTGTCCCCTATCAAATTGGCCGTTGTTGGCTCCCTTCCCACTCAATATTTGGGGAGAGGACCAGGGCCTCTATAAATACGACCAGCCACCACGGTAGGGCAATTGGATCTAGAGTAATCCTCAACCACACACAGAGCACAAGAACACCTCAACCTCAGGAGGTTGTTCTTCCTCTTGTAACTGTTCATCCATAGACCAAGAGGCAATCCACCACCACCACACTGGAGTAGGGTATTACACCACAATGGTGGCCCGAACCAGTATAAATCTTGCGTCCCTCGTGTTGTGAGTTCGTTGAGTTTGCCCTTGAGATCTTAGCAAGCTAGGACGTGGATCGGTAGGGGGAGAACTTCGCGCGTACCCTAGAGTTCGAACCTTAAGGGTTTTGCCGGAACCCGTGATCCAACATTTGGCGCAGCAGGTAGGGGTGCACTGAAGCTTCCCTTCCGTCACTCTGCGTCACGTCGCTTCATCGTCTCCATGGCGGACGCACGCCGCGCCCGCACCGAGCGCCGGGCTGCCCTTTCCACCCGCGTTGCTCAGACGGCCCCAGTCGGTGGGCCACCCCGTCGTTCTCCATCGCCTGCTGCCAACGCCGCCACCGGCCTGGTGGGGAACGAGCAGCAAGCGTCCTCGTTGCTCCCCTCCGTGCGGCAGGACAGCCGCACCGCCACTCCATCACTGACTCCCGCTGGTTCGTCTTCTCACGCTCGTCGCGCTCCCACGGATGCACGGGCCGCGCTCCTCATGGCGCACGAGCTTCTGCGCTACCGCCCGGTCGACGACCTCTACGAGGACTGGCTCGACCGCATCATCGAGCTTGTCAGCGCCGCAGGGGGATCCGCTACGCCGTCCCTCTCACTGCCTCTTCCTCCGCCAGCTATGGATGACCTAGCTCATGGAGCACCTCCACCACCTCTGCACCAAGACGGCGCCCTGGCGCCAAGGCGCGCGGCTCCACGGCGCGACCCACCGCGTCCGGCGCCCGCACGTGAAGAAAGCAGCTGTCAAGAAGTCCCTCGACCGCAAGAGAACGCTCCACCACTCCTCGCACCGCCGCGCCAGGATCTTTTGCTGCGGCAAGGCCCCGTGCCACTTGCCGTAGCGGCGTGCGGGCGCCAAGACCAAGCTCCACCTCCAAGACGGGCCCCAGTGACCACGGCCGGCTGCCACGCCTTAACCCCCGAGCTGTGTAGCGTCGCCTGGCCAGACAAGTTCAAGCCGGATCTGCCTCCTCGCTACGACGGCACCCCCGACCCCGCGGAGTTCCTGTAGCTCTACGAGCTGAGCATCGAGGCGGCCAATGGCGACGAGAAAGTCATGGCGAACTGGTTCCCCATGGCGCTCAAAGACGACGCTCGTTCGTGGCTCCTGAACCTGCCTCCAGGCTCGATCTCCTCCTGGGACGAGATGCGCGACCGCTTCGTCGCCAACTTCCAGGGCACTCGCGACCGCCCACCAGCCGCGGGTGACCTACGCCACGTCAAGAAACAACCAGGAGAGACCCTCCAGAAGTACATCCAACGCTTCAACAACGTTCGTCTCAAGATCCCCAAGGTGACGGACGAGGACATCATCTCCGTGTTCTCTGATGGCGTCCATGACATCAAGATGAAGGAGGAGCTCGCCATCCACGAGGATCTATGCACATCCCTGGAGCTGTTCAACCTGGCGACCAAGTGCGCAAGAGCTGAGGAGGGGCTTCTCTCCCTCCTTGAGCTCCCGGCTGTGGACCCGGAGCAGAAGAAAGCCAAGGCCAAGGACGTGAAGCGCAAGGGAGCAGCCGTGCTCGCAGAGGAGCCGGACACCAAGCGTGGCAGAGACCAGCTCGAGTCATCCAAGAGCAGCCGACCATTCTGCGCCTCCCATAACCTGCATACCCACAACACCAGCGACTGTCAAGAGCTCAGAGCCATTCAATAAGGACGCTTCAGTCGACGCCCCGAGCGCAACGACCGGGGCTACGGCCAAGGAGTAGGACGTGGTGGCGGACGCTGGGACGACCGTGGTCCGCGCCAGGAGTGGCGCGACCGGCCTCGTGAGGACCCCTGGCAGGGTCAGCCTCGCGAGGGCGCCTGGAGGGACCAGCCTCGTGAGGATCGTCCTCAGGGCAACACCGGTCTTCCCCCACTACCGCTACTGCCAAGAAGGAATGACGACCACCATCAAGACGAGGGGGCTGGGGGCTTCCTTGAGCCGTGTGCTATCGCCTGCATCTTGGGCGGAGCTTAGGCCCCAGCCTTGCAGGGTATCTTCAAACAGTTTGCTCGTGAAGTGAATGCAGTCCTCCCCAAGCTTGAGGCCACACGCCCGCTCAGGTGGTCCAAGTGCGCCATCACCTTCAGCTTGGCAGACCAACTCAAGTGCGCGGCTACCGCAGGCGCCCTCCCGATGATTTGCTCCCCAGTCATTAGCAATGTGCAAGTCACCAAGACCCTCATCGACGGCAGCGCAGGGCTCAATGTCCTACCCATCAACATGTTCGACAAACTCCAAGTGCCGTATGACCAGCTTCAGCCCACCAAGCCTTTCTCAGGGGTGACCGATGGCTCCACTACCCCGATCGGGCAGGTCCGCCTTCCCGTCACCTTTGGAGAATGCAAAAAGCACCGCACCGAACTCATCAACTTCGACGTCGCGCACATCCATCTATCGTACAATGCCATCCTCGGGTATCCAGCCCTAGCCAGGTTCATGGCGGTGACCCATCATGGCTACAATGTCCTCAAGATGCCGGCAAGCTGCGAATCATCACGGTCCCATGCGAAGAAGAGACACGGTGTGCTCCCTTGAGCGTGCCTTCCAAGCTGCAGCAATCGACGACCCCGACAGCAAGGGCGAGTGCCCTCCTGAGGCCACCTCCAAGAAGAAGAAGCAGTTGTGCCGTGCAGGGCCTCAGGAGGGTGGCATCGCGACTGGAACCTCGTCAGGATCAGCACCCGTGTCAGGGGTGCCTCCCTCCATCGCATAGGAATGCGCGCCCGGCGCCCTTCTCGGGCAGGACTCGAGGGCTCTCTTCTGGAGGGCTTCAGACCTTGCCAACATCACAAGGGAGGCGCTCGGGCACCACCTGGAGGCGTGCTTCACGCCACGTTTCCCTCAGGAGAACACAGGGCGAGGAGCGCCCACCGCTCAGGAGTTCATCACTAGGACCACTCAGGAACTGCAAGACGCAAGGGCCATGCGCGACGACCACCGCTCGCGAGGCGCAGCTCCCCATCTAGGTGAGGATGTTGGGCTGCTCGTTTGCTTCGACGTCCCAGGGCTCAACAGGGCCGCATCTCAGGAGCCCTTCTGGCCATCGCGCGTGGGCCGCTGCGAGGGTCCACCGCACAACTACGTCCGCATGCCTTTTGGCCTATCGAGCGTGGCGTCCACCTATCAGCGCAACTTGCGGCGCGTCCCAGCGACTCAGGAGGCCAGGCATCATGCCGTCCCAACGGAGATGGAGAAGGTCCTCAAGGAACTACCTGGACCCCTAGAGCCTCCCGAGGCTCAGGGCCTCGGTGGCTCGTGAGGAGCGACCCCTTCACCGCATACCTCCAGCTGCTCCGACATCCCTTCATCGACAGAACCAGGTGACATTTTCCAAGTTTATTTAGCTAGGAGCGCCCCTCGGGCTGCATCATTCCCAGGCAGCATGGGTCCGTCCCTGTGGCATGTACCCCTTTTCTTATGTCTTTAGCTTACCTTGCTGGGGGCGCCCCTCGGCCTGCATCATCCCCAAGCCGCTCGGGCCTGACCCAGTGGCGTGTATCTTCCCTACCTTTACCTAAGCCAGTTTGCTTTCCATGCCTAATCTACCTATGACTATTACCTGCTTGATCGTCACCCATTGTGGAAGCCGCGCGTCGGCCGTCTTTCTTCAGAATCCTTCATGTGAGTAGGTTAAGCACGGCGTCTGTGCTCGGTCTCGTCCCTGCAGCATCGATAAATCCAATAGCTGAGCTCTCTTTGGCGGGCCAGCCCCGTTCACGTCACCTGCTGAGGCCGTTGGTGCTTGGCCCTCCCACGCGATAACCTCAGGAGATTCGTTCGGCGCAGGTTGTCTGACCACCTTGCAGGACCAGCACAGCAAACAAGAACCAAGACCAGGCGCAACACGCCTTGAGGTAGGGCCTCGTGAGTCCCGCGCTGGCTCATGAGTGCCCAGATACACCAAGTCTAGCCCTGCCGTGCAAGCCACGTGTCAGGGCGGGGTTGTACACGCCCTGGGGGCTCTCCGCAGTAGGGAGTCCCCTCCGCATTTCGCTGGAAGCACCATGCTCCGTGCTGGCCGTCGACATTGCCGAGGAGCGGCTATGCCCGTGCACAAACGGAAGCACTATGCTCCGCGCTGGTGATAAACAACTGAGGGCGGCCTCACGGCCGTACCAACCTCAGGGAGCCCTAGAGCTCAGTGTCCGGCCTCACTGCAACGCCTCCCCTCGGGAGAGTCGTGCGAGGGGGCTGGGCACGGGGGCTGCGCTCAGGTCACGCCCAAGCATACGCCACCCAACCAGGTCTCCCAGACCTAGTCTTCGCACGCCCCTCCTCGGCGAGGGCAAAGGTATGGATATTGTTTGCGCGTCAAGGGGGACTCCTGAGCATCGTGACTCAGGAGCCTAACTGGTCACGTAACCCCTCACTCCTTGGTCCTGTCGGATCTCGGGTTCCGGCAAAACCCTTAAGGTTCGAACTTTGGGGTGCGTGCGAAGTTCTTTCCCTCCTACCGATCCACGCCCTAGCTTGCTAAGATCTCACGGACGAACTCGACGAACTCGCATCACAGAAAGACACGAGGTTTATACTGGTTCGGGCCACCGATGTGGTGTAATACCCTACTCCAGTGTGTGGTGGTGGATTGCCTCTTGGGCTGATGATGAGCAGTACAAGGGGAAGAACAGCCTCCTGAGGTTGAGGTGTTCTTGTGCTTGGTGAACTTGTGCGGTGAGAGCGCGACTTGATCTCTCCCTCTGCTGTGGTGGCTAGCTCTACTTATATAGGCCCTGGTCCTCTCCCCAAATATTGAGCGGGAAGGAAGCCAACAACGGCGGGCGAATTTGAAAGCGGACAGCTAGTACAAGCTATCCTGACAAAAGCGGTCTTCTCCTACAAAAGGCTCTGGTGGTGATGCCGTCTTGGGCTCCACGGTGACCTCCGTCTTGCCGTTCGTCTGGTCTTGGTATCTTTGCACCGATATCTCCTCGCCTGCGCTTGCCTCCTTAGCACCAAAGAGGAAACAAGGACGTTGCGCGCCCGGGCGCCCGCCTGGCGCCCGCCTGGTGTCGATCGTAATGGCTCACGCCACGAGAGCCTCGTGAGGTTTGCCCCGCCTTGTGAGGGTGTTTGGGGAAGATGGTCGCCACGCCGGGTGCTGCCCCGAGACGAACGACGGCGAGGAGGTGCTCGGCCTTGGCGACGGTCGTGACGAGGATGAGGGCGAGCCCGCCCTCGGCTGCGACTGTGTCTCCTCCAGCTATGGCGGCTCTTCCTTCGGCAACAGCTCCAGCAGTGGTGGCTATGACCAGCCGCCGCGCCCGCTTTGGAGGCGGCAGCGGGTCGTCTCGTCGTCGCGCCTCCGTGAAGTGCGAGGAGGGGTCTGGCTAGGCTCGGGATGTTACTAGGGGTCTGCCTCCGTGGATCGCTGCAACGCTGCTTTTGTTTTGTTCTTTTTCCTGCATCAAAAAATGAAACCAGTATGGGCCCAGAGGGGCGTGTATCGAACTGTGGTTCCTTGGTTATTGCACTATGCGTGTTGTTCCCGTGCCGTGTTGCGATTTTGCGCAAAGATAACTTAACCTGGTGCATCCGGGACGCCCTCTTCCTTACGAGGTGTTTGTTTCCGCGTGTCCATCCTGACCTGGTGGTCTGTGCTTGCTCAGGAACTGCAAAAATTCGTTAGGAGGTGCGCTAGAAGATTTGTCGTCCACCCAAGCCTTGCCCTGACGCTTTGTATCACGGTACCCGAGGGGCATGGACTAGGAGAGATGTGCCCGTTTTTGGGCTCGAACGAGGGTGGCTCTCGAGAAGGAAAAGAGGAGAGAAATGCTCGCAAGGGCACCTGCCTAGCCCCCTCGCGAGGTATGCGAGAGAGAGAACACGAGTGAATCAGAGCCAGAAAATGCGGTAAGAGGCGAGGGAATCGAATCAGCAAGGAACACTAAAAGCAAACTTTGGTTAAGAAAAAGCGAGCCAACTACGGAAAGCAAATGAAAAGCCGCGTCCGACACCTGATCTAGTCTTCAAGTCTTCTTACCAGCGCGGAGCTAAGTGCTGCCACAAGGCGTGGGAGGGAGCCCCGGGACCTGAGGCCGGTGCTCCTGAGACTCCGGGGCATGTACAACCCCACTCTATTACGTGAGAGTGTCACGGGCGGCGATTCTTCACAGGCACCGGGCCTTCTTCACAGGCACTGGGCCTTTCTTCATAGGCTCTGGGCCTTGCTTCATGGGTAGAACTTCTGGAGGTGCTCGATGTTCCAGGCGTTCTGGATGGGTATCCCGTCTTGCGTCTCCAGGTGCAGGTGCCAGGCCTGGAGACATGGACGACCCTGAGCGGGCCCTCCCACATGGGCGAGAGCTTGTGCAGCCCTTCCCTGGAGAGGACCCGCCTCAGGACGAGGTCGCCCACCTCGAGCGTCCTGGAGTGGATGTTATGCAAGGGTATCGCCCAGAGCGCTTAGCCGGGTACCTTACCGCCCTCGCAGAAGCCAAGAACGACGTTCCTCCCCAAAGACGAGATCAATCCCCAGCGTGGCGTCTGTTGCGTTCGTCAACGCTAGGACCTGCGTCGCGATGCTTGACCTCGTGAGGGAGGACTGCTTCAGCTCCGTAGACAAGGAAGAATGGGGTCTCGCCCGTTGGCTTGGTGGCGGTGGTGCGGATGGACCACAGCACGGACTGAAGCTCGTCGTGCCAGCCCCTGCCACAGGCCTCGAGCTTCTTCTTGAAGGTCCTGGTCTTGAGGCCCCTTAGGACCTCCGCGTTGGTGCGTTCGGCCTGACCATTGCTCCTGGGGTGCACCACCGAAGCGTAGCAAATCTGCGTTCCAAGGTTAACACAGTAGGTTTTGAAGAGGTTACTAGTAAATTGCGAGCCATTATCTGTGATGATGTGGGGTGGGACCCCGAAGCGGCTCACGAGGCCCTTGATGAACTTGACAGCAGAGCCGGCTGGGATGGTACGGACGGCTTCCACTTCCGCCCACTTGGTGAACTTGTTGATGGCGACGTAGAGGTAGCGGTAGCCCCCTGGCGCTCGAGGGAACGGGCCTAAGATGTCTAGCCCCCAGACCGTGAACGGCCACGTGAGCGGGATGGTCTGGAGGCTCTGAGCCGGCTGATGAATTTGCTTGGCGTGGAACTGGAAAGCCTCGCAGGACTTCACCAACTCGGCCGCGTCATTGAGCACCATGGGCTAGTAGAATCCACTATGGAACACCTTGCCGAGGAGAGTCCGTGACGATGAGTGGTGTCCGCAGTCCCCACAGTGTATGTCAACTAGCAACTCCTTTCCTTGGTCACTGGAGATGCAGCACAGCGTAACATCGTTCGGTCGCTTCCTGTACAACTCACCGTCCTGGATACAGTATGCCGTGGCCTCTTTGGGCCACGCACTCTGCGTCCTCTTCCTTCTCCGGCAGTGTCCCTTGCATCAGGTACTCCTTGAATTCCTTAGTCCAGCATTCCTCCTGGGGCTCGAGTGCCAAGAGCAGGCGAGCTCCTGAGGTCGGGCCACAGGCTGGGGCTCCCGTAGCAGGTGGTTGTGGGAGCTCCTCCCGAGGCTGAGCCGTGCTTGAAAGTGGTGGTGTCGCTGATGGCTTGAAGAGCCGTTCCTCAAAGACGTCGGGCTCTTGCGGCTGCCGCTTCGATGCTCTACTGGCGATGCCGTCGGCTTTCTTGTTGGTGCCCCGGGGCACGTGCTGTAGCTCCAGGCCCAAGAACTGCTTTTCCATCTTGCGCACCTCCGCGAGGTATGCCCCCATATGCTCATCCTTCGGCTCGTATACTTTGTTGGAGAAGTTGACGAGAAGCTGTGAATGCCTCTAACAATAAGTCGCTTCACCCCCAGAGCTGCCGCGGCCTTCAGGCCAGCTATGAGGCCTTCGTATTCTGCGATGTTGTTGGAGACCTTCTCGCCGTGCTGGAAGCAGAATTGCACAGCATAGTAGAGCTTATCCTGAGTGGGCGAGATTAGTACTGCTCCGCCCCTGTGCCCTAGTGCGTGAAGGCGCCATCGAAGTACATGACCCAACCGTCTGGTGCCTCGCTTCCTGGTGAGGTGGATCGGCCTTCGCCTTCTTCGAGTGTCGGGGCATCCGTCCATTCCGCCACAAAATCAGCAAGCGCGGACCCCTTGATGACCCTAGTAGTGCTGAACTCCAACTGGAATGCTTGCAGCTCGATGTTCCACTCAGCGACCCTTCCAGCTAAGTTGGGGCTCCTGAGCACCCTCTCCAATGGGTAGGCCGAGACGACCTTGATAGGGTGGCCCTGGAAGTAGTGCTGCAGCTTGCGTGAGGCCACCAAGAGCTCGAGCAGGAGCTTCTGAGGCATGGGGTATCGTGCCCTCACGTCCTGCAACACGGAGCTGACAAAGTACACCGGGTGCTCGACGAGGGCTGGCGCGCTGTTGAGGCTCGGGTTTTGCGCTGATTGGGGCATCTCCTGAGGAGGACGGGCTCCTGAGGCCTGACTGTTTTCGGGAATTTCGGCAACGTCGTCTTGCCGAGCTTGGTCTTCTGCTGCCAAGGCTTTTGCGGCGCCTTCTTGACCCTGCATTACTACAGCTATAGCTTGGTGCAATGCGTCCTTGGCTTGGTGCTCCTCCTAAACCGCCACCAGCGCTGCGCTGGCGGAGTACAGGGTGGCGGCAAGGTAGAGTACTAGGGGCTCGAGAGGTAGTGGTGCCACCATCACCGGAGGGCTGGTCAGGTACTTCTTGAGTTCTTGGAAGGCTCGGTCGGCCTCCGGGGTCCACTCGGACGGGCCCTTCTTCTTCATGAGCTTGAAGAAGGGTAAGGCGCACTCTCCCAGCTTGTAGATGAAACGCCCCAACGCAGTCACTCATCCCGCCAGCTTCTGCATCTCTTTGCCGGTCTATGGTGGGCTCATGTCCTCGATGGCCTTGATCTTCTTTGGGTTCGCCGCGATCCCTCTATGGGACCCGAGGAATCCCAGTAGCTTGTCGGAAGGGACGCCGAACACACACTTCTCCGGGTTAAGCCGCAAGTTCACCTGGCACAGGCTCTCGAAGGTCTCCTCCAAGTCTTGAATCAAGGTTCTCGCCTCCCGAAACTTTACCACTATGTCATCAACGTAGGCCTCTGTGTTTCTCCCGGGGTGCCGCCCCAAGGCGATGTGCATCAGTCACTGAAAGGTCGTGCCTGTGTTGCGCAGCCCGAAGGGCATGCAGGTGTAGCAGTACACCCCGCACGGGGTCAGGAAGGATGTCTTCTCCACATCTTCCACCGCCATCTTGATCTGGTGATATCCTGAGAACGCATCCAGGAAACACAGCAAGTCGCACTCGGTGGTGGAGTCGACAATTTGGTCGATGCGTGGGAGCGGGAACGGATCTTGGGGGCAGGCTTTGTTAAGGTTGGTGAAGTCGACACACATTCGTTCCTTCCCGCCTTTCTTCGGCACTACGACTGGGTTTGCCAGCCATGTTGGATACTGGACCTCGCGAATGGCACCCGCCGCCTCCAGCTTGCGGGTCTCCTGGACGATGAAGTCCTGCTTCTCCGTGGATTGCCGCCTCGCTCGTTGCTTGACAGGGCGCATGTTGGGGCACACCCGTAAGTGATGCTGAATCACCTCTCTCGGAACCCCCACCAGTTGATTGTGCTCCCATGCGAATATATCCTTGTTTGCACGCAAGAACCTCACCAGCACCTCTTCTTGGATGGAACCGAGGCCGGCACCTATGGTGAAGGTGGCTCCTGAGGGTCCGTCCTCATTGACTGGCACCTGCTTGGTTTCCGCCTTGTCTTGGGTGAACAACTGCTTCTTCTTGGTAGGCGCGGCCTCCTTGGCTTCGGGGGTGCCTGCGCCGGCGGGCTGCGGCGCCGCTGCGGTCTTGAAGGCAAGCTTGAGTGCCGTTACAGCCTCCTTGGTGTCCCCTTTGATGGTGAGGACGCCCTTGCTCCCAGGCATCTTCATGAGGTTGTAGGCCGGGTGAGTCGCCGCCATGAACTGGGCAAGAGCCGGGTACCCGAGGATGGCGTTGTATGGGAGGCCGATGCGGGCGAAGTCGAAGTCGACCAGCTCGGTGAGGTAGTTGTCGCGTGTACCGAAGGTGACTGGGAGACGGATCTGTCCCAGAGAGTGGGTAGCGCCGCCACCAACTCCTGAGAAGGGCTTGCTGAGACTAAGCCGCTCGAGCGGCACGTGAAGAAGTCTGAAGGCCTCTACGGAGAGCAAGTTGAGGCCGGCACCACCGTCGATGAGGGTCTTGGTAACAGCCACGTTGCAGATGGTGGGCGTGCAGAGCATTGGGAGCATGCCCGAGCCGGCAATGGAGTCGGGGTGGTCTACTGAGCTAAAGGTGAGGTCAGCCTCTAGCGCAGCCCAACCTGGCGGAGCCCCCGGGTGCTTGGAAGCGGCCCCAATCTGACGGAGGAACGGCTTGATGTGGTGATCTGAAGGCGGTGCTTGAGAGCCGCCCAGCAGGGCTGCGACTGCGTGGTGCGCCGGCACCGCGTAGCGAGTAGTGAAGAGGTCGCGGAGTTCCCCCTAGGACGCCACCGTTGATCTAGGTGTGGCACCCCAGCTCAGAGAAAACCGGAACGCCCCGTATTCCAGCCCAGAGATCGAGGTGAAGTCTTCTGGAATACGACATTGCTTAGTATAGAACAAACCAGACCTCTATTACAACACGAATATGAATACAAGAGTTCCGATATTACAATGAATAACATTGGTACGGCGACACTACGCCAACCACGGTTGCTCTATACAAGCAACATAACAACTCAAAGCAGCGGAACAACTACTGGCAGTGGAACAACGAATGGCGATGATCGACTCCAATTCGCAGGGACTCTGGCCGAAATGTTTATCCTAGCTCGTGAACACAGGAACAACACCAAACAAGCAATAAATCCAGGCACGACCTGCAAACTGGCATGACACGCGAGGTCAGTACATTGAATGTACTTGCAATCTCACAATAACCAGAAGAATTCAAGACAAACATCAGCATGGCATTTACATGTTAAGCAGAAATTAACAAGAGATCCTCAGGATAACATAACATGAACAACATGAACATAATACTGCTAGAACAATGTGATCATGGCAAGAACATATAAACCTGATGATACTAGCATGCAACATGATGACACTACATGCATCATTTATTCTGCTCGGGTTACCTCGTAACCATCACATGCATTATTTACCATCTTCGGACATCACACGATCATCTCAGGATCAAATCAAGCTTGGTATAAACAATACCGTAGTAATCATTAAATGGCCACAAGGAGCTTGATTTTTACCCACGATTCTCGCACAACATCACGAATATCCAACAACTCGGTATCCTCGATACCACGGTGATCTTTCTGGTGATCACAACCATAACCAACACTTGGTCTCCAATGGTGATCTTTCCGGTGATCACAACCAACTTATCTCCTCAACGAACCGGGGTTGTTATTAAGCACATTATTATTATTACTGTTGACTCACAGTGTGACCGACACGAACTGGGCCCTTATCTGCGGGCGCGGCTATCGATAGGTTTAATATACACTCTGCAGAGGTTAGTCCACTATACCCACACTACGGAACCCATGGCCTCGCTCTCTCATTCGGGTGGACCAACGGCGTTCCGACAAAACCGATCTACTGCCATGACACTCTCCCGGCCACTCCGATCCACTCCCAACTGGGCTAGTCCTGGGTGGCCCCGTGTCTACCAAAGACACAACGACCACTGTCGTGGCCAAAACGTCCCTCACGGGGACCGGATCCATAACAACAACGGGCACACAAGGTTATGTCTGCTTACCGGGCCAGGGTACGCACGCCCATAACCTTCCCTCGTGGGAGGCACCAGCGAGAGGCACGACAATAGACCCAGTTAGGACCTTCCCATAAAGGTAAGCGTGGTTGCACTGGTCAGTTTCGATATGGTGGCACCATGATTCAGCCAACAGTTGTTCAAGTTCAATTTAATCCAGTTAAACTTGAATGCAATATGCTAAGCCATGATAAAATAACATGATGCATTTACAAAGCATGAGCATGATATCAACATAAGCACGGGATGCAACGTAACTATCCACCATATCAACTATGAATAATCTCCAACTGAACATGGCATAATGACGAGCATAAATATTACAAGTGCAACACTACTCATAGTATGACCATTAGCATCAACCATAAATACCATGCAAGAACTCATCAATAACATTACCGAGTAACACTTAACCAACTAACAGCAAAGGAACAACCAACGCATATTAACAGTACTCGATAACCGACGTTAGTCATGCACCGAAGAACATGACCAACCCAACATGTACTACAATCAATCATGGCAATATGAAAGTAATACTAGCAACTAGCAGGGCATGATAACCAGGTGCATAACAACATAGCAAGCAAGTAAGCACTAACCCAAAAGCATTAATGAAACAACGAAAACCATATTTTAAACAAGCAATCATTTAATAAATATTCAAGTTCAAAACCATGGCTACTGCATGACTATCATGCAAGTGGGTATTGTGGCTTGCCTGGGGTAACGGAGACTCCAGGAAGAAGTGCGGTGAAGCCGCGGAACGAAACGTCGGACGGTTTTCTCGTGGAGGGGGCTGATTGGTGGCAAGGGCAAAATGGTCATTTTCACTATGAGAACACCTAGTTAAAATGTTACCAAAAGATAGAGCTCGACGACAAGAAGGAGTGAGCGTTGGTTTCACCTTAATCGGAGTTATGGTTGAGAAGTTTTGAAGGTTGGAAGAACCAGGACTAATCTGTGAAAAATTTATCGCCAACGGGTCCCTGAGTGGATAAGGCAGAAACGGATTTCAGAAAATACGCTTTCTGCGTAAGAAAACATATTTTGGGCCGAGGAAGGAAGGAAGTACGCTTTCGGGGAAATGAAAGCGTACAAATGGAAATACGCCTTCGGGTAAATGAAAACGTACTCACCCGGGGGCGCTTCCACTTATGCGCCTGGGCCCGCGCGTGGTCAACGCCTGAGAGGCTGACCGGTGGGGTCCGTGGGGAGGAGGGGATCCAGGCGCGCTCGTCTTCTTCCTCCTCTCCCTGCCCCCGATTGGGAACAGAGCAACGAGGACATGAGCGAGGCCGGCGATGGGGCGGGCCGCTCTGGCGAGCTCCATCCCGGTCGAGCACACCGGCGGGACCGCGGGGCCAGGCCGCACCCGTTCAGAGGGTCAGCCGGCGCCGGGGTGGAGTGGAGAGGAGGGGAGGTCGCGACAACGAGGAGGGGTACAGAGGGCTCGGGCGACGAGGTTCGCCGGCGGTGTGGACACTCCGGCGAGGGGGAAAAGGGTGGGGCGGCTTAGTTGGATGAGGGGAAGATGTTGGTGGACTCGGGGAAGCACGAGGAGGCTCGAGATGGCCAGACGAGCTGGAGGCCGAACGGTGGAGGCGGAGGCCGTGTGTGGAGAGGTGTGGCCAGAGGTACTCCGGGGTCGAACGAGTGGGGTGGGGCAAATCGCAGAGGAGTGGGGAACACGGTGGACAGCTCTGGAGGAGAGGAGAGGGGCTAGGGACATCAGAACCAAGGAGGAACCGAGGCAGCCGAGGCGAACTCCGGCGAAAAGAGGAGGGGGCCGAGGACTCCGGTGGGCGAGGGAGGCAAGTGAAGAGTGGATGAGCTGCGGGAGGGCTCGGGTCGTGCTTATACAGCCGAGGGTAAGGCTCTGGAGCATCGCTAGCGAGCTTGAGCAGTGCTCTAATGGAGGTCAGAGGCTGGGCATGGCACGGGCACTGTTCTAGCGGCGCATTTATGGCGAACCACGACGAGGCACCAATGCAGGGCGACGTAGTCGAGCACGGGCGAGCTCCTGGACAAGGTTTGAGGTCGAGACGAGGAGGGAGGCAGGCATAGTGGCGGAACAAGCGGAGCACGCCTGCAGCCATGGCGCAAGCGTGATCATCACGCGCCTTTGGCATAGCGTCGCTCTTTGGCGTGGCCAACCATGTCCAGTGGAGGGACCTTGGTGCCCTTAGTCCAACTGAAGAAATAAATCGGTCCAGGGGCAAAGAAGAGATTTGCACTTAGCTCCAAAAGTAAATCAGTAAGAAGGTGCTTGTAACTTACTGTGGTTAAACCAGCTTGGTAACGTGGTAAAGAGTTTGTCTGGTGATGATCACAGACTAAGGTGATGCTGATCACCAAAATCCAGACTAAGAGGAGGAGTTTAGATGAGGGTTGCTGTAGAAAGTGCAAAACTGGTCAGAATTAGGGATTTGGATGATACACTCACATACTTGATCTCTGTGAGCTGAAGTGCAGCGGAGAGGAGTTATATGATGGTATGAAGCTGCTGTAAAGATTTCCTGCCATTTGGAAATACCAAAGTGGCACTTGCTTCACAAAGCTTCATTCTGGACAGAAACTTGGAAACATTCTAGAGGAATAATGGATTGATGAACCATGCCCAAAATGGGTGGAGGTAGGTTATATGGGTAATAGAAGGCCTAGAAAACTTGGCAGCCAAAATGGAGCAAGATAAAATACACTTGCTTCACAAACTGAAATTTTGGACAGAATCAAAGAATTAAAGATGAGCTCACATGGAGGCATGACATGAGCTCTACTTTGGTGGAGGGCTATGATATGATGATATGAGGGATCATGCAAAATGGCAACTCATTTGGATATGCCTAGCTTGCACCTCCTTCACAAAGCTTCTTTATGGATAGAAACTTTGGAAAATCATAATTAAATAATTACTAGGAAAATGAGGTTGCATTTTGGCATGTGGCAATAATATGGACAGGAAAGGTGTCCAAGGAGTTTGAGGTCAATTGGGAAAAGGAAAATAGCACTTGCTTCACAATATGCCATTTAGGGCAGAATAGGAAATGAATTATTTGAGCATGATGATAAACATGACAAATGATTTTTTTGCCATATTTGAGAAAGATATGACCCAAACAATTTATGAGAATTATTTGGGAATTTTAGGACTGACAGAAATAAGAAGACACTCGGCCGTCATGTAACGAGACATGGCGAGGATAGTCGGGTCATCTTGAGGGTTGACGGAGGGAAATTGGATCCGCCTAGGATTCTCGACGTTGGGGGGATAATATTGATAAGCACGCTTTTCTTGCACCATGCTCTCTTGATGACGAAGACCGGTGACTCCTACCATTGCGGCAAGCTGAACGGCACGCTCAGGAGTAGCGCTGTAACCACCGTGGAAACTGTAGGTGCGCTTACCGGCAGGAATCAGGGCTGGCAGATGAACATGAGCAACATATTTCCGTATTCTTCCTCCAGCAGAAAACTGGAATACTTGATAATGAGGTGGATCTCCGAGGGGATAAATACTACACCACATGTCGCCAAGGAGGGTGGCAAAGCTGAGAGGTGCAGGAGTGGACCTGAACTCAATAGGAACAGCACCGGGAGCTAAGGGAAAGGCACTGAACTCATGGAAGTTTACCGCCATCTACGCATGAAACATGAGTTAATGGTAACCGAAATAAGACTATATGCAGCAAACAAATGCAACAACCAAATGCAGCAAGCAAGGGCAACAACTAGACCTTATACTACCGTTTTCTAACGTTCCAGCGGACTAGGACGCTCTACAGCGAGACCTGCTCTGATACCAACCCCGCGGCACCCCGGCTCAGAGAAAACCGGAACGCCCCATATTCCAGCCCAGAGATCAAGGTGAAGTCTTCTGGAATACGACACTGCTTAGTATAGAACAAACCGGCTCTCTATTACAACACAAATATGAATACAAGAGTTCCGATATTACAATGAATAACATCGGTACGGCGACACTACGCCAACCACGGTTGCTCTATACAAGCAGCATAACAACTCGAGCGCCGGAACAGCTCTTGGCGGAACAACGAACGGCGATGATGGACTCCAATCCGCGAGGACTACTGGCTGAACGTTTATCCTAGCTCGCGAACAGGAACAACACCAAACAAGCAAGAAATCCAGGCACGACACATAACCGGCATGACATGCCGGTCGATTACGATGAATGTTCTTGCAAGCTCACAATAACCAGAAGCATTCAAGACAAACATCAGCATGACATTTACAGGTTAAGCAGAAATTAACAAGATATCCTCAGGATAACATAACATGAACATAATACTGCTACAACAGTATGATCATGGCAAGAACATATAAACCTGATGATACTAGCATGCAACATGATGACACTACATGCATCATTTATTCTGCTCGGGTTACCTCATAACCATCACATGCATTACTTACCATCTTTGGACATCACACAATCATCTCAGGATCAAATCAAGCTTGGTATAAACAACACCGTAGTAATCATTAAATGACCACAAGGAGCTTGATTTTTACCCACGATTCTCGCACAACATCACGAATATCCAACAACTCGGTATCCTCGATACCACGGTGATCTTTCCGGTGATCACAACCATGACCAACACTTGGTCTCCAATGGTGATCTTTCCGGCGATCACAACCAACTTATCTCCTCAACGAACCGGGGTTGTTATTAAGCACATAATTATTATTACCGTTGACTCATAGTGTGACCGGCACGAACTGGGCCCTTATCCGCGGGCGCTGCTATCGATAGGTTTAATATACACACTGCAGAGGTTAGTACACTGTACCCACACTACGGAACCCATGGCCTCGCACTCCCATTCGGGTGGACCGACGGCGTTCCGACAAAACTGATCTACTGCCATGACACTCTCCCGGCCACTCTGACCCACTCCCAACTGGGCTAGTCCTGGGTGGCCCCGTGTCTACCAAAGACACAACGACCACCGTCCTGGCCAAAACATCCCTCACGGGGACCGGATCCATTACAACAACAACGGGCACACAAGGTTATGTCTGCTTACCGGGCCAGGGTACGCACGCCCATAACCTTCCCTCATGGGAGGCACCGGCGAGAGGCACGACAATAGACCCAATTAGGACTTTCCCATAAAGGTAAGCGTGGTTGCACTGGTTAGTTTCGATATGGTGGCACCATGACTCAACCAACAGTTGTTCAAGTTCAATTTAATCCGGTTAAACTTGAATGCAATATGCTGAGCCATGATAAAATAACATTATGCATTTACAAAGCATGAGCATGATATCAACATAAGCACGGGATGTAACATAACTATCCACCATATCAACTATGAATAATCTCCAACTAAACATGGCATAATGACAAGCATAAATATTACAAGTGCAACACTACTCATAGTATGACCACTAGCATCAACCATAAATACCATGCAAGAACTCATCAATAACATTACCGAGTAACACTTAACCAACTAACAGCAAAGGAACAACACATATTAACGATTTCGATAATCGATGTTAGTCATGCACCGAAGAACATGACCAACCCAACATGTACTACAATCAAGCATGGCAATATGAAAGTAATACTAGCAACTAGCAGGGCATGATAACCAGGTGCATAACAACATAGCAAGCAAGTAAGCACTAACCCAAAAGCATTACCGAAACAACGATAACCATATTTTAAACAAGCAATCATTTAATAAATATTCAAGTTGAAAACCATGGCTAGTGCATGACTATCATGCAAGTGGGTATTGTGGCTTGCCTGGGGTGACGGAGACTCTAGGAAAAAGTGCGGTGAAGCCATGGAACGAAACACCGGACGGTTTTCTCTTGGAGGGGGCTGATTAGAGGCAAGGTCAAAATGGTCATTTTCACTATGAGAACACCTAGTGAAAATGTTACCAAAAGATAGAGCTCGACGACACGAAGAAGTGAGCGTTGGTTTCACCTTAATCGGAGTTACGGTTGAAAAGTTGTGAAGGTTGGAAGAACAGGGACTAATGTGTGAAAAATTTATCACCAACGGGTCCCTGAGTGGATAAGGCAGAAACGGATTTCAGAAAATACGCTTTCTGCATAAGTAAATGTATTCTGGGCTGAGGAAGGACAGAAGTACGCTTTCTGTCAAATGAAAGCATACATATTCTAATACGCCTTCGGGTAAATGAAAACGTACTCACCCGGGGGCGCTTACACTTATGCACTTGGGCCCACGCGTGGTCAACGCCTTAGAGGCTGGCCGGTGGGGTCCGCGGGGAGGAGGGGGTCCAGGCGCGCTCGTCTATTTCCTCCTCTCCCTGCCCCCGATCGGGAACAGAGGAGCGAGGACAGGAGCGAGGCCGTGATGGGGGGCGGGCTGCTCGTGAGCCTCGGCCCGGCCGAAAGCCTGGCGGGACATGGGGCCAGCCGCACCCGTTCAGTCGGTCAGCGGCCGTGGTGGAGTGGAGAGGAGGGAGGTCATGGCGGCGAGGAGGTCTGAGAGGGCTCGGGCGACGAGGTTTGCCGGCGATGTGGACACTCCGGCAAGGGGGAAAAGGGTGGGGCGGCTCAGTTTTACGAGGGGAAGATGTTGGTGGAGTCGGGGAAGCACGAGGAGGCTCGGGATGGCGGGACGAGCTGGAGGCCGAACGGTGGAGGCGGCGGCCGTCCGTGGGGAGGCGTGGCCAGAGGTACTCCGGGGTCGTACGAGTGGGGTGGGGCGAACCGGAGAGGAGTGGGGAACACGGTGGACAGCTCTGGAGGAGAGGAGAGGGGCTAGGCACATCGAAACCAAGGAGGAACCGAGGCGGCCGAGGCGAACTCCGGTGAAAATGGGAGGGGGCCGAGGACTCCGGTGGGCGAGGGAGGCAAGTGAAGAGTGGATGAGCTGCGGGAGGGCTCGGGTCGTGCTTATATAGCCGAGGGGAAGGCTCTGGAGCATCGCTAGCGAGCTTGAGCAGTGCTCTAATGGAGGTCAGAGGCTGGGCATGGCACGGGCCTTTGTTCTAGCCAGGGCATTTATGGCGAACCACGGACGAGGCACAGATCACGAGGCAGCGTGGCGAGCACGCAGGCGAGCCTCTTGGACAAGGTTTGAGGTCGAGACGAGGAGGGAGGCGACGAGCATAGTGGCCGGAACAGGCCAGAGCACGCCTGCAACCATGACGCAAGCGTGATCACCACGCGCACTGGTGCAAGCTGCGCTCTTTGGCGTGGCCAACCATGTCTAGTGGAGGGACCTTGGTGCCCTTAGTCGAAATGAAGAAATAAATCGGTCCAGGGGCAAAGAAGAGATTTGCACTTAGCTCCAAAAGTAAATCAGTAAGAACGTGCTTGTAACTTGTTGTGGTTAAACCAGCTTGGTAACGTGGTAAAGAGTTTGTCTGGTGATGATCACACACTAAGGTGATGCTGGTCACCAAAATCCAGACTAAGAGGAGGAGTTTAGATGAGGGTTGCTGTAGAAAGTGCAAAACTGGCCAGAATTAGGGATTTGGATGATACACTCACATACTTGAGCTCTGTGAGCTGAAGTCTGGCAGAGAGGACTTATATGATGGTATGAAGCTGCTATAAAGATTTCATGCCATTTGGAAATACCAAAGTGGCACTTGCTTCACAAAGCTTCATTTTGGACAGAAACTTGGAAACATTCTAGAGGAATAATAGTTTGATGAACCATGCCCAAAATGGGTAGAGGTAGGTTATATGGGTAATAGAAGGCCTAGAAAAATTGGCAGCCAAAATGGAGCAAGATAAAATACACTTGCTTCACAAACTGAAATTTTGGACAGAATCAAAGAATTAAAGATGAGCTCACATGGAGGCATGACATGAGCTCTACTTTGGTGGAGGGCTGTTATATGATGATATGAGGGATCATCCAAAATGGCAACTCATTTGGATATGCCTAGCTTGCACCTCCTTCACAAATATTCTTTCTGGATAGAAACTTTGGAAAATCATAATTAAATAATTACTAGGCAAATGAGGTTGCATTTTGGCATGTGGCAATGATATGGACAGGAAAGGTGTCCAAGGAGTTTGAGGTCAATTGGGAAAAGGAAAATAGCACTTGCTTCACAATGTGCCATTTAGGGCAGAATAGGAAATGAATTATTTGAGCATGATGATAAACATGACAAATGATTTTTTTTGCCATATTTGAGAAAGATATGACCCAAAAAATTTATGCGAATTATTTGGGAATTTTAGGAGTGACAGAAATATAGGTTGCTTCACAACCTAGGGTTGAAAGGGTTATTCCTTTATCAGAAAAGGAATATTCCCAACAAAAGAATTTTGGGTTAGGTCAAGGATGGAAATGGCATGATCTTGGGATGATGATGAGGGTGAAAAGCCACTATAAAACCTAGGAAGACATGATCTTCCCCAGTTTTAGAACCACATAGCCACGGAAAAGCAAAACAAAACAAGAAATCCAAGAAAATCAAAGGAAAAAGAAAAGGGCAAAATCCAGGCTGTCACACCAGGGAGGTTGAGCAGCCAGGCGCGTGGCTCGCCGGTGAGGGCCTTGGGGAACCAGTTGGCCATGACCTTGTCGTCGCCCCCGGCCTCGAGGACAGCCTGCTGTACGCCAGTAGGAACGGCGTCGGGTCCGCCGCGCCGTCGTAGCGCGGCGGCATCTCCGGCCTGAACTTGGGTCGCCATCGCACCCGTCGCAGGGCGGGGGACAGGGCTCGGAGCCCCTTGGCCCTGTCGTTGACACCGGCCGCAGGAGAGGATGGTGGGGCACCCGCCATGGGGGCGAAGTGTGGCGGCATGGGGCGCAGACCGGTGGAGAGAAGCTACGGCGCACCCCTACCAGACGCGCCAAATGTCGGTTCTCGGGTTCCGGCAAAACCCTTAAGGTTCAAACTCTGGGGTGCGCGCGAAGTTCTTTCCCTCCTACCGATCCACGCCCTAGCTTGCTAAGATCTCACGGACGAACTCGACGAACTCGCAACCACGTAAAGACCACGAGGTTTATCTTTGGTTTGGGCTACCGATGTGGTGTAATACCCTACTCCAGTGTGTGGTGGTGGATTGCCTCTTGTGCTGATGATGAGCAGTACAAGGGGAAGAACAGCCTCCTGAGGTGGAGGTGTTCTTGTGCTTGGTGAACTTCTGCAGTGAGAGCGCGACTTGATCTCTCCCTCTACTGTGGTGGCTAGCTCTACTTATATAGGCCCTGGTCCTCTCCCCAGATATTGAGTGGGAAGGGAGCCAACAACAGCGGGCGAATTTGAAAGCGGACAGCTAGTACAAGCTATCCTGACAAAAGCGGTCTTCGCCTGCAAAAGGCTCTGGTGGTGACGCCGTCTTGGGCTCCACGGCGGCCTCTGTCTTGCCGTCTGCCTGGTCTTGGTCTCGTTGCACCGATATGGCAACATTTGCCTGATGCCTCGGTACTCCTCACCCGCGCTTGCCTCCTTAGCACCAAAGAGGAAACAAGGACGCTGCGCGCCCTGGTGCCCGCCTGGTGTCGATTGTCATGGCTCACGTCATGAGAGCCTCATGAGGTTTGCCCCGCCTTGATACCTCCGCTCCTCGCGAGGTAGCCTGGAGAGGCCGCTCCAGAGGAGGTCTTGCGTCATCCGCCTCGCGAGGCTTGGCCCCTCGCGAAGGTCTTGAATGCTTTGTTGATGAGGATAGGCCGTACGGCCTGCTAGCACAGCCACGCCGTGGGCCGCAGGCAGGAAAGTCTGGGGACCCCCGTTCCCAGAACGCCGACAGGTCCGTCCTGGTCTCCGATCAGCCCAACGGCGGTTGAGGTATGCGCGGGGCCGGGCCCTGCCGACATAGAACATTAACCTATCCTCGCGTCTCCTTCCTATTAGCTGTTTGAGCGAAGGGGGACTCCTGAGCATCGCGACTCAGGAGCATAACTGGTCACGTAGCCCCTCACTCCTTGGTCCGTCCTGTTCACGGTCATTAGCAGCGATTGAGGTATGCTTGAGGCAGGCTCTGCCGACGCATAACACAGAGCAAATAGGAAGGAAAATTGCAAAATCTCAAAGCAAATATTACAAGACATATTGTTCTCACAATATCAAACACAAGTTTAACGCCTCCACGAGGCACGATGCGTGCTGTAGGAATAAAACAGGAAAGGAGCCGCAGGTCACCCCTGAACGCCATCGACGCTGCCACCAGGGCCTGGGAGATCAAGGGCTCCTGAGCCTTTGGGACCTCGGTGGCTGAGCCGGACATCGGCACTTCCGGAGCCAGCAGGACCTCGGGGGCTGACTCCTCGTGACGATGCTCCCCCTGGTCTCGCGAGGGAGACCGGGCCGGGGAGGTGCGAGTGTTGTCACCTCCTTTCCTCGCGGAAGGGGGCGCGACTGCTGCATCCTCCTTCCTCTTCTTCGTCGAAGGCAGCGGCTTGGTCAACCAAGGACGAATGTTAGGAGGCAGAAGTATAAGCAAGAACAAGATGGAGCCCGAGAGCACTTACTGGTCCACCGCGGCATAGTCCACCTTCCGCTTGGGGAGCTTGAAGCCCGAGAGCCTCGAGGCCTGAGGTATGGGCGCACAGACCCCGGGAGCAGAAAGCAGCACAACAAAGGGACCATAAGTAGCTTCAGACGGCGCCAAAGCGGGGGCACCATCTCGAGAGACCAGTGACGATCTGACCCTTGTCGGGATGACGGGCAGCTCCCCCTTCTCCTGGCGGGCGTCGGCCTCGACGTCGTCTGGCAGGGCGCGGAGGATGTCAGCTTTGCTCAAGGGGGAGGTTTCCCCCATCCCTTGGAGGGTCACCTCCGAGTCCTCCTCTTCTTCTTCCTTCCCATGGGACTCGTCAGAAGACAGCTCCACCGACTTCGACGTCGCAGGGGCTCCGGAGGGCGCAGGCGGCACCAGCCCGCGCCCGTCGAAGGTAGGTCTGGCGGCCACGATCTGCTCCCAGTCCTTGCGGCAGAACAGGGGAACGAAGGCACTCGGCGGGTACTCTTGGTTGTCCCCGACCAAGAGGCGCAAAACTGCAGACAGCTCATCGTCAGGCAAGGCCTCCGGGCTCAGGCGAATCTTGTCATCTTCATCCCCAAGCCTCCACAAGGGGCGCGCACGCGCCTGAAGAGGAGTGACGCGCAACATCAGGAATTCCCTCAGGAGCACGGCCCCTGTCACCTTCGCCGCCCTCGTGTTGCCTGGCTTCAGGTCGGTCTGCATCTGCTCCAACACTGATGACGCCCGCTCATCAGTGAGCTTCGCGCAAGACCACCCCTTGTTGGACTGGGGCATCTCCGTCGGCAGCGCCAAGCGCGGGTGGGCACACTTGGCACCCATCATGACCCATTTGGCCCTGAGATTGTCGGCCTTCTTCCCGGTGTTCGAGATCGAGTTGGCCTTGCCGGCCGCAATGAAATTTGCGCACCCGGAGATATGGCCCTCGCTGACACGGGGGAAGAAGAAATGGCATAGCAGAGCCACAGATGGCATCACGCCCAGATACGCCTCGCAATAGTAGGCGAAGATGGATAGGAGAAGGATGGAGTTGGGATGAAGATGCAGCACCTGCAGCCCGTAGTGGCCGAGGACCTCATAGAAGAAGTAAGAGAAGGGGGGAACCAACCCCGCGGCGATACTGCTCATGAAGAAGGGGAAGAAGGTGCTTCCCTCGGGCTCCGCCACGTTGGAGGCGACCCGGAGCTCCGTCTTCCCTCTCTCATTGCTCTCCCCCACCGTCAGCAAGCGCGTGGCAGCGAGGCTCTTCTCCGAGACGTTGGGCACGTCAAGAGCTGGTTCGTACCAAGCCGGTGACACGGAGGACTTGACCTTGCGCGACGCCATTGGTCGCCTATGCGGAGGAAGATTAGGAGCAGATCTGGAGGTTTTGGCAGCGAGGAGCGAGAAAGGGAATCTGGAGCAAGGCAAAAGGGAGCAGTAAAGGCAAGCATTGTCTGCGCCAGCCTTTTTGTCAGGTCGGGCAGTTGCCGAGGCAGTGTGGGGAAGTGGAGACGCCCATGTCCAATCAACCGCCACGCGTCGACGAAGGCCGCAGGCTATTGGGGGCCCGCAGCGCTCCGCACTTGACCTTTGGCTTCGCCTCGGAGCCAAGCCCGAGCGCTCCTTGGGCCCGGGGGCTACTGTCGGCGTTCTGGGAACGGGGGTCCCCAGACTTGCCTACCTGTGGCCCACGGCGTGGCTTTGCGTGTGGGCCCGTACGGCCCATCTTCATTAACAAAGCATTCAAGACCGTCGCGAGGGGTCAAGCCTCGCAAGGCGGGCGACACAAGACCTCCTCAGGAGCGGCCTCACCAGGTTGGCTCGTGAGGGGCGGAGAGATCAAGGCAAGGCAAACCTCGCGAGGTTCTCGTGACGTGAGCCATGACGATCAAGATCAGGCGGGCGCCAGGCGGGCGCCAGCGCGTGCAGTGTCCTTGTTTCCCCTTTGGTGCTAAGGAAGCAAGCGCAGGCGCGGAGTACCGAGGCGTCAAGCAAAGGTTTCCATATCGGTGCAACGAGACCAAGACCAGCAGGACGGCGAGACGGAGGTCACCATGGAGCTCGAGGCGGCGTCACCACCAGAGCCTTTTGCGGGTGAAGACCGCTTTTGTCAGGATAAGCTATACTAGTTGCCCCCTTCCAAATTGGCCGTTGTTGGCTCCCTTCCCGCTCAATATTTGGGGAGAGGACCAGGGCCTCTATAAATAGGACCAGCCACCATGGTAGGGGAATTGGATCTAGAGTAATCCTCACCCACACACAGAGCGCAAGAACACCTCAACCTCAGGAGGCTGTTCTTCCCCTTGTAACTGTTCATCCATAGCCCAAGAGGCAATCCACCACCACCACACTGGAGTAGGGTATTACACCACAATGGTGGCCCGAACCAGTATAAATCTTGCGTCCCTCGTGTTGTGAGTTCATTGAGTTTGCCCTTGAGATCTTAGGAAGCTAGGATGTGGATCGGTAAGGGGAGAACTTCGCGCGCACCCCAGAGTTCGAACCTTAAGGGTTTTGCCGGAACCCGTGATTCGACAAGATACCTATTTAATTCTTGGGTTCTTATTATTTATGCCACTAGTTGTGTATCACTACTCAGTTTTTCCATTAGAAGTTACAACTACTCAAAAATGCCATCGATCCATGAGTGCCTGCTCAAAAATGCAATTAGATATCTCAAAAATGCGATCGTTAAGTTAGAGTTTGCTCAAAAATGACATTAGACATTTTCACGTCAAACCCGTTGACCATGTTATATGACAAAAATTAGTCGATTCTCACAATGATAAGTGTGGCCCCGCTTGTCAGGATTAACCAAGCGAATAATTTTACAGGAAAATGAGAACACTGTTGGGATCAAGTAGGCCCCACACTTTATTTTACTTTAGTGAGATAGAGGGAGAGCTGGCATGTTGGTCCATCGGTATTTATGTCATTATAACATGGCAAAAGAGATTTGAGTCACAATAATGGTATCCGACAACACACCCCTCAAATAAAACTAAGCACACTTTGAAATTCTTTGACAAAACTAAGCACCCGAAATTCTTTGACAACTAAATTGCTGGCTATATGATGTTGGCCATATATATTGTGCATTATATAATGTGAAGAAACGAGTGGTAGTACTATACCAACTAAAAGATGAACTTTAAGAAATACTAGTATGTATGCACTAAAGATTTAAAGTAACGAGAAGAAACATAACATAGTTCAGCTGGGGGCTCAGCACAACACACCCCTCAAATAAAACTAAGCACACTTGAAATTAAACTAAGCAACTAATCCGGTAGACACTGCATTAGAACCACCATGAGCAACGACACTGCCACCTTACTCAGAGTCCTCGTCCACGTCCTCGACTTCGTCCTTGTCCCTCTTCCTCTTGGCCGATACTTCTTTGCTTGAACCGCACACTTGGCTCTTGCTCTTCATCCAACCCTTGTAGATATTGAAACAAAGGTAGCCATCCATTGCAGCGTAGTGGATGTGGTCTATATCTAGTATATTCCCTTTGCCATGCCGCGATGAAACGTGTGCGGAGGTTTCTTCAGTTTACCGTACGAAGGATGAACCATGGCTCCTGCCAGGGTCAGCATTGAAGGCTGATCACGGGAGGGCACCAGCCCATTCTTCTGGAGGTTGAAGGGATTGCTACAATGATGCCTATCCGATCTAGGACTCTTCTATCATTCGTAAAGTCTACAGTAACAAATTTGACTCGGCCGCCCTTGAGGAAGTTCTTAAATTCCTCCCACTCAACGTCGACATAGCATATGTGGTAGACCAAGCATAAGTCATGCACGCACACCTGGATCGCAGTGGTCTTCATCTTCTCTTCCTCCTTTAGATTCTTCTCTTTGTCCAGGGTTGTGGTGTACCCAACATCTAGTCCAGCGACCCACTCATCATTTGAGTCTTCGAACATGCGTCTGAAGCGAGCAAGGCATCATTTCACCGTCATGGAAGAATGGGTGTAAATGACGTCGAACTCACCGGATCATGGAGATTTGGGATACCATGGATTTGGGAGGATGGTTAGGATTAGTGGAACTGTCGTAATGTGAAAGGACAGGACGACTAGGAGCGAACTACCGTAATGTTAAAGGACGTCCGGGGACGAGTTGGAGCGAACTGCCAGCGGTTTTTTGATTGTAAAAATGCTGAGTGGGGCATGCGAACGGCAGGGTAGTGGCTTGCCTAGTGGATAAATGGATTCATGCACAGTACTATGGGGGCCCAATTAGAGGTCATTTCTACTCGACACCCAATTAAATGGCTTTCGATGTCATGTCAAGCATCGGGAAAATTACAGGTGATACGAAGCTTTCCATTCTCCCATGATACGGGCTTCTGAGAGCCCTTGGATCTAAGATCAAACGGTTGCATGGTGTGATTCTAGACCTATGGGTAAATATCCTATCCTGGAGGGTTATTCTGCACATTTTCAGCAACTTAGCATGCGACCGTTCGATCTTAGATCCAAGGACCGTATCATGGTCGCGCCTACCACGATCGTCGCCTCGCTCGCGCGGTCGCGCCCTTGGAGATTTAACACGGTGCGGTAGGCTATCTGATGTTGGCATGTCATACATAGTCATCACTTAGTCACTCATACTACAACAAGGTTAGCTATAAGGTTGGCTATAAAAGTATTTTTTACTTCTCTCTATCTCTTTCTTTGTAGTATTTATTGCATTTGCCAAGGAGTGACCTCTTCCAATGAAATGGTGCTTAGATGAGGTGCTAAGGGCATTAAATGGCTTAGCAACTCAAGTCCCCAATGCATAGGTCCTTAGTTTTTTGTTGCTAAATTTGCTTCATTTAATTAGCTATAGACTCAAAATTGTCTTTTCACCTAGGTACATGCCCTTAGCACCGTTTCTTCCTGGGTTCACCAAACTAGTCTCTCTCTTCTTAATTAACTTGCCACATCAGACTTTATGCCTATGTGGCAGGCTTAGCACCTGTAGGAGCAAGTACAATAGTGGGCTATAAGCCCGCTTAGGCATTTTTGCATATGTGGAGGGAAGAGGCAAGGAAAAAGTGGAGGAGTGGGCTCTCATGCAAGAGCCAGCCTCTACATGGTGGAGCATTGGGAGAGGCACTTGTATGGACGTGGTCAGGAATCGGGAGACTCACGCCGGTCGTAGCGCCGTAGTTACAATGATAATGGCAAGTCAAATCAAGGGGCCCCACCTGTCCAGTAGTAACTCGCTGTCAAATCACACAACCCTACGTTTGCAGCAGCCTACTCCCTCATCTTCTCGCATCTCTGTCGAACCGACTAGGCGGAACTGCCCCGCCTACTGCATGGGAAAAGCCCCGCCCTCGACTTTTAAATAGTACAGTATACTAATTTTGTATCCATGGATTTTTCCATGGAGCAAAGCCTCAAGAAAACGGCGGTACACATGTACGGAGTATACAGCACGCCCGTCGCGTTCGCATCACACCCCAAATAGTCGGTCGGTCTGGCACGCCGCACTCCGAATGGAACGCGCGTCATATTGCATTTGCACACACATGTGGGACCACAATTGAGAAAACCGACCATAGGCACACTCCCCGGCCCCGCAAGTTGGGTGAGTTAATAGAAGAGAGAGAAGTGTTGTACATACGTTGGTGCCTGGACGATCCCTGCATGACACGGAAGATCAGTTTGTCCATGCATGTGACCAGACTCCAGCAGACATGCCTGGATTGGCTATCGTGTACATATCGTGCAGGTTGTGTTGTACATGGATGTAGTTCTGATGAGAAATCTAAAAAAATGTTTCTTGTCATCTCACAATATTAGGTGTCATGTGCTTCGGATCACTGCGAGGGTTAAACAGGGACAACTGAATTCCTCCAAGGCGCTAGTCATTGGGGGCACATTCACGAAGACTACTCGACTGCCATCTAGGTCAAGCCGGCTATGTTAATTAGGACATCTATCGATGGACCCCTTTTCTACGAGTTTATCTTTAATTTGAGCTTTGATCCTCGTCTAGTTTGTCCGTCAGGATTCATGTTGTCTCCTTTGGGCAGTGAGGTTATGGTTTCTTGTCATGTGGCATTTTTTCGTGTTATATGTTATAATCCGATGCTTCAGATAAAAATGATGACAACTGCGCCTCCGGGGCACGTGCATGAAGACTTCTCGACAGTCATTGACGAGGTCAAGCCGGCTCCTGTAGACAAAAGAAAACTAGTAGTACTCCACAATATAGGCAGGACCCTCCGCGCTTGCTTGCTAGTGTTGCTCTCTTCACACTGTCTCGTCCTCTCCAGATCTAAACACGACAGCGGTGGCCACACTCTCTCTCTGCTCACTGCTGGTCACAGATCCAGCCAGATCCTCTTTGCCGGGGAAGGTGAGAAGGTGCAACATTCACGCGGTCGTCCTCGGCGACGGCTCTTACTGAGGGAGTCCTAGACTAAGGGGTACTTGGGCGTCCGGACTATGTATCATGGGCCGGACTAATGGGCTACGAAGATACAAGACAGAAGACTTCTTCCCATGTCCAGATGGAACTCTCCTTTGCGTGGATGCCAAGCTTGGCATTTGGATATGTAGATTCCTTCCTTTGTAAACCGACTCTGTACAACCCTACGCCCCTCCGGTGTCTATATAAACCGGAGGGTTTAGTCCGTAGAGGCAATCACAGTCATACAGGCTAGATATCTAGGGTTTAGCCATTACGATCTCGTGGTAGATCGACTCTTGTAATCCTCATATTCATCAATATCAATCAAGCAGGAAGTTGGCTATTACCTCCATCAAGAGGGCCCAAACCTGGGTAAGCATCGTGTCCCCTGTCTCCTGTTACCATCGACCCTAGATGCACAGTTCGGGACCCCCTACCCGAGATCCGCCGGTTTTGACACCGACATTGGTGCTTTCATTGAGAGTTCCGCTGCGTTGTCATCAGAAGGTTCGATGGCTCCATCGGTCATCTACAACAATGCTGCCCTGGGGGAGGTTTCCCTCCCTTGCCAGATCTTTGTGTTCGCGGCTTCGCACTGCGGGCCAACTCGCTTGGCCATCTAGAGCAGATCGATAGCTACGCCCCAGGTCACCAGATTAGTTTTGGAAACCTAGACTATGTCGTTGATATCCGAGGAGACTTGATCTTCCAAGGGTTCACGACTCCAACCTCAACTCTGGCTTTAGATCCGGAGCGCATCGCCATGTCCGAAGACGGGATTCCTGATCCCGCCGGACTACCTGCGGCCACTAAACCCAGTACGGGAGAGCCGGAGGAAGTAGTGTCGCTGGCAACCGTCATGAAGCTGGACTCTTCTCCGGACGCTGGCTCCGAACCTTCGGAGTCAGCATCGTGTGAGTTCGGCCAAGGAGTTTCCTTCCCGCCGTACCCCATGGATCTTCTTCTCCCTGGCCAAACCTCGCCTTTAAGTGAGGCTCTGGACTTGATACGATCCCTCGTCATTACAGAGGAGCAATGTACGAACTACGCCCAGCCCGGACTAGCACTACAAAAAAATACACTTCCGTGATGATACGTGTTTGTCACAGTAGGTCGCGTTTTTTGTCATGCATGTACATTCATGACGATTTTATGACAGAATCAAGATAGTCATACCTGTGCTGTCGTAGAAGTGTTCCATGACATTACCAAAATTATCATCACGGAAGTGTCCACTTCCATGACGATAAATTGCGCGTCACAGAAGTGCTTTCGTCAAGGGTGACCGACACATGGCATCCACCGTAACGAAACGCCGTTAAGATATCGTGTCGGGTTTTGGATCCGATAACCCGTTAACAGCCCCGACCAATGGGGGATTTTCCACGTGTAAAATCATCATTGGCTGGAGGAAACACGTGTCGGCTCATCGTTGGGACAGATGTCACCCACTCATTGGACGGAAGGCGCCTATGATACGTCGACACGTGGCACGGCCCAACAGAGGCCTATTCTCGTGAAAAAGGCCGGCCCGTTTGACTTGGTCAAAGGTGGCGGGCGGCCCATGGAAAGCTTTGTTAACGGCTTTGTTCGCATATAGCCCATTTACAGCCCGCTAACCCAAGGCCCGTTACGCCCTATCCGAATTAGGTCCAGTAGCGTCATCTGGGCCATCCAATATGATTCCAGCCCGTTTTCATTTCTGGCGCATGTATGGCCCATGACGTATTTCGGCCCATATGAGGCCCTATGTAACTCTTGGCCTATTAATGGCCCATGGTGAAACTGGCCCGTAATGAACAATGTATCAATTTACACCCATTAACGGCCTGCGGTGAAATTGGCCCGTAATGAACAGTGTATCACTTTATACCCATTAACGGCCCGTTATTCCGTTGGGCCGTTTTTAGCCCATGTTATCTTTCGGCCTTCTCAGAGCCCATTTATTCTTGGACTCATTTCCAGCATTCATGTACTTACGGCCCGTTACTGTCATTTTCTGCTTGTGGGCCAAATTCAGCCCGTGGTTACTGATCGCCCGTTTGTGGTCCGATTGTCGTTGGGCGTTTTCATAAGCGTCATCAAATACGGCCTATTAACGATGGCCCGTTATGGTCGGCCCATGAACGGACGACGATTACAACTCTAGCCCGTTCTGGCCATAATGCGATCTGTTTGGCCCATGTTTGGCCAATCGATCATACGGCCCGTATAAGGCCCATTGATGATACGACCCTTGAAGGCCCATTGTTTCTCTGACCCATAGAAGGCCCATTGTTTCTCTGACCCGTAGAAGGCCCATCGCTTTCTGACGGCCCGTGGAGGCCCGATGTCACTACAAAGAATATTAGCCCATGGTTATTGTGGCCTAGTTTTAAAAAATAGGTTATTGCAGCCACTAGCTAACCGCGGAAAAGGAACTGCAATGACTACAAGCAAACAAATAAACAAGACAACAAGGAAATAAATAAGCAAGCAACTAACGCTAGGCTATCACGACTATTACACATATTACATCCACTGGGCATCAAAGTTCGCCACTAGTGCAAATATAGGAAACAAAGCAGCATATCATATACACTGGTTGTCAAAGTTGGCGACCAGCGCAAATAAACGCCGCAGCAAAACAAATCCAGAACTGAAACCACTTCAAAAGATCTCAAGAAACAATATCCTGGGTACCCATAATGCTGGCAAGATGCTTAGCAAGCTTATTAACTTTCTCTTGTTTGGCGCTTAAATCCTCCAGTAACTTCTTTGTTGCACGGAAAATATGCATCTGAATTCTGCGAGGGACTTCCTCGGTCCTTCAGTTTCTGTCATAGACATCTGGTCAATGTCTTTCAACTTGAAGTTGAGACTCAAGAAGATGAACTGATTCAGCAATGAGTTCGAAGAGCTTGTGCGGTGATGAGTGGCGATAACTCGAACACTACATCAAGACAGGACTTTTGGGTTCCCTCACTGTCGTCAAGATAGTTTTTATCAGCTTTCTTGAAGACCAACAGGGATGTCTCACTATCTTGAACCTTATCTGCATTACTTCCTTTACCATTGGATAACGCGGTACTGTTCTCCAATATTTTGTCCGCATTTTAAAAGAGAAACAAGCAGACACATCACATGTTTACCATGTTGTATATGAAACTCATTTTGGTAAATGAGTTCAGTAGTAAAGTGGACAGGATAACAACATGAAACAAACATATATCTATGTACCATGGTCACTTTATGGTCTATATCATTCTAGTTTTTGTTGCCAAACCAAGATAGAGACACAGTTTAAATAATATTTGTTCAAGACAAAGCAGAATAGACAGAATATAAGTGTGGGTAACTATAGAGAAATAACAACACTTGTAATGTGCATGACATGAGAACATAAATGTTTATTCAATTGAAACTGAAATCAACATAGAGCATGTTACAACAGCAATCGAGTTAAAGAAACAGGTTTAAAACATACCTGTTGCGCCATTGGAGTTTCAATTCCATCCTTCAAATTTGAAAATAGTTGGTATGAGTAAATACAGTAATGCAAGAGCAAAGGAGTACGAACCATAGCTACGTAACCTGACACGAGAACAAATCTTCTTCTCCTTTAAGCGTTGGGTTGGGATTCGGAGTGGTGGTCCCGATGCTTTGGGCACTGCAGTTCCCTTACTAATCGCTTTCGTGTTTGGGTGCTCTGTGGTGGAGACGGTGTTGTGTCAAGCTGGAACTGGGTTACTATCTGCCGGGGTTGGGGTTAGAAGGGGTGTAGATGGTTCTCTGTCCAAGCTGGGTAGGAGTACAATCTGCCAGTCAGGTTATGTGTGGTGGATCTGGTCCTTGGGCAAGTACAACCGTGGTTCTATCTGCATCAACTGGTAGCACTATCTTTTCTGAAGACCGTGTTGTTACTCCCTTAGATACTGCCATCACGCTCTCCAATTCAAATGGCGGATAAACAAGAAAAGTAATTGAAAGTATAGACATTGTATGATAGACATGTGCAATGGATAGTGGGGATAAAAGAGGGCATGAAATAATTCATATTTATGTTGTCTAACCAAACAGGATAGCATGACACAATTACACATATATGATGGCTAACTAAACAGGATAGCATGACACAATTTCACATTATGATGGCTAACTAAAAAAGATGGAAAGACATAGTTCAAAATATGAGACTATGTGAACAGGATGACATGACATAACTATATAATGTGTTTATTAAATACGTTGGCATGCCATAATTCACATACATGAAACTCATAGTAGACACCGTAGATTAACCAGATAGTAGATAGATACTATTGATAGCGGCCCTGATATGTACCCCACAACCATTTAAAAACTCAAGTTTGACCATTAGTTTGGAGCTGACTCAGAGTCTAATCGGTGAATAGGACGATAAAGTAGCATGTATTAGCGATGCGTAGCGTGGCGGAACCACGAAAGAGTGCGACCTCTCTTGCGGACCCGTGTAGTCCTCGAGGTCATCTGCTCGGTTGATGATGGTAATGCAGTTTTCATGGCTGCGGTAATGGGGAAGAAAGATCCGAGGCGGCGAAAGACAGTCTGGAGGCGGAACCTGCTTTGTCTTTGGACCCATTCATCGTTGGAGCAAGCGAAATTTGGGGTGGTCGACGGTAGCGGAGCGAGACAAACCACGCAAGGTTTTCTTTGATAACTATCTGTAAGAGAAGTAATTCTGTAAGGGATCGTTTGAATTGGAGGATTCCAACAATGCAGGGATAGGAAATAGACAGGAATAGGATAGGAATGCGTGTGCAAAACAGAGAATTTAATAACACAGGATTTCTGCCAATCTGGGTGTTTGATTCACAACAATTGGAAGATCACAGGATGCAAAGAAGCATGGTGAGATTAAGTAAAACCACAAGAAAATGTACGGTTATAATGCTATTATGCTACTATCTCTTAGTCTTGTGCTTCATGAATAGGAATTTGAAAAGGAGGACAAGTGAAAATTAAAATTCCTACGTTTTTTCTTTCAAGGAGACACTAAAGGAACAAATCCGTGTGCTCGATGGACAATATATATAACATGTAGAGTAAAAAAGAGATGCAACAAGTGTACAACCTCTTTGGCGAAGCCATGTCGATATCAGCGTGATTGGGTTGGCCGGTGAGGATGCTTCGGCTGAATTTGCTGTCGGACGAGGGGAAGAAGATCTTAGGAGTCTGGAGATGGAGCCCGAGGTACTGCTCCACTGTGATGGAGGGTTTCGTCATTGGAGCAACTCCGGTGAGTTGTACGACGCCGAGGCTGAAGCAGGACAAGAGAAACAATGAACAACATTAACCTGAGTGGAATTCTAATAGCATCTCCAATACATGACGTAAAATACATAACCACAAAGTGCTAGATGTAAAACACATCAGCCGCTCATCTCTGAACTTAACTGTCGAAACTGAACTTAACTGTCGAAACTGAACTTGTGAACGCACTAGTAAGGTGAGGCTACACGGCGGTCGACTGACTTTTTCATATCTGGTCAGTCGATTTTGCAGCCTTTGGATACGAAATCAAGGGCCTGCGGTTCATCTTCAACCTCCACCCCCGGAGCGGCCCGCCCCCACCCGCCCCACAGCAGCCCCCGCCACCATGGCCGGGCGATCGCCTCGCTTGCCCAAAACACTCCCCACCGCCGGTCCGCCGCCGCCCCGGCCATCCCTCTAGGTCCCCCCCGTGCCGAGCTTTTTCTCCGGCGATCCCCACGCCACCGCCCCGCCACCGCCGGCGACCACCGCCCCCATCCTGAACCCTAAGATAGATAGTGGGGTACCTCTCCGGCGAGCCCCCTCCCCGCTGCGGCTGGTTCTTCCTTCACCCAGCGAGCCCCCACAATCGGTGACCCAAAAGTCGATTAAGTCGTGAAGTGTAGCTAAATGTGAGCAGCATCGCAAGCAAGAGCAAGAGCGAGAGCAACAGCCGAAAGCAAGAGCAATAGCAAGAGCGAGACCAGGCGACCGAGAGCAAGAGCAAAGCGGTCAGCGGCGAGAGGTAAAGCGGCAGCAGCTCCTCTTGATGTGGGCGTCGCCGCCCGAGGGAGCGCCGCCATGGAGGAAGTGGCGTCGCCGCCATGGATGGAGCAGCGCCGTGTCGGCTCGGGACCGGCGCCGAAGCACAGTGGGATCGAATCAAGAAGAAAATCTGGCGATTAGTGTACAAACTCTTTGGTGGCGCCGATTAGGCCACGGCTTCATCCGAGGAAGCGGTGATGATGATGCTCTTCCGGTGGTGCGGTGAAAGGCGGCGGTGTGGGAATGGAGGTGGCGCGAAAGACGAGGGGAACGTCTTGGCAGCTCCTTGGAGGTGGAGGACGGGGTGGCTGAACCGGCGGGACGATGAGATCGACGACGGATCCTCATTCGGTACGGTGGATGAGGGACGTCGAGGTGTTGGTGTGGACGACGTCGTCGGGGAAGAGGCTACGGCTGGGTGGCGGACGGAGCAGGGTGTGGGGTTTCGTTGCGGGTTTTCGCGGCCTTGGTGTATGAATGGGTGGGCAGATGGGATGGCAGTGGGGAACCATGTCTTAGAGACGCGCTTGTCCGAAATGTGGGGTAAGTTACGAAAGTACCCCACCGATTTGAGGCGGTTCTTTCGGTTCGAAGTACCACGGGCATTTCGGCGTGTCGGGATTTCACAGGAGGTGGGAGTTTTGCCGTTGTAATTTCGGAATAGCAAGGCGCGGGTTGAGATGGAGGGAGTTGTCGGAACTGTGAGACAAAGATATATCTTAAATATTTCGGGCTAACAAAGTAGCGGGTTGAAATTTCCGGACAAGCCTAACATGTCTTGTACCAAATCAAGCAAACTACAAATGTCATTCAAAACTTGAATTCATGTTATGTTCAATTAAAATATTTACGCTACGTGTATAATGCATGCAACCTACTACTCAAATGAGCGTTTTAGTGCATTCCAAGCGTATATACTACCGCTTCAATATGAGCTAAATTTGAATTCGTTTCTCTATTTGAATAAGATCTCTGATAATGATTGTTGTGAAGTCAAAGCATTTGAATTCGTTTCTCTGTTTTATTAAGATCTACAATCATCATTATTGTCAAGTTAAACCATCGTTTGTGTATTATCTTCACAGCACACCACATGATTAGTCTCGAGTTACATATGAACTATGTGTACTATATGAACTCGAACTAGATTTTTTGAATACACTTTATTTTGATTTGAAATCACATTACATTTCTAGCTCTAGCTAGATCTTCATAATCTAAACCATGTCACATATGTATAATGTGTTTATCACATTATGTATGGTGCCCCGCCCCCTACGCCTACAAGTATTTAAATGTGAGTTGCAAACACCACACATTACCATAAATTCAAATAAAATGTGAGAATGTTCGATATATAGTATTGTTTAGATTGTTCGATATTTAGTTGTAAGCTGCAAACGCATACACATTATCAGAAATTCAAATAAAATGTGAGATTGTTTGATGTATAGTATGGTTTAGATTGTTCGGCATTTAGCTGTGAGTTGCAAACGCCATGCATTATCACATTATGGTATAACATGTGCACAACACGTGTATCACCGCTATATTCATGCATGGAATGTTTAAAACACTATGATCTCCTATTCAAATATATGAATCCGCTTTCATATCAAATTATGATCTTTGTTAGTCTCTTACACCCACACAATCCTCTAACCTTTGTAGCTACCACTAACTTTCTCGTGCATGCACACGCCCTCCTCGCCCTCCCCCTCCCTCGGCATTCTATCCACCGGGCACATTCATTTTTTTCTTTAGGTCGTTCTCCCAGAGTCTCCACAACTCCTTTTCGGCACACACCGATTGATAAACCTCTCCAGCGATGCCTGCCTACAACATACACACACACACCTTCAATCTCCTCCTTTATGTGTCCATGCCTCGTGTCTCTCATACGGTCAGACACACGTGTAAACTCCCGCCCCTCTTTTCATCGATCTCACAACCGCACACTCCTCCCCCTATCTAGCTAGTAGTTGGGCCTCTCGCACCACCTCCTAGCTCCATTCTCTCTGTCTATCCGTCTCGCTCGGCCTTATTTTCCTCTAACAAATGGACGTACACCGACCGATCTCTCGCTATACATATAGCTAGATAGGTCCTTATAACTCGTTTTTACCCACACGTCTATCGATCTACCTCATTAGTTGTGTCTCTCCCTTCCTCCGACAAACAACAATTGATCTACCGATCTAGTTAGGTTTGCTTACCAAACACATGGTTCCCCTTCATCATCCAAGGATGCGTCCCGACAGATCTATCACGCACAGGCACACACAGAAACACATCCCCACTCTTATTGATAACATTGCAGTTCCACCCTCAGTTTGTCTAGTAGGCCTCTCCCACCATCTTTGAGAAGCAACTCCATCACCCATCCAACACTCTACCCCTCTCCCTCCCTCTCCCTCCCTCTCTCTCTCCTCTCTCTCTCTACCATCATATTTACCGTCCTTAAGTTATTTATGGATGTCGACCCATCACCCGCAAGATATAGCTGGGTCTCTCCTTCTCAACACATATCTGAGTCGTTCTACCTCTATAGTTAGGCCTCTGCCTACCCCTCCCCCACCCCTCCCCCCACACACACCGATACATCGAGCGCTCTAGTCATGTCTCCACCTGCCACACACAAACTTGACATGTGCCCTCTAACGTTCAGTGGCGATCGCCCTATATCTTTGACTTGCACACACACACAATTTCGATGGCTCTCTTCATCGATCTCGCACCCACCCACTTGATCCTCTCTTCGACTCTATCGATAGCTATGACCCCTCCCTCTCTTCTCGTGGATTGCCCGACCCTCTATGTATGATATGGATAGGCCTCCATTTCACACACATTGCATGCAAAATTTTGTTTGAGATGTCATCGACACATATTGCCACAAATAATTCACGAATCAACCCCCCACCCCACCCCCACCCCAAAACAAAAAACACTCACGAATGCGGTTTGTATCTCTCACACACACCCACGTAGGTGGGGGACGTGCACGAAGAGAAGAGGTGCATGCACGACGCATGTACTCCCGTCTCTTTCCCAACCACACCCGCTGGTACCACGGTGGAGCTCATTTACATGTCTGAAAAAGGCAGCCCACGTGGTAATTTGGCACGTGTACTGGTTGTCCACTTGGTGGAGGGAGGATCGTCTACAACAGGTGAACAAACAAATTGCGACTTGACATGTTATGTTAAAAAAAGAGGCAAGGATCTATACACTGGAGTACTTTTGATGTGTCCCGTCAACTCGCAGAACGAGGAGAAGCTTGCTTAGTACGCCGTCTCCCCCGCCCACGGGCGCTGTGGCTCGCAGGATGAGGTGAAGCTTGCTCCGCCTTACGCCCGCTCCCTCGCCCATCTTGTGATGGCTCATGAGACGAGGAGAAAAATTTACTACTCCCTCCGTTTACTCCTCGTCCCTAGTACCTTGGTTATAGAGATTATATCATATTGTTTGGAATATATATGTCCTTTTGTAGATTTCAATATGAACTACTAGTACATACTCCAAACACTGATGTATATAAACGTATTTTAGAGTGTAGATTCACTCATTTTATTCCGTATGTAGCACTCTCCCTCGCCCCTCGACCCTCGCCCACGTGGTGGACGTGCAGCAATTCATTCGGTCTCAGATAGCCAGAACGATATATACTGCACTATCATTATTGCTCGACTTCCCGAAAAGGCGAAGAGCCAATCGCAAGGTTAATATTTTGAAGATGCCAAGCGCAAGGTTATAGGAGAACAAGTAGTAGGTGCCGCGTCATTTATAAATAAAGTTTTTTTTTCTTGATGTACGTCGCAATATGATAGGTTCATATGGAGAGAAAAGGAAACAGCTCCACTATATACATAGTCAGGATGGGCCAGCCTACAAGGTTGCTTGCTGGGGTTGCTCTCTTCACACTCTCTCGCACAAAACGACTATGGCCACATCTCTAACATCCCGGCGGATCATGTCCGCTTGGGGAAGGGGTGGATGCTTAGTGTAGATGCGGTGGCCATCGCCGACGGCGAAAACCCATTGTCGGCACGTCCCGATCAGGGGTCCCCGCCGTTCTCTCTCACAAAGCCGATGAGGTTGCCTTTGTTACTTGCTCAGTGCCGCGACGTGGGCAGTTGCCGCCTCCCGCCGCCCTCCTCAAGGTTGAGCTATGTCCCTCAGGTACAACTCCCTTTACAGCCGGCTTGCCCCACTGCTCTAGCTGCCCACATCACTCCCTGTGGATATTTCTCTACTTCTTTGCCCCTTTATACCTCTACTGGCTTCTACGTACTATATTTGTGATGAGTTTATGTCTCATCAACTAGTCCCAGTAATGTTATTCTAATCACGCTTCTTCAATTTCTTTGCCACAGGGATACTCATCTCGATTTTGGTGAAACTGCACAAAATGATCCGATGGTCAGGAGGTTGCAAACTTCATTTATTAGGAAGCTTCGAGCGTTGCCCGACAAATTGAAGCACAGTCGGGGTTCACGGTTCAAGGGCTAGGGACTGCATGTATCATTTTTTCTTTAGCTGCCTCCGTTCCAAAATAAGTGTCAACTTTAGTAGTAGTACAACTTTGTAATAAAGTTTGCACAAAGTTGAGACACTTATTTTGGAGCGGAGGAGTACATATTGCTATGATCATCAATCATTGAGATGCAATAGCATGCATGTTAGTCTCCTTTGTATTTGATGAAATGTTGCAACGGGCAACCTTGGATGCAAGATACATGTAACGAAGTTGGAAGCTTCATAGCATTGTACAAATTTATCTCACGATAAATTACGGACGTACTATACTAGTACTTCATCCGTTCCTAAATATAAGTCTTTGTAGAGATTTCACCATGAACCACATGCGGATGTATATAGATGCATTTTAAGTGTAGATTCATTCATTTTGTTCCGTATGTAGTGGAATCTCTACAAAGACTTATCTAGTAGTAATAGCTAGCCCCCACTATAGGAATTCTCTATCCTCTCCTTGAGCCACATCATCAAAATTGATGTAGCCGTTAGATGAAGTAAATCAGTCCATAATAGTAAATGCGATCTAGACGTTCAGAGGCTCCACACTAAGCTACATGCAAGCATGCAGAAATACCATGGCACATGCATGTGAGTGGGTTTTAAATCACATCAACATGTTTGCATGCAAGCATGCACCGGTAGCATGCATGTAAGTGAGCTTTTAAGTCCCATTAACATGTCAAAAAGAAAAATATAATCCCATTATGCAGTAGGAGTTGGCTGATCTTTTTTCCTTACGTGGGATGATCTAAATGATGATGGGAGTTTATTTAGTTTGGCTACCACATTTGTCATGCGGTTATAGAGGCTTTTTTAGTTCTATGAAATCGATAATTTTGCGCAGAGAGATATACCGCTGTTACTGCGGCAGCGTCTTGAGGACTCATCTAGTAATATTTAGGAACGGAGGGAGTACTATGTAAAGAGTTAGGTGTCACACGGTGATAGTGTGCGGTGGGCCATGTAATCACCGAGCCTGCGCGTTTTCACTGCTCTTGCACGCCTCCGCTGTAAGAATGGAGAAAATTGTAATCTAGTAGTAGTACCTCCTTTCGCCGAAAGCGTGGGACATCCAGCAGTCCTACCACCTTAGTAATAAAGACCAATGTGCCGACAAATCACATAGACCCAGCAGTAAGTTGGACGGACGAAGCAACCATCACTCTTGCGCCAGTGAGAGGTCGCGTCTGCTCTGCCCGAGCATGAATGCGGCACCGATTCTTTGGAGCGGCGCTGACCGTTGAGCCGGGAAGTGCTTGTGAGGCGATGGAGGGGCTTTGGGTGGGCCAGGCTAGTCAGGAGCGAGCGTAGCAGTTGTCCGCATGTCCCTACCGGACACGCTCGGAAATGAGAGGATGCACCGACTCTCGCGGCTAAAATCGTACACTACACAACATCTCTCTGTAGGAGTAGGTCGATCTGTCGCTCTCTCTAACACACACATGTTGTTAAACACACACACACACACACACACACACACACACACACACACACACACACGCACCTTGGTCCCGTTGCACCTTCTAACGTGACTTATTACACCTGGACGGAGGGAGTAGTAAGTATACGAGATACGGTGGCACACTGACTTCAGTTGAATACAAGTGCCCAAAATTTGTGTGCATGTTATAATAAGGATTCACTTAAAATAGTACGTGAGCGAACAGAGGATCAATTGGGCCAGTGTTCCCGAGCAGTAGCGTAGATGTGTGAGGTAAGACACACACTGGCACTTTTATTTTTCTTATTAATTTGTTTGTTTCACCCCTCGACCGGTGGGACCCAACGTACTACATGGAGAGAGGTAAGGTGACTAAGGCTGCATTATTTACACTGCTTGTGGATAGTCTTACCACCAAAGCCACATGACACGATTATGATTGAAATCCCAATGACTCCCACACACACAAAAAACACGGCATGCTTGTCAGACGAATGCAGGAATGTATAAAAGGTTATTTCCCTCTCGTTGAACATAATGGGAGGGTTGTGTAGCTGGTTAGCCTGTTCGCTCATCAAACTTGAGGTCACGGGTTCGATAACTACACTTGAGCATAATTTGTGCCATGAGGATTCTTTGACTGGTCAAAATGTTTTCTAGGGTTTGCACGCTTCACACTCTCTCTCCAGTATATATATATACACGCTGGAGCCTCAGCGCTTGTAGTTGCTCTCTTCACACTCTCTCGCCCTCTCCCGCTGGAGCCTCAGCGCTCTCTTCACACTTTCTCGCCCTCTCCAGATCTAAACAAGACTTCGTTGGCCTCTCTCTCCCCTCACTACTGCTCAAAGAGCCGGCAGGATCCGTCCACCGGGAAGGGAAGGAGGTTTAACGCTGTCACCGTCGGCGAGGGACTACTGCAAGAATCGTTCACTTTCCACCCAATGGCCCGGCTGGAGGGCCTCCGACCCTTCTTCTTCTTCACCGACGTCTAAATGCCCATCGAACCACGCCCCAAGAACCTTAAGGTATAATTTACTTACTCCACATGCATTACTCTAGCTGCATGTATACCATGAATCCGGGGCGTGGTTCAAAGAGGAAAGGAGTGGGGAAAGTAGTGGGAAAAGTTGTATATAGCATGAATCTAGGGCGTGGTTCAAAGAGGAAATGAAGGGGAAAGTTGTATAGCTTGATTCTATGTCGTGGTTCAGAGAGGAAAGGAATGGGGGAAAGTTGTGGGGAAAGTTGTATCGCATAAATCTAGGACGTGGTCCAAAGAGGAAAAGAAGGGGCGAAAGTACTAGTTCAAAAAGGAAAGGAAGGGACAAGGCTGTAGAGTTTGAGCAGGACTAGATTTGATGCGCTCACATAGGGAAAGGTGTCTAAAGATAACAAAACTGGGACCAACACAAATATGCTCCTTGGTTGTTTGTTCTTTGTTGCAACAGATCAGTGTGCATGACCACACAGACATCGGTAGATGCACATGGTGCTGGTCGTCCAACATCCCTGCAACTCATTAGCTGTTTTTAATCTAAGGCCCTGTTTGGTTAAAAACTCCCTAGTCCCTACCTGCTTGGTTCCAGGGACTAAACATGGACCAGAGGTTATTAAATGACATGCTAAAAGACCATGTTACCCCTAGTAATGAACTAATAGAGACAAGGAGCGATGTGTGGCAGGGGCAACTGTTGGAAAAAGTCCCAAAAAGACTCCCTCGGGGTCTTCTTTCTTTAGTCCCAAATTCCCACTTTTAGTCCCTAAAAGTCCCTCCTGTTTGGTTTAGATGGGACTCACACAGAGTTTTTTTAGTCCCTACACCAAAATGTCCCTCTAAACAAACACCCTCTAATAATGCCGCTGGAAAATTGATGCAATGCCATAGTTAAAAGCAAATTACATGTTTAACGAATTTTATTGTTAATATAATCTCTATGTTAATATTAATCAATGCCACCATTTGAGAAATGCTACTATCTTGCTTCATTTCCATTTAGATAAGGTAGATGCTTCTTTTTGTTGGCTTCTGTGTCATCCACCGTTATTGACCACTAATTGTTTCCTTTGCACCTCTGTGTAAACAGGGTTATCTAATTCACCTCGTTCCCATTGTGACCTTTTGTTGCACTGCACAAAACACTTTTGTTTTAAGAGTGTTTTGTGCAGTTCAACCAAAATGTCACACCGAAAATGTTGCTTGATTGCTTGATCTTCGTGGAACTGCACAAGAGGAGATCTTACTTCCTATCCGTTAAGGCGAATTTGGTTCAGATCTTGTTCTTGTGAGTTGTTTGAATTCCGCATCATGAGAGGTCGCATTACTAGCCTTCTTTCACATGATTCTGCAGTGTGCTTTCATATGTTGTGCTACTTGTACGATAATGTTGCTTGATTTTAGTGTACTGCACAAATGGAGACAAGACTTCCAATCTGTATGTGCAACGTAATATCCCATTGAGGTAAGATAAGGATATTTTGCCACTTTCATCAGAAAATTAAGTTTAGTACTATACATGTGCTCCCTAATTGACATGCCAAATCTTACATTGAAGGTGAAGCTTGTCTGTTATTGAACCAAGTGATGAAGGGGAAGAACAAGCGGAAGAAAAACAAAAATCAACTCTCGGTGCTGTAATGAAGCACTTGAACTGTCATGACACAAGTAATGATATAGTTTTGCATCTTAACTTATTGCTATGGCTGGAATGAGCAATTGTTTTGCCACTGATTTGATGCCACTCTTAATGTAATATGTAATTATCTCTACTTGTGCAAATAGGGATCTTCTTTGAAGATACCATATATTTTAGTGGAACTGCACAAGAAGATGTTGGAAACATTAAACTAATCGAGGAGTATATACTAAGTATGGCCACCACCGTAGATAGCAACAGATGGTTCCGAAGAAGTGCTTCATCTATATGCTCTACACAATAAGCCTCCTGACAAAGGTTGGTACTCGCCCACTGATTTCATCCATATGATTGAGCTTTGTCATCTCTATTGGTGTTGTGCTACTGTTTAGATACTTTCATGAAAAAGTGGTATTGTCCTTGAGAAGTGCTTCATCTGTGCTGTTTTAAATATTTCCTTTCCTTTTTTTAGCAAACAGGGATGCTAGCATTTAGTAGTCCTCTTGTCTTTGCACAACAGGATCATCTTCCTCTGAAGAAGAATATGGAGTACGTGAAGTGACTAGTTCCGATTATGCCGGGATGAAGAAGCCACATCTATCTTCTCATCGGAAGGAGCAGTTGAAGGATGGTTACATTACTCCCCACAAGACCAAATTAACTTCAGCTCGGAAGGACCCACAAATCTCCATTTTTTGTTGTGATGCTTGTGAGTACAATGTTGTTCTAGGATTCTTTTACGGTGAGTTCCATTTTTCTAAAAGTGTGCTCTACATGGACCATGTATGTGCTGTTGAAACTGTCAATTCATAGTACAGTTTGCTTTATACTAATCACTTTTTTGTATTTGTGCAAACAGGGGTACTCAGCTTGATTTCAATGGGAACTGCACAAAATGTTCATGAATACATCGAATCATTCATTTCCACCACAAGAAAGGAGGTGCCGATAAGTTCAAGGCGTTGCAACATATAAGGGTGAAATCATACAAGCTACGCGCGAATTTGGTTGATTTTGGTGGAACTGCACAAAAAGAACAGCTGGTTTATTTAGCACGAGGTGCCATGTCAATGTCCAAACTGATGGCAAACCCTGCCTGTCGGTGTCAAAACCGGCGGATCTCGGGTATGGGGTCCCGAACTGTGCGTCTAGGCGGATGGTAACAGGAGACAAGGGACACAATGTTTTTACCCAGGTTCGGGCCCTCTCGATGGAGGTAATACCCTACTCACTGCTTGATTAGTATTGATGATATGAGTAGTACAAGAGTTGATCTACCGCGAGATCATAGAGGCTAAACCCTAGAAGCTAGCCTATGGTATGATTGCGTAAATCTATCGACTAGCCTGGCCTCGGTTTATATAATGCACCAAAGGCCTAGGATAACAAGATTCCTAGCCGAATCGCCCGGTGGGGAGGAGTCCTTGTCTTGATCGCCAAGTCTTGTGGAATCTTCCTTGTACGCTGCAACCGTCCGGACTGGCCCATGAGTATACGGCCATGGGGATCCTCGGCCCAATCCAACTGATCGGAGACGACGCGTGGTGAGTACCCCTAGTCCAGACACCATCAGTAGCCCCCTGAACCGGTCTTCAAGTTGGGGACGCTCCTCGATTCTTCTGAACTGTTCTTCATCTTCGGTCGTCGGTCTTGAAAACTGGTTCAACAAATCTTCTCATCTTCGATCTTGAGGATCGCCAGAGTGCATACGAAGAGTTTACATGTTGGGTATCCGAGGAGCCCCTTTAAGTTCTGACCTTTATCAATGCCTTGTTATTTTTATGCCACACCTCGGGTTTGAAGTTGTTCCCGGGCGGCAGCGTCCTCTTGCATCCGAGCTCCAACGCCGGACTGCATTCGAGGTATGTTTTGCAGCCGAGCACCAATGTCGGACTGCTTCCCAGCTCTAACACCGGACTATGTATCTGAGCTCCAACACCGGACTGTATCCGAGCTCCAACGCCGGACTGTATCCGAGCTCCAACGCCGGGCTATATCCGAGGTGTCGTAAATCACCTTGGTTCAAAGAAGTTTGAAGGAGTTTAGCCGAGCTTAATGCCGGAAATGCCCTCTATGGAGCCAGCCACTAGCGTCCGAGATTTATGCCTTCCGAGGTGGTGCACCACCCCGAATGTGGGCCGATTTTTTTCAATATTTTTATTGGTGCAATTTATTCTATGCCGAGATACATAGCCAGTAGCCCTCAAGGTGGGTATCGGTCTAAAACCCGAGATGCACATGAAGGATGACATAAGACCGCTGATCCCGTGGCATTTGAGACTCGGGTTGATTTGCAAAATCGGTCCGAGGATCAAGTCCAAGCTTAGCGAATACTTGGGACACAAAAAGCGGCGTGCTTAGTCCTCAAGACTCGGGTTGGGTGTGGCCGACCAATCCACGAGGATCAAAATCTCCTTGAGACTGTATTACACTTAAAATTTTCTGCATTGGACAGCAACACAAGAGTAGCCCCCGAGACATCGGGTCAAGAGGGCAACACCGGATCAAGGGATCGATGTGCCCTTTAATATTTGTAAATAATAAGCCCGAAGCCCAAGAGCCCCGAGCCTTAATGCGGCACGGGTGGCCGAATTAAGGATCGATATCCATAGTAAAATCACAAATTATGTGTAATGACTCAATGTATCCAAGTACTTTATGTCATTAATTCTCGGATCCGCATTGTACAAAACTTTGTTGACCGACCATCGGCTTCCCCCTCCTCGGCCAATAGCCGAGGAGTGTTTGTCCTACTTTATAAAGCCTTTATGAGGGCAAAGATTTACGACAAACAAGGCAATCTGGCCATACGGTTTTATAAACAAAGGTATGCAGAGAGATATGTTATATTACTGTTAAACAGAAGAAATGTCTTCCAAATAAAATAGTCCCGCTATCGGTTCCTTTCTTTGGGTTGTCATGCAAAGCATGATCATGAAACCTCAGCTCCAATGTAAGAGCAAAATATTGAGGATTTAGTTTGGGAGGCCAGTTACTAGCCCCGGTAGTGTTCGGCGACGATCGAGGTCAAGCCGGAAACACTTCGCCAATGTTATGAATGGCCGTCATTTAATATAGTCATCGGATCGCTGACCAGTTTACACCTATTGTGACGGTCGGTTTTGCTTTCTCCATCGAGGTTCTTGACCATGCGAGCTGGAAGCACAATCGCGATGGTTCTCCCTTTGCACACCTAGCCGAACAAAGCGGAACGTAGGAGGCAAGCGCGAGCCGGGCAACCCAACTATTGACCAAGACACAATTGAATCGATGCATATATAGCAATATCCGAGAATGTTTTTGCTGAATCTCTAAAGGTGTCCAGCGTTGCCGCTGCGAGACTTGTCTTTGAAAACACACAAATAGTTGAAAAGTGCCAAAAGCTTGGAAAACCAAAAAACGTCAATAAAAACATGACGTCCGAACAAGATCAAGTGTTCGGTGCCAATCCGAAAATTGGACTTTAGAAGAAAAAAAGTGCTTTAACATGACGCATCCTATCTCAAGACTTCAAGCGGGTCAGCCTACGGCTTCAGTCTCCCATCCCGAAGGCGGAGTACTTCTCATTAGGCCAGTTTAGAAAACTAAACTCTAGCGGTTTTGAGAGAGAAATTAGGCTCCCCGGCTAGTGACCGCACACTCGTGTCGAGAAAAGGAGTGATAAATAATAAAAAACTCTGCAACGACTAAGAAGAAAAACACTTATTATAAAACGGCTCAAATAAACATAAGAGCCCCCAAGTGACTTGGGTAAAAGAATGATTGTATGTACCGAAGTACATATATCATATCTATGTTCAACCGAACTTTAAACGCGTCTTAACCGACCGTCGGCTTCTCCCTCTTTGGTCAAGGACCGAAGAGTGTTATGTACTCCATTTTTCGAGAATATCGACGGTATTTCCAATAACCAGGCAATCAGGTCATAAGGCTGTAACAGACAAAGCGCGCTCAGGGAACTTATGCTATATTACTGATGAAGTGTAAGAAGCATCTTCGAAGAAAATAGTACCCCCACCGATACCTTTAAATCGGTGCTCATTGTTAATATGAGACTTGTGCAATAGATTTTTGTACTCATGAGTTCCGTTGTGTGCCGACCATTATTGAAAACAGTAAGAGCACTAGCTTTCGGCTTCACCCGGTCGAGGTCCGCTCGGGTGACCAGATCGTGACAATCTCAGAGTTGCTCCCTTTACTCCCTAGCCGAACAATCGGGAATGTAGGGGTAAACACAGGAGCGAGGCAACCCAGCTTGCAAATCGCTTAAGTAAATATGGTGCATATTGTGGCATAATACACGAACAAGGAACGAAGCCGTACAAGTGTAATCATATGCAAGAGGAAAAGCTTCATGAAGGAAGCCCCAAATGAATTGGGTATTTGAATTTATGCGTCACAAACAAAGTTTGGACAAGGAAATTTTTACAAGCAAAATTTTTCCAAAAAGGTATAATGCTTGGTCGCACCGAATACAAGTTAGAAATTAAAGCTTTGAGCATGAAAGCGACTTAGCTGGTTAATGTGTTTGGTATTGATGACGCGGTCCGAGCTTGACACGGGACAAGGTTCCATCCCCCAAGCCGGTCCCGAGGTGGCAGAGCAAAGAGCTCGGCACTCCGAAGTGGTGACATAGCACGGTCAATGCAGGACGGCAGGGTGATGCCGAAGTCCCCGGCATGGGGTAATGAAGTGTTGACGAAGCCCCGTCCGGCCGAGGTGACGCCAAAGGATATAGTCCGGCTGGATCATTTTCCTGTGCATAAAAAATAGTGCAAACCGGGGATAATAGTAATAATAAGAATTAAAAAAATGTTGCATAATAAATAATTTATGCAAAGTGAGTAATAAAAGAAATATGGCCTGGCGCCGAAGTCAATGTCGATGCAGGCGTCGGCGTGATGCGGTAAAGGCGCGACAAAGCCTGAATTCACAGGTCGGTCCGAGCTCCGGATGCGGCGTTCGCCGGACTATGTACGGAAACTGACCGAACCACCATGCGACTGTCGTTAATGCGGCCACCATTTGATAGACCTGTGTACATATGATGGACAAACCAGAGTAATAATTCTTTGGAAAAAATGAACCCAAACAAGCAAAAAATACTGGAATTAATAGCACCTGGTTTATTTGTTGTAGTAATCCGAAAGAATGTGATTCCCAAAATTGGGACTCGATCCGCGCACCCATTGCCTAATGGGCGATAAAATGACGGCATGGCAATGCTGGCAAAGGTTGGCTCGCCGAGGCAAAGCCCTTGGTCCAGCTAACGTGACGGAGCTGGTCGGCTAGCGACACCTAAGTGTCCGGAGTGGGTTGATGAAGAGATGGCGAAGCCCCCGGTCCAGCCGAGATGTCGAAGTAGGTCGGCGTGATGGACATCAGCTTGAAGAAGCAATAGTGCGGCCCTGCCGATGCAGGTCGTGACGTGGTCGATACCGGCTTGATAAAGCGACCGTGCGGCGATGCCGGTATGCCCGCTCCGTGTAATCCGTGGGGTGGCGATGTTGGTGATGATTTATCCTTCGCGATGCCAGACTCTTGTTCGGCTTGCCGAGATGATGATCCAAAGAAGTTGAGCTCGGCTCAACAAAGCGACGACGATGTCCGGGCGCAGTCGGCAGCCATGGAGCAATATTGCGGACTGGTTTGACACCGACATGATGTTGAAGATCATGTTCAAAAGATCTTAAAGTTAGTGGGATGTGTTCGGGAACAAAACACAATACCCCGTACAAAACTTCCTTCAAAAAGGATGTCCGAAATCCCGTTCATAAAAAAGACGAACTCGGATCGGATTCGTTTTCACGCAGAAAACAGATCCGAAAAGTGATGCACTAATCGGAAGGTTCCCGGAGTTTGGACGGTCGGATCGAGCTGAAATTTTGAGGTGCGGTAGATATAGGAATTCCACAGCCGATCGTCGGTTGGATCTTCCAAAGGAAGTCCGAGCTAAAAGCTGGACACCACGCCCTAAACTCGTCTGGATTCTCGTCCAGATTCAATGCGGCTCCGGTATATCGGAGATTGCCAGAGATTCCTCCATCGGAACTCGACGAAATTTTCCAGGGTTGTTGTAGACTCAATTCCGCACAATTCCACCGAAGCAATCATTAAAGTGACGCTTGAGGAGGCGGTGGCGGCGGGCACAAGTCCGCTGTCCAGAAAAATAGTACGGTCGCCCGAGGGCAATATTGACGTTGAGCCCCCGGGCTCCCTGGATGATTCCTCCATGATCTTGATAGAGATCGGAGCTGATGTTGATGAAGGCCCTCATCCGAACATGACGATCGGAGATAGGGCATAGTCATTGGTCGAACCAAGGTGACCAGTCGAGCTGGTGACGAACATGCCAAGTCATGATTGATCTGCAGGCGAGCCATCGACCTTTTGCCGAACACACAGAACTCTCAATGAAAGCACCGATGTCGGTGTCAAAACCGGCGGATCTCGGGTAGGGGTCCCGGCTGTGCGTCTAGGCGGATGGTAACAGGAGACAAGGGACACGATGTTTTTACCCGTGTTCGGGCCCTCTTGATGGAGGTAATACCCTACTCACCTTGATTAATATTGATGATATGGGTAGTACAAGAGTAGATCTACCACGAGATCAGAGAGGCTAAACCCTAGAAGCTAGCCTATGGTATGATTGTTGTATATCTATCAACTAGCCTGGCCTCGGTTTATATAATGCACCAGAGGCCTAGGATAACAAGAGTCCTAGCCGAATACGCCGGTGGGGGAGGAGTCCTTGTCTTGATTGCCAAGTCTTGTGGAATCTTCCTTGTACGCGGCAACTGTCCGGACTGGCCCATGAGTATACTGAAGGAAATATGCCCTAGAGGCAATAATAAAGTTATTATTTATTTCCTTATTTCATGATAAATGTTTATTATTCATGCTAGAATTGTATTAACCGGAAACATAATATATGTGTGAATACATAGACAAGCAGTGTCACTAGTATGCCTCTACTAGACTAGCTTGTTAATCAAAGATGGTTAAGTTTCCTAACCATAGACAAAGGAGTTGTCATTTGATTAACAAGGTCACATCATTAGTTGAATGATCTGATTGACATGACCCAATCCATTAGCTTAGCACTCGATCGTTTAGTATGTTGCTATTGCTTTTATCCATGACTTATACATGTTCCTATAACTATGAGATTATGCAACTCCGTTTACGGAGGAACACTTTGGGTACTACCAAAGCGTCACAACGTAATCGGGTGATTATAAAGGAGTACTACAGGTGTCTCCAAAGGCGATGTTGGATTGGCGTATTTCGAGATTAGGATTTGTCACTCCGATTGTCGGAGAGGTATCTCTGGGCCCTCTCGGTAATGCACATCACTAAGCCTTGCAAGCATTACAACTAATGAGTTAGCTGTGAAATGATGTATTACGGAACAAGTAAAAGAGACTTGTCAGTAACGAGATTGAACTAGGTATTGGATACCGACGATCGAATCTCGGGCAAGTAACATACCGATGATAAAGGGAACACCGTATGTAGTTATCTTGCGGTCGGACCGATAAAGATCTTCGTAGAATATGTAGGAGCCAATATGGGCATCCAGGTCCCGCTATTGGTTATTGACGGAGGCGTGTCTCGGTCATGTCTACATTGTTCTCAAACCGTAGGGTCCATGCAACTTAAGGTTTCGATGGCGGTTATATTATGAGTTTTGTGTATTTTGATGTACGAAGGAGTTGAGTCCGGAAGAGATCGGGGACATGACGAGGAGTCTCGAAATGGTCGAGACGTAAAGATTCATATATTGGATGATATGTTTAGGCCAAGGGTCAAGCCCATGAGGCTTTAGGTCGGTGCAAAAGGAGTTTTATGCGGAGGCCGAGGGCCAAACGCCGGAGACCTGGCGTCGGCCCTGGGCCAGACGCCGAGGCCCATGGCGTCTGGGCCGACGCCAAGGATTGTGGCATTTGGTCACTGGAGTCCGAGTGGGACTCTTGCCTTTCGGGCAAAACCGACTTTGAGGAGGCTTTGCTCCAAGTTTCGACCGGGCTCAACATATAAATAGAGGGGCAGGGCTAGCACCAAAGATAACAATTGATCTCTTGGATCTCTTAGCCGTGTGGTGCCCCTCCACCATATTCCACCTCGGTCATATCGTGGCGGTGCTTAGGCGAAGCCTGCGTCGATAGAACATCAAGATCGTCCTGCGCCCGTCGTCTTGTGGAACTCTCTCTCCCCGGAGCTTTCTTTGGATCGGAGCCTGAGGAGCGTCACCGAGCTGAGCGTGTGCCAAGAACTGGAGGCGCCGAGTAATGCTGGCTGGGATCGGTTGGATCGCGAGGAGAACGTCGACTACTTCCTCTACGTTGTGATCGCTTCCGCTTGGTCTCACGAGGGTGCGTGAACAACACTCTCCCCTCTCGTTGCTATGCATCACCATGATCTTGCGTGTGCGTGGGAAAATTTTGAAATTACTACGTTTCCCCAACAAGTGGCATCCGAGCCTAGGTTTTTATGGTTTGATGTTTTGCACGAGTAGAACACAAGTGAGTTGTGGGCGATACAAGTCATCTTGCCCTAACAAAGCATGTCATACTTTGGTTCAGCGGTATTGTGAGATGAAGCGGCCCGGACCGACATTACGCGTGCACGCTTATGCGAGACTGGTTTCACATTACGAGCACTCGTGCTTAAAGGTGGCTGGCGGGTGTCTGTCTCTCTCACTTTAGTTGAACTGAGTGTGGCTACGCCCGGTCCTTGAGAAGGTTAAAAGCGGAGTCTATTTGACGAAATGTCGTTGTGGTCTTGATGCGTAGGTGAGATTGGTTCTTGCTTAAGCCCGTAGCAGCCACGTAAAATTTGCAACAACAAAGTAGAAGGCGTCTAACTTGTTTTTGCAGGGCATGTTGTGATGTGATATGGTCAAGACGTGATGCTATATTTTATTGTATGAGATGATCATGTTTTGTAACCGAAGTTATCGACAACCCGGCTGGAGCCATATGGTTGTCGCTTTATTGTATGAAATGCAAAGCATACATAATTGCTTTACTTTATCACTAAGCGGTAGCGATAGTCGTAGAAGCAATAGATGGCATAAACGACAACGATGCTACGATGGAGATCAAAGTGTCGCGCCGGTGGCGATGGTGATCACGACGATTGCTTCGGAGATGGAGATCACAAGCACAAGATGATGATGGCCATATCATATCACTTATATTGATTGCATGTGATGTTTATCCTTTATGCATCTTATTTTGCTTTGATTGGCGGTAGCATTTTAAGATGATCTCTCACTAAAATTATCAAGTAGTGTTCTCCACAGTATGCACCGTTGCCAAAGTTAAATGGTGCCAAGACACCACGTGATGATCGGGTGTGATAAGCTCTCGTCCATCTACAACGGGTGCAAGCCAGTTTTGCACATAAAATACTCAGGTTATACTTGACGAGCCTAGCATATGCAGATATGGCCTCGGAACACGGAGACCGAAAAGGTCGGCGTGAATCATATAGTAGATATGATCAACATAAGATGTTCACCATTGAAAACTACTCCATCTCACGTGATGATCGGTTATGGTTTAGTTGATTTGGATCACGTGATCACTTAGATGACTAGAGAGATGTACATCTAAGTGGGAGTTCTTAAGTAATATGATTAATTGAACTTAAATTTATCATGAACTTAGTCCTGGTAGTATTTTTGCAAATTATGTTGTAGATCAATAGCTCGCGTTGTTGCTTTCAAATGTTTATTTTGATATGTTCCTAGAGAAAATTGTGTTGAAAGATGTTAGTAGCAATGATATGGATTGGATCCGTGATCTGAGGTTTATCCTCATTGCTTTACGTAAGAATTATGTCCTTAATGCACCGCTAGGTGACAGACCTATTGCAGGAGCGTATGCGGGCGTTATGAGCGTTTGGCTAGCTCAATATGATGACTACTTGATAGTTTAGTGCACCATGCTTAACGGCTTAGAACCGGGACTTCAAAGATGTTTTTGAACGTCATGGACCATATAAGATGTTCCAGAAATTGAAGTTAATATTTCAAGCAAATACCCGAGTTGAGAGATATGAAGTCTCCAACAAGTTCTATAGCTAAAAGATGGAGGAGAATCGCTCAACTAGTGAGCATGTGCTCAGATTGTCTGAGTACTTCAATCGCTTGAATCAAGTGGGAGTTAATCTTCCAGATAAGATAATGATTGACAGAATTCTCTAGTCACCATCACCAAGTTAGTAGAACTTCGTGATGAACTATAGTATGCAAGGGATGATGAAAATGATTCCAGAGTTTTTCATGATGATGAAATCGATGAAGGTAGAAATCAAGAAAGAACATCAAGTGTTGATGGTTAACAAGACCACTAGTTTCAAGAAAAAAGGGATAGAAGGGAACTTCAAGAAGAACAGCAAGCAAGTTGCTGCTCAAGGTGAAGAAGCCCAAATCTGGTCCTAAGCCTGAGACTAAGTGCTTCTATTGCAAAGGGACTGGTCATTGGAAGCGGAACTACCCCAAGTGATTGGTGGATAAGAAGGATGGCAAAGTGAACATAAGTATATTTGATATTGATGTGTACTTTACTAGTGTTCATAGCAACCCCTCAGTATTTGGTACTAGTTCAGTTGCTAAGATTAGTAACTCGAAACGGGAGTTGCAGAATGAACAGAGACTAGTTAAGGGTGAAGTGACGATGAGAATTGGAAGTGGTTCCAAGATTGATATGATCATCATCGCACACTCCCTATACTTTCGGGATTAGTGCGGAACCTAAATAAATGTTATTTGGTGTTGAGCATGAATATGATTTGATCATGTTTATTGCAATACGGTTATTCATTTAAGTAAGAGAATAAATTGTTGTTCTGCTTACATGAATAAAACCTTATATGGTTACACACCAACAAAAATGATTTGTTGGATCTCGATAGTAGTGATACACATATTCATAATATTGAAACCAAAAGATGCAAAGTTAATAATGATAGTGCAACTTATTTGTGGCAATGCCGTTTAGGTCATATTGGTGTAAAGCGCATAAAGAAACTCCATCTTGATGGGCTTTTGGAATCACTTGATTATGAATCACTTGATGCTTGCAAACCATGCCTCATGGGCAAGATGACTAAAACTCCGTTCTCGGAACAATGGAGCGAGCAACAGATTTGTTGGAAATCATACATACTGATGTATGTGATCCGATGAATATTAAGGCTCGCGACAAGTATCATTATTTTTTTTGATCTTCACAGATGTTTTTGAGCAGATATGGGTATATCTACTTGATGAAACATAAGTCTGAAACATTTGAAAAGCTCAAAGAATTTCAGAGTGAAGTGGAGAATCATCGTAACAAGAAAATAAAAGTTTCTACGATATGATCGCAGAGGTAAAATATTTGAGTTACGAGTTTGGTCTTAAATTAAAACAATGTGAAATAGTTTCACAAATTCATGCCACCGAACACCACAGCATAATGGTGTGTCCGAACATCATAACCGTACTTTATTGGATATAGTGCAACTATGATGTTTCTTACCGATTTACCGTTATAGTTTTGGGGCTATGCATTAGAGACAGCTGCATTCACGTTAAAAGGGCACCATCTAAATCCGTTGAGACGACACCGTATGAACTGTGGTTTGGCAAGAAACCAAAGTTGTTGTTTCTTGAAGTTTGGAGTTGCGATGCTTATGTGAAAAAGTTTCATCCTGATAAGCTCGAACCCAAATCGGAGAAATGCGTCTTCATAGGATACCCAAAATGTTGGGTACACCTTCTATCACAGATCCGAAAGGCAAGACATTCGTTGCCAAGAATGGATCCTTTCTAGAGAAGGAGTTTCTCCCGAAAGAAGTGAGTAGGAGGAAAGTAGAACTTGATGAGGTAATTGTACCTTCTCCCTTATTGGAAAGTAGTTTATCACAGAAATTAGTTCCTGTGACTACTACACCAATTAGTGAGGAAGCTAATGATGATGATCATGTAACTTCAGATCAAGTTACTACCGAACCTCGTAGGTCAACCAGAGTGAGATCCGCACTGAGTGGTACGGTAATCCCATTACGGAGGTCAGGTTACTTGACCATGACGAACCTACGAACTATGAGGAAGCGAGGATGAGCCCAGATTCCGCAAAATGGTTTGAGGCCATGAAATCTAAGATATGATCCATGTATGAGAACAAAGTATGGACTTTGATGGATTTGCCCGATGATCGGCAAACCATAGAAAATAAATGGATCTTCAAGAGGAAGACGGACTGATAGTAGTGTTACTGTCTACAAAGCTAGAATTGTCGCAAAAGGTTTTCGACAAGTTCAAGATGTTGACTACGATGAGAGTTTCTCACTCGTATCTATGCTTAAGTCTGTCCGAATCATGTTAGCAATTGCCGCATTTTATGAAATCGGCAAATGGATAAACAAAACTCCATTCCTTAATGGATTTATTAAAGAAGAGTTGTATATGATGCAACCAGAAGGTTTTGTAAATCCTAAAGGTGCTAACAAAATATGCAAGCTCCAAGTGATCCATCTATGGACTGGTGCAAGCATCTCGAGTTGGAATACATGCTTTGATAAGTTGATCATAGCATATAGTTTTATACTGAGACTTGCGGTGAAGCCTGTAATTACTAGAAAGTGAGTGGGAGCACTACAGCATTTCTAATAAGTATATATGAATGACATATTGTAGATCGGAAATAATGTAGAATTATTCTGCAAAGCATAAAGGAGTGTTTGAAAGGAGTTTTTCAAAGAAAGACCTCGGTGAAGCTGCTTACATATTAAGCATCAAGATCTATAGAGATAGATCAAGACGCTTGATAAGTTTTTTTAATGAGTACATACCTTGACAAGATTTTGAAGTAGTTCAAAATGGAACAGTCAAAGAAAGAGTTCTTGCATGTGTTACAAGGTGTGAAATTGAGTAAGACTCAAAACCCGACCACGGCAAAAGATAGAAAGAGAATGAAAGTCATTCCCTATGCCTTGGCCATAGGTTCTATAAAGTATGCCATGCTGTGTACCAGATCTATTGTATACCCTACAATCGAGTTTGGCAAGGAGTACAATAGTGATCTAGGAGTAGATCATCGACAGCGGTCAAAATTATCCTTAGTGGAATAAGGATATGTTTCTCGATTATGGAAGTGACAAAAGGTTAAATGTAAAGGGTTACGTCGATGCAAGTTTTGACACCGATCTGGATGACTCTAAGTCTCGATCTAGATACATATTGAAAGTGGGAGCAATTAGCTAGAGTAGCTCCGTGCGAGCATTGTAGACATAGAAAATTGCAAAATACATAACGGATCTGAATATGAAAGACCCGTTGACTAAGATTCTCTCACAAGCAAAACATGATCACACCTTAGTACTCTTTGGGTGTTAATCACATAGCGATGTGAACTAGATTACTGAATCTAGTAAACCCTTTGGGTGTTGGTCACATGGCGATGTGAACTATGGGTGTTAATCACATGATGATGTGAACTATCGATGTTAATCACATGGTGATGTGATCTAGATTATTGACTCTAGTGCAAGTGGGAGGCTGAAGGAAATATGCCCTAGAGGCAATAATAAAGTTATTATTTATTTCCTTATTTCATGATAAATGTTTATTATTCATGCTAGAATTGTATTAACCGGAAACATAATACATGTGTGAATACATAGACAAAGCAGTGTCACTAGTATGCCTCTACTAGACTAGCTTGTTAATCAAAGATGGTTAAGTTTCCTAACCATAGACAAAGGAGTTGTCATTTGATTAACAAGGTCACATCATTAGTTGAATGATCTGATTGACATGACCCAATCCATTAGCTTAGCACTTTCGATCGTTTAGTATGTTGCTATTGCTTTTATCCATGACTTATACATGTTCCTATAACTATGAGATTATGCAACTCCCGTTTTGGAGGAACACTTTGGTACTACCAAAGCGTCACAACGTAATCGGGTGATTATAAAGGAGTACTACGAGTGTCTCCAAAGGCAGATGTTGGGTTGGCGTATTTCGAGATTAGGATTTGTCACTCCGATTGTCGGAGAGGTATCTCTGGGCCCTCTCGGTAATGCACATCACTAAGCCTTGCAAGCATTACAACTAATGAGTTAGCTGTGAAATGATGTATTACGGAACGAGTAAAAGAGACTTGTCAGTAACGAGATTGAACTAGGTATTGGATACCGACGATCGAATCTCGGGCAAGTAACATACCGATGATAAAGGGAACACCGTATGTAGTTATGCGGTCTGACCGATAAAGATCTTCGTAGAATATGTAGGAGCCAATATGGGCATCCAGGTCCCGCTATTGGTTATTGACCGGAGACGTGTCTCGGTCATGTCTACATTGTTCTCAAACCGTAGGGTCCGCACGCTTAAGGTTTCGATGACGGTTATATTATGAGTTTTGTGTATTTTGATGTACCGAAGGAGTTCGAGTCCGGATGAGATCGGGGACATGACGAGGAGTCTCGAAATGGTCGAGACGTAAAGATTCATATATTGGATGATATGTTTAGGCCAAGGGGTCAAGCCCATGAGGCTTTAGGTCGGTGCAAAAGGAGTTTTATGAGGCCGGGGCCAAACGTCGAGACCTGGCGTCGGCCCTGGGCAGACGCCGAGGCCCATGGCGTCTGGGCCAGACGCCAAGGATTGTGGCATTTGGTCACAGAGTCCGAGTGGGACTCTTGCCTTTCGGGCAAAACCGACTTTGAGGAGGCTTTTGCTCCAAGTTTCGACCCGGGCTCAACATATAAATAGAGGCAGGGCTAGCACCAAAGACAACAATTGATCTCTTGGATCTCTTAGCCGTGTCGGTGCCCCCTCCACCATATTCCACCTCGGTCATATCGTGGCGGTGCTTAGGCGAAGCCTGCGTCGATAGAACATCAAGATCGTCCTGCCCGTCGTCTTGTGAACTCTCTCTCCGGAGCTTTCTTTGGATCGAACTGAGGAGCGTCACCGAGCTGAGCGTGTGCCAAGAACTCGGAGGCGCCCGAATGCTGGCGCTGGGATCGGTTGGATCGCGAGGAGAGCGTCTGACTACTTCCTCTACGTTGTGATCGCTTCCGCTTCGGTCTACGAGGGTACGTAGACAACACTCTCCCCTCTCGTTGCTATGCATCACCATGATCTTGCGTGTGCGTAGGAAATTTTTTGAAATTACTACGTTCCCCAACATATACGGCCATGGGGATCCTCGGCCCAATCCAACTGATCGGGAGACGACGTGGTGAGTACCCCCTAGTCCAGGACACCGTCACTGCCCATTCCACAATCGTAGGCATTTGATATTTTGGAATGGGACAACCTTGTCAAATTTTGCTCATTGATTTTAGCAAGACATGCGTTTGATATTTTCGAATGGGATGCCCTTTCTTTGTCGCCAGCGTCGATCAATTTTTATTTATTATTTAGTTGTGAAGTAAATATTGCCTCGACATGTGAGTCATTTGAGATGCATAATCATCGATTGTATTGAATGTTCTCTATGAATTTCCAGGCCTGTGTGTTTGATTTCAATGTACAGAAACGCTATAAAGCTGCTCAAACTCTTTGTACTCCTTCTGTTCATTTTTACTTTGCACATTGTGAAAGTGCATACTTTTTTGTATAAGATTGGTCAAAGTAGAGATACTTTGACTATAGACAAAGCTTGTATGCAGACTAGAAAGGACCGGAGGGAGTACATGTGAAACTGCTGCAAACGAGGTGATCACCCTGGGAATAATGCTAGTACGTATTGTTTTGCATGTTCATCCAATGCCAGTGATACAGGAATTCGAACTAATCGAAATAAATTCATTCATACACGGTCGGATTTCATATAAACATGCCGGATTTCATTACATTTCATACATTCTTCAACTAAAAAGGGGTGCATTGGAGGTATAATTAATTAACCAAAGCTACCCACCTGTGTCCCGCTAAGCCGAACAGAAGCTTCAGTGACTTAACTGCAGGTGCAGTTGCGTAACTGACATGTGCCTGTTGGGCCCATGTGTCGGTCAGCCAACTGCACCAGCAGTTAAGTAGAAGCAGCGTTCTTCTCCAGCGCAGCTCTCCGACTCCACGTCGCCGCCAAGAAGCTAACCGGTCGTCAATGGTCAACCCGCCTAGCTTGGCTTCAACCGGAGGGTAGCAGCGGTGGCCTTACTTGGACCCGAGCGGCGGCGACCTACCGTGTTCTACTCTTCCTCGTTTTCTGTGTGGCGCGGCCTCGTTGGCAGCGGGGCGGGGCCTCGGCGGAGCCGGCGATGTCCTCTGTCTCGTTGCCGGCGGGCGGTGCCTCAGCGGAGTAGTGGAAATCCTCCCCCATGTTGCCGGCAGGGTGGTGCCTCGGCTGAGCCGGCGATGTCCTCTGCCTCGTTGTTGGCGGGGCGAGGCCTCGACGGAGCCGGCGGTGTCCTCTGCCACGTTGTTGGCGCCGCGGGGCCTCGGCGGAGCAGGGCCTCGTCGACGCCAGCGGAGCGGGGACTCATCGGAGCCGGCATTGTCCTCTGCCTCATCCTCGGTCTCGCCAAATAGCGCCTCGCCCGCTTCATCGCCCTATTTGCTAGCCTCTTTGTAGGCGGCCGCAGCCTCCGCCACCCGCATGCGGTACCGCCTTCGAGGCAGCCCTTGCGGGCGGAGCGTGCAGTCGAGCAGCGCCTCTGCTCCGCCCGCTCCGCGAGATCTGCTCCTCCGCCTACAGGTGCTCCTGGAGGAGATGGTGGTTGTAGGCGGCGTCGGCCTGCGCCTCCCGGAACTGCTCCTCACGCGTCTGCCTCACCCTGTCCATATATTGGGCATGGGCCTCGCCGATGGTCATGGTGCAATGCACCAGCGAGGATGGCGCGGAGGAGGGGGTTGGCGCCGGATCGTCGACTACCATCTTCTCCATTGGGACGTCGTCGTCGTCCGGCTGCCTGCCGGCCAGCTGGTCGGCAGCAATGGCTGCCATCTCCTTGTGGTCCGTCGCCCGCCCGTCCCGAAGAGCGTTGGAGCGCGAGGAAGCCATGGTGGGCAGTAGTGGTGTGGACAGGAGAAAGGGAACGGATGCGGATGATTGCGGCTATGGCCGACGCAACAGTTTATATAGCAATGGTGGGCGGGCGGAGGGACGGACGCGTGGCGCCGGAGTAGCCGCCTCGGCAACCGCGTATCATTAATGTGGGCGGCAGACGGACGGACGGATGACACTTGTGTCGTTCGAAGGCGGAGCAATCGCCTGCACCAGGAAGCGGGGCGGGCGGCACTACTGCTTTCGAGGCGGAAGCGGCGAGAGATGACTTTGCTTGGAGAGGATGACAATGGGGACCCACCAGGTCCATAGCCTCACGTACGCAAGTGCCTCCTTATTATATATATATATATATATATATATATATATATATATAACTATAATTTATTTTGCTTCCTCCTGGTTTCCTGACATCACGGTCCCACACCATTGTCAACCAATGTAGTAGTCAATAAACGAGAGAATTGCACAAGAAGCGGCCGACAGCTAGGACCAAGCAGCTCAAGCAGTATTTGTGTTTTTAAGGTGTGAGCACTGCAGAGTTTTTCGATGTTTAGCCCAGATATTAATTTTTCTCCTCTGAACAACAACGAAAACATCGCTGCAGGTATTAATCTGGCGGTGTGGCCCATCTAGCCCAGGCAGGATATCCAGCCCAGATATTAATTTTTTCAAGCTGAAAATGGCTAGCCCAGCTATACTTTTTTAGGAATACCCGAGGCAAGGTCAAGTTTTATTCTCCTCACTTGGCTGCAAATCTTTCCTAGGAGGGATGCATTAGGCTTAATAAGAAAATGGGCTTTAAGAAATAATAAATGGGATGTAATTATAAAAACTAGGCAGTAACTATAAAAAAATGCACCAAACACGTGATTACTTTATAAAATATTATTTTTGGATATTAAAATTTCTAATTTCATTAATTGTTGCGAGCGCAATGTTTTGTTGGATTTTTACGTAATATAAGTTTATATTGAAATTGTATTTAATCTGACTAGAAATTTCGGGATAAAAATATTTTGGATCCCATCAAAATGTGGGAAATTTTATTGAATTCTTTTTTGAACGGTTGGTTGAAATGGGCTGTACTTTTAAAAAACTGTAAATGGGCTGTAGTAAATTCCATTAGAATTCAAAAATCGTCTACACATTCTTACAAATCTCAAATGGGCTATAAGTTCTCTGCCACACACTTCTGGCCTTACTAAGTTGACGTGTCCCCTTAAAAAACAGAGTTGACGCGTATGCAAGGCTTTGTCAACTTATAGTCAACACACGGTTCTAGCAGCAGTGGCCGTTGGATGTCCATCCAACGGATGCCGTGCTTCTTCTTCAATCTCGGATATTCTAGCTTCACCCGCCCAAAAAATGATTCCTCCCCCTGACATCTGGGGCACACCGTTTGAAGTCGACTGTGGGCCTACTAAGTTGACGTACCAAGGGCTTTGTCAACTTAGTCAATATAAATGATTCTAGCTGCAGTGACCGTACGATGTCCATTCAACGGCCGTCGTGCTTCTTCAACCTCTGGTCTTCTTGCTCTAGCCGCCCAAAGCAGCGCCGGTCGTGCCGCCTGCTCCTGTCTCCCGTGGCCGGCTGTGCTGCCGCGGAGGCCTCACCACCCCCTACTACTCCCACCGCTGGCCAGGCCATCCCTCCACTCACCCACACCCCCTGTTATTCTGCGGCGACGGCAGCAGAGCTGAACCAGTGAACACTCGTACTCCTCTCCGCGTGGGCATCCACTGCCGCGTCTTCCCCGGCTCTGCGTCGTCCCCTTCCTAGGCCTCGCCGTCGTCCACCGCCCTGGTGCTCTCGGTGCGGCGTGGTCAACGTGGTCAAGGAACGACTTCCATCGGACGTGGACTGTACGTGGAGAGGCTGACAGCTGGGTCCACGGCAGCCGCAAGGAAGTGCCTCCTTATTACGCGCAAAATAATTATTCCTCCACCTGACAGCGGGGACCCACCGAACGGGCCACCGTATTTCGTGAAAAAAATGATTCGCCCCCAGACTGCTGGGACCCACGAGCTACATCTTCACAAGCAAGGAAGTGCGTCCGAAAAAAAATTTATTCGCCCCCTGACTGCTGGGACCCACCAGCTACATCTTCGCACGCAAGGAAGTGCGTCTGAAAAAAACGATTCGCCCCCCGACTACTCGGACCCACCAGCTACACCTTCGCACGCAAGGAAGTGCGTCCGGGCAAAAAAAAACGATTCGCCCCCCTGACTGCTAGGACCCAGCAGCTACACCTTCGCACGCAAGGAAGTGCGTCCGGGCAAAACGATTCGCCCCCCTGACTGCTAGGACCCACCTGCTACATCTTCGCAGGCAAGGAAGTGCCTGACAGTCGGGACCCACCTGGTCGAAGCGTACGTAGCATTGTCATTCTAGTCGCGAATGTGTACGTACATACTGGTCGATGTAGAGGCGCGCACGTGTCGTAGTAGAGGCGCGCACGTAGCATGTACACGTACGTACAGCGGCCAGGGTGCAAGAAAGAAAATACGACCACGTATGTGTACATACGGGCAGGGTCTCGAACGCCTACTCGCGCATATGTATGGCCAGGGCTCGTGTACATGGCCGTGTCGGAACGGAGAAACAACATCATCGTTGTGTTCATGGGGAGGCAACGGAATGCGTCGTGTTCATGGGGAGGCAACGGAATGCGTCGTGTTCATGGAGAGGTAACAGAATGCGTCGTGTTCATCGGGAGGAAACGAAATGCGTCGTGTTCATCGGGAGGCAACAGAACGCGTGGGAGCCAACCGGCTGTGTCAGAACGGAATGCGTGGTCATGTTCATCGGGAGGGCTTGGATGGAACATGCGATGGAAACGAGGCCAGGCGTACCGCAGAACGGAGGAAACCGACCTCCTACGGTCGAAACGGGGGGTCCTGTTGATCGGGAGGGGTCTGGCATACCACAAAACGGAGGAAACAGACCTCCTACGGTCGAAATGGGGGTCCTGTTGATCGGGAGGGGTGTGGCGTACCGCAAAATGGACGAAACGGACCTCCTACGGTCGAAACGGGGGTCCTGTTCATTGGGAGGGGTGTGGCATACCGCAAAATGGGACTCCACGGGATATGTTCATCTCCACCGTCGACCTCCTCCAGCCTCCACGGGCTACCGTCGACCTCCTCTAGCCTCCATGGGCTCCTGTTCATCCATCCTCCACCGTACGCTACTCCACCGGCTACTGTTCAACCACCCCTCCACCGTCTACTGTTCATCCAGCCCTCCACACCACGGGGTCCTGTTCAACCACCCCTCCACGGGCACCCCTCCACCGTCTCCTGTTCATCCAGCCCTCCACACCACGGGGTCCTGTTCATCCAGAGGCAACGCCACCGCTCACTATTCATCCAAAACCCCCCGCAATGCTCACTGTTCATCCCAGAGGCAGCATCAATTGTCTTCAGTTAGCAGCAGTAGCGAAGGAATCGCTCGATCGGCTTCAGTTAACAGCCATCGATCGATCACTCGGGTTCAGTAACGCGTAGCCTGCAGTGCAATCACTCGGGATCAGTTAGATCCCAACGCCTTGCTCGGGTTCAATTAGAGCCAACGCCTCGCACACACACGCACGTACGTGTATGAGAGAAACGCGCATCGCTCGCACCCCGACCTCCCACCGTAACCGGGAACTCCCTGAAATTTTCCTCGCCCTCGCTTCTACCACGGTTTTTCCCTTCATGGACGACCCAAAGAATGTCATGCAGCTGCTTCTCCGGCCCGCCCAGGACGAAAAGCCCATTTTCTTTCATGATTTTTTTCCATAGAAGTAGGAGCCCACCACATCTATGATGATACCGGGTTTTGTCACAATTATCGTCATAGAAGTTTCATATGTATGACAGAAAAAAAATTCGTTCGGCCCAAAATGTCATGGATGTGTCTTTTTTTTGTAGTGTAGGGGCTGAGAGCGGGGAATTTTACATCCCACCCACCACCCACTTCATAGCCACTGTCGAACACTTAACTGACATGCTCAACTACGGCTCCGAAGACATCGATGGTATGGACGACGATGCCAAAGAGAAGCATGCCGAAAACCCGCCGTTTACCGGACGCTGGACGGCCACCTCTTCGTATGATGTGTACATGGTGGACACACCCAAAGATGGTAACCGTGATGATAAAGAAGATCCAGTCTAGAATAAACCTCCTGAGACACATCCAAATCACCAACGTCAGCGGCGCCGCTCTAAATCATGACATGGAAAAGACAGCTATACCGGCACAGGAGACGACAACACTCCAGACAATGCTGAAGACAAAGAAGAACCCATCGAGCCAACTTTCGAATAGGATGATCGGGAAGATGGGCAAGTTAGCCTTGACGAACAGGCCGTAAACAAAGACTCAGAGGACAGTAACTATCTCCTATTTTCCGAGGACGAGGCAAGCCTCGGTGACGAAGACTTTATCGTACCTGAGGAACCTCTCGAGCAGGAGCGCTTTAAGCGTCGGCTAATCGCCACTGCAAGGAGCCTGAAGAGGAAGCAGCAGCAGCTTCAAGCTGATCAAGATCTGCTCAACGATAGGTGGACTAATGTCCTGGAAACCAAGGAATACGGCCTCGAGCGCCCAACCAAAAGTTACCCGAAGCGTAAACTGCTACCACAATTTGACGACGAGGCCCTCGAGCCCACACCATCAACACGTAATGCGGCTGACCGACCACCTCATGGTCGGGAAAATGGCAACTCAAGTCGAACACCAGCCCATACTAACTCGCCGTAAAGGTAGAGATATAACAAATCGGAGATATACATATGACCTATGGCAAGACCTGGACAGTAAAGCAGGCCAGACCAGATCGATCTACGGATCGCGAGGGCACGCCCCGAGATGCGACGACGACTATCTAGCCGGACGTGACAAGCATAATCACGCCTGGGCCGAAAACCGCAGACGAGCTCCATCCGAGCTACGTCGCGACTTGGCCCGATATAGAGGCGCCGCACACCCCCTATGCTTCACTGATGAAGTAATGGAGCATGAATTCCTGAAAGGGTTCAAACCTATGAATATCGAATCATATGATGGAACAACCGATCCCGCAGTATGGATTGAAGACTTCCTTCTCCATACCCACATGGCCCGTGGCGACGATCTACATGCCATCAAATACCTCCCACTAAAATTAAAGGGACCAGCCCGGCATTGGCCAAACAGCCTCCCAGAAAACCTGGAAGACGCCTTTCGCGACAACCTCCAAGGCACATATGTCCGGCCTCCGGATGCCGATGACCTTGATACGTCTCCAACGTATCTATAATTTTTTATTGCTTCATGCTATATTATATTCTGTTTTGGATGTTTAACGGGCTTTATTATACACTTTTATATCATTTTTGGGACTAACCTATTAACCGGAGGCCCAGCCCAGAATTGCTGTTTTTTCCTATTTCAGTGTTTCGCAGAAAAGAATATCAAACGGAGTCCAAACGGAATGAAACCTTCGGGAACGTGATTTTCGGAACGAACGTGATCCAGAGGACTTGGACCCTACGTCAAGGAAGCAACCAGGAGGGCACGAGGTAGGGGGCGCGCCTACCCCCTGGGTGCGCCCTCCAACCTCGTCGGGCCCATGTTGCTCCACCGACGTACTTCTTCCTCCTATATATACATACGTACCCCCAAACCAATAGAGGCATCCACGAAAACCTAATTCCACAGCCGCAACCTTCTGTACCCGTGAGATCCCATCTTGGGGCCTTTTTTAGGTGTCTGCCGGAGGGCATTGATCACGGAGGGCTTCTACATCAACACCATAGCCTCTCCGATGATGTGTGAGTAGTTTACCTCAGACCTTCGGGTCCATAGTTATTAGCTAGATGGCTTCTTCTCTCTCATTGGATCTTAATACAAAGTTGTTGGAAATATGCCCTAGAGGCAATAATAAAAGGATTATTATTATATTTCCTTGTTCGTGATAATTGTCTTTTATTCATGCTATAATTGTATTATCCGGAAATCGTAATACACGTGTGAATACATAGACTACTATATGTCCCTAGTGAGCCTCTAGTTGACTAGCTCGTTGATCAACAGATAGTCATGGTTTCTGACTATGGACATTGGATGTCGTTGATAACGGGATCACATCATTAGGAGAATGATGTGATGGACAAGACAATCCTAAGCATAGCACAAGATCGTGTAGTTTGTTTGCTAGAGCTTTTCCAATGTCAAGTATCTTTTCCTTAGACCATGAGATCGTGTAACTCCCGGATACCGTAGGAGTGCTTTGGGTGTACCAAAGCGTCACAACGTAATCGGGTGACTATAAAGGTGCACTACAGCTATCTCCGAAAGTGTACATTGGGTTGTCACCGGATCGAGGCTGAGATTTGTCACTCCGTATTACGGAGAGGTATCCTTGGGCCCTTTCGGTAATGCATCATCATAATGAGCTCAAAGTGACCAAGTGTTTGGTCACGGATCATGCATTACTGATGCGAGTAAAGTGACTTGCCGGTACCGATATTGAACGAGGTATTGGGATACCGACGATCGAATCTCGGGCAAGTAACATACCGATTGACAAAGGGAATTGTATACGGGGTTGCTTGAATCCTCGACATCGTGGTTCGTCCGATGAGATCATCGAGGAGCATGTGGGAGCCAACATGGGTATCCATATCCCGCTGTTGGTTATTGACCGGAGAGCCGTCTCGGTCATGTCTGCATGTCTCCCGAACCCGTAGGGTCTACACACTTAAGGTTCGGTGACGCTAGGGTTGTATGAATATGAGTATGCAGCAAACCGAATGTTGTTTGGAGTCCCGGATGAGATCCCGGATGTCAGGAGGAGTTACGGAATGGTCCGGAGGTAAAGAATTATATATAGCAAGTGCGGTTTCGGCCATCGGGAAAGTTTCGGGTTCACCCGGTATTGTACCGGGACCACCAGAAGGGTCCCGGGGGTCCATCGGGTGGGGCCACCTATCCCGGAGGGCCCCGTGGGCTGAAGTGGGAGGGGAACCAGCCCCTAGTGGGCTTGTGCACCCCCCCTTGGCCCCCTCTGCACCTAGGGTTGAAAACCCTAGGGTGGGGGGCGCACCCCACTTGCCTTGGGGGGCACTCCACCCCCCCTGGCCGCCGCCCCCTTGGGAGATTCCCATCTCCAGGGCCGGCGCCCCCCAGGGGGCCTATATAAAGGAGGGGGGAGGGAGGGCAGCCGCACCTAAGTCTTGGCGCCTCCCTCCCCCTGCTACACCTCCTCCTCCTCCCGTAGTTGCTTGGCGAAGCCCTGCCGGAGCCCTGCTGCATCCACCACCATGTCGTCGTGCTGCTGGATCTTCATCAACGTCTCCTTCCCCCTTGCTGGATCGAGACGGAGGAGACGTCACGCTGACTGTACGTGTGTTGATCGCGGAGGTGGCGTCCGTTCGGCGCTAGGATCTCCGGTGATTTGGATCACGACGAGAACGACTCCCTCAACCCCGTTCTCTTGAACGCTTCCGCACGCGATCTACAAGGGTATGTAGATGCTTCTCTCTCTCTCGTTGCTAGATGAACTCATATATGGATCTTGGTGAACGTAGAAAATTCTATTTTATGCAACGTTCCCCAACAGTGGCATCATGAGCCAGGTTTATGCGTAGTTCTCTATTGCACGAGTAGAACACAATTTGTTGTGGGCGTAGATGTTGTCAACTTTCTTGCCGCTACTAGTCTTATTTTTCTTCAGCGGTATTGTGGGATGAAGCGGCCCGGACCGACCTTACACGTACGCTTACGTGAGACAGGTTCCACCGATTGACATGCACTAGATGCATAAGGTGGCTAGCGGGTGTCTGTCTCTCCCACTTTAGGTGGAGCGGATTCGACGAAAAGGGTCCTTATGAATGGTAAATAGAAGTTGACAAATCACGTCATGGCTCTTTCGTAGGTAGGAAAACGTTCTTGCTAGAACCCTATTGCAGCCACGTAAAAGATGCAACAACAATTAGAGGACGTCTAACTTGTTTTTGCAGCAATTGCCTTGTGATGTGATATGGCCAAAAGTTGTGATGTATGATGAATGATATATTGTGATGTATGAGATCATGTTCCTATAATAGGAATCATGACTTGCACGTCGATGAGTATGACAACCGGCAGGAGCCATAGGAGTTGTCTTAATTATTGTATGACCTGCGTGTCATTGATTCAACGCCATGTAATTACTTTGCTTTATCGCCAAACCGTTAGCTATAGTAGTAGAAGTAATAGTTGGCGAGCAACTTCATGGAGACACGATGATGGAGATCATGATGATGGAGATCATGGTGTCATGCCGGTGACAAGATGATCATGGAGCCCCGAAGATGGATATCAAAAGGAGCTATATGATATTGGCCATATCATGTCACTACTATATAATTGCATGTGATGTTTATTATGTTTATGCATCTTGTTTACTTAGAACGACGGTAGTAAATAAGATGATCCCTTATAATAATTTCAAGAAACAGTTCTCCCTAACTGTGCGCCGTTGCTAAAGTTCGTCGTTTCGAAGCACCACGTGATGATCGGGTGTGATAGATTCCTACGTTCACATACAACGGGTGTAAGACAGTTTTACACATGCAAAACACTTAGGTTAACTTGACGAGCCTAGCATGTACATACATGGCCTCGGAACACAAGAGACCGAAAGGTCAAACATGAGTTGTATGGAAGATACGATCAACATGGAGATGTTCACCGACGATGACTAGTCCGTTTCATGTGATGATCGGACACGGCCTAGTCGACTCGGATCATATAACACTTAGATGACTAGAGGGATGCCAAATCTGAGTGGGAGTTCATTATATAATTTGATTAGATGAACTTAATTATCATGAACATTAGTCTAAAATCTTTTCAAAATGTCTTGTAGATCAAATGGCCAACTCTCATGTCACCATGAACTTCAACGCGTTCCTAGAGAAAACCAAGCTGAAAGATGATGGCAGCAACTATTCGGACTGGGTCCTAACACGAGGATCATCCTCATAGCTGCCAAGAAACAATATGTCCTAGAAGCACCGCTAGGTGAAGCACCCATCGAGAGAACCAAGGCGTTATGAGCGCTTGGCGATCACGTCTTGATGATTACTCCCTCGTTCGATGCGGCATGCTTTTCAGCTTATAACCGGGGCTCCAATATCGTTTTGAGCATCACGGAGCATATGAGATGTTCGAGGAGCTGTAAATGGTTTTCCAAGCTCATTCCGGGTTCGAGAGATATGAAGTCTCTGACAAGTTCTATAGTTGTAAGATGGAGGAAAATAGTTACATCGGTGAGCACATACTCAAAATGTCAGGTTGCACAACCGCTTTGTCCCAGTGGACATAAACCTCCCGGACGAGGCGGTAATTGTGAGAATCCTTGATCGCTCCCACCGAGCTACAAGAGCTTTGTGATGAACTACAATATGTAGGGGATGGTGAAAACTATTCTGAAGTATTTTCAATCTTTGAAGTCGAGAGGTAGAAATCAAGAAAGAACATCAAGTGTTGATGGTCAATAAAACCACTAAGTTCAAGAAGGGAAGGATAAGAAGAACTTCAAGAAGGACGGCAAGGATGTTGCGGCGCCCGTAAGCCGATTGCCGGAAGAAGTCAAAGAATGGACCCAAGCACGAGGCCGAGTGCTTTTTATTGCAAAGGGAAGGGTCCTTTGGAAGCGGAACTGCCCCAAATACTTAGCGCATAAGAAGGCCGGCAACACTAAAGGTATATTTGATATACATGTAATTGATGTGTACCTTACGATTACTCGTAGTAACTCCTGGGTATTTGACACCGGTTTCGATGCTCATATTTGTAACTCACAGAAGCAGCTGCGGAATAAACGGAGACTGGCGAAGGACGAGGTGACGATGCGCGTCGGGAATGGTTCCAAGGTCGATGTGATCGCCGTCGGCATGCTACCTCTACATTTACCTACGGGATTAGTTTTAAACCTCAATAATTGTTATTTAGTGCCAAGTTTGAGCATGAACATTGTATCAGGATCTCGTTTAATACGAGATGGCTACTCATTTAAATCCGAGAATAATGGTTGTTCTATTTATATGAGAGATATGTTTTATGGTCATGCTCCGATGGTCAATGGTTTATTCTTAATGAATCTCGAGCGTAATGTTACACATATTCATAGTGTGAATACCAAAAGATGTAAAGTTGATAACGATAGTCCCACATACTTGTGGCACTTCCGCCTTGGTCACATTGGTGTCAAGCGCATGAAGAAGCTCCATGCTGATGGACTTTTAGAGTCTCTCGATTATGAATCATTTGACACATGCGAACCATGCCTTATGGGAAAAATGACCAAGACTCCGTTCTCCGGAACAATGGAGCGAGCAACCAACTTATTGGAAATCATACATACCGATGTGTGTGGTCCAATGAGCGTTGAGGCTCGCGGAGGATATCGTTATGTTCTCACTCTCACCGATGACTTGAGTAGATATGGGTATGTCTACTTGATGAAACACAAGTCTGAGACCTTTGAAAAGTTCAAGGGATTTCAGAATGAGGTAGAGAATCAACGTGACCAAAAATAAAGTTCTTACGATCAGATCGTGGAGGAGAATATTTAAGTCACGAATTTGGTACACACTTAAGGAAATGTGGAATCGTTTCACAACTCACGCCGCTGGAACACCTCGGTAATCGGTGTGTCCGAACGTCGTGTCGCACTCTATTGGATATGGTGCGATCTATGATGTCTCTTATTGATTTACCGCTATCATTTTGGGGATACGCTCTAGAGACAACTACATTCACTTTAAATAGGGCACCGTCTAAATCCGTTGAGACGACACCGTATGAATTATGGTTTGGGAAGAAACCTAAGCTGTCGTTTCTAAAAGTTTGGGGATGCGATGCTTATGTCAAGAAACTTCAACCTGAAAAGCTCGAACCCAAGTCGGAAAAATGCGTCTTCATAGGATACCCCAAGGAAACCATTGGGTATACCTTCTACCTTAGATCCGAAGGCAAGATCTTTGTTGCCAAGAACGGATCCTTTTACGGAAAAAGAGTTTCTCTCAAAAGGAGTAAGTGGAAGGAAAGTAGAACTCGATGAAGTACTACCTCTTGAACCGGAAAGTAGTGCAGCACAGGAAAATGTTCCTGTGGTGCCTACACCTACTGGAGAGGAAATTAATCATGATGATCAAGGTACTTCGGATCAAGTTGCTACTGAACTTCAGAGGGTCCACAAGGACACGTTCCACACCAGAGTGGTATGGCAACCCTGTCCAGGAAATCATGTTGTTAGACAACGGTGAACCTTCGAACTATGAAGAAGCGATGGCGGGCCCAGATTCCAACAAATGGCTTGAAGCCATGCAATCCGAAATAGGATCCATGTATGAAAACAAAGTATGGACTTTGACAGACTTGCCCGATGATCGTGACGATAGAAAACAAATGGATCTTTAAGAAGAAAACGGACGCGGATGGTAATGTTACCATCTATAAAGCTCGACTTGTCGCTAAGGGTTATCGGCAAGTTCAAGGGGTTGACTACGATGAGACTTTCTCTCCCGTAGCAAAGCTGAAGTCCATCCGAATCATGTTAGCAATTGCCGCATACTATGATTATGAGATATGGCAAATGGACGTCAAAACGGCATTCCTTAACGGCTATCTTAAGGAAGAACTGTATATGATGCAGCCGGAAGGTTTTGTCGACCCTAAGAATGCTAACAAGGTATGAAAGCTCCAGCGATCCATTTATGGGCTGGTGCAAGCATCTCGGAGTTGGAACATTCGCTTTGATGAGATGATCAAAGCGTTTGGGTTTATCTTGAGACTTATGGAGAAGCCTGCGTTTACAAGAAAGTGAGTGGGAGCTCTGTAGCATTTCTCATATTATATGTAGATGACATACTTTTGATGGGAAATGATATAGAACTTTTGGACAACATTAAGGCCTACTTGAATAAGAGTTTTTCAATGAAGGACCTTGGAGAAGCTGCTTACATATTAGGCATCAAGATCTATAGGGATAGATCAAGACGCCTCATAGGTCTTTCACAAAGCACATACCTTGATAAGATATTGAAGACGTTCAAAATGGATCAGTCCAAGAAAGGGTTCTTGCCTGTATTACAAGGTGTGAAATTGAGCTCGGATCAATGTCCGACCACGGCAGAGGATATAGAAGAGATGAGTGTCATCCCCTATGCATCAGCCATAGGGTCTATTATGTATGCCATCTTGTGTACCGGACCTGATGTAAACCTTGCCGTAAGTTTGGTAGGAAGGTACCAAAGTAATCCCGACAAGGAACACCGGACAATGGTCAAGAATATCCTGAAGTTCCTGAAAAGGACTAAGGACATGTTTCTCGTTTATGGAGGTGACGAAGAGCTCGTCGTAAAGGGTTACGTCGACGCTAGCTTCGACACTGATCTGGATGACTCTAAGTCACAAACCGGATACATGTATATGTTGAATGGTGGAGCTGTAAGTTGGTGCAGCTGCAAGAAGAGCGTCATGGCGGGATCTACATGTGAAGCGGAGTACATGGCAGCCTCGGAGGCAGCGCATGAAGCAATTTGGGTGAAGGAGTTCATCACCGACCTAGGAGTCATACCCAATGCGTCGGGGCCGATCAAACTCTTCTGTGACAACACTGGAGCTATTGCACTTGCCAAGGAGCCCAAGTTTCACAAGAAGACCAGGCACATCAAGCGTCGCTTCAACTCCATTCGTGAAAATGTTCAAGATGGATACATAGAAATTTGCAAAGTGCATACGGATCTGAATATCGCAGATCCGTTGACTAAACCTCTTCCGCGAGCAAAACATGATCAACACCAGAACTCTATGGGTGTTCGATTCATCACAATGTAACTAGATTATTGACTCTAGTGCAAGTGGGAGATGATTGGAAATATGCCCTAGAGGCAATAATAAAAGGATTGTTATTATATTTCCTTGTTCGTGATAATTGTCTTTTATTCATGCTATAATTGTATTATCCGGAAATCGTAATACACGTGTGAATACATAGACTACTATATGTCCCTAGTGAGCCTCTAGTTGACTAGCTCGTTGATCAACAGATAGTCATGGTTTCCTGACTATGGACATTGGATGTCATTGATAACGGGATCACATCATTAGGAGAATGATGTGATGGACAAGACCCAATCCTAAGCATAGCACAAGATCGTGTAGTTTGTTTGCTAGAGCTTTTCCAATGTCAAGTATCTTTTCCTTAGACCATGAGATCGTGTAACTCCCGGATACCGTAGGAGTGCTTTGGGTGTACCAAACGTCCACAACGTAATCGGGTGACTATAAAGGTGCACTACAGCTATCTCCGAAAGTGTCTCATTGGGTTGTCACGGATCGAGGCGGATTTGTCACTCCGTATTACGGAGAGGTATCATCGGGCCCACTCGGTAATGCATCATCATAATGAGCTCAAAGTGACCAAGTGTTTGGTCACGGGATCATGCATTACGGATGCAGTAAAGTGACTTGCCGATAGCGAGATTGAGCGAGGTATTGGGATACCGATGATCGAATCTCGGGCAAGTAACATACCGATTGACAAAGGGAATTGTATACGGGGTTGCTTGAATCCTCGACATCGTGGTTCGTCCGATGAGATCATCGAGGAGCATGTGGGAGCCAACATGGGAATCCAGATCCCGCTGTTGATTATTGACCGGAGAGCCGTCTCGGTCATGTCTGCATGTCTCCCGAACCCGTAGGGTCTACACACTGAAGGTTCGGTGACGCTAGGGTTGTATGAATATGAGTATGCAGCAAACCGAATGTTGTTCGGAGTCCCGGATGAGATCCCGGACATCACGAGGAGTTAGGAATGGTCCGGAGGTAAAGAATTATATATAGGAAGTGCGGTTTGACCATCGGGAAAGTTTCGGGTCACCCGACATCGCATCGAGACCACCGGAAGGGTCCCGGGGGTCCACCGGGTGGGGCCACCTATCTCGAAGGGCCCCGTGGGCTGAAGTGGGAGGGGAACCAGCCCCTAGTGGGCTGGTGCGCCCCCCCTTGGGCCCCCCTGCGCCTAGGGTTGAAAACCCTAGGGTGGGGGCGCACCCCACTTGCCTTGGGGGGCACTCCACCCCTGCCGCCGCCCTTGGGAGATTCCCATCTCCAGGCAGGCGCCCCAGAGGGCCTATATAAAGGAGGGGGGAGGGAGGGGAGCCGCACCTAAGTCTTGGCGCCTCCCTCTCCCTGCTACACCTCCTCCTCCTCCCGTAGTTGCTTGGCGAAGCCCTGCCGGAGCCCTGCTGCATCCACCACCACGTCGTCGTGCTGCTGGATCTTCATCAACCTCTCCTTCCGCCTTGCTGGATCAAGACGGAGGAGACGTCACGCTGACCGTACGTGTGTTGAACGCGGAGGTGCCGTCCATTCGGCGCTAGGATCTCCGGTGATTTGGATCACGACGAGAACGACTCCCTCAACCCCGTTCTCTTGAACGCTTCCGGACGCGATCTACAAGGGTATGTAGATGCTTCTCTCTCTCTCTCTCTCTCTCTCTCTCTCTCTCTCTCTCTCTCTCTCTCGTTGCTAGATGAACTCATAGATGGATCTTTGTGAACGTAGAAAATTCTATTTTATGCAACGTTCCCCAACAAAATTTCGCCACGATTCTCGTGGAGATCTATTCGATGTAATCTTCTTTTGCGGTGTGTTTGTTGAGACCGATGAATTGTGGGTTTATGATCAAGTTTATCTATGAACAATATCTGAATCTCCTCTGAATTCTTTTATGTATGATTGGTTATCTTTGCAAGTCTCTTTGAATTATCCGTTTGGTTTGGCCTACTAGATTGATCTTTCTTGCAATGGGAGAAGTGCTTAGCTTTGGGTTCAATCTTGCGGTGTCCTTTCCCAGTCACAGTAGGGGCAGCAAGGCACGTGTTATATTTTTGCCATCGAGGATAACAAGATGGGGTTTATATCATATTGCATGAGTTTATCCCTCTACATCATGTCATCTTACTTAAAGCGTTACTCTGTTCTTTTGAACTTAATACTCTAGATGCATGCTGGATAGCGGTCGATGTGTGGAGTAATAGTAGTAGATGCAGGCAGGAGTCGGTCTACTTATCTCGGACGTGATGCCTATATACATGATCATACCTAGATATTCTCATAACTATGCTCAATTCTGTCAATTGCTCAACAGTCTCGAGAGCCACTAGTGAAACCTATGGCCCCCGGGTCTATTTTCCATCATACAAATCTTCCAACAAGCTATTTTTATTGCCTTACTTTGCATATTTATCATAAAAATACCAAAAATATTATCTTATCATATCTATCAGATCTCACTCTCGTAAGTGACCGTTGAGGGATTGACAACCCCTTTATCGCGTTGGTTGCGAGGTTCTTGTTTGTTTGTGTAGGTGCGAGGGACTCGTGCATGGTCTCCTACTAGATTGATACCTTGGTTCTCAAAAACTGAGGGAAATACTTACGCTACTTTACTGCATCACCCTTTCCTCTTCAAGGGAAAACCAACGCAGTGCTCAAGAGGTAGCAAGAAGGATTTCTGGCGCCGTTGCCGGGGAGATCTACACCAAGTCAAGTCAAGTCAAGACATACCAAGTACCCATCACAAACTCATCTCCCTCGCATTACATTATTTTCCATTTGCCACTCGTTCACCCTTGCCGTTTTATTCGCCCTCCTTCCGTTCGATCTTGTGTTACCTTGTGCCTTCTTTTTGCTTGCATCTTCGCTTGCTAAATTTTTATGGATCCTCATCCACTTGCTAATCTCTTTAAGAGATCCAATTATGATGAACCAATTTCTAGTGATTTGAGTGCACTAGATTATCTTTATGAGGTTTTGCTTGAAATTCGTGAATCCGAAAATTGTGATGAAGAAATTTATGAAGAGATTCATGATAGCCCCTTGAATAAAAAGCATGATTGCAATGATTTTACTATAAATTCTCTTGATGTCAATTATGCTAATAATATGCAAAACCCTAAGCTTGGGGATGCTAGTTTTGCTATGTCTACTACTTTTTGCAATGATCATGATTGGCGTGATTCTTCTTTTGATCTTGAAAATTTATTTAAGCCCCATGATGAATATGAGGTTGATAATAATTTTTGCAATAATATTGAAAGTGGGTTTGTAAGAGTGTCAACTTTAGATCCCACATATTTGGAGAATGTTCAATCTTGTGGTATTTTTGATAAAAGTGGGTTTGGAGAGGTCATAACTTTAGTTAATGTTAATCCCACTATTTTGGGAGAGTGTCAACTTTGCATGCTTGTGGATTGTGTTGGAAATATTTATTGTGATAGCTATATTGTTAAATTTTCTTATGATCCTACATGTAATTATTATGAGAGAGGAAAATATGGTTATAGAAATTTTCATGTTACTAAATTACCTCTCGTTATGTTGAGATTGCTATCGTTCCTTTCCGCTTCCTTGCATATGCTAGTTTTTGCTTGCTATGATAATTTGTTTTTCTATAAGATGCCTATGCATAGGAAGTATGTTAGACTTAGATGTGTTTGTCACGTGTTTCATGATGCTCTCTTCGCGCTTCAATTCATGTCTTCTATGTGAGCATCATTAAAACTATCAATGCCTTGCTAAAAGGCTTTAAAGAAAAGCGCTTGTTGGGAGGCAACCCAATTTTATTTTACATTTTTGCTTTTTTCTTCTGTTTAGGAATAAATATTTTATCTAGCCTCTGGTTAGAATTTTTTTTATGTTTTAATTAGTGTTTGTGCCAAGTTAAACCTATATGATCTTCTTGGATGATAGTTATTTGATCTTGCTGAAAATTCCAGAAACTTTCTGTTCACGAAAACAATTGTTAAAAATCACCAGAACGTGATAAAATAGTGATTCCAATGGCTGTTCATAAATAAACAAATTGTCTAGGTCGTCCTATTTTTTCTGAATTTTTTGAATTCCAGAAGTTTCCGTTAGTTACATATTACTACAGATTGTTCTGTTTTTGACAGATTCTGTTTTTCGTGTGTTGTTTGCTTATTTTGATGAATCTATGGCTAGTAAAATAGTTTATAAACCATAGAGAAGTTGGAATAAGTATGTTTAACACCAATATAAATAAAGAATGAGTTCATTGCAGTACCTTGAAGTGGTGTTTTGTTTTCTTTCGCTAACGGAGCTCACGAGATTTTCTGTTAAGTCTTGTGTTGTGAAGTTTTCAAGTTTTGGGTAAAAGATTTGATGGATTATGGAACAAGGATTGGCAAGAGCCTAATCTTGGGGATGCCCATGGCACCCCAAAATAATCTAAGGACACCAAAAAGCCAAAGCTTGGGGATGCCCTAGAAGGCATCCCCTCTTTCGTCTACTTCCATCGGTAACTTTACTTGGAGCTATATTTTTATTCACCACATGATATGTGTTTTGCTTGGAGCATCTTGTATTATTTGAGTATTCATTTGATAGTTTGCCACAATCATCCTTTCTGTACACACCTTTTGAGACAGACACACTTGATTCGGGATTTGTTAGAATACTCTATGTGCTTCACTTATATCTTTTGAGCTATATAGTTTTTGCTCTAGTGCTTCACTTATATCTTTTAGAGCACAGTGGTGGATTTGTTTTATAGAAACTATTGTTATCTCATGCTTCACTTATATTATTTTGATATTCCTACAAAACAGCGTGGTAATTTGCTTTAATTATGATAGGCATTCAAGATTAGTAAAAAAAAATCTTATGAGTGTGTTGAATACTATGAGAAGTTTGATGCTTGATAATTGTTTTGAGATATAAAGATGGTGATATTAGAGTCATGCTAGTTGAGTAGTTGTGGATTTGAGAAATACTTGTGTTAAAGTTTGTGATTCCCATAGCATGCACATATGGTGAACTGTTATGTGATGAAGTCGGAGCATGATTTATTTATTGATTGTCTTCCTTATGAGTGGCCGGCGGGGACGAGCGATGGTATTTTCCTACCAATCTATCCCCCTAGGAGCATGCACGTAATACTTTGCTTTGGTAACTTGTAGATTTTTGCAATAAGTATATGAGTTCTTTATGACTAATGTTGAGTCCATGGATTATACGCACTCTCTTCCTTCCACCATTGCTAGCCTCTCTAATACCGCACACTTTTCGCCGGTATCATACACCCACCATATACCTTCCTCAAAACATCCACCATACCTACCTTCATGGCATTTCCATAGCCATTCCTAGATATATTTCCATGCAACTTACCACCGTTCCGTTTACTAAGACACACTCCATAATTGTCATATTGCCTCGCATGATCATGTAGTTGACATCGTATTTGTGGCAAAGCCACCGTTCATAATTCTTTCATATATGTCACTCTTGATTCATTGCATATCCCGGTACACTGCCAGAGGCATTCACATAGAGTCATATTTTGTTCTAAGTATTGAGTTGTAATTGTTGAGTTGTAAGTAAATAAAAGTGTGATGATCATCATTTTTAGAGCATTGTCCCAAGTGAGGAAAGGATGATGGAGACTATGATTCCCCCATAAGTCAGGATGAGACTCCGGATTAAAAAAAAGAGGCCATAAAAAAAAGAGAAAAGGCCCAAATAAAAAACATGAGAGAAAAAGAGAGAAGGGACAATGTTACTATCCTTTTACCACACTCGTGCTTCAAAGTAGCACCATGATCTTCATGATAGAGAGTCTCCTATGATATCACTTTCATATACTAGTGGGAATTTTTCATTATAGAACTTGGCTTGTATATTCCAATGATGGGCTTCCTAAAAATGCCCTAGGTCTTCGTGAGGAAGCGAGTTGGATGCACACCCACTTAGTTTCTTTGTTGAGCTTTCATATACTTATAGCTCTAGTGCATCCGTTGCATGGCAATCCCTACTCGCTCACATTGATATCTATTAATGGGCATCTCCATAGCCTGTTGATATGCCTAGTTGATGTGAGACTATCTTCTCCTTCCTTTTGTCTTCTCCAAAACCACCATTCTATTCCACATATAGTGCTATGTCCATGGCTCACGCTCATGTATTGCATGAAGATTGAAAAAGTTTGAGAACACCAAAAGTATGAAACAATTGCTTGGCTTGTCATCGGGGTTGTGCATGATTTAAATACTTTGTGTGGTGAAGATAGAGGATAGCTAGACTATATGATTTTGTAGGGATAACTTTCTTTGGCCATGTTATTTTGAGAAGACATAATTGCTTAGTTAGTATGCTTGAATTATTATTATTTTTATGTCAATATTAAACTTTTGTCTTGAATCTTTCGGATCTGAATATTCATACCAAAAATAAGAGAATTACATTGAAAATTATGGCAAGTAGCATTCCGCATCAAAAATTCTGTTTTTATCATTTACCTACTCGAGGACGAGCAGGAATTAAGCTTGGGGATGCTTGATACGTCTCCAACGTATCTATAATTTTTGATTGCTTCATGCTATATTATATTCTGTTTTGGATGTTTAACGGGCTTTGTTATACACTTTTATATCATTTTTAGGACTAACCTATTAACCGGAGGCCCAACCCAGAATTGCTGTTTTTTGCCTATTTCAGTGATTCGCAGAAAAAGAATATCAAACGGAGTCCAAACGGAATGAAACCTTCGGGAACATGATTTTCAGAACGAATGTGATCGAGAGGACTTGGACCCTACGTCAAGGAAGCAACCAGGAGGGCACAAGGTAGGGGGCGCGCCTACCCCCTGGGCGCGCCCTCCACCCTCGTGGGGCCCACGTTTCTCCACCGACGTACTTCTTCCTCCTATATATACCTACGTACCCCCAAACCAACAGAGGCATCCACGAAAACCTAATTCCACCGCTGCAACCTTCTGTACCGTTGAGATCCCATCTTGGGGCCTTTTCCGACGTCCTGCCGGAGGGGGCATTGATCACGGAGGGCTTCTACATCAACACCATAGCCTCTCCGATGATGTGTGAGTAGTTTACCTCAGACCTTCGGGTCCATAGTTATTAGCTAGATGGCTCCTTCTCTCTCGTTGGATCTCAATACAAAGTTCTCCATGATTCTCGTGGTGATCTATTCGATGTAATCTTCTTTTGCGGTGCGTTTGTTGAGACCGGTGAATTGTGTGTTTATGATCAAGTTTATCTATGAACAATATTTGAATCTCCTCTGAATTCTTTTATGTATGATTGGTTATCTTTGTAAGTCTCTTCGAATTATCAGTTTGGTTTGGCCTACTAGATTGATCTTTCTTGCAATGGGAGAAGTGCTTAGCTTTGGGTTCAATATTGTGGTGTCCTTTCCTAGTGACAGTAGGGGCAGCAAGGCACGTATTGTATTGTTGCCATCGAGGATAACAAGATGGGGTTTATATCATATTGCATGAGTTTATCCCTCTACATCATGTCATCTTACTTAAAGCATTACTCTGTTCTTTTGAACTTAATACTCTAGATGCATGCTGGATAGCGGTCGATGTGTGGAGTAATAGTAGATGCACGCAGGAGTCGATCTACTTAAGATGCGGTCCCACACTATGGCTATCTAAAGCTTAAGATGCCTGGTCCACACGGCATCATAACAATCAAAGGAAACACAGAACACCCCCTCCATTCCGAAGAGTATACCACGACCATCACAACCAAAGTACAAAGTGGCCTCGTTAAACAGCATACCTCATCGGCCATTAAGCCACTGGCCTCTATTACACAAGACCGGTCAATTTTAGAGCTGGATTAGCAGCTCCGCCTCCGTCGTTCGCCGCATATACCCACGAAGTTCACATCGGGCATGCATAATTATGCAGTAAAAACACCTTGGTCATCGGCGGAGGCATAACACGGACAGGCTTACAGCACGGTTCGTCCTCCCACAGCTTTTCTGCCTTGCTTCTAACTGTTTCTTATCTTTCTTTACAGATGAATCAAAACCTGTTCGTCCTATGGACCTGCAAGGACTCTTTCGGAGCCCAGTTTTGTCCAGGCAACCAAAGATTGTTCCTTTTAAGGAATCATCTTCGCTAAGGGAAAGGCAGCGCAGACGTGCGATAGGAGGTCCAAAAGATTTTTTGTGGACCAAACACTCTATTTAAAACCTGGATATAGCCTTTTTCCTCAGCCTTTGACCCTTGGTATGTAAAATGACCTGGGAAGGGGTGTTATAATCTGTAAGATTGCATTCGACGTATCAATCAGATTCCAGTGAACATAATCCGCCTTGAGTACTTACTTTTCCTCATAGAACTATATTTTACCTCTTCGGTGGTTTCACATAGACACCTCGGCACTAATCGCCAGGGGCTCGATACGGCAACATATTAGCTGCCAACATGTCCGAATAGCTCTACAACATACTTCGGTGTCACGAGTTTGGCATTATATGCATCAGCTCTGAATCATGTCTTTGGTTAATAGTTGGGTTGCCCGGCTCCTGCGCTTACTACCTTACGTTCCGCTCTATCGGCTAGTGTAGTAATGGGAGAACTACTGCGATTGTGTTTCTATTTCACCTAGTTATACACCTCAGTAGACAAAGCCGAAAACTTACTGTCATGATACGGCGAGAGCTGGTCAACCACTCGACGACTTATTAAAATCTTTTGTGATTTCTTCCGTGTAACACGAATGACCATTTATCGGTCACCTATGTAGCGCAGCTGTATTCGGATAAACGCGCACATACAAGGAGCTATATCGTAGACCCATCGTCAAACTCCTATGGCTAAGTGAAGGTGTTAAAGCCCTATAGTCCGATTGCCTAGTTCGTCGCACTGACACCTCCTTCAAGGACCAAGACATTGGGTCAAGTGTAGTCAGTCGCTACTCCGAACACCCCCGCATTATATGCGAGGGGGCTAAAGCCGATGACTGGCAAACTTCCAGATTACAGAAAAACGACCACACAGGAGGAAATACCTTTCAGGCAAAAGGCATAAATATAACACAGCCTTAATATATCATAATATTGTTATCAAAATTCCCATACATTTACTCAAACATAATATCTTTCGAGCAGTGACCCTCTATCAAGCGGGCGCCCTCTAGGACATCCTCAAAATATTGCTCCGGCGTGCGATGGTCCTTCCCCCCGGGCGAGCTCTTCGCTGCAACATCGGCGGCCTTCATTTTTGCCCAGTACGTCTTGACGCGGGCAAAGGCCATCCGTGCACCTTCAATGCACGCCGATTGCTTAACGGCGTCGATACACGGGACCGCATCAACAAGTCGCTGCACCAAACAAAAATAACTGTTCAGAATTGGCTCAGTTGGCCACAGCCGAACCACGACTTCCTTCATGGCAGCTCCGGACACCTTGTGGAGCTCGGCCCACTCGGCTATTTGTTCGTTCAGCAACGACGGATGCTCTGGCACCTTGAACTGTGACCAGAAAAGCTTCTCCATTGCACGTCCGTTGTCGGGGAGGCTGATCGTACCCACGAACACCTATGGGGCCGGCGGACCAGGCCCCTTGTGGTTCGGAGGGGGGCGGAGATCGCACGAAGAGTGGATCGAGGCGAGGCACACGAGCAGTTTACCCAGCTTCGGAGCTCTCCGGAGATAAAACTCCTCTTGCTGCTTGTTTTTTGTATTGTGTTCTTGCTAGGGAGCGATGCAAGCTACAAAACCTAGCGTGAGCGTATCTGGTCTCGAGTGAGTCGAATGAACCGAACCTGCTCTACGTTGCGCATGGGCCTCCTTTTATATGCTCAAGGGGTCTCCGACAGGTGGCAACATAGGCGAGGGTACAAATGTAAAAACAGGAGTTGGTACACCTACTCGAAAAGTGTATAGTGCAAAATACCTAACTCTGACGGCAAGGGACAAAAGCAATAAATGCCCGTCCTTTGTCGCCCAAAGCGATTACCTTGAGACCGTCAGGTGCGCCACCGCTCGCCATGATGGCAAGCTTGTCAGCGCCGCTTATCGCTGCTCTCCGCTGGCTGCACAGCCTCTTGACACGCGCGCATGGAATGATCCCATGGCGACACGTTGCTGGATGAGCTGGAGCGAAGACGCAGAGAGGTTGCTTGCCGCGGCAAGCGCCTTGCCGCGGCCGAATCCTTGTCGCGTCCGGAGGCTTGTCGCGCTCGAGCCTTCCGGCAAGCTCCTCTTGCCGGGCCCTGTCTTCTGCATGCCTTGAGTGGCCTTCCGGCAAGCTCCTCTTGCCGGGCCTTGTCTTCTTAGTCAAATACTTTGTTCTTGAATGGCTCCAAAGGAGCCACGGAGGATCTTGGCGGTGACCAGCAAACCACACGCCGGAGGCTGCAATCGTCCATGCAGGCACGGGATACTAGGGTACCCCAACTCTAGTACACCGACAGAGCCCCGGGCCTAGGCCGTGCAGTGCCGAAAAGTCTTTGTCGGGCCAGGCCCAAAAGCGATTGCACGGTCACACGCGGCCTCGATCACGTCGCACTTCGCCCGGACCCACCACGACCCCCACTAACGGCACGCACGAGCGTGGCGTCGTCTGCGAAGATCGTGGGCGTCGTGGGGGTTTCTTTATTGGGAAAAGCGGAACGTCCGCCCCCTCCCCCTCTTTATAAGCGGGGGAAACAAGGGCAGGCCATCCACTCCGCCATTGCTGTCTTGTCAAGAAAACCACCGCCGCTCCCCCTTCTTCTCCGGTCCAAGAGAGCAGCGCCCGCCCCTTTTGCCACAAGCGCACTCACCGTCGTCGGCCTCCTCCGCCGCCCTCGCCATGGCTCCGAAAGCCGACAAGGAGAAGGGCGTCAAGTCGGCCGAGGCGCAGTGGCTCGCGGCGCTGCGCAAGGAGCGGGCCATCTTCCCCCCTCAGCTCGGCGCAAAGGAGCTGCGGGATGTCTTCTACCTCTTTTGGTCGACGGAGACGCGTGCACATCCGCGCACGAAGGTACTCCCCGCCTCCGCCTCTGATTTGGCCCCAACTGGGTACCCCTTCTTTGCCCTTTTCTTCTATTGCGGGCTTTGCCCGCCCTTTTCCGAGTTCTTCTGCGATATCATGAACACATATGGCCTCCGCCTCCTTGATTTCACCCCCAACGCCGTCTTGACCATGGCAGTTTTCGCACACCTTTGCGAAAACTTTGTCGGGATCCACCCAAATGTGGCACTCTTCCGCCACTTCTTCGTGCCCCGCGTTGAGAGAGGAGAGCCACTTGGGAGGGATAGCTTGGGTCTCCAGGATCGGCAAGAAAGAAGCCTATCTGGAAGGGGAGTTCCGCAACAAGTGGGAGGAGTGGAGAGCCAATTGGTGTTGGGTCGTAGAGGAGAACCCGCAGCCCTTCACTGCCGTGCGCCAAACCCCAATAGTGCGCGGCAGAGATTGGAGTAACTTGGCACCGGAGGATGCTAGGTTGAAGATAGCTGTGACCCGGATTTTGCGCCTCAGGCTTGCGGACTAACCGTAAGGCGCGGTTGGCGTAGACTTCCTTCGCTGCCGCATCGCTTCCCTTGCGGGAGAGGAGGAGGCCTGCTTGGGAGTTCCAAAATGTGGCGGACATCATGAGGTTGCGCCTGGCCTGAACTGGAATTTCACCGTCTTGGAGCTGGATGCGATGCTGCTAGAGCTGTTCAAGAACGACCCCGATCACCCTGAGTGGTTTAGGTTGCCGAGGGGGGTCGTCCCATTATGCAACAACTCGGCGCTCGACCGCATCCGCGCCATGATGCCGTTGTGCGATTCCCATGGGTTCGTTCCAACCTAGCAGGAGCCCCCCGACGAGGTCGTGCAGCAGTTCTTCGACGACTTGGAAGAAGTGCCGATCCGGTCCGACGAGCAGAAAAAGCTCACTCGCGACACCACCGACGAGGAGATGGCGCGTATTGCCACCAGGGTGGAGGAGGCGGCAGCCGCTGCCCGGAGCCTTCTGCACACCGTGGAGGAGGCGGACGCTGAAGGCGGCAAGCCTTGCCGAGCGAAGGAGACCGGGCGAGACGAGCTTGTCGAGCCCGAGGCCGGGTCGAGTGGACCCGACGAGGGCGCTTCTTCTCCACCACCCAGCGACTTGCCGCCAGGAGCCCCCGGCTCCGCCCAAGAGGCGCTCTCCAAGGCCGGAGAGTCGAAGCGGCAGGTCGCCCACAGAAGGCCAGCAGCCTCTCTACCGCTGCAAGCGATGTTGCCGGGCGCCTCACCTTCTGCTGCGACCGGGCGGGATCTTCCCGAGCCACCGCCGACGCCTCCGCCAAGCGGCCAAGAGAGCCTACTCCCCCGCCTCGTCGCACCGGAGGCGAGCCGGAGTTTGACTTCTCCGCGCTCAGCTCCAAGGAGGAAGATGAAGAGTAAGCTCTTGAGATTGTGCTTGTATTGCTTGAATTTTATTGCTTCATCTTGAATCTAATGTGCTTCGTTCTGGACTCTTTCCTTTTCGTGACGCCGCCCAGAGCGTCGAAGAGGGCTAAGATCCCGGCGGTCGTCGTTGAGGACGATCCACCGTGGCAACAGAGGAGGCGTCTGAGACCCCTTGCCGGACCAAGAACCCTTCCTCAGAGCAGCCCCAAAGACAGCCCCCAAAGTAAGTGTGCGGCTTTCTCCTTCATTAGGTGTGCAGGGTGCTCCTTCTTCGTTGATACCTGATTGTTTGCTTGTGTAGGAGCAGAGCAGCCTCATCAGAGGGCTCGGAAGCCGCCCCCGAAATCCTGTCTGCTGCCACTACGCCGCCAAGGGAGGATTCTCCGGCAAGGGACCGCCCTCCGACAAGGGAGGCCACTCCAGCAAGGGAGGCCACCCCGGCAAGGGACAGCGCCAGTGACCCTCCAGTGGTCGAGGCCGTGGCTGCGGATCCCGTTCGTGTAATTTCCTTACACGAAAATCTCCCTTGGGCTTGTTTTCTTCTGTTTCTCTTTTGAACATTTGCTTGACTGCTCTTTCTTCGTCGACGCAGAGCCGATGGAGGTCGAGGTCGCCGCGAGGAGGAAGCGCCAAGGCAACACCGACGCAGGCCGTCGTCGTGGAAGAAGAGGCTGTCATTTGTGGAAGAAGAAGCCGTCCGCCGACGAGCCTGTCGGCGAGGAGGCCACCGAGGTTGCCGACGCATGAGCCGGGCGAGGGGTCGGGCGATCGTGACCGACGGCCCCTGAGGCCGCAGGGAGCGCCAGCGCCTGCACCGACAAATGACTCCCCAGCCGCTCTGGCTGCCAGTTCGAGGAGCCCCAGCCCGGCGCCTACCTGAAGGCCGGCGAGGGTGTCTTCATCAAGCTCCCCTGGGAACCGAGCTCCAGGGCGCCGGTCGAGGGAGAGACCTTCGACGGCGAGCTACTCGCCTCCGCTGGGCTGACGCTGGTGGATGCGCCAAGCAGCAGCGGCGAGTCTGAGGAGGAGCAGCTGCTGAAGAAGCTGCTGTCGCTCTACCGCGCCCGGCAAGCCAAGTTGGAGTCCCGGGAAGCACTTGTCGCGAGGGCAGGAGCGGACATGGAGAAGCGTGCAGAAGAGCTCCGGAGCACCAACCAAGAAACTCTCCGCGACGTAGCGTAAACGCTGGGGCAACTTGCAGAAGAGCGCACGGCCTTCATCCTTGAGAAGGCCGCAGCTGAGGAGGAGCAGCGGCTGGCTGCCGAGAAGCTCTCCGCACAGGAAAGCGAGCTGGCGCAGCGGAAGGTCAACCTGGACAGCCACGAAGAAGACCTTGCGCTGCCAGGAGTCACTTGGCAGGGCGCTTAAGGAAGCGGGCGATGCCGCCGCCGAGGCCGCCAAGGAAGAGTTGAAGGCGAAGGTGGCACAGCTGGAGGCCAGCCTCAAGAAGAGCGGCGAAGAGCTTGCTGCGCTCAAGCACGAAGCGCGAAGGACGCCTACACTCTTGGCGAGCTGCAGTCGTCTCACGATAGGGGCAAGGAGATCGATGCCGCCAAGGATTCCAAGGCGGATCTTGAGTTGAGCCGAGCACTCGACGCAGACGTTGGACGGCGCCAGAGAGCGGGAAGTGGGCCTGTTGGAGACAATCAAGGCCAAGGAGGAGCTGCTAGCGAACGTTGTCTCCACTCGTAGGCGCCTTGAGGGAGAGTGTGGAGCATCGGATCGAAGGTCTTGTGGACACCACTCACGACATCCACAACAAGTCGATGGAGCTGGGGATGGCGGACCTTGCATACTCCTCCGACGAGCATCTCCAACCCAGCGCCAAACTCAGTTTATTCTTCAAAGGCGTGGTACGGGCCTCCAGCCGACTTCGGAAGAGGTCCCGGCAGCTGGCCGAGGAATCACGCCCAGATCTGTGTGCAGGAGCCCTCGAGAAGGTGTTGATAAAGGTGGCCTTCCGCAATCCGGGCCTCAACCTTAACGGCGTCCTCAGATCCTTGCCGCCAGATGCCAACATGGAGGAGCTCAAAGCCCTTGTCGCACCCATTGTGGACAAGGTGAACAAGATCAAGCGGATTGATGGCGACCGCGTAGACTAGGCCGCCAATTTTATCTTTCCCTTGTCGCTGCTGATCATGTTTAGAACACTTTGTTAGATCAGCGACAAGTTATTTTGTAATATACTCTATCTTAGGCGATCAATGCAACGTTATTTCCTCTACTTGATTCCTTCCTTTGTAATGCGTTTACGCCCTCGCATTTAGGGGAACTTGTCGGTGCAGGCACCTTTGCCGCGAGCGCTGAGTGCGGAACGTCAGTAGCCTGCTGGCGGTGCCGCCCCCGACAAGCAACCTTGTCGCGACTAGCCGCAGCTCACTTAAGTTGTTGAGCGGACTCGAAACAAAGTAAGGGCGCGACTAGCTGCGAGTTGGTTCCTCTGCGCACAGGTTTTCCATACAAAGTACTCTCGTTCGAGGAAGATAACTTAAAAATTTAAAAATTGATTGCTCAAACTTTGGCAACTTAGCTTTTCTGTCTTTTGCTTCCCGATAAGGCTAGACTTCCTCGAGCGGTGCCTGGTCCATAGTATTATCTTCTCCTTCCCCACTGGTTAACTTGTGCGCGAGGGAGCCTTCCTTTCTTTGAGAAAAGAGGAAGAAGAGGAAATAAAGTTATGGAGCCGAGCGGCTCGATATTGCTTACCGGGTGTGGTTGCTGCACAAAGTGTTAGCCAAAACATGCAATAAAATGATGAAAGCATGAATTTGACAAGTTGTGCGCAACACATGAGATTTACAGATGCATCGGGTTCGCGCCTCGCTTTGTACAAAGGATTACATGCAACAGCGGCAAGACTTGTACAAAAGGTGGTTGCCGGAACGGGTTCCGGCAACCGCGCCCTATGGGTAAAACTTACGAAGATGCTCAATGTTCCAGGAGTTGCTCACTGGGATGCCATCTTCGGTCTCAAGGCGGAGAGCGCCAGGCCTAGTGACTCGTTTCACCCGATAAGGGCCTTCCCACTTTGGCGTCAACTTGTTTGAATTCTTGGCGGACTGAATGCGCCGAAGAACAAGGTCGCCTTTCCTCGAGACTTCCGCACTAACTTTGCAGCTATGGTAGCGACGCAAAGCTTGTCAGTAGCGAGCAGCTCGCATGACGGGCTGAAAGACGATCCTCCTCAAGGAGCAGCGTCATCTTGTCGCAGCTGCTCTTGCTCAAGCTCATCGTAAGCGAGCACTCGAGGCGCATCCGTATCACGAAGTTCCGTGGGGAGAACTGCTTCGCTCCATAGACTAGAGCAAAGGGTGTCCGCCAGTGGCTCGATTTGGCGTTGTCCTAATCGACCAAAGAACCACCGCAGCTCCTCGATCCAGCTTTCTTCCGCACTTGTGCAGCCCGTCGAAAGTTCTGGTCTTGAGCCCGCAGAAGACTTCAAAGATTTGCCCTCTCGCTTGACCGTTGCTTCTCGGGTGAGCAACGGAAGCAAAGCAGACCTTGGCGCCAAGATCTTGGACGTCTTGCATGAAGGTGCGACTCAGAATTGTGTGCCGTTGTCGGTGATGATCCTGTTAGGGATTCGAAACGGCAAACAATCGACCAAGAACTTGATCGCCGACCGTGCCGTCACCTTCCTCATCGCTTCCACTTCCGCCACTTTGTGAACTTGTCGATGGCGACATACAAGTACTCAAAGCCCCGACAGCTCGGGGAAAGGGCCGAGGATGTCGAGCCCCTGCACCAAAAAGGGCCGGGATAAAGGGATCGTCGAGAGCTTGAGCTGGCTGGTGTATCTGCTTGGAATGGAACCGCACGCTTCACACTTGGTTACTTGTGCAGTTGCATCCTCGGAGGGCTGTCGGCCGAAGAAACCTTGTCGGAAAGCTTTGCCGGCAAGTGCTCTCGCGCCAATGTGGTGACCACATATGCCTCCGTGTATCTCTCGCCAACAGCTTACATCCATCTTCCACAGGAATACACTTCAATTTCACACCGTTGAGTCTTCTTCGCATGCAGTATGTTGTCGACAAACTGGTACATACCGACTGCCGCTACTCTTTCCGCTTCTTCTTATTCTTCGGAAGTTCTCCGCTCAAGGAAAAGGACAATCGGCTGCGCCCATCTTTGGAGCTTGTGGCTCGACAACGAGGACTAAAGGCACATCTGCTGCTGCGGGAACGTCGGCTTCACGGCAAGAACTCGCGGCTCTCCGGAGCTTGATGCTCCCCGGCAAGCTTGCCGGAGCAAGACTTGTCAAGCGTCGCTTCAAAGAAACAAACCACAGGGCTTGTCGGAACAGACCGCTTCTCAAAGATCGTTGATGTTGATCTTGGGGACCTTCGCATAGCAGCGGCTTCGGAAGCTCTGCCGGAAGTAGTCACCAGAGATCAACTTCCTCTTCTTGCTCTGTCCGATTGACGGTGTTACGGTTGGTTGAGTCAGCTTGAGCACGAAAATCCCTGGTTCCACAGTGCAACTTAAGTGCAGCACACTTTGACAGCCGTCGGCAATGTCATTCTCGAGCTCTTGGAACATGTTCCATTTGCAGGCCGTCAAAGTGCTCTTCTAGCTTCCTCACTTCATCGACGTAGGCTTCCATCAACGGACTCGATAATGTTTGTTCACTTGGCGACGACAAGTCGCGAGTCACCCCGACAATAAGCTTCTTGATCCCAAGGTCTACGGCAATCTCGAGACCGCAAGCAAACCTTCATACTCTGCGGTATTGTTTGTTGCTTGCTCCTTGGGAAAGTGCATCTGGACTACGTACTTGAGGTGCTCTCCGGTGGGTGCGATAAGCAAGACGCCGCACCGCGCCTTTGCAGTGAGAAGGCACCATCAAAGTACATTAGCCACTCTTTGCTTGCTTCCTTGACGGGAATGCTCGTCTCCGAATCTCTTCATCTGGCGTTGGCGTCCATTCTGCTATGAATTTCTGCCAATGCTCGCTTTTGGATAGTTGAAGTGCTTTCAAACTTGAGACCAAAGCTTGACAGTTCCAAAGGCCCACTCGACAATCCTGCCTGTTGCCTCTGGATTCTGCAGTATCCTCTTGAGCGGAAAGCGAGTGACAACTGTGATCTCATGTGCTTGGAAGTAATGGTGCATCTTTCTCGAGGCCATGAGGAGGCCGAAAAGCAATTTCTGCACACCAAAGTACCTTGACCTAGCCCCCTGCAGGAGGGAACTGACAAAGTAAACTGGGCGCTGCACCATCCTTTTCTGCATCTGTTCACGCGTCTGCGCGGATTCGTCCTTGTCGGGGCCAGAGCTTGTCGGCGAAGCCCCCTGCTTGTCGCCGGATGTGTTTGCCGTGGTAGCCGGCTCGTCATCCGCCTCCCGCTCCGCTACTAACGCAGCACTAACCACTTGATTGGTTGCCGCTATATATAGCAGCAACTTCTCTTGTGGTTTAGGTGTGACAAGTGTCGGAGTGGAGGACAGGTATCTCTTTAAGTCCTGCAGCGCAGCCTCCGCTTCGGGAGTCCATTTCATTGGACCTGCCTTTTTCAAAATCTTGAAAAACGGCAGGGCGTGCTCAGCAGACCTAGAAATAAACCTCCTGCGAGCAGCTACGCAACCGGCAAGTCTTCGTACATCCTTGACGCGCTTTGGTGCTTCAATTTTCTCAATGGCCTTGATCTTGTCGGGATTGGCTTCAATCCCTCGCTGAGACACGAAGAACCCGAGAAGCTTGCGGAAGGGACTCCAAACACGCACTTCTCGGGGTTGAGCTTGAGGTTGATCTTCGCAGATTTGCAAAGGTCTCGTCCAAATCTTGAACCAGAGTTGCTTTGTCTTTGCTTTTGACCACTATGTCATCCATGTAGGCTTCTACATTTCTGTGCATTTGCGGCTCAAAAGCGTCATGGACTACCCTTGCAAATGTTGAACCAGCATTCTTCAAACCGAAAGGCATCCGTATAAAGCAGTATGTGCCACATGGTGTAATGAATGCGGTCTTCTCCTCATCTTCTTCAGCCATGAAGATCTGATGGTATCTCGAGTATGCATCAAGAAACGAAAGCAAATCACATCCAGCCGTGGAGTCAACAATCTGGTCGATGCGCCGTAAGGGAAATGGATCTTTGGGACAAGCTTTATTAACATCCGTGAAGTCAATACAAAGTCTCCATTTTCCATTTGCTTTGGCGACGACTACAGGATTGGCCAACCACGTAGGATGGAGCACTCCTCTGACAAGGTCTGCTGCTTCCAATTTCTTGATCTCTTCTGCTATGAATTCTTGGCGCTCCACTGCTTGCTTCCTGACTTTTTGCTTGACGGGCCGCGCATGAGGACAAATGGCCAGGCGGTGCTCAATCACTTTCCTGGGAACACCGGGGATGTCAGACGGTTGCCATGCAAACACGTCGACATTCGCCGCAGAAAGCAACGAGCGCCTTCCTATTTAGGGTCGAGAGACGACCGATAGTGAAGGTACCACCAGTGCCGTCCTCCTTGGCGGGCACCTTCTTTGTCTTCGGCGGAGCTACCATCTTCTTCTTGCACTTGCCGGTGGAGCTCGATGGTGCGTCCTCGACGGTAGCGCAGCACTCCGAAGAGGTGCGCTTGCCGGAGTGGGCATCAGGGCTCTTGCCGGACTTGGACTTTGTCTTCTCCCCCCGGGAGCTTCAGCGGCAAGTGTATGGTAATCTGTCGCGGCTGCTGCATCCCGGTAGATTTTGTCGGCACAGATAAGGGCATCCTTCTTGTCGCCATGGACAGAGATGACGCTTATCGGGCCTGGCATCTTGAGTAAGTTGTAGGCGTAGTGAGAGGCTGCCATGAACTTGGCGAGTCTTTGGACGGCCAAGTATCCCATTGTAAGGCAATGGGAAATCGGCAACGTCGAATGTGACCCTCTCAGTCCTAAAGTTCAGCTCGCTGCCAAATGTTACCGGCAACATAACCTTCCCCTTTGGCTCGCTCCTTCCCGGATTGATTCCTTGGAAGGTGTCGGTCTCTTCGAGCTCGTTGTCAGGGATTTGAAGCTTCTGGAGCACCGCGGAGGAGATCATATTCAAGCCGGCCCCGCCGTCAACTAGCATCTTGGTGACCTTGAGGTTGCGGATGGTTGGTGAGACCAACATCGGCAAGCACCCGACCGCAGTTATGCGATCAGGGTGGTCCTCAATATCAAAGACGATAGGCGTGCTAGACCACTTCGCAGGCTTGCGTGACTCTCACGGATGGTTCCGCTGCATTGACCTCCCGCATCCATTGCTTGAGTTGGCGGTGGGAGGTATGCAGGAAGCACCTCCGTCAACGCAGAGGACCTCTGTGGCTTTCAAACTCCTGCTCATCGGCGTCGCTGCCTTCCATATCTTCGTCGTCGTCATCATCTTCATCCTTGTCGCGACCGCGGGGAGGTCTGTCTCCTTGCCGCTTCTTGGCCTTGCCGCGGCGTCCTCCCCGGCCGGGACGTTTCTTGCTTGCTCCCCCAGCACCTTCTTGGGCCTTCTCCTTGTCGCGCCGCTCATACTCAGCCCTCTGCTGTTCAACAAGTTGCTCGACCTTCTTGCAGCTCTGGAGGTCGTGGCCCTTGGTGCGGTGGATCTTGCAGTACTGCTTGCCGGAGCCGTCCTACTTGTCGGCGGCCGCCACAGACTGGTGGTTGGCGTCAGCGGCAACCTCCTTGCCGGAGCCACCAGCCTTGGCGTTCTTGTCGCCACCTCCGTTGCCGGACTGCTCAACAGCTAGCACTTCTCTACCTTTCTTCTTCCTGTTGCCTCGCCGCCGGCCCTTCTTTGCCGGGGCAGCCTCCTCACTGTCAGATCCTGCTTCTGCATTCTCTCTTGGGAGTCTCCTCCCTTCTTCAGCGCGTGCACACTTGTCGGCCAATGCGTACAGCTCACTGACGTCCTTGACTTTGCACATCGCCATCTCCTCCCTCATCCTACGGTTCCGCACGTTCTGATGAAACGCGCTGATCACCGCGGCAGGGTGGACATCAGGATGTTGTAGTGCACACGGCTAAATCTCTGAATGAACTTGCGCAGGACTCTCCTTCCTTCCGGGCAAGCGAGATGAAGGTCACTCTCTTGGCTATGAGGTTTGTGGCCACCGTGAAGGCACCAACAAACCGATGGCATAGATCTGCCCAAGAGGATATGGAGCTGTCCGGCAAGTGCATGAGCCAAGATCCGACGTTGGGCTTGAGCACGGCGGGAAGTAGTTGGCGAGGATCTTGTCGTCCCGTCCCCCGCAGCCTGCACCGCGATGGTGTAGATGTGAGGAACTCGATGGATGCGCCCTACCATCATACTTCTCCGCACATCTGGTTTGAAGTTTTTCGGCTGGGCCATCGACTGCCGCAGCTCACGAGTGAACGCAGGGCAACCTACTGTCTGACGCAAGTCGCCTGCTCCTCCGGGCGCGCGCATGTCAACAGAAGGCCCAGGCGCTTGTCGGTTGACGTCGCGCTTCTCTCCGGCGCTCGATCACGAGTTTGAGCGTCCTCTTGTTGTCGTTCATGAAGAACTTGGCGCTGATCGCGGCGAGCTCGCGGATCCGGCGACACGGTGGAGTCGCTGTCGAGGTGGATTTCGTGAGTCGGCGATCTTGGCCTTTTCGGGCGGAGAGTGCATGGTAGTTGCACCTCCGACAGTCTCGCCGCCACCGGCTCGTGCCTTGTCATCTTGCCGCTGCAACGACGGGCGTTAGTTGCCAAGGAGCGCCGCCGTTGGCAAAGGCTATGAGGCTACGGATAGTGGCCTCCACTCGTCGACCACAGCCGGGCGTTGGAGGGTAGTCGAGAGCAGCTGAGCTCTCGCCAGAGCTTCGCCTGGAGTAGTGGGTGGCATTGGCGAGCAGTGCGAGGAGCGGATATGCTCGGACTTCTAACTATGTTAGAAGGAGCAGCACCCGCCCAGCGATCAGATATCACTCGTGCCGGCATGTTGGCGCCGCATGCTGGTCTCGAGGGTCTTGATCCAACGAACGTATGGCATTGTGAACGCCATGACGTTGTTGGTCCCGCGTCTCTTGAGATGGGCGCGGGGGATGCGCGGACGCCGAGGTTTGCGGGGCCTTGTCCTTGGACTTGGCAACGTCACGAACACCTTCGCCGGGCGCCGTTTTTCCGCCGGGCGTCGCCCCACCACCCGTTTGCTGCGGTGAGGGTGGGTACGACGCGGACGGCTCTGCTGCCGCCGAAGCCTTCTTCTTCGGTGGCATGTTGAGAAAGATATTGAGGACGCTGCTCGTGTGAACGTCGGATCAGATTCACACGGCCTCGACGCCCCCTACATGGCGCGCCAAAGATGTCGGGGAGGCTGATCGTACCCACGAACACCTATGGGGCCGGCGGACCAGGCCCCTTGTGGTCCGGAGGGGGGCGGAGATCGCACGAAGAGCAGATCGAGGCGAGGCACACGAGCAGTTTACCCAGCTTCGGAGCTCTCCGGAGAGATAAAACTCTCATCGCTGCTTGTTTGTTGTATTGTGTTCTTGCTAGGGAGCGATGCAAGCTACAAAACCTAAGCGTGGCGTATCTGGTCTCGAGTGAGTCGAATGAACCGAACCTGCTCTACGCTTGCATGGGCCTCCTTTTATATGCTCAAGGGTCTCCGGCTGTGGTAACATAGGCGAGGGTACAAATGTAAAACAGGAGTTGGTACACCTACCGAGCGATTATGCAGCAAAATACCTAACTCGACGGCAAGGGACAAAAGTAATAAATGCCCGTCGTTGTCGCCCAAACAAAGGCAACAGAGACCGTCAGTGCGCCACCGCCCGCCACGATGGCAAGCTTGTCGGCGCCGCTTATCGCTGCTCTCCGCCGGCTGCAGCCTCTTGACACGCTGCCGCATGGAATGATCCCATGGCGACACGCTGTTGGATGAGCCGGAGCGGAGACGGGAGAGGTTGCTTGCCGCTGCAAAGCGCCTTTGCCGCGTCGAATCCTTGTCCCGTCCGGAGGCTTGTCGCGCTCCGAGCCTTCCCGACAAGCTCCTCTTGCCGGGGCCCTGTCTTCTGCATGCCTTGAGTGGCCTTCCCGGCAAGCTCCTCTTGCCGGGGCCTTGTCTTCTTAGTCAAGTACTGTGTTCTTGAATGGCTCCAAAGGAGCCACGGAGGATCTTGGCGGTGACCGGGCAAACCTCGCCATGGAGGCTGCAATCGTCTGCAGCACGGGATACTAGGGTACCCCTACTCTAGTACACCGACATCCGTCTTGCGCTTGGTAAAACTGCGCCGCATCGGCGGCATTCTTCGGCAGGTCCAAAAATGAGTCTGGAGAACTCCACAATTGATTAAGCAGGGCATACTTAGGGTCACTGAATTTAGTCTGTAATAGAAAGGGCTTATCAGCCGCTATCTCCCTAGCTTGCCGGATCTCCTCCCAAGCTGCTCTAGACTTGGACCGTGCCTCTCGTGCCTTTTGCAAAGCCTTGTTGAGTTCGGCTGCCTTGGCTTTGTTATCCTTCTCGAGTAATTCGCATTTGCCAGTGGCATCCTTCAGCTCTCGCTCCATGGTAGATATTCTCTCCTCACACTGGCGCCGAGCGACTTGTTCGGCCTTAAACTCAGCAGCTGCCTTCTTGACAGCTGCATTGCTCACTCTGGCTTGCTCCTTGGCCTGGGCAATTTCAGCCCGAAGGTTCTCAACCGCAGCAGCACCATCTGCAATTATGCATGCCCCATTATATAATTCTCAGCTTCCTGCTCATATTATTATGCATGCATAAGCTGGCTTCCCCAAAACATACCTTGTGCCTCGTCGAGCCGTTTGTTAACAAGAGTAATGTCCTCATCCGCTGACTCCTGTTGCTGCTTTAAATCTGCAACTTCCGCAGCGTGGGCAGTCTTCATTGACATAACAGCCTATTTTCAAATTAATCATGTCATTTCCTGAGCATATCTTTTTGATCCTCTGATTGCCTCCCTATGGAAGCCGACCAGAGTCTCAGGGGCTACTATCTATGCACAGGTGCATTCTGCATGTAAAGCATGGTTAAGATATTGCATTACATACTTCGAAACCTCTTAGTAGGCCCATGAAGGCTTCATTCAATCCGCTTCTTGCGGACAGAATCCTCTCAACTACCGTACCCATTAAGGTACGATGTTCCTCCGAGATGGACGCATTTTGCAGCATTTCCATCAATGTATCCGGCACCTCCGGATTCTTGGAAGCGGCTGCGGTACAAACTCCCTTCGAAGGGATATGTTTACTTGACCCTAGAGTCATCTTCGGCTGTAAACCGGATAGTCCGGGGCCTTTATTGTTGGTCCCTGTAGGGGCCGCACACCCCGGACCCTTGACGACCGAAGTATCACCTTCGGGCGCTGCCTTCATTACCCCTCGCACCACTTGATGATCGGGAGAGACCCTCCAGGATGACACCTCGAAGTCGTCCACCCTAAGGGGCGAGGAAGCATGTGGAGGTGTCTCGCTTTCCATCATCTCCGGAAGCAGGTCACCCGAGGAGGAGGACTGTTGGGGAAGACTGCGGGCCGGACTGCAAACATACATTAAAGGTGTTACCCTTGTAGCCTGAAAAGAATGAGATATGTCTAGAATACCCTTGTTCACTTATGATTCGGCGGAAGGCTTGTCCTTACGGAGGAACTGTGCGGCAACGTCGCCTTCCGAACCCGAACAATCTTATAGGACATCTTTTCTCTCTTGGGAGCCTCCACCTTCAGATCTTCGGAGGCGGTCCTTTTCTTCCCACGGGGAGAAGGGATACCAGCTTCTTCTTCCCCTTCGTCTTCAGAAGAGGGAGTTCCGGTCTCCCCGGACATAGCGTCCGGTGTACCTTTAGAGTGGAGGCCACCTGGGGCCTTTTTGTTCTCCTCTTTGTCCTCCTTCGCCGGCACCTGATACGGCGCCGGGGCCAGCATCCTTGTCAACGCAGGATCAGCTGAGTCTTCGGGTAGTGGAGCCGAACACCTAATTCGTTCCGCTTTCTTTATCCATCCCTGGTCGGAGACAGGTTTCTCAGTATATTGATACAGGATGATCAACTAAGTTGTGTTCAGGAATCGAGTGCTTACCGAGGTATCCGGATGGTTGCAGTCGAGGCCAATGTCCTCGGTTGTGTCCGGCCACTGCTTTCGGGTCCCAAAGAATAACTTCCACATCCCTTTGTGCGTTGTGCCGAAGAAGTACTGAAGGCTCCGTGGTCCTTCCGGATTGAACTCCCACATGCGAAGAGGCCGCTGCCGGCACGGTAGGACCCGACGGACTAGCATTACCTGGATCACGTTGATGAGGCCGGTGTCCTTTTCAAGAAGGCTCCGGATACGGGTTTGTAGCGTCTGCACTTCATCAATTGATCCCCAGTCCAACCCCTTATTAATCCATGATGCAAGTCGTAATGGAGGGCCAGATCGGAACGCAGGTGTAGCTGTCCACTTGGTACCGTGGGGTTCAGTGGTGTAAAACCACTCCCGCTGACATAGGTTGGAAGTTTCCATGAAGGAGCCCTTTGGCCAAAAAGTATTGGCGAGCTTGCTCAGTATATCACCGCCACACTCCGCTTGCTCCTCGACGACTACCTTCGGCTTCACATTAAAGGTTTTGAGCCATAAGCTGAAGTGTGGGGGAATGCGGAAAAAGGCCTCGCACATGGCAATGAACGCCGAGATGTGAAGAAAGGAGTCCGGAGCTAGATCGTGAAAATCTAGCCCGTAATAGAACATGAGGCCACGAACGAAGGGGTGGAGAGCGAACCCTAGCCCCCGGAGGAAATGGGAGATGAATACGACCCTCTCGCTGGATCTAGGTGTAGGAATAACCTGCCCCTTAGCAGGGAGCCTATGGAGGATCTCCACGGTTAGGTACCTTGCCGCCCGAAGCTTCGCCATATCCTCCTCTGTGATAGAGGAGGCCACCCACTGGCCTTGAGGGCTGGGTCCGGACATGACTGGGAGGTTTGGAGCAATTGAGTTGAAACCTGGGTGCTGGAGCTCGAGGTTGGAAAAGTTGAGGAAGAGGTAGGCGTAGAGGAGAAAGACGGGTCTGTGCCCCTTTATAAAGGCGATGAATATCGAACGCCTCCTCATGGGCCTCAATACTTGCCTATTCCCAAGGAATCGCGCCAATGGGGTGGTTGGCTTACCCACGCCTGTATTGATGAGAATCCCGCAATAAGGGGACACGATCTTTGCTTCGACAAGACGTGCCAATAAAACCGCATCTTTAAACATGGAGCGGGAGGCTAAAAACGGTTCTAAATAATGACGGGGCAGCGACGTGATGTCATGCTACAAAATCTGTCAGTAGATTGGACTCGTGAAATATTATACTCTCTGCGGGTGTGTATGGTACTTGTTTTGCAGAGCCGGACATGTTTTCTGTGTTCAAAGGTTGTTTTGGAGTATTCGGAGGAGGAACCCGCCTTGCAATGCAGAAGACAATCTGCGCGCGGACACATCATCATTGAAGCCTAGTTCAGGGGCTACTGAGGGAGTCCTGGACTAAGGGGTCCTCGGGCGTCCGGACTATGTAACATGGGCCGGACTAATGGCCTATGAAGATACAAGACATAAGACTTCCCGTGTCCGGATGGGACTCTCCTTTGCGTGGATGGCAAGCTTGGCGTTCGGATATGTAGATTCCTTCCTTTGTAAACCGACTCTGTACAACCCTAGGCCCCTCCGGTGTCTATATAAACCGGAGGGTTTAGTCCGTAGAGGCAATCACAGCCATACAGGCTAGACATCTAGGGTTTAGCCATTACAATCTCGTGGTAGATCGACTCTTGTAATCCTCATATTCATCAAGATCAATCAAGCAGGAAGTAGGTCCATCAAGAGGGCCCGAACCTGGGTAAACATCGTGTCCCCCGTCTCCTGTTACCATCGACCCTAGACGCACAGTTCGGGACCCCCTACCCGAGATCCGCCGGTTTTGACACCGACACTTACCCACTGCCGGTGTGTCCCGATCAGCGTGCGTTGCCGTTATCTCCCAAGCATCGCTGGCTAGGGAGGGCCTCCGACCCCTTCTTCCTCATCATCGTAGTGTGGGCAGATCCGGCCACCCGCCGCCCACCTAGCGACATCCCGGCGACCCTCGGGTATAACTTCCTCCGAAACCGTCCTTGCTCTACTTCCCGAGCTCCTGACGTCGTTGCATTTGTATCTTTTACTATTTCTCAGCCCCCCTCGTAGATATATAGGATCGATCGGTTGTTCGAAAGCCACCTAAATTTTTACTATTAAGAGGTAAAACTAGTTCATGCACTCGAATCTAGTACTACTTGGTTCAAACAAGGAAGAAAGGGGTGGGGGTGGGGTGGGGCAAGATTTGTTACCTGAATCTAGGACTTGGCGAAAGAGGAAATAATGGGGCGAAAAGTAGCGAGAGATCCTGCTATCGAACTTGTCTCTAGGTCTAATAGGAAATAAAGGGAAACACAAGACAAACTCAATATAATCCCTATCTATTGGTTGAAAAAGGAAAGAAAGTGGGGACTGGGGGACAAGTCAACAGAGTAAGTCCATCACTAGATTTGCTAGCCTCACACAGTATAAGGTGGCTATACCGAACAAAAATGGGACCAACCCAGATATCATGTTCTAATGTTTGTTGCCCCGAGCCACTCTTATGTAATGCCACTGGTAAAATGTAGCAGTCCCACTGTTAAAATTAAGGACACGTTAAACCAATATTGTTTTCAATGTAATGCCTCCAGTAATATTAATCAATGGCACTTTTTTTCATGTCCTGCTAAATTTCCCATTAAGGTAAGTTGCTTCTTTTCGTTAGAGATGCAACTGTCCTGGTCCGCCCACTCTCCCGTGCCCAAATACCAACTATGTAGCAGCTGTTAATGTAATGTTGCTGGTAAAATGAAGCAATGGCACCATTAAAGTAATGTCGTATTTAACGGTTGTCATAGTTAATCCTAGTGCCCACACTAATATCTAGCAATGTTGCTGCTTTATAAATTGCTACTGTCCTTGTAGGATTGCCATTCAGATAAGGAACATGCTTCTTTTCATTTGATGTATGTTTCATCACTTGTTAGTCACCCTCCTTTCCACCTTTTTTGTGCGAACAGAGATATACATTTCACGCTTGATCTTAGTTGAACTGCACAAATGATATCCAAATTATAGTTGAACATTCCAGGAGCTTCACAACCAACCTTGATGTTGCTCAATTTTATTGCAACTAATGAAGAAGAAGCTCTGTGGGTTTCGTTTTCTAATGGAAATGGAACCAGGGTTGGAGCCCTTTTCTTAAAAAAGAAAGAAGAAGAAGCTGCTAGCTCATGGGACATTGCTTCATTTTAGGTGAACTGCACCAAAAGGTCCCATGAATTGAATCACCCATGTTGGTGACTGGTGTCATCCCTTCTACGATGGCGTTGACTACAGATATGGTTCCCATCACGAGGTATGTTCTTTTTTTCATGACCGTTTGCCAAAGATCCTGCAGGTTGAGTCTGCTCTTGTGCTACTGTTTTGGCACTGCCATGATAAAGTAGTAATGTTGTTATTTTGCACGTTAATCTAGTGGCACTATTAATTTGAGGCAATCACTACTGCAGGATGCTGCTAATGTGACACTATGATCAGAGACCCTTTGAGAAACTGTGTGCGATGCCATAATTGCAAACGGTGCTGTATGAAAACCGTCAGAAATGTGTAAAACATTTGCAATGACGGATGCATCAAACACGGTTCTGGTTTTAGTTGCGTGTGCGATGAAGGGCATATGGTTCAGTTCAATGAACTGTTTTCTATGAGGAGGAACAAAAGAAACGGGCAGCCAGATGGAGGCGTGTGCGATACATAGCATACGGTTCACTCGGATGAATTGTTTGTGATTAGGCAACACAAAAGAAACGGTCAGCATGATCAAAGGTGTGTGCGATATACGGCATGCGGTTCACTTGGATGAACTGTTTGAGTTGAGACATGAGAACAGAAACGGTTCAACTTAACAAGATGTGTGTGATACGCGGCAAACAAGTCTGTAATCAGAAATGTGTCTGAAGACCGATAAGAACCAAACGGTTGTTGCTAATAAGACGTGTGTGTTCTGAGCAAACGATTGCTGGTATACAATTGTGAGTGATTGATGAAAACATCACCGATGGGTTCCATTGTTTAGTCCGTGTGCCATGTGATTTTCTTTGTTCGCACACCATCTATGCTCTGTCTATAGAGCATTGGTACGTCTCCAACGTATCTATAATTTATGAAGCATTCATGCTATTATATTATCTGTTTTGAATGATTACGGGCTTTATTATACACTTTTATATTACTTTTGGGACTAACCTATTAATCGGAGGCCCTGCCCATATTGCTGTTTTATTGCCTGTTGCAGTATTTCTAGGAAAAGGAATATCAAACGGAGTCCAAACGGAATGGAACCTTCGGCATCGTGATTTTTTTGGAAGAATATCATCCGGGAGACTTGGAGTTCACGTCATAAGATCCTTGAGGACTCCACGAGATAGGAGGGCGCCCCCCTGTAGGGCGCGCCCCCTGTCTTGTGGGCCCCTCGAGCACCTCCCGACCGACTTCTTTCGCCTATATAAGCCTACGTACCCTAAAACCATCGAATATCAAGATAGATCGGGAGTTCCGCCACGCAAGCCTCTGTAGCCACCAAAACCTCTCGAAGTCTGTTAGGCACCTACGGAGGAACCCATCACCGTGGCCATCTTCATCATCCCGCGCTCTCCATGACGAGGAGGGAGTAGTTCACCCTCGGGGCTGAGGGTATGTACCAGTAGCTATGTGTTTGATCTCTCTCTCTTGTGTTCTCTCTCGTGTTCCCTCTATGGCACGATCTTGATGTATCCCGAGCTTTGCTATTATAGTTGGATCTTATGATGTTTCTCCCCCTCTACTCTCTTGTGATGAATTGAGTTTCCCCTTTGAAGTTATCTTATCGGATTGAGTCTTTACTTTGAGAACACTTGATGTATGTATTGCCATGTTTATCTATGGTGACAATGGGATATCACGTGCCTCTTGATGTATGTTTTGGTGACCAACTTGCGGGTTCCGCCCATGAACCTATGCATAGGGGTTGGCACACGTTCTTGACTCTCCGGTAGAAACTTTGGGGCACTCTTTGAAGTACTTTATGATGGTTGTATGAATCTGAGATTGTGTGATGCATATCGTATAATCATGCCCACGGATACTTGAGGTGACAATGGAGTATCTAGGTGACATTAGGGTTTTGGTTGATTTGTGTCTTAAGGTGTTATTCTAGTACGAACTCTTTTATAGATTGATCCGAAAGAATAACTTTGAGGTGGTTTCGTACCCTACCATAATCTCTACGTTTGTTCTCCGCTATTAGTGGCTTTGGAGTGACTCTTTGTTGCATGTTGAGTGATTTTTATATGATCTATCTATGTTATTATTGTTAAGAGAACTTGCACTAGTGAAAGTATGAACCCTAGGCCTTGTTTCCTACCATTGCAATACTGTTTACGCTCACTTTTATCATTAGTTAACTTGCTGTTTTTATTATTTCAGATTACAAAAACCTTTATCTACCATCCATATTGCACTTGCATCACCATCTCTTCGCCGAACTAGTGCACCTATACAATTTACCATTGTATTGGGTGTGTTGGGGACACAAGAGACTCTTTGTTATTTGGTTGCAGGGTTGTTTGAGAGAGACCATCTTCATCCCTCGCCTCCCATGCATTGATAAACCTTAGGTCATCCACTTGAGGGAAATTTGCTACTGTCCTACAAACCTGTGCAGACTTGCAGGCCCAACAACGTCTACAAGAAGAAGGTTGTGTACTAGACATCAAGCTCTTTCTCGGCGCCGCTGCGGGAGGTTAGGTAAGCGTCACTCACACCCCGTCAACTAAGCTCTTTTACGCGCCGTTCTTTGGGGAGGTGAGTGCTTGAAGGTATATCTTTAGATCTTGCAATCGAATCTTTTTGTTTCTTGTTTTATCACTAGTTTAGTTTATAAAAGAAAACTACAAAAAAATGGAGTTAAGCTTGTCTCATACGCTTCGTCTTTTTAATATCTTTCGTGAGTTTGACGGAAAGGAAAATTGTGCTCAAGTGCTAGAAGAAGAGTACATTAAAATGCTTGGTACTGAATCTTTGAATGATGAGCATGATTGCAATGTTGTTAGTATAAACTCCTTGAATATCCATAGTATTAATGATGATTGCTCTAGTCATAATGAAAATATCTCTTATGAGCATGTCAACTTTTGTGGAGTGCATGTTTGCATGAATACACCAAATAGAGAAGATATATATTGCAAGAGGCATAAGCATTTAGAAACTAAATGGTTGCAAGAAAGGCTAGGTGTGAGTGCTGAAAATTTAAAATTCCTTTGCCGTACTTGTGAACTTTGCAATGAACGTGGTCATTTACATCTCCAATGCAAATTGTTTCATGACTGAATCGTGTCCAAAAATTGTGATGATTTGATCTCCCTTGCACATTACAATGAGCTTAGTTTACTTTTGGGTTATGAAGAATTGAAATGTTTACTTAAGGACCTTCCAGAATTTGCCCATAAGAAATTCCTTGATATTGATCTAGAAAAGATTTATATGTTTTGTGCGAAGAATTGCATTGAAAATCCTTATATTGCCAATTACCTAAAGAAAAGAAAGCAAATAGAAGATGATGAGAATACTAATGAAAGGAAGAGACTTCCCAATATCCTCCTATTATTTCTTATGATGAATCAGGTAACGAGGAGGAGCTTTCTATTCAACCAATCTCATCAATAAGGAGCTCAAAGAGGAAGGTTGAACCTACACATAATGTGAAGAAGAAAAAGAAAAGAAGGAGCAACAAAGGTAGAAAGGTATCCCTCCCAAATGATGTTGCTCCTACTACTTATTGTGATGATGATAATTGCTTTCCTATTGGTGCTATCCATATTTTTAATGATGAGAGTGATTATGCTTATGATATGAAAGAGCCCAATGTTGGGGAAGCTATGTTTGATGAGGATGAAATATTTGAGAATATATTTGCTGAAATTAATGTTTGTCCCAATCTTGGGGATGCTATGTTTAATGAAGAAGATATTTTTAGCACCCCAAGTTTTGATATGCAAAGTTGTTATGATGATAGCATGCCTCCTACCTATGATGATTATATTGATGAAAGTGGGTTCGGAAGAGTGTCAACTTTATGAAGTAGTGATCCCACTATTTTGGAGGATTTTGAATTTTATTGTGATGAATATGAAAGTGGATTTGGAAGAGTGTCAACATTATTTAGTGATTCCACTATCTTGGGAGAGGTTTCAATCGATTATGATGAGAACGAAGTTGCTACTTATGATGATTAGTGTGATGAAACTTATGCTATAAAAAGTAGTGATGATTATATTTACAAATCTTGTCATGATTATGATTACCCTTTTTCTGAACATTACTCTTTTAATGTGGAAACAATTTTTAGTGTTCAAGTCTCTTATGATACTCCCACTATTCCGAATGAGAAGAATTTTGCTTATGTGGAGAGTAGTAAATTTTCTATGCTTGTAGATAATGAAAATAATGCTCTAGGTGCTGGTTATATTGTTGAATTCATTCATGATTCTACTGAAAATTATTATGGGGGAGGAACATATGCTTGTAGGAATTGCAATAATATCAAGTTTCCTCTCTATGTGCTTAAATTTTTGAAGTTATGCTTGTTTTGTCTTCCTATGCTTGTTGATTATTGTTCCCATAAGTTGTTTTCTAAAAAAAACCCTATGCATAGGAAGTGGGTTAGACTTAAATGTGCTAGTCATATTCTTCATGATGCTCTCTTTATGTTTTAATTCTTATCTCTTATGTGAGCATCATTGAAATCATCATGCCTAGCTAGGGGCTTTAAACGTTAGCGCTTGTTGGGAGGAAACCCAATTTTATTTTAGTTTCTTGATTTGTGGTTCTGTTTAGGAATAAATAATCCATATAGATTATTTTTAGATGTTTTTTTATGTTTTAATTAGTGTTTGTGCCAAGTGGAACCTTTAGGAAGACTTGGGTGAAGTCTTTATGATCATGCTGTAAAAAACAGAAACTTTAGCGCTCACGAGATTAGCTAGAACTTTTTACTGGAGAGTGCTATTTAGTTGATTCTTTTTGCATATGATTACTAGTAAAATTCCTCAGGTCCAAAAATTTATTTTAGAATTTTTGGATTTCCAGAAGTTTTCGTTAGTTACAGATTACTACAGACTGTTCTGTTTTTGACAGATTCTGTTTTTCATTGTGTTGTTTGCTTATTTTGATGAATCTATGGCTAGTAAAATAGTTTATAAACCATATAGAAGTTGGAATAAAGTAGGTTTAACACCAATATAAATAAATAATTAGTTCATTACAGTACCTTGAAGTGGTGTTTTGTTTTCTTTCGCTAATGGAGCTTACGAGTTTTCTGTTGAGTTTTGTGTTGTGAAGTTTTCAAGTTTTGGGTAAAGATTCGATGGACTATGGAAAAGGAGTGGCAAGAGCCTAAGCTTGGGGATTCCCAAGGAACCCAAGGTAATATTCAAGGACAACCATGAGCCTAAGCTTGGGGATGCCCCGGATGGCATCCCCTCTTTAAATCCTCGTTAAATCGGTAACTTTACTTGGAGCTATATTTTTATTCGCCACATGATATGTGTTTTGCTTGGAGCGTCATTTTCTCTTGTTAGTTTTTTCTTGATGTTATTTATAATAATGTTTTGCATCTTTACTTTCAATAAAAAAATCAAGGATATCCTTTACCATGCTTATTTTGCTAGTATACATGTTGCTGTTTGAAAACAGAAAAGTTTACCGCTGTTGCAAAAATTCCCTAGAAAATTTAGAGAGTGGTATAATGTTGAAACTTTTTGCATAATGAGCTCTGATAAATTTACTACAGTGTGAATTTTATTTCATAATTTTTGGAGTTAGGGAAGTATTGTTACTCTTGCATTCTTTACAGACTGTACTGTTTTGGCAGATTGCCGTTATATTTGCATTGTTTGCATATGTTTGCTTGTTTAATGGTTCTATTTGAGGATAGGAGTATTAAATATGCAGAGGCATTTAGTATGCAATGTTGAATAATAATCTTAGTGATTTGTTACAGTAGAAAATGATAAGGTTTTGCATTGGTTTATACTAACCTATCTCACGAGTTCTTGTTGAGTTTGGTGTGGATGAAGCTTTTGAGAAATAGAGAATCCATGATATGAGAGGAATTAAGGAGACACAAAAGTTCAATCTTGGGGATTCCCAAGGCACCCCAAGATAATATTTCAAGAACTCTCAAGCATCTAAGCTTGGGGATGCCCCGGTAGGCATCCCACCTTTCTTCTTCAACAACTATCGGTTAGTATCGGTTGAGCCTAAGTTTTTGCTTCTTCACATGAGTTGTGCTATCCTTGCAATGTCATTTTATTTTGCTTTGCTTGCTGTTTGAATACAATACCAAGATCTGAAATTCTTAAATGAGAGAGAGTCTTCGCATAGTTACATAATTATGTAGCTACTCATTGATCTTCACTTATATATTTTTGGAGTAGTTTGTCATTTACTCGTGTGCTTCACTTATATCCTATGAGTAAATGGTTGAATGAGTTGATTGTCATAAATCTGAAATTATATATGCCTCATTTGCTTATCCCATGGGGAGTAATGACTTCACGTCTAAGAAGTAGAGGTTGTAAATTTATTGAAGGTTAGCAAGCGTTGTATTGGTCATTTCAACAATTCATGAAAGAATATTGAAGGAAGAAAGATTTCACATATAAATATACTATCCTAGACATCTTTTATAGTTGGGAGCACTCATTAAGTATGACATGCTAAAGAGTTGATGTTGGACAAGGAAGACAATGTGATGGGTTATGTTTTCTCACATGTCAGTTAAAGTATATTGTCATGGATCATTCAAACATGTTGAGATTGCCTTTCTCCCCTTTCTAGCCTAAATATATGTACTAAGAGGGAATACTGCTTGTGCATCCAATATCCTTAAACCCATTTTTTGCCATGAGTGTCCACCATACCTACCTATATGCGGTATTTACCTGCCGTTCCAAGTAAATTTGCATGTGCCAAACTCTAAACCTTCAAATTATAATCTGTTTTGTATGCCCGAATTGCTCATGTAGCAACTAGGGGTTGTCAGTGTCTTCCATGCTAGGTGGGTTATACTCAAGAGGAGTGGACTCCGCTCCTCATTCACGAGAAAGTGGCGGTAACCAGGATGCCCAGTCCCATGATAAAAAAGATCAAAATCAAATCAAAATAATTGCAAACAAAACTCCCCCAGGTTTGATATTAGTTGGAGGCACCCGTAGTTTCGGGCAAGCCATGGATTGATGATTGTTGGTGGAGGGGGAGTAAAAACTTTTACCATTCTGTTTGGGAACCGCCTATAATGTATGTAGTATGGAACATATTGGGAACTCTTGGTTGTTATGTTAACAATGAGATCATACCTCTCAAAATTATTTATCTCTATTTCAAATCGAGCTCTGGCACCTCTGCAAATCACTGCTTCCCTTTGCGAAGGGCCTATCTTTTACTTTATGCAAGAGTCAAGGTGATCTTCACCTTTCCCTTTTTCATTTTATCCTTTGGCAAACACTTTGTGTTAGGGTGATCCTGATATATATATATATATATATATATCCAATTGGATGTATGTTAGCATGAACTATTATTGTTGACATCACCCAAAGGTGAATACGTTGGGAGGCAACACTATAAGCCCCTATCTTTCTCAGTGTCTGATTGAAACTCCATAACCATTAGTATTGCGTGAGTGTTAGCAATTGTAGAAGACTATATGATAGTTGAGTATGTGGAATTTGCTATTCCTGAAAATAAGATGAATTGCAATTGTTTGAATGACTGAGAATGAAGTTTGCTAGTTTTCAAGAAAGTTTATGGTCTATGCTTTAACATGTGAATTGCCTGTTACTTGATTATGAAATTTTTTATGAGATGAAATACTGTTATGACATATTATCATGCTAGAAAAGGTGATTGAAATTATCATTGATCAAACTTGTGCACCTTCTAGCATTCACACTTCATAAATTCTTTCTTTTATCATTTACCTACTCGAGGGCGAGTAGGAATTAAGCTTAGATGCCGATACGTCTCCAACGTATCTATAATTTATGAAGCATTCATGCTATTTTATTATCTGTTTTGAATGATTATGGGCTTTACTATACACTTTTATATTACTTTTGGGACTAACCTATTAACCGGAGGCCCTGCCCATATTGTTGTTTTATTGCATGTTGCAGTATTTCTAGGAAAAGGAATATCAAACGGAGTCCAAACGGAATGAAACCTTCGGCATCGTGATTTCTTGGAAAAATATCATCCGGGAGACTTGGAGTTCACGTCATAAGATCCTCGAGGACTCCACGACATAGGAGCCCCCCCCTGTAGGGCGCGCCCCTGTCTCGTGGGCCCCTCGAGCACCTCCCAACCGACTTCTTTCGCCTATATAAGCCTACGTACCCTAAAACCATCGAATATCAGGATAGATCGGGAGTTCCGCCGCCGCAAGCCTCTGTAGCCACCAAAAACCTCTTGGGAGTCCGTTCCGGCACCCTGTCGGAGGGGGAACCCATCACCGGTGGCCATCTTCATCATCCCGGCGCTCTCCATGACGAGGAAGGAGTAGTTCACCCTCGGGGCTGAGGGTATGTACCAGTAGCTATGTGTTTGATCTCTCTCTCTCGTGTTCCCTCTATGGCACGATCTTGATGTATCCCGAGCTTTGCTATTATAGTTGGATCTTATGATGTTTCTCCCCTCTACTCTCTTGTGATGAATTGAGTTTCCCCTTTGAAGTTATCTTATCGGATTGAGTCTTCACTTTGAGAACACTTGATGTATGTCTTGCCGTGTTTATCTGTGGTGACAATGGGATATCACGTGCCTCTTGATGTATGTTTTGGTGACCAACTTGCGGGTTCCGCTCATGAACCTATGCATAGGGGTTGGCACACATTCTTGACTCTCCGGTAGAAACTTTGGGGCACTCTTTGAAGTACTTTGTGTTGGTTGGATGAATCTGAGATTGTGTGATGCATATCGTATAATCATGCCCACGGATACTTGAGGTGACAATGGAGTATTTGGGTGACATTAGGGTTTTGGTTGATTTGTTTCTTAAGGTGTTATTCTAGTACGAACTCTTTTATAGATTGATCCGAAAGAATAACTTTGAGGTGGTTTCGTACACTACCATAATCTCTACGTTTGTTCTCCGCTATTAGTGGCTTTGGAATGAATCTTTGTTGCATGTTGAGGGATTGTTATATGATCTATCTATGTTATTATTGTTGATAGAACTTGCACTAGTGAAAGTATGAACCCTAGGCCTTGTTTCCTACCATTGCAATACCGTTTACGCTCACTTTTATCATTAGTTACCTTGCTGTTTTTATTATTTCAGGTTACAAAAACCTTTATCTACCATCCATATTGCACTTGCATCACCATCTCTTCCCGAACTAGTGCACCTATACAATTTACCATTGTATTGGGTGTGTTGGGGACACAAGAGACTCTTTGTTATTTGGTTGCAGGGTTGTTTGAGAGAGACCATATTCATCCTATGCCTCCCACGGATTGATAAACCTTAGGTCATCCACTTGAGGGAAATTTGCTACAGTCCTACAAACCTGTGCAATTGCAGGCCCAACAACGTCTACAAGAAGAAGGTTGTGTAGTAGACATCAAGCATCAACATATATACTTAAAAAGACAACATTTACACAAGTGACTATACACATAAAATTTGCACACACCAAAGTAAGCAATTACATGCATATGCGACGACGCTTGCCATTGCTCTGCTTCCGCTGGATCCCTGGCCGTTTTGGGGAAGGAGGGACTTCCTCATGTCAATGATCCGCCAGTACATGTCGTAGCTCGTGTACGCCTCCTTGGCCGCGTACACGACATGAGCTTTGTCGAGTTTCTCCATCCAGGCCGAGTGCCAGGCACACTTGTCCTTGTTGCATGAATCCTTCATGTCTCTGTAGTAGGGGTCGATGATGGCCTCGATGAGGTGAACCAGTGAGTCCTTCTCATGCTCCTTGCTGCCCGATATTGTATTTGCCCTAGATGTCGACAAGATTCTGGCAGGCGATGCCCGAACTCTCGAGCGCCTTTACATCGATTGTGATGTCCGCCGTAGCGAACATGTAGTGGGGGCTGTTGACAAACCTGGCGAAACGCTCGCAAGACCTTGTGGCCAGGCAGTAGTGGTAGGCAAGGACGTGGTGGCGCACACACATCTGGGGGATGGCGACCTTGCGACGAGACCCGACACGACCGCGGGTGTACTTGAGGTCGAACCCGACCACCTTGTACTTCTCCTCGACAAGCAATAGCTCCATGATGTGGATGGAGTGCTCCTCCCAGACCGGGTTGTTTGTGTACACCACCGAGAGGTCCATGAATCTTCTGGGGGTGTCCACCACGGCACGCATGGTGAACTACTGCTCGTCGTCGGCAGCTGCTCGAAGCGCCATTGGAGCCGCGCAGGATACCCTCTAAGAATTTCTCGTGGTGGGTGTGCTTCTTGTAATGATGGGGCGCGATCGAAAGGTTGAAGAGACACAAGGGTAGGTTAAATGGCCGTTGTAATAATAAATGGGGGCCGGCCGACCTGTAATCATCACATCTTGTCACGACATTCATAGCGGAGGATTCCAGAATCCAGTGCATGCTTGACAACACCGCACCCTAGGCGTGGACATTCGAGTGTGATAATTAATTCCGCGCTCTACAGTGCACACGGTGGAAGAAACCAACTGTGTGCAATAATGTCGAAGATCACAGTCGAGTTAGCTATACAGATCGTGTGCTGTGAGATCGACAAGGTAAACTAATTTGAGAATGGTTAATAAAATCTAAGACCATTGCATATTAAGGTCAAAATAGTGCTAGCAATATACTAGTCTCATATGATGCCATTTCAACGATTGTACCACAAAACCTCGAAATGTTACAAGGTTCAAATTCCAGAGTTATATGGCTCAAATTTGAAGATTACAAGGTTCAAACTGATATTTGAAATGAAATTCAGCTCATCAGCTGCCGCCAGTAATTTTGTCTGCCATGTGTAATTTTGGTTGATGTTTAGCCTGTTAATTTTGGGAACGACTGCTTTTTTCCATCGAGGTTAGTTTCATACCATGGCTTATATCTGCTCACTGTTCAAGATATCCGTAGCTGGTACCATATAGGCCGGCGGCTGATAAGGGACTAATCGGTGAATCGGACTTTTAACTGAATATATCTGAAACCCATTTTTCCTTAGGTTAACTAGGGCCATATGTAATATATCTGAGGCTACATAGCAACATGCAATCAGACTTAATGTCTAAATATGCAATCCTAGGCTACATATAAACAACAACAACAACTACTATAACAACAACAACAACAACAACAACAACAACAACAACAACAACAACAACAACAACAACAACAACAACAACAACAACAACAACAACAACAACAACAACAACAACAACAACAACAACAACAACAACAACAACAACAACAACAACAACAACAACAACAACAACAACAACAACAACAACAACAACAACAACAACAACAACAACAACAACAACAACAACAACAACAACAACAACAACAACAACATCCAAACAGTTGTTTGGATGGCAGGGTTAGATTGACAATAAATGCACTAGGAGAACTAGCTCCAATTAGCACCTCTTGGGTTGGATACTAGTTTTTTGGGTGGGTTATAGATGCAACTAGCTCAAACTAGCCCTCATGTTTAGATATACTTTAGGGCTATTTGAGCCCGAACTAGCTCAAACTAACTGTAACCCGTGGATACAGCAGCAGATAATTTTTAAGAACGAACTAAACTCCTTCCAGCCCATAATATAAGATGTTAATTGATCTAATATGTGAGTATATTGGATGTTATAAGATACTCCCTCCGTTCCTAAATACTTGTCTTTTTAGAGATTTCAAATGGACTACCACATACGGATGTATATAGACATATTATAAAAGAGTGTTGTACTACATCATTGTGCCATCGTTGTTTAGCTTCTAATATTAACTTGGTGCTTTTAGGTACATATGTCATCGGTAAAGATCCGCGTTTCGACCCTTTCTGTGTATGGGGCAATGAGATATCAATGAACCAACATCAAGTGAGGAAGATGATAAAGATTGTTAGTAAAATGGGTCCAAAGATGGCAATTAAACTATTTGTTTACACTTTATTCAAGACAACAGCAAACTGCAGGATGGTAAGTAAGAACTCTGCAGCCTTCTTTTTACTGCCCATAATGAGTTGTGTTAGATGACAATGTTTGAAATCTTATTCCTTTGCAGTGGTTGCCAAAGAAGTTTACTCAAGATTACCTCTCAAACTACATGGTTGGTGGGCATGCAAAGGTTAAAGTATTTCTACCAGAACACGATGATTATCTAGATGTTATCATGAAGACCGTGAAGGATGGGCGGTCGGCCATCACAGGGGTTGGACAAGAGTCGTGCGTGCCTTCTGCATGGAGGAGGGCACAATATGGGCATTCCGCTTCACCTTGTTCAGCAACCAGAATATATTTCGCCTCTTTCTTTACCGTCTTTAATAGTACAAGTATACAACTGTGGTTCATCATTCTTTATTTGGTTCTTATGTAATTCTTGAACATATGTACCTATGAATCGAATAATGCATTGGTTGTTTGAACCTGATGGATATGAATAAAGCTGTAGCATACATTCAAATTCAAATCCAAATCCGGTACAATTTGGAAAAGTAGCAGTTAAATTACGGTGAAATTACGCTCTCCAGGTTGTTACGGCACACACGGTTGGTAAAACACGAACGTTTGCGGTATGCACCATAATCCAAGATGGTTCACAGAGAGGAAACATGTGCAAGCATGCACACAGTTGCTGTTTGCAAAGCGTGTGCGATGTTAGACAATATCACAAACGGTGCGGGCAAACTAAACGTTTGTGTTAGTTGCCTTATCATACACGATTCGCAACCATGAACTGTTTCTGATGAAGTATGCATCGTAAACGTTGCACCACAAAATAGCATGTGTGATAGTTGTCGTGTACGACGATGTTACGACGGTCCGACGTTTTGTAATCCTGTCCGACACTCGCACGACAATTAGTTAATCTTCTTAACGGTGAACCGTTTGTGATGGGCCACACATCATACACGTTCTATAATAGTGAACCGTTTGTGATGGGCCGCACATCATAAACATAGCACCACAGAATACCGACTGCGATGGCAATGCAAGCAGAAATGAGTAGGAGTACTCTAGGGGCCCTATCCCCGACGGTTTCTGGGTCGTGTGGGAAGGACCCCCCCCCTATCGCCCACACTCACTTGGCGACGGTTCCAAATGCCGTCGCAGAAAGGGGTTCTAAACCATTTGTTTAGGACCGATGAGCACCAGTGAATGTTTTGGCGCCGCTAGTGCCACTGATTTTTTTATATATCAAAAGAGGGGGTTTCCTTCGATTTCATTAAAGAAAGCCAACCATAGAGAACCATTATCCGAGAACATCTCAGTGTAAACGGGCAGTTATGCAACTAATACTAGAACGGACTGAGTATTAGCAGGAGACAAGTTTGCCACAAAAGCTAGGCAGGTAGGGGGCGCAGCACCAGCTCGACCAAGTTTGGATTACAACCCAAATGCTACCACAGAAACATCAGGGGGGAAGATAGGTACCGAAAGAGCCAGCTTCAGCATCCCAGTTGTAGCGACCCGACCTCAGATGGTCAAGTCTCTGTGCTTCTGTGTCATCCCTGGATCGGTAATGCTGACACACACAGTACTCGAAGGATTTATAACAGAGTAGCAATCACACACTTATTACATCGAATGTCTCAAAAGAGAACTTATTACAATAATATGGCTCAAGGCCATCTAATGCGATAACAGCGGAAGGCTTGGAAGATAAAGTGAGTCCATCAACTCCAACGGCATAACTGAAGTTGCACGGCAACGACCTACAATCCTTACTCCTCGTTCGAAAAATCTGCAACATAATACGTTGCAGCCCGAGAACGGGTCAAGACATGGAATATGCCGCAATGTAACACATAGAGAGTAATGAACGAATAAGCTATTCTACATGCATATATGGCTGGTGGAAAGCTCTATGTTTACTGTTTTGCGAAAAGCCAATTTTTGCCTACATCAAAGGAATAAATTTTACTTTAACTATCATGGTGGTTGAAACATCATTGAGAAGGTATAACCCCAACTCAATGATCCCAATTAAAGTGATTAACATCCCAACAATATTAATTTTAGAGTGATGGGATACATGGGAATACTCAGGTACTAGATACTCAGAATTGTCCATAACCGGGGACATGGCTAACCATGATTAGATTGTACACTCTACAGAGGTTTGCGCACTTTTCCCCACAAGACTCGATCGCCTCCGTTGGTTTCTCGCACTGCATGGTGTTTGAGAGACGGATGACCGAGACACGCCTTTTCGTAAACATTAACTCTCTACTCCGGATAGATCATACCAAACCTATAAAACCCACTACCTGTGACCTACCTCTTCGAGAGCTTCACGTAACTTACTCAACTATGCTAGAGCCCATAATAGCTTGTGGCTGCACATGGAAGTTTCTAGCATGAATAATCTCGATTCCCTTTGAGCCTGGTGGCTGTCCATAGGAAGATCACACGGGTACCCCTGGATTTCCAAAAATAAAACAGATAACACTGGGTTCCCCAGGTGCCTCAATCCACCCAGATGTGTATTTAAGTTGCCACCTTAAAGTAAACCATTATTTAACAACCTCACATCTGTCGTGAATATCTCTCAAACCCAAACCACATCTACGAGCATAGCATGGCAATATAAGCATAACGTAGAAGTACTCCCAAGGGTTTGAAAGTAACAGGGCAATAGGTTCCTACCTCATCATCTACTTCCCAACCCACAAATTAATGACATCCTAATCATGCAATGTTTGAGGGTTGAGCTAATGCATAAAAACTGGGTATGAAAAGGTATGATCAAGTGTTACTTGCCTTGCTGACGATCCGTGAATCCTAGAGACTCGTAGTAACACGCTTCGCACTCCGGGAATTCTATCGCAAGAAAACAATACAAACATAAGCAACAATCAAAGATGCACAACGAAACTTCAACTTGAAAGAGATTGACCGGAGAGTTCAACTTAAGAACTCCGGTTTGCAAAAAGAATCCAACCAAACGGAACAACGAAACTCAAACGGCGAGAAAAACATGGTCCGTTTACTAATCTGAACTAGAGTCAAATTTTACAAAGATAAAAACTTGTTTGAGTTGATTATTCGAAAGAGGGTTTCGAGATGAAACTCAGCGCTTGAATCGCCTGATTCCGATAAACGAGCGAAAAGATAAACAGGTTTGAAAATCGGATCAGAAATCGCGATCAGAATAATCACGGAATAAATCTGATAAAAGAAAAGCGACGAACTGCTAAACGAACGAACATTCGTTAACAGAAACTAGACAGTGAACGCGTTCGTTAGAACGAACGGACGAACGGACGCTCGCTAAGTAAATAAACCGACGAAATAGACCGATCTATATATATAAAAACGATCTAGGGTTTTAAAAAAACCGAAGGGTTATCTAAAAAAAACGGCGGCGGGGTCGGGTACCTCCGGCGAGGCGCGTCCGGCGGGGCGGGCGGCTCCGGCGGGTTCCGGTGGGGCGGAGAGGGCGGGCGAGCGGGCGGCTCAGGGGGGCGACGGCGACGGGCGACGCGCTGGAGGCGGCGACGGCGACTAAGGCGGCGGCGGCGGATCGGGCCCGGGCGGCTTGGGTGGTGGCGGGCGGTGGTGTGGCGGCGGGGCGGCGGTATATATAGGAGGGCGGGCGGCGGTTTGGGAAGGGGCGCTGGGTGGAGTCCGCTCGGACTCGCCAAGGTCTGCGTCTAAGCACGGCAAGACGGGAAGGCGGCGGCGGGCAAGGGCTGCTGGCTCACTGGGCCTTTGGCCCACTGCAAGTGGGTCCATTTTTTTTAAACATTCCGCCGAACTTAATAAAATCATAAAAATCTAAAAATTCCAAAACAAGTTTTCTCCGTCTAAATAAAATATTTAGAACTAGAGGAACTTTTCTTGGCCCCTAAAATGCAAAATTTTAAACATATGCAAATTTTTCTAGGGCAAATAAAATTCCAAATAAGTAAAATAAAATCCCAAACATGATTTTAACATTTTTCCTCCGGTATTTCAATTAGTTTTGGAGAAGTCATATTATCTCCTCTCGTTTATTTTAAACTTGAAATATTTTTCCGGAGAGAAAAATAATAATATCCAATATCCTCGTCTTTCATTATTTGATAAAATTCAAATATGAAAATCGAAAAATACCCAACTCTCTCCGAGGGTCCTTGAGTTGCTTAGGATTTCGAGGATAGCAAATGAATATGCAATAAAATATGATATGCATGGATGACCTATGTATAACATGCCAAATTGAAAATTTGGGATGTTACAAACCTACCCCTTAAGATGAATCTCGCCTCGAGATTCGGGTTGGCTAGAAAATAGGTGCGGATGGTCCTTGCGAATATCATCTTCTCGCTCCTGTGTGGCTTCCTCCTCGGTATGGTGGCTCCAATCGAACTTTACAAAACTTGATCACCTTGTTGCGAGTGACTCGCCTATCAAACTCCAAAATCTTTTACCGGTTTCTCCTCATAAGTCAAATTATTATCCAATTGTATCGCCTCCAGGCACAGTATCCTTTAATGGTATGTCGGCCATCTCAACGTGGCACTTCTTCAGTTGTGACACGTGAAACACATCGTGAACTCCTGACAATCCTTCGGGTAACTCTAGTTTGTAGGCAACTTCTCCCATTCGTTCCAAAACACGATACGGTCCTACAAATCTTGGGGCTAACTTTCTCTTTACTCCAAAACGTTTCACTCCCCTCAGGGGTGATACTCGCAGATAGGCTCTGTCTCCTACTTCATAGGTTATTTCCTTGCGTTTTGAATCCGCGTAACTCTTATGTCTGGACTGAGAAATCTTTAATATGTCTGTGATTAGTTTAACCTTCTCCTCTGATTCCTTGATCAAGTCTGGTCCAAACAACTGACGGTCTCCAACCTCATTCCACATCAATGGTGTTCTACATCTGCGTCCATACAGAGCTTCGAACGGTGCCATCTTCAAACTGGCCTGGTAGCTGTTGTTGTATGAGAACTCTGCTGTACGGCAAATTATCATCCCAACTAGATCCATAATCTAGCGCACAAGCTCTCAACATGTCCTCCAAAATCTGATTGACTCTCTTTGTCTGTCCATCCGTCTGTGGGTGGAACGCGGTACTAAACTCCAATCTGGTACCCAAAGTCTGGTGTAGTTGATTCCAAAACTTTGAAGTAAACTGTGTTCCTCTATCTCGATACGATACTCCTCGAACTCCATGCAAACATACGATCCTGGTCATATATATCTTGGCCAACTTTGCACTTGTATAAGTTGTTTTCACTAGGATAAAGTGAGCTACTTTGGTCAACCGATCCACTACTACCCATATTGAATCATATCCTGCTTTGGTTCTGGGTAATCCGGTGATAAAATCCATGCCAAGTTTGTCCCACTTCCATTCTGGTATTGGCATAGGCTGCAACAGTCCTGCTGGCTTTTGATGCTCTGCCTTCACTCTCTGACATACATCACATACGGCTACATACTCGGCAATATCCTTCTTCATACAAGTCCACCAGAAACGTTCCTTCAAGTCCAAATACATCTTGGTGTTTCCGGGGTGAATCGAGTATGGTGAGTCATGGACCTCTTGAAGTATTAACTTCCTGATCTCCGAATTGTGGGGCACATAAATCCGGTCCTCAAACCACAAGGTATCGTGCTCATCCTCATGAAAACCTTTGGCTTTTCCTTTGCCCATATTTTCCTTTATCTCAGCAATCTCTTTATCCTCCTTTTGAGGTTCTCGAATCTTGTCTAACAAGGTCGACTGAACCTCCATTGTTGCAAGAAAACCTCTTGGAACAATCTCCAAATGAAGTTCCATAACATCCTCTGCTAACTCCTTTGGCAGTCCTCTACCTTGAAGGATATTGGCATAACTCTTCCGACTCAAAGCGTCTGCTACGACGTTTGCTTTTCCTGGATGATAGTGTAGCTTCATGTCGTAATCCTTTATAAGTTCCAGCCATCTCCTCTGTCTGAGGTTTAACTCCTTCTGTGTGAAAATGTACTTTAAACTCTTATGATCCGTGTACACATCACAACGGTTTGCCATGAGATAATGTCTCCAGGTCTTTAACGCATGTACTACGACTGCTAACTCCAAATCATGCGTGGCGTAGTTCAACTCATGTGGCTTCAGTTGTCATGAGGCATACGAAACAACTTCTCCTTCCTGCATAAGAACGCATCCAATTCCCAAGCGAGAGGCATCACAATACACTTGAAACTCCTTATGTATATCTGGCAATGTCAGCACTGGGGCTGTAGTCAACCGTTTCTTCAACTCTTGGAAACTTGTCTCACAATCCTCTGTCCATTTGAACTTGGTATCCTTCTTTAGCAATTCTGTCATTGGTTTAGCAATCTTGGAAAAATACTCAATGAATCTCCGATAATATCCTGCCACCCAAGGAAATCATAATCTCACGATCAAGTGGGTGCCAACCATTCAAAGGATCGACTGAATTTTACCGGGTCATCGCTATACCTTCTCCTGATATAACATGCCCAAGAAATCCAACTTCCTTTAACCAAAACTCGCACTTGCTGAATTTGGCGTATAATCGGTGTTCCCCGAGTTTCTCAAGAACCAAACGTAGGTGTTCTCGCGTGCTCCACTTTGTTCTTCGAGTAAACCATAATATCATCGATAAACACCACAACAAACTTGTCCAAATACTCCATGAACACTTTGTTCATCATACTCATGAAATAGGCAGGGCGTTAGTCACCCAAACGACATGACTGTATACTCATATAATCCATATCGTGTGGTGAATGCTGTCTTTGGTATATCCTTCTCTCGGATCTTCAATCGATGGTATCCTCGATCGTAGATCAATCTTAGAAAACAGCTTAGCTCCTTGCAACCGATCAAACAGATCATTAATCATCGGTAAGGGATACTTGTTCTTTATCGTTACATCATTCGTAGCTCGGTAATCAACAACCATCCTTAGGGATTTATCCTTCTTCTCCACCAAAAGTACCGAGCTCCCCAAGGTGATGAACTTCTATGAATGTAACCTTTCTCCAATAGCTCCTTGATCTGTTTCTTAATTTCCTCCGGATCATTTGCGGGCATCCGATAGGGTCTCTTTGAGATTGGCCCTGTACCGGTATTAGTTCTATCGTAAACTTCGATGTCTCGATCCGTGGCATGCCCGTAACTCTTCCGGAAAAACATCTGGATAATCCTTCACTACATGTGTACTTGCCTTGTACAACTCCGTGAGGGTATTCACTTGGCTCCTCCTAGGCACATGCCTAGATACATACTTAATCCTTTTTCCTCCGGGGTGGTAAGATAAATTGACTTGCTAGCACAATCGATACTTCCTCCAAACTTCGACATCCAATCCATACCTAATATCACATCCAATCCTTGCGACTCCAAGATAATTAGGTCAGACGGAAAAACATGCGTGCCAATGGTTAGGGGTATCTGGGTGCACCATCTGCTAGCCATGTACTCTGCTCCAAAGTAGCTCACTAAAAGAGGGGTTCTAAGGGTCCGTTGGTAACTTAAACTTATCCACAAATCCCTTGATATATATGAATGCGATGCACCAAGATTTAAAAGAACAATAGCAAGAAATGACCGAACCAAAACTTACCTATTACCGCATCCGCCGTTTCTTCAACTTCCTCCACGTTAACGTGGTTCACTTGTCCTTTGTTGAATGGATTGGGCTTCTTCCCAGCGCTCCCATTTCCATTTCCATTCTTTCCTTCGGGCCGTTGGCATAGTGCCCTGTCTTCCCGCACTTAAAGCAAATAACTTGGCTCAAGTCTCTCTTAGCGGGTGTAGCTGGGTTAGAGCGATTCGGATTATTGTTGGCTGCATTTCCATTCCCATTCTTCGCACCATTATGTGATCCTCCTCCAGTATGGTTATGAACTAGTCCTCCCGAGTTCGGGGTTAAGCGAGGTTTCTGGTGAGCTCCTGAGTTATACTTCCCTTGTCCATACTTCCTCTTACGACTCTCAATTTGCTGCTGCTTTCCTTCAATCATTAGGGCCTTATCTACCAGCTCATGGGAGTTGTTGAAAGTTGCCACCATCAGCCGCATACTCATCTCATCATTCAGTCCTTCCATAAACTTCTCTTGCTTCATGCATCCGTGGCCACATCATCGAGCATAGCGTGATAACTTGCTAAACTCATCCACGCATCGAGCCACAAGATGATTCCCCGGCGCAAGTTATGAACTCACGCTTCTTTATCTGCATGGCTCCAGTTGAAACATGGGCCGCGAAAAGCTTGTTGGAACTGGTCCCAAGTGACATTGGCTATAGGAAAAGTAGCCGTGTAATTCTCCCACCATGCGGCTGCTGGTCCATCCAATTGATGTGCGGCAAAGCGCACTCTTTCAGCATCGGTGCACCCTGTGGTGGTTAACTCCCTCCCAATACGACGTAACCAGTCATCTGCAACTATTGGCTCGGTGCTACTGGAAAACACCGGCGGTTGTAACCTTAGAAAACAGGCTAGGTTGTCCACTGATGGCGGGTTGTTGTTGTTGTTGTTGTTGTTGTTGGCATTACCCTGGTTCTGAACTAGCAATTGCATCAAGGCATTCTGCTGTTGGATCAACTGAGTGAGCTCCGGTGGGAAAACAAAACCGGGGTCACGTCTCGGAGGTATCTGAGGGTTTAGAGGGGAGAGATTAGAAATAGAAAGAGGTCTAGAGAGAAAACACTACCCATATGCACATGAGGCAAACACACATTCATTCAATCAAGCAAGCAAGGGCATACAAAACGGTCTAGGACTATCGCATAAGTGCTCAACTACTACTAGTTACATGGGGAAAATACTACTATAATATGGTGGTCATCTAGAAATTCTGATTGGTGGAAGACTCCATGATGTTTGCTCCAGCTCTGTCTTCATAGTCATCATCACTTGGATCTGAATCAGTGTCGTCAATGATGATGTAGTTGTCTGGACAAGCGGGGTCTTCTTCCTCTTCTTGCTCCTCTTCCTTGGGTGCTGGTCCTCCCATGAAGACTCCAATCTTCTTGACTAGGTCGTCGTTCTTCTCCAAAGAGTATCTTGATTTCTTCCTCATATCCATCACGTGTAGACTTGAGTTCTTCCTCCAATTCGATGATCTTAGTTTTCGCCTTCTTCAAATCCAGCATGTCTGCGCAAGACATCTGGTTCTCATGACGTCGAATGTGCTGGTTTAGCTCCTGGATGTAAGCTGCAATGGATCTATCCTTCTTGGTACTAATTACTTCCCAGTGCTCGTCTCGGCGCCTACATATTTGGTATATGGTGTCTTTAAGCTCCTTGTTGTAGACTTCTCCAATGCGTCCCATGGTAATGTGAGCTGCCATACTCTTTCCCAAACTCCATGTTGGTGCATTGAAAACACATACTATGGGCTCCGTGCTTGGTGCAAACGTCCTTCCGGGAACTAAGGCTTGAATCTTACAGCATTCTTCTTCTGGTAAGGTGGCTTTGTACGTCCCGGTGAAGCTTGGTATTCCAATATTCAGGTACCTAGTGACTTCCTTCAAGTGGCGTCCGAAAGGTGTGTCTTCATCCGGTTGGGCAAACTTGTACTTCATCTCCGCCATCCTAAAGAGTGGAAAAATGGAGAGGAGTCGAAATGAGTAGAGAAGAGTGACCTATGGTTTTATCTTAGTGGTCGTGTCCTACACTCAAGGTGTGCTCGATACCATCTTGTAGCGACCGACCTCGAGATGGTCAAGTCTTCGTGCTTCGTGTCATCCTCGGATCGGTAATGCCGACACACAAGACTCGAAGGATTTATAACAGAGTAGCAATCACACACTTATTACATCGAATGTCTCAAAAGAGAACTTATTACAATAATATGGCTGAAGGCCATCTAATGCGATAACAAATGAAGGCTTGGAAGATAAAGTGAGTCCATCAACTCCAACGGCATAATCGAGCTGCACGGCAACGACCTACAATCCTTACTCCTCGTTCAAAAGTCTGCAACATAATACGTTGCAGCCCGAGAACGGGTCAAGACATGGAATATCTTTGGCAATGTAACACATAGAGAGTAATGAAAGAATAAGATATTCTTCATGCATATATGGCTGGTGGAAAGCTATATGTTTACTGTTTTGCGAAAAGCCAATTTTTCCCTACATCAAAGGAATAAATTTTACTTTAACTATCATGGTGGTTGAAACATCATTGAGAAGGTATAACCCCAACTCAATGATCCCAATTAAAGTGATTAACATCCCAACAATATTAATTTTAGAGTGATGGGATACATGGGAATACTCAGGTACTAGATACTCAGAATTGTCCATAACCGGGGACACGGCTAACCATGATTAGATTGTACACTCTGCAGAGGTTTATGACTTTTCCCCACAAGACTCGATCGCCTCCGTTGGTTTCTCGTGACCGCATGGTGTTTGAGAGACGGATGACCGAGACACGATTTCGTAAACATTAACTCTCTACTCCTGATAGATCATACCAAACCTATAAAACCCACTACCTGTGACCTACCTCTTCAAGAGCTTCACGTAACTTACGCAACTATGCTAGAGCCCATAATAGCTTGTGGCTACACACGGAAGTTTCTAGCATGAATAATCTCAGTTCCCTTTGAGCCTGGGTGGCGGTCCATAGGAAGATCACACGGGTACCCCGGGATTTCCAAAAATAAAACAGACAACATTGGGTTCCCCAGGTGCCTCAATCCACCCAGATGTGTATTTAAGTTGCCACCTTAAAGTAAACCATTATTTAACAACCGCACATCTGTCGTGAATATCTCTCAAACCCAAACCACGTCTACGAGCATAGCATGGCAATATAAGCATAACATAGAAGTACTCCCAAGGGTTTGAAAGTAACAGGGCAATAGGTTCCTACCTCATCATCTACTTCCCAACCCACAAATTAATTCCATCCTAATCATGCAATGTTTGAGGGTTGAGCTAATGCATAAAAACTGGGTATGAAAAGGTATGATCAAGTGTTACTTGCCTTGCTGACGATCCGTGAATCCTAGAGACTCGTAGTAACACGCTTCGCACTCCGGGAATTCTATCGCAAGCAAACAATACATACATAAGCAACAATCAAAGATGCACAACGAAACTTCAACTTGAAAGAGATTGACCGGAGAGTTCAACTTAAGAACTCCGGTTTGCAAAAAGAATCCAACCAAACGGAACAACGAAACTCAAACAGCGAGAAAAACATGGTCCGTTTACTAATCTGAACTAGAGTCAAATTTTACAAAGATAAAAACTTGTTTGAGTTGATTATTCGGAAAGAGGGTTTCGAGATGAAACTCCAGGCGCTTGAATCGCCTGATTTCGATAAACGAGCGAAAAGATAAACAGGTTTGAAAATCGGATCAAAAATCACGATCAGAATAATCGCGGAATAAATCTGATAAAAGAAAAGCGACGAACTGCTAAATGAATGAACGTTCGTTAACAGAAACTAAACAGTGAACGCGTTCGTTAGAAGAACGGACGAACAGACATTCGCTAAGTAAATAAACAGACGAAATAAGCCGATCTATATATAAAAAAACGATCTAGGGTTTAAAAAAAACCGAAGGGTTTTCTAAAAAAAAACTGGGGTCGGGTACCTCCGTGGCGAGGCGTCCGGCGGGCGTGGTTCGGGTTCCGAGGTGGGGCGGGAGGTGGGGCGGGCGGCTCGGCGAGGGGGGCGACGGCGACGGCGACGGCGCTGGAGGCGGCGACCATTACAGCGGCGGCGGATCGGGCTCCGGGCGGCTTGGGTGGTGGTGGGGTGGTGGTGTGGCGGCGGGCGGGCGGTTTGGGAAGGGGCGCCGGGGTGGAGTCCGGCTCGGACTCACCCTCGGCGTCTGCGTGCCAACGGCGGCGCACGGGGAATGCGGCGGGCGGCCGGGCTGGCTCATTGGGCCTTTGGCCCACGCGGGGTCCATTTTTTTAAAACATTCCGCCGAACTTATTAAAATCATAAAAATCTAAAAATTCCAAAACAAGTGTTCTCCGTCTAAATAAAATATTTAGAACTAGAGGAACTTTTCTTGGCCCCTAAAATGCCAATTTTTAAACATATGCAAATTTTTCTAGGGCAAATAAAATTCCAAATAAGTAAAATAAAATCCCAAAAATGATTTTAACATTTTTCCTCCCAGATTTCAATTAGTTTTGGAGAAGTCATATTATCTCCTCTCGCTTATTTTAAACTTGAAATATTTTTCCAGAGAGAAAAATAATAAAATCCAATATCCTCGTTTTCATTATTTGATAAAATTCAAATATGAAAATCGAAAAATCCCTAACTTCTCTCCGAGGGTCCTTGAGTTGCTTAGGATTTCGAGGATAGCAAATGAATATGCAATAAAATATGATATGCATGGATGACCTATGTATAACATGCCAAATTGAAAATTTGGGATGTTACACCAGTCTAAGCACCCCTGGCCTCCATCCTTGCGACGCATGGTACACCTCGTTTACCACCTGCTTGACCCTAGTGCCACTGATAAAATGATGTAATAATACAGTTAAAATAGAGCGAGTGTCCTCTCTATCATTTCATTTCCAATGTAGATAAAGAAAGTGCTTCTCTTTGTTAGTATATGTTTCATCAACTAGTCCCATTGTTAATGTTTAAGCGTATCTGCAAACTGGGGTGCTTAATTTTAGTTGATCCGCACAAAAATAGAGATTAGAATGTCTCAATGCCCCTCCTTGTACTACCGTTGTACACTGATGTTCATCACTGGCAGAAATTGTATCGGGGAGACTTGGGTCGATTTCTAGTATGAGGCATACCGTATGAGGCATCGCAGGGCCCATCTCGCCCTCGCAGCGTGGCATAATATAATGCTATCGCAATATTTTCTTCTATTTATTAGTTTATGTTTCATCAACTTGCCACTATATGTAATCATACTTTTTCATTATCTGTGCAAATAGGGTTATTCAGCTGCATTTTGGTGGAACTGCACAAATGTACGGATGGAACCAGCATATATGCAGGTGCGAGGTGTGCCAAGTAAAAATTACTGACACCAACCATGCTCCATGCATGCATTGGCATCCACCACCAGCAGTGGGATGTGTGGCGCTCTCTGTGGACGGATCTTTCTCGGCAGCAAAACCTCTAAGAAAATACTAGTAGCTTATATTGGCAGTTTTCTAGGGAGTACTCTTTTCTGAAAGAAGCACCAACCTATTTTTCTTTATTTGTACACAATGTCATAACTTTGACCCAAAGGTCCGGAGCTATTTTAGGGTGATTGGCGTAGTAATCGGAGACTGATTGTAAGCATGATTTTCATTAGCTATCACACTAATTGTAAGCATGAGCAGATAGAAGAATAGGTTAGTGTGAAGCTTACCTTAAACCCTACCGCCGCCGTTGAAATGAGGCGAGCGTCGAGGAAACCGTGGAGAACGGCCGGGAAACGACGTCGCGCCATTCGGCCTCCTCTTCCGGTGGGAGAACGAATACTCCTGTGGTTCTGGCTGGCTCTGCACCCTCACGAACGGCACACCGTACTCGATCGATTCATTATCCTCTAGGTGCTCGACCTTCGACCTGTACGCCTGATACGTCTCCAATGTATCTATAATTTTTTATTGTTCCATGCTATTATATTACCCCTTTTGGATGTTTATGGGCTTTATTTTACACATTTATATCATTTTTGGGACTAACCTACTAACCGGAGGCCCAACCCATATTGCTGTTTTTTTTGCCTATTTCAGTATTTCGAAGAAAAGGAATATCAAACGGAGTCCAAACGGAATGAAACCTTTGGGAGCGTGATTTTTGGAACGAACGTGATCCAGAGAACTTGGGAGTGCAAGTCAAGAAGCAGCCGAGGCCTCCACGAGATAGGAGGGCGCCCCATAGGGCGCTACCGTCTCGTGGGCCCTCATGCCACCGACGCATTTCTTCTTCCTATATATACCTACGCACTTCAAAAACATCTAGGGGCACTCTGAAACATAATTTCCACCGCCAGAATCCTTCGCATCCACGAGATCTCATCTTGGAGCCTTCACGCACTCACGGAGGGGGAATCAACCACGGAGGGCCTCTACATCAACATCCTTGCCCTCCGATGAGTTGTGAGTAGTTTACCGCAGACCCACGGGTCCATAGTTATTAGCTAGATGGCTTCTCTCTTTTTGGATCTCAATACAATGTTCTCCCCCTCTCTTGTGGAGATCTATTCGATGTAAACTCTTTTTGCGGTGTGTTCGTCGAGATCCGATGAATTGTGGGTTTATGATCAAGTTTATCTATGAATAATATTTGAATCTTCTCTGAATTCTTTTATTTATGATTAAGTTATCTTTGCAAGTCTCTTCGAATTATCAGTTTGGTTTGGCCTACTAGATTGGTCTTTCTTGCCATGGGAGAAGTGCTTAGCTTTGGGTTCAATCTTATGTGTCCTTACCCAAAGGATGTAAAGGGTTGCAAGGCACGTATTGTATTGTTGCCATCGAGGATAACAAGATGGGGTTTATATCATATTGCATGAGTTTATCCCTCTACGTCATGTCATTTTGCTTAGTGCGTTACTCTGTTCTTATGAACTTAATACTCTAGATGCAGGCAGGAGTCGATCGATGTGTGGAGTAATAGTAGTAGATGCAGGCAGGAGTCGGTCTACTTGTTATGGACGTGATGCCTATATACATGATCATGCCTAGATAATCTCATAACTATGCGCTTTTCTATCAATTGCTCGACAGTAATTTGTTCACCCACCATAATACTTACGCTATCTTGAGAGAAGCCACTAGTGAAACCTATAGCCCCCGGGTCTATCTCTTATCATATTTGCTTTCAATCTACTTTTATTTGCATCTTTACCTTTTGCATCTATATTATAAAATACCAAAAATATATTTATCTTATCATACTATCTTTATTAGATGTCACTTTCACAACTGGCCGTGAAGGGATTGACAACCCCTTTATTGCGTTGGTTGCGAGTTCTCAGTTGTTTGTGTAGGTGTGTGGGACTTTTGGGGAGCCTCCTACTGGATTGATACCTTGGTTCTCAAAACTGAGGGAAATACTTACGCAACACTTGCTGCATCACCCTCTCCTCTTCGAGGAAAACCAACGCAAGCTCAATAAGTAGCAAGAAGGATTTCTGGCGCCGTTGCCGGGGAGGTCTTCGCTCAAGTCAAGACATACCAAGTACCCATCACAAACCCATCTCCCCCGCATTTACATTATTTGCCATTTTCCTCTCGTTTTCCTCTCCCCCACTTCACCCTTGCCGCTTTATTCGCCCTCTCTTTCCCAATCTTCTCTTCTCTCTTTTGCTTGCCCTTTTGTTTGCTCGTTTGGTTGGATTAGATGGTTATTTATTGCTAAACCAGAACCTAAGATCCATGGATCCTCATCCGCTTGCCAATATTTTTAAGAGATCCAATTATGATGAACCAATTCCTAGTGATTTGGATGCACTAGATTATCTTTATAAGCTTTTGCCCGAAATTCGTAAATCTGAAAATTGTGATGAAGTGCTTCAGGATAGATCTTTGAATAAAAATCATGATTGCAATGATTTTATTATAAATTCTATTGATGTAAACTATGCTAATAATATGCAAAAACCCTAAACTTGGGGATGCTAGTTTTGCTATGTCCAATAGTCATGATTGGGGAGATTCCTCTTATGATCTTGAAAATTTATTTAAGCCCCATGATGAATATAAAATTGATAATAGTGTTTGAAATAATATTGAAAGTGGGTTTGGAAGAGTGTCAACTTTAGATCCCACATATTTGGATAACATTCTATCTTATGAAATTTTTGATAAAAGTGGGCTTGGAGAAATCATGACTTTAGTTAATGATAATCCCACTATTTTGGAAGAGTGTCAACTTCGCATGCATGTGGATCGGGTTGAGAGTATGTTATGTGATACCTATATTGTTGAATTTTATTATGATCCTACATGTAATTATTATGAGAGAGGAAAATATGGTTATAGAAATTTTCATGTTACTAAATTACCTCTCGTTATGTTGAGATTGCTATTGTTCCTTTCCGCTTCCTTGCATATGCTAGTTTTTGCTTGCTACGATAATTTGTTTTCCTATAATATGCCTATGCATAGGAAGTATGTTAGACTTAAGTGTGTTTTTCACATGATTTTTGATGCTCTCTTTGTGCCTCAATTCTTGTCTTTCCTGTGAGCATCATTGAAATCTCAATGCCTAGCTAAAAAGGCTTTAAAGAAAAGCGCTTGTTGGGAGACAACCCAATATTTTTCCTTGCTGATTAGTAATAAATAATCCATCTACCTTATGTTTAGATGTGTTTTTATCTTTTAATTAGTGTTTGTGCCAAGTTAAACCTATAGGATCTTCTTGGATGATAGTTACTTGATCTTGCTGTAATTTCCAGAAACTTTCGGTTCACGAAAACAATTGTTAAAAATTACCAGAACGAGATAAAATAGTGATTCCAATTTCTGCTGATCAATAAACAAATTTCCTAGGTCGTCCTAGTTTTTCTGAATTTTTTGAGTTCCAGAAGTTTGCGTTAGTTACAGATTACTACAGACTGTTCTGTTTTTGACAGATTCTGTTTTTCGTGTGTTGTTTGCTTATTTTGATGAATCTATGGCCAATAAAATAGTTTATAATCCATAGATAAGTTGCAATACAGTAGGTTTAACACCAAATTAAATAAAGAATGAGTTCATTGCAGTATATTATGTGGTGGTTTTGTTTTCTTTCACTAACGGAGCTTATAAGATTTCTTGTTGAGTTTTGTGTTGTGAAGTTTTCAAGTTTTGGGTAAAGCTTTTATGGACTATGGAATAAAGGGTGGCAAGAGCCTGATCTTGGGGATGCTTATGGCACCCCAATATATTCAAGAATAGCCAAAAGCCTAAGCTTGGGGATGCCCCGGGAAGGCATCCCTCTTCGCCTTCGCTCATTGTAACTTTACTTGGAGCTATATTTTTATTCGCCACATGATATGTGTTTTGCTTGGAGCATCGTGTATTATATTAGTCTTTGCTTTTTAGTTTACCACAATCATCCTTGCTGTACACACCTTTTGGGAGAAGCCTATTTGATAAGAATTTGCTAGAATACTCTATGTACTTCACTTATATCTTTTAGAGCACGGTGGTGTCTTAATTTTGAAGAAATTTCTAGCCTCTCATGCTTCACTTATATTATTTTGAGAGTCTTTTAGAACAGTATGGTATTTGCTATGGTTATAAAATTGGTCCTAGAATGGTAGGCATCCAAGTTGGGTATAATAAAACTATCATAGAAAGTGAATTGGATGCTATGATCAATTTGATGCTTGATAATTGTTTTGAGATATGGAGGTAGTGATATTAAAGTCATGCTAGTTGGGTGATTATGAATTTAAAGAATGCTTGTGTTGAAGTAAGCAAGTCCCGTAGCATGCACGTATGGTTAAAGTTGTGTAACAAATTTGAAACATGAAGTGTACCTGGCATGTGCATCCTTATGACTGGCGGTCGGGGACGAGCGGTGGTATTTTCCTACCAATCTATCCCCCTAGGAGCATGCGCGTAGTACTTGGTTTTTGATGACTTCTAAACTTTTGCAATAAGTATATGAGTTCTTTTGACTAATGTTGAGTCCATGGATTATACACACTTTTACCTTTCCGCCTTTGCTAGCCTCTTCGGTACCGTGCATTGCCCTTTCTCACCTTGAGAGTTGGTGCAAACTTCGCCGGTGCATCCAAACCCCGTGATACGATACGCTCTATCACACATAAACCTTCCTATATCTTCCTCAAAACAGCCACCATACCTACCTATTATGGCATTTCCATAGCCATTCCGAGATATATTGCTATGCAACTTTTCACCGTCTGCTCATCATCATCATGACATACTTTACTTACATTATATTGCCATTGCATGATCATGTAGTTGACATCGTATTTGTGGCAAAGCCACCATGCATTATTTTTCATACATGTCACTCTTGATTCATTGCACCATCCCGGTACACCGCCGGAGGCATTCATATAGAGTCATATCTTGTTCTATCTTTGAATTGTAATTCTTGAGTTGTAAATCCATAAAACTGTGATGATCTTCATTATTAGAGCATTGTCCTAGTGAGGAAAGGATGATGAAGGCTATGATTCCCCCACAAGTCGGGATGAGACTTCGGACTTTAAAAAGAAAAGAAAAAGGAAAAATAGGAGAAAAAAGGAAAAAAAGAAAGAAAAAAAAAAGAAGAAAATAAATATGAGAGAAAAAGAGAGAAGGGACAATGCTACTATCTCTTTTTCCACACTTGTGCTTCAAAGTAGCACCATGATCTTCATGATAGAGAGTCTCCTATGCTGTCACTTTCATATACTAAGTGGGATTTTTTCATTATAGAATTTGGCTTGTATATTCCTACGACGGGCTTCCTCAAATGCCCTAGGTCTTTGTGAGCAAGCGAGTTGGATGCACACCCACTAGTTTTCTTTTGTTGAGCATCTATTTACAACTCTAGTGCATCCGTTGCATGGCAATCCCTACTCCTCATGTTGACATCAATTGATGGGCATCTCCATAGCCCGTTGATTATCCTCGTCAATGTGAGACTTTATCCTTTTTTGTCTTCTCCACACAATCCCCATCATCATATTCTATTCCACCCATAGTGCTATATCCACGGCTCACGCTCATGTAGTGCGTGAAGGTTGAAAAAGTTTGAGATTATTTAAGTATGAAACAATTGCTTGGCTTGTCATCGGGGGTATAGAAGTTGGTAACATCTTTGTGTGACGAAAATGAAGCATAGCCTAACTATATGATTATGTAGGGGTGAACTTTCTTTTGCCATGCTATTTTGAGAAGACATGATTACTTTGATTAGTATGCTTGAAGTATTACTATTTCTTTTATCAATATGAACTTTTATTTTGTATTCATTTGGATCTGAACATTCATGCCACAATAAAGAAAAAATACATTAAGAATTATGCTAGGTAGCATTCCACATCAAAAATTCTCTTTGTATCATTTACCTACTCGAGGACGAGCAGGAATTAAGCTTGGGGACGCTTGATACTTCTCCAACGTATCTATAATTTTTGATTGTTCCATGCTATTATATTACCCCTTTTGGATGTTTATGGGCTTCATTTTACACTTTTATATCATTTTTGGGACTGACCTACTAACCGGAGGCCCAACCCATATTGCTGCTTTTTTTTGCCTTTTTCAGTATTTTGAAGAAAAGGAATATCAAACGGAGTCCAGACGGAATGAAATCTTCGGGAGCGTGATTTTTGGAACAAACGTGATCCAGAGGACTTGGAGTGCAAGTCAAGAAGCAGTCGAGCCCTCCATGAGATAGGAGGGCGCTTCCCTAAGGGCGCTACCTGCCTTGTGGGCCTCGGGCGGCCACCGACGCATTTCTTCTTCCTATATATACCCACGCATTGCGAAAACATCCAGGGCACCACGAAACACAATTTCCACCGCCGTAACCTTACAGATCCGCGATCTCATCTTGGAGCCTTCACAAGACTTTCTTGGGAGGGGAATCAACCATGGAGGGCCTCTACATCAACATCCTTGCCCCTCCGATGAGTTGTGAGTAGTTTACCGCAGACCTACGGGTCCATAGTTATTAGCTAGATGGCTTCTTCTCTCTTTTTGGATCTCAATACGATGTTCTCCCCCTCTCTTGTGGAGATCTATTCGATGTAAACTCTTTTTGCGGTGTGTTTTTCGAGATCCAACGAATTGTGGGTTTATGATCAAGTTTTGCGGTGCGTAGATGACAATGGGGACCCACATGTCAATAATGGCAGAGGCAAAAAATTTGGAGATATTTTCCCTGCATCAGGTGGAATCGAACCCGGGCGGAACAGCTGTCGGATAGTGTCACTTGGCCGTTGGGCTAGTTCAGTACTTTCATTACAAATAAGGCACTGCCTCAGGTGGTCCGATCTCCTCTTGTGCCTTTGTGCGCTCGCCGCCGCGTCGCTGTCTGCCGTTGAGAACATGCTGAACAAACGAGAGGAATCTGGAGAGGACTGTACGTGGAGAGGCGGACAGTCAGGACCCACCAGGTCTATGGCCGTACGCAAGCAAGTGCCTCATTTAAAAAATACTTCCTCCTAATGCTATACTAACATTGGGGCCCACGAGTTTGTCAACATAGTTACATTTTTTAGGTGCTTCAACGTAGTTACTATAGGAGATAAATTCACAACGAAGCCGGGGAGCTGGAAGGTATCATTGATTATCACTGGGGCAACAAGTATCAGCTGGGTTTTGGGCGCCCCGTCTAGGCTTTATTTTTTAACATGTGCAACCCACGACATGTCCGTTTGTATTTTCTTGAGGGCCGTCATGTATCGACCGGCCTATGGACCTCCCATCCGAGGTTTTATTTTTCCTGTAACATCGGCAGCCCAATTTATGTATTTTTTTTGAAGAAAACGCAGAGGTCTGTTCTATTTTTCTATATAAGAATAGGAACGCCTAGTCCAACTTATGTTTCCCTTCTAACTATATTATATATATTTAAATTATTTTATATGTTATTATATATTATTTTCATTGTCATCATACATTTAACAGATACTTACATATGTAAGAAAACAATATCCCACATCTTATTAAACTTATAAAAGTAATTTCTTAACAATAAAATCCTGGATTTTTTTGGCAACGAAAATCCTTGTGATTGTGTACAAAAGTTTGGTAAGATTTAAGGACCAATGTAATAATAAATAACTTATTATTTAAATATATTTATAAGAAAATGCTCAGCCCCTGTTTATTTTTTGATAACATTGATGCGCCCAACCCAACATTATAATTAAAATTAGCCCAGCAAAATCGTGTATTTCGAGAAACTGCAAATGGCCTATAATTTTTTAGGAAAACAAATAAATGCGCCGCATGGACGCTACATTATTTGTTCACCCAGCCCAGCAAATGGACTGTAATTCTAAAAAAAAGATCAAATTGACTGTAAATTCTGAAAAAATGGGTTGAATACGTGCCACATTTTTGGAGGATGAAATGTGGGCCAATAGGTCGAAGCCAACGCAATTCGTTGTCAACTTAGTCAACAAATGATTCTGACATCGTTAGCGGTTGGATTTACATCCAACGACCGACATCCATCTTCAATCTCTCGTCTTCTTCCTCCAGCGCCGCCGGGACCACCTGCTCCCGCCTCCTGCTGCTAGCAGCTGTGCTTAGCACGCTTTGCTGTGAAGCGCTACCCCACCGTTGGCCAGGCCATCCCTCCACACCTCCTGTTCTTCTCCACCGACTCCCGAACCACACCGCACCAGAACCAGTTGACCCTCGTACACCTCTCCGTCTGCGACTCTACTCTCGCGTCTTCCCATCTCCGTCTCGTTGCTGTCCGGGGCCTCGCCGTCGTCCACCACCTTGGATGCGCTCAGCACGGAGTGGTCAACGTGGTCAACGAACGACATCCATCGGAAGTAGACTGTGTGTGTAGAGGCTGACAGCTGGGTCCACGGTTGCACGCAAGGAAATACCTCCTTATTACGCGCAAAATAATGATTCCTCCACCGACAATTTGGGACCCACCGAAGGGCCTCTCAGATTTTGCGAAAAACATTTCCCCAATCGATGTGTCGGACCCACCAGCTATATCTTGCGCGCAAGGAAGTGCCTCCTTATTACGCAGAAAAAAATGAATAACCCCTACTAGCTGGGACCCACCATAGTGGGAGGCTGACTTGTGGGCCTACTAAGTTGACGGGGACGGAGGGCTTTGTCAACTTAGTCAATATGAACGATTCTAGCTCCAGTGACCGTACGATGTCCATCCAATGGCCGTAGTGCTTCTTCAACCTCTGGTCTTCTTGCTCCAGCCGCCCAAACCAGCACCGGTCGTGCAGCGTGCTCCTGCCTCTCGTGGCCGGCTGTGATGCCGCGGAGGCCTCACCGCCCCCTACTACTCCCATCGCTGGCCAGGCCATCCCTCTACATACCCACACCCCCTGTTATTTTGCGGCGACGGCAGCCTCACACCGCAGTCGAACCAGTGAACCCTCGTACTCCTCTCCGCATGGGCATCCACTGTCGTGTCTTCCCCGGCTCCGTGTCGTCCCCTTCCTAGGCCTCGCCATCGTCCACCGCCCTGGTGCTCTCGGCGTAGCATGGTCAATGTGGTTAAGGAACGACTTCCATTGGAAGAGTACTGTACGTGGAGAGGCTGACAGCTGGGTCCACAGTCGCAGCAAGGAAGTGCCTCCTTATTACGCGGAAAATAATGATTCCTCCACCTGACAGCAGGGACCGACCGAACGGACCATGGTATTTCATGAAAAAATGTTTCCCCCTGACTGTTGGGCCCACCAGCTACATCTTCGCATGCAAGGAAGTGCATGACAGTCGGGACCCACCTGTTTGAAGCGTACGTATCATTGTCATTCTGGTCGCGAACGTGTACTTACATACGGTCGGTCCGTCTGCAGGCTGCAGCGATGAACCGTGGCTGTGTAAGGAAGGGCATGTGTCGTAGTAGAGGCGCAGGTGATACGTCCATTTTGCATCATGCTTTTATGTCAATATTTATTGCATTACGGGCTGTTATTACACATTATATCTCAATACTTATGGCTATTCTCCCTTATTTTACAAGGTTTACCATGAAGAGGGGATGCCGGCAGCTGGAATTCTGGCTGGAAAAGGAGCAAACGCTGGAAACCTATTCTGCAGATCTCTAAAAGTTCTGAAACTCCACGAAACAAATTTTTGGAATTTATAAGAAATTATGAGCAAAAGAAATAGACCAGGGGCCACACTGTCCCAGAGATAGGGGCGCCTCTGTGGCGCCCCTATCTCCAGTGGCCTCGTGGCCTCCAGCCCATCTTCTGCTATATCATCACTTTTACCCTGGAAAAATTCAGGGGTAAGCTTACGGGACGAAACTCAGCCGCCACGAGGCGGAACCTTGGCGGAATCAATCTAGGGCTCAGCGGAGCTGTTCTGCGAGGGACACTTCCCTCCGGAGGGGAAATCATCACCAACGCCATCACCAACACTCCTCTCATCGGGAGAGGGCAATCTCCATCAACATCTTCACCAAAGCACCATCTCATCTCTAAACCCTAGTTCATCTCTTGTATCCAATTCTTGTCTCCAAGTCCGGATTGGTGCTAGTAGGTTGCTAGTAGTGTTGATTACTCCTTGTAGTTGATGCTAGTTGGTTTACTTGGTGTAAGATCATATGTTCAGATCCTTTATGCATATTATTACTCCTCTGATTATGAACATGAATATGCTTTGTGAGTAGTTACGTTTGTTCCTGAGGACATGGGTGAAGTCTTGCTATTAGTAGCCATGTGAATTTGGTATTCGTTCAATATTTTGATGAGATGTATGTTGTCTTTCCTCTAGTGGTGTTATGTGAACGTCGACTACGTGACACTTCACCATTATTTGGCCTGGAGGAAGGCATAGGGAAGTAATAAGTAGATGATGGGTTGCTAGAGTGACAGAAGCTTAAACCCTAGTTTATGCGTTGCTTCGTTAGGGGTTGATATGGACCCATATGTTTAATGTTGTGGTTAGGTTTACCTTAATACTCCTTTTGTAGTTGCGGATGCTTGCAATAGGGGTTAATCATAAGTGGGATGCTTGTCCAAGTTAGGACAGTACCCAAGTGTCGGTCCACCCACATATCAAATTATCAAAGTACCAAACGCGAATCATATGATCGTGATGAAAACTAGCTTGACGATAATTCCCAATGTGTCCTCGGGAGCTCCTTCTTCATTATTAGAACTAGCTGATACCCCGCACGTTGTAGCGGGAATGTTTTGCAATATATTTTAATAAGATTTGATCATATGGAACATGAATATTTGAAGTAATAATATGAGAAATAAAACTAAAAATACATATGATTTATTGGGTTTGATTATTGTATAGTTTTACAATACCGCGCGTTGTTGCGGACATAATAATCCGAAATACTCTATATAAACAATCTGGCATCATGAAAGAAAGCATATATTAGCCTTCCATTTTAGATTTGCATTCATGATCCTTTGTTTATCAAGTTGTTTTTCATTATGTAAATATTATTAAAATATTAGCACTATATGATGTCACAAAAAAAAAGAATACTTGGACAACTGATAAAAAGTAGCTATTATTACAATGAAATCAAAGCATGGAATGATATGTGGCAATTGGAATCACCAGGACATAGTGTGGAATGCATTCTACTTCATTCAAGTGAGTCTCGTGTTCTGAACTACCTAAATAGGGACGCATCTTTATGTCGATCTCGACCCAAATCACATTTGAAGGCTGAAACCCACATGAATAAACGATTACTCACCCAAGTTCTGATATAAAGGAAGAGGGAAGAGGAAGGCAATAATCTTGACAAATGGAAGCCCAGTGATGAAGCGAACCCTTTAGCAATAGCATGTCGACCATCAGAGACGACTCCTTGCCTACATCTTGTAATGTCCTTCTACATATAACTGATTTCACATTGATTAAAAAACAACCTATATGTGAGGAACTTTGTGATACTAATATATGATAACTCAAATCAGGGATGACAGACTTCTCTGTATCTTATTATCTTAGCTCATGCAAACCTAACAGAAAATAGCAGTTTCAAGCCTTGAACCACAAAAGGATTTGAAGGTAAGCTCAACGAACCTGATAAAAGGTTCCATCTCTATACTATTCCTTAGTTCAATCATCCGAATTAAGGTCACTCACGACATTATTTCATTCACCTAACTGAAGCATGGAACAAAATGTGAAGCATGAAGTAAAATAGCATTGATTGAGAAAGAAAAGGATCAATTGTACCTAAGCTGAGATCAACTGACGGGGGACTTCTTTCCATATTATTCTTCAGCTATGTAAAATAGAACAGTAAATAGCAGCTGCAAGAACTCCTAGTTCAAAAACATCCAACTGAAGCTTCTTATAGCATGATAAAAAAAATTCTAAAGCCGCAAAGTATATTGGAATGGCAATAACCAGTCTGATACAGGCTGGCAAAAAAAAGAGCAAGTAATAAGATACATAGATGTAATATCCACAATATTCTATTCAGTGCTATCAACAATGAAATACTAATTATTAGATGTGAGTTGCACATTTAGTGTCCATGCCAGTGCCATCAAAACATCCGGTGGCAAAAAACCTCATTGCACCAGCAGTTGTGTAGAACACTGAATGTGAAAGAAGCAGATTAAATATCCTCCTGAAACATAATGGTGTGCAGTTGCTGATGGAAAATTGTTATGTTACTTGCTCTGAATTTAATCTGTAAGCAGCCCACAGGAAACCTGTAAAAACTTTCTGAATTTCCGGGGCACCAATTCCTTGTGAACATGGTATAAATGGCGACCATCTTTGTTGGATATTGCTGCCAATGACTTGGGCCCAAAAGGTCGAGCATGAAAAACTAAATTGAACAAAACTTACTTTACCAAACTTAGGAACTGGCAATCCCTGGTCCTTGGCTAATGCCTCAATCAGAACCCAAGGTCACCACCTGTGGCATCAGTACATTAAGCCGATGTGCTAGAGCAAGATGACGTACTGTGAGAAGGTAAAGCTCCGATCCAGAGCTCAGTTCATCCATATGTAGATGTAATGAAAAACATAAAATATCCTAATCATGTGAAATTTAAACATCCTAGACACAACCAAATAACACTACCCTAGCAGAAGCATACAACTACCACATCAGAAAACCAAATCAAGCGAATCAAAAAGGAAATTGAGGGCGAGGGAGAAGGAGAAGAGATACTCACGCTTTCTTCAGGATGGGCTTGCGGGCGTTGATGGAGGCAGCTAGGAGCCGGTCGGACTCGGCGCTTGTCAGGGTCCTTGCAGCAGAGAAACATGCGACGCTCGTGGTAGACCACTGTCCCGGGGAGCTTCTTCTTCCCAAGCTCATCCCGCGGGAACCTGAAATTCTTGTACAGATCGGGGTCGCGACAGGGATGGCTGCGTCCTGCGGATCCGATGCCGCCGACGCGAGGAGGGCCTGGAGGAGAGCAAACGGCGTGCGTGTAGCCTGATTCACTTGAGCTCCTCGACGATCTGGTGGGCGGCAATGGATCAGAACCTCTGCTCGGCCCATGTCCCATAGCCGATGAAGGAGAGTATGTCCAGCGAATGTGATCAGGCCAATGCTTCCCCTGGCTGCTGCTACTGGTATATGCGATGCGCTGGTCCATTAGGTGGAGGTGATGGTAGTGCGGGGGAGACAGGGCTGCAGTCTGCAGAACCCTGCAGTTGAGGAGAAGAAGATGAATCAAGTGACACAGGTGAAGCGGTGCGCAAGGAGTTGGGCATGAAGATGTGGAGGGTAGAGCGGTAGAGGAGGAGGCAAATGTGACGATGCATCCTTTCCACTGACGTGATTTAATAGGGATCAGAGAAGATAAAGAGGGCGAGGAGCTTCAGTGGAGAAGCCAGGAAGGAGAAGAGGCATTGTGGTGGAGAAAAAACGCTGGCGTTGAGAAGAAAAGATGCAGTCCGTTTCATGATAGTGAGTCAATGCGATGGCATGGTAGCAAGGGAAACAGGGGCGAGAAAAAGGATTTAAAAATTGCTGACATGGCCCATTCAGTGACTGCACGAGGTGGTGATGTGGCTCCTTGATGATGTGGATAGTGTGCATGTCAAGAGAAATAGGATAGTGGGGATGAACTATATAGGTATTATAGTTTGTCCAGGCTTATCCTTTGCTAAATAAAGGATTGGGCCACCTTGCTGCACGTTATTTACTTTTTTTTTTTCTCGTTACTATTTATCTTATCACAAAACATCTATCACCTACTATTTCAGTGCTTGCAGAGAAAACCTTACTGAAAACCGCTTATCATTTCCTTCTGCTCCTTGTTGGGTTCGACACTCTTACTTGTCGAAAGGACTACGATATATCCCCTATACTTGTGGGTCATCAAGACTCTTTTCTGGCGCCGTTGCCGGGAGTGTAGCGCTTTTGGTGAGTGGAACTTGATAAGGAAACATTTATATAGTGTGCTGAAACTTTCTGTCACTTGTCACTATGGAAACTAATCCTTTGAGGGGCTTGTTTGGGGTATCTTCACCCCAACTAGAAGAGCAAATATATGCTCCTCAACCTACTGAACTTTATGAAAATATTCACTTTCAGATTCCTTCAGGTATGATAGAAAAACTGCTAGCTAATCCTTTTGCAGGAGACGGAACATTGCATCCCGATTTACACCTTATCTTTGTGGATGAAGTTTGTGGATTGTTTAATCTTGTAGGTATTCCCGATGATGTTGTTAAAAGGAAGGTCTTCGCTTTATCTTTAAAGGGAGATGTATTGACATGGTATATGCTATGTGATGATACGGGATCTTGGAATTATAAGCGATTGAAGTTGGAATTTCACCAGAAGTTCTATCCTATGCATCTTGTTCATCATGATCGTAATTACATATATAATTTCTGGCCTCGCGAAGGAGAAAGCATCGCTCAAGCTTGGGGGAGGCTTAAGTCAATGTTATATTCATGCCCCAATCATGAGCTCTCTCGGGAAATGATTATTCATAATTTTTATGCTCGGCTTTCTCTTAATAATCGCAACCTGCTCGATACTTCCTGTGATGGTTCTTATATGCTGAAGAATATTGATTTCAAATGGGACTTATTGGAAAGAATTAAACGCAACTCTGTAGATTGGGGTTCCGACGATGGTAAGGAGTCAGGTATGACACCTAAGTTCGATTGTGTTAAATCTTTTATGGATACCGATGCTTTTCGTGGATTTTGCGCTAAGTATGGACTTGACTCTGAGATAGTAGCTACTTTTTGTGAATCTTTTGCTACTCACGTTGATCTCCCTAAAGAGAAGTGGTTTAAATATAATCCTCCTGTTGAAGTGAAAGTAGTTGCACCTATTACAGTCGAAGAAAAGACTGTTACTTATAGTGATCCTATTGTTCCTACTGCTTATGTTGAAAAACCTCCTTTTCCTGTTACGATAAAAGATCCTGCTAAAGCTTCACTGTTGTTCGTAAGAGTAATACTAGAACCTATACACCTCCTGAGCAAATCAAAGTTGAACCTAATGTTGCTATTGTTAAAGATCTCTTGTCTGATAATATTGATGGGCATGTTATTTACTTCTGTGATGAAACTGCTAGAATTTCCAAACCTTGTGCTAAAGATAAACATAGACCTATGGTAGGCATGCCTGTTATTTCTGTTAAAATAAGAGATCATTGTTATCATGGCTTATGTGATATGGGTGCTAGTGCTAGTGCAATACCTATTGACTTATACAAAGAATTAAACACGATATTGCACCTACTAAGTTAGAAGATATTGATGTCACAATTAAACTTGCCAATAGAGATACTATTTCACCAATGGGAATTGTTAGAGATGTTGAAGTCTTGTGTGGGAAAACTAAATATCCTACTGATTTTCTTGTTCTTGGCTCCCCACAAGATAGCTTTCGTCCCATTATATTTGGTAGACCCTTCCTGAACACCATTAATGCTAAGATAGATTGCGAAAAGGATGTTGTTACTATTGGTCTAGGTGATATGTCTCATGAGTTAAACTTCTCTAAATTTTGTAGACAACACCGTGAAGAGGAATTACCTAGTAAGGATGAAATTATTGGTCTTGCTTCTATTGCTGTTCCTCCAACGGATCCGTTAGAACATTATTTGTTAGACCATGAAAATGATATGTTTATGAAGGAAAGGGAAGAAATAGATGAAGTGTTCCTTAAACAATAACCTGTGCTGAAACATAACCTTCCCGTTGAAATTCTTGGCGATCCCCCTCCACCCAAGGGTGATCCCGTGTTTGAACTCAAACCTTTACCTCATAATCTTCAGTATGCTTATCTTGATGAAAAAGAAATATATCCTGTTATTATTAGTGCTATCCTTTCAGAGAAAGAAGAAGAAAGATTATTGAAAACTCTGAAGAAGCACCGAGCTGCTATTGGATATACTCTGGATGATCTCAAGGGCATTAGTCCCACATTATGTCAACACAAAATTTCAGTGGAGAAAGATGCCAAACCAGTTAGAGATCCTCAAAGATGATTAAATCCCAAAATGAAGGAAGTGGTAAGAAAGGAGATTCTAAAACTCCTTGAGGCAGGTATTATTTATCCCGTTGCTGATAGTGAATGGGTAAGCCCTGTCCATTTTGTCCCCGAAAAGGGAGGTATTACCATTGTTCCTAATGATAAAGATGAATTGATCCCGCAAAGAATTATTACAGGTTATAGGATGGTAATTGATTTTCGTAAGTTAAATAAAGCTACTAAGAAAGATCATTACCCTTTACCTTTTATTGATCAAATGCTAGAAAGGCTATCCAAACACACACGTTTTTACTTTCTAGATGGTTATTCTGGTTTCTCTCAAATACCTGTATCAGCAAAGGATCAATCTAAAACTACCTTTACTTGCCCTTTTGGTACTTTTGCTTATAGACGTATGCCTTTTGGTTTATGTAATGCACCTGCTACCTTTCAAAGATGCATGATGGCTATATTCTTTGTTTTTTTGTGAAAAGATTTGTGAGGTATTCATGGATGACTTCTCCGTCTATGGATCCTCTTTTGATGATTGTTTGAGCAACCTTGATCGAGTTTTGCAGAGATGCGAAGACAATAGTCTCGTCTTGAATTGGGAAAAGTGTCACTTTATGGTTAATGAAGGCATTGTCTTGGGGCACAAGATCTCCGAGAGAGGTATTGAAGTTGATAAAGCCAAAGTTGATGCTATTGAAAATATGCCATGTCCCAAGGACATAAAAGGTATAAGAAGTTTCCTTGGTCATGCCGGCTTTTATAGGAGGTTCATTAAGGACTTTTCTAAAATCTCTAGGCCTCGACTAATTTATTGCAAAAAGATATTCCTTTCGTCTTTGATGATGATTGTGTAGAAGCATTTGAAACACTTAAGAAAGCTTTGATCATCGCACCTATTGTTCAACCACCTGATTGGAATTTACCTTTTGAAATTATATGCGATGCTAGTGATTATGATGTAGGTGTTGTTTTAGGGCAAAGAGTCGATAAGAAATTGAATGTTATCCAAGTATGCTAGTAAGACTCTTGATACTGCCCGGAGAAATTATGCTACTCTTGAAAAGGAGTTCTTAGCAGTTGTGTTTGCATGTGATAAGTTTAGACCTTATATTGTTGATTCCAAAGTCACCATTCACACCGATCATGCTGCTATTAAATATCTTATGGAAAAGAAAGATGCTAAGCCTAGACTCATTAGATGGGTCCTCTTGCTCCAAGAATTTGATTTGCATATTATTGATAGAAAAGGAGCTGAGAACCCCGTTGCAGACAACTTTTCTAGGTTAGAGAATGTTCTTGATGACCCACTGCCTATTAATGATAGTTTTCCTGATGAATTATTAGCGGTTGTCAATGCTTCTCGTACTGCTCCTTGGTATGCTGATTATGCTAATTACATTGTTGCTAAATATATACCGCCTAGTTTCACATACGAGCAAAAGAAAAAGTTCTTTTATGATTTAAGACATTACTTCGGGATGATCCACACCTTTATAAAGAAGGAGTAGATGGTATTATTAGACGTTGTGTGCCTGAGCATGAACAGGAACAAATCCTACACAAGTGTCACTCTGAATCCTATGGAGGACACCACGCTGGAGATGGAACTGCACACAAGGTACTAAAATCTGGTTTTAATTGGCCTACTCTCTTGAAAGATGCTCGTAAGTTCGTTTTATCTTGTGATGAATGTCAAAGAATAGGTAACATTAGTAGACGTCAAGAAATGCCTATGAATTATTCCCTTGTTATTGAACCGTTTGATGTTTGGGGCTTTGATTATATGGGACCTTTTCCTGCCTCCAATGGTTATACACATATTTTAGTTGTTGTTGATTACGTTACTAAGTGGGTAGAAGCTATTCCAACTAGTAGTGCTGATCATAACACTTCTATTAAAATGCTTAAAGAAGTTATTTTTCCGAGGTTTGGAGTCCCTAGATATCTTATGACTGATGGTGGTTCACACTTTATTCATGGTGCTTTCCGTAAGATGCTTGCTAAGTATGATATCAATCATAGAATCGCATCTCCTTACCACCCGCAGTCTAGTGGTCAAGTAGAATTGAGCAATAGAGAGCTCAAATTAATTTTGCAAAAGACTGTGAATAGATCTAGAAAGAATTGGTCCAAAAAACTTGATGATGCATTATGGGCCTATAGAACTGCATATAAAAATCCTATGGGTATGTCTCCATATAAGATGGTTTATGGAAAAGCATGTCATTTACCTCTTGAACTTGAACAGAAAGCAGATTGGGCTATTAAATAGCTCAATTATGACTTCAAACTTGCGGTGAGAAGAGGTTGTTTGATATTAGCTCACTTGATGAATGGAGAACCCAAGCATATGAGAATGCTAAGCTTTTCAAAGAAAAGTCAAACGCCGGCATGATAAGAGGATACAAAAGCGTGAGTATAACGTAGGAGATTATGTGTTATTATTCAACTCTCGTTTAAGATTTTTTGCAAGAAAACTTCTCTCAAAATGGGAAGGTCCCTACGTTATCGAAGAGGTCTATCGTTCTGGTGCTATAAAAATCAACAACTTCGAAGGCACAAATCCGAGGGTGGTAAACGGTCAAAGAATTAAACATTATATTTCAGGTAATCCTATTAATGTGGAAACTAATATTATTGAGACCATAACCCCTGAGGAATACATAAGAGACACTTTCCAGAACGTTCCAGACTCCGAAAAGGCATAGGTACGTGGTACGGTAAGTAAACCGACTCCAAAACAACTCTAATGGCAATTTTTATCAGTTTTGGATTATTTGAGAATTTTAGGAAGAAAGAAGTAGTCCGAAAGGGACACGAGGATCCCACGAGAGAGGAGGGCGCGCCCCCCTTGTAGGGCGCGCCCCCCTGTCTCGTGGGTACCTCGTGTGCCTCTCGGACTCCGTTTTCTTGTATGTTAGATATTTTGGTCGGTAAAAATTCATTATATATACTCCCGAAGGTTTTGACCACCGTATCACGCAAATATCCTCTGTTTCCGTTTCGAGCTGCTTCTGCTTCAGATCTAGAGCATCATGTTGTCTCCAAGCACTCCCAAGGACAAAATTTTCGAGAGAGTTATCAACCCCTATCTCACGGAGGTGCTGCACCATCCTCAAACCATTGAGGTGCGTGATGGGGTGCTGCACATCCGCGATGTGGAGGGACCAAGGCGTTCCGGGAGCGTGGAGACAAAGCTCGAAGCCGTGGAGCAAGAAGTTTTCAAGTGTCAAGGGATGGTGGAGCATGGACTCAACGCCAACCAGATGATGATCATGGAGTTCACCAACAACCACAAGCTGGATGCCAAAGTCATTGGGGAACCATCTTCAAACTTCAAGAGAAAATCGAGCACCTCCAAGCCCAGATCTATGACCTGCAAAACCAGAACTATGAGTATGAATATAGATTCAAGCGAATGAGTTTGGCTGCAGATTTAAGGATCCCGGAGACTCGATCATCCTTTTATGATGGAGAGCCGATGCCCTGGAAGACGGACGACAAGCCTACATCATCAACAACTCCTACTTCACTACCTCTGAAGAAATAATCACATGGGTATGGGCACTCCCCTTGGCAACTGCCAAGCTTGGGGGAGGTGCCCCGGTATCGTATCGCCATCACGCTCCTATCTTTACCACTTTATTTAGTTTGATCCTTTTAGTAGTATCTTGGTCTAGTAGATTGAAGTTTTGATATCAAGTAGTTTTGAGCTTTGCTTTGTGATCTCTTTATGTAAGCGAGTCCGTGTGCTATCTATAATAAAGATTAGTGTTGAGTCAACGGCTTTGCTATGATGCTATGATCTTGAGAAACTAGAAAGAATAAAAGAGTTGATATTGATCTTATGGATAGTGATAACTTCACATATAGAAAGTATGAGGCATAAAAATTGTTGAGAGTTGATGAACATAGCCTCGGTCATCGTTGCAATTAATAGGAAGTGATAAGGAAAGAGGGGTTCACATATAAATATATTATCTTGGACATCTTTTATGATTGTGTAGCACTCATTAAGTATGACATGCTAAAAGAGTTGACGTTGGACAAGGAAGACAACGTAATGGTTTATGTTTTCCGACATCTCAGTTAAAGTATATTGTCATTGACCTTCCAAACGTGTTGAGCTTGCCTTTCCCCCTCATGTTAGCCAAATTCCTTGCACTAAGTAGAGATACTACTTGTGCTTCCAAATATCTTTAAACCCAGTTTTGCCATGAGAGTCCACCATACCTACCTATGGATTGAATAAGATCCTTCAAGTAAGTTGTCATCGGTGCAAGCAATAAAAATTGCTCTCTAAATATGTATGACTTATTAGTGCAGAGAAAATAAACTTTGTTAGAACTTGTTGTTGAAGTAATAAAAGCGACAGATTGCATAATAAAGGTCCACATACAAGGGGAAATATAAAAGTGACGTTCTTTTGCACTAAGATTTTATGCATCAACCCTAAATGCGCATGACAACCTCTGCTTCCCTCTGCGAAGGGCCTATCTTTTACTTTATGTTTTACTTTATTCTTGAGTCAAGGTGATGCTCACCTTTCCCTTTTTATTTTTATCCTTTGGCAAGCTCTTTGTGTTTGAAAGATCATGATATATATATATATCCAATTGAATGTAAGTTGACATAGGATATTATTGTTGAATCACCTAAAGGTGAATACGTTGGGAGGCAACACAATAAGCCCCTATCTTTCTCAGTGTCCGGCTGAAACTCTATAACCACAAGTATTGCGTGAGTGTTAATAATTATAGGGGACTACGATATAGTTGAGTATGTGAGCTTGTTGAAAAGCTCTATTATTGACTCTTTCTGATATTACGATAAATTGCAATTGCTTCAATGACTGAGATTATAGTTTGTTAGTTCCCAATGAAGTTTTTGAACCATACTTGATATTGTGAATTGCTTATTACTTGAGCATAGGAAATCATATGACAAAATCCATATATGTTGTTGTTATTAGAATGATCATGATGCCCTCATGTTCGTATTTTATTTTTATCGACACCTCTATCTCTAAACATGTGGACATATTTTTCGATTTCAGCTTCCGCTTGAGGACAAGCGAGGTCTAAGCTTGGAGGAGTTGATACGTCCATTTTGCATCATGCTTTTATGTCAATATTTATTGCATTATGGGCTGTTATTACACATTATATCTCAATACTTATGGCTATTCTCCCTTATTTTACAAGGTTTACCATGAAGAGGGGAGATCTTGGCTGGAATTGAATTTGGAAAAGGAGCAAACGTTGGAAACCTATTCTGCAGATCTCCAAAAGTCCTGAAACTCCACGAAACAACTTTTTGGAATTTATAAGAAATTATTAGCAAAAGAAATAGGCCAGGGGGCCCACACCCAGTCCAGGAGACAGGGGGCGCCCCCCCCTATAGGGCGTGCCCCCTATCTCCTGGGCCCCCTGGTGGGCCTCCGGCGTCCATCTTCTGCTATATCATCACTTTTACCCGGGAAAAAATTGTGGGCAAGCTTATGGGACGAAACTCCGCCGCCACGAGGCGGAACCTTGGCAGAATCAATCTAGGGCTCTGGCGGAGCTGTTCTGCCGGGGACACTTCCCTCCGGGAGGGGGAAATCATCACCAACGTCATCACCAACGCTCCTCTCATCGGGAGAGGGCAATCTCCATCAACATCTTCACCAGCACCATCTCATCTCTAAACCCTAGTTCATCTCTTGTATCCAATTCTTGTCTCCAAGTCCGGGATTGGTGCTAGTAGGTTGCTAGTAGTGTTGATTACTCCTTGTAGTTGATGCTAGTTGGTTTACTTGGTGGAAGATCCTATGTTCAGATCCTTTATGCATATTATTACTCCTCTGATTATGAACATGAATATGCTTTGTGAGTAGTTACGTTTGTTCCTGAGGACATGGGTGAAGTCTTGCTATTAGTAGTCATGTGAATTTGGTATTCGTTTGATATTTTGATGAGATGTATGTTGTCTTTCCTCTAGTGGTGTTATGTGAACGTCGACTACATGACACTTCACCATTATTTGGGCCTAGAGGAAGGCATAGGGAAGTAATAAGTAGATGATGGGTTGCTAGAGTGACAGAAGCTTAAACCCTAGTTTATGCGTTGCTTCGTTAGGGGTTGATATGGACCCATATGTTTAATGCTGTGGTTAGTGAGGGAGTCCCGGATTAGGGGGTGTCCTTATGGCCGGACTATAGCCTTTGGCCGGACTCCTGGACTATGAAGATACGAGATTGAAGACTTCGTTCCGTGTCCGGATGGGACTTTCCTTGGCGTGGAAGGCAAGCTTGGCGATACGGATATGTAGATCTCCTCCTATTGTAACCGACTCTGTGTAACCCTAGCCCTCTCCGGTGTCTATATAAACGGAGGGTTTTAGTCCGTGGGGACGAACAACAATCATACCATAGGCTAGCTTCTAGGGTTTAGCCTCTCTGATCTCGTGGTAGATCTACTCTTGTACTACCCATATCATCAATATTAATCAAGCAGGAGTACTGTTTTACCTCCATCGAGAGGGCCCGAACCTGTGTAAAAACATTGTGTCCCTTGTCTCCTGTTACCATCCGCCTAGACGCACAGTTCGGGACCCCCTACCCAAGATCCACTGGTTTTGACACCAACATTGGTGCTTTCATTGAGAGTTCCTCTGTGCCGTCACCTTTAGGCCGAATGGCTCCTTCGATCATCAACAATGATGCGGTCCAGGGCGAGACTTTTCTCCCCGGACATATCTTCGTATTCGGTGGCTTTGCACTGCGGGCCAATTCGCTTGGCCATCTGGAGAAGATCGAAAGCTACGCCCCTGGCTATCAGGTCAGATTTGGAAGTTTGAACTACACGGCTGACGTCCGCGGAGACTTGATCTTCGACGGGTTCGAGCCACAGCCGAGCACGCCACACTGTTACGATGGGAATGATCTAGCTCTACCGCCGAACAGTGCCCTAGAGGCCGCACCCGTGTCCGCTCCGACCCTTATCTCAGAGCCGACTGCGCCAATCGAGGACGGGTGGCTGGACACCGCCTCGGAGGCTGCAATCTCTACGGCGATCGAGCCGAACACCAGCCTTGTCGCTGCGGCTTGTGACTCCAAGGCGCGGACTCCTCCGGACTCCGAACCTTCCGCGCCCTCGCCAATCGAATCCGATTGGGCGCCCGATCATGGAGTTCACCGCGCGGACATCTTTCAAAGACTACGCCCTTCGGCGACATTCTGAATTCACGAAAGTCTCTCTCTTTATCAGGAGAGCCCTGGCCGGACTATGGTCAGCAAGGTTGGGATGCGGACGACGAAGAAATTCAAAGCCCACCCACCACCCACTTCGTAGCCACTGTCGATGATTTAACCGACATGCTCGACTTCGACTCCGATGACATCGATGGTATGGACGCCGATGCAGGAGACGACCAAGAACCAGCGCCTACAGGGCACTGGAAGGCCACCTCGTCGTATGACATATACATGGTGGACACCCCAAAGAAGGGAACGACGATGGAACAACGGAGGATGACCCCTCCAAGAAGAAGCCTAAGCGCCAGCGTCAGCGGTGCCGCTCTAAATCCCGCCAAAGCAAAAATGACGATTCCGGCACGTGAGATAATAACACCCTGCATAAAGGTCGAAGACAACCCCTCCAGCAGGATTCAAGACGGGAGGATGGAGAAGCCAGCCCTCATGAGAGAGCGGCGAGCAGAGAGGTAGAGGACGATAATTTCATGCCTCCTCCTCAAGACGAGGCAAGCCTCGGCGGCATTTAATTTGTTGTGCCTGAGGATCCCGTCGAACAAGAGCGTTTCAAATGCAGGCTTATGGCCACGGCGAGCAGCCTCAAGAAAAAACAGCAACAGGTTAGGGCTGACCAAGACTTGCTAGCCGACAGATGGACTGAAGTCCTTGCGGCTGAAAAGTACGAACTCGAACGCCCCTCCAAGAGCTACCCAAAACGCAGGCTGCTACCCCGATTAGAGGAGGAAGCACCTAGACCTACATCACCAGTGCATGATGCGGCCGACCGGCCACCTCGTGGCCACGACAGAGAGGCCTCTCAGCCGTCCACTCAAACCGCACCCCGGCGTCGCTCAAAGAATACCAAGGCACGGGGAAATGCGCCAGACCTGCGAGATATATTGGAGGACAGGGCAAGGCAAACAAGATCGATCTATGGATCACGTGGGCGCCCCACGACACGTGACGATAACCGTCATGCCGGATATGGTAAATCCAGCCGGGCCGAACAAAGTAGACAAAGCTCGTTTAAGCTACGTCGTGATATAGCCCAGTACAGAGGTGCTGCACACCCACTATGCTTCACAGATGAAGTAATGGATCATCAAATCCCCGAGGGTTTCAAACCCGTAAACATCGAATCATACGATGGCACAACAGATCCTGCGGTATGGATCGAGGATTATCTCCTTCATATCCACATGGCCCGCGGTGATGATCTACACGCCATCAAATACCTCCCACTCAAGCTTAAAGGACCAGCTCGGCATTGGCTTAACAGCTTGCCAGCAGAATCAATTGGTTGTTGGGAGGACCTGGAAGCCGCATTCCTCGACAATTTCCAGGGCACCTATGTGCGACCACTAGACATCGATGACCTAAGCCACATAATTCAGCAGCCAGAGGAATCGGGCAGACAATTCTGCACACGGTTCCTAACCAAGACAAATCAAATAGTCGACTGTCCAGACGCAGAGGCCCTTGCAGCCTTCAAGCATAACATCCGCGACGAGTGGCTTGCCCGGCACCTAGGACAGGAAAAGCCGAAAACCATGGCAGCCCTCACAACACTCATGACCCGCTTTTGCACGGGAGAAGACAGCTGGCTAGCTCGTAGTAATAACATGACCAAGAGCCCTGGTAATTTGGATACCAAGGACAGCAATGGCAGGTCGCGTCACAACAAGCACAAAGCGCCCGCGATTAACGGCGACAATGCTGAGGATCTGATGGTTAATGCGGATTTAGAGGCTCTAAACCCGGTCAGCGGAAAAAGCCATTTAAAAGAAATACTCCGGGCCCGTCCAGTTTGGACCGAATACTCGATCGCTCGTACCAGATACACGGCACCCCCGAAAAACCAGCCAATCACACCAACAGGGATTCTTGGGTGTTCAAGCAGGCAGGCAAGTTAAGTGCCGAAAACAGAGACAAGGGGCTGCATAGCAATGACGAGAAGGAGTCCCGGCCGCCGAACAATAGGGGACAGAAGGGCTTCCCCCCACAAGTGCGGACGGTGAACATGATATACGCAACCCACATCCCCAAAAGGGAGCGGAAGCGTGCACTCAGGGACGTATATGCGTTGGAGCCAGTCGCCCCAAAGTTCAACCCATGGTCCTCCTGCCCGATCACTTTTGATCGAAGGGACCACCCCACTAGCATCCGCCATGGCGGATTCGCCGCATTGGTTCTAGACCCAATCATTGACGGATTTCACCTCACTAGAGGCCTTATGGATGGCGGCAGCAGCCTGAACTGCTTTATCGGGATACGGTCACGAAAAATGGGCATAGATCCCTCAAGGATTAAACCCACAAAGACGACCTTTAAAGGCGTCATACCAGGTGTAGAGGCCAAGCTATGCAGGCTCGATTACACTTTAGGTGGTCTTCGGATCCCGGATAATTTCGAAGCGAGGAGTTAATCTTCGACATAGTCCCGTTCATGATGGCTATCACGCGCCTTTCGGACGAACCGCATTTGCAAAGTTCAATGCGGTGCCGCCCTATGCATACCTCAAGCTCAAGATGCCAGGCCCTCGAGGAGTCATTACGGTCAATAGAAACACTGAACGCTCTCTCCAAACGGAGGAGCATACGGCGGCCCTCGCAGCGGAAGTACAAAGCAGCCTTTCAAGGCAATTCTCCAGTCCGGCTATTAAACGTCCGGACACCGTCAAGCGCGCCCGGAGTAACCTACAACAAGACCGCTGGCACGTTCCGAGCAAGCGTAGCAATGCGGCCCCAACCCCAGCCCTCGCGAAATTGCGAAACCGATTACTGGCGTACATAACTACGCTCTGGAAATACCATGGGCATAGGGGAGGGCACGACCACGGCATGCCCAAAATGCGGCTCAACCGCACCAGGGGCTCCCGATTTTGTCATTCTTTTCTTCTTCTTACTTTCAGGACTCCACTCTACGGAAGGCCTGTCCGGCAATACAATCGCCGAACACACGATGCAACAGCCAGGGAGGTAGAAAGCTACGTCGAGTGTCCAGGTGGTCTCTATAACGAGCAGTATACTTGTTTCACATATCATCTCGCAGCTCGCGCCTAGAGGGGGACATGTCAAATAGTCCCATCTCTTGCTTATCGCACTATGTGTATCGTCCTGCTTTTACCGCAGCCTTTTCGAATAAACAATACATAGCTTTCGTCTATTATTGCATTCCTTTTTATAAAAATATGTTCAGTTATGACATTATGCAACCGTACACTTTGGTACGGCCAATACACCAGGGGCTTACGTACCCCATAATATGGTGTGAGAAGTCCGAACACTCTCATGAGCGCGGCACCCCGAACATATAGCAAAATATGCATCGGCTCCGAATCATGTCTTCGGTCAATAGTTGGGTTACTTGGCTCCCATGTTTTGGTACCTGACGTTCCGTTATATCGGCTAAGGTAGCGTTGGGAGAACCACTGCGATTGTGCCCCGGTTGAGCTGGGCTAAGCACCTCAGTGGAGAAAGCTAAAACTGACTGTCATGATAGGGCGAGAGATGGTCGCTGTTCGAGAGGTTTTCGAGACCCTAAAGACTTATGCCGCTTAGAGCGAGGAGTCGGCTTTTTTCCGGCCGAGGCGGGGATAGCGCCCCGAACTCGGTCTTCCAAATACTAGGGGCTTCGCCGAAATTTAAAATTATAGAATTCTATGGCTAAGTGAGAGTGTTCAAGCAATATAGTCCGATTGCCATGTTCGTTGTGTTGAGCGCCTCCCTCGAAGGACCCAAGAATGGGAAAAAGAGCGCTCAGGTTTATCCCGAACACCCAAAGACTCGTGGCATGGGGGGCGAGAAGCGACTCGCCATCTCTCAAATTTAATAAACGGCCGCATGAAGGTAATATTTTAAATTCAAAAGCGTTGCTTAGCGCATATGAACAAGTTTTCAGCGTCTGAGGATCACAAATGAGTTTACTCAAAATTACATCTTTGGAGCATTCATCCTCTATAAAGGCGGACACCCTTGAGCGCCCTCATAATACATCTCGGGCTTGCGATGCTCCTTGCCGGTGGTGGTCCATCCGTCACAAGCTTCTCAGCGTCCATCTTGCCCCAGTGCACTTTAGCACGGGCAAGGGCCCTACGAGCACCTTCGATGCATACGGAGCGCTTGATGACTTCAAGCCATGGACAGGCATCCACCAGCCGCCTCACCAGCCCGAAGTAGCTCCCATGCATGGCTTCCCCAGGCCACAGACGTACTACGAGACCCTTCATGGCCTGTTCGGCCACCTTATAGAGCTCGACCAGCTGCTTCAGCATACTAAGACCAGAACACCTTCTCCGTCGAGCTCCCCTCTTGGCTCGGTAGAATGCGGCGGTGTCGTACACACTCCGGGGAAGATCTTCGAATGCTCCTGGTGAGCTCCGGACTCGGGTAAGTAACAAGTAATTCACTTTAACGTGCTTGCTTTGCATAAAGAATGCCTTACCCGCCGCTATCTTCTTCATCGCCTCAATTTCTTGGAGGGATTTTTGGGCTTCGGCCTTGGCAGATTTGGCGCTCTCAAGCGCCGAGGCGAGCTCGGACTCTCGAGTCTTTGAGTCAAGCTCCAAGCTCTCGTGTTTTTTCACGAGATCCTGGACCTCTTGTTTCACCTCCGCCACCCGCGCCTCCTGCTTTTCTCGCTCGACGCGTTCCACGGCCGCATTGTCTTCGGCCTTGGACAACACTTTGTTCAGGGTCGCCACCTCGGTTGTGGCCCTTGTAATACTCTCGTTGGTCCTGTCATTTTTTGCAACCACATCTTTTTTATATACTTACATAAGGTATTACTTACCTTCCTTATCCTCGAGCTGCTTCTTGGCAAGGCCGAGCTCGTTCTCGGACCGCTCGAGGCTCTGATTCAATGCATCGACCTCCGCAACGGTCTTGGCTGAGGTCAGCAGCACAGCCTGCATTCCCATATTGACATATTTATGTTAGACTCCTGCGTATATCTTTTTGATCCTCAATTCGGCTTTTCTTTCCGAACACCAAACTGAGCATCAGGGGCTACTGTCTATGAAGTAATATTTTTACATATCTTAAATACATACCTCAAAGCCTGTTAGAAGGCTGGCACAGGCTTCAGTCAGCCCGCTCTTGGCGGACTGAACCTTCTGGATCACCACTCTCATAATAGTGCGGTGCTCCTTGTCGATGGAGGCGCCGTTAAGCACCTCCAATGATTATCCGGTGCCTCCGGTTGGGCCGGAGGTCACCCGGCGTCGTAAACTTGCCCTTCTTAGTAGGGGCCGTCACGGATGCCGGAACCGTTGAAGGTTTCGGCGGTGTCCGCCCAGGTCGGACTTAGAGCCCTTCGGGTTTTATCCCCTTTGCGCCTGGAGTCCGGGAGGTCGCCTTGCGGCGCCTCCAGGACCACCCCCTCCTGGCTTGGACCCTTTTGGGACTCCACCTCGACATCGTGCGTAGGACGAGGGGAGGTAGCAATCAGAAGTGAAAGGCTATTCACATCCGGCGAATCTAGGGATCCGCTCAACGAAGCGTCGAGCTGGGCCGCGGGTGGACTTCATGATTATATTCGGCGCCAGAAGATACTGTGCAATAAAGGAACGCCATGAGTTATTCTGGTATCCGGATACTTACGATTTTGCCAGGGGCTTGGCCCTGGATGGCCACTCCTCTTCGCCGTCGTCGGCGTTGGTGGAAATAGTCCGGAGGAAGGGTCCTTCCCTTCTTGGACCCTCCGCCCCAGTTAGGCGGCCTTCCTTTTCATCCTCCCCATTTGGAGGGGGAGAGGCCTCTTCTTCCTCCTCCTCGTCTTTGTGGGAGGAGTGTGCCTCGGAGTCATCGGACGATGAATCCGATACCGCCGAGCGCTGGGAACTCTTTCGTGTTCCCGCGGCCTTTTTCTTGGCCTTCTTCTCCGGCACCACGTAAGGTGCCGAAACCAGCAGCCCCGTCAAGCGGGCGTCCGCTGGATCTTGAGCAAAAGCCGGACAGTCGATCTGTCCGGTCTTCTTCTGCCATTCCTGTCAAAGGAACGGGAGCTTAGATCCCGCATAGAGTCAAACTATGAAAAACAAGTATCCCGTAAAGGGTAAAATAAGCTTACTACGCTGGCTTGGCGCTTCGCGCGGAATCCGCGATCCTCGGTGATGGGAGGGGGAACCTCGGCGCCCTTGAATAGCACCTTCCAGGCATCCTCGTGCGTTGTGTCAAAGATCCTGGTTAGAGTTTGGTGGTGGGCCGGGTTGAACTCCCATAAGTTAAAAGCCTGTCGTTGACACGGGAGGATCCGGCGGATGAGCATGACCTGGACCACGTTGACAAGTTTAACCTTTTGTCCACTGTGTCTTGGACGCAGGTTTGGAGTCCAGTCCGCTCTTCCGAATTACCCCACGACAGGCCCTTCTCTTTCCAGGAGGTGAGCTGTGTGGGGATGCCAGATCGGAATTCGGGGGCCGCCGCCCATTCAGGGTCACGCGGCTCGGTGAAGTAGAACCACCCCGATTGCCACCCCTTTATGGTCTCCACGAAGGAGCCCTCGAGCCATGTAACGTTGGGCATCTTGCCCACCACGGCGCCTCCGCACTCCGCTTGCTGGCCGGCCACTACCTTCGGCTTGACATTGTAGGTCTTCAGCCATAAGCCGAAGTGGGGCTTGATGCAGAGGAAGGCCTCGCACACGACGATAAACGCCGAGATGTTGAGGACGAAGTTCGGGGCCAGATCGTGGAAATCCAGGCTGTAGTAGAACATGAGCCCCCGGACAAATGAGTGAAGTGGGAAACCTAGTCCGCGGAGGAAATGGGTGAGGAACACCACCCTCTCATGGGGCCTGGGGGTGGGGATGAGCTGCCCCTTGTCCGGGAGCCGGTGCGCGATGTCGTTAGACAAGTATCCGCCTCCTCAGCTTCTTGATGTGTCCCTCCGTGACGGAGGAGACCATCCACTTGCCTCCCGCCTCGGACATGGCTGGAGAAGGTTGAGGTGGGATGTGCGGACTTGGGCGCTGGAGCTCGAGTCTTGTGAAATGGATAAGCAAAGGAGGAAGAAGGCGTAGATGAGAAAGGTGGATCCTTATCCCTTATATGGGCGTCTGAAACTATGTGCCCCCAGCTGGTAAAACTCGCTTATCTCCCAAGCGCTGTAATTAATGGCATGGTTGGGTTACCCACGCCCGTATTGATGAGAATCCCGGAATAAGGGGACACGATCTCTGCTTCGACAAGACGTGCCAAGGAAACCGCCTCGCTAAACGCGCTGAGGTGGGACAGTAAAAACGATTCGAATAAAGGCTTGGCCGTGGTGTGATGTCACGCTGCGGAATACGTCAGCAGATTGGATTTGTGTAAATATTATTCTCTCTATGGTGGGATGTGGAACTTATTTTGCAGAGCCGGACACTATCCTTGTGTTAAAAATCTTCTATGAAGTATTCGGAGGAGGAACCCGCCTTGCAATGCCAAAGACAATCTGCGCGCCGGACTTGTCGTCATTGAAGCCTGGTTCAGGGGCTACTGAGGGAGTCCCGGATTAGGGGGTGTCCGGATGGCCGGACTATAGCCTTTGGCCGGACTCCTGGAGTATGAAGATACAAGATTGAAGACTTCGTCCGGTGTCCGGATAGGACTTTCCTTGGCGTGGAAGGCAAGCTTGGCGATACAGATATCTAGATCTCCTCCCATTGTAACCAACTCTGTGTAACCCTAGCCCTCTCCGGTGTCTATATAAACCAGAGGGTTTTAGTCCATAGGACGAACAACAATCATACCATAGGCTAGATTCTAGGGTTTAGCCTCTCTGATCTCGTGGTAGATCTACTCTTGTACTACCCATATCATCAATATTAATCAAGCATGAGTAGGGTTTTACCTCCATCGAGAGGGCCCGAACCTGGGTAAAAACATCGTGTCCCTTGTCTCTTGTTACCATCCGCCTAGACGCATAGTTCGGGACCCCCTACCCGAGATCCGCCGGTCTTGACACCAACAGTTAGGTTTACCTTAATACTCCTTTTTGTAGTTGCGGATGCTTGGAATAGGGGTTAATCATAAGTGGGATGCTTCTCCATGTTAGGACAGTACCCAAGTGTCGGTCCACCCACATATCAAATTATCAAAGTATCGAACGCGAATCATATGATCGTGATGAAAACTAGCTTGACGATAATTCCCAATGTGTCCTCGGGAGCTCCTTCTTCATTATTAGAATTTGTCCAGGCTTATCCTTTGCTACATAAAGGATTGGGCCACCTTGCTGCACGTTATTTACTTTATTTACTTTTTGCTTGTTACTATTTATCTTATCACAAAACTATCTATCACCTACTATTTCAGTGCTTGCAGAGAAAACCTTACTGAAAACCGCTTATCATTTCCTTCTGCTCCTCGTTGGGTTCGACACTCTTACTTATCGAAAGGACTACGATAGATCCCCTATACTTGTGGGTCATCAGCAGGTAGCATGTACATGTACGTACAACGGCCAGGGTGCAACAAAGTAAATACGGCCACGTACATACATACAAGCGGGTTCTCGAATGCCTACTCGTGCAAACGTACGGCCAGGGCTCGTGTACATGGCTAGGTCAAAATGGAGAAACTGCGTCGTCATCGTGTTCATGGGGAGGCAACGGAATGCGTCGTGTTCATCAGGAGGCAACGGAACGCGTGCTGTTCATCGGGAGACAACCGGCTTGGATAGAACAACCGATGGAAACGAGGCCTGGCGTACCGCAGAATGGAGGAAACGGCCCTGGGTTCGGCCGGCCATGGTCGAAACGGGATCCTGTTCATCGGAAGGGGTCTGGCGTATCGCAAAACGGAGGAAACAGACTTCTCTTCGACCTCCTACGGTAGAAACGGGGTCCTGTTGATCGGGAGGGGTGTGGCGTACCGCAAAACACAGGAAACAGACTTGCGTTGGAGCGCTATGGTCAAAACGGGGGTCATGTTCATCGGGAGGGGTGTGGCATACCGCAAAACGGGACTCCCCGGGATACTGTTCATCTCCACTACCGACTGCCTCCACATGCTACTGTTCATCCACCGTCGACCTCCTCCACCCTCCACCTGCGACTGTTCATCCACGGCGTCTCCCCTCCTGCCTCCACCAGTCAGTGTTCATCCATCCTCCACCGCTCCTCCACCGGCTACTGTTCAACCAGCCCTCTCCACGGGGTCCTGTTCAACCACCCCTCCACGGGCTACTGTTCATCCAGCCCTCCACCGGCTACTGTTCAACCAGCCCTCCACGGGGTCGTCCTGTTCATCCAGCCCTCCACGGGGTCCTGTTCATCCACCCCTCCACCGGCTCGATCGATCGGGGTCCTGTTCATCCAGCGGCAACGACCTCTACTACCACGAGGTCATGTTCATCCAACCCCCACCGGGAACTATTCATCCAACCCCCCAACAACGCTCACTGTTCATCTAGAGGCAGCAGGTTCGATCGGCTTGATTAGCGGCGATGGCGAAGAATCGCCGATCGGGTTCGATTAACGACCATCGATCTATCGCTCGGGTTCAATGTGGCGTAACTTGATCTGCAATCGCCGGGTTCGATGGCGAAACGCCTCACTCGGGTTTAGTTAGAGCCCAACGCCTCGCACCCACGCGCGTACGTGTATGAGAGAAACACGCATCGCTTGGCCCCCGACCACCCACCATAACTGGGAACTCACCAATATTTTCCTCGCCCTCGCTTCTACCACAGTTTTTTCCGTCATGGACAGCCCACAGAATGTCATGCAGCTGCTTCTCCGGCCCGCCCAGGACGAAAAGCCCATTTTCTGTCATAGAAGTAGGAGCCCACCACATCTATGATGGTACCGGGTTTTGTCACAATTATCGTCATAGAAGTGTCATAAGCATGACAAATGTTTTTTCGTTCGGCCCAAAATATCACAGATGTGTCTTTTTTGTAGTGGATGGAGTGAAGGATTATGGTACTTAGGGGGGTGCGTGTCACATAGAGAGAGAACAAGGGCGGAGACTGTTAGATGGGTTTATGTAGTGCGAGCGAAATATGTGTATGTGTGAACCAGGGAGATATAAAGTTTGAGAGAGATAGAGGAGCCCCGATACGGCTGAGTGGTGCATCAGATATCTGATAGGGGGAAATAAATATTCCGTCCGCTCGATAATGCAGTGCATATAAATTTTTTAGAAGTCGAACTTTGGAAACTTTGACCAGGTTTACAAAAACATTATTTGTATCTACAATACCAAAGATACATCATACGAAACTACATCTCATGATGAATCTAATGATATATGTTTGTCGTTCTAGATGTAAATGTTTTTCTCCATGTACATGGTCAAACTTTGTGGTGTTTGACTTCCCAATAAATCTATATGCTATGGACCTAAGAGAGTGCCTAAGTAGAGAGAGATCAAGTGCGTGTGAAGGAGAATGAGTGAGTGTGCAAAAAGAGTATGTGTGTGAAAGAGAAAGGGATAACAAACGATAAATTATAGAGAGTATGTGTGTTCATTTCTTATGCAAACATATCATGCATGCATCTCTGAGATAGAAAAGCGAGGTGAGGAGATACACGAAGATAGCTAGTGCTTGATTTTTGCAACGGAGAGAGACACCCCTATAGCACATGTCCAATAGAGGTCTAGCCAACAAGGAACAAAGGTCGAGAGGTACGCACGGAGAAGATGGACGCATGGGGAGGGAGAGAGGGTGTGTTTGTGATAGAGAGATCCCCTCGAGACCGTGAGGGGACTATATGGGTGGAAGATCGAGGGACGAGGTGCGTGTGCGATAGAAAGATGCCCCGAGAGAAATCGAGATAGACCATGCACATGTTTGTGATGGAGACTAAGAATTAGCTAGTCATATACATATAGGGGGACTGCATGTGCCTACAATTGAGTGAGAGACCATCATACTTGGCTAGGCGTGAGACTGTGTGTGTGTGCATGGTAGATGGAGAGAGAACGAGGGAGAGAGATAGAGTTTTAGATGGGTCTATCGAGTGCGATTGAGATATGCATGTGTATGTGTGACCCAGGGAGATGGAGATTTTGAGAGAGAGAGAGAGAGAGAGAGAGAGAGAGAGAGAGGGAAGAGCTCTGAGATGGCAAAGTGGTGTCTGAGAGAGTTACGGGCAATGAGCCAGGGAATTTGTGTGCGTACGATGAGTGCACCCAAGATATTTAGCTTGGACTAGAGAATCAAACATAGTGCATGAGAGAGACCTATACATGGAGTGTGCATGCGAACTAGAAAGACCCCCCCCCACACACACAGAGAGAGAGAGAGAGAGAGAGAGAGAGAGAAAGAGGGAGAGGGACCAACAAGGTTTGTGTTTGGATGCGTGCGATAGAATTGAAGATTGTCGGCGAGAGAGAGAGCGGGAGTCCGGGAGACGGGGAGGTCGTGTTTTATGCATCAAAGACTGATATAAACCATGTTTCGATATAAACTTGCATTAGAATATTTAAATTGGAGAACATGTTGTCTGCAATCCACACATGAACGGAGATATGCGTATCAAACAAGTTCATTAATTTTACTTTCAACATGTTCATGGAGTACTATAATATGGTACAACATGCTACTCGATTGAGGTGTTCAATTTTGGATTCAGTTCACTATTTTTGACCTGGTGAACGAGCTATTTCATTGAATCGAGATATTCGGGAGAGTTCTAGGACAATGTATTAGTCCATCCCCAATGGCTACCGAGCCATGGGACCTCCCGCCACCAGATAACATCCCCAACTCTGGATCAAAAGGACTCTGGCTTGGGTTAAAGTCCTCCCCTTTCCTCGTCTTCCCCTTGTCTCTGTACCTCACAAGCTTGTGGTGGGAGGAGATGTTGGTGAAGCTCTCTAGATGATCGAGGTCAGACTTAGAGAATGCCTTGGCCTTCTTGTACGGGGAAGTATGGCCCATGGCATAGAGGCCGAACACCCCTGGCACCTCCTCCTTGTTGTGTCGCGCATAAACACTACAAAAAAAAGACACATCCGTGACATTTTGGGCCGAACGAAAAAAAATTCTGTCATACTTATGACACTTCTATGACGATAATTGTGACAAAACCCGGTATCATCATAGATGTGGTGGGGTCCTACTTCTATGACAAAAAATCATGACAGAAAATGGGCTTTTCGTCCTGGGAGGGCTGGAGACGCGGCTGCATGACATTCTTTGGGTCGTCCATGACGGAAAAAACCGTGGTAGAAGCGAGGGCGAGGAAAATATCGGGGTGTTCCCGATTACGGTGGGTGGTCGGGGCCGAGCGATACGTGTTTCTCTCATACACGCACACGCATGGGTGCGAGGCGTTGGGCTCTAACTGTACCCGAGCGAGGCGTTGGCCTCTAACTGAACCCGAGCGATTGCACTGCAGTACGCGCATCGAACCCGGCGATCAATCGATGGTCGTTAATCGAACCCGATCTAGCGGTTCCAACACTACTGCTGCTAACTGAAGCCGATCGACGCTGCCTCTGGATGAACAATGAGCGTTGCTGGGCGGGGGGGGGGGGGTTGGATGAACAGTTCCAGGTGGGGGTGGATGAACAGGACCTTGTGGTGTTGTCTCTGGATGAACAGGACCCCGATCGATCGAGCCGGTTGGGGCTGGATGAACAGGACCCCGTGGAGGGCTGGATGAACAGGACCACCCCGTGGAGGGCTGGATGAACAGTAGACGGTGGAGGGATGGATGAACAGTAGCCCGTGGAGGGGTGGTTGAACAGGAGCCCGTGGAGAGGGCTGGTTGAACAGTAGCTAGTTGAGTAGCGTGCGGTGGAGGCTGGATGAACAGGAGCCCGTGGATGAACAGTCGTAGGTGGAGGCTGGAGGAGGTCGACGGTGGATGAGCGATGGCCCGTGGAGGCTGGAGGGGTTGATGGTGGAGATGAACAATATCTCGTGGAGTCCCGTTTTGCGGTACGCCACACCCCTCCCGATGAACAGGACCCCCGTTTCGACCGTAGCGCTCCAACACAAGTCCGTTTCCTCCGTTTTGCGGTACGCCACACCCCTCCCAATCAACAGGACCCCTTCGACCGTAGGAGGTCCGTTTCCTCCGTTTTGCGGTATGCCAGACCCCTCCCGATGAACAGGATCCCGTTTCGACCGTGGCCGGTCGAACACAAGGCTGTTTCCTTTGTTCTGCGGTACGCCAGGCCTCGTTTCCATCGGCTGTTCCGTCCAAGCCCTCCTGATGAACACGACGACGCATTCCGTTCCGACCAAGCCGGTTGGCTCCCCATGAACACGACGACGACACATTTTCTCCGTTCCGACCCAGCCATGTACATGAGCCCTGGCCGTACGTATGCGCGAGTAGGCGTTCGAGACCCTGCGCGTATGTACGTACGTGGCCGTATTTTATTTCTTGCACACTGGCCAATGTACGTACGTGTACATGCTACGTGCGCACCTCTACATCGACCAGTATGTACGTACACATTCGCGACCAGAATGACAACGCTACGTACTCTTCGACCAGGTGGGTCCCGACTGTCAGGCACTTCCTTGCCTGCGAAGATGTAGCTGGTGGGTCCCAACAGTCAGGGGGCGAATCATTTTTTTGCCCCGACGCACTTCCTTGCGTGCGAAGATGTAGCTGGTGGGTCCCAGCAGTCAGGGGGAAACATATTTTCACGAAATACGGTGGCCCATCCGGTGGGTCCCTGCTGTCAGGTGGAGGAATAATTATTTTGCGCGTAATAAGGAGGCACTTCCTTGTGGCCGCCATGGACCCAGTTGTCAGCCTCTCCACGTACAGTACTCTTCCTATGGAAGTCGTTCCTTGACCACGTTGACCACGCCGCACCGAGAGCACCAGGGCGGTGGACGACGGCGAGGCCTAGGAAGGGGACGATGCGGAGTCGGGGAAGATGCAGCAGTGGAAGCCCGCGCGGAGAGGAGTACGAGGGTTCACTAGTTCAGCTGCGATGTGAGGCTGCCGTCGCCACAGGGACTGTCCAGCGGTGGGAATAGTAGGGGGAGGTGAGGCCTCACGTGGCCTGAAGACCATGGGAGGCAGGAGCATCTTGACTGACGACGGTATTTGCTTTGGTAATTTGGAGCAAGAAGACCAGAGTTTGAAGCAGTACTACGGCCATTGGATGGACATCGTACGGTCACTAGAGCTAGAATCGTTCATATTGACTAAGTTGACAAAGCACTATGTCCCCGTCAACTTAGTAGGCCCACAAGTCAGCCTCCCACCAAGGTGGGTCCCAACTAGCAGGGGGAGTATTCATTTTTTGTGCGTAATAAGGAGGCACTTCCACTGGAGTGCGAGCCGGCGGGGAATGTTTTTTTCATGAAATACGGTGGCCCGTCCGGTGGGTCCCAGCAGTCAGGGGGGAAACGTTTTTTTCGCCAAATACGGCGGCCCGTCGGATGGGTCCCTGCTGTTAGGTGGAGGAATAATTATTTTCCGCGTAATAAGGAGGCACTTCCTTGCGGCTGCCATGGACTCAGCTGTCAGCCTCTCCACGTACAGTACTTTTCCGATGGAAGTCGTTCCTTGACCATGTTGACCATGCCGCGCTGAGAGCACCAGGGCGGTGGACGACGGCGAGCGGCGAGGCCTAGGAACGGGACAACGCAGAGCCGGGGAAGACGCGGCAGTGGAAGCCCGCGCAGAGAGGAGTACAAGGGTTCACTAGTTCGGCTGCGGTGTGCGGCTGCCGTTGTCGCAGAATAACAGGGGTGTGGGTGAGTGCAGGGATGGCCTGGCCAGCGGTGGGAGTAGTAGGTGGCGGTGAGGCCTCATGGCGGCCTGACCCAGCCCGCAGGAGGCGGGAAGCGGCTGACACGACCGCGCTGCTTTGGGCGGCTGGAGCAAGAAGACCAGAGGTTGAAGAAGCACTACGGCCGTTGGATGGACATCGTCACGGTCCTTTGCAGCTAGAATCGTTCATATTGACTAAGTGACAAAGCCCTTGGTACGCGTCAACTTAGTAGGCCCACAGTCGACTTCGAACTGTCGCGCCCGGATGTCAGGGGGAGGAATCATTTTTTGGGCGGGTGAAGCTAGAATATCCGAGATTGAAGAAGAAGCACGGCATCCATTGGATGGACATCCAACGGCCACTGATGCTAGAACCGTGTGTTGACTATAATAAGTTGACAAAGCCTTGCATACGCGTCAACTTCCTTTTTTTAGGGGACGCGTCAACTTAGTAGGCCCACAAGTGTGTGGCAGAGAACTTATAGCCCATTTGTGATTTGTAAGAATGTACAACCCATTTTTGAATTCTAATGGAATTTACTACAGCCCATTTATAGTTTGTTAAAAGTACAACCCATTTTCAAGCTAGGACAACGATTAATAATTTCAACCAACCGTTCAAGACAGAATTCAATAAAATTTCCCACATTTTGGTGGGATCCAAAATATTTTTATCCCGAAATCTCTAGTCATATTAAATATAAATTTGTATTACGTATAAATCTAACGAAACATTGCGCGTGCAACAATTAAAAATTAAGATTTTCAAAATCCATAAATAATATTTTATAAACTAATTTCGTGCTTGGTGCATTTTTCTATAGTTACTGCCCAGTTTTTATAATTACATCCCATTTATTATTTTTAAAGCCCATTTTTCTGTTAAGCCTAATGCATCCCTCCTAGGAAAGATTTGCAGCCCAGCGGGGCGGAGAATAACAAATTGACCTTCCTGGGTATTCCTCAAAAAAAACGTATAGCTGGGCTAGCCATTTTCATCTTGAAAAAATTAATATCTGGGCTGGATATCTGCCCTGGGCTAGACGGGCCACAGCCCGCACAGTTAATACCCTGCTCTCCTCTGAACAACAACGAAAACATCGCCAAGAAAAACTATGTAGTGCTCACGCCTCAAAAATACAAATACTGCTTGAGCTGCTTGGTCCCAGCTGTCGGCCGCACCTTGTGCAATTCTCTCGTTTATATTGACTACATAGGTTGACAATGGTGTGGGACCGTGATGTCAGGAAACCAGGAGGAAGCAAAAAAAATATAGTTGTACATAATAAGGAGGCACTTGCGTCGTGCGACTATGGCCCTAGTGGGTCCATCTTGTCATCCGATCAAAATAAAGTCATCTCTGAATCCTCATGTTCATTGACCATGTTAACAATGCTCGGCGCCACGGCGAGCGCAACAACTCGAAGGACGACGGAGAGGGCCTTGCGGGCCCTACGGATGGTCTGATACAGCGCCCGCTGCTCATTTCGGAAGCCAGGATCATCGGACACCCATGAGCACCTTCGAGAGACTGAGATGGCATGAAACGGTAAGGCCGCGCTTGGGAGCTCTGGTTTATTTCACACATGTATTAAGATACAAGTTTAATTTACTCGTCATCGGAAACAACGCGTAAAATATAGGCATAATGAAACCGAGGGCCCGAGGTTTGTAAGTAAAACCGGCGGGTTACGCGTGTAATTTTAGAGATCGGTGTATATTTTACTAGTCGAAATCGACCAACCAAGCACTTCGCCTGAGACCATCTACTTTTATTTACAAGCGTCAGTTTTACAAGCGGTTTTGGTTGCAAAACGACGATCCAATCACGGCCTAAGATGATGAGTTGGTCGGAAGATCATATGGTTTCACGTCTAACCTACCCGACTTGTCGTATAGTTTATGAATGAAACATAAGACGATGAACTTCTTAAGCATGGAAATAACAGAAGAGGATGATCTTCCTAACAAGCAAATCACTGGCATTAGATCGACATGCAAAACAATACGAAGCATTATTCTCAGGAGGCACAGTGAACAGCTCGTGATGCCGCATGCCACAACATTCCAAGCTCAACTTTGCAATCAAACACAAGGCCTGGCATTACATAGACAATATTCAGAACAAACTCTTAAAATATCTTACATAAGTCAACATTCATGTGACTATGCATCTCAGCAGAGTAAATATTTACTTCCGAAATGAAGATAGGAATAGGAAAAAACAATCTACGTTGCTCACAGCAAAGGGCGTCCCATTCAAAAATATCAAATGCATGTCTTCTGGCTAACATCAATGAGCAAAAATTGACAAGGTTTTCCAATTCCAATATATTAAACTAATGTCAACTTTGACAAGCTTTTCCCATTCAAAATATGTAATGCCTATGATTGTGGAACGGGCAGGGTTTGTCATCAGTTTGTCATCTGATAGTCCGGTGGCTCAAGGTGATGATGAATGATTAGAGAACTGCTACCTCTTGAGCACTGCGTCGGATTTCCTCGAAGAGGAGAGGATGATGTAGTAAAGTAGTGTAAGTATTTCCCTCAGTTTTTAAGAACCAAGGTACCAATCCAGTAGGAGGCCACGCACAAGTCCCTCGTACCTGCACAAATCGATAGCTCCTCGCAACCAACGCGATTAGGGGTTGTCAATCCCTTCACGATCACTTACGAGAGTGAGATCTGATAGAGATGATAGATAATATTTTTGGTATTTTTGATATATAGATGCAAAGTGAAAAGTAAAAGGCAAAGTAAAAACAAAGCAAGTATAAAAGTGATGGAGATTGATATGATGAGAATAGACCCGGGGGCCATAGGTTTCACTAGTGGCTTCTCTCAAGAGCATAAGTATTCTACGGTGGGTGAACAAATTACTGTTGAGAAATTGACAAAATTGAGCATAGTTATGAGTATATCTAGGTATGATCATGTATATAGGCATCACGTCCGAGACAAGTAGACCGAAATGATTCTGCATCTACTACTATTAATCCACTCATCGACCGCTATCCAGCATGCATATAGAGTATTAAGTTAAAAACAGGGTAACGCCTTAAGCAAGATGAATTGATGTAGAGGAATAAATTCATGCAATATGATAAATACCCCATCTTGTTATCCTCGATGGCAACAATACAATACGTGCCTTGCAACCCTTTCTGTCACTGGGTAAGGGCACTGCAAGATTGAACCCAAAGCTAAGAACTTCTCCCATTCCAAGAACTACCAATCTAGTTGGCCAAACCAAACAGATAATTCGAAGAGACTTGCAAAGATAACCAATCATACATAAAAGAATTCAGAGAAGATTCAAATATTATTCATAGATAAGCTGGATCATAAACCCACAATTCATCGGTCTCAACAAACACACCGCAAAAAGAAGATTACATCGAATAGATCTCCACGAGAGAGGGGGAGAACATTGTATTGAGATCCAAAAAGAGAGAAGAATCCATCTAGCTACTAGCTATGGACCCAAAGGTCTGAAGTAAACTACTCACACTTCATCGGAGGGGCTATGGTGATGATGTAGAAGCCCTCCGTGGTGGATGCCCCCTCCGGCGAAGCTCCGGAACAGGCCCGAAGATGGGATCTCGTGGATACAGGAAGTTGCAGTGGTGGAATTAGGTTTTTGGCTCCGTATCTAATCGTTTGGGGGTACATAGGTATATATAGGAGGAAGGAGTACGTCGGTGGAGCAACAGGGGGCCCACGAGGCAGGGGGTGCGCCCTAGGGGGGGGCACCCTCGTGACCGCCTCTCTCGTTCCTTGGAGTAGGGTCCAAGTCTCCTGGATCACGTTCGGTGAGAAAATCACGTTTCCGAAGGTTTCATTCCGTTTGGACTCCGTTTGATATTCCGTTTCTTCGAAACACTGAAATAGGCAAAAAACAGCAATTCTGGGCTGGGCCTCCGGTTAATAGGTTAGTCCCAAAAATAATATAAAAGTGGAAAATAAAGCCCAATATAGTCCAAAACAGTAGATAAAGTAGCATGGAGCAATAAAAATTATAGATACGTTGGAGACGTATCAGGCATCCCCAAGCTTAATTCCTGCTCGTCCTCGAGTAGGTAAATGATAAAAAGAGAATTTTTGATGCGGAGTGATAATTTGGCATAATTTCAATGTGAATCTTCTTAATTGTGGTATGAATATTCAGATCCGAAAGATTCAAGACAAAAGTTCATATTGACATAAAAATAATAATACTTCAAGCATACTAATCAAAGTAATCATGTCTTCTCAAAAAAGCATGGCAAAAGAAAGTTCATCCCTACAAAATCATATAGTTAGGCTATGCTTCATTTTCGTCACACAAAGATGTTCCCAACTTCTATACCCCTGATGACAAGCCAAGCAATTGTTTCATACTTAAATGATCTCAAACTTTTTCAACCTTCATGCAATACATGAGCGTGAGCCATGGATATAGCACTATGGGTGGAATAGAATATGATGATGGGGATTGTGTGGAGAAGACAAAAAGGAGAAAGTCTCACATTGACGAGGATAATCAACGGGCTATGGAGATGCCCATCAATTGATGTCAACATGAGGAGTAGGGATTGCCATGCAACAGATGCACTAGAGCTAATGAATGCTCAACAAAAGAAAATTAGTGGGTGTGCATCCAACTTTCTTGCTCATGAAGACCTAGGGCATTTGAGGAAGCCCATTGTACGAATATACAAGCCAAGTTCTATAATGAAAAATTCCCACTAGTATAAAAAGACAACTTATGAGACTCACTATATGAAAAACATGGTGCTACTTTGAAGCACAATATATGAGACTCACTACATGAAGAACAAGGTGCTACTTTGAAGCACAATATATGGGACTTACTACATGAAGAACATGGTGCTACTTTGAAGCACAAGTGTGGAAAAAGAGATAGTATCATTGCCCTTTTTATTTATTTTCTTTTTTTTGGGCCTTTCTTTTTTTTCTTTTTGGCCTTTCTCGTTTTTTGGGCAATGCTCTAATAATGATGGTCATCACACTTCTATTGATTACAACATAAGGATTACAACTTGAAACTAGAACAAGATATGACTCTATATGAATGCCTCCGTGAAATCTGGATGGTGCAATGAATCAAGAGTGACATGTATGAAAAATAATGCATGGTGGCTTTGCCACTTATACGATGTCAACTACATGATCATGCAATGGCAATATGACAAAAGTAATGTATGTCATGATGATGATGAACGGAACGGTGGAAAGTTGCATGGCAATATATCTCGGAATGGCTATGGAAATGCCATAATAGGTAGGTATGGTGGCTGTTTTGAGGAAGATATAAGGAGGTTTATGTGTGATAGAGCGTATAATATCACGGGGTTTGGATGCACCGTGAAGTTTGCACCAACTCTCAAGGTGAGAAAGGGCAATGCACCAGTACCGAAGAGGCTAGCAAAGGAGGAAAGGTAAAAGTGCGTATAATCCTTGGACTCAACATTAGTCAAAAGAACTCATATACTTATTGCAAAAATTTAGAAGTCATCAAAAATCAAGTACTACGCACATGCTCCTAGGGGATAGATTGGTAGGAAAAGACCATCGCTCGTCCCTGACCGCCACTCATAAGGATGCACAAGCCAGGTACACTTCATGCTTCAAATTTGTTACACAACTTTAACCATACATGCATGCTACGGGACTTGCTAACTTCAACACAAGCATTTATCAAATTCACAACTACTCAACTAGCACGACTTTGATATTATCACCTCCATATCTCAAAACAATTATCAAGCATCAAACTTTTCTTAGTATTCAACGCACTCAAAAGAAAGTTTCACATATCTTGAATACCAAGTATATTAATATTAAGCAAATTACCATGCTATCAACGACTCTCAAAATAATCTAAGTGAAGCATGAGAGATCAATAGTTTCTTTAAAACAAATCCACCATCGTGCTCTAAAAGATCTAAGTGAAGCACTAGAGCAAAAATTATCACGCTCAAAAGATATAAGTGAAGCACATAGAGCAAAACTATCAAGCTCAAAAGATATAAGTGAAGCACATAGAGTATTCTAGCAAATTCCAGTTCATGTATGGCTCTCTCAAAAGGTGTGTACAGCAAGGATGATTGTGGTAAACTAACAAGCAAAGACGCAAATAATACAAGACGCATATCATGTGGTGAATAAAAATATAGCTCCAAGTAAATTACCGATGGAAGTAGACGAAAGAGGGGATACCTTCCGGGGCATCCCCAAGCTTTGACTTTTTGGTTTCCTTGGATTATCTTGGGGGTGCCATGGGCATCTCCAAGTTTAGGCTCTTGCCACTCCTTGTTCCATAATCCATCAAAAGAATTTAGCCAAAACTTGAAAACTTCACAACATAAAACTCAATAGAAATCTCGTGAGCTCCGTTAGAGAAAGAAAACAAAAGACTACTTTAAGGTACTGTAATGAACTCATTCTTTATTTATATTGGTGTTAAACCTACTGTATTCCAACTTCTCTATGGATTATAAATTATTTTACTAGCCATAGATTCATGAAAATAAGCAAACAACACACGAAGATCAAAAACAGAACAGTCTGTAGTAATCTGTAACTAACGCAAACTTCTGGAACTCCAAAAAATCTACCAAAATTAGAAGACCTAGACAATTTGTTTATTGATCAGCAGCAATTGGAATCAGTATTTTATCACGTTCTGGTGATTTTTAATAATTCGGGCACTGAGATCAAAGTTTCTGGAAATTACAGCAAGATCAAATAACTATCATCCAAGAAGATCCAATTGGTCTAGCTTGGCACAAACACAATTAAAACATAAAACCACATCTAAACAGAGGCTAGATGGATTATTTATTCTTAAGCAGCAAGGAAAAATATAGGGTTGTCTCCCAACAAGCGCTTTTCTTTAAAGCCTTTTTAGCTAGGCATTGAGATTTCAATGATGCTCACAAGAAAGACAAGAATTGAGGCACAAAAAGAGCATCATAAAACATGTGACAAACACACTTAAATCTAACATTCTTCCTATGCATATGCATATTATAGGCAAACAAATTATCGTAGCAAGCAAAAACTAGCATATGCAAGGAAGCGGAAAGCAACAATAGCAATCTCAACATAACGAGAGGTAATTTAGTAACATGAAAATTTCTATAACCATATTTTCCTCTCTCATAATAATTACATGTAGGATCATAGGCAAATTAAACAAAATAGCTATCACAAAGTATATTCTCAACACGATCCACATGCATTTAAAGTTGATACTCTTCCAAAATAGTGGGATTATCATTAACTTAAGTCATGACCTTCCCAAACCCACTTTCAATATTATTGCAAACAATATTATCAATCTCATATTCATCATGGGGATTAAATAAATTTTCAAGATCATAAGAAGAATCACCCCAATCATGATCATTGCAACAAGTAATAGACATAGCAAAACTAGCATCCCCAAGCTTAGGGTTTTGCATATTATTAGCACAATTGACATCAAGAGAATTTATAGTAAAATCATTGAAATCATGCTTTTCATCGAGGGAACTATCAAGCATGGGTGCAATAGCAACGATCTCATGCTTAACATACGGAACTATAGCAAATTCGTCTTCATAAATATTAGCATTATGGCCACAAGAATAGCAAGCATCATGTTCATCAAGGGATATTTCAATCAAATCATCGTAATCATCATTATCTATAGATTCATGCATATCATTATTTTCTTCCAAAGCAACGGTCATTCTTTCAATAAATTCTTGGACATAGACATTATGAGCAAGGTTTTCATTGCAATATTTAAGTATGACGGAATTTTCAGATTTGTTGAGAGTAAAATCATACTTTTCAATCAAAGAAGCAACTTCATGAGCACCCTTAAAAACGACAAATCCTTCAATTTGTTTGATATCATAGTAACTATAAACACCCTTTGCATAAGAAGATAAGATTTCATTATCATTGAACTCACATAGGTAGGGAAGGTGTTTTCTAGGGTTCTTAGAGCAACAAGTAAAATCACACATTTCACAAAGATTCAAAGCATAGCATAGCAAACTATTTATACGATACCATAAGAGCTTCCCCTTTTCAGACAAACGATGACGCACAAAATGAGCATGCTCATCTAAAGATTTCCCATCAACTAGGCTAGTTGGGGTTTCAAAGACGAAAGATAAGGATCGAAGATGATCCAAGTAGAACACTTTAAGTGGATCCATATCGATAGATTTTCAGCAAGCGAGGATGCAAGCATATAGAAGGCACAAGGAAACACAAACAAAGATACATACGGGAAGAAGGCGAACAAAAAAGAGAGGGCGAATAAAACGGCAAGGGTGAAGTGGGGGAGAGGAAAACGAGAGGCAAATGGCAAATAATGTAATGCGAGAGATAGGGATTGTGATGGGTACTTGGTATGGTTGACTTTTGCGTAGACTCCCCGGCAACGGCGCTAGAAATCCTTCTTGCTACCTCTTGAGCACTGCGTTGCATTTCCCCGAAGAGGAGAGGATGATGAAGTAAAGTAGCGTAAGTATTTCCCTCAGTTTTTGAGAACCAAGGTATCAATCCAGTAGGAGGCCACGCACAAGTCCCTCGTACCTGCACAAATCGATAGCTCCTCGCAACCAACGCGATTAGGGGTTGTCAATCCCTTCACGGTCACTTACATTTAGAGTGAGATCTGATAGAGATGATAGATAATATTTTTGGTATTTTTGATATATAGATGCAAAGTGAAAAGTAAAAGGTAAAGTAAAAAACAAAGCAAGTATAAAAGTGATGGAGATTGATATGATGAGAATAGACCCGGGGGCCATAGGTTTCACTATTAGCTTCTCTCAAGAGCATAAGTACTCTACGGTGGGTGAACAAATTACTACTGAGCAATTGACAAAATTGAGCATAGTTATGAGTATATCTAGGTATGATCATGTATATAGGCATCACGTACGAGACAAGTAGACCAAAACGATTCTGCATCTACTACTATTACTCCACTCATCGACCGCTATCCAAAGATGCATCTAGAGTATTAAGTTAAAAAGCAGAGTAACGCCTTAAGCAAGATGACATGATGTAGATGAATAAATTCATGCAATATGATAAATACCCCATCTTGTTATCCTCGATGGCAACAATACAATACGTGCCTTGCAACCCTTTACATCCTTTGGGTAAGGACACCGCAAGATTGAACCCAAAGCTAAGCACTTCTCCCATTGCAAGAACTACCAATCTAGTTGGCCAAACCAAACCGATAATTCAAGAGACTTGCAAAGATAACCAATCATACATAAAAGAATTCAGAGAAGATTCAAATATTATTCATAGATAATTTGGATCATAAACCCACAATTCATCGGTCTCAATAAACACACCGCAAAAAGAAGATTACATCGAATAGATCTCCACGAGAGGGTGAGATCATTGTATTGAGATCCAAAAGAGAGAAGAAGCCATCTAGCTACTAGCTATGGACCCGAAAGTCTGAAGTAAACTACTCGAGACTTCATCGGAGGGGCTATGGTGATGATGTAGAAGCCCTCAAGTGGTGGATGCCCCCTCCGTGAACTCCTAACAGACCCCAAGATGGGATCTAGTGGATACTGAGGAAGTTCTTGGCGGTGGAATTAGGTTTTTGGCTACGTATCTGATCGTTTGGGGGTACGTAGGTATATATAGGAGGAAGGAGTACGTCGGTGGAGCAACAGGGGGCCCACGAGGCAGGGGGGCGCGCCCTAGGGGGGGCGCCCCCTGCCCTCATGACCGCCTCTCTCGTTCCTTGGAGTAGGGTCCAAGTCTCCTGGATCACGTTCGGTGAGAAAATCACGTTTCCGAAGGTTTCATTCTGTTTGGACTCCGTTTGATATTCCGTTTCTTCGAAACACTGAAATAGGCAAAGACAACAATTACGGCTGGGCCTCAGGTTAATAGGTTAGTCCCAAAAATAATATAAAAGTGGAAAATAAAGCCCAATATAGTCCAAAACAGTAGATAAAGTAGCATGGAGCAATCAAAAATTATAGATACATGGGAGACTTATCAAGAACCATTCGATGTATTGTGCATGATGAAGTATTATGGAAGACACGAACCATCTGAACATTTTGTGCAGTTCCACTAAAATCAAGCTGAGCATCCCTGTGGATTTCGTATTTATATGCTGCCAGAAAACAAAGACACATCAGCACACACATGAATATTGGCCCAGTGTCAACCCACCAGTTGGTGGACTAACAAACTGAAAGTACGGTAAACAGATTACCATACCCGGATGCCCCATCATTGTTGCTTAGAGTGACATTGATGACTTGGAGTCCTGTCACGGCTTCTTGGTACTTGTTTGGGCACTTGTTTGCCCAGTGTTCCTCCGAACCACAAGTAAATTAAAGCAGCCATCTCTCTTTTTGTCTTTCTTCTTACCCTTCTTAATGGCCGACGCTGGCAGCACCATTAAAACATATAGTCCGGTGGCTCAAGGTGACGACGAATGATTAGAGAACCATTCGATGTATTGTGCATGATGAAGTATTATGGAGGACACAAACCATCTGGACATTTTGTGCAGTTCCACTAATATCAAGATGAGCATCCCTGTGGATATCGTATTTATATGCTGCAAGAAAACAAAGACACCAAAGACACACATGAATATTGGCCCCAGTGTCAACCCACCAATCAGTGGACTAACAAATTGAAAGTACGGTAAGCAGATTACCATACCCAGATGCCCCATCATTGTTGCTTAGAATGACATTGACAGATTTGGAGTCCTGTCCTGGCTTCCTGTACTTGTTTGGGCACTTTTTGCCCAGTGCACTCCACATGTTGTAGAGTTTCCTATGCTCTCTGCAGACTAGTCATGTCACCAGCGTCTACTAATACTCTGTAAAGCTTCTCGATCATTCCTTGTGTAATGTAAGCGCATAAGCAAGGATCGCTTCTTTCTGCAAAGTGGTAAGACCAACTGGACCCACTAATGCAGCAGTTTGCCTTAGACACTTTGGCTCCTTTTGTGGAGTTGAAATAAAATCAATGTCTGAATAAAACCTAGCTTTAATTTTGATTACCCTGTAAGCAACATAATGTATAATGGAAACAATTACTGATAAATATCGGTTGATGACTTGTACTCCCGGAAGAAAAACATCTACCGATCTACCTTATCTTAATGGGAAACAAAGCGGAGAGTAGCAATTCTCAATCAGTGTGATTCATTCATATTAATCGAGACATTATCTTAACAATGCCTTGTTTCAACATGTATAAAGAACGACAAAGCGAGAAAAGTATCATTCCTAAAACAATGCGATCGATTCATTTTAACAGAGACATTATCTTAACAAAGACCTTGGTTAAACATGTAGAAAGAACTACAAAAGCGAGGATAGTACCATTTGTAAAACACCAGTAATGGCGATATATAATAAAAAAGACATTATCTAAACAATACAATTAAAAAACAAGTACTCCGGCCGATCACTAAAATAAATGGTAATCCCGCCTATCCCTAACAATAGTTGCAGTTTTGAACTAAGATTAAGTAGTTAATTCCGAGGAAAGATGGTACTGACCTTTCAAGACCAAGATTTGAAACAACTCGTGAGGAAGACCAGAGAGATCTCAAAACATATATGGAAATCCGATCTCATTTTGTGCAGTTCCACCAAAATTAAGCGAAGCAAAATGTCGCAATAGTAACAAGTTGAATAGATATCCCTGTTTTTAAAAAGGCAAAAATGAATCACCATCGCCAATAAAGGAGGATGAAACATGCGGCCACAAGAATGGTAATCCTGCCAATCACTAACAAGTGTTGCAGTTTTGAAATAAGATTTAGTAGTTAATTCTGAGAGTGGCATTGCTTAATTTTACCAGCGGCATTAGATTAATAAAAAGCATAAATAGTTCCAGGGGAGAGTGGGCGCAACAACAACATGTGATTCCATCTACTTATAAAGGGGGCGATGCAGAGTTTGTTGTAACAAAGCAACAAGCATAATGTCTGGGTTGTTCCCATTTTTGTTCACTACTTAATGGGAAAAGACAGCAATACAATAGCTTCAATTCAACATTTATTTAAAATAGTACCAGTACAAGTAGCACAACATCTCAAAACACACTGCACGATCATGTGGATGAAGGCAAGTACCAACCTGTCATGACGCACACAAGATCATGTATGAATCTGCCAACATGAATAGGAAATCCAATCTCATTTTGTGCAGTTACTCTGAAATCAAGTAAAGTTGCCTGTGTGACATTTAAGTTTGCTATAGCAACAAGTTGCATAGATATCCCTGGTTTAACAGAGGCAAAAAAGGAAACAATTACTGCCAATAAAGGAGGATGAAGCATGTGGCCACAAAAAGAAGCATCTACCTTATCTTGATGGAAAACAAAGTATAGGACAGTAGCATTTCTAAAACGGTTGCATTGATTCATTTTAACAGAGAAATTCTCTTAAAATAGTTCAGTAGTTAATTCTGAGAGTGGCATTGCTTAAAATACAATAGCTTCAATTCAACATTTATTTAAAACAGTACCAATACAAGTAGCACAACATCTCAAAACACGTTGCACGATCATGTGGATGGTACATGGGATATGCCAGCACCATGTGCGTCCACACGTATAAATGGGTGATGCAGAGTATGTAGCCAAGCAGCATATCTGCGTTGGTCCCATATTTGTTCTCTTTGAAACTTTTTCCAATGTGAGGGCAACAAATTTAATCCTGCACAAACTACCCGTCCCCCAGTTTCTTTCCCTTTTCAACAAAGAGTTCGGTTCCTTACAGATGTGTGTACTGGGTTACCCCCTTTTTCCCTTTTCGACCAACAAAGCGGCTGGATAGCTAATCTATACTACTTTCCTCCCTCCTTTCCTCATTGAACCACGCCCTAGATTCATGCTCCACCCCACCGCACCCTTCTTTCCTCTTTGAACCAAGACCTAGATTCGACTACAGAATCGAAAAAGATCAGCATGCAGCTAGACCAATGTCGGTTTCAAAGAAACTTATACCTTAGGGTCGTCGGGATGTGGCAGGCATGCGACGGGAGATCGGATCTGCCCACACTACGTACGACAGCGAGGAAGAAGGGGTCGGTGGCCCTCCCGCACAGGCGCTGGGTGAAAGAGAAAAGTGCAGCCGGTAGTGGATTGCCTCCCTCGCCGAAGGCGATAGAGTGAATGCTGCACCTCCTCCCCTTCCCGGTGCGACGGGATCCGGACGCCTCCTTCACCAGCTGTGAGGGGGTGAGAGAGACAAAGGCCACAATGCAGCCTTGTTTAGATCTGGTGAAGAGGGTGAGAGACAGTGAATATAGCAAACCCTAGCAAAGGAACGCTGAGCCTCCAGCGTGTGTGTGTGTCTATATATATACATATATATATATATATATATGTGTGTGTGTGTGTGTGTGTGTGTGTGTGTGTGTGTGTGTGTGTGTAGTGTGGAGAGAGTGTGGAGAGTGCAAACCCTAGCGAACAAGCACTGAGGCTCTAGCTTATATATATACTGTAGTACGGACTGAGCTCCGGTGCCTTAACTGCACCTGCTTTTGGCTATATGATAGGTGGGCCAGCCACATTTTGGGCCCACCTGTCATAAACCCAAAGGCAGGTGCACTAAAGTCAATGAAGCTGCGTCCATATAGTATACTCGTGTATATGACTAATATATAGTGGAGTGGTTTTCTTATTTCTCCATAACAATCATTTTAAATTGTGTAAGTATGAAACGAAACTCTTCATTTAACGTACCCGTGAAGAAAACTACTACTCCCTCTGTTCCTAAATATTTGTCTTTCTAGAGATTTCAACAAATGACTACATACGGAGCAAAATGAGTGAATCTACACTGTAAAAAATGTCTATATACATCCGTATGTGGTAGTCCATTGCAAACCACTTGAAAGATAAATATTTAGGAACGGATGGAGTACTTCGATGAACTAACAATCCACGCGTCCTGGTCGCACTTCCTGTCCTTCACGTGCGGTACACTACCCTCCCTTAAGTGACCAACCACACGTGCGCCAAATTATCGGAAACGTGTGAGAGTGTGTAAAAATAAACAATTTTAATTTCAATTATCAAAAAGGTTTGAGAGTATGTACAGTTTTCCCTCTCTAATAATTATGGTTTGTTGTGTTCGGCCTAAACTTGGTCAAACTTTACAAAGTTTCACTTCAGTCAAATCTAATATGTGGAGTAAATAAAAATGGAGGGCTACTACGTCCATCCGGGTTTTATTCCACACCATTTTCTTAATCAAAGTTAATAGCTGGACAAATAAAATTACAGGGGAGCTGGAGACAAAGTTGTGAGAAGGCTTAGAAATCAATACAAAACTTATGCTCTTAGTACCAACGTCGATCCTTCTTTGAGGAAACATTTGGTTCATAGCCAATTGTGTGATAAAATTGCACCAACGTGAAAGGCATTGCGTCTCCAACGCAACCAAGGTGAACTGACAAAGGATATCATCTTTGTGGGTAACAAGCAAAGAGCACTGATGGAAGACAGCTTGTTTTTCATTGAAAATCGATCAGCTTCATCAGCCGACGCAACCTTGAGCATCGATAGGTCATCATGGTGATGCATCATCCATTTGGCATCAAGTTTGGATGAGGCACCTATGAAGTTCGACAAATCCTAACTGTGGTATGTTTCTTCTCAGTAGTCAAGCTCGAGGAAGGAAGAACCACAAGGCAGAGGGCAGTCAGGCGGAACAACAATGGCCATCCAATTTTGTGCAGTTCCACTAAAACTGAGGAAGACATGCCCGGGTATGGAGATACGCATCGCTGTTTCCAAAAATATAAAAAAGGGATATAGTGTTGTTACTTTGTTTTACAAGATTAACAACGACATCTCAATTGTCAATAAGAATTATGAAAAGTACACCAACAAACAAAAGCATCATGATTATCTTGATGGGAACTAAACAAGGATACCCGAGAAAAAGCATTTCTTGATTTAACCCGGTGATAGTATTAGATTAGCTGCAACAATAGGAGCATATGGACAATGACCGCACAACCACCATGTACTTTTTGTCGAAACAACATGTATACCTCCACCGAGGCATAAATCGTGACAACTTTTCGAGTGGCATTTCCTCTATAATAGTAGGTGATGTTGGACCAGCCGACTAACCCTAGCTACTATACATGGGGAGCTGGGGAGTAGTCGACATGAAGAAAACCCACATGCAGCGACACAGGTAGCTGGACCAAGACAAGAAGTTATACCTCAATTGGGCGAGATGTCGCTTAGGCGGTGATGGATCTGCCCACACGACGGCAATGAACAAGGGCGCGGAGGACCTTCGTCGGGCCAGCGCCCGGCTCAGGAGGACAAAGTGCACATCGGCTTCCTCCATCGCCAACGGCGACAACGTCAACACTGCACCTCCTCACCTCCCGCAGCGTACGGGATTCGGCCGGATCTGTGACCACCGGTGAGGAGAGAGATAGTGTGGACATTGTCATCTAGTTTTGATATGGAGAGGGTGAGAGAGCAAGACGCGAGAAACTCTATCAAACAAGAGGCTATAATGGAGTAAAACAATCTCTCCATAGTAGTGGTTTTAAATAGAATACGCGTGTTCCCGGAAACAAGAAACGAAAACTGGCGGACAATTTTTAACGTACCAAGAAAGAAAACTCGATCAAAAACACGCCCGCCTGTGTCGCGAGAGTCGTCGTGCACACACACATAGACATAGACATGCATATCCGTGTTTACGTAAAATTTCATTTCCATCTCCATCTCCAATCATATTTGTCCAACTAGCACATTATTTACATTGTTAATTATATACGCGGCAATATTAACGTACATCATCTCTTGTTTGCGGGCGTCCGGACCGCTGCCACAGTCGCTCCTGACCAACCCGAACCCTCTTCATCACCCGCACGTGCTTCCCGCCCGAAACAATCAGTGCCGCATTCATGCCCAGCCAGAGTGTACGCAACCTCTCACTGGCGTCGACATTGAAGCGGCACGCCGGCTGAGAGAGCGTCCCCCGCGCCGCTTCTTGGTGCATGCGACTGCTCCGTGTTCAAAGGTCGCAAAAGCCAGCCACAACATGCATGTAAAAAGTTCTTGGGAGTCTGTGCTACAGCTAGTTGTCCTCCCCCCAACTCGTCAATCTCTTCTAGTAGTACTAGTACTCCATGGCGCGATCCATCGACAAGCAGGCGGGAAAGTTATCGTATACTCGGTTTGTGGCGAGTGGCATGCCGAGCGACCGTGTGGGGTCGAGCCGTGGAGGAGGGTGAGACACGAACGCGACAAACGTGATTTAAATGTTGGTTTTGCTCGATGGCACGATCCAACGAAACGAAACATTGGTTTCTCTCCGTTTCCATTTTTTCTCCGGAAAAACGGAAACTTTCCACTCCATTTTCATTCCTACTCCAAGGTTGCCCCATTACAACATTCCATCAAATACAAAGGAAAACTAACACGCATGCTGATGCATCTCAATGATTCAAAGATCATAGCCAATATTTACTTCACAACTAAAGACAAAAGTTGTGAGAGCCTATACGAAAGAAAAACTATTGATGGGGTCACTACGACTTAAACCCTAAACCCTAAATACGATTTAATTTCCTGGCCAGGTAGAACCTGTCGAAGGAAAGACGGCTGGCACCCTCGGATCATACGATGCTTTTGTGCAGTTCCACTAAAATCGAGCTAAGCATCCCTGATGGCAAAGATATTGAAGAAGTGTGATTATAATAATAGTACTAGCACTAGTTCATGAGACATAAACTCATCACAAGTAGAAGCCAATAGAAGTAGAGAAAGATCGACATGGAGATGGAGCTACATGGGGAGCTGTGGCAGTGGAGAAAGCCGGCTCCAAAAGGAAGATGGACTACCTGGGACGTCGGGCTGTAGCTAGAAGGGCGGTTGGGACGCGACATCGGCCCATACCACGGTGACCCGCGATTGGGACACACCGACTGTGGATTTTCTCCCTCGCCGATGTCGACCGCGTCTACGCAGAACATTGTTCCCTTCCCCCAGCTGCGGGATCAAGCCGGATATGTGACCAGAGGTGTGGCCATCGTCGTTCTATGCTTGTGAAGAGAGCAACCCAAGCAAGTAGGCTTGTAGCTTAGGCCCCTGGTATTGTATATATAGTGGTTTTATTTTTCTCTCCATATCAACCATTTTATATTGCGTACGTGTCATTGAAGAGTGAAATGATGGTTGCTTCTTCCAACTAACTTACTGTGTGATTTGACTTCTCCTTTAGTGGCCCCTACACGTACTCCCCCTACGTGTATGCAACAGTCACACATACACATGGACGCAAAAACGCGCGTGACGCCCTAATGCATGCATGTCCGAGCACACAACGGAACACACATAGTCACGCTCAAGTGCTCAACCTACACGTGCATGCACACACATACTCAGCCAGGGTGAGCTAGTGACCGTATAAACACCGGAAAATGTATATATTAAGCGCAATGAGTGTATTATGAAGTCCACTAACCGTATTTTTAAAAATATACAGTGACAGACAGTGTATATATCTCGTTTGAAATTAGGCCATAACCGGAGAGGAGGCAGTATGGACTAGCATTACTTTGCTATGTCCCGTCAACTTGCCGAACGAGGAGAAGCTTGCAGGACGGGAGAAGCTTGCGCGCGGTGGCTCGTAGGACAAGGAGAAACTTTTGACTAATGCAAGCTCTCCTTCGCTCAAGTGGTGGACGAGCAACAGTTAATTCAGTGTCAGATTGCTAGAAGAATACACTATACTAGTACTATTATTGGTGCACTTCCCGAAGTGGCGAACAGCCAAGCGCAAAGTTTACTAGTACTCCTACTAGTACTACTACTATAGTCTATAGAGGTATGTACTATACTAGTACTAGGAACCGGATGGAGGAGCATCTGCACTCTTGTTATATTTTTAAAACGTGATAAAGCAATCTTCAACACATTTGGTTCTCTTCGAGTGTTCTCACATGTGATAATGGAAGTTGATTGCATGGAACACTCGCCACAATTCTCTCTTAATTCTGGCTCATATCCAACTACAAATAGGAGCGCTCGGTACTATTTCCTCTTTATTTGTTATTCAGCATGTAAACAGGTCAGCAAACCTTGCGGCACATCTTTGTGCGAACCGTGCTTGCTGCACTTTGAATGTGGCCGAGAGCTGGCTTGATGAAACACCTCGCTTCGTACTTCTTTTTTTGCGGGGTACCTCGCTTCCTAGTGACCAGTGTCTTGGTTGATCATCCTAAGAATGCTTATATATGAATAAAGCTCTCTCATATACCCGCAAAAAAGATTAAGCCATATTAACCGGAAAGGAGGGAGTATGGACTAGCACTACTTGTTGGTGTATCCCGTCAACTCACAGAATGTGGAGAAGCTTGCAGGACAAGGTGAAGCTTGCTTATGCCTTTGGACTAATGCAACGTACCCTCGCCCAGGCGGTGGACATGCATCAGTTCATTCGGTGTTAGATTGCCAGAGGCATACACTGTAGTACCGAACATGCGGAGTACCATCATTGTTCGACTTCACGAAGAGGCGAAGAGCCAAGTACAAGGTTTAGTAGTACTAGTAGTACTACTACTAGAACCACATGGTGGAGCCTCTGTACTCTTATTTTTTTAATCTCTGATAAAGTACACATTTATTCCGGAGAAGGGCGAAAAACGACAGCCCAACATGTAATGATGATATCGATCAACCATGCTCGAATATATCGTGGCCTCTGTGCGAGCCCGTCTTTGTGTTCTCGCTCCTCGTCTCTCTCAAGGAACGGCGGGTTGGCCATTTTGCCGTCAATTGAGATCGGTTTGCTCACATTTCGGTCCCACATGTCAGTGATATGCCAAGAGGAGGTGCATTGACCGACTGGCCATACGAGTACTTGGTTTTGCACCTTCATACTACTCCTCCCTCCGTCACAGTTTACAGGGCGCGCTTCATTATGATGCATTTCTCTCAATGCATTTCCAACACCAGAGAGACTTTAGACGCGTTTGGTTTAATGCTCAATTAATTAGGGTGTGGTAACCGCAATTTTCTCTCGATGTAGTACTACGGAGTGGAGTAAGTGCATGCATGTGTGTACCCGGGGTGGAAGCACTGCATGCGTGTGTGTACGCATTATTTCCTCTAGTAATAGACGTCGTGCTATAACTACCAATGCTATTTTTCAGGCCAATCGCTAGTCACCTTGGTCCCAGAGATTTTCTCTTTTTCTGAAGCGCGCTCTATAAAAAGTGACGGATGGAGTAGTATGAGTGGATTCAAAGAAGAGCATATTGATGGTTGCTTCTTCCGAGCAACTTATAGTGGGAAAGGTGGGGCTTATGATTTGACTGCTCATTACTCACAATTAATGTGGCACAATGACCGGTCTGAGTCTCCCATGCGGCTGTGCACTACCCCCTCGGTTCTTAAATATACTCTGGAGTATTTGTCTTTCTAGAGATTTCAACGAGTGACTACTCAAATATTTGTCTTTTTAGAGATTCAAATGGACTACTACATATGGATGTATATAGACATATTTTAGAGTGTAGATTCACTCATTTTGCTCCGTATGTAGTCACTTGTTGAAATCTCTAGAAAGACAAATATTTAGGAACGGAGGGAGTACACATACGAAGAAAAATGAGTGAATCTACACTCTAAAATATGCCCATTTGAAATTTGTAAAAAGACAAATATTTAGGAATGAAGGAGTATAATTTTGTGCATGGCACATGGACCCGGATGCCGAAGAGGCTTCTGGCAATGCTATCAAGCTTCCAGCATTTGTTTACATAATTGATGTACTATACAAATAATTTTTCAGCGACATGAAATTGTACAATGGTGTGAGTTTTCAGCTTTTGTTTCGTGTGTCTTTCCATCTATGCTCTTTCGGAAACAATAAAAAACTTACTTCCTTGCTAATCAGAGCTAATATTTACATCACAACTGAAGACAAAGTTGTGAGAAGGTGTTAAATTAAAATTGATCCATGCTTTCATTGGCAGCAACGTCCCCCCAGCTGTCTAAATCAACAAGGCATGTTGGGAAAAAAGTAGTTATGCTGAGCATGCAACATTCGATCATTTTGTGCATTTCCACTAAAATAGAGCTGAGCGTCCCTGTTCCAAAGATATTAAGTGTGATTACGATAATAGAGGACTGCTGATTAAACAATAAACACACAAATAGAAGCCGGTCACCTTTGCAGTCTCTCTTAAGACTAACTAGTTGGAGAAGATTAGGCTCGGAGTTGGATGAGGAGGATAGAGCAAAACCAATCTCCCTTTGTGCAGTCGCACTGAAATGTAGAGACGTTGCCCATGTGACATTTTGGTAGAACTGCACAAAACACTCTTAAGAAAAAAGTGATTTGTGCAGTTCACCAAAAGGTCGCAATAGCAACGAGGTGAAATGGATAGCCCTATTTGCAAAAAAGAGGTAGAAAGGAAACAATTACTGGCCAATAACAGTTGATGACACATGCGACGACAAAAAAGAAGCATATTCCTTGTCCTAAGGGAAGATAACAACATGGTTGTGTTTGTCGAAAACGGTGTGAGGACGAGATTGCAATATGGAAAGTACACCGGACGAGCTACGTTTTGGGCAAAGAACTATGGAAGATCCACATGCAGCGACGTGGGAAGATGGGCAGTGGAGCAAGGCCGGAGGGGATACCTGGAGGTCGTCGGGATGTAACTAGGTGAGCGGCGGCGGGCGGAATCTGCCCATACTGCGGCAGCGAGTAGGTGGCGTAGGCCCTACCACGCCGGAGCTTGGTCAGAGAGAACGGCGTGTACCGCAGATCGGGACGTGCTACCTCAGCGCCGTCGAACGGAGAAACGATGCATGTCCTCCCTTTCCGCCGGCGGACGGGATGCAGCCGGATTAGTGACCAACGGTGAGAGAGAGAGAGAGAGAGGCCACCGCAGCCTTGTGTGAGATACTCTGAAGAGAGACAAACCAGGCAGGCAGGCTCCATTGTATATAGTGGAGCGGACTACCTTTTTCTCCATAAAAATCATTTTATTTTCTGTGTACGTGCCATTGAGCGATATAACTTTATTTAAAAATAACGCGCCAATGCATCAAGTCGATTTCGTGCACGCGTGGTACACGACCTTCGTAGGTAAACAACCGCTACACACGTTCAAATTAGCACATGGGCTGCCATTTCAGACATGTAAATGAGCTCCACCGCAAATACCCGCTGGTGTGGCTGGGCACGAAGTGTGAGTATGCACGGTGCACCTATTCTCTTCTTGTATACGTACATCACCTATGTGGGGTTGTGTGAGAGAGATACAAACATAGAGAGATATAGTGTGTGGGTTCGTGAGAGTTTTTGGGGGGGGGGGGGGGTGGGGTCAACCAAAAAATGTAACATATGCAATGTGTGTGAAATAGAGTCCTATATATATCATATATATATAGAGGGGGCGATCCACGAGAAGGGGGTGGAGGTATCATTGGCTTGAGGTGTCCATAGAATCGATGAGAGGGATGATGTGTGTGTGTGCGCGCGCGATCGACAAAGAGTGCCATTGAATTTGTGTGTCCCCACGTCAAAGATATAGAGTGGCTAGCCTACTGGAATGTGAGAGGGGACAGGTGCAGTTTGTCTCTATGGCATGGATACCTACCTACAACGCTCGACTATCAATGTGTGGTGGGGGGGGGGGGGCTAATTAACTATAGAGGTACAATGGCTGGTATATGTGTGGAGGAGGAGAGAGGCCTACCTCATGTATTAAGAGAGATCGATCTACCTCATGTATTAAGGGAGATCGATCGGCATCCATGCATATGTGTAGGAGAGGAATAAGGTTGGGAGAGAGACAGAGCTAGAGTGTTGGAGGGGTGGTAGTGGAGTTTCTTCTAACAAATGGTGGGATAGGCTTGCTAGACAACCGAGGGCACGCCTGCAATATCAATAAGAGAGGGGTGGCTGCACTGTCTATGCACGTGCAAGTGTGAGAGACAGGTCAGAGGCATGCACGAATGATGAGGGGGGTGATATGGCTGTGGTAAGGCACATAACTACATAGGAAGATCAATGGTCCTTTGTCAGAGCTAGGAGAGACTTTCCTTGTGAGGTACGTCGATCGATGCGGGGGGGGGGAATCGTTAAAGTCGACCTAGGTATATGTTGGGAAATCGATTGGTATACATGCATGTGTGTGTTAGAAGCTAATGAGGCACGGGGAGAAGGATAGAGAGAGAGGGATGCATCTAGGAGGTGGTGCGAGAGTCATACTATATCGAGGGGGTAGGAGTGTCTTGATGCGAGATCGATGAAAAGAGTGGTGGGAGTGAGGCATGGATGGTGATAAGAGAAGAGGGGAAGCTTGTGTTTTGTGCTAGGCACACCTGGCTAGAGAGGCATATTGATCGATGTGTGCCGTAAAGAAGGAGCTGGGGGGCCTACACACACCATGGGCGAACGACCTAAAGTGAAAAGACGAATTTGCGGGATGGAGCTAGACAATGCCGAGGGAGGGTGAGAGGGATGCGGGCGTGTGCATGCACGAGAGAAAGTTAGTGCTAGCTAGCTACAAAGATAAGATGATTGTGTGGGTGTAAAAGACGAATAGAGATCATACTTCATTATAAAAAGCTTAATTCGGATTTTTGAAGAATTTATCATAGTGTTTTAAACCGACGCATGTGTGAATATATATAACGGTGATACACATGGTGTGGTTATGAACATGTTATACTACATATAATATATTTTATCTCTACTCTTATAAAAAAGGAGTTGTTGATGATGGTGTGCTTGCCATCCTGCAATATAGGCCGTCTGATTTATATCTGACGGATAGGAAGGAAACTATGGCAATTTTGAAAAAAGATACCCACACCCCTCTCCATATTTGCAAATTAGGCCTCCCCTTGATCATGTTGATGTTCTGCGGAACGCATGGGCATCTTGCTAGTACTACGTATAATATACAGAACATTGATAATAACTTGGGCTAATGTGTGGCTTTTGCAGCTCAGGTCTAAATACTTGTCATAATGTAGGGGGCGGGGCACTATACTATGTGTGATAAACACGGTGTACACGTATGGAACATGGTTTATATTATGAATATATAGTTAGTACATCAAATGTACTATTATTTGGAATCAACATCAAGTGTATCCAAAAAATAGAATTCGAGTTCATGTAGTACACATAGTTCATATCTATCTCTATAGTAATCATGTGGTATGTTATTAAGGTAATACACGAATGATGGTTGAAGTTGGCAACAATCATGATTGTAGATTCTTATTGAAATAGAGAAACGAATTCAAATTCAGTTCGAATTGCAGCGGTAGTATAGACATTTGGAATGCACTAAAATGTTGGTATGAGTAGGTTACATGCATTATACAGCAAGCGAAAAAAATTTAATTGGACATAACATGGATTCATACGCTTTGAATAGCATTTTTATAGTAAAATGGGGCAAGACTCTCTATTTGTGTGGTGTGAATAGTTTTATTTTTTCATTTTCTTTTTGGTTGAGGGAAGTGCGAATTGATTTGGCACGTACAAGTACAATATTACACGTTAGGCTTGTCCCTAAAATTCAACCGGCGCCTTGTTATATCCCGAAAATTCAGATATCATGCTCCCAAAACTGGCGCCTTCACAACCCGCGCCTTGCTATCCTGAAATTTCAACGCGCATGAAAACTCCCTCCAGCTGCCAAATCCCGACACGTGAAATCCCCCTTCTAACCCTGAGTCGAAAGGGCCGCTAGTTCAAATCGGTGTGGGGTACTTTTGTAACACACCCTACATTTTGGACAAGCGCATCCCTAAGTCATGGTTCACCCCCTCCCATCGCCTCCTTTTTTCTATTCGAAATCCTAGGACGCCATAACCTCTCCGCTCCAGCCACGAAACCTCACCCTCCTCCGTCCGCCACCTCACCACTGCCCAGCCGGAGCCTCTTCCCCGATGACGTCGTCCACCGCAATAGCTCGACGTCCCTTGTCCACCTCCCCGGATGAGGATCCGTCCTCCATCTCGTCGTCCCGCCGATTCAGCCGCCCTGTCCTCCACCTCCAAGGAGTTGCTCCGACGATCGCCTCGTCTATCGCGGCTGCTCCATCCCCACAGCGCCGCCTTAACCTGCTCCACCGGAACCGCAACATCCTCACCGACTCCTGGGACGAAGCCGAGGCCTACTCTGCGCCACCAAAGAGGTTGTACACTCATCGCATCGCACCTTCTCCTTAGCTCGACCTCCCGGCGCCGACGGTGCTCCATCTCGCACCCCCATGGAGCGGCTACCTTGAAGCTGGCGCCACGGGCGACGTCTCCACGGCGGCTCTCCCCCAGTGCGAGGCCCCTTCAACGACAGCGTCCATACCAGCCAGATCTGCCGCTACTGCTCCGGCTCTCGCTTTCATGCTCTTGCTGCTCGGCTCTCGCTCGTCCTTTCGCTTCGCCCAGTTCTTTGCTCTCCGGCTCTCACTCGCTTCCTTTCGCCTTCTGCTGCTGCTCTCCCCTCGCTCATCTTTCTTTTCTGCTTGATTTAGCTACACTTGATCGTAAGAATCGACTTTTGGGTCACCGATTTTCAGGGGTGGGGGTCGCGGATTTAGGGAAGAACCACCATAGCGGGACGAGGGCTCACGAGAGGTACCCCACTATCTATCTTAGGGTTGAGGGTGGGGCGGGGGGCTATAGGGCTGCTGTATGGGCGGCGGATCGGCAAGGCGGAGTTGTTTGGGCGGCGAGGTGGCGCTGGGCAGCCAGTTCGGCCGGTGGTGGCTGGCGGCTCAAGGGGGTGCAGGTTGAAGATGAACTGCAGGCCCTCCCTAAACCACATGTCAAGTGCCTCTCTGCTACCATTGCATTCAGTTTCGACTGTAACATTCAGATTCCATAGTAAATTTCAGTTTCGACAGTTAATTTCAGAGTCAACAGTTTTTACCTCATCTGTTGTAGTCAGGTGGTTTTGGGTGATGTACATTTTACATCTATTTTACATCATCTATTGGAGATGCTATTAGAATCCCACTTGAGATTGACGATCTCTGTCTTGTGCTGCTTCAGCCTTGACGTCTTACGGCTCACCAAAGCTGCTCCAACGATGTAATGATCCATCGTAATGTAGCAAAGGCTCGGACGCCATCTACTGATTCCTCGATCTTCCTCCACACCTCCTACAGCCACCTCTGCCTCAACCGCCCAAAGGACCAACCCAATGATGCTGAGGTCGACACGGCTACGGCAAAGAGGTTGTACACTTGTTGCATCACTTATTACTATACATTCATGTCGATCCATTAGGGCTATTTTGGTTCGACGGAAAAACATAGCAATAGGGAATTTTCCAATGGCACTCTACTATTCAATTATTCATGCATTTTGTTGAAAGGAATGAAGCAAAACATCCACCGGACCTACTTTTCAAAATCCTATGCATGAAAACAAGACCAAGTGCATTAGTGGCGAATAACATTCTAACTGCATACACGCTTTCATATGGTTTCACTTTATTTTGGCCATGTTTCTTTGCATTCCTCTGCTTCTTCCAATTCAGTAAACCAAACACCCAAGTTGATAGAAATCCTGTGTTTACAAATGCCTGCTTACCATGTGCATTCCTATCCTATTCCGTGTTTTTCCTATCCTCGCTTTTAGAATCATGCAAGCCAAATGAGCCCTTAGAGAATTACTTCAGTTACAGGTAGGTGTCGAAGGGAACTTTGTGTGGTTTGTCCTGCTCCTGCCGCGACGTCATCCACCTCAACTGAGCTGCTCCATCGACATAAACATCCACCAAACCATACATCACGACTCCTGACCGTCTTTCGCCGCCTCAGATCTCCTTCCCTGCCACCGGCACCCACCGCAATTCAAGATCACCATCATCGACTCAGCAGATGAACCCGAGGAGTACACGGGTCCACAAGAGAGGTCGCACTCTTTTGATTCTCGCTTATGTTATGCATTGCTTAAAATTACACTGCTACTTTATCGTCATGTTCACCTCTTGGACTCCAAGTCAGGTCCAAATTAATGTTCAAACTTGAGTTCTAAATTAGTTGTGGGTCACATATCGAGGAAGCAATGAATAGTATCTCTGTCTAATATCTGGTTCACCTAGGGTATGCCTATGTTGTTCATCCCAGGTGGGAAACAAATAGTAAAGAAATCAACATCTGTCTTTTTATTAAATTAAAGCAATCATCAGCATGCTATCATTATTTTTGGATCCATCCACTGGTTGTTACCATCACTCTAAATTTCTGCATGCTCTCCTTACATAATCTCACCATATTTTTTCAGATATTGTACACAATCATGCTGAACATGTAGAGAAAAAGAGAAGAGTTTTGCGCGGCAATACAGTGTCATGCAGACATCGTTCCATGGTGGGTTCAATGGCGCACCCTCCCCACCCCTCTCCGTGATTGTAATCCAGAGGAAGATATCTGCTCGAGGCGGATTCGGGCCACCGACCACTCCTATTTACCCCCAAGGTGTTTGCTCTACCTTGGCATGATGATGTTAGTCATATCATGCATATGTTGCCTTGCAGTGCCTACTTTTGACATCATATATGTCATCTCCTTAGTTTAGACATGTTCTGTCGCCACCTGTTTAGTTTCTATATCATATATGGCAATTATGCAGTCTCATGTCTTTTAGCTAGCCATAATATATGTGAAATGTGCAATGCCATCCTGTTTAACCAGACATCATATATTTGAATGATATCTTGCCCATCCTTTTCTTCATTACATTTCCATTTGTTGACAATGTTTGTACATTAAACTACTCTTCCCGTGAATCAGCCATTTGGGTGGGAGATTGAAAAATCTGGAGTGAAAACAAGGCCTTCAGAGCAGACAATGCTACATGTCGAAGCAGATCTCTTGTTGGGTCCCGATAGCTCCTCAGAGATGGATTCAGAGACAGATGACCAGTCCTATTCCCTCATCGAGGTGTGTGCTCTAACTTGGCACGGTGTTTTAGTTATTCATCATATCTTTGAATTATGTTATGCTATGCTATCCAGTTTAGATAGACATCATATATATGAAATTATGTCATGCTATCCGTTTTAGTTAAACAATTTACATGTCAACTATTTCATGTCCTCTTTTTTCCACACTATCTATTGCATCTGTCTCTCATACAATGTCTGTATATTCAACTATTTTTCCTATTTATCAGCCATTTGAATTGGAGCAGGTGATGCCAAGATTCAGCGTACTAAAACACGGTCTTCAAATAAAATAGTGCTACCTCTTGGTGGAGATAGCACCCCGGTTGTACATACACGAGAACCAGCCCTACCACACATAACCCAAACTCTCGCAGATTGTACCCCTACTGCGGTGGAAAGAGAACCAGCTTCACCCAATCAAACCCCAACCCCAGCAGATAGTAACCCAGTTCCTGTTGACACAACACCATCTCCGCCACAGAGCTCCCAAACAAGAGCAGTTAGTAAGGCAGCTCCAGTGCCCAAAGGGCCAGTACTACCATGGTGAACCCCAACTCCACCAGTTAGTACGCCTATTCCCATGGAGGAAGCACAACCAGCTAGTCGTAGTTTAGCATCTATCGCATTTGATGTTGTTAAATCGTATGTGCGTATCTTCCCATCTTGGAAATATTATACTAAAGATGAAGGAAAATGCCGATTGCGTGTGTTTGTCCAGAGTTATGTGTAAGTAATGTTATTCATGGCAATTACTTTGCTTTGTCCCATACATCCTACCTCCATGGTTACAATACAACAAATTTTCCCATTTTTCTCTATAGAGAAGGACCGATTTGGAAACTCAGGATGAGGTAACCTGTGCTAATACCTCTGCTATCTTCAAGAATGCTTGGTGGAAGTATCGAATTACACAAGAAAACATACTTCACCGACAAAGAAACTCATCAAATTCCCTTACATTCTCCACAGAGACACATTTATCGGGCGATGACTCGGGAACACCTTGTTACATCTTGGTCCCGAACCAAGAATGTGGTAAGGTCTATGAGCTCATTTTCTATTTTTAAGTACTATATTATTAAGGCCCTCACTGTACTCTGTTCATGTAGAACAAGTGCCTAAACCTGAAGAACAAATGTTCTAATTTAAGATTCCATTGCTATCATAGTTCCAAAAAGCGCTAGGAGTTAATTGTGTGTTTTGCCACCGCCTTGCGCTTTACTGACCAAAGCGCATGGTTATGCGCAGTTATGCACAGATGAAGCGTAGTTATGTGATATGCGTTTCGCCAACGCCTAGAGCCTAGGCGCGCCTTTTTAAACTATGATTGCTATTGTGCATACTACTTTGCTCTTGTATCGCTGTATTTACTCATACAAACTTATTTTTAAATTGAAGGATCCAATCGAAACTCCAATGGCACAACAGGTATGTTCACGCATGTTTCTTTAACAGGCTTGCTCTTATCAATAGCTCTGTTGATTTCAATTTCAATTGTGTATACATTTGACTTCTCATATCATGCACATTACTAGCATCACAATAGAGCAAATAGTGTTTTTGTACATGTAGACCCGTGGTACCCATCTGAAATCTTGTTGTGCCGTGTAGTTTCCCACGCTTTGTATTCTTTCACTGCTTCTTTGTCTTGAACTGATATGATTTGAACCGTCTCTCTATTTTGATTTGGCAAGACAATGCAGTGACCATAGGACATAGATATATGTTTGTTTGATGCTTTTATTATGTACTAGTACTTGGCAATAGAAGACTTGGTAGTTTAATCCTGTCCACCTTACAAATGAACGGGTTCACCGAAATGAGTTTCATATACTAGTACATGCTAAACCTGTTATGTGTCTGCTTGTTTCTTCTTTTAGAATGCTGACAGAATATTGGGGAAGAGTGCCTTATTAAGCAATGGTATAGGAAGTAATGCAGATAAAGGATAGTGACACATCCTTGTTGGTCTCCAACAAAGCTGATAAAATAGCTAAGGAAGACTATCTCGATGACAATAAGACAACCCCAAAGTCCTGTCTTGATTTAGTGTTCGAGTTACTGGCCACTACCGCTTGCACAAGCTATTCAAACTCATTGTCTGAATCAGTTTGGTTTCTTGAATCTCAACTACAAGCTGAAAGACATCGATCACCGTCATGCGACAAGAAGCGGAAGGACTGCAGAAGTCCTCGGAGCATTCAGATGCATACTTTTCGGTGCAACAAAGAAGCGTTGGAGGATTTTAGCGCCAAACAGGACAAAGCTAATAAGCTTGCTAAGCTTATTGCCGCATGGTGGATACCATGTTTCTTGAGCTCTTCCAAGTTGTTTAAGTTATGCTCTTTTTTGCCGCGTTTATTTGCAATCGTGGCCAATTTTGACGGCCAAAGGTATGTAAGATGCTGCTTTGTTCCCTATATGTGCACTGGTGGCGAACTTTGATGCCCAGTGGATGTAATATGTGTAATAGCGGTAATAGGCTAGCGTTAATTGCTTGCTTATTTATTTCCTTATTGTCTTGTTTACTTGTTTGCTTGTAGTCACTATAGTTCTTTTTCTGTGTTTTTCTAGTGGCCATAATAACATACTTTTGGAAACTAGGCCAAAATAATCATGGCAACACACGGACTGTTGTAACCATGGGCCTCCTGCGGGCCATATGATCCATGGGCCTTCTACGGGCCGTAGGATCCATTGGCCTTCTATACGGGCCGTAGGATCCATGGGCCTTCTACGGGCCGTATGATTCATGGGCCTTTTACGGGCCGTAGGATCCATGGGCCTTCTACGGGGCGTATCATCATTTCGCCAATCATGGGTCGTACTATTCGTGGACAATAATGGGCCATTAATAGGCCGTATTTGATAACTCTATGAAAATAGCCCAACGGGGTTTTTTGACATGAAAACGGCCCAACGTATTAACGGGCCACAAACGGGCCGACTGTAACCACGGGCTGAATTTGGCCCACAAGCCGAAAATGACAGTAACGGGCCATAAGAAACCAAATGCTGGAAATGAGCCCAAGAATAAATGGGCCCTGAGAAGGCCAAAAGATAACATGGGCTGGAAACGGGTCAACGGAATAATGGGCCGTTAATGGGTATAAAGTGATACACTGTTTGTTACAGGCCAGTTTTACCACGGGCCGTTAAGGGGCTGAGGGTTACTAAGGGCCTCACATGGGCCGAAAGACGTCATGGGCCATACATGGGCTGGAAGTTAAAACGAGCTGGAATTATATTGGACGGCCCATATGACGCTACTGGGCCTAATTCGGATAGGCCGTCAACGGGCCCTGGGTTAGCGGGCTATAAATGGGCTATATGCGAACATGCCGTTAACAGGCTTGCCGTGGGCCGGCCCGCCACCTTTTGACCAAGTCAAACGGGCCGGCCTTTTCACAGGAATGGGCCTCTATTGGGCCGTGCCATGTGTCGACGTATCATAGGCGCTTTGGGTCCAATGAGTGGATGACATCTGTCCCAACAGTGAGCCGACATGTGTTTCCTCCAGCCAATGATGATTTTACACGTGGAAAATCCCCATTGGTCGGGGCTGTTAACGGGTTATCGGATCCAAAACTGGACCCGATAGCTTAACGACGTTCCATTACGGTGGATGCCATGTGTCGGTCACCCTTGACGAAAGCACTTCTGTGACGCGCGATTTATCATCATGGAAGTGGACACTTTCGTGATGATAATTTTGGTAATGTCATGGAACACTTCTACGACAAAGATAGGTATGACTATCTTGATTCTGTCATAAATTTGTCATGGATGTACATGCATGATGTAAAACGTGACTCATCGTGACAAACATGTATCATCACGGAAGTGTATTTTTTGTAGTGAAAAGAGAGGAACAAAATATTAGTTAAGGGCTCAAGCTAGCATGAAGAATGGAATTGCATGAATCATGAAGCAAACCACATATCCAATTATCCCCGTACTCAAACAGGTTGGAGCTCCCTTGAATGTGTGGCACACCAAGCATTTGGGCATGCTTATCCTTGGCCTTGTTGTGGACGGCTAGCCATTGGGGAGAGCACCACTCATCCACCAACGCCTCCCAACAGTCCATCCTATCCAGACACCATCTCGGGGGCACCTAAGTTAGTCAATAGAAATTTCAGCGCTACCTCTACGAATCAAATCAAGGAAACTAAGTACTAGGCCTTAAGAATAGGTAATTACCTTCATGTACTTCTCCTTACTTAGAAACTTGCCTCGGGACTTCGTCTTGGACCTCTTAATACCAGTCGAGGCATAGTAGTCTTGAACAGCCTGCACCCGAGCCTCGTGCCGTAAGTTCTGAAGTAGGCGTTTGCACTCGGCTTCGACAACCATAGCCGCGGCCTCCTCCTGTTCCTCAAGACACCTATAGAAGGTCTGCAATCAAACAAGACAACACTGATTAGTACAATCACTAGGTACTGTTGATTTTTAATTCTGTAAAGGAGAAATTACCCAAAACGTCCGGATCAGAATGTCGACCACCGTCTCGCACAAGACACTGTCGACCCTCTCCTCCGGCAGGGCCAGGGCAGCCAAATACAGCTCCCAGCTTAGTGCTAGCTGTGGAACCTGGCCCTCACCGTGCAACATGACCCACCCCGGGAAGTTCTGCCAGCAAAGCACACCAAGGACCTGGTTGGGCCTGCGGACACCAGGGGCGTGTTTCCAACCCCTGCGGTATGACAATGCCAACACATTAGAGATTAATTTGAAGAAATGTGAAGGCAAAAGGTTAAAAAAGAGTAAATGCACTTACTTCTCCCCATTAGGCGCAATCAACCACCTCTGCTCGCAGGTCGTCGGCACGGGCGGGAGCTTTGTACCATTGATGACCCACAAGTATAGGGGATCAATTGTAGCTCTTTTCTATAAGTAAGAGTGTCGAATCCAACGAGGAGCAGAAGGAAATGACAAGTAGTTTTCAGTAAGGTAATGTCTGCAAGTGTTGAAATTGTAAGTAACAGAGTAGTTTGATAGCAAAATAATTTGTAACGAGCAAGTAACGATAGTAGTAACAAAAGTGCAGCAAGGTAGCCCAATCCTTTTGAGGCAAAGGACAGGCCAAAACAGTCTCTTATGATAAGGAAAGCGTTCTTGAGAGTACACGTGATTTTCATCTAGTCACTTTCATCATGTTGGTTCGATTTGTGTTCGCTACTTTGATAATTTGATATGTGGGTGGACCGGTGCTTAGGTGTTGTTCTTACTTGAACAAACCTCCTACTTATGATTAACCCTCCCGCAAGCATCCTCAACTACGAGAAAAGTATTAAGAATAAATTCTAACCATAGCATTAAACTTTTGGATCCAATCGGTCCCTTATGGAATAGCGCATAAACTGGGGTTTAAGTTTTTGTCACTCTCGCAAACCATCATCTAATTTCTACTCCACAATGCATTCCCTTAGGCCCAAATATGGTGAAGTATCATGTAGTCGACGTTCACATGACACCACTAAGGGAATCACAACATACATACTATCAAAATATCAAACACATATCAAGTTCACATGATTACTTGCAACATGATTTCTCCCGTGACCTCAAGAACAAAAGCAAGTACTCACAATTGATAAACATGTTCATGATCAGAGGAGTATTAAATAGCATAATGGATCTGAGCATATAATCTTCCACCAAATAAACCATATAGTAATCAACTACAAGATGTAATCAACACTACCAGTCACCCACAAGCACCAATCTATAGTTCCGGTAACAAGATTGAACACAAGAGATGAACTAGGGCTTGAGATGAGATGGTTCTGTTGAAGATGTTGATGGAGATTGCCCTCCCCAAGATGGGAGAGTTGTTGGTGATAATGAGGACGATGATTTCCCCCTCCAGGAGGGAAGTTCCCCCGGCGGAATCGCTCCACCGGAGGGCAAAAGTGCTCCTTCCCAAGTTCCGCCTTGAGACAGCGGTGCTCCGTCCCGAAAGTCCTCTCCTTATTTTTTTTCTAGATCAAAATGACTTATATACCAGAAGATGGGCACCGGAGGTGGGCCTGGGTGAGCACAACCCACAGGGGCGTGCCTGGGCTCCCTAGCGCGCCCAGGTGGGTTGTGCCCACCTGGTGGGCCCCCTCTGGTAGTTATTTGTTCCAATAATTCTTATATATTCTATAAAAAATCCTCGTGAAGTTTCAGCTTGTTTGGAGTTGTTCAGAATAGGTGGCCTGACGTAGCTTTTCCAGGTCCAGATTTCCAGCTGCCGGAATTCTCCCTCTTGGTGTGTACCTTGCAAATTATGAGAGAAAAGGCATTAGAATTACTCCAAAAAGCATTATTATGGATAAAAACATCATAAATAACAGTAAGAAATCTTGATGCAAAATGGACGTATCAACCACCACGCTGGTAGTCCATGCCCCCCTCAACCAGCTCGCCCTTGCTATAGCTATCATCAGAAAAGCTGTCCTCACCACCATCAACATGGCCACTAGCCTCCGGAGTCACGTGGGATGAAGACTCTGGGTCCGGAGTCTCGTGGGACGAAGACTCTGGGACCGGAGTGTCGTGAGACAAAGGGTCGTCGGCCCGAGGCTCCTGAATCGGAGTCTGAGACGGGTCCACATCAGATGGGTCCACCTTAGACGGAGCAGTCCTTTGGTTGGGTGAATCAGCTGGGGGTGGCAGTGAGGAAGGCGTAGCAGCCTTCCTACCTCTCCCGCCGCCACGTCCACCTTGAGCACCCCTCTTCATCCTCCCTCGACCTCTCCCGGCCGAAGAAGAAGCGCCCATCGGTGGTGTCTGCATACTGTCTAGCACCACTCTCTGGAGGTGCTGGGGTGGAATGGAAGCACCCCTCCCAGCACGCGCCGAGGAAGGAGGCTCGGAGCACTCTCGACCCGTGCTCACCATTTGTCAACACCTGCAATGACAAAGAGTAAACAAAATTAGTACAACATAAAAAAATTGAATACCTGACATGAATAATATGTATACAATTTAAGTGTATCATCATCATCATGAACATAATAAAAAAATTGAATACCTAATAGCATGAACTAATTAATAATATATATATATGTACATAATAATAATTGAATACCTGACAGTACTAATATTACTCTTCATCGTCTATATATGCTCCGGGATCAATAAATGCATCATCATCATCACTATCAGTAATGACGTGCTCATCATCATCATCAATAAATGCATCAACATGTGGAAGGCCTCCTTTACGTAATCGGTCAAGCATTGACAGTTCATCCGCAGAAGTAACCTCTCCTTGTTCTGGCTCTTCTTGTTTCGGCTCAGGGGTGAAGTCGGATTCATTGTCATTGTCTACTTCAATGTTTCTAGGTGAAGTAGAACGGTTCTTGAAACATTTTTTGGAAAGACATGTTTCTTGGAAGAATTCTCCTTCATATGTGTCTCAGTTAATGTGAGGTTCATAATCCTCTTCATTGGGGGGAGGTGGTCTAACACGTGGCGACACTTCATAAACGACATCTCAACCATTGAGATTTGGATCACTTTGACAGGCCCACTGTAGATAGAAAACTTGGGTTGCCTGTTGAGCCGTAATATAGGCGTCAGGAACATCCAAATGGGTGCTTTGTTTGATTTCGACTAGCCCTATATGTTCATGAGTCCTTATAGTCTCCTTCGGCTGGAACCAATAACATTTGAAGACTACGATGTTTGGTGGGTTTGCACCATAGAATTGAAGTTCATAAATTGCTTCAACTCTTCCATAATTCTCGGTATCTCCTTCACCGATAGCAGAGACACAACAATTTGTAGACTTTCGGTCAGCCATAGATAGCTCTTTGCCATAGGTACGAAAGTGATACCCGTTGATGTCGTATTTGCCAAATGAACGGACCTTAAAGTCCAAACCATTAGCGACTTGTCTCAGTTCGGCGTCCATAAACTCTGAATTAGCCTACAAGTTTAATACGAAAGGATTGTTGCATTAGCTGCAAATTAGACGAAGAAATGAAATGGTCTAATGGAAATTATCGTTTGTCTGAACCAACAGATGAACCCTGGAAAGCCGCCTCCATGCTTTGCCAGAAGCTCATACTCTTCGACGAAATCCTTTTGGATCACCGCTCCATACGAGAATTTGGTGACGTATTGACTATATCAAATATCCGGGAATAGGAGCAGTTCAAAGGAATTATAAGTTGCGAAACAATGTACCAAGAACTTACTCGATGTACGGCCGCACTTCTGTTAGGTTGTTGCAGATATACAACGAAATGGTCCGCCATTCTTCGACATCCAACGATAAGGAATTAGAAGCACCGGCTGGTGCGAGATTCCCTTTGAATAGGCTGAGGTTGGATCCACCCTTTTTAGGGTCGCCAGCATTGTACCGAGGCTTCGGATTATGCAAATGACGCGATTTTGGCTTCAGTAGTGTCATCACGAAGTTTGTCGCCTCCTCAGTAATGAATGCCTCAGCCATTGATGCTTCAATTCTATGTTTATTTTTACATTTTGCTCGAAGCGTCTTCTACATCCTCTCAGTTGCATAGCACCAACGATTATTCATGCCCCCCCCCCCCAATCTTGCCTCGGTCAGGAGATGCAAAATCAAGTGCTTCATTGGATTAAAGAAGCCCGACGGAAAGATCTTCTCTAACTTGCAGATCAACTACGACGCTAACTCTTCCATTTCTTCTAGCAGGCCAGGCGATAGTTATTTCGCACAAAGAACACAGAAGAAATAGCTCAGTTCTGCCAGTACTAGCCATTCATCCTCAGGGATGAAGCCACACAACATCACCGGCATTACCCGCTCAATCCATATGTGCCAATCATGACTCTTGAGACCAAATATTTTCAATTTTTCAAGACTCGCTCCCCTCTTTAGATTCGTTGCATACCCACCGGGGAACATCAACATCATTTTCACCCACAAGATAATTTCCCTCATAGCTGGCCTTCCAAGATTGAACCATGCCTTTGGCTTTGTCCAGTTCTGCTTTCCTTTCGGTGGTTACATGTTTTGTCACGGTCTATCACATAGCGCCTCCTGATCAAGTCTAGGCTTAGTATTATCCTTTGACTTCCCCTCTATGCCGAACAATGTACCAAAAAGTGCCTCGGCGATATTCTTTTTAGTGTGCATCACGTAGTTGTGTGTGGGCAAAGGAGGTCTTTGAAGTAAGGCAGACCCCACAAGCATGTCTTGTGAGTCTAGGCGTGTTTCGAATTATACCCCTTGAAATACCCTGGACACTATGGATCTGGATCGAGAGCATTTAATTGATCCAGGGTCTCTTGGCCTGTCAACACAGGTGGTGCAGAGTTTTGACAACTCTACCTTTGACGAAGTTCTTCTTGTCTTTCCTGAACTTATAGCGAGGATCGAGGAACTGTCTATGCAAGTCGAAGCAAGAAAACTTGCGACCGGTCTGAAGCCAACAGAACTCAAGAGCTGCATTGCAAGTGGGGCACGGGAACCTTCCATGCACACACCAGCCAACGAATAGCGCATACGCCGGCAAGTCATGCGTCGAGTACATGTACCAGACACGCAAGTCTGAAGTTCTATTTTCTAAAGGCGTCGTATGTCTTGAACCATTATCCCAAGCTTCTTGCAATTCGTCCTTAAGCGGTTGCATGTACACATTCATATTCTTCCCCGGATAGTTGGGCCCTGGAATTATCAATGTCGGGAAAATGTTCTTTCTTTGCATAATCTGTCCGGGGAGGAGATTGTGTCGAATGACAAATACGGGCCAATAGCTGTATTGGGTTGCCGTCAAACCAAACACACTGAACCCATCCGTGTTGATGGCGACTCGCGGATGAATTGGATCTGCCACTTTTTCTGCATGTAATGCATCAAAGCGCTTCCCTGCTTCACCATTCGATGTGTGCACCATCATCAGATTCCCATCTGCATCTAGTTGGGTTCTTTTGCCTGTTTTGTGCCATGTCATCTGTCTGGCCGTCTCTTCGACCATGAAAAGATGTTGAAGTCTTGGTACGATTGGCATATACCAAAGAACATTAATGGGGATTTTGGTCTGCGTCTTCTCACCCATACTGTTGTCTACCACAACATACATGGATGACTTGCAAATGGGACAATAGTTCAAGTCCGCATACTGAAGCCTAAATAAGGCACATCCTTTCTCATAGGCATGTATCTTCTCATAGGGCATCTTAAGAGCACGGAGGATTTTGTCTTTCGGGTACAGGTTTACAGGTAGTACATGGCCTTTGGGTAGAAAACGACCAAATATTGTCATCATCGCGTCGTAGCATTCTCTGCCCAAGTTGAATTGAGCCTTCAGAGCCATTATTGTGAGATGGCATCCAGCTGACAAAGCTCAGTGTGCTCGTGGAGAGGATGTTTTGAAGACTCCAACATTTCATTGAAGGCCTTTGCAGATTCCTCCATCTCATCATCCGAGTCCCGAGCATCATCAAAGTTTTGCACCATGTCTTCCATCCCGGTACCATGCTCGTCGGTGCGACGATGAACCACCTCAGCTCTGGCACGTTGGGAAGACTCACCATGAAATGTCCAGACCCTATAACCAGGCATAAAAACAAACTTCTGCAGGTGTTTACTCATTTCAAGCTTGTTCCTCCTATGATAGTTGTCGCATCGGACACAGGGGCACCAGCTTTTTCTCTGGCCATTTGCAAGTGCGGCTCTCACAACCCCCTTGGTTTTTGTTAACCATTCATCGGTCATGTCTTCCTGACTAGTGTGACCAGTGTACATCCACGCATGATCACTCATATTGTGTAGCTACTGGACACATAAGAAATATATACATAATTCAGCAAACCATATCCATCAGTTAATGGAGTTTGTCAGTTTTATTACGTCCATGCAACCTAGATGCTAATAGGTAAAGATAGGTCCTAATCCCACCCCGAGTATGTGTAGATTGTGTTCGTTTTCCCATGCTCTGCTCCGGGTCCGACGCAAAATTTCGGCAGCACCTCCCCGCTGTTCTCCTGGTACACGTCTCGGCAATAAGCAGAGAGGATGTGTACCAGGAGAACAACAGGAAGGCACCGACGAAATTCTGCATCAGATCCGGAGCAGAGCATATGGGAAAACGAACCCAATCTACACATACTCGGGTTGTCCATGGATAACGTTGGAAAATTCGAAAGAAACACGGTTATAAATATGCAAATGCATGCATATTTATAGATGTAACCATTTCGAACAGGAGACGCATAGTGGTCATGCATACTGATGATTGAAGACACCTATAGTTAGCAAGTTTCATCGGCACGAAGACCGGAACAGAGAAAATGAAGGGGGAGGAGGAGATGTCATTTGTGCTCACCCACGAACGCAGGGGCGGAGCTCATCGAACGCATGGGGAGGTCGTCGAACACCAGACCTCGCAGCAACGAAACAACTGCATATTTAAAACCACCAGATCAAGACAAATATGATGTTTCTATAACAAAACCGAAAAATATATGACCTAACTCAGAATTCATAAATATATGACCCCGTCGGCCTCTAGAAGGCTGAAGAGCACCTTTTTGGTCAACAGGAGGCCGAAGAGGTGTCGGGGGTGTCGTGTCGGGGTCGGGGTGCTGTGTCGGGGTCGGGGGTGCCGTGTCGGGGATGTCGTGTCGGTGTCGGGGTGCTGTGTTGGGGTCGGGGGTGCCGTGTCGGGGTGTCGGGAGTGTCGTGTCAGGGTCGGGGTGCTGTGTCGGGGGCGGGGTGTCATTTTCTTCTTCCCCCTCCTCTTCTGCTTCTTCTTCTTCTTCTTCTTCTTCTTCTTCTTCTTCTTCTTCTTCTTCTTCTTCTTCTTCTTCTTCTTCTTCTTTCATCTTTTTTTACTTCCTTCCATTATGACTATTTAACTAAAACCTAGCGCTAATATAATATAATCTAATCTAATCTAGCACTAAACCTACAACTAACTATATATAATATCTAAAATAGAAAATAAAAAACAAAAAAAATATAGAAAAAGGGGGTGGCAGTGGGGCTCACCGTGGGGGCGGCGCTCCTCGAGGGGCGGCGCTCCTCCGGGGCCAGAAGGGCGGCGATGGGGCAGCGCTCCTCGGGGGATGGCAGGGGCGGCGACGGGGCGACGCTCCTTGGGGGGCGGCTGGGGGGCCGACCAGCGGCGGCGGCGGGGAGGCCCGGGAGGGGAGTGGGGAGGCTCTGGAGGGAGGGCGATGCAGCGGCGACGAGGCGAGATGGCAGGAAGGGGGAGGCGAGGCGGCGACGACGGGGTGGAGTGGCATGGAGGGGGCGAAGACACAGAGGGGGTGGTGCTGGGGGTGGGCCGGTGGGGCGACGGGGCGGTGGTGCTCGTCGCGGAGGAAAGAGGGAGAGAGAGAGAGAGAGAGAGAGAGAGAGAGAGAGAGAGAGAGGGCAATGGCGGGGGCGTGGCCCCGTTAGTTAAATTCAAGCTTTGCCATCTACCGCCTCTTTGCCGTCGGCTGTCTTGCTCTTTGCCGTCTGCTGTCTTGCTCTTTGCCATGTGCTAGCAGACGACAAAGAGGGGGGCCGTTAGGGGTTATCAGCCAGTGGGCCAACCCCCCTCTTTGCCGTCTGCTAGCAGACGACAAAGAGGTGGCTGACGGCAAAGCCATCCTTTGTCGTCAGCCAGCTCTTTGTTGTCGGTTTTTTGAAAGTTGACGGCAAAGCCATCCTTTGTCGTCTGCTAGCAGACAGCAAAGAAGTGGCTGACGACAAATCTTCTGATTCCAGTAGTGTCGCGTCTCCTTGGAGTGATCATCGTCGGAGCTACCTGTACTTCCTCTACACCTGAGTCGGTGAGCTAAAAGTCCACCTCCTCCTTCTCTACTCCTCGGTGTTGAATAGAGTAGAACTAGGGTATTTAGTTATGCTTCTTAACTGTCATGCCCAAGATGCGACCCTATCCTAAAGGAACTCGAAGGTCCCACCAAGGATAGAAGCGCATCTTGAAGACGCTTTTGCAAGGTGGATATCATTACATCAACATTACATAATAGATGGGGATACATACATAAGGCACGAATGCCACAAGAATACATCAACATCATATACAAGATCAACATCCGACTACGGATGAAACATAAACAGAAGCTCAAGCGACATCCACCCTGCTAGCCTAGGCTGCCGACCTGGAACCTATCCCCTGATCGAAGAAGAAGCAGAAGAAGAACTCAACGCAAGCAAGCATCGCTCTCGCATCATGTTCATCGCACAACCTGTACCTGCAACTTTTGATGTAGTAATCTGTGAGCCACGAGGACTCAGCAATCCCATTACCATGGGTATCAAGACTAGCAATGCTTAAATAGGAAAGGAAGGGATAAAGTGGTGAGGTTGCAGCAGCGACTAAGCATATATGGTGGCTAACATACGCAAATGAGAGCGAGAAGAGAAACAAAGGAACGGTCGTCAACTAGCAATGATCAAGAAGTGATCCTGAACTCCTACTTACGCCGACATAACCCGTAAACCGTGTTCTCCTCTCGATCAACCCCGAAAAGAGACACTCACGGTTACGCACAGTTGGTGTATTTTAGAAGAGTTTGCTTCAAGTTTACTACAACCGGATATTAACAAATTCCCATCTGCCACATAACCGCAGCACGGCTTTGAAAGTTCAAACCCTGCAGGGTGTCCCAACTTAGCCCATGATAAGCTCTCGCGATCAACGAAGGATATTCCTTCTCCCCGGGAAGACCCGTTCAATCTCGGAATCCCGGCTACAAGACATTTCGACAGTAATAAAACAAGACCAGCAAAGCCGCCCGGATGTGCCGACAAATGCCGATAGGAGCTGCACATATCTCGTTCTCAGGGCACACCGGATGAGCCAGACGTCGGGTTGGCATAGACGCTGATTGCCCAGGGGGCACCGGACATCGCTCGGTTTGGACCAGCACTCGAAGGAGAACTGGCCCGGGGGGTAAAATAAAGATGACCCTTGAGAGCGACTTCGCAAGGGAAAAAGGGCTAGGTGAGGCAAATGTAAAACCAAGGTTGGGCCTTGCTTTGGAGGAGTCTTATTCAAAGCGAACTGTCAAGGGGTCCCATAAATCACCCGACCGCGTTAGGGACGCAAGATCCGGGAACATAATACCGATATGACGGAAACTAGGGCGGCAAGAGTGGAACAAAACACCAGGCATAAGGCCGAGCCTTCCACCCTTTACCAAATATATAGATGCATTAATAATATAAAAGATATTGTGATATCCCAACATCAACATAATCCAACATGGAGCAATCTTCAACTTCACCTGCAACTAGCAACGCTATAAGAGGGGCTGAGCAAAGCGGTAACATAGCCAAACAACGGTTTGCATAGGAAAGGTGTCAAAGGTTAGAGGCTGACATGGCAATTTGGGATGGCTTGATAAACAGGTAATAGGTAGCGCGGCATAGCGATAGAACGAAGCAACTAGCATAGCAATGATAGTAGTGAGATCCAGGAGTAGCGGTCATCTTGCCTGAAATCCCGCAAGGAAGAAGAACGAGTCCATGAAGAAGATGAAGCCACGAAGACGAATCTAAGCGTGAGATTTAACGAATCCTCACGATCGCAACAAAACGGGAACTATCGAGAAGAAGCACACAACATAGTAAACACACCACACATGAACAAGACATGATGCACAACAAGCATGATGCATGACAAAGGCTACATGAAGCTACTCATGGCAAGAGATGATGCAAACAAGAGCAACACATTAAAGCAAGTTTAAATCAGGCCGGAAACAACATATAGCAATACCGGTAAGTCCTCATATGCAAATTTCGAAATTGGTCCAGATCTGAATAAACCTTATGTTCAGGTTGTTAAACAGCAAGTTAAAGAGCACCACGAAGATCTACATGAAATTCTAGTCAAATTACATATAAAGTTCATTAGATTCAGAGCTACGGCCTAGAAGATATGAGCAAAACAATATAAGCATGGCATTGATGCAAAATGCATACAAACATCAAGCAAACACCTCAAAACAAGGATGCTACATGATATTATGAAACTACATGCAATTCTAAGCAAGTTTCATATAGAGCACAATCAAAACGGAGCAACGGTTCAACACATACACTATACAAGTTATAGCAACAATCTGTCCAAAACAGCAACTAGGCATATTGCAAGAACCGAAACAACAAACTACAACAACTCAACATGATAACAAAAGGCATGGACGTGATGTACAGGTAAAGCATGACAAAACATGAACACTGAGCCATCTCCATAAATCACTAGAACATGCTCAAAAACACATGGCAAGATTGCAAATAATAACAGTTCAGACTTTGCAGAAAATAACATCAGGTTGCAATGTTTAGAGTTATCAAACAACATGTTACAGCAAGCTATCATGTCAAATTAGAGCAAGGCATGAACCTACTAATTGCATAGAACAAAAGTCCCTTACTGACCATGAGCCAAAAAGGATCCAAAGATATGATGGCACCCATGTAAACATGGCAAGTTATATGACAGATTTATACATGGCAGGAACAACAATAAGTAGGCATGTTGGTGAGCTTGAACCACTCATCACAGAGCAATACATGACATGGAAAGGCAACCAACAGTAAGCATACATATTTATGAAGCTAAGAATGGTAAGAGCAAGTTCATAGAGTCCATGGATCACCAACAACAATCATGGCAACATTGAACTTAATGTTAACAGGATGACAAACATTATTTAGCAATTTGAGAACAAGATTACAACACGTTACAGCAGCCTATAATTGCAACAATGGGCACGTTTGGATAGAGCAAGACATGTAGAACAAAACACCCTTAGTGAGCATCTCCAGATTATGCATAGAATGACTTGTAGAAGCAGGTTTATATAGCAACAAAATATAACAGAATCTGTCAAAACAGCAACAAGTACCCTACTTAACAAGCTTGATGCACTCACTACACAACTCACAAAAATACATGGCAAGCACCCCTGTAAATATGGCATGATGTAGTTCAAAACACATGTAGAGCTTATGCTCATAGGATGCACACATCAAATGCAACAAAAATGACAAATCATGAAGTTGTAACAGTTTCAGCAGGTTAACATCATATAGCACTCTTGCAACGATGATTCAGGCATCAAGATGACCTCAAATAAATATGATTCAATGGAACGAAATGATTTACTGGTTGAGGCGAACAATTTGACATATTACACGCATGAAACGGAGGAGTATGCACAGAGATACAATGCGATGAACATGGCATAATAATGTTGAAATAATCGGGGACTTGGGCAAAATTCGGGGAGGGGAAAGTCAACCTTCGCATGAAAAACGAGGTTCGACGGAGCTGCTCGTCGGAGATGGACGTGGTGGTGGCCGGAGTTGTGGGAGATGGGCGGATCCGGGCCGGATTCGTCCGGTCTCGGCGGCGGAGGGCGGCGCCGGCCGATGGGGAGAGGCGGGGGCGCCCGGGTAGCTCGGGCACCCGGGCGATGGGGCCGGCCGCGACGGCGCGGGAGGCGCCGGAGCGAGCTCGCGGCTCGACGGCGGGAGGTGCCGGGCGGCGAGGCGAGGAGGCGGCGCTGTGGAGATGGCCGAGGGCGCGAGGCTCCCCGGGCGACGGCGGGGCGCCCGGCGAGGAGGCGCGGCTGGCGGCAGCGCCAGAGCAAGCTCGGGCGGCGGCGGCGGTTCGGCCTGCAAGGGCTCGGATGTGCCCATGGGCCGACGCGGTGGAGAGAGAGAGAGGCGGTGAGGTGGCGGCGCGCGATAGGGTCAAGCGACGGCGGCGGGTGACGTGGGCGCGATCTGATTCGCCGGGTGAGGTGTCCGCGGACATGTCTGCGCTCAAGCGGACGTGTCCGGCGGCGCGAGGATGAAGATGGCTAGGGTTAGACCGGGATTTCGGGGGAGATGCACATATTTATAGGTAGAGGGAGCTAGGAGAGTCCAAATGAGGTGCGGTTTTCGGCCACGCAATCGTGATCGAACGACCGAGAGCATGGAGGGGGATTGGATGGGTTTTGGGCCACTTTGAAGGAGGTGTTGGGCTGCAACACAAAGAGGCCTTTACGGTTACCCGGTTAACCGTTGGAGTACCAAACGACCTCCAAATGGCACGAAACTTGACAGGCGGTCTACCGGTGGTGTACCAAGGCCGCTTGACAAACATCGGTCCATTCCGAGACCGTTTAACACCCGCACATGAAAAGAGGCAAAAGGGGGCCGGAGACATAGGAGTGCCGGATTGCAAACGGACAACGGGAAAATGCTCGGATGCATGAGACGAACACATATGCAAATGAAATGCACATGACGACATGATATGAAATGCAGATGATGACATGGCAAAGTGCAACACACAAGCACATGACATGGCAACGATGGCGAATAAGCAGCAAACACACAGGCGATCGAATCTGGGGCGTTACAACACTCCTCCACTAACAAGAGATCTCGTCCCGAGATCTTAGCACCGAGACGGAAGGGAAAAAGGGATGAGGTGAAACAAGAACTCAAAAGAGGAAACAAAGAATCAAGAGCACTTGAGAAAAGAGAGGAACGACGAGAATGGCAAGAATTGAAAGCTGACGGAATCAGATAGACTATGAAACAACTCCGGTTAGAACGAGATAAGAAACAAATTAGACTGAAACGATTTAGGCAGCACTCCGGCTAAAAATGGAGGAATAAAACACGAGCTTAAGAAGATGGAATGAAACTTGATGAACTCTTGAAGAATGAATTAAATCATGAAGAACCACCATGAAGCACTCCGGTAAACAAAAGATGGTGAGATAGAAATGAAGGATGAAAAGAAATAAGATAAAAGCCTTGCGATGATCCAGATGGAGGTTCCGACGAAATGGCTGAGGAAATTGAACTCCCGAAAAGAAAAGATGAAAACACTTGGAACTAGAATTTATTCATTAAGAACAAACTCCAAAGGAAGGGATTACTCGCTAGGAGGAAATAAGAATAATATTTATTGTATGCTTATCCTTCATCAAATTAGATTGATGACAAGCAATGGATTTTGCATATTACTTATTCTTCTTGAAAAGGATTGAGTGGTGACATCTCGCAAACTTGAGAAGATCTTCATGAACCACCGGTAGGATTGAAAAGAACGAATGGATTAATATGATAAACAAGGAAAATAATCTTGAACGAACCACCGTAAGAATTCGGAAATGGCTGACGAAAGAGGATGAATCACCGGGGAGAATTAGAAGAACCAATATGCCTGAGGGGATTTATAGAGACGCGAACTTACAGATTGCGAACTGATTGAAGAATACTTGAACGAAGCACCGGGATAATTGGATAACGGTAACTGAAATGTGAGGACGAAGAATTCTTCTGGAACGAAGGCCTCCGGAAGATCGAGACGGAAAAAAAATAACTCCTAAAATACTCCGGATGGAAAAGAATTGCACGACTAGAAACAATTTGATAGGATAACATCGAGCTAGCACCACGAATCTTCGAGAGAACAAACAAGATTTAGAGGAAAAACTCTTCTTCGATCTTCAAATGACGACGAGAAACAACACCAAAAATACTGAGACACTCCGGGAGAATGAAAACCAAAAAGGTTGAGCCAACAATGAAAAATGATTTGAAGGCGATCTTGGAGAAGACATGTGACTGATGGGGTCCATTCTTACGTCATGCTTGAAAAGAATTGAGAATAACTCCGGGGAAGTAGAAGAGTCAGGTAAGATCCTGGAAAAAGACCTGTGGGTTAGGGCCCACTAAAAGAAAACACCGTTGGAAAGGGATGTTGAACAGATAGATGATGCACCGGAAGAACTGAAATATTTGACTGAGGTGACAACCTCGAATTAATTGGAACACGCATTTAATCTCCTGAGATGTCTTCGGAACTCCTGAATGATTGAATGGCGAGAGGCAAATGAGCAAGGAGAACACTTGATCCAAGGAAAGAATATGATCAACACCGAAAAACTTGAATTGAGTGCACCGGAAAAAGAAAGGGATGAAGAATTATGAACAAGATGAGAATTCACCGGTTGAAATAACTGAGGGAAGACTGAAGAGGCTCCACACGAATGGAATTGATGGTCGGAAGAAACTCGAACTCCGGGAATAATAGGGTGGGAGGGCGGGAAAACAAAGGCAACTTGGAAGGGGAAAACAACGAATATGTTGAAGAGAAAACACCGGTTCAGAACATTGAGGAAAGAAAGCAAAGACTTCGCACGAGTAGGATGGATACTCAATTACGGACTCCGGTTCCGAGAAGAAAAAAGGGGTGGGCGGGTGGGAAAAAAACAAGGACAACTTTGGACAAGGAAAAACAACGACGTCGGAGGAAGAACTGAGGATTGAACTTGGCAAAGATGAAGAGAATCGAGTCGGCTTGACGAGAAATGCACCGGATGAAAAGAGATGAGAACCAACGACCAGAAAACCAACTACGTGAACCTAAAGAAAATTTTGAAGGGGAAGAGAAGTAATTCAAAACACCTACGTCAAGATTCCTGACCAGAGCGATGAAGGGGCTGAGGAGTAAAAAGAATTCCTACTCTCCAATATAACTAGACTCCGAAAACATTTTTCTTCTAGACTCAACAACGGCCAAACTACACGATCAATCAAGGGGGCTCCTAGGGTTTGCCGAGGCTCGATACCAACTTGTCACGCCCAAGATGCGACCCTATCCTAAAGGAACTCGAAGGTCCCACCAAGGATAGAAGCGCATCTTGAAGACGCTTTTGCAAGGTGGATATCATTACATCAACATTACATAATAGATGGGGATACGTACATAAGGCACGAATGCCACAAGAATACATCAACATCATATACAATATCAACATCCGACTACGGATGAAATATAAACAGAAGCTCAAACGACATCCACCACCTTTAGCCCAGCTGCCGACACCGAACCTATCCCCTGATCGAAGAAGAAGCAGAAGAAGAACTCAACGCAAGCAAGCATCGCTCTCGCGTCATGTTCATCGCACAACCTGTACCTGCAACTGTTGATGTAGTAATCTGTGAGCCACGAGGACTCAGCAATCCCATTACCATGGGTATCAAGACTAGCAATGCTTAAATAGGAAAGGAAGGGATAAAGTGGTGAGGTTGCAGCAGCGACTAAGCATATATGGTGGCTAACATACGCAAACGAGAGCGAGAAGAGAAACAAAGGAACGGTCGTCAACTAGTAATGATCAAGAAGTGATCCTGAACTCCTACTTACGCCGTGACATAACCCGAAAACCGTGTTCTCCTCTCGATCAACCCCGAAAAGAGACACTCATGGTTACGCACACGGTTGGTGTATTTTAGAAGAGTTTGCTTCAAGTTTACTACAACCGGATATTAACAAATTCCCATCTGCCACATAACCGCGGGCACGGCTTTCGAAAGTTCAAACCCTGCAGAGGTGTCCCAACTTAGCCCATGATAAGCTCTCGCGATCAACGAAGGATATTCCTTCTCCCCGGGAAGACCCGATCAGTCTCGGAATCCCGGCTACAAGACATCTCGACAGTAATAAAACAAGACCAGCAAAGCCGCCCGGATGTGCCGACAAATGCCGATAGGAGCTGCACATATCTCGTTCTCAGGGCACACCGGATGAGCCAGACGTCGGGTTGGCATAGACGCTGATTGCCCGAGGCGCCGGACATCGCTTCGGTTTGGACCAGCACCGAAGGAGAACTGGCCCGGGGTAAATAAAGATGACCCTTGAGAGCGCGACTCCCAAGGGAAAAAGGGCTAGGTGAGGCAAATGTAAAACCAAGGTTGGGCCTTCTTTGGAGGAGTCTTATTCAAAGCGAACTGTCAAGGGGGTCCCATAAATCACCCGACCGCGTTAGGGACGCAAGATCCGGGAACATAATACCGATATGACGGAAACTAGGGCGGCAAGAGTGGAACAAAACACTGCATAAGGCCGAGCCTTCCACCCTTTACCAAATATATAGATGCATTAATAATATAAAAGATATTGTGATATCCCAACATCAACATAATCCAACATGGAGCAATCTTCAACTTCACCGCAACTAGCAACGCTTATAAGAGGGGCTGAGCAAAGCGGTAACATAGCCAAACAACGGTTTGCATAGGAAAGGTGTCAAAGGTTAGAGGTCGACATGGCAATTTGGGATGGCTTGATAAACAGTAATAGGTAGCGCAGCATAGCGATAGAACGAAGCAACTAGCATAGCAATGATAGTAGTGAGATCCAGGGTAGCGGTCATCTTGCCTGAAATCCCGCAAGGAAGAAGAACGAGTCCATGAAGAAGATGAAGCCACGAAGACGAACCAAGCGTGAGACGAGCGAATCCTCACGATCGCAACAAAACGGGAACTATCGAGAAGAAGCACACAACATAGTAAACACACCACACATGAACAAGACATGATGCACAACAAGCATGATGCATGACAAAGGCTACATGAAGCTACTCATGGCAAGAGATGATGCAAACAAGAGCAACACATCAAAGCAAGTTTAAATGAGGCCGGAAACAACATATAGCAATACCGTTAAATCCTCATATGCAAATTTCAAAATTGGTCCAGATCTGAATAAACCTTATGTTCAAGTTGTTAAACAGCAAGTTAAAGAGCACCACGAAGATCTACATGAAATTCTAGTCAAATTACATATAAAGTTCATTAGATTCAGAGCTACCCCCTACAAGATATGAGCAAAACAAGATAAGCATGGCATTGATGCAAAATGCATACAAACATCAAGCAAACACCTCAAAACAAGGATGCAACATGATATTATGAAAATACATGCAATTCTAAGCAAGTTTCATATAGAGCACAATCAAAACGGAGCAACGGTTCAACACATACACTATACAAGTTATAGTAACAATCTGTCCAAAACAGCAACTAGGCATATTGCAAGAACCGAAACAACAAGCTACAACAACTCAACATGATAACAAAAGGCATGGACGTGATGTACAGGTAAAGCATGACAAAACATGAACACTGAGCCATCTCCAGAAATCACTAGAACATGCTCAAAAACACATGGCAAGATTGCAAATAATAACAGTTCAGACTTTGCAGAAAATAACATCAGGTTGCAATGTTTAGAGTTATCAAACAACATGTTATAGCAAGCTATCATGTCAAATTATAGCATGGCATGAACCTACTAATTGCATAGAATAAAAGTCCCTTACTGACCATGAGCCAAAAGGGATCCGAAGATATGATGGCACCCATGTAAACATGGCAAGTTATATGACAGATTTATACAAGGCAGGAACAACAATAAGTAGGCATGTTGGTGAGCTTGAACCACTCACCACAGAGCAATACATGACATGGCAAGGAAACAAACAGTAAGAAGACATATTTATGAAGCTAAGAATGGCAATAGAAAGTTCATAGAGTGTATGGATCACCAAAAACAATCATGGCAACATTGAACTTAATGTTAACAGGATGACAGCAACATTATTTAGCAATTTGAGAGCAATATTACAACATGTTACAGAAGCCTATAATTGTAAAAAAGGGCATGGATAGATAGAGCAAGACATGTAGAACAAAATACCCTTAGTTAACATCTCCAGATTATGCATAGAATCACTTGTAGAAGCAGGTTTACATAGCAACAAAATATAACAGAATCTGTCAGGAAAACAGCAACAACAAGTACCCTACTTAACAAGCTTGATGCACTCACTACACAACTCACACAAATACATAGCAAGCACCCCTATAAAGATGGCATGATGTAGTTCAAAACACATGTAGAGCTTATGCCCATAGGATGCACACATCAAATGCAACAAAAATGACAAATCATCAAGTTGTAACAGTTTCAGCAGGTTAACATCATATAGCACTCTTGCGATGATGATTCAGGCATCAAGATGACCTCAAATGAATATGATGCAATGGAACGAAATGATTTACTCGTCGAGGCGAACAATTTGACATATTACACGCATGAAACGGAGCAGTATGCACAGAGATACTATGCGATGCACATGGCATGATAATGTTCAAATAATCGGGGACGGGCAAAATTCGGGGAGGGGAAAGTCAACCTTCGCACGAAAAACGAGGTTCGACGGAGCTGCTCGCCGGAGATGGACGTGGTGGTGGCCGGAGTTGTGGGAGATGGGCGGATCCGGGCCGGATCCGTCCGGTCTCGGCGGCGGAGGGCGGCGCCCGATGGGGAGAGGCGGGGCACCGGTAGTTTTGGGCACCGGGCGGCGACGGGCCGGGCTTCGCGACGGCGCGGGAGGCGCCGGAGCGAGCTCGTGGCTCGGACGGCGGGAGGTGTCGGGGCGGCGAGGCGAGGAGGCGGCGGCGGGAGATGGCCGAGGGGCGCGAGGCTCCCGACAAGCGACGGCGGGGCGCCCGACGAGGAGGCGCGGCTGGCGGTGGCGGCGAGCGAGCTCGGGCGGCGGCGGCGGTTCGGGCCCGTCAAGGGTTCGGATGGCCGCGGCCAACGCGTGGAGAGAGAGAGGCGGTGAGGTGGCGGCGCGCGATAGGCTGGCGACGGTGGCGGGGTGACGTGGCGCGATCTGATTCGCCGAGGTGAGGTGTCCGACGGACATGTCCGGCTCGGGCGGACGTGTCCGGCGGCGCGAGGATGAAGATGGCTAGGGTTAGACCGGGATTTCGGGGGAGATGCACATATTTATAGGTAGAGGGAGCTAGGAGAGTCCAAATGAGGTGCGGTTTTCGGCCACGCGATCGTGATCGAATGATCGAGAGCATGGAGGGGGATTGGATGGGTTTTGGGCCACTTTGAAGGAGGTGTTGGGCTGCAACACAAAGAGGCCTTTACGGTTACCCGGCTAACCGTTGGAGTACCAAACGACCTCCAAATGGCACGAAACTTGACAGGCGGTCTACCGGTGGTGTACCAAGGCCGCTTGACAAACCTCGGTCCATTCCGAGACTGTTTAACACCCGCACATGAAAAGAGGCAAAAGGGGGCGCCGGGAGATAGGAGTGCCGGATTGCAAAATGGACAACGGGGAAAATGCTCGGATGCATGAGACGAACACATATGCAAATGAAATGCACATGACGACATGATATGAAATGCAGATGATGACATGGCAAAGTGCAACACACAAGCACATGACATGGCAACGACGGCGAATAACTGGCAAACACCTGGCGCATCGAATCCGGGGCGTTACATTAACCAAATGAAATATTCGGGTTATAAGATATATTGAAATGTTTTTGTCAATATTGAACCATTGAAATGCAATGAGCACCAATTTGAATGCTCCTATGCGAATGCTTATGATAATTGATCCGGATGGAATTTCAAGTTTAAACATCGTTATATGTGTATGGACAACTTTGTATCTCAGGGAAAATCCGAGTGGCCTATGTTTTTCTGGAGTGTTGATTCATTTACCTTTTGGCAAATTTCAGGCGCTCGATATGTCCTATTTTATCAAAGGTCATGCCGGATTTTTTCGTGAATTTTAGCATGACTTGTGCTATAATATGTAGGAAATATCGAGTTCCCTGGATTTGCTAGAAAGTGAATTAAACGACATTCCGGGTTGACTTTAAGTCTGTCGAGGCTCCATGCATGACAGTCAAAAAATTAGTGAGGGAGAGTCTCCACCATATATGAGAGAAGAAGAATGCCGACTGTTGTCGTGGGGGTCGCTTATCCTTCTTCTCCTTGTGCTAGACCTTTGTTATGCAAAGGAGAAGAAGGAGGTCTTGACCATCAACAACGGTCGAAAAATCAGTGAGGGAATGTCCACCGTATATGAGAGAGGAAGAAGAATCCTGATTGTTGTCGTGGGGTTCGCTTGTCCTTCGTTCCCATGTGCTAGAAATTTTGGTGTAATGCACTCGGGAATGAATGGAGGAGCGACCATCACTGATGGTCGAATATATCAAAGAGCGAGTGCCCACCATATACACCACGTGAGATGAGAATTTTCAAGGAAGACTCGACAGATTGAAAGTCAACCTATGATGAATAATAATGATCTATTGTCGCCAGCTCTTGGTAATTGCTGTCGATTTATAATCTTTGAATTTTGAACACAGAAAATGTCTCACGATGATAGGATCCCGAACTACGAGTATTTCTACGATGACCAGGGTTTGTGCAACAGGGAGCCTCACCTGTAAAATGATAGGTTTTTCACCGTGAAGCTCGAAGATACCTTTGATGTTTGTACGGTACACAACGACAAGCATTTCATCGTAATTAATCATCACTTGTGCTTCTTTGCTTCAACATTTATCTATTTTTAATTCGACTAGTACATCCCGTGCCATGCAAGACCTTATGTCTTGCAGAAGCTCGGTTTCCAAGACTTTGAGAATATGGAGACGAGGAGGGCTCACCTAAGGACTAAACATGGTTATGCGTTTCGAGTTAAGCTGTGAAATGCGGCTAATCACTCCCTTTTTGGTTGCTCTAATTGGGAAGCTCTCTGCAAGGCATGTGGATTCGAGAAGAATATGCAAATAACATTTGATATTCGTCCGAAGATGATGATATTGAAAATAATATCAACATCTGGGTAGATGTGGATATGCCTCCAGTTTTGTTAAATGTGAGTTTGTCAAACTAATTTGTTAAGTTAAGTAATTTATATTATTAATTAAAAAGATTTGGTGTTCATCGAAATATTTATAATTGTCAGCTTATTTCTTATCTTCAAGAAATATTCGAAAGGCTGTAGACAAGACATACTACAGCTTGGCTCCGACCTTAATTGTGAGGAGAAATGTTATCTTGTCTCATTCATAGATGACATGGAGGCCTTTAATACCAATCACTCTATCAACCATTTTAGTGGATACGTGCCACTATTCCATGAGTTGCATGATGGTAACTTCATTGCCAAAAACTTGGTATGATTTTGTTAATGATGGTAACTTCATTGCATACATTCTTCTTAAGTAAACTACATTGCTAACTATATATGTTGCTATATGTTCTTCATCAAAGGCTCGTGAAGAAGGTTGTGCCTGACATGATGTTTACCGAAGGTCATATGCATATGGTTAGCTTACGACCAACTCTGCCGAAGGCTTACCACAATTGTCGGAGTAAATGACCATGGGTAACCTCATCTGCTCCCCATGGCGATTCAAGACATCGGGGCCGGCTGCGCCCCTCAAGCCTCGAAGGCGAAGAGCCGCCTTCTTAGGGTCGGTTGGTCCAAGCGGTCGGCTGCTAGAGGGCGGCAGTTCCTAGAACACAGCCATGAGGTGGGCGACTCCTAGCAGGCGGCCTCCAGAGAAGCCGACTCCTAGCAGGCGGCCCCCCTCCACTCCCTTGAAGTTTGCACCACATTATAACGACGAAACGGGGCATGGCTACAGTGCAGCCTGCCACACCCGAATCCAGGGCAGAGCGTGGCCACAGTGCAGCGTACTGGGTGGACATTCCTCGCCCGGCGCGACACTGTTGCCACGTAGCCCATGACATCACCCATGGCAGAGGAGGCCATGCTCCCCTACGGAATGTCGGTATGTCCCGCAGGCGGCGGGACCTACCTGTCCGTGAGAGACCGATTCCTGACCAATCGGCACAGGGGAGGCCGACTCCCCACCAGGCGGCCGTTCCCCTCCCTCGGAGTCTGTGCGCCATTAATCAGAAGAGAAGGGGAGTGGCTACAGTGAACGCCCACCAAGCGGCGGCACTGTGGCCATGCTCTCCCCGACAAAGCACACATCATCAGTGGCACTGCCACAGTACTAAGCAGTCGGCAGGTCCGCCAACGGCGGGCGTGGCCTGTCGGCTAAGTACGAGACAACCGGCGGGACCCACCAGGCGGCGGGCCCCAGCGGCCGGCGGAGAAGCCGGCGACCATAGACAGTGACAGTCGGGTCCTACACCCGGCCAGATTACCATTGTACCTATGGGGGGTAGGCCTATATAAACCCCCCAGGGCACCCATGCAAAGGGTTCAGCCTCATAGAGATTACACACACATAGAGAGAGGGAAGCTAGGGCTAGCCTTGTTCTTCTTCCTCCTCTAGAGAAACAGCTCAAGGAGCAAGCTTGTAGCCACCATTGTTGAGATAGTGATCATGCGGAGACACCACAGAGCAGGACTAGGGGTGTTATCTCCTAGGAGAGCCCTGTACCTGGGTAAGATGCGTCGGCGTACATGTCTACGCCTTATCCCGTTTCCAGGCACCGGCGATGTCTTACTCTCCCCCACCATGATAAGCCATCCTTTGGCATATGTCGCGCGACACCCCCAACATTTGGCGCCCACCATGGGGCTAGGTGCACCGTCGTCCGGAGATCTATTCCGGACAGGAACCTTGTTCCTCCCTAGCCAGCACAGCCAGCCCGGCACGCCCGATGGTATTTGCGCTGATGCACTGGATGGCGTGGAAGTCACCTGCGCGGTGAGCTGCCTCCCTGACCTCGTTGGCGAGATCCGCCTCTCTGACAAGCCTGCGCCCGACGCGGGAGCAGCCAGCTCCGAGATCTACCTCGTCGACCTCCTTGGCAAGCTCAACATCGCCAACGAGCTGGCCTCCGACCTGGAGTCGATCGGCTCCACCGACCATATGCTTGTCGACTCCGACACGGCATCCCTTGATGCCTTCCCCACCAACATGGTGGTCATCGACGACCCTCTTCCTCGCGCCGACAGTGGCAGCAACACCGTCACAGAGGTGCTTGTCATTAGCCATGACGGAGCCTCTGGTGGGGCTGCCCAAGACCCACCGCAAGTAGCCCTGCGAGACCTGTCTGCGCCCATCACAGAAGACGCCAACGCCGAGAGGCTGGAAGCCTACCGCGTCTCACTCGTTGTGAGTGCCAAGAAATTGGCCACCATGAGACGCCTCTCTAAAGCCTACCAGCGCGAGTTCGACCACGCTGTTGGCGGCACGCTGGCTGCTGGCGGGCCCAGCCGCATTGGCACGGTCCGACAGCGCGGCACTGCCGTCGCCGGCATGTTCGAGGGTTGACCGCCCTGTCTATGCCATGCCCATGGAGAACATACGAGCTGCCCAGGTGGCAGCAGATGAGCTGGACCACCTCGAGGGCGTTGAGCGTCGCTACATGACGGAGCGCATTCAGCAGCTCATTGACGCGGCTGCCGAGTAGAAGAACCCGGCCAGCGGATTGAGAACCCGCCCCCTCTTCGAGAGCAAGGCACGACCTCCCGGAGGCCGACAGGCGGCGTCCGCAACAGATGAGACCGAGAGTCGGCTGCTAGCCGCAGCCGCACATGCCTCACCATCGAGCGCGACCAAGATGGTCGCCCACGAGTAGTGGAATGACGGGACGACTATCCACCTCCTCCTCCTCCTCGCAGGGACAGGCGTGCCTCCCCGCCGCCTGCTGAGCACCCGACTCTCGGCAACCGGCTGGGCTGCCGAGAAGGAGTCGGAGAGAATGATGCCCGCCACCAGATCGACAGCCTCGCTCGATCTCTGGCGTTGGAAGAACAAGACGTGATGGGCCCGCCTTGTTTCGGCCCCCGCATTCACGACGAGCCCTTCCCCAAAGGGTTCTCGCTCCCGCGAAACACACCTAAGTACAACGGCTCCGTGAAGCCGGAAGATTGGCTGGTCGACTACTCCACGGTCGTCAACATAGCAAACGACAACAAGCACGTTGCCGTGAAGTACGTTCCCTCATGCTCCAGGGCACGACCCAGACATGGCTGAACAGCTTGAAGCCCTACAACGTCAAGAGTTGGGTAGATTTCACCGAAGTGTTCATGCACAACTTCACCAGCACTTACAAGCGGCCGCCCAAGCCCCGCCAGCTCTCGCTGTGTGTTCAAGGCCCGGAAGAGTCCACCCGCGACTACCTGACGTGGTGGGCAGAACTGCGCAACTCCTGCGAAGAGGTGCATGAGGTCCAAGCGATAGAGTACTTCACCGTCGGGTGTCAAGAGGGCACCTTACTCAAGCACCGACTCCTCTGCGACGAGCCAGCCTCCCGCGATTAGCTGCTGATCATAGCAGACAAATACGCCACAGCCGACTCCTCCATGAAGTCGGAGCTCCGAGTGGACGCTTCTGTGAAGGATCTCCTGCTGGCTCCTCGACGCATGCCGGAGATAACAATCGGCGCCAACAGCCGAACGACAACAAGCGCAAGGCCCCTCAGCCGGCTTCCACCAGCCGGCAGGTGGCAACAGTTGAAGACCAGCAGCCTAAAGGACAACTCGGCCCCAAGCGTCGGAAGGGCGGCAAGCCAGCTTGGTTGCCTGCTTTCTCCTTTGAGCAGACCCTCGATGCTCCCTGCAAGTTCCACAGCGGCGCGAAGCCGTCCAACCATACAACCCGGAAATGCCACTTGCTCGTCCACATTGCCAAGAGAGAAGGATTGCCTCCTCCGCCTGCTGGCCCGCCAGCCCCGCCTCCCCATCAGTCGGCGCAATCCAAGATGAATACCCTGAAGAACATGGTGCTTACGTCGTCTTCACCAGTGTGGCCAAAGACAGACACAGCCAATGTTAGCAGCACCATGAAGTGAATGGCGTTGCTTCAATCAGCTGGAGCCGTGCAGACCACCCAAAAGTGATGCCTTCTCCGGGTTCCTATGCCTTGGTGTTGGATGCCACCCTTGCAACGGAGAGGCGAGCTGCTTGCTTCTCCTGAATTCTGATAGATGGCGGTAGCAGCATCAACGTCCTTTACCGCGGTACCATGGAGAAGTTGAGCATCAAAGAGAAGCAGCTTCTGCCCAGTCGGACTGTGTTTCATGGGATTGTGCCCGGCCATTCCTTCTCACCAATCGGCAAGATCAAGATAGATGTCCTCTTTGGAGACAAGAATCATTTCCACCGTGAAGCAATTTGGTTTGAGGTGGTTGACCTGGAGAGCCCTTATCATGTGCTCCTAGGCCGGCCAGCTCTAGCCAAGTTCATGGCGGTACCTCATTATGCCTACCTCAAGCTAAAGATGCCTGGAACCAAGGGTATTATCACAATATCCGGGGACTATGAGAAGTCGTCCGCCTGTGCTGCAGCGAACAACCGGCTGAGCGAGTCCCTCGTGATTGCCGCTGAGAAGAAGCTCCTGGACCGGGTGGTGGCCATGGCCGGCATGCAACCGGACCTGTTGCCAGAACCCAAAGAGTCAGAAACCCAGGGCTCCTTCCAGCCGGCCAAAGAAACAAAGAAGATCCCCTTGGACCCTGAGCACCCGGAGAGGCACGCTATCGTAGGTACCAACCTCGATAGCAAATAGGAAAGGGAGCTCGTCGATTTCCTCCGTGAGAATCGGGACATCTTCGCATGGTCTCCCAAAGACATGCCGAGTGTTCCGATGGATTTCACCAAGAACAAGCTACATGTTAGAGCAGATGCAAAACCAGTCAAACAACCCCTCCGCCGACTATCGGAAGAGAAGAGAAGAATTGTTGGTGAAGAGATAGGCCGACTCATAGCAACTGGCTTCATTATGGAAGTGTTTTTTTCCAGAGTGGCTTGCAAACCCAGTCCTTGTACTGAAGAAGAACAACAAGTGGTGCATGTGCATTGATTACACCAGACTCAACAAAGCCTGCCCCAAGGATCCATTTGCATTGCCCTGGATTGATCAAGTGATAGACTCCACAGCCGGATGCGAGCTGTTGAGTTTCTTAGATGCCTACTTAGGGTACCACCAGATCAAGTTGAACCCGGAAGACCGCCTTCATCACACCATTTGGAGCCTTCTGCTACCTGATCATGACATTCGGCTTGAGAAATGCCGGTGCCACGTTTCAGCATTGCATGCAGAAGTGCTTCCTCGAGAAACTCGGCAGAAATTCCCACATCTATGTAGACGATATTGTGGTGAAGACGAAGAAGCGCGGTACTCTCTTGGAAGATCTCAAGGAAACTTTTGATAATCTGCGCCGATTTCAAATCAAGCTCAATCCGGAGAAGTGCATTCTTGGAGTACCAGCCGGCCAGCTCCTTGGCTTCCTGGCCTCAGAACACGGCATTGAGTGCAACCTTGTGAAGATCAAGGCCATCGAGAGGATGGAGAGGCCCACCCGACTGAGAGACGTCCAAAAATTTCACCGGCTGTTTGGCATCCATCAGCCATTTCATCAGTCGGCTGGGTGAGAAGGCTTTTCCCCTGTACCAGTTCATGAAGAAAACCACTCATTTTGAGTGGAATGACAAGGCGGATGAGGCCTTTCTTCGGTTGAAGAAGATGTTGACCACGCCGCCTGTCCTAGCGGCTCTGACTTCTAAAGAACCCATGTACCTCTACATCGCCGCCACCAGCCGGGTGGTCAGCACTGTCATGGTAGTAGAGTGCCCAGAAGACGGCAGAGCATAGCCGGTCCAGAGGCCTGTGTACTATTTGAGCGAGGTGCTGTCAACCTTGAAGAAGAACTAATATCACTACCAGAAGATGTGCTATACGGCGTGCACTTTGCCGCCAAGAAGCTGAAGCCATACTTTCAAGAGCACCCAATCATGGTTGTTTGCACTGCCCCACTTGCTGAGATCATAGGCAACAGAGATGCATCTGGCCGGGTGGCCAAATGGGCCATAGAGTTGCCCCCCTACATCATCTTCTACCAGCAACGCACCTCCAACAAATCCCAAGCACTGGCCGACTTCCTCATTGACTGGGCCGAGACCCAGTACCAGCCGCCAGCTCCAGACTCCACACATTGGCAGATGCACTTTGATGGCTCAAAGATGCACACCGGCTTGGGAGCCGGTGTTGTTCTCACCTCTCCCAAAGGCGACAAGCTCAGATACACATTGCAAATCCACTTTGCCGCCTCCAACAATGTAGCCGAGTATGAGACGCTAGTACACGGCCTCTGGCTGGCCAAAGAGATCGGCATCCGCCGGATCCTGTGCTATGGCGACTCCGACTTGGTGGTCCAACAGTCGTCTGGTGACTAGGACGCCAAGGATGCAAACATGGCGAGTTACCGTTTCCTCGTCCAGCAACTCAGTAGATATTTTGAAGGGTGCGAGTTCCTTCACGTGACACGGAATGAAAACGAGTCAGCTGACGCTCTGGCACGGATCGGCTCCACCCTTCAAGCAATACCAGTCGGCATCTCCCTTCAGTGCCTCCGCAAGCTGTCAATCAAGCCTTTTCGAGTCCATCTTCGTGTCGGCTGCTCCCGAAGCAGTCGGATCCGACTTGGAGGCTGCAGTAGCTGGCCCGGGGACTTTGGCAGGCGGCACGAGGACTGCAGCAGTTGCACCCGGCCCGGGGACTTCACAACCCGGCCCGGGGGCTGCAGCAGTCGGCCCGGGGACTTCACCAAGTGGCTCGGGGACTGCAGTAGTCGCACCCGGCCTGGGGACTTCACAACCCGGCCCGAGAGTTGCATCAGTCGTCCCTGGGACTTCAACAGCGCAGAAAGCGGCGGCTGACTCCAACCCACCGCCTCCCAACCCAACCGCCCTAGTCCAAGTGGTCGTGATTGCAGTACATAAAGTCAAAGCACCATCATGGGCGCAGCCCATCCTGAAATTCCTGGTAGACAGAGAGCTGTCGGCTGATGAGATCTCAGCCCGGCAAGTGCAGCGCCGAGCAGGAGCCTACATGATAGTAAACAGAGAGCTTGTCAGACGCAGCGTGACTGGGGTCTTCCAGCGCTGCGTAGAACCAGAGAAGGGCCAATAAATCCTCAAAGATATCTACCAAGGCGAGTGCATCCACCACGCGGCCTCCGGATCCCTTGTCACCAAAGCCTTCCGCCATGGTTTCTTCTAGCCGACTGCTTTGGAAGACGCCAAGGATCTGGTCAAGCATTGCAAGGGGTGCCAGAAATTCAGCTCCAAGCAACATCTGCTGGCTTCCGCACTCAAGACCATCCCCCTCACTTGGCCCTTTGCAGTGTGGGGGCTGGACATGGTGGGACCATTCAAGACAGCACACGGCGGCATGACCCATCTTCTTGTCGCCGTGGACAAATTCACGAAGTGGATTGAAGCAAAGCCAATCAAGAAACTGAACGGTCTGACTGCTGTGACCTTCATTGCAGATATCACCGTCCAGTACGGTGTACCACACAACATCATCACCGACAATGGCACAAATTTTGCAAAAGGAGCCTTGGCTTGTTTCTACACGACGCAGGGCATCTGACTGGACTTAGCGTCCGTTGCCCATCCGCAGTCAAACAGCCAAGTCGAGCAAGCAAACGGCCTCATCCTCTCTGGCATCAAGCCCCGACTAGTCGAGCCACTGGAGCAGTCGGCCGGCTGCTGGATCGATGAGCTGCCGGCCGTCCTTTGGAGCCTCCATACCACTCCGAACAAGTCAGCCGGCTTCACTCCGTTCTTCCTCGTGTACGATGTCGAGGCCATCATCCCAACTGACATTGAGTTTGACTCACCTTGCATCACCATGTACACGGAGGCGGAGGCAAAGGAAGCACGAGAAGACAGCGTCGATCTGCTGGAAGAGGGCCGGCTGTTGGCACTCAGTCGGTCCTCCATCTACCAGTAGAGCCTACACCGCTACCACAGTCGAAAGGTCAAGCCAAGATCCTTCCAAGAGGGAGACCTTGTGCTCCGGCTGATCCAGCGAACAGCCGGCCAGCACAAGCTCTTGGCCCCTTGGGAAGGCCCCTTCGTCATCAGCAAAGCTTTGGGCAATGACTCCTACTACCTCATCGACGCACAAAAGCCCAGAGCACGCAAGAGGGACGACTCAGGCAAGGAATCGGAGCGTCCATGGAATGCAAATCTCCTCCAAAGATTTTATAGTTGATGCAATATGTACCACGCTACCTTTTGTATTAAGCGCTAAGACATCGAGTCCCTCGAGGAGCACTCGGGGGCTTCCCTTTTTATCTATATGATAAGTTCTATGCCTATGAATGTGTTATATCGTTATTTTGCCTGGCACCGGGTTCGACCAGTCGGCCCGGGGGCTTGCCGCCTTGTACTATGTCAGTGCTACCTGCAGTCGGACAAGTAGTGTGCCGACACCTAAGCCCTTTCTTGCCACAAGCCGCAGCTTGCAGAGCGACTGTCCGACTGGCAAGAGTAAAAGGCAGGAAGGGTTCCCACACGAAAAATGGCTAAGGACAAAAACCATTCACATAGGCCAAGCCAGCTCCTCGCTTCGCCGACCGGCTGCTGTGCAGCTGGCCGGCCGGCTTCTTACTTAACTTGCCACATTCTAAAAACGGCCAAAGTACTTGCCTTCACAAAATGGCCAAGTACTTGACCCAGCCACGGACCACAGAGCGGCTGTCTGGCTGGCCAGGCGGCAGCCAAGGGAAGGCGGCAAAGGAAAAGGGCAGAAGAACAGAAAGCAAGGCAAGATAGAAATCGACAAAGATAATTTACATAGCAAAAGTCCCTCGGCTAGCATTCAACAGATTTTGAATACACCCCCAGCGGGTGGAACTGCGTAAATTTAACAAGTTTGTTCGAGCAACTACAAAAGCAGGAAAAGTTAAAAATGGCCGCCTAAGCCAGAGGACCAGCAGGCGGGTCTGGCAAGTTGGTGGAGTCGGCAGCGCCGGCTGGTGGAGTGGTCGGCTGGCGAGTCTCGGCTTGGTCGCTTTCGGCGGCAGTTGGTGCACTCGCACGCGGCTCGTTGCTCATGGCACGGTCGAGCTGAAATTGGCCATCCGCTCCATCCTCCGGCGCATCGTCTTCACCATCCTCGCCCTCCTTGTCCTTGCCTTTGTCGCTGGAGGCGATCTCCTCCACCGAGTCCTCGCCGTCTACCGGGTTCAGCCTGAAACAGTCGGGCTGCACCTCGGCACCCTCCTTGTCAAGCTCGGGGAGGAAGACACTGGTATCAGTGTACTCGACGATCGCTGCAGCACGATGATAGAGCGCGAGCGCCACCGCCGCCAGCTCTTCGGTGGCTTCAGCCCGGAGCATGGCCAACTGGGCTAGGTTCAGCCCAGGGTACCACGCCTTCACGAACTCCAAAGCTCACCGTGCGCCCGCCCGGGCTGAGGAGCCCTTCCATGCCTCGAAACGGTCAACAACCACCTCTAACCAATCGGCGGTCCGACTGGGGGTGCGCAGAACTGGAGTACCTGGCCAGAGGGCGGAAACCACCTGGGCTCCGACGCGCTGCAGACGGCAGAACACCCGATGAGCCGGCAGGGGACGAGCTTGAATGGCGAGAAGCTGCTCACTGAGGGTTCGTGGGGCGTTAGGCGCGATTTCTGCACCAGCCTGCCTTCGCTCGTCGCGGCGAGCCTCGATAGCTTGGCTGGCGGCAACGGCGTGACCAGTAAAATACTCTGCACGAGAAGGAAAAAGAAGTATGAAGTCGGAAGCCGTCTCGAATGAGAAGTCGGTAGGCAGAAGAAAGGGAAGAACAACTCACCATCGAGCATGTCCTCGATCTCGCTGTAGCCGTCGGCCAGAGCCTTCTCCCTCTTGACCCAGTTCGAGCGCTGAGTCTCGAACTCGGCCTAGAGGGCCTCCTCCGCCTCCTTGAGCTTCTGGAGCTCCGCCTTGTGCTAGTCCGCCTGGCCAGCCAACTTCTTGGCCAGGCGGTCGTGCTCCTGCTCCACCTTACTGTGCTCCTCCTCCTGGGCATGCAGCACGGTTTGAGCCTCGCCCAGCTGCTACTGCAAGGTGGCATTGGCTCCTGCAGAAGACAAGAAAGGATAGACAGTCAACAAGTCAACAAAATAAAAAAGTAGCTGCTGGAAGATCCGGCCCGGCTGCTCAGTAGTCGGCCCGAATCTCGGGGGCTACACCCCCGCGGGTGCGCTGGCGCGCCCCCGCGAGAATAAGGACGAAATGCTTACTCCCACTGTCGGCCAAGTCAGTAGTCCGCTTGGCCAGCTCACGGACATGGGAGTTGAAGGCGACCGTGCGGATGTTGTGGTAGTCCTGCAACAAAGACAAGAGAAGAAAAAGGAAAAAGTTAGCACTAGGAACTTACCTTTAAGTTCCGAGCCGGCTGCTTAGCAGTCGGCCCAGAACTCGGGGGCTACACCCAGTGGGTGCGCTGGCGCGCCCCCACGGAAGATTTCAAGAAGATTGCAAGAACCAAAAGAAGCAATCAAGATACATACCCGGACGGCGGCACGCGTCGCCAAAAAATCCTTTGTGTATTGCTGGAGGGCGGCGCCTTGGGCTTGAAGATGGGCCTGGACGTCGTTCGCGGCCCGATTTAGCACGCTTGTCCCGCCCCCAGGAGTCCACTCCAGTGGGGCGGCGCTGCTGGCCTCGGCATCAGGGGCCGAAGAGCTTGCGGCCCCAAAGTCCAGCGGCCTTGGTGCTGACGCCGGCTTTTCTGAGCGACGGTGCCCCGGAGTGCGGGCCACCGGGGTCGCACCCACCACCAGCTCGCCACCGACTGGCGGCCCTTGCGGCGCCTCAGGCCAATTGGTCTGAGCGTCGGCAGTCGGCACGAGCGAGGTCACTTCAGACTTCATGATGAGGGGGTCACCCCTTCCCCTCTCCATGACCGGCTAGTCGTCACCGTCTCCTCAAGTCGGTGCCGGGATCCCGGGCGCGGGTGGCGTGGAGTGCAGAGGGATGCCAAGTTGCGGAGCCCGGTTGTGGGCCACGTCCGCCTCCTGCACCTTGGTGGCCGTGTCCGCTCGCTCCTTGGCCACGGCGTCGGCCTGAGCATTGGTGGTTGTGTTGGCTTCGGCTTGCGCCGCCTTAGTCGTTGCCGCCTTCTGCCGCTCCGCCTCTTCCCGCTCCTCGCGCGCCTCCCGCGCGTTCCGCTCCATCGCTGCCTGGAGCTCAGCACGCAGGTGCACGCGGCGGGTGTCGGGAGAGCCTTCCGCCACCCCGATCACGGAAGCAGAGGCCGACCGCTCAAGAGAGAGCGGGGCCCTGTTCAAGCAAGACAAGAAGAAACTAAGGAGTTTTGCAAGAAAGAAAAAAGAAAAATGCAAGAAAGGTCAAGCACTTACGCAGACACCGTCAGGGGCTGCTTCATCGTCCTCTAGAACTGGGCCGCCTTGGTGGCGGCTTCCTACCACCTGGTCGCGGCGGCCGTGTTCCGGGGCTTCTTCGGCCGGCTGTCGAATAGCGGGCCAGCTCGGCGCTTTGGTGCACCGCCTGGTGCGTCGGCGCTGCTGAGGAGCTCGCGCCCACCTTGTCGGCGCCCTGCGGGCGGCGCGGTTTGGCCTCCTCCTCATCGTCGTCGTGCCAATCCTCGACGCCGCCTCCCCCGGAGCTGCCTGCTCTGCCACCGCCACCTGTGACGTCGTCCTCCTCCATGGCGGCCGCCCCCAAGTCGGGTTCGTCCATGTCGCTCACTGACCGGTCCGGCAGGTACTCCTGACCTTGCTCCAGGGCGCCGGCTGCCGGCTAGGGTGCGAGGATCTGCATTATGGCCGACTGATTAGGCGGCAAAAGGCAGAACCAGGCAAGTAAAGAGAAAGAAGAGTTAAGGACTTACCGTGGGCGGCAGGTTTGCGCGGGAGTACGACCGCTTGCTAAACTGCCACTCCTCCTCTGAGAGTTTGCAGTTTGAGATGAAGTTGACCAGACGAGCCACCTCCACGTCCGGCATCTCCTTGGTGCACATCTGGCATGGGTCTTGATGCCCGCTCATCCGGCTGATCGTGTGAGGCCGGAATTGGAGAGGGAGCACTCGGCGCACCACGAAGGCGGTCAGCAGGTCCGACGCCTTGAGGCCCTCCGACTCCATCATCACCTTGGGCCGGGCGATGGCGGCAGTGGATGCGGCTGACAGTGTCCTTGGCTTGAAGGTTCAGTTGGTGCGGGGCTCAGCCGGCGGGCCGGCTGTATAAGCCGGCAGGTTGATGAAGTCCTGCGTCGGGTGGACGTTCTTCACGTAGAAGTACTATTTTTGCCACAACTTGACCGACAGTGTCAAGTTGATGGCCGGGAAGCAGTTCCCAGCACCCGGACGTCGCACCGCGACAAAGGCTCCGCACTGAGCTGCCTCCTTCTTGACGGCGGTGCCGAGCTTGGTGTAGAAGAACTCCCCCGAGAGCTCGTGGGTGGGGAGAATGCCGAGGTAACCCTCACAGAGCATGACGAAGGCCGACATCCGCACCACTGTGTTTTGCGTAAGGTGGTGCGGCTGGAGACGATAGAACTGAAGGAAGGAGCGGAAGCAGTCGCTCGCCGGCAGACCAAGGCCGCAAATAAAATGCGACCAGAAGACGACACGTTCGCCATCCTCCGGCGCTGGCGAGATCTCTGTTTCGGGCGGAGGACGTGCCCATACGTAGTTCTCGCCGGGCAGCTGCCGCATCTAGCGGAGGAAGGTGAGGTGATCCTCGTTGACATTAGAGCCATCCCAAGCACCGGCTCGCTCGCGCGCCATGGAAGATTGGGCCCGACGGTGGCGCGGCGCGGCGACGAGCGCGCGAGCTCGTGATGGAGCAGCGATGCTGCAGGGAAGATGGGCTCGGAGATGATGGGGCTGCAGCAGCACTTCGACAAGATGTGGGAGTGCGGCAGCAGTAGCGAGAAGAAGTAAGGAGAAGGGAGAGAAGGGCGCGCGTGCGTCTGCTGCCCCCCTCCTCCCCCTACTTATAGCCCCAGGCTGCGAAGCCGAGGGGGCGAGAACGTGGGGGGTCTTGGGATTAACTGCGCCCATGACCCCGCATTAACCGTGCAGTAACAACGTGTAATTACTGCGCCACGGAATCCCAACCGTTCGCCTCGGCCACATCGGATCCGCGCGCGCATCGTGGCCTGGTAGTGGCGGGCCCTAACCTGCGGCGATGTCCCATCGCGCGTGTGGGCTGGCCGGCTGGCTGGTGCCATGCAGGTAGCGGGCAGCAAGCCTAGCGCCTGGCTGGCACGCCACCTGGCTCCCGCCGCGACATTTCGAAATCACCAGGCGGCCCGCATGGTCGCGGCCGACTCCTACCAGACGGACGAAGCAACATCGACAGACCACTCGGAGTAGGAAGCTGCTGAAGCTCCTCGCCTCATCAGCTGCGGCGCCCCACCAGCTTCGGGGACTACTATCGGAGTAAATGACCACGGGTAGCCTCATCTGCTCCCCATGGTGATTCAAGACATCGGGGTCAGCTGCACCCCTCAAGCCTCAAAGGCGAAGAGCCGCCTTCTTAGGGCTGACTGGTCCAACGGCCGGCTGCTAGAGGGTGGCAGTTCCTAGAAGACAGCCATGAGGTGGGCTGACTCCTAGCAGGCGGCCTCCAGAGAGGCCGGCTCCTACCAGGCACCCCCTCCGCTCCCTTGAAGTTTGCACCACATTATAATGACGAGACAGGGCGTGACTACAGTGCAGCCTGCCACCCCCGAATCCAGGGCAGAGCATGGCCATAGTGCAGCATACTGGGTGGATATCCCTCGCCCGGCGTGACACTGCTGCCACGCAGCCTATGACATCACCCATGGCAGAGGAGGCCATACTCCCACTACGGACTGTCGGTACGGCCTGCAGGCGGCGGGCCCTACCTGTCCGTGAGAGACCGACTCCTGACCAGTCGGCACAGGGGAGGCCGACTCCCCACCAGGCGGCCCTCCCCCTCCCTCGGAGTCCGTGCGCCATTAATCACAAGAGATGGGGAGTGGCTACAGTGAACGCCCATCAGGCGGCGACACTGTAGCCATGCTCTCCCCGACAAAGCACACATCATCGGTGGCACTTCCACAGTACTAAGCAGCCGGTAGGACTGGCCATGGCGCGCGCTGTCGGCACGAGACAACAAGGGACCCACCAGGCGGCGGGATCTAGCGGCGGGCGGAGAAGCCGGCGACCATAGACACTAATAGCCGGGTCCTACACCCGGCCAGATTACCATTATACCCCTATGGGGTAGGCCTATATAAACCCCCTAGGGCACCCATGCAAAGCGTTCAGCCTCATAGAGACTACACACACACAGAGAGAGAGGGAAGCTAGGGCTAGCCTTGTTCTTCTTCCTCCTCTAGAGAAACAGCTCGAGGAGCAAGTTTGTAGCCACCATTATTGAGATAGTGATCATGCAGAGGCCCCGCATAGCAGGACTAGGGGTGTTATCTCGTAGGAGAGCCCCGAACCTGGGTAAGATGCGTCGGCGTACATGTCTACGCCTTATCCCGTTTCCAGGCACCGGCGATTTCTTACTCTCCCCCACCATGATGAGCCATCCTTTGGCATATGTTGCACGACACCCCCGACAATAGTGCATACTCGATTTCTTTAAATGATGGAAGGCTCAATATCAAAGAATGGAGCAAGGTGATGAATGCGCACAAACAGCTAATTGGAGACAACATGAATGTGCGCAAGCCACAAGTTGGAGATAGGTGTATCTCCATTCTCCATTATGAAGATGGACCAGTTTATCTGTTTTTTGCTATTTTACCTAGGAGAGAGGAGTAGGTCCTAGGTATTAAGAACAATTAGTTAGAGTTGATTATGACTAGTGACCAACTTGTTATATGACTCATGGACGCTAATGATGAGGAGGAGGAGTTGTCATATGACTATGATGTATTATGATGATGATGATGATGATGATGATGATGATGATGATGATGATGATGATGATGATGATGAGTTATTAGGTCATTGGGTGAAAGAACCGCGGATTACATTCAAGTGGATGGATCCAAAGTGACCATGTTATAATAACTAATTATGATCATAATGATATAACAATCTCTAAATTGATACTATATAAAAACTTGTATAACTTTATATGAATACGACATAAAATAAAATAGCAATGGAATGCATAATAATAGTAGTAGCGCGGGGTGGATCGGTGCTGCTAGTAATTAGCAATAGCACGTTCTCTCGGTGGCGCTACTACTAACTGAGTTATTAGTAGTGCGTTCCAAGCGGCACTACTACTAAATGTTAGTTGTAGCGACGTAGCAGTTGCGCCGGTCCTCGCGCTACTGCTAGGCCATTTACCCATGCTACTATTAGGGTTTTTCTTAGTAGTGTAAGCTATCTCCTCGTAGTCCTCAGTGCTGACGAAGATGTGCTTCTTGAGGGTGCAGGGGATTGTTCTTTCGCTCTCCTCTCCTGTTGGGTAACGTTGCACGGAAAACATTTTTTTTCTATGCACACGCAAGATCTATCCATGGGGATGCATAGCAATGAGAGGGGAGAGTCTGTCTAACTACCCTCGTAGACCGTAAGCAGAAGCGTTTAGTAACACGGTTGATGTAGTCGAACTTCTTCGCGATCCAACGGATCGAGTACCGAACGTACGACACCTCCGCGTTCAACACACGTTCAACTTGGTGACATCCTCGCCTTCTTGATCCAGCAAGACGACAAAGTAGTGGATGAGTTCCAGCAGCATGATGGTGTGGTGAAGGTGATGGTGAAGCTATCTCTGCAGGGCTTCACCTAAGCACTACGAAAATATGACTGAGGGTGTAAACGAGGGAGGGGGGCACCGCACACGGCTAAGAAATTATCGTGGTTATGTGTGGCGCACCCTTCCCACATATATATAGGTGGGGGAGAGGGGAGAGGCCAAGGTGTGCCCCAAGTAGGGCCGAATCCTACTTGGGGTCTTTCCCTAGCCGCGCCCCACTTACCACATTTGCTAGAGGGGGGAAGGAAAGGGGGGAGAGGAAAGGAAGGAGGAGGCCGACTCCCCCCTTTCCTTCTCTCCCCAAGGGCTGCAGCCTAGGAGGGGTATGCCAGCCCCTTGTGGGTTGGTGTGTTCCCCCCTTTGGCCCATAGGCCCATTAACCTCCCGGGGGTGTCCGGAACCCCTCCGGTGAACTGATATCTACCCGGTATATCCCGAAACTCTTCCCGTGTCCAAATATCATCGTCCTATATATCAATCTTTACCTCCGGACCATTCCGGAGCTCCTCGTCATGTCCGTGATCTCATCTGGGGCTCAGAACAACATTCGTCACCAAATCATATAACTCATATAACACTATATCGTCAACAAACGTTGAACATGCGGACCCTACTGGTTCGAGAACTATGTAGAAATGACCGAGACACCTCTCCGGTAAATAACCAATAGCGGAACCTGGATGCCCATATTGGCTCCTACATATTCTACAAAGATCTTTATCGATCGAACCTTATGACCACATACGTAATTCCCTTTGTCCATCGGTATGTTACTTGCCCGAGATTCGATCGTCGGTATCTTCATACCTAGTTCAATCTCGTTGTCGGCAAGTCTCTTTACTTGTTCTGTAATACATCATCTTGCAACTAACTCCTTAGTGACTTTGCTTGCAAGGCTTCTTATGATGTGTATTATCGAGAGGGCCCATAGATACCACTCCGATACTCGGAGTGACAAATCCTAATCTCGATCTATGCCAACTCAACAAACACCCTCGGAGATACCTGTAGAGCATCTTTATGATCACCCAGTTATGTTGTGACGTTTCATAGAATACAAGGTATTCCTCCGGTATCTGGGAGTTGCATAATATCATAGTCGAAGGAATATGTATTTGTCATCAAGAAAGCAATAGCAATAAACTGAACGATCAATATGCTAAGCTAACAGATGGGTCCTGTCCATCACATCATTCTCCTAATGATGTGATCCCATTATCAAATGACAACACATGTCCATGGTTAGGAAACCTTAACTAGCTTTGATCAACGAGCTAGTCTAGTAGAGGCTTACTAGGGACACGGTATTTGTTTATATATTCACACATGTACTAAGTTTCCAATCAATAATTCTAGCATGAATAATAAACCTTGATCATGAATAAGGAAATATAAAATAACAACTTTATTATTGCCTCTAGGGCATATTTCCTTCATTCTCCCACTTGCACTAGAGTCAGTAATCTAGTTCACATCGCCATGTGATTAACACCCATAGTTCACATCGCCATGTGACAAACACCCAAAGAGTTTACTAGAGTCAATAATCTAGTTCACATCGCCATGTGATTAACACACAAAGAGTACTAAGGTGTGATCATGTTTTGCTCGTGAATGAAGTTTAGTCAACGAATCTGTCACATTCAGATCCGTATGTATTTTGCAAATTTTTATGTCTATAATGCTCTGCATGGAGCTACTCTAGCTTATTGCTCCCACTTTCAATATGTATCCAGATCGAGACTCAGAGTCATCCGAATCGGTGTCAAAGCTTGCAACGACGTAACTCTTTACGACGAACTCTTTATCACCTCCATAACCGAGAAATATTTCCTTAGTCCTCTTAGGTAACTAAGGATAATTTTGACCGTTGTCCAGTGATCTACTCCTGGATCACTATTGTACCCCCTTGCCAAACTCATGGCAAGGTACACAATAGGTCTGGTACACAACATGGCATACTTTATAGAACCTATAGCTGAGGCATATGGAATGACTTCCATTCTTTCTCTATCTTCTGCCGTGGTCGGGCTATGAGTCTGACTCAACTTCACACCTTGTAACACATGCAAGAACCCTTTCTTTGACTGATCCATTATGAACTTCTTCAAAACTTTATCAAGGTATGTTTTTTGTGAAAGTCCTATTAAGTGTCTCGATCTATCCTTATAGATCTTGATGCCCAATATATAAGCAGCTTCACCAAGGTCTTTCATTGAAAAATTCTTATTCAAGTATCCTTTTATGCTATCCAGAAATTCTATATCATTTCCAATCAACAATATGTCATCCACATATAATATCAGAAATGCTACAGAGCTCCCACACACTTTCTTGTAAATATAGACTTCACCGTAAGTCTGTATAAAACCATATGCTTTGATCACCTCATCAAAGCGTATATTCCAACTCTAAGATGCTTGCACCAGTCCATAGATGGATCACTGGAGCTTGCACACTTTGTTAGCACCATTAGGATCGACAAAACCTTCTGGTTGCATCATATACAACTCTTCTTTAAGAAATCCATTAAGGAATGCAGTTTTGACGTCCATTTGCTAGATTTCATAATCATAAAATGCGGCAATTGCTAACATGATTCAGACAGACTTAAGCATCGCTACGAATGAGAAAGTCTCATCGTAGTCAACTCCTTGAACTTGTCGAAAACCTTTCGCAACAAGTCATGCTTTATAGATAGTAACATTACCATCAGCGTCAGTCTTCTTCTTGAAGATCCATTTATTCTCAATGGCTTGCCGATCATCGGGCAAGTCCACCAAAGTACACACTTTGTTCTCATACATGGATCCTATCTCATATTTCATGGCCTCAAGCCATTTATCGGAATTCGGGCTCATCATAGCTTCTTCATAGTTCGTAGATTCGCCATGGTCTAATAACATAACTTCCATGACAGGATTACCATACCACTCTGGTGCGGGACGTGCTATGGATGACCTACGAGGTCCAGTAGTAACTTGATCTGAAGTTTTATGATCATCATCATTAACTTCCTCTCTAGTTGGTGTAGGAATCATGGGAACGGTTTTCTCTGATGTGCTACTTTAAAATTTGAGAGAAGGTATAGTTACCTCATCAAGTTCTACTTTCCTCCCACTCACTTCCTTCGAGAGAAACTGCTTCTCTAGAAAGGATCCATTCTTGGCAACAAAGATCTTGCCTTCGGACCTATGGTAGAAGGTGTACCCAATAGTTTCCTTAGGGTATCCTATGAAGACGCACTTCTCCGATTTAGGTTCGAGCTTATCAGGCTGAAGCCTTTTGACATAAGCGTCGCATCCCCAAACTTTAAGAAATGACATCTTAGGTTTCTTGCCAAACCATAGTTCATACGGAGTCGTCTCAACGGATTTAGACGGTACCCTATTTAACGTGAATGCGGCTATTTGCAATGCATAACCCCAAAACAATAGTGGTAAATCGGCAAGACACGTCATATAACGCACCATATCCAATAAAGTATGGTTACGACGTTTGGACACACCATTACACTATGGTGTTCCAGGTGGCGTGAGTTGTGAAACAATTCCACATTGTTTTAAATGAATTACAAACTTGTAACTCAAATATTCGCCTCCGCGATCAGATCATAGAAACTTTATTTTCTTGTTATGATGATTCTCCACTTCACTCTGAAATTCTTTGAACTTTTCAAACGTTTCAGACTTGTGTTTCATCAAGTAGATATACCCATACCTACTCAAATCATCTGTGAAGGTGAGAAAATAATGATACCCACTACGTGCTTCGACGCTCATCGGACCACATACATCGGTATGTATTATTTCCAATAAGTCATTAGCTCGCTCCACTGTTCCCGAGAACGGGGTTTTTGTCATCTTACCCATGAGGCATGGTACGCAAGTATCAAATGATTCATAATCAAGTGATTCCAAAAGTCCATCAGCATGGAGTTTCTTCATGCGCTTTACACCAATATGACCTAAACGGCAGTGCCACAAGTATGTTGCAGTATCATTGTCAACTTTGCATCTTTTGGCATAAATATTGTGAATATGTGTATCACTACGATCGAGATTAAATAAACCAATCACATTGGGTGTATGACCATAGAAGGTTTTATTCATGTAAGTACAACAACAATTATTCTCTGACTTAAATGAATAACCATTGCAATAAACATGATCTAATCATATTCATGCTCAACGCAAACACCAAATAACATTTATTTAGGTTCAACACTAATCCCGAAGGTAGAGGTACTGTGCGATGGTGATCATATCAACCTTGGAATCACTTCCAACACACATCGTCACCTCGCCCTTAACTAGTCTTTTTTTTTCTGCAACTCCTGTTTTGAGTTACTAATCTTAGCAACTGAACCGGTATCAAATACCCAGGGGTTGCTATGAACACTAGTAAAGTATAAATCAATAACATGTATATCAAATATACCTTTGTTCACTTTGCCATCCTTCTTGTCCGCCAAGTATCTAGCATAGTTATGCCTCCAGTGACCATTCCTTTGCAGTAGAAGCACTTAGTTTCAGGCTTAGGTCCAGCTTTTGGGCTTCTTCACGGGAGTGGCAACTTACTTTCCATTATTTTTGAAGTTCCCTTTCTTTCCCTTGCCCTTTTTCTTGAAACTAGTGGTCTCGTTAACCATCAACACTTGATGCTCTTTCTTGATTTTTACCTTTGCCGATTTCAACATCGTGAAGAGCCCGGGAATCGTTTTCATCATCCCTTGCATATTATAGTTCATCACGAAGTTCTAGTAGCTTGGTGATAGTGACTAGAGAACTCTGTCAATCACTATCTTATCTAGAAGATTAACTCCCACTTGATTCAAGCGATTGTAGTACCCAGACATTCTAAGAACATGCTCACTGGCTGAGCTATTCTCCTCCATCTTGTAGGCAAAGTACTTGTCAGAGGTCTCATACCTCTTGACATGGGCATGAGTCTGAAATACCAGTTCTAGCTCTTGTAACATCTCATATGCTCCGTGGCGTTCAAACATTTTTGAAGTCCTGGTTCTAAGCCGTAAAGCATGGCACACTAAACTATTAAGTAGTCATCATATCGAGCTTGCCAAACGTTCATAACATCTGCATCTGCTCCTGCAATAGGTCTGTCACCTAGCGGTGCATCAAGAACATAATTCTTCTGTGCAGCAATGAGGATAATCCTCAGATCATGGACCCAGTCCGCTTTATTGCTACCATCATCTTTCAACTTAGTTTTCTCTAGGAACATATCAAAAATAGGGGAGCTATATCACGAGCTATTGATCTACAACATAGATATGCAAAAACTATTCATACTAAATTCATGATAAATTTATGTTCAATTAATCAAATTAATAATGAACTCCCACTTAAATAAACATACATCAACTTATCCAAGTGATACATGATCCAAATCAACTAACCCATGTCTGATCATCACATGAGATGGGGTAGTCATCAATGGTGAACATCACTATGTTGAACATATCTACTATATGACTCACGTTCGACCTTTACATCTCCGGTGTTAGAGATCATTTACATACATGCTAGGCTCGTCAAGTTTAACCCAAGTATTATGCATGTGCAAAACTGTCTTACACCCATTGTATGTGAACACAGAGTCTATCACACCCGATCATCACGAGGTGCTTCGAAACGACGAACTTTGGTAACGGTTTATCTTGAAATTTAGTGAAGGGGTCATCTTATAATGCTACCGCTGTTCTAAGCAAAATAAGATGCATAAAGGATAAACATCACATGCAATCAAAATATGTGACATGATATGGCCATCATCATCTTGTGCTTTTGATCTCCATCTCCAAAGCATCGTCATGATCTCCATCGCCACCGTCTCGACACCTTGATCTCCATCGTTGCGTCGGGGTCGTCTCGCCAACTATTGCTTCTACAACTATTGCTAAGCATAGCGATAAAGTAAAGCAATTACATGGCGCTTGCATTTTATACAATAAACAGACAACCCTAAGGCTCCTGCTGGTTGTCGATATTACAAAACATGATCATCTCATACATCAACATATACTAGTTAATTGCCCGTGAACAACATATTTTGGCAGCTCATCATCTACCGTGTCTAATATATGCCTTTAAATTCATCACACGGACACACATATATTGTTAAAAAATAGATTCATGATACAAATCAAGGGGTCACATGTTTTAAATATAAGTCATATCGGTGGTCATTACAGAGAGGGAGAGTAACAATATAGAGAGTGACATTACAATGAGAGAGAGAGAGTAACATTTCACAGTGACACACATAGAATATTTTTTACCTGACTACAGTATAGCCTAGAAGTTTGAAAATTAATAGGGCAATTATCGTTGATGAAGACTCAGCTACACCGGAGGGCGTTGTGCCAGCATGATTGCGCTGCGACCAACACGACAGGGTGTATCTCTGGAAGCCAAAAATTGTGGCCTGCGGCCTAGTCAACGTAACATATACAGTTCAGAGATTGTAGTGGTCGTTGGAATAAACAGTGTAGTCTTCATACGCAGAGGACCCCGCTACTGTTCGGTGAGCGCACAAGGGACGCACCGGCGGAAGGTGGATGTTGGCGTACACATCGTCACAGTCAATTGGGCAAGTTGCGTTAGCAGAGAGCGCCCGCGGCTCATTGACCTTGGCAGCGGCGGCCTGGTCGGGAGGGCATGCCTAGAAGCACAGACATCCTTCCCGATGGGATCTGCCATTTCTCCTACTCCGACAGCCTGCACGGCAAGATCTAGAAGGAGAGACATTGGGCAAAGCTCGAAGCCAGATCCGATTTATTGAAACCCTGACTACAACTACGGTCTACGATTGTACAAGAGGCGAAGCCCTCGCCCAACTAAACTTGGGTTTTCCCCGGGGCAGAGAGTGGAGGGACCTGTGACGCGGAATTGGGGAGAGGGTCCTCGAAAACTTTCTTTTAGCTCCTTCTCGAAGACACATTTGTTTCGGGAGAGAAGTAGAACCCTCCAGAATATTCGTGGTGTTTCGGATGCCTTCTACAAAATTATGTCAGATACTCAGGGTGTTTTTGCAAAACTGATGCCTCGGGTCATTCTCATCCTTAGATTCCACATCGGACGGTGCAGATGGCCCTAAGACAGGCACACCATCACCACCAACTTGCTTTTTTATAGGAGTAGAGATCACATCACGTCTTGACCATATCACATCACAACATGCCCTGCAAAAACAAGTTAGACGTCCTCTACTTTGTTGTTGCAAGTTTTACGTGGCTGCTATGGGCTTCTAGCAAGAACTGTTCTTACCTACGGCAAAAACCACAATGGTGATTCATCAAGTTTGTTGTTTTAACCTTCTTCAAGGTCTGGCCTTAGTCAAATTCGATTCAACTAAAGTAGGAAAAACAGACACCCGCCAGCCACCTTTTATGCAAAACTAGGTGCATGTCAGTTGGTGGAACCGATCTCATGTGTGTGGACATGTAAGGTTGGTCCGGGCAGCTTCATCACACAATACCACGGAATCAAAATTAGACGTTGGTGGTAAGCAATATGATTATCACCGCCCACAACCCTATGTGTTCTACTCGTGCATATCATCTATGCATAAACCTGGCTCTGATACCACTGTTGGGAAATGTTGCATGGAAAACAAACTTTTTTTATGCACACACAAGATCTATCCATGGAGATGCATAGCAACAAGAGGGGGAGAGTGTGTCTAAGTACCCTCGTAGACCATAAGCGGAAGCGTTTAGTAAAGCGGTTGATGTAGTCAAACTTCTTCGCGATCCAACCGATCGAGTACCGAACGTACGACACCTCCCCGTTCAGCACATGTTTAGCTCGGTGACGTCCTCGCCTTCTTGATCCATCAAGGCGGCGAAGTAGTGGACGAGTTCCCGCAGCACGACAGCGTGGTGACGGTGATGGTGAAGCTATCTCCGCAGGGCTTCGCGTAAGCACTACGAAAATATGACCGAGGGTGTAAATGGTGGAGGGGGGGCGCCGCACACGGCTAAGCATTTGTCATGGTTATGTGTGACGCCCCCTTTGCACATATATATAGGTGGGGGAGAGGGGAGAGGCCAAGGGGTGCCCCAAGTAGGGCTGAATCCTACTTGGGGTCTTTCCCTAGTCGTGCCCCCCTTACCATATTTGCCAGAGAGGGGAAGGAAATGGGGGAGAGGAAAGGAAGGGGGAGTCCGACTCCCCCCTTTCCTTCTCTCCCCAAGGGCTGTGGCCTAGGAGGGGCGTGCCGGCCCCTTGTTGGTTGGTGTGTTCACCCTTTGGCCCATAGGCCCATTAACCTCCCGGGGGTGTCCGGAACCCCTTCCGGTGACCCGATATCTACCCGGTACGTCCCAAAACTCTTCTGGTGTCCAAATATCATCGTCCTATATATCAATCTTTACCTATGGAGGGGGTCCATAGTCCAAGTGAGTGTGGGCGATAGGGGGTCCTTCCCACACGACCCAGAAACCGTCGGGGATAGGGCCCCTACAGTACTCCTACTCATTTCTGCTTGCATTGCCATCGCAATCGGTATTCTGTGGTGCTACGTTTACGATGCGTGGCCCATCACAAATGGTTCACTGTTATAGAACGTGTATGATGCGTGGCCCATCACAAACGGTTCACTGTTAAGAAGATTAGCTAATCGTCGTACGAGTGTCGGACAGGATTACGAAACATCAGACGTCGTAACATCGTCGTACACGACAACTATCGCACACGCTATTCTGTGGTGCAACATTTACGATGCATACTTCGTCAGAAACAGTTCATGCTTGCGAATCGTGTGCGATAAGGTAACTAACACAAACGTTCTGTTTGCCCGCACCGTTTGTGATATTGTCTGACATTGCACAATCTTTGCAAACGACAACTGTGTGCATGCTTGCACACGTTTCCTCTTTGTGAACCGTCTCGGATTATGGTGCATATCGCAAACGTTTGTGTTTTACCAACCGTGTGTGCCATAACAAGCTGGAGAGCGTAATTTCACCGTAATTTAATTGCTGATTTTTCAAATTGTACCGTATTTGGATTTGAATTTGAATGTATGCTACAGCTTGATTCATATCCATCAGGTTCAAACAACCAATGCATTATTCGATTCATAGGTACATATGTTCAAGAATTACATAAGAACCAAATAAAGAATGATGAACCACAGTTGTATACTTGTACTATTAAAGATAGTAAAGAAAGAGGCGAAATATATTCTGGTTGCTGAACAAGGTGAAGCGGAATGCCCATATTGTGCCCTCCTCCATGCAGAAGGCACGCACGACTCTAGTCCAACCCCTTGTGATGGCCGACCACCATCCATCACGGTCTTCATGAAAACATCTAGATAATCATCGTGTTCTAGTAGAAATACTTTAACCTTTGCATGCCCACCAATCATGTAGTTTGAGAGGTAATCTTGAGTAAACTGCTTTGGCAACCACCCAAAGGAAAAAGATTCAGACATTGTCATCTAACACAACTCATTATGGGCAGTAAAAACAAGGCTGCAGAGTTCTTACTTACCATCCTGCACTTCGATGTTGTCTTGGATAAAGTGTAAACAAATAGTTTAATTGCCATCTTTGGACCCATTTTACTAACAATGTTTATCAGCTTCCTCACTTGATGCTGGTTCATCGATATCTCAATGCCCCATACACAGAAAGAGTCGAAGCGCGGATATTTACCAATGACATATGTACCTAAAAGCACCAAGGTAATATTAGAAGCTAAAGAGCAATTGCACAATGATGTAGTACTACACTCTTTTATAATATGTCTATATAAATCCATATGTGGTAGTCCATTGGAATCTCAAAAAAGACAAATATTTAGGAACGGAGGGAGTATCTTATAACATCCAATATACTCACATATTAGATGAATTAACATCTTATATTATGGGCCAGAAGGAGTTTAGTGCATTCTTACAAATTATCGGCTGATTAACTGCTGCAGTGTCCATGGGTTACACTTAGTTTGAGCTAGTTCGGGCTCAAATAGCCCTAAAGTATATCTAAACATGAGGGCTAGTTTGAGCTAGTTGCATCTATAACCCACCCAAAAACACTATCCAACCCAAGAGGTGCTAATTGGAGCTAGTTCTGCTAGTGCATTTATTGTCAATCTTACCTTGCCATCCAAACAACTATTTGGATGGAGTTAGTTCAAGGTTAGTCATGAGCTAGAAACTAACTCTAACCTCTAGCTAAGTTGAGTATCCAAACAGGGCTGTGTTGTTGTTGTTGTTGTTGTTGTTGTTGTTGTTGTTGTTGTTGTTGCTGCTCTTCTACGTATATCTAGACATCATTAGAACATTAATGTAACACTCTTCCTTGTTGCTATGTAGCCTAGGATTGCATATTTTGATATTAAGTACAATGCATGTTGCTATATAGCCTCAGATATATTACATATGGCCCTAGTTAACCTAACAATAAATGGGTTGCAGATATATTCAGTTAAAAGTCTGATTCACCGATTAGTCCCTTATTACCGCCGGCCTATATGGTACCAGCTACCGATATCCTGAACAGTGAGCAGATATAAGCCATGCGATCAAACTAACCTCGATGGAAAACAGCAGTCGTTTGTCGGCGTTCTAGGAACGGGGGTCCCCAGACTTGCCTACCTGCGGCCTGCGGCGTGGCTCAAAGGAGGCCCAGCATGGCCCGTCTTCATCAACGCAAGCTCAAGACCCTCGCAGGGCGGACGACAAGGAGCTTCCTCAGGCACGGCCTCGTCAGGCTGGCTCATGAGGAGGCGGAGAGTTCAAGGCAGGGTACCTCGCGAGGTGCCCATGACGCAAGCCATGACGACCAAGGGCGCCCGATCAGCGCCAGCCCGCCAGTGTCCTCCTTTCCTCTTTGGTGCAAAGGGAGCAAGCGCAGCAGTGTATCAAGCAAAAGCATCCATTTCGTGCAACAAGACCAAGACCAGCCCAACGGCCGGAAGGGAGTCATAGTGGAGCCCAAGCAGGCGTATCACCAGAGCCTTTGGCAAAGGCGAGGACCAACTTTAGTCAGGATAAGTGTACCCGCTGTTCCCCTTCAAAATGGCCAATTGTTGGCGCCCTTCCCGCTCAATATTTGGGAGGAGGCCCAGGGCCTTCACCTATAAATAGGAGTAGCCACACTCAGAGCGAGAGGCATCTGGAAGAGGGAGAGAAGGGAGGAGACCGGAATCCTCATCAAGAAACCAGTAGCTAGAGCGACTGAACCCCATCTAGCAGTTCATCACACCCGCCAAGAACAGACCCTCGCGAGGCTGTTCTTCCTTGTATTGTTCCTCACCAGCCCAAGAGGCAATCTACCACACCACACACTGGAGTAGGGTATTACACCACAATGGTGGCCTGAACCAAGATAAATCTCGTGTCTCTTGTGTTGTTCCGTTTAGTAGTTTAGGTCCCAGCGATTCGGCGAGGAGCGAGACGGTGGAGGGTTGGATCTCCGCGCGCACCCCAGTGTTCGAACCTCAAGGGTCTGCCGGAACCCGAAATCCGACATTTGGCGCGCGCCCTCGTCGTTCCCCGTCACCTGCCGTCAACGCCGCCACCGGCCCGGCGGGGAACGAGCAGCAAGCATCATCCCAGCACCCGTCCATGAGGTGGGACGGCCGCACCGCCACGCCTTCGCTCACCCCTGCTGGTTCTTCGTCACGCGCGCCCCGCGCGGCCATGGAGGCCCGGGCTGCACTCATCACGGCAAACGAGCTCCTGCGCTACCACCCCGTCGACAACGTCTACGAAGAATGGCTCGACCAAGTCGCCGAGCTCGTCCGCGCTGCAGGAGGCGCCCCCGCACCGTCCGTCTCGCTACACCGCACCCCGCCCCGCGCGAGCGATGAAGCTCCCGTGGCGCCTCAGCCGCCTCCTCCTCAAGAAGGCGCCCTGGCCCTAAGGCGCGCGGCCCCTGGGCGGAACCCGCTCCGCCAGGCGCCGGCGCGGCAAGAGCAGAGCTGTCAAGAAGTTCCTCGCCCATAAGAAGCTGCCCGAGCGCTCCCCGCTCCAGCACGTCAAGACCCTGCGCTGCCCCCAGCCGCGGCGCAGGGAGGCCCGCAAGACCAAGCTCTCTGTCGTCCGAGGCCCCCAGCTGCCACGGGCGGGCTGCCGCCTTCACCTCCGAAGGCGCAGCCGCGTGGCCCGCCAAGTTCAAGCCGGACCTGCCTCCTCGCTACGACGGCATACCTGACCCTACGGAGTTCCTCCCAATCTGACGAAGCTGGGCATCGAGGCTGCCAATGGGGATGAAAAGATCATGGCGAACTGGTTTCCCATGACGCTCAGGACGGAGCCCTTTTGGCTCCTGAATCTGGCCCGACACGATCTCTTCTGGGCGAGATGCGTACTCGCTTCATCGCCAACTTCGAGTACTTCGCGACCGGCCACCCGCCGTGGCGACATGCGCCGAATCACAGCAGCGGGGAAACCCTGCAAAAGTACATCCAGCGGTTCAACAACGCTACGCCTCAAGATCCCTGTGGTAACGGAGGAGGCCATCATCTACGCCTTCTCCGACAGCGTCTGGCGACGTCAAGATGAAGGAGGAGCCTGGCGATGCATGAGGATCTGTGCACCTCCTGAGCTGTTCAACTTGGCGACCAAGTGCACCAGGCTGAGGAGGGCGCCTCTCCCTCCTCGAGCTGCCTGCCGTGGATCCGAAGAAAGAAGTCCAAGGCCAAGGGCGTGAAGCGCAAAGGGGCTGCCGTGCATCGCGCCGAACTGCATACACCAAGCAAGGCGTAGATCAGCCCGAGTCCTCCAAGGGCAGTCGGTACTGCGTGTACCACGACCTCCACACCCACAACACCAATGAATGCCAAGAGCTCCGGGCCGTCCGCGAAGGAAGGGTCGGCAGACACCCCGAGCGCAGCGACCGGGCCTACGGCCGAGGAGGAGGAAGGAATGCAGGACGCTGGGAAGACCGCGGCCCGCGCCAAGGGTGGCGCGATCAACCTCGCGAGGACCGTTGGCAAGACCCGCCTCGCGAGGGAGGCTGGAGGGATCAGCCTCGCGAGGATCGCCCGCAGGGGAACGCAGGCCTCCCTCCGCTGCCGCCAAGGAGAAATGAGGACCGCCATCGGGGCATTTAGGGGCTGGGGGCTTCCAGAACTGCTGCGGCGATCGCTCGCATCCCGGCGGAGCTCAAGCCCCAGCCTCTCAACAAGATTCTTCAAGCACTTCGCCTCAAGTGATTGCAGTCCTCCCAAGGTCGAGGCCACGCGCCCTCTCAAGTGGTCGGCGTCGCCATCACGTTCAGCTCGGCGGATCAGCTCAAGTCTTGCGCCCCACAGCCGGTGTTCTCCCAATGCTTTGTTCCCCAATCATCAGCAACGTGCTGGTCACCAAGACCCTCATCGACGGCGGGGCAGGACTCAACGTCCTGTCCATGGAAACATTCAACAATCTTCAAGTGCCTTACAGTCAGCTTCAGCCAACCAAGCCTTTCTCCGGAGTCACCGACGGCTCCACGGTCCCGATCGGGCAGGTCCGCCTTCCTGTCACCTTCGGGGCTCGCGACAACTACCACACCGAGCTCATCGACTTCGACGTCGCCCACATTCGCCTGTCGTACAATGCCATCCTCGGGTACCGGGCGCTGGCCAAATTCATGGCCGTAACCCACCACGGCTATAACGTCCTCAAGATGCCAGGAAGCGGCGGGGTCATCACGGTGCACTGTGAAGAGAGAGACGCAGTGTGCTCCCTGGAGCGAGCCTTTCAGGCCGCATCGCTAGAAGACCCAGACCACAGCAGCAGGAGGCCTCACGAGGCCGCACCCAAGAAGAAGAAGACATCGACCGGCCCGGCTCCTCAAGAGGCAGGCCCCTCAGGGCCCGCACCGGGCCAGGGGGAGCCTCCTTCCATCGCATAGGGAAGCGCGCCCGGCGCCCTCCTCAGGCAGGGCTCGGGGGCTCTCCCCTGGAGGGCCGCCGACCTCGCCAAGGTCACGAGGGAGGCGCTTGGGCACCACGTGGAGGCGTGCTTCGAAGCACGTTTCCCGCAAGCAGGAGCAAGGCAAGGAGGGCCGAACCCTCAGGAGTTCGTCAGCAAGGCCATTCAGGAGCTACATGAGTCAAGGGTCATGAGGGGCAGCCGCCGCCTGCCCGCTGTTGCCCCCCATCCAGGCGAGGATGGTGGGTTGCGCGTCTGCATCGACATACCAGGGCTCAACCGAGCCGCGTCTCAAGAGCGCCTCTGGCCCTCGCGAGTGGGACGTTGTGAGGGTCCGCCCCACAGCTACGTGCGCATGCCTTATGGCCTGCCAAACGCGGCAGCTGCGCACCAGCGTCTCATGAGGGCCATCCTGGAGGCTCAAGAGGTCAGGCACGCCGCAGCCCTGGCGGAGATGGAGATGGCCCCCGAGGAGCCGCCAGTGCCTTCGGATCCTCCCGAGGCCCCTAGGCCTGGGGGCTCGTGAGGTAGGCTCCCGCAGCCCACCGAGTCTGCTACACCAACACCCCTTCGTCCCCAACATCACCAGGTGACATCTTTAAGTTTCGTTTGGTGGGAGCGCCTTCGTGGCTGCATTATTCCCAGTCACGTGGGTCCGTCCCTGCGGCATGTATCCCTTTTATTTCATGTCATTAGCCTATCCTGTTGGGGGCGGCCCTCGGGCTGCATCATCCCCAAGCCGCTCGGGCCTGTCCCAGCGGCATGTATCCTTCCTACGTTTTCCTTAGGATTATACTCTCGCTCCACCATGCTTGTTATTTGGTGCCTTTTCCTGGGTGACAGAATCTTGCACGTTAAAGGGGGGTGCTTGAGCATCGCGACTCAGGGCTCCTACCGGCTCTCCGGCCCTCACCCTCTGGCCTTGTCCACGGCATCGCAACCTGGCTTGCCAGCGACGGCTGAGACCAGCCCGAGAGCCGGGACCCGAGGATGTAGAGTTTCGTCATCTAACCCAGCTTGCGCGTTAAAGGGGGGGTGCCTGAGCATCGCGACTCAGGGCTCCTACCGGCTCTCCAGCCCTCACCCTCTGGTCTTGTCCATGGCATCGCGACCTGGCTTGCCAGCGGACAATGAGACCAGCCCGAGAGCCGGGACCCGAGGACGAGAGTTGCTGCAGACCCCAGCTTGCGTTAAAGGGGGGTGCACGAGCATCGCGACTCGGGGCTCCTACCGGCTCTCCGCCCTCACCCTCTGGTCTTGTCCATGGCATCGCTGACCTGGCTTGCCGGCCGACGGCTGAGACCAGCCGAGAGCCAGGACTCAAGACGAGAGCACCGGCATCCGCCAAATTTGCGGTGAACACACTCGAAGATAAGGCCAGAGCCAGCGCAACCCGCCTTGAGGTAGGGCCCCGTGAGTCCCGCTACTGGCTCACGGATGCCCAGACACACCTCGTCCAGCCCTACCGTGCCAGCCACGTGTCGCAGTGGGGTTGTATACGCCTCTGGCTCCTCCCGGAGGGGAGCCCTCCCACGCAGTGGAAGCACCATGCTCCGCTACCGGTCGACGACATCGCCGAGGAGCTGCTATGCCCAGACGCATGCGGAAGCGCTATGCTCCGCTGGTGATAAACAACCGAGGGTGGCCTGCAGGTCGCATCAACCTCGAGGCCCAGGCTCAGTGTCCGGCCTCGTCGCCAAAGCCTCCCCTCGGGAGGCGCCCGCGCGAGGCTGGGCAGCGAGCTGCGCCTGGGTCACGCCCAGACGCACGCCACCCAGCCAGGCCCCTCGGGCGTGGTTCGTCGCACGTCACTCCCCGAGCGGAGCCAAGGTACGAATGTCGTTTGAGCGTCAAGGGGGACTCCTGAGCATCGCGACTCAAGAGCCTAACTGGTCAAGTAGCCCCTCACCCCTTAGTTCCGAAAGGCTAACGGCGGTTGAGGTATGCACGGGGCCGGGCTCTGCAGACATAGAACAGTAGATCCGCCCGCGTCTCACCTCCCTACTTGCTATTCGTGCGCCAAGGGGGACTCCTGAGCATCGCGACTCAGGAGCCTAACTTGTCACGTAGCCCCTCACTCCTTGGTCCCGTCCTGGTTTCTGGTCGGGGCTAACGGCGGCTGAGGTATGCGCGGGGCCGGGCTCTGCCGGCGTAGAACATAAGCAAGTAGGAAGCGCAAATTTTAAGAAATTCAAAAGCAAATATTACAGTCCACACTGTTATCGCAATACCAAATGCAAGTTTAAACGCCTCCCCGAGGCATGATACATGTGCAGGAATTAAAGGCAGGATAGGAGCCACAACGGAGTCACTTGTCGGCGGTGGAGCAGCGCGGAGTGGGTTTGCCTCGTGGAGCAGCAGGGCCGGCAGCGCCTCGCTTCGGCTTGGGGCTGAAGGCCCGGAACTTCCCCAACGGAGCCTCCGTGCGACCCTTCACAGCCTCGGCAGCGACGGCTGCATGCTCGCCGCTTGCTGGCTCCAGCAGGCTGTCCAGGTCGACGCTGGGATCGCGAAGCTAGACGTGGGTGAGGACCCGCGTCAGTGCCGCAGAAGACAAGACACACGCCTCGGCCTCGGCCGTAGGGCCAAGGCCAAGGGTGACATCTTCAAGAGCGTGAACCAGGAAGGGAAGCAGCTTGGCGGGACCTTCCTCGGCGCCGGCCAGCGGACTCTCCAGGCCGCTGTCGTAAAGCGTCCTCAGCAAAGAGCGAGCCTTCACCTCTATATCCGTGAAGGCCACGCGATCTTCTGCAAGAACCCGCGCCTTGTCGTCCAGCTCGACCTTCCTCGCCTCCAGCTCCTGCTCCAGCGCGCCTAGGCGGTCGCGGCGCTTCTTGAGCCTGGCCTCCCGGTCCTTGACGGCCGCCTCGCGAGCCTTCATGCTTTCCTCCTGCTCCTGGCGGAGGCGGGCCTCCTCGGCAAGCTGGTTCTGCAGGCCCTTCAGCTCACTCTCCAGCGTCTCACAGCAACCTTGGATGCTAGCTGCCTCCCCCAGGGCAGCATCGCGGGCAATCTTCGCCTCACGGACAGCCTGCTTCTCCTCGTCGCAAGCCGTCGAGGCCTGGACCAGCGCCGCCCGAATCGAAGCATCGGAGCGAATCCAGCCAGAAGCCAGCTCCAAACGCCCAGCCATCAGACGGGAGTCGGCGCCCAGAAGATCCTGCCGCAGGCGGTCCAGTCCGGCAACGGCGCGATCCGTAATAAAGCATTCGGAGGAGCAGCGGTCGGTGGAGTAGGAGGAGAAGACGGCTGTGTGACCATCGCTACCGAGGCGGAACCAGCGCGCCACGGCAAGACTGGAGGCAGTGCAAGCAAGGGCACCTCGAGACGCCTTTGGGTCAAGGGGCTGAGCTCGCCCAATGGCTCGGCCCGCCCCATGAGGACGCCCGGGCAGGAGAGGCCTGTGCATCACGATCTCCTTCTTTCTCGGGCAGAGGCACCGCCACGGATGGGGCCTCAGGAGCCCCCTTCAGCTTCTTCACAGCAGCGCCGCCCAGCCAAGAGATACAGATATCAAGCCTCAATGACAAAGCAAGGAATAGGACAAGAATCAAGCACTTATCGTCATCGCTCATGAAGCTCGAGCAACCTCCGGCCATACTTGAAGCCCGAGAGCCGGCTGCAGGGATCGGCTTCAAGGGGCCCGGGAGCAGGAGGCGCGTCTGCGGATCGCTATGGGGCCGGGGTGGACCCGCGGGGGACCAGCCCAGTCCGGTCCTTCTTCGGGACCAGGGGCAGGCTTCTGCCTCCCTACTCATCCTCATCCTCGTCGTCGTCACTCTGGGGGAGGCGGAGAGTGCGGGACCTGCGCCCGAAGGGGAGCCCTTGACTCCGCCCAATCAACGCCTTCTCTCAGCTCTCTTTCCTCCACCTCTTCGCTGGAGTCAGAAGAGGACACGTCCACCAGTCCTCCGTGCCTCCACGGGCACGGGCCCGTCCCATTGAAGACTGGCATGGGCCCCACTACCTGCTCCCAATCCTGCTGAAGCAACAAGGGCACGGGGCGCCCTCCAGCCTCGCCATCGCCGCTTCTAACCAAGGACTGGAGGACTGCCGTCGCGGATCCTCGCTGGCCAGACCACGGGGAGAGTGAGGCCTCCACATCGGAAGCTTAGCATCGACGAGCGGAGCCAGTTGATCCTCCAGAACTCCTCGCAATGCGACACACACCGGTCAGCTTTCGCCGCCGCTGCGTTGGCCAGATTCAAGGCCCATCTTCTCCAAAGACCAGCTGGGATCCAAGCTCCACTCGGGACCCGGTCGTCGGAGCTCTCGGGTGCTCCGTGGGCAGGATCAGCCGTGGGTGGATGCGCCCAGCATCCACCAAGACCCACTTGCTCCTGAAGCCCTCAATCCGCTTCCTGTGGTTTGAAATGGCGATGGCTCCGCCAGAGGCGATTTAAGCTCACAAGACGCTGGAGGCGGAACCACGGGAGGTTCGGAGGGAGAAATAATGGCGCAAATAAGGCCACCGAGGGCTTCACCCCAACATGGGCCTCACAATAGTAGGCGAAGATTGCCGTAAGAGGGACGGAGTTGGGATGGAGGTGCAGAGCTTGAATGTTGTAGTGACGGAGGACGGAGAAGAAGAACTCAGAAAAGGGAGGCACCAGACCAGCAATGATGGCGCTCACGAAGAACGGGTAGAAGGTACTCCCCCGACCCTTAGGGGCGGAGGAGCCGGCCTTGAACGCCTCCGTTCCGTTGACGCCCTGCGCCTCCGCCATCCGGCGCACCAGGGCGAGTCTCGCCCCTGACACATTTGGCGGGTCCAAGGCAGGAGAGTACCAAGCTCGGCCGGGCTTGGCGAGGAACCATGACTGGCTAGGGCACGCAGGCGGAGTGGATCTGAAGATCTTGGAAGAAGAGAGGAGAGGCGCAAGAAAGGGGATCTGAGCAGCAACTGGAGAAAGTAAAGGAGGCAAGGAAGATGCCGCTCTGTTATCAACCCACGCGGTTGCAGAGGCGCACGCGTCAATCAACCGCCACGCGGCGCCTAAGGTCAAGTAGGTCGTTAGGGGCTCATGACGCTCAGACTTGCCCTTTCGCCTCTCGCTCGGCCAAGTTCGGCGCGCCATGGGCCCGGGGCTACTGTCGGCGTTTTGGGGAACGGGGTCCCTGCACTTGCTCGCCTGCCTGGCGTGGCTCAAAGGAGGCCCAAAGACGCCCGTCTTCATCAATGCAAGCTCAAGACCCTCGCGAGGGGCCAAGCCTCATGAGGCGGACGACAAGGCGCTTCCTCGTGCACGGCCTCACAGGCTGGCTCATGAGGAGGCGGAGAGTTCAAGGCAGGGTACCTCGCGAGGTGCCCATGACGCAAGCCATGATTTACCAAGGGCGCCTGGCCGAGCGCCAGCCCGCAGTAGGTCCTCCTTTCCTCTTTGGTGCAAAGGGAGCAAGCGCAGGCGAGAGTATCAAGCAAAGGCATCCATTTCGGTGCAACAAGACCAAGACCAGCCCAACGGCTGGAAGGGAGTCATTGTGGAGCCCAAGCAAGCATCAACACCAGAGCCTTTGGCAGGCGAGGACCAACTTTAGTCAGGATAAGTGTACCCGTTGTTCCCCTTCAAAATGGCCAATTGTTGGCGCCCTTCCCGCTCAATATTTGGGAGGAGGCCCAGGGCCTTCGCCTATAAATAGGAGTAGCCACACTCAGAGTGAGAGGCATCTGGAAGAGGGAGAGAAGGGAGGAGACCGGAATCCTCATCAAGAAACCAGTAGCTAGAGTGACTGAACCCATCTAGCAGTTCATCGCACCCGCCAAGAACAGACCCTCGCGAGGCTGTTCTTCCTTGTATTGTTCCTCACCAGCCCAAGAGGCAATCTACCACACCACACACTGGAGTAGGGTATTACACCACAATGGTGGCCTGAACCAAAGATAAATCCCGTGTCTCTTGTGCTGTTCCGTTTAGTAGTTTAGGTCCCAGCGATTCGGCGAGGAGCGAGACGGTGGAGGGTTGGATCTCCGCGCACACCCCAGTGTTCGAACCTCAAGGGTCTGCCGGAACCCGAAATCTGACATCGTTCCCAAAATTGTCATGTGTAGGTACATCGGGAAGCATGTTAAGCACAACAGGCTAAACATCAACCAAAATAATCCATGGCAGAAAAAATAATCTCCAAAAGATAGCTTCAGTGTGCAGGTTTAAGCACGCTAGTAAAGCAAAACAAGTGGAAAGGTGCGCTAACTGCAACAGGCGTAACATTTAACAACAAGCAAACATAGTCATTCAAACTGGTATTGTTCCGGTCTAAGTACACTAGTTATTGTTAAATAAAAATGGAAAGGCATGTTAAGTACAAGATGCAGCAACCAAATGTAGTCATTCATAGTGGTATTGATGAAACTGGTACTGATGAAATTGAACTGCACAGTTCATACTTGCACATATAGAACATCATGTTGTGAATAACTGGAATAAATAAGGTATACTATGAACAACCAAAGATAGCATTTGAAACTGGACATATGCTAGTTACAAACAACTAAACAATCAAAAAACTTTAAAAGAGGCATATGCTAGCTATAACAGGCTTAACGGCAAGCAAATATATGCATTCCTATCGGTACGTTTAAAACTGGATTGATGAAATGTACTGCACAGTAAATAATTGCACATATAGAGCACCACATTGTGAACAACTGAAATAAACAAGGCAAACTGCAAACAACCAGATATAGCAATTAAAACTGGACATATTCTCACTACACTACAAAAGGGACTCGACAAAACAAATCACGGGTTTCCCCCTATGAAGAGGCACGGCCAAACAAATCATGGGTTTCCTCACTTGTCACGGATGGGCTCGTTCCCGTGGGAAGAGCGCGGACCTGGGATGCGCTCCATGTTGTCGCAGATGGGCTCCTTCCCCTTGGAAGAGCACGGCTGTAGGGTGCCCTCCCTGATGTCGCAGACGGGCGCTTTCCCCTTGGAAGAGCAGATGGGCTCTTTCCCCTTGGAAGAGCCAGAGAGGGTGCCCTCCGTGTGGTCGCCGTCAATGAGGTCTGACTTGGAAGCTGTGGATCCCAAGCCAGCGTCGCAGAACGTGTCCTTCAGAAATGACAAAAGGGGCTCGATGGCAATGTAGAATGGCGAGCCAGAGGAGATCAGCGGCAGGGGCCATGGATGAGATCTACGGCGGTTGAACCCGAGGGGTTGGGGGTGGGCCACTTAACCTGTGACATAGCCCGCCTCAGGCCTTCGCTATCGTTGACCTCGATGTCGTAGCCGGCGGCCGAGACATGCCCGCATACTCTAGCCCGCTGTTTGAGTGCCTGCCGCCAGTAATGGTCATCAGCTTCCTCGGCGATGCCAGGCGAAGAGACCGCTATACACCTCTTTTGGGCCAGTCGCTCCTCGAGCTCCACGGGAAGCGTAGCCGGGCTTAGGCTGCGACGCTCTGGAGTGGGGGATGGGGATGGAGATCTGTGGGAAAGGGGGCGTTTGGCAGGTGCCATCTAAGAAACTCAGGGCAGCCTGTATGGAGATCGGTGGGTAAGATGCACGGCAAACCGCAGATGTTGACAATGGAGGCCTTCTTGGCGGCGGCGCGGGGGGGGTTGCGACCGTTTCGAGAAAGGGAGGGGGCGTGTGTGTGCGCACACGCCCAAGGAGGTTTTTGTCTGTGTGTGTTGTGTGTGTGTGGAGGGGGCGCGGGGTGTTTGAGGAAACGACGCGGGTACTGAAAATTGTACTATGTGGGAGTCAAATGCGGGAGTGAAATGCCGGGCTATTGAAAAATTTGGTGATAGTGCATCGCACACGGTCCGGAGATAACAACCGTGTGTTATGAAACAGAAAAACCCTCGAGGCGGGTAGATATTTTCTAGGGATGCAGGCGGGACTGGGAACAAGAAACATCGCACACGGTCCGGAGATAACAACCATGTGTTATGAAACAGAAAAATCCTCGAGGCGGGCAGATATTTTTGAGAGGGGGAGCCTCTATCCGGATGTGTGCGTGACAGGGGCACCGGCGTGGCACACTATTAGTTTGAGTGAACTGTGCCTATTATGTCATCCGACTTGTCTAATGTTCACAAATTTGGTGAAAAATGACGCGGGAGAGGGTCAGAACACGAACGCACTTGCATGTGGACCAAATTTATGTATCAAAAGGGTGTTTTGATTTTCAAATACCAAATGCAACTTTGATGTGGCACCTCTCTCGCAAAGCGCACAGTTTTGCTTGCCCCCACCCCCCCTCGTGTCGGCACGAAGGGAATCCTAAGCTATGAATGCATGCCCCCTCCCCCCAAACTGAGGTTCACCTAGCAAAGTGCGAAGTAGCTAGCAGCCCCCCTCGTGTCGCCATGAAGGGAATCCTAAGCTATGAATGCATGCCCCCCCCCAACCGAGGTTCACCTAGTAAAGTGCGAAGTAGCAACCCCCCCCCCCCCCACACACACACACACGCACACTTTCAGTCGGCAGGCCAGAGAGGCATATCTCGCCAAGATGGATCGTAAAACGGACCAAGAATAAGCCATCTTGGTTGTACAACCTCTCTCTTGTTGTTGGTCAAAGTGATGGCCGTCCATGCGACCTCGGAGATGGGCTAGCTCGCCAATAATCACGCAAGTAGCTAGTCCCCAAAGACAACCACTGCATGCATGTGGCCCAAACATATGTATGGAGAGGTGTGTTTTTGAGTAACAATGGAACAACTTTGATGTGGCACCGTGATTTCGAACTAGAAATCCCCACACTGAGTGAGGTAGGTTGACGATGCATATGTATGTTACACCACACTTCAAGCCAACGACGAGGATTCATGCATGCATGCGTGCATACTATATGCGCTCAAACTTAAGGTCTGAATCTCATCATGACCTATACTACGATAAAATGAACCAAATGAATAATCCGCCATGGTAACCTATCTTGTTGTTGGTCAAGGTGATCATGGATGTCCACACGGGCCCATGAATATATAGGATTGTCGCCGATAACCACGCGAGGAAGTGTACCGTTTGAAGGCAACCGCTACATGCATATGTATGGAGGTGATGCGTGCATGCATGTTTGAATACACAACATTGATGTGGCGCGTGCGACAAAAAACATACACTAGCTCCCCACACAGAGCGAGATCGGTTCATGATGTGTCGTTGTACTAGCCACTTCGACTCGATAGGAGGGATTCATGCGTAAACATGCATGTGTGTGTGCTCAACCTGTATCATGCATGTCATCCCAGAGCAAAAAATAATAATCCCATCCTAAGTCAAATTAACCTCTCTTATTGTCAGGCAAAAATTAGTGATGGATGCTACGTCTCCAACGTATCTACTTTTCCAAACACTTTTTCCCTTGTTTTGGACTCTAACTTGCATGATTTGAATGAAACTAACCCGGACTGACGCTGTTTTCAGCAGAACTACCATGATGTTGTTTTATGTGTAGAAAAGAAAAGTTCTCGGAATGTCCTGGAAATCAACGGAGGCACTTTTTGGAATTTATAAGAAATACTGGGCGAAAGAAATACACCAGGGGCCCCAGGGCTTGTCCACGAGACAGGGGCGCCTGTGGCGCCCCCCTATCTCATGGGCCCCCTGGACCTCCTCCGACCTCAACTCCAACTCCATATATTCCGTCTCGGGGAGAAAAATATCAGAGAGAAAGTTTCATCGCGTTTGACAACACGGAGCCGCCGCCAAGCCCTAATCTCTCTCGGGAGGGCTGATCTGGAGTCCGTTCGGGGCTCCGAAGAGGGGGATTCGTCGCCGTCGTCATCATCAACCATCCTCCATCACCAATTTCATAATGCTCACCGCCGTGCATGAGTAATTCCATCGTAGGCTTGCTGGACGGTGATGGGTTGGATGAGATTCACCATGTAATCAAGTTAGTTTTGTTAGGGTTTGATCCCTAGTATCCACTATGTTCGAGATTGATGTTGCTATGACTTTGCTATGCTTAATGCTTGTCACTAGGGCCCGAGTGCCATGATTTCAGATCTGAACCTATTATGTTTTCATGAATATATGTGTGTTCTTGATCCTATCTTGCAAGTCTATAGTCACCTATTATGTGTTATGATCCGACAACCCCGAAGTGACAATAATCGGGATACTTCTCGGTGATGACCGTAGTTTGAGGAGTTCATGTATTCACTATGTGCTGATGCTTTGTTCCAGTTCTCTATTAAAAGGAGGCCTTAATATCCCTTAGTTTCCGTAAGGACCCCGCTGCCACGGGAGGGTAGGACAAAAGATGCCATGCAAGTTCTTTTCCATAAGCACGTATGACTATTTACGGAATACATGCCTACATTACATTGATGAATTGGAGCTAGTTCTATATCACCCTATGTTATAACTATTGCATGAGAAATCGCATCCGGCATAATTATCCATCACTGATCCATTGCCTACGAGCTTTTCATATATTGTTCTTCGCTTATTTACTTTTCCGTTTCTACTGTTACAACTACTACAAAAACCCAAAAACATTTTATCTTTAGTTTTGCTACCGTTACCTTTATTATCATACCACTTTTGCTACTAAACATTTTGCTGCAGATACTAAGTTATCCAGGTGTGGTTGAATTGACAACTCAACTGCTAATACTCAAGAATATTCTTTGGCTCCCCTTGTGTCGAACAAATAAATTTGGGTTGAATACTCTACCCTCGAAAGCTGTTGCGATCCCCTATACTTGTGGGTTATCAATGGACCAAGCAGGCCCATAGATGGAAAGCATCGATATCGTTGATAACCGCTTAAGTGGGTGCGAGAGGACAACCACCACCGCTTTGCATGTGGGCCAAACATATATATGTTGAATACCCAAAATGCACAACTTTGATGTGCCACATGCCTCAAAAACCGTAAACCATGCACCCACACAGAGCGAGGTTCATCAAGCGTACTACATATGACAGTCCCCTTCCCCACTCTTCACCACATACTATATGCTCCTGCCGTAATATATGTACAACCCAAAAGAATCTTCATCGATGGTGAAATTAATTAACCTCTCCTGATATAGGTCAAAGTGATGCATGCATGCATCGATGATGGCCTCGTGGGCCCACAGATGGAAGCGTCACACGTGAGTGTCCTAGCTAGGATATGCATGTGGCCCAAAAAGGTGCTGTGTGATGTTTGAGTAGCCAATTTCACAATTTTTATGTGGCACGTGCCTCTGAAACCAAAAAGTCCCGACACTGAGTGAGGTGTACTTGTTCACGGACGCGTACATATAGTATATATGCTAGTCCCCTCCCACCTCTTCGACGCGTACTATATACCACCATAACACAAACAAAAAAGATTCTACCTTGCTGGTAAAATTAACGTCACTGCCGGCTGTTCATCAAAGTGATGGACAACGACCTCGCGGGTCCACAGAAAGCATCACACGCGAGTATCGAGTGTCGTGTAGGACAACCATCGACTGCATGTGGCCAAAACATGTATGTATGAAAGGGTTGTGTAATGTTTTAAATAACGATTTCACGACTCTGATGTGGCACCGGCCTGCCTAACAAAATGGCCAACCCACATGGTGGCTCACAGATCGTAGTGTACTGCGAGCCACCCGCCACCCCCAGACGCACACACCCACACACGCACCGTGAATCCATCGCATCTACGATGCATGTTAAGTTAATTATCCCATGGTGAACATATATGTTACCAAAGGAGGGACATTTTAATATCAAAAAAATCACAAAGATCATTAAGACGTTTTAGTACATTAATTGATTGATTTTCTACGGGTATAATGTGAAAAAAAATCAAATTTGAGCTACATGCACACGTGACAGTGCACCTAAATGGATTGCAACAACACATGTGTGTCACTGGGTGCATGTTTACTCCCCGTGCAACAAATTTCAAACATTGAGACGTTTTAGTACATTAATTGATTGATTTTCTACGGGTATAATGTGAAAAAAATCAAATTTGAGCTACATGCACACGTGACAGTGCACCTAAATGGATTGCAACAACACATGTGTGTCACTGGGTGCATGTTTACTCCCCGTGCAACAAATTTCAAACATTGAGAATCTTGATTTTTAAATTCTAGTACATCCAAAACTTATTGGAAGTTCATGAAACTTATAGTGTTGTCATATGGACACCAATACAAAGTGGCATTGTACTTTTTTTGTGAAATTTGAGACCAGTTTTGATGTAATCTTTATCTAATTACAGACGGGAGATTATTAATAATTGGAAACCAATATCCCAAACGGATTATTTATTCGAACCGTGAGCGTTAGACCAACAACGGATATGTGCCATGCTTCAGTTAAGCAATAAAGCAGCAGCATTACTCATCCAAATAGAAAAACAATATACGTGCCACCGCGCGACCTGTGTGCCGTGCGAGCAGCAGTGAGTTGACGGGACGCATGCGAGCAGTCCGCCGCGCAAGCAGATGGGGAGGCGTGCGTACAGGTGTGTGAATTGACTGAGGCATGCTCGCTGCGCAGTGTCATCGGGAGGCGTGCGAGTAGCTATGTGAAACTTTGGTAGGCATGCCAGCAGTCTGATGCACAGGCTCATCGGGAGGCGAGCCATTGGTTTGACCGCTGCCCGCCTCTCTCCCACAACTCCCACTACTCCATATTAATGGTGCGCCCGAGCGGCTGCACCCCCCATCCTCGCCACACACACAATCCTCTCTCTCCGCTTGCATCCTCGACGCCGTTCTCAGTCCTCAAAGCCGTCAGTGTATGAGGATGCCGCCGAAGCGCCCCATCGGAGGGAGTGGCGACGCCGGGGCTGCTAAAGCACCAGAGCACGGCGTGGAGATGGAGACAGAGGTTGTCGTCACCGCCGGCGAGTTATCGCTGCACCCTGACATCGTCGACGGCGTCGAGCTTCCACAGCCGGAGGTGGAGTTCCACACCGACTCCGATGACCACTCCGGCGACGACTCTGATGACGACTCCGACGTCGACGGACAGCTGGTTAGTCATCTATACCCATTTATGTGTCAAATAGATCATAGGGTTTCTCTGGTTACTCCTGCCTCCCCCTTTTTGGAATAGAAATCATATGGTTATGTTCTCCCAAACCATGAAATCTGAGTAAGTTTCGTTAGATCCGTGTAGTGTATTGATTGTTCAAACGGTACAGGTGATAAGTGATTAGTTGTTTCATCTATGCAAATGTTTTCTGCTAGTAATCCGACTAGGGTTAGTGTTCGTGCTAATAATTCCTAGCCAGGACTTGACAATTGATTTTGAATGACCTACATATGTTTGTGCCATTATTTTCTTCAAGATTGGTCTGTACATAGACGATTGTGCTTAAAAATCGAACCATAATCTCTAGATATGTATAAATAAATAGCCATAAATTCCTAATCCTACTTCACGACATGTAATCATTGATTTGATGCCAGATTTGTTTTACTATTTGTATAGGTGTTGTCTGATGATGTGGACAGCAAGGATGAAGATGGCCAGAGGAGGTACAAGAGGCAAATCCTTTGGGAGCTTTATGCGGGAATGCATAACAGGTGTACTAGGACCTGGAACGACGGATATGGATGCCCATTTTGCAACCAGAAGCTTCATGACGCGTATCTAAGTGTTCTGGTGCATGCAAGAGGACGAGCTGTTGGCTCCTTCAAGCATAAGTATTCTCGCAGGGTGGCGCACGACGCGTACGCCGAGTACCTGAAGAAGCTTGAAGATCGTGCCGGCATGTGAGATGAGATGTGGGATGGATCGAACTATGTACGCTTGAGTATGCTTAATGACGGTTGAACTATGTACTTATGGTTTAACTATGCTTATGTACGTGTATGCTTATTATCTATGCCTGAGTATGTTAAATATTTGGTCAAAATTTGGTAAAAATTACAAAGGGGGACCAATAAACCAGGACGGAGGTAGTACGTCAATCACACACGGTTCCCAAAATTGGAACCGTGTGCAATGACTTTCATTTTGCTGTTATATTAATCACAAACGGTTCGCTCTAGCAAACCGTCGCCCCCAAAATTCTTTGTGAGACAGAAAACCCTCGCCACCCAATTCAAAAAATAAAAAATAAAACCCTCACCATCCCCACGTCACAAAAACCCTCACCCCGCCCGTCACCCCCTCCGGTACGGTCCCCATTCACACCTGCACAAGCTCCTCCGCGTCTATGCTATGGCACCGCCTATCGCGGCGGTAAACACTTAGCTCGACGCCTGCCACCGCTGCCAGGCTGCCGGCAAAGCCCACCGCATTTTGCCACTTCCGCTTGCCGCCGCCTATCGCCATCGATTTTCTCGACGCTGCTCATGGTCGACCCAGCTCCGCTCGGTTGTGGAATCTGCCGTACTAAGGGTTCTTTCTCATGGATACAAGGTGACTAATTTTAATGAGATATTATCTCATATCTTATCCCAGTTCATCTGCCTCCTTTAATCACCCGGCGGAAATCGCCGTGAATTCCTTTTTTATTCGAACTGATTTGAGGGTTTTCTTTCATTCATAGAATGTACAGTGCACCGACACTTCAGGACTTTGCGACCTCCGCCAGAGATGTTCAATCTCACCCTAAATCGGTTGGCATGGCCTACTTTCCTAAACATATTCTAAATATTGCTACATTTGGATAAAAGGTGCCACATGCACCATATACGTCAAAGGGGAATTTTCCCCTCTTCTTTCTATATTAGGAAAATTAATGATGTATTGTTCTTTTGGTTACTCTCATATTTCCATGACATCATGTTTACCCTATCTGTTTAATTATAGATTTTTGTCCTTCGATTTCAATTGTTGTACAGTTCTTTCAATTTGGGCCCATATTTGCATGTTACGATATTTTCTTTAACAATCCTACCATTTCCTGCAGCACATCCCTTGCTATGCAATAGATTATGTAGTGCACAATTTTTCCCTTTACATGGATCAAGGCTCCACGGATGTCATACTGCACACGAACCATGGATTTACAATCGTTGGTACTGTAAGACTTGATGAACGTGGTGACTCCTATTTTGGCACTGGCTTTTGGAAAGAAATTGCAAAGTTTTATGTCTTGAAAAGTCGGCACTAAAATTGCACTGCACATAAAAGGGCCTGGTCATGAGATATATGCTAACTTCCCTGACAAAATCATGTGTCCACACTTTGTTCGAAGTAAGTTTTCTTTTCAACTATCTGCATGTTGACTTACCAAGCAATGTCAAATGAATTGTGTAGTATTTAAGCAACCAATTTTTATTCCCTTTTCTTACTATATTCCTACCTAATAACTTCTAGTTACCAATACAATTTTCTATTTCTCTGTTTTAACTAAATATTCCCTGTACTCCCATTTCTATCAGAAAGCGCCGCTGACAAGGAGACTCCAGAGGTGGAGAACGGGGTTGCCAATAAGCGGAGGCGTGGCGAGCTAGAACCGCAAGCGACTCCATCAGGCCTAGACTTCATCAGCAGCCTCCCCGATGATATGTTGAGAGTCATCATCTCCCTCCTCCCAATCAAATATGGGGCACGGACAACCGTCCTTTCCCGGCGGTGGCGCCCCCTATGGAACTCCAGCCCTCTCGACCTCATCGACACCCACGAGCTCTGCCATGGCTATCGCAAAAGCTTGGATGCATTCTCCAAGATCCTCGGCAGTCACCTTGTCCCAACCAAAGGCCTTAGAATGGGCAAGTTCTGTTCCAACGGCAAGGACTGAGCCAAGCTTGGCGACTGGTTCCGATCCCCCGCCCTAGATCAGCTCGAGGAGCTCACTTTTGATGATGGGCATATGCAGTCGCTGCCAACGTCCGCACTCCGCCTCGTGCCCACGCTGCGTCGCCAAGTTCAGGAACTGCCATCCCCCCTTAATGACGCGTCCGCTCTTATTCTACCACGACTGAAGCACCTCGAGCTCGTCGTCGTCTGCCTCTCAAACAGTGACATGGATCGCCTGCTCCGTGGCTGTACTGCACTCGAGTACCTTCGTCTTCAGGCGATCATGTTGGAAATATGCCCTAGAGGCAATAATAAAATGGTTATTATTATATTTCCTTGTTCATGATAATTGTCTATTGTTCATGCTATAATTGTATTAACTGGAAACCGTAATACATGTGTGAATACATAGACCACAACATGTCCCTAGTGAGCCTCTAGTTGACTAGCTCGTTGATCAATAGATGGTTATGGTTTCCTGACCATGGACATTGGATGTCATTGATAATGGGATCACATCATTAGGAGAATGATGTGATGGACAAGACCCAATCCTAAGCATAGCACAAGATCGTGTAGTTCGTTTGCTAAAAGCTTTTCTAATGTCAAGTATCATTTCATTAGACCATGAGATTGTGCAACTCCGGATACCGTAGGAATGCTTTGGGTGTGCCAAGCGTCCTGGCAACGTAATCGGGTGGCTATAAAGTTGCACTCACGGGTATCTCCGAAAGTGTCTGTTGGGTTGGCACGAATCGAGACTGGGATTTGTCACTCCGTGTGACGGAGAGGTATCTCTGGGCCCACTCGGTAATGCATCATCATAATGAGCTCAATGTGACTAAGTAGTTACTTGTCGCGACCAGACCCGAATGGATCTAGCGCTCTGTGCTCAGTGTCATCCCTGGATCGATGTCTGACACCACACAAGATTTGAAGGATTTATAGCGAGTAGCAATCACACACTTATTACATCGTTGTCCACAAGGGAACTTAATACAATAATATGGCTTAAGGCCATCTAATAATAACAGCGGAAGGCTTGGAAAACGAAAGTGACTCCATCAACTCCAACGGCATCACCGAGTATAGAACCACAACCTAACACCTTACTGTCAGTTCTAAAAGTCTGCAACATGAAAAGTTGCAGCCCAAACGGGTCAAGACATGGAATATCTTTGGCAATGTAACACATAGAGAGCAATGAAGCATCAAGCCTATACTACATGCATATTTGGCTGGTGGTAAGGCTCTCTGATTTACATTTTGCATAAAGCTGATTTTTCCCTACATCAAAGGAATAATTTTATTTAACTATCATGGTGGTTGTTAAACATTGAGAATGGTTGACAGCATCCTCAATCCCAATTAAAAGTACTCATTAAAACCCAATAACTTTATTATTAGAAGTAACATGTTGAGATTCACATGATATTCAAGTACTAGATACTCAAAACGTCCATAACCGGGGACACGGCTCATCATGATTAGTTTTACACTCTGCAGAGGTTTAGCACTTTTCCCCACAAGACTCGATCGCCTCCGCTTGGTTCTTGCACTACATGGTGTTTGAGAAGCGGATGACCGAGACATAGTCTTTCGTGCGCTAGCACCTTACATGTGGGTAGACCGTACCAACCTACATCCCCTACATCAGCTAGCCTACCCGTAAGAGTTCGCACAACTTAGTCAACTACGCCAGAGCCCATAATTGGCTTGTGGCTGCACACGTAAGCTTCTAGTTTGAATAATCTTATGATCCCTTAGAGCCTGGGTGGCGGTCCGAAGAAATACAGGCAAGTCCTGATAGAAACCAGGTGCCTCAATCCACCCAGATGTGTGTTTAGGTTGCCACCTTAGATAAACCATTAATTAACAATCTCACATCTGTCATGGATATTCACTCACCCAATCCACGTCTACTAGCATAGCATGGTATAATCAAGCAAACGTAGAAGTAACTCCCAAGGTTTCATAAGTAAAACAGGTAATAGGTACTACCTCAATCTACTTCCCAAACCCACAATTTAATTAGATCCTAATCATGCAAGTGTTTGAGGGTTTGATCTAATGCATAAAAAGCTGGGTAGTAGAAAAGGTATGATCAAAGTGTTACTTGCCTTGCCGATGATCCATGAGTCCTAGAGATTCAAGTAACAAGCGGCGCACTCCGGTGATCTAACGCAGACAAACAACAAGCATACAATAATTACTCATATAATGCACAGGGAAAACTCTAATAAAAGATCTAACCAGATAGTTCAACTTAAGAACCCTGGTTGCAAAAGAATCGAATCAAATAAAGCATCGAAAGTCGGAACTCGAGAGAGAACGACTCAGTTTAACAAATCTGAAATTAAGTCAAAATTTCACAGTAGCAAAACTCTGTGAAAGTAGGTTAGTCCGAACGGCGGTTTCGTTACGAAACTCCAGGCGCTTGAATCACCTGATTCCGATAAACGAGCAAGAAATAAAACAGATTTGAAAATCAGATCAGAAATCGAATCTGTAAATTAACGAATTAAATCCGATTTAAAAGAAAACGACGAACGGATTAAATAACGGACGTTCGTTAACAGAACGAATCCAACGAACACGTTCATTGAAACGAACGGGTCGGTGAACGTTCGTTAACTAAGAAAACCAAAAAAAATAAAACCAATCTAGGTTTTAAAAAAAACCGAACTTTGCAAAAAAAACCAGACCGGGTTTTCTAGGGAAAACCGGATCGGATCGGGTCGGCGCGAGGGGCTACCTCCGGCGGTCACCGGCGAGGCTCCGGCGGGGTCTCCGGCGGGTCGGGCGGGGTCGGCGAGGGCTCGGGCGACGGCGGCGTGCTCCGGCGACGAGGGGCGACAGCGGCGTTCGGGCGGTGGCGGCCAGCTCGGTCGGGCTCGGGTGAGGGCGGCCATGAGGTGAGGAGAGAGGGGGGCCGGGTTAAATAGGAGGGGGGCTCGGTTGCGTGGGAGGGAGGGCAAGGGAGCGCTGGTCAGGCGGGACTCGGCGGGCGGCTGCCGTCTTGTGGGAGTCCGCGCTTCGGGCGCGAGGAGAGGAGGGAGGTGGGCGAGGCGCTGGGCACAGGGCTGGCTGGCTGGCCAGTGGGCCTCGGTCCAGGGGGGGGCGCGAATATTTTTTTTTAAATAAAATTAAACCAAAACGAATTAAAAAAAATACCAAATGAATTCAAAATTAAATAAAACAAATTTTCTCCGACTCCTAAAATGAGTCTAACAAAATGAACTTTAAAAAAAAACTGCAACATGCATAAAAATTTTAAAATGCTCATTTTTGCCTAAGCAAAATAAATCTTTCGAAAACCAAATTTGATTTATTTATAATATCTTCATTTTTCCTAAATATTGGGAAAGTCATATTATTCCCTCTCTTGAGATTTTATAGGAAAAACTTTATGAAGATAATTTTAAATAAATCCAAATGATCCTATTTCCAAAATTTGAGAAATCCCAAATATGAAAATAATGAAACTTCCAACTCTCTCCGAGGGTCCTTGAGTTGCGTGAAATTTTCTAGGATCGGAAAAATGCGAGAAAATATGATATGCATGATGACCTAATGTATAACATTCCAAATTGAAAATTTGGGATGTTACATTACTCATGGGGTCATGCATTACGGAACGAGTAAAGTGACTTGCCGGTAACGAGATTGAACAAGGTATTGAGATACCGATGATCGAATCTCGAGCAAGTAACGTACCGATTGACAAAGGGAATTGTATACGGGATTGCTTGAATCCTTGACATCGTGGTTCATCCGATGAGATCATCGTGGAACATGTGGGAGCCAACATGGGTATCCAGATCCCGCTATTGGTTATTGGCCAGAGAGCTTCTCGGTCATGTCTGCATGATTCCCGAACCCGTAGGGTCTACACACTTAAGGTTCGGTGACGCTTGAGTTGTTATGGGAATTAGTGTGCAGTTACCGAATGTTGTTCGAGTCCCTACCGAGATCCCGGACGTCATGAGGAGTTCGGAGCAGTCGGAGGTAAAGATATATATATATATATATATATATATATATATATATATATATATATATATATATATATATATATATATATATGGAAGTCCTATTTTGGCCACCGGAAAATGTTCGGGATTTTTCGGTATTGTACCGAAGGTTCTCGAGTGGGGCCCACCTGCATGGGGGACCCACATGAACGTGGGTAGTGGGGGCAAGGCCCCACACCCCTGGTCAAGGCGCACCAAGATCCCCCCTTAGAAGGAATAAGATCATATCCCGAAGGGATAAGATCAAGATCCCTAAAAAAGGGGATAACAATCGGTGGGGAAGGAAATGATGGGATTTCTTTCCTCCCACCTTTGCCAACGCCCCAATGGACTTGAAGGGCAAGAAACCAGCCCCCTCCACCCCTATATATAGTGGGGAGGCGCATGGGAGCTTCACCCTTCCCCTGGCGCAGGCCTCTCCCTCCCCAACACCTCCGTAGTAGTAGTAGTGCTTGGCGAAGCTCTGCCGGAGAACTGCAAGCTCCACTACCATGCCGTCGTGCTGCCGGAGCTCTCCCTCAACTTATCCTCCCCCCTTGTTGGATAAGAAGGAGGAGACGTCCCCGGGCTGTACGTGTGTTGAACGCGGAGGCACCGTTGTTCGGTGCTTAGATCGGATTCGGCCGTGATCTGAATCGCTTAGTGAACGACTCCACCAGCCGCGTTCTTGCAACGCTTCCGCATCGTGATCTTCAAGGGTATGAAGATGCACTCCCCTCTCTCTCGTTTCTAGTTACTCCATAGATTGATCTTGGTGATGCGTAGAAAATTTTGAATTTCTGCTACGTTCCCCAACAGTGGTATCAGAGCTAGGTCTATTGCGTAGATTCTATGCACGAGTAGAACACAAGTAGTTGTGGGCGTTGGTTTGTTCAATTTGCTTACCGTTACTAGTCCTATCTTGATTCGGCGGCATCGTGGGATGAGGCGGCCCGGACCGACCTTACACGTACGCTTATGTGAGACAGGTTCCACCGACTGACATGCACTTGTTGCATAAAGGTGGCTAGCGGGTGCCAGTCTCTCCCACTTTAGTCGGATCGGATTCAATGAAAATGGTCCATATGAAGGGTAAATAGCAATTGGCATATCACCATTGTGGCTTTTGCGTAGGTAAGAAACGTTCTTGCTAGAAACCCATAGCAGCCACGTAAAACATGCAACAACAATTAGAGGACGTCTAACTTGTTTTTGCAGGGTATGCTATGTGATGTGATATGGCCAAAAGAATGTGATGAATGATATATGTGATGTATGAGATTGATCATGTTCTTGTAATAGGAATCACGACTTGCATGTCAATCAGTATGACAACCGGCAGGAGCCATAGGAGTTGTCTTAATTTATTGTATGACCTGCGTGTCATTGAAAACGCCATGTAATTACTTTACTTTATTGCTAAACCGTTAGCCATAGTAGTAGAAGTAATAGTTGGCGAGACAACTTCATGAAGACACGATGATGGAGATCATGGTGTCATGCCGGTGTGACGAAGGTGATCATGTCGTGCCTCAAGATGGAGATCAAAGGCGCAAGATGATATTGGCCATATAATGTCACTTTATGATTTGCATGTGATGTTTGTCATGTTTACATCTTATTTTCTTATAACGACGGTAGCATAAATAAGATGATCCCTCATTAAAATTTCAAGAAAGTGTTCCCCCTAACTGCGTACCGCTATGCGAAGTTCGTTGTTTCGAAGCACCACGTGATGATCGCGTGTGATAGATTCTAACATTCACATACAACGGGTGTAAGCCAGATTTACACACGCAAAACACTTAGGTTGACTTGACGAGCCTAGCATGTACAGACATGGCCTCGGAACACAAGAGACCGAAAGGTCGAACATGAGTCGTATAGTAGATATGATCAACATGGAGATATTCACCGATGATGACTAGTCCGTCTCACGTGATGATCGGACACAACCTAGTTGACTCGGATCATGTATCACTTAGATGACTAGAGGGATGTCTATTTGAGTGGGAGTTCATTAGATGAACTTAATTATCATGAACATAGTCAAAAGGACTTTGCAAATTATGTCGTAGCTTGCGCTTTAGTTCTACTATTTAAGATATGTTCCTAGAGAAAATTTTAGTTGAAAGTTGATAGTAGCAATTATGCGGACTGGGTCCGTATACTGAGGATTGTCCTCATTGCTGCACGAAAGGCTGATGTCCTTAATGCACCGCTCGGTGTGCTGAACCTCGAGCGTCGTTTGTGGATGTTGCGAACATTTGACATACACGTTTTGATGAATATGTGATAGTTCAGTGCGTAATGTTAAACGGTTTAGAATTGAGGCAGCGAAGACATTTTTTGAAACGTCGCAGAACATATGAGATGTTCCAAGAGCTGAAATTAGGATTTCAGGCTCGTGCCCACGTCAAGAGGTATGAAACCTCCGACAAGTTTCTTAACCTGCAAACTAAGGGAGAAAAGCTCAATCATTGAGCATGTGCTCGATTGTCTCGAGTACTACAATCACTTGAATTGAGTGGGAGTTAATCTTCCGGATGAGATAGTGATGGTTCTCCATAGTCACTTTGCCACCAAGCTATTAGAGCTTCGTGATGAACTATAACATATCAGGGATAGACATGATGATCCTTGAGCAATTCGCGATGTTTGACACCGCGAAAGTAGAAATCGAGTGGGAGCATCAATTGTTGATGGTTAGTAAAACCACTAGTTTTAAGAAGGCAAGGGCAAGAAGGGATACTTCATGAGACGACAAATCAGTTGCTGCTCTAGTGAATAAACCTAGGGTTGAACCCAAACTCGAGACTAAGTGCTTCTGTAATGAGGGAACGGTCACTGAAGCAGAACTACCCTAGATACTTGGTAGATGAGAAGGCTGGCAAGGTTGACAGAAGTATATTGGATATACATTGTATTAAATGTGTACTTTACTAGTACTCCTAGTAGCACCAGGGTATTAAGATACTGGTTCGGTTGCTAAGTGTTAGTAACTCGAAATAAAAGAGCTACGGGGTAAACGGAGACTAGCTAAAGGTGAGATGACGATGTGTGTTGGAAGTGTTTCCAAGGTTGATGTGATCAAGCATCGCCTGCTCCCTCAGATTGGTGTTAAACCTAAATAATTGTTATTTGGTGTTTGCGTTGAGCATAAACATGATTGGATTATGTTTATCGCAATACAGTTATTCATTTAAGGAGAATAATGGTTACTGTGTTTATTTGAATAATACCTTCAACGGTCTTGCACCTAAAATGAATGGTTTATTGAATCTCGATCGTAGTGATACACATGTTCGTGCCAAAAGATATAAGATAGTAATGATAGTACCACATACTTGTGTAATCGCCACTTAAGTCATATTGGTATAAAACGCATGAAGAAGCTCCATATTGATGGATCTTTGGACTCACTCGTTTTTGAAAAGATTGAGACATGCGAACCATGTCTATTGGTATATACGCATGAAGAAACTCCATGCAGATGGATCGTTTGGACTCACTTGTTTTTGAATCACTTGAGACATGCAAATCATACCACATGGGCAAGATGACTGAAAGGCCTCGTTTTAGTGAGATGGAACAAGAGAGCAACTTGTTGGAAGTAATACATTTGATGTGTGCAATCCAATGAGTGATGAGGCACTTGATGAATATCGTTATGCTCTTACTTCATAGATGATTTGAGTAGATTCTTAGTATATTTACTTGATGAAACACAAATCTGAATTATTGAAAGGTTCAAGTAATTTCAGAGTGAAGTTGAAGATCGTCGTGACAAGAGGATAAAATGTCTATGATATGATCATAGAGATAAATATCGAAGTTACGAGTTTGGCACACAATTAAGACATTGTGGAAATTGTTTCACAACTAATACCGCCTGGAACACCATAGTGTGATGGTGTGTCCGAACATCGTAGCTGCACCCTATTGGATATGGTGCATACCATGATGTCTCTTATCGAATTAACACTATCGTTTATGGGTTAGCAGTAGACACAACCGCATTCACTTTAATAGGGCACCACACAATTCCATTAAGATGACACCGTATGAACTATGGTTTAGAGAAACCTAAGCTGTCATTTCTTATAAAGTTTGGGGCCGTGACGCTTATGTGAAAAAGTTTCAGGCTGATAAGCTCGAACCCAAAGCGGATAAATGCATCTTCATAGGACACCAAAAATAGTTGGGTATACCTCCTGTCTCAGATCCGGAAGCAAAAGGGATTGTTTCTAGAATCGGGTCCTTTCTCGAGGAAAAGTTTCTCTCAAAAGAATTGAGTGGGAGGATGGTGGAGACTTGATGAGGTTATTGAACCGTCACTTCAACTAGTGTGTAGCAGGGCACAAGAAGTTGTTCTTGTGGCGCCTACACCAGTTGAAGTGGAAGCTGATGATAGTGATCATGAAACTTGGATCAAGTCACTACCAAACCTCGTGGAGTCGACAAGGACGCCAGCATCGCCGAGTGGTACGGTAATCCTATCTTGAAGGTCATGTTGCTAGACAACAATGAACCTACGAGCTATGGAGAAGCGATGGTGGGCCCGGATTCCGACGAATGGCTCGAGGCCATAAAATCCGAGAGAGGATCCATGTACGAAACCAAAGTATAGACTTTGGAAGAACTACTTGATGGTCGTAAGGCTGTTGGGTACAGATGGATTTTAAAAGGAAGACGGAAAATGATGGTAAGTATCACCATTAAGAAAGCTCGACTTGTCATTAAGATGTTTTCCGACAAGTTCAAGGAGTTGACTATGATGAGACTTTCCCACTTGTAGCGATGCTAAGAGTCTGTTGAAATTATATTAGCAGTTCCTGCATTATTTATGAAATCTTGCAGATAGGATGTCAAAACATTGTTTCCTCAACGATTTTCTTGAGGAAAGGTTGTATGTGATAAAACCGTAAGGTTTTGTCAATCCTAAAAGATGCTAACAAGTATGCAAAGCTCCAGCAATCCTTCTAAGGACTGGAGTAAGCATCTCGGAGTTGGAATATATGCTTTGATGAGATGATCAAAGATTTTGGGTTTATACGAAGTTTATTGGAAACTTGTATTTCCAAAAAAGTGAGTGGGAGCACTATAGCATTTCTGATGACATGTTGTTGACATATTGTTGATCGGAAATGATGTAGAATTTCTGGAAAGCATATAGGGTTATTTGAAAAGTGTTTTTCAATGGAAAACCTGGATTAAGATACTTGAACATTGAGCATCAAGATCTATAAGGATAGATCAAAAATCGCTTGATAGTACTTTCAAATGAATACGCACTGTGACAAGATTTTGAAGGAGTTCAAAATAGATCGGCAAAGAAGGAGTTCTTGGCTATGTTATAAGGTGTGAGTATTGAGTAAGACTCAAGACCTGACCACGGCTGAAGAGAGAGAAAGGACGAAGGTCGTCCCCTATGCTTTAGACGTAGGCTCTACAGTATGCTATGTTGTGTACTGCACCTGAAGTGTGCCTTGCCATGAGTCAGTCAAGGGGTACAAGAGTGATCAGCGGTCAAAGTTATCCTTACAGACTAGTGGACTAAGGAATTTTTCTCGATTATGGAGGTGGTAAAATAGTTCGTCGTAAAGGGTTACGTCGATGCAAACTTTGACACTAATCTGGATGACTCTGAATAGTAAACCGAATTCATATAGTAGAACAGTTATTTGGAATAGTTCCAAATAGTGCGTGGTAGCTACATCTACAAGATGACGTAGAGATTTGTAAAGCACACATGGATCTGAAAAGTTCAGACCCATTGACTAATAACCTCTCTCACAAGCGAGATATGATCAAACCCCATGGGTGTTGGATTCATTACGATCACATATTGATGTGAACTAGATTATTGACTCTAGTGCAAGTGGGAGGCTGTTGGAAATATGCCCTAGAGGCAATAATAAAATGGTTATTATTATATTTCCTTGTTCATGATAATTGTCTATTGTTCATGCTATAATTGTATTAACTGGAAAACATAATACATGTGTGAATACATAGACCACAACATGTCCCTAGTGAGCCTCTAGTTGACTAGCTCGTTGATCAATAGATGGTTATGGTTTCCTAACCATGGACACTGGATGTCATTGATAACGGGATCACATCATTAGGAGAATGATGTGATGGACAAGACCCAATCCTAAGCATAGCACAAGATCGTGTGGTTCGTTTGCTAAAAGCTTTTCTAATGTCAAGTATCATTTCCTTAGACCATGAGATTGTGCAACTCCCGGATACCGTAGGAATGCTTTGGGTGTGCCAAACGTCACAACGTAACTGGGTGGCTATAAAGGTGCACTACGGGTATCTCCGAAAGTGTCTGTTGGGTTGGCACGAATCGAGACTGGGATTTGTCACTCCGTGTGACGGAGAGGTATCTCTGGGCCCACTCGGTAATGCATCATCATAATGAGCTCAATGTGACTAAGTAGTTAGTCATGGGATCATGCATTACGGAACGAGTAAAGTGACTTGCCGGTAACGAGATTGAACGAGGTATTGGGATACCGACGATCGAATCTCGGGCAAGTAACGTACCGATTGACAAGGGAATTGTATACGGGATTGCTTGAATCCTTGACATCGTGGTTCATCCGATGGGATCATCATGGAACATGTGGGAGCCAACATGGGTATCCAGATCCCGCTGTTGGTTATTGGCCAGAGAGCTATCTCGGTCATGTCTGCATGATTCCCGAACCCGTAGGGTCTACACACTTAAGGTTCAGTGACGCTAGAGTTGTTATGGGAATTAGTGTGCAATTACCGAATGTTGTTCGGAGTCCCGGATGAGATCCCGGACGTCACGAGGAGTTCCGGAATGGTTCGGAGGTAAAGATTTATATATGGGAAGTCCTATTTTGGCCAACGGAAAATGTTCGGATTTTTGGTATTGTACCGGAAGGTTCTAGAAGGTTCGGAGTGGGGTCCACCTGCATGGGGGGACCCACATTAACGTGGGTAGTGGGGGCAAGGCCCCACACCCCTGGTCAAGGCGCACCAAGATCCCCCCTTAGAAGGAATAAGATCATATCCCGAAGGGATAAGATCAAGATTCCTAAAAGAAGGGGGAAAACAATCGGTGGGGAAGGAAATGATGGGATTTCTTTCCTCCCACCTTTGCCAACGCCCCAATGGACTTGGAGGGCAAGAAACCAGCCCCCTCCACCCCTATATATAGTGGGGAGGCGCATGGGAGCTTCACCCTTCCCCTGGCGCAGCCCTCTCCCTCCCCAACACCTCCTCCGTAGTAGTAGTGCTTGGCGAAGCTCTGCCGGAGAACTGCAAGCTCCACCACCACGCCGTCGTGCTGCCGGAGCTCTCCCTCAACTTCTCCTCCCCCCTTGTTGGATCAATAAGGAGGAGACGTCCTTGGGCTGTACGTGTGTTTGTCGCGACCAAACCCGAATGGATCTAGCGCTCACGTGCTCGGTGTCATCCACGGATCGATGTCTTGACACCACACAAGATTTCAAGGATTTATAGCGAGTAGCAATCACACACTTATTACATCGTTGTCCACAAGGGAACTTAATACAATAATATGGCTTAAGGCCATCGAATAATAACAGCGGAAGGCTTGGAAAACGAGTGAGTCCATCAATTCCAACGGCATCACTGAGTATAGAACCACAACCTAACATCTTACTCGTCGTCTGAAAAGTCTGCAACATGAAAAGTTGCAGCCCAAACGGGTCAAGACATGGAATATGCGGCAATGTAACACATAGAGAACAATGAAGCAATAAGCCTACACTACATGCATATTTGGTTGGTGGTAAGGCTCTCTGGTTACATTTTGCATAAAGCTGATTTTTCCCTACATCAAAGGAATAATTTTATTTAACTATCATGGTGGTTGATAAACATTGAGAATGGTTGACATCATCCTCAATCCCAATTAAAAGTACTCATTAAAAACCCAATAACTTTATTATTAGAAGTAACATGTTGAGATTCACATGATATTCAAGTACTAGATACTCAAAACGTCCATAACCGGGGACACGGCTAATCATGATTAGTTTTTACACTCTGCAGAGGTTTAGCACTTTTCCCCACAAGACTCGATCGCCTCCGCTTGGTTCTCGCACTACATGGTGTTTGAGAAACGGATGACCGAGACATAGTCTTTCGAAGCGCTTAGCACCTTACATGTGGGTAGACCGTACCAACCTACATCCCCTACATCAGCTAGCCTACCCGTAAGAGTTCGCACAACTTAGTCAACTACGCCAGAGCCCATAATTGGCTTGTGGCTGCACACGGAAGTTTCTAGTTTGAAAAATCTCATGATCCCTTAGAGCACAGGTGGCGGTCCAAGAAATACGAGGCAAATCTCGATAGAAACCAGGTGCCTCAATCCACCCAGATGTGTGTTTAAGTTGCCACCTTAGATAAACCATTAATTAACAATCTCACATCTGTCATGGATATTCACTCACCCAATCCACGTCTACTAGCATAGCATGGCATAATCAAGCAAACGTAGAAGTAACTCCCAAGGTTTCATAAGTAAAACAGTAATAGGTACTACCTCAATCTACTTCCCATCCCACAATTTAATTAGATCCTAAACATGCAAGTGTTTGAGGGTTTGATCTAATGCAATAAAACTGGGTAGTAGAAAAGGCATGATCAAAGTGTTACTTGCCTTGCTGATGATCCGCGAGTCCTAGAGATTCGAAGTAACAAGCGGCGCACTCCGGGTGATCTAACGCAGACAAACAACAAGCATACAATAAGTACTCATCTAATGCACAGGGAAATCTCGAATAAAAGATCTAACCAGATAGTTCAACTTAAGAACCCTGGTGGCAAAAGAATCGAATCAAATAAGGTATCGAAAGTCGAAACTCGAGAGAGAACGACTCGGTTTAGCGATCTGAAATTAGGTCAAAATCTCTCAGTAGCAAAACTCTGTGAAAATAGGTTAGTCGGAACGGCGGTTTCGTTACGAAACTCCAGGCGCTTGAATCACCTGATTCCGGTAAACGAGCAAGAAATAAAACAGTTTTGAAAATCGGATCAGAAATCGAATCTGAAAAATAACGGATTAAATCCGATTTAAAGGAAAACGACGAACGAACTAAATAACGGACGTTCGTTAATAGAACGAATCCAACGAACGCGTTCATTGAAACGAACGGGTCGGTGAACGTTCGTTAATTAAGAAAACCGAAAAAAAAAACCAATCTAGGTTTTTGAAAAAAAACCGAACATCGCAAAAAAACCGGATCGGGTCTTTTTGAGAAAACCGGATCGGATCGGGCGCGGGCGGTGGCTACCTCCGGCGGTCACCGGCGGGTCTCCGCGGGTCGGGCAGGTCGGTGGGTGGCGGCGGGTCGGCGAGGGCTCCGGGCGACGGGCGGCGTGCTCAAGGCGACGAGGGCGACGGCGGCTCGGTCGGACTCGGGTGAGGGCGGCGGCGCGATGTGAGAGAGAGAGGGGGGCCGGGTTATAAAGGGAAGGGGGCTCCGTTGCGTGGGGAGGGGCACGGCCGGGCTCGGCGTGTCCGAGCCGAGTCGGGCGGCGGCGGGCGGACTCCTCCGTCACAAGCGTCTTGTGATGGGGAAGGGGAGGTGGGCTGGGCTGGCACTGGCCTGGTTTGGGCCGGGCCTCCTCGGTCCAGAGGCGCGTTTTTAAATTAAAATTAAAACTAAACGAATTAAAAAATACCAAATGAATTCCAAATTAAATAAAACAAATTTTCTCCGACTCCTAAAATGAGTCGAACAAAATGAACTTTTAAAACTGCAACATGCAAATAAATTTTAAAATGCTCATTTTGCCTAAGCAAAATAAATCTTCAAAACCCAAATTTGATTTATTTAAAATATCTTCGCTTTTTCCTAAATATTGGGAAAGTCATATTATTCCCTCTCTTGAGATTTTATAGGAAAAACTTTATGAAGATAATTAAATAAATCCAATGATCCTATTTCCAAAATTTGAGAAATCCCAAATATGAAAATAATGAAACTTCCAACTTCTCTCCGAGGGTCCTTGAGTTGCGTGAAATTTTCTAGGATCGGAAAATGCGAGAAAATATGATATGCATGATGATCTAATGTATAACATTCCAAATTGAAAATTTGGGATGTTACAAACCTACCTCTTAAGATGAATCTCGCCCTCGAGATTCGGGTTGGCTAGAAAATAGGTGAGGGTGGTCCTTGAGCAAAACTTCCTCTCTTTCCTGTGTGGCTTCATCCTCGGTGTGGTGGCTCCAATCGAACTTTGCAAAACTTGATAACCTTGTCTGCGGGTAACTCTGCTGGCATAATCGAGAATCTTAATCGGTCTTTCCTCATATGTCAAATCATCCTTCAACTGTATTGCTTCCAATGGTACTGTGTCTCTTAACGGTACCTCTCGCTATCTCGGGGTGACATTTCTTCAATCGAGAAACATGGAATACATCATGAACTCCTCGATCCTTCCGCAATTCCAACTTATAAGCAACTTCTCCCATGCGTTGCAAAATCTTATACGGTCCAACGAAACGGGTGCTAACTTTCCTTTAACTCCAAAACGCTTAACTCCTCAAGCGGGATACTCGAGATATACTCTGTCTCCAACTTCATACTCAATCGCTGGCGCTTTGAATCGGCATAGCTCTTTTGTCCGGACTGGGCTACCTTGAGCCTGTCTCGAATCAACTTAACTTTCTGTTCGCACTCCTTAATCAAATCTGGTCCGAACAACCGACGATCTCCGCTTTGTCCCATAACAATGGTGTCCTGCACCTTCTTCCATACAAAGCCTCGAAGGTGCCATCTTCAAGCTGGTTTGGTAACTGTTGTTGTAGGAAAATTCTGCATACGGCAAATTGTCATCCCAGCTAGATCCATAATCTAGGGCACAAGCTCTCAAAGATGTCTTCCAAAATCTGATTGACTCTCTCGGTCTGTCCATCGGTCTCGTGGGTGGAAAGTTGTGCTGAATTCAATCGGGTTCCCAATGTTTCGTGCAACCGGTTCCAAAATTTCGAGGTAAACCGGGTTCCTCTATCTCGATACGATGCTCCTCGGAACTCCGTGTAAGCACACAATTCTGGTCATGTATATCTTTGCCAACTTAGCACCGCTATAGGTAGTCTTGACCGAATAAAATGAGCTACCTTTGTTAAACGGTCGACTATAACCCAAATCGAGTCATATCCTGAACGAGTCTTTGGCAATCCTGTGATGAAATCCATGCCTAATTTATCCCACTTCCATTCGGGTATCGGCAATGGTTGTAACAATCCTGCCGCTTTTGATGTTCTCGCCTTTACTTTCTCGACATACATCGCAAACTGCTACATACTCCGCAATATCCTTCTTCATTCCGTCCACCGTAAAGTATTCTTCAAATCCAAATACATCTTGGTATTTCCGGTGAATCGAATAGGGTGAATCATGGGCTTCTTGTAAAATCAACTTCCTGATCTCTGGGTCATTGGGCACATAAACACGGTCTTCGAACCATAGGGTATCGTGCTCGTCCTCACGAAATCCTTTAGCCTTTCCTTTGCTCATTTTCTCCTTTATAGAGGCAACTTCCTTATCTCGCCTTTTGGGCTTCTCCGATTTTGTCCATCAGCGTTGACTAAATCTCCAATGCTGCTACATAGCCTCTCGGTACTATTTCCAAACATAGCTCTCGAAGGTCCTCGGCTAACTCATTGGGTATTCCTCCCATCATTAGAGTATTGACGTGGCTCTTACGGCTCAATGCGTCTGCTACGACATTAGCCTTCCCTGGGTGATAATGCAATCTCATGTCATAATCCTTGATAAGCTCTAACCATCTCCTTTGTCTGTGATTCAATTCATACGTGTGAAGATGTACTTCAAACTCTTGTGATCCGTATATACTTCACAATGATTTCCAATGAGAAAATGTCTCCACGTCTTCGTGGCATGCACTACGGCTGCTAACTCCAAATCGTGAGTGGCATAATTCAACTCATGGGGCTTAAGTTGTCGTGAAGCATACGAAACAACTCTTCCTTCCTGCATAAGTATCGCTCCAAGTCCTCGACGTGAAGCGCCGCAATATACCTCATAATCCTTAGTCCGATCCGCAATATCAAAACCGTGAGGTAACCAATCTTTTCTTCAACTCCTGAAAACTTGCCTCACGGTCCTCACCCATATGAATTTATTTTCCTTCTTCAACAATTCTGTCATAGGCTTAGCAATCCTTGAGAAATTCTCAATGAATCTTCGGTAGTATCCTGCGAGTCCAAGGAAACTACGAATCTCTCCAACTGTCGTTGGTGCTTCCCATTTGGTTACGGTCTCAACTTTCGTGGGGTCAATCGCTATCCCTTCTCCGGATATAACATGTCCGAGAAATCCAACTTCCTTTAACCAAAACTCACATTTGCGAACTTGGCATACAACTGGTGTTCCTCGGTTTCTCCAAAACCAATCGCAAATGTTCCTTGTGTTCCTCTTCATTCTTCGAGAAAATCAAAATGTCATCAATGAACACCACGATTTAACTTATCCAAAAACTCCATAAACACTTTGTTCATCGTGTTCATGAAATAGGCTGGTGCGTTAGTCGATCCAAATGACATAACGGTATACTCAGATAGTCCATATCTCGTGGTAAATGCTGTCTTGGGTATGTCCCGCTCCCGAATCTTCAATCGATGGTACCACGATCGCAAGTCGATCTTGGAAAACACCTTGGCTCCTTGCAAGCGATCAAACAGGTCATTTATCATAGGTAGTGGGTACTTGTTCTTGATTGTTACTTCATTCAATCCACGATAATCAACAACCATTCTTAACGATCCATCCCGCTTCTCCACTAGCAAAACGGGTGATCCCCAAGGTGAAGAGCTTGGGCGATAAAACCTTTATCCAAAAGTTCCTTAATCTGCTTCTTGATTTCCGCCAAATCCTGTCTTTGGCATCCTATACGGTCGCTTCGATATCGGGCCTGTTCACAGCAACAGCTCGATCAAAACTCAATGTCTCTATCCTATGGCATTCACGGCAATTCTTCCGAAATACATCAGGAAAATCCTTCACCATCGGTACTTCTTCCTGTACCACTCGATAAGCGATTAACTTGTGCTCTCCTCGGCTCGCCGTGATACATACTTAATCCTTCTTCCTTCGTGTGGTGAGCAAAATTGATCTAGTGGAGCAATCAATGTTTCCTCCATACTTTGATAACCAATCCATACCTAATATCACATCCAATCCTTGGGATTCCGTAACTATTAGGTCCGAGGGGAAAACATAGTGTCCAATCCTTAATGGCGTCGATCACACCATTTACTAGCCATGTACTCTGCTCCGGTGAGGTTACTAGCATGGGTGACCTAAGGGCTTGGGTTGGTAACTTGTACTTATCCACAAATCCCTTGATATGTATGAATGCGATGCACCAAGATGTCGAAAAGAACAACTGCAGTAAATGACTTAACCAAAACTTACCGACATCGCATCGGGCTGATCTTCTAACTCCTCCACTTCATTGTTGTTCACCGTTCCTCTGTTGAAAGTGTTGGGATTCTTTCCAGAGCTTCCATTGCCATTTCCATTCTGGCCTTCTTGACAGTCATTGGCATAATGCCCAGTCTTGCGGCACTTAAAGCAAGTAACATGACTCAGGTCTACTTTGGATGGTGTTGACGGGTTGGTGCGATTCTGTCCGTTGCTTCCTCCATTCCCGTTCCCATTCTTGGTGCTGTTATGGTTATGCGAATTTCCTCCTCCATGGGTATGCTGAAACTGAATTCCTGATTTAGGGGTATAACGAGGTTTCTGCTGAGCTCCAGTTATACTTCCCTTGTCCATACTTCCGCTTGCGATTCTCAATTTGTCGCTGCTTTCCTTCAATCATGAGGGCTCGGTCTACTAACTCTGGTAGTTATTGAAACCGCTACCATCAACGGCATGTCAACTCATCATTCAGTCCTTCTAGAAACTTCTCCGCTTAGCTGCATCCGTAGCAACGTCATATGGGGCATAACGTGCTAGTTTACTAAAGTCATCCACGCATCGCCAACAGTCCTTCCTCCTTGGCGTAAGTTGCGAAACTCACGCTTCTTCATGGCCATAGCTCCTGCCAAACATGGGCAAGGTCGAAAAGCTTGCTGAAATTGATCCCATGTGACAAAGTGTCTCATGTGGTAAGTGGCTGTGAAATTCTCCCACCATGTCTTCTTGGGTCCTTCAAGTTGATGTGCTGCAAACTTCACTCTTTCACCATCCGTGCATCCTGTAGTGGTCAGCCTCCTTCCTATCTTGCGGAGCCACCATCTGCTACAATTGGCTCGGTGCTACCGAATACACCGCGGATTTAGTCTAAGGAAACGAGTCGATGATCCGCAGTGGTGGTGGCGGTGGGTTGTTGTTGTTGTTGTTGCCACAGTTACGCACTGCTGTTTGAATCAGTGGTATTCTCGCTGGATCAGTTGGGTGATCTCTGGCGGGAAAACGAATCTGGGGTCGCGTCTCGGAGGCATCTGATGGGTTTAGAAAAGATGAGAATTTAGAATAGAATGAGATCTAAGGGAAATCACTACCCAAATGCACATGAGCAAATACACACAAAATCACTTCATTCAATCAAACAAAGGCTTACAACGATCTAACTATCGCAAAAGGTGTGTGTACTATAATGTTTACATGGAGGGAATACTACTAATATGTGGGGGACTTCTACTAATTTGAACCGTGGAAGACTCCATAATGTCTCGCTCCACTTCGTCTTCAAAGTCGGGTTCACTTGGATCCGAATCGGTGTCGTCGATGTTGATGTAGTCGCTTGGGCAATCGACATACCGGTCTTCATTCTTGAGCGCCAACTTCTTCTTGAGTTCTTCAATCTCGTACTTAAGATCGTTATTGTGTCTTGCTAGAGCTACGATCTCGTCCATATAGTCCTTGCGAGTTGTCTTTAGTTCTTCTTCAAGCTCGATGATCCTTCCCTTTGCATTCTGCAACTCCAACATATCATTGCACATCCGATTCTCCAGCGTCGAATGTGCTGGTTTAACTCCTGGATAAATGCTGCAATGGATCTATCCTTCTTAGTGTTGAGGACTTCCCATTTGTCGTCTCGGCGTCCGCAAATCTGGTAGATTGTGTCCTTGAGGTCTTCTTCATAAACTTCTCCAATGCGTCCCATGGTGATGTGAGCTGCCATGCTCTTTCCCAGACTCCAAGTTGGTGCACTGAAAACACTTTCTATTGGCTTGGTGATTGGGGCGTAATGTCCTTCCCGAACGTGAGCGTAAATCTTCCAGCTCCTCTTCGTGCAGAGTGGCGTTGAAAGTTCCGTGAAACTTGGTAATCCAATGTTCAGTACTTGGTAACTTCCTTCAAGTGAAATCCAAATGGTGTGCCTTCATCCGTTGGGTGTACTTGATCTTCGCCCTTCATCCTAAAGAGAGTAGAAAAGAGGAGGAGTTAGAAAATGGGAAGAGAATAGTGATCTATGGCTTTATCTTAGTGGTCGTGTCCTACAACGGCGTGTGCTCGATACCATTCTCTGTCGCGACCGGACCGAATGGATCTAGCGCTACGTGCTCGGTGTCATCCACTGGATCGATGTCTTGACACCACACAAGATTTCGAAGGATTTATAGCAGAGTAGCAATCACACACTTATTACATCGTTGTCCACAAGGGAACTTAATACAATAATATGGCTTAAGGCCATCGAATAATAACAGCGGAAGGCTTGGAAAACGAGTGAGTCCATCAACTCCAACGGCATCACTGAGTATAGAACCACAACCTAACATCTTACTGTCATTCTAAAGTCTCGCAACATGAAAAGTTGCAGCCCGAAACGGGTCAGCACATGGAATATGCTGGCAATGTAACACATAGAGAACAATGAAGCAATAAGCCTACACTACATGCATATTTGGTTGGTGGTAAGGCTCTACGGTTACATTTTTGCATAAAGCTGATTTTTCCCTACATCAAAGGAATAATTTTATTTAACTATCATGGTGGTTGTTAAACATTGAGAATGGTTGACATCATCCTCAATCCCAATTAAAAGTACTCATTAAAAACCCAATAACTTTATTATTAGAAGTAACATGTTGAGATTCACATGATATTCAAGTACTAGATACTCAAAACGTCCATAACCGGGGACACGGCTAATCATGATTAGTTTTTACACTGCAGAGGTTTGCGACTTTTCCCCACAAGACTCGATCGCCTCCGCTTGGTTCTCGTGACTACATGGTGTTTGAGAAACGGATGACCGAGACATAGTCTTTCGTAAGCGCTTAGCACCTTACATGTGGGTAGACCGTACCAACCTACATCCCCTACATCAGCTAGCCTACCCGTAAGAGTTCGCACAACTTAGTCAACTACGCCAGAGCCCATAATTGGCTTGTGGCTGCACACGGAAGTTTCTAGTTTGAAAAATCTCATGATCCCTTAGAGCCCTGGGTGGCGGTCCAAAGAAATACAGGCAAATCCTCGATAGAAACCAGGTGCCTCAATCCACCCAGATGTGTGTTTAAGTTGCCACCTTAGATAAACCATTAATTAACAATCTCACATCTGTCATGGATATTCACTCACCCAATCCACGCCTACTAGCATAGCATGGCATAATCAAGCAAACGTAGAAGTAACTCCCAAGGTTTCATAAGTAAACAGTAATAGGTACTACCTCAATCTACTTCCCATCCCACAATTTAATTAGATCCTAAACATGCAAGTGTTTGAGGGTTTGATCTAATGCAATAAAACTGGGTAGTAGAAAAGGCATGATCAAAGTGTTACTTGCCTTGCTGATGATCCATGAGTCCTAGAGATTCAAATAACAAGCGGCGCACTCACAGTGATCTAACGCAGACAAACAACAAGCATACAATAAGTACTCATCTAATGCACAGGGAAATCTCGAATAAAAGATCTAACCATATAGTTCAACTTAAGAACCCTGGTGGCAAAAGAATCGAATCAAATAAGGTATCGAAAGTCGAAACTCGAGAGAGAACGACTCGGTTTAGCGATCTGAAATTAGGTCAAAATCTCTCAGTAGCAAAATTCTGTGAAAATAGGTTAGTCGGAACGGCGGTTTCGTTACGAAACTCCAGGCGCTTGAATCACCTGATTCCGATAAACGAGCAAGAAATAAAACAGTTTTGAAAATCGGATCGTAAATCGAATCAAAAATAACGGATTAAATCCGATTTAAAGGAAAACGACGAACGAACTAAATAACGGACGCTCGTTAATAGAACGAATCCAACGAACGCGTTCATTGAAACGAACGGGTCGGTGAACGCTCGTTAATTAAGAAAACCGAAAAAATAAAACCAATCTAGGTTTTTGAAAAACCGAACATCGCAAAAAAACCGGATCGGGTCTTTTGAGAAAACCGGATCGGATCGGGCGCTGGCGGTGGCTACCTCCGCGGTCACCGCTGGCTCCGTGGGGTCTCCCGTGGTCGGGCGGGTCGGTGGGTGGCGCGGGTCGGCGAGGGCTCCGGGCGACGGCGTGCTCGGCGACGAGGGCGACGGGCGGCTCCGGCCGGACTCGGGTGAGGCGGCGGGCAGGCGATGTGAGAGAGAGAGGGGGCCGGGTTATAAAGGGGAAGGGGGGCTCCGGTTGCGTGGGGAGGGGGCATCACGGCGGGCTCCGGCGTGTCCGAGCCGAGTCAGCGGCGGGCGGCGGACTCCTCCAGCAAGCGTCTTGTGAGGGGAAGGGAGGTGGGCAGGGCGCTGGGCCTGGCTGGCCGGGCCGGGCCTCGGTCCAGGAAGCAGCGTTTTTTAAATTAAAATTAAAACTAAACGAATTAAAAAATACCAAATGAATTCCAAATTAAATAAAACAAATTTTCTCCGACTCCTAAAATGAGTCGAACAAAATGAACTTTTAAAACTGCAACATGCAAATAAATTTTAAAATGCTCATTTTGCCTAAGCAAAATAAATCTTCAAAACTCAAATTTGATTTATTTAAAATATCTTCGCTTTTTCCTAAATATTGGGAAAGTCATATTATTCCCTCTCTTGAGATTTTATAGGAAAAACTTTATGAAGATAATTAAATAAATCCAATGATCCTATTTCCAAAATTTGAGAAATCCCAAATATGAAAATAATGAAACTTCCAACTCTCTCCGAGGGTCCTTGAGTTGCGTGAAATTTTCTAGGATCGGAAAATGCGAGAAAATATGATATGCATGATGATCTAATGTATAACATTCCAAATTGAAAATTTGGGATGTTACAAACCTACCCCCTTAAGATGAATCTCGCCCTCGAGATTCGGGTTGGCTAGAAAATAGGTGAGGGTGGTCCTTGAGCAAAACTTCCTCTCTTTCCTGTGTGGCTTCATCCTCGGTGTGGTGGCTCCACTGAACTTTGCAAAACTTGATAACCTTGCTGCGGGTAACTCTGCGCATAATCGAGAATCTTAATCGGTCTTTCCTCATATGTCAAATCATCCTTCAACTGTATTGCTTCCAATGGTACTGTGTCTCTTAACGGTACCTCTCGCTATCTCGGGTGACATTTCTTCAATCGAGAAACATGGAATACATCATGAACTCCCGACAGTCCTTCCGCAATTCCAACTTATAAGCAACTTCTCCCATGCGTTGCAAAATCTTATACGGTCCAACGAAACGGGTGCTAACTTTCCTTTAACTCCAAAACGCTTAACTCCTCGAAGCGGGATACTCGAGATATACTGTCTCCAACTTCATACTCAATCGCTGGCGCTTTGAATCGGCATAGCTCTTTTGTCCGGACTGGGCTACCTTGAGCCTGTCTCGAATCAACTTAACTTTCTGCTCGCATTCTTTAATCAAATCTGGTCCGAACAACCGATTTATCTCCGCTTTTGTCCCATAACAATGGTGTCCTGCACCTTCTTCCATACAAAGCCTCGAAGGTGCCATCTTCAAGCTGGTTTGGTAACTGTTGTTGTAGGAAAATTCTGCATACGGCAAATTGTCATCCCAGCTAGATCCATAATCTAGGGCACAAGCTCTCAAAGATGTCTTCCAAAATCTGATTGACTCTCTCGGTCTGGTCCATCGGTCTGCAGGTGGAAAGTCTTTGAATTCCAATCGGGTTCCCAATGTTTCGTGCAACCGGTTCCAAAATTTCGAGGTAAACCGGGTTCCTCTATCTCGATACGATGCTCCTCGAACTCCGTGTAAGCACACAATTCTGGTCATGTATATCTTTGCCAACTTAGCACCGCTATAGGTAGTCTTGACCGGAATAAAATGAGCTACCTTTGTTAAACGGTCAACTATAACCCAAATCGAGTCATATCCGAACGAGTCTTTGGCAATCCTGTGATAAAATCCATGCCTAATTTATCCCACTTCCATTCGGTATCGGCAATGGTTGTAACAATCCTGCTGGCTTTTGATGTTCTCGCCTTTACTTTCGACATACATCGCAAAACTGCTACATACTCCGCAATATCCTTCTTCATTCCGTCCACCGTAAGTATTCTTCAAATCCAAATACATCTTGGTATTTCCTGGGTGAATCGAATAGGTGAATCATGGGCTTCTTGTAAAATCAACTTCCGATCTACGGGTCATTGGGCACATAAACACGGTCTTCGAACCATAGGGTATCGTGCTCGTCCTCACGAAATCCTTTAGCCTTTCCTTTGCTCATTTTCTCCTTTATAGAGGCAACTTCCTTATCTGCCTTTTGGGCTTCTCTGATTTTGTCCATCAGCGTTGACTGAATCTCCAATGCTGCTACATAGCCTCTCGGTACTATTTCCAAACATAGCTCTCGAAGGTCCTCGGCTAACTCATTGGGTATTCCTCCCATCATTAGAGTATTGACGCGTGGCTTTTACGGCTCAATGCGCCTGCTACGACATTAGCCTTCCCGGGTGATAATGCAATCTCATGTCATAATCCTTGATAAGCTCTAACCATCTCCTTTGTCTCGAGATTCAATTCCTTCTGTGAAGATGTACTTCAAACTCTTGTGATCCGTGATATACTTCACAATGATTTCCAATGAGAAAATGTCTCCACGCCTTCGTGGCATGCACTACGGCTGCTAACTCCAAATCGTGAGTGGCATAATTCAACTCATGGGGCTTAAGTTGTCGTGAAGCATACGAAACAACTCTTCCTTCCTGCATAAGTATCGCTTCCAAGTCCTCGGCGTGAAGCGCCGCAATATACCTCATAATCCTTAGTCCGATCCGCAATATCAAACCGTGAGGTAACCAATCTTTTCTTCAACTCCTGAAAACTTGCCTCACAGTCCTCAAATCCATATGAATTTATTTTCCTTCTTCAACAATTCTGTCATAGGCTTAGCAATCCTTGAGAAATTCTCAATGAATCTTCGGTAGTATCCTGCGAGTCCAAGGAAACTATTTAATCTCTCCAACTGTCGTTGGTGCTTCCCATTTGGTTACGGTCTCAACTTTCGTGGGGTCAACTGCTATCCCTTCTCCGGATATAACATGTCCGAGAAATCCAACTTCCTTTAACCAAAACTCACATTTGCTGAACTTGGCATACAACTGGTGTTCCTCGCCCAAAACCAATCGCAAATGTTCCTTGTGTTCCTCTTCATTCTTCGAGAAAATCAAAATGTCATCAATGAACACCACGATTTAACTTATCCAAAACTCCATAAACACTTTGTTCATCGTGTTCATGAAATAGGCTGGTGCGTTAGTCATCCAAATGACATAACGGTATACTCAGATAGTCCATATCTCGTGGTAAATGCTGTCTTGGGTATGTCCTGCTCCGAATCTTCAATCGATGGTACCACGATCGCAAGTCGATCTTGGAAAACACCTTGGCTCCTTGCAAGCGATCAAACAGGTCATTTATCATAGGTAGTGGGTACTTGTTCTTGATTGTTACTTCATTCAATCCACGATAATCAACAACCATTCTTAACGATCCATCCCGCTTCTCCACTAGCAAAACGGGTGATCCCCAAGGTGAAGAGCTTGGGCGATAAAACCTTTATCCAAAAGTTCCTTAATCTGCTTCTTGATTTCCGCCAAATCCTGTGGCATCCTATACGGCCGCTTCGATATCGGGCCTGTTCTCGGCAACAAATCGATCAAAACTCAATGTCTCTATCCGTGGCATTCCCCGCAATTCTTCCGAAATACATCAGAAAATCCTTCACCATCGGTACTTCTTCCCTGTACCACTCGATAAGCAGTTAACTTGTGCTCTCCTCGGCTCGTGCCGTGATACATACTTAATCCTTCTTCCTTCGTGTGTGGTGAGCAAAATTGATCTAGTGGAGCAATCAATGTTTCCTCCATACTTTGATAACCAATCCATACCTAATATCACATCCAATCCTTGGGATTCCGTAACTATTAGGTCCGAGGGGAAAACATAGTGTCCAATCCTTAATGGCGCCTCGATCACACCATTTACTAGCCATGTACTCGCCCCGGTGAGGTTACTAGCATGGGTGACCTAAGGGCTTGGGTTGGTAACTTGTACTTATCCACAAATCCCTTGATATGTATGAATGCGATGCACCAAAGATCGAAAAGAACAACCGCAGTAAATGACTTAACCAAAACTTACCGACATCGCATCGGGCTGATCTTCAACCTCCTCCACTTCAATGTGGTTCACCTGTCCTCTATTGAAAGGGTTGGGCTTCTTTCCGAGCTTCCATTGCCATTTCCATTCGCCTTCTTGACACCATTGGCATAATGCCCGCCTTTGCGGCACTTAAAGCAAGTAACATGACTCAGTCTACTTTGGATGGTGTTGACGGGTTGGTGCGATTCTGTCTGCTGCTTCCTCCATTCCCTGCTCCCATTCTTGGTGCTGTTATGGTTATGCGAATTTCCTCCTCCATGGGTATGTCAAACTGAATTCCTGATTTAGGGGTATAACGAGGTTTCACTGAGCTCCGTAGTTATACTTCCCTTGTCCATACTTCCGCTATGCGATTCTCAATTTGTCACGCTTTCCTTCAATCATGAGGGCTCGGTCTACTAACTCCTGGTAGTTATTGAAACTGGCTACCATCAACGGCATGCTGAACTCATCATTCAGTCCTTCTAGAAACTTCTCCTGCTTAGCTGCATCCGTAGCAACGTCATATGGGGCATAACATGCTAGTTTACTAAAGTCATCCACGTACTGGCCAACAGTCCTTCCTCCTTGGCGTAAGTTGCGAAACTCACGCTTCTTCATGGCCATAGCTCCTGCTGAAACATGGGCAAGGCGGTAAAAGCTTGCTGAAATTGATCCCATGTGACAAAGGTGTCTGTGGTAAGTGGTCAGAAATTCTCCCACCATGTCTGCCAAGGGTCCTTCAAGTTGATGTGCTGCAAACTTCACTCTTTCACCATCCGTGCATCCCGCAAAGGGTCAGCTCCTTCCTATCTTGCGGAGCCACCATCTGCTACAATTGGCTCGGTGCTACCGGAATACACCGCGGATTTAGTCTAAGGAAACGAGTCGATGATCCGCAGTGGTGGTGGCGGTGGTTGTTGTTGTTGTTGTTGCCCCGTTCTCGCACCGGTGTTTGAATCAGGTATTCGCCGCTGGATCAGTTGGGTGATCTCTGGCGGAAAACGAATCCGGGTCGCGTCTGGAGGCATCTGATGGGTTTAGAAAAGATGAGAATTTAGAATAGAATGAGATCTAAGGGAAATCACTACCCAAATGCACATGAGCAAATACACACAAAATCACTTCATTCAATCAAACAAAGGCTTACAACGATCTAACTATCGCAAAAGGTGTGTGTACTATAATGTTTACATGGAGGGAATACTACTAATATGTGGGGGACTTCTACTAATTTGAACCGTGGAAGACTCCATAATGTCTCGCCCAGCTTCGCCTTCAAAGTCGGGTTCACTTGGATCCGAATCGGTGTCGCCGATGTTGATGTAGTCGCTGGGCAATCGACATACCGGTCTTCATTCTTGAGAGCCAACTTCTTCTTGAGTTCTTCAATCTCGCATTTAAGATCGTTATTGTGTCTTGCTAGAGCTACGATCTCGCCCATATAGTCCTTGCGAAGTTGTCTTTAGTTCTTCTTCAAGCTCGATGATCCTTCCCTTTGCATTCTCGCAACTCCAACATATCATTGCACATCCGATTCTCCCTGGCGTCGAATGTGCTGGTTTAACTCCTGGATAAATGCTGCAATGGATCTATCCTTCTTAGTGTTGACGACTTCCCATTTGTCGCCCTCAAGTCCGCAAATCTGGTAGATTGTGTCCTTGAGGTCTTCTTGATAAACTTCTCCAATGCGTCCCATGGTGATGTGAGCTGCCATGCTCTTTCCTGCACTCCAAGTTGGTGCACCGAAAACACTTTCTATTGGCTTGGTGATTGGGGCGAATGTCCTTCCCGGAACGTGAGCGTAAATCTTCCAAATAGCTCCTCTTCAGCAGAGTGGCGTTGAAAGTTCCGGTGAAACTTGGTAATCCAATGTTCGTGTACTTGGTAACTTCCTTCAAGTGAAATCCAAATGGTGTGCCTTCATCTGGTTGGGTGTACTTGATCTTCGCGCCCTTCATCCTAAAGAGAGTAGAAAAGAGGAGGAGTTAGAAAATGGGAAGAGAATAGTGATCTATGGCTTTATCTTAGTGGTCGTGTCCTACCGCCGTGGTGCTCGATACCATTCTCTCGTCATGACTGCATCGAATGGATCTAGCGCTCTGTGCTCGTTGTCATCCTCGGATCAAGAATGCCGACACCACACAAGATTTCAAGGATTTATAGCAGAGTAGCAATCACACACTTATTACATCGTTGTCCACAAGGGAACTTAATACAATAATATGGCTTAAGGCCATCGAATAATAACAAATGGAAGGCTTGGAAAACGAGTGAGTCCATCAACTCCAACGGCATCACCGAGTATAGAACCACAACCTAACATCTTACTGTCGTCTCAAAAGTCTCAACATGAAAAGTTGCAGCCCAAACGGGTCAAGACATGGAATATGCCGCAATGTAACACATAGAGAACAATGAAGCAATAAGCCTACACTACATGCATATTTGGTTGGTGGTAAGGCTCTACGGTTACATTTTTGCATAAAGCTGATTTTTCCCTACATCAAAGGAATAATTTTATTTAACTATCATGGTGGTTGATAAACATTGAGAATGGTTGACAAGATCCTCAATCCCAATTAAAAGTACTCATTAAAAACCCAATAACTTTATTATTAGAAGTAACATGTTGAGATTCACATGATATTCAAGTACTAGATACTCAAAACGTCCATAACCGGGGACACGGCTAATCATGATTAGTTTTTACACTCTGCAGAGGTTTCATGACTTTTCCCCACAAGACTCGATCGCCTCCGCTTGGTTCTCGTGACTACATGGTGTTTGAGAAACGGATGACCGAGACATAGTCTTTCGTAAGCGCTTAGCACCTTACATGTGGGTAGACCGTACCAACCTACATCCCCTACATCAGCTAGCCTACCCGTAAGAGTTCGCACAACTTAGTCAACTACGCCAGAGCCCATAATTGGCTTGTGGCTGCACACGGAAGTTTCTAGTTTGAAAAATCTCATGATCCCTTAGAGCCCGGGTGGCGGTCCAAGAAATACAGGCAAATCTCGATAGAAACCAGTGCCTCAATCCACCCAGATGTGTGTTTAAGTTGCCACCTTAGATAAACCATTAATTAACAATCTCACATCTGTCATGGATATTCACTCACCCAATCCACGCCTACTAGCATAGCATGGCATAATCAAGCAAACGAGAAGTAACTCCCAAGGTTTCATAAGTAAACAGTAATAGGTACTACCTCAATCTACTTCCCATCCCACAATTTAATTAGATCCTAAACATGCAAGTGTTTGAGGGTTTGATCTAATGCAATAAAACTGGGTAGTAGAAAAGGCATGATCAAAGTGTTACTTGCCTTGTCGATGATCCGCGAGTCCTAGAGATTCAAATAACAAGCGGCGCACTCACGGTGATCTAACGCAGACAAACAACAAGCATACAATAAGTACTCATCTAATGCACAGGAAATCTCGAATAAAAGATCTAACCAGATAGTTCAACTTAAGAACCCCGTGGCAAAAGAATCGAATCAAATAAGGTATCGAAAGTCGAAACTCGAGAGAGAACGACTCGGTTTAGCGATCTGAAATTAGGTCAAAATCTCTCAGTAGCAAAACTCTGTGAAAATAGGTTAGTCGGAACGGCGGTTTCATATTTAAACTCCGTGCGCTTGAATCACCTGATTCCGATAAACGAGCAAGAAATAAAACAGTTTTGAAAATCGGATCGTAAATCGAATCGAAAATAACGGATTAAATCCGATTTAAAGGAAAACGATTTAACGAACTAAATAACGGACGCTCGTTAACGTAACAAATCCAACGAACGCTGCGTTCATTGAAACGAACGGGTCGGTGAACGCCTTAATTAAGAAAACCGAAAAAAATAAAATCAATCTAGGGTTTTAAAAAAAACCGAACATCGCAAAAAAAAACGGATCGGGTCTTTTTGAGAAAACCGGATCGGATCGGGCGCGGGCGGTGGCTACCTCCGGCGGTCACCGGCGGCTCGTGGGTCTCCGTGGTCGGGCGGGTCGGTGGGTGGCGGCGGGTCGGCGAGGGCTCCGGCGACGGGCGGCGTGTTCGGCGACGAGGGCGACGGCGGCTCGGCCGGACTCGGTGAGGGCGGCGGCGACGGGCGATGTGAGAGAGAGAGGGGGCGCCGGGTTATAAAGGGGAAGGGGGGGCTCCGGTTGCGTGGGGAGGGGGCACGGCGGGCGGGCTCAGTGTCCGAGCCGGGAGTCGGGCGGCGGCGGCGGGATTCCTCCATGGGCGCAAGGCGCGAGGGAAGGGGAGGTGGGCGGGCGCTGGGCCTGGGCCCGGTCAATTGGGCTGGCTGGGCCTCGGTCCAGCGTTTTTTTTAAATTAAAATTAAAACTAAACGAATTAAAAAAATACCAAATGAATTCCAAATTAAATAAAACAAATTTTCTCCGACTCCTAAAAATGAGTCGAACAAAATGAACTTTTAAAACTGCAACATGCAAATAAATTTTAAAATGCTTATTTTTGCCTAAGCAAAATAAATCTTCAAACTCCAAATTTGATTTATTTAAAATATCTTCGCTTTTTCCTAAATATTGGGAAAGTCATATTATTCCCTCTCTTGAGATTTTATAGGAAAAACTTTATGAAGATAATTAAATAAATCCAATGATCCTATTTCCAGAATTTGAGAAATCCCAAATATGAAAATAATGAAACTTCCAACTCTCTCCGAGGGTCCTTGAGTTGCGTGAAATTTTCTAGGATCGGAAAATGCGAAATATGATATGCATGATGATCTAATGTATAACATTCCAAATTGAAAATTTGGGATGTTACAGTGTTGAACGTGGAGGCACCGTTGTTCGGTGCTTAGATCGGATTCGGCCGCGATCTGAATCGCTTAGTGAACGACTCCACCGACTGCGTTCTTGCAACGCTTCCGCATCACGATCTTCAAGGGTATGAAGATGCACTCCCCTCTCTCTCGTTGCTAGTTACTCCATAGATTGATCTTGGTGATGTGTAGAAAATTTTGAATTTCTGCTACGTTCCCCAACAGATCAATGGGTTGAGTACCTTCCATATCACCTCCATGACTCTCCGGACTATTTATGTGTGTTTCTGGTGCGGCAGGAAGACATCATAAGATGTGTACCACGGTATGTTCATTGAGGACACACCTGCACTTGAGAGATTACTTGTAGTTGATCAAGAAGGTCCAACAAGAATCAATATCATTTCTGTGCCGAAATTGGCAGTGGTGGGCTACTCATCACACAAATACTCCAAACTTGTTATTGGATCCACACCCGTTCAGGTACAATAGCCGCTTTCTACCTCTCCTTCTACAAATTAACATTATTTCTAAATTATGAAGATGTTTGTTCGCCTGTCATTCAGAAAATGATTCCGACAAGCTTGACGCTGAAACTGCACATAGTGAAGGTCTTGGCACTAGAATCTATCGGCCCCAACCTGGAGCAAGTTGTCAGTTTCCTAAGATGCTTTCCGTGCCTGGAGAAGCTATATATCAAGGTGATGTTCCTTTCCTGTTAAATGTTAACCATAAGGGAGTTCAATTTGTGACACATTTTTCCAAGTTTACAATGACAATGTGCTACGATTTCTGAAGGTTCTTTTGGAGGATTTCAATACATACATGCCCCCCCATATTGGTTCCTTGATCCATATGGTTACAATCAATAAGCACTTCTCCTTTGGATTCATCTGTATGGGTTTTCTCAAAGAACTTTCATCCACTCCAACCTCTTGTGAAGAAGGCTACATTTTTCTAGAATGTAATCAAATGCCCATGTTAATCATGTCAGATCAAAGATGGCATGTTAGTGCATTTTACATATCCTGCAAACCAAATGGGCATGTATTAATGTTCAAAAATGCATGTAGGCACTAACACGTTTTCTTCTTTTGCAGATAAGATTAGGCCCAATGGTGGATAATGTGATACAGTATAACAATCACATCGAATGCCTAGATCTGCATCTCTCAGAAATTACTTTGAACTCCTACCAAGGGACCTTACCGGAGATTATATTCGCCAGGTTCTTTGTTCTCAGAGCAAGGGTGCTGAAGGAAATGAGGTTTGCCCTACATTTATTTCGCAGAAATGAATGGTTTGTTGATCAACGTCGGCGCCTGTGGCAGAATGGCGTAGGCTCCGAAAATGCTCAATTTCATTTTGGAACTTCAGATGACAGAGTAATCGGAAGTCATTGTGTCAACCCCGTACATGATTTCTCGGTGGCTGACCCCTTTGCAAAAATTGTGAGGTTTCGAAACCAGACTTAGAAGCGGTGATATTAGTTTGAACCTCTCTGATATCCATGTTCAGCAGATCAACGCGGGCGTTTGCAGCTGATGAGCTGAATTTCATTTCTAATATCAGTTTGAACCTTGTAATCGTCAAATTTGAGCCATATAACTCTGGAATTTGAACCTTGTAATATTTTGAGCTTTTGTGGTACAATCGTTGAAATGGCATCGTATGAGACTCGTATATTGCTAGCATTATTTTGACCTTAATATGCAATGGTCTTAGATTTTATTAACCATTCTTGAATCTGTTTACCTTGTCGATCTCACAACACACGATCTCAGATAGCTAACTCGATCGCGATCTTCGACATTATTGCACACGCTTGGTTACTTCCACCATGTGCACTGTAGAGCGCAAAATTAATTATCGCACTCGAGTGTCCATCATCACCCTTCGGTGCAACTTTGACCTCATCACCCAAGGGTAAACTTGTGACCGAAGTCATTCCACACACTTTGTTTTTACAAAGCTTTTTGCCAATAAACGCCCATGATTTGTCCCTCTTCTAGCCGACGCGTGGCCAAACTAGCCGGGGGGGAAGCTTGCGCGGTAAACAACGCAGTAGAGCGCGAACAGGCTTACCAATAATACATTTGGAGCCTATTCGAGCCCACGCGTGCGGTGCGTTGTTGTCAAGCGTGCACTGGAATCCTCTGCTATGAACGTCGTGACAAGACGTGATGATTACAGGCCGACCGGCCCCCATTTATTACAACGGCCATTTAACCCTTGTGTCTCTTCAACCTTTCGATCGCGCCCCACCATTGCAAGAAGCACACCCACCACGAGAAATTCTTAGAGGGTATTCTACGCGGCTCCAATGGCGCTCCAAGCGGCTGCTGATGACGAGCAGCATTTCACCATGCGTGCCGTGGTGGACACCCACAGAAGGTTCATGGACCTCTCGGTGGTGTACACCAACGACCCGGTCTGGGTGGAGCACTCCATCCACATCATGGAGTTGTTGCTTGCCGAGGAGAAGTACAAGGTGGTCGGGTTCGACCTCGAGTACACCCGTGCTCGTGCGGGTCTCGCCCCAAGGTTGTCGCCGCCAGATGTGCGGCGCCACCACGCGTTCGCCTACTACTACTTCCTCGCTACGAGGCCTTGCGAAGCTTTCGCCAGTTTGCCAACAGCCCCACTACATGTTCGCTATGGTGGACATCACCAACGATGTAAAGGCGCCGAGAATTCGGCATCGCTCGCCGTAATCTTGTTGACATCTAGTGCCAATACAAGATCTGGGGCAGCAAGGAGCATGAGAAGGACTCACTGGTTCACCTCGCTGAGGCCATCATCGACCCCTACTACAGAGACATGAAGGATTCGTGCAACAAGGACAAGCGTGCCTGACACTCGGCCTGGATGGAGAAACTCGATAAAGCTCACGTCGTGTACGCGGCCAAGGAGGTGTACACGAGCTACGACATGTACAGGCGGATCGTTGACATGAGTAAGTGCCTCCTTCCCCAAAATGGCCAAGGATCCAGCCGGAAGCATAGCAACGGCAAGCGTCGTTGCAACAATAAGTAGATGATTAGATCCTCGTTTCTCCTACTTTAGTATGCATGTAATTGCTTACTTTGGTGTGTGGAAATGTTATGTGTGTAGTCACTTGTGTAATTGTATGCTTAATTTGGTTATGCAATGCTGTCTTTTTAAGTATATATGTTGATGCTCTGTAGACAGAGCGTAGATGTTGTCCGGACAAAGAAAATCACATCGCACACGGACTAAATAATGGAACCCGTCGGTGATGTTTTCATCAATCACTCACAATTGTATACCAGTGATCGTTTGCTCACAACACACACGGCTTGTTAGCAGTAATCGTCTGTGTTGTTATCGGTCATCGCACATGTTTCCGATTACAGACCTGTTTGCCTCGTATCACACACATCTTGTTCATTTGAACCGTTTCTGTTCTCATGTCTCAATGCAAACAATTCATCCGAGTGAACCGCATGCCGTATATAGCACACACCTTTGATCTGGCTGACCGTTTCTTTTGTGTTGCCTAATCACAAACAGTTCATCCGAGTGAACCGTATGTTGTACATCGCACACACCTTCATATGTCTGCCCATTTCTTTTGTTCCTCTTCATCGCAAATAGTTAATTGAGCTGAACTGTATGCCCTGCATCGCACACGCAACAAAAATCTGAACCGTGTTTGATGCATCCTCCATCACAAACGTTTTGCACCTTTTGACAGTTTTTTTATACCACCGTTTGTGATTATGGCATCGCACACAGTTTCTTCGAAGGGTCTCTGTGTTGGGGAACGCAGTAATTTCAAAAAATTTCCTACGCACACACAGGACCATGGTGATGGCATAGCAACGAGAGGGGAGAGTGTTGTCTACGCACCTCGTGAGACCGTAAGCGAAGCGATCACAACGTAGAGGAAGTAGTCAGACGCTCTCCTCGCGATCCTGCCGATCCCAAAGGCTACTCCGGCACCTCCGAGTCGATGATGACGTAGAGGAAGTAGTCGTCGTTCTCCTCACGATCCAGCCGATCCCAGCCGTTACTCCGGCGCCTCCGAGTTCTTGGCACACGCTCAGCTCGATGACGCCCACGGGCTCCGATCCAGCAAAGCTCCGGGAGAGGGAGTTCCACAAGACGACGGCGTGCAGTGACGATCTTGATGTTTCACCGACGCAGGCTTCGCCAAGCACCGCCACGATATGACCGAGGTGGAATATGGTGGAGGGGGCACCGCACACGGCTAAGGAACGATCTCAAGGATCAACTTCGTGTCCTAGGTGCCCCCTCCCCGTGATATAAAGGAGGGAGGGAGGAGGTGGCCGCCCAAGGGGAGGCGCACCAGGAGGGGGAAACCTACTCCAAGTAGGTTTCCTCTTTCCTTATCTTATTTGGAGGGAAGGAAAGAGTACTAGTATTAGGAAGTAGTACTAGTAGTAGGAATAGGAAGAGGGGAAGGAGAAGGAAAGGGGGCCGCCCCTTCCCCAATTCGGATTGGGCTTGGGGCGCGCCTCCCTTGTTCCTTCTCCCTTCCTCCTACATGGGCCCAATAAGGCCCATATACCTCCCGGGGTTCCAGTAACCTCCCGGAGCTCCAAACTTCTCCTAACCTTTCCGTGTCCAAATATATCCGTCCAATATATCAATCTTTATGTCTCGACCATTTCGAGACTCCTCGTCATGTCCGTGATCAAATCCGGACTCAACAACCTTCGTACATCAAAATACACAAACTCATAATATAACCGCCATCGAAACCTTAGCGTGCGGACCCTACGGTTCGAGAACAATGTAGACATGACCGAGACACATCTCCGTCAATAACCAATAGCGGGACCTGGATGCCCATATTGGCTCCTACATTTTCTACGAAGATCTTTATCGGTCAGACCGCATAACAACATACGTTGTTCCCTTTGTCATCGGTATGTTACTTACCCGAGATTCGATCGTCGGTATCCAATACCTAGTTCAATCTCGTTACTGGCAAGTCTCTTTACTCGTTCCGTAATACATCATCTCACAACTAACTCATTAGTTGTAATGCTTGCAAGGCTTATGTGATGTGTATTACCGAGAAGGCCCAGAGATACCTCTCCGACAATCGGAGTGACAAAACCTAATCTCAAATACGCCAACCCAACAAGTACCTTTTGGAGACACCTGTAGTACTCCTTTATGATCACCCAGCTACATTGTGACGCTTTGGTAGTACCTAAAGTGTTCCTCCGTAAACGGAGTTGCATAATCTCATAGTTACAGGAACATGTATAAGTCATGAAGAAAGCAATAGCAACATACTAAACGATCAAGTGCTAGGCTAACGGAATGGGTCATGTCAATCAGATCATTCTCCTAATGATGTGATCCCGTTAATCAAATGACAACTCATGTCTATGGTTAGGAAACATAACCATCTTTGATTAACGAGCTAGTCAAGTAGAGGCATACTAGTGACACTATGTTTGTCTATGTATTCACACATGTATTATGTTTCCGGTTAATACAATTCTAGCATGAATAATAAACATTTATCATGATATAAGGAAATAAATAATAACTTTATTATTGCCTCTAGGGCATATTTCCTTCACTCTGATCGTAGTGTTGCGTTAGCAACATCCTGCAGTAGTGATACCTATAGAGCATCTTTATGGTCACCCATTTATGTTGTGACGTTTGATAGCACACAAGGTATTCCTCCGGTATTCAGGAGTTGCATAATCTCATAGTCGATGGAATATGTATTTGTCATCAAGAAAGCAATAGCAATAAACTGAACGGTCAATATGCTAAGCTAAGGGATGGGTGTTGTCCATCACATCATTCTCCTAATGATGTGATCCCGTTATCAAATGACAACACATGTCCACGATTAGAAAACTTAACCATCTTTGATCAATGAGTTAGTCTAGTAGAGGCTTACTAGGGACACGGTATTTGTTTATGTATTCACACGTGTATTTAAGTTTCCAATCAATACAATTCTAGCATGAATAATAAACCTTTATCATGAATAAGAAAATATAAAATAACAACTTTATTATTTCCTCTAGGGCATATTTCCTTCATCTCCTTGACCGGATTAGCGGCACGGAAGACGGCGGTGGCTGATCGCTTGCAAATTGCCATAGCGCAGGCTGGCAGGAGAAGTCGGCAGCGGCGGGAACGAGAATAGTGTGGCGGGAAAAAAGATAGTGCGGGCTCGAACTAGTACGATGTTATAATCATCGTGGCGACATCAAGGCCAAGTTGGAACCGGAAAAGGATTACTAAATGTTCAGGATGTTATGTCATGCACTAACCCCTCAAAATCTTATTTCGTCATGTGACCCCTCCATTCGCGCCTTGTCAACGGTCCAACAGGCGTATAAATTACACGTTACAACACTGTATAAAAAGGCACCTTTGACCGGCCACGATCAAGCCGCCAACATGGCGCCGATATGACGTGCTGGAGTAAATGGCATGATTCATGATTTGATGTTATGTCATACAGTTAGGCATTTTATATTGGTTACATGCCTTTTTTCCAGGCGTTTATATTTACGATACCGGAGCATCTGACTTTTTATCTGGATGCCTCCATAGTCCTGCTGACCCACCCGACTGGCTGGCGTGTCTTGTTTGTCAGAGTGTCTGACCTATTGCACACATGGTAGACCATCCGATAAATTGTGTAAGGTTGTTGTTTACTGAACTAGTCTGGCTGTTTGGTGTGTCATACTTGTCAGATCCTCCAACCTACCCATTTATTCCCTTGCCAGTGGTAGGTGCTTTTGGTCTCTTTAAACATGTTTACCATGCATCGACGCATCCCCATTTGCTCGCAAGACCACCATTTCTGCCCACCTGAGTTTCTTCCCCTCCCAATCTACCCGCCTGAGCTTCTTCCCCTCCCAATCCCAATCCATCAAGGAAGGGTGTCAGCATTCCCTAGCATCAAGGATGTCGCCAAGCCTTGTGGCCGTCGGAGCTTGTTACCATCCCCATCCGCGAAGCAGGTATTTGTCTTCTCTATCGTCGTCAACTCCTTGTGTTATAAGTATCACCGATGATGGCCCCCCTCTAATCCGCCTCATGGGCAAGTGTTTATTGTGTGATGAGATGAATCGTGAACTCTACGAATAGGTCCGAGGACATGGTCTTAATGTTTTAGAATATCTGTTAGGGTCCTTTTCCAATCCGCCACAAAGGCAAGTTTTTTGTGTGTGATGAGATGAATCATGAACTCTGTGAATAGGTGTGAGCCCATGGTCTTAATGTTTTGGAATATCTGTTAGGGCCCTTTTCTGATCCACCTCAAGGGTAAGTGTTTTTTGTAGGGAAAACTTTGTTTTTGCCACTCTAGATTTTGCCAACTTTGCTTATGCCACTCTAGAATTTGACATATCACTTTTGCCACTCTCAGCTTTTGACAATTATCAGAATTGCCATTCCATGGCAAAACCAAAATTTTCAGAGTGGCAAGTATGATACATTGTCAACATCTAAGAGTGGCAAAAGTGAAATAAAAAATTATTGCTTTTGCCACAGAATGGCAATTATGATAATTGTCAAAAGCTGAGAGTGGCAAAAGTGATATGTCAAATTCTAGAGTGGCATAAGCAAAGTTGGCAAAAGCTAGAGTGGCAAAAACAAAGTTTTCCCTTTTTTGTATTGACATGAATCATGAACCTCGTCTGTAGGTGTGGGTCCATGATCTGAATGTAAAACTTGATCAAATGTTTATATTGTCTGTTGCAAATGGATAAGTTGTGGATGGTTAGGTTCATTGTGCATAAAGCATCTTTCTGTCAACTAGCTCCTGAGCCATGGCTGGAAGACTCAATAACTATTGATAATTTGAAGGAACAATTGGTGTAGCATGGGTTAGGACGAAATGATTTTATTCACTATGGAAGCAGGGTGAAGTCAAGTGACACGATCAGGTGGAACATAAGTGGCAAGAATAAGTCCATCTTAAGTTACAGGAAGATGTTGAAGTCTAGTAATAAGATGTTGATGATGAACCCTAGGTGTAGGACGAGGTTCAACTCAAGTGGGTGGTTGAGGTTGATCACAGGTGCCAGGATGACGATATGTGAACTAACCAATGATACCACTGTTGGGACGATGATCGAAGAATACAAATCATTTCAGATGGTTGACTTGCATTGTTACAGGAGATCCGAGGGGTTTGTAGAGCCTGCTCCAATTACAAAAGTTGACACCGTGAGGTAGCTACCCTCCTTCCGCCCCCCTGGTTGGGCGATGCTATATGATGTTGTCAACAACTTTGAACTTCATGTTTGAAGTGATTTGTTAACTTAGCACCCCATGTACCCCATGTTGTCTGGAAACTCTGAATTTGCTATTGCGGTGGCATACTGTTATGCTTTGTGCTTTTCAGGTTAATGTTACTTTCATGTGTATGTAATTACGCTTCCAGTTTCAATGTAGGCGCCCATTGAATAAGAGTAGACTGTACGATAACTATAGATAAACCCACTTTATTCACTCTCTTTGGTCCAGCTGAACACAACATAATGTGAAATAAGTCTGAATCTAGTCTAACTCTCTAGGTCTTTGCTGGCCTTTTTCCTAGCGCACTACTCTTTGGATTGCTTTTGCTTCTCCTCCAACAATCTTCTTCTCTTTTCTTTCCACGTACTTGACACTGAACTAGTACAACTCGTATTGTTTCTCAGTTTTAAGCCAACATTTGCTTGGGCATCTAGCACCTTCCTGCAATCAGTTCACATGTTTTTTAGATATTGAAGCAGGAAAGAAGATATGATAGGATATCAAAACATTGGCTTACGAAGTATTGCACAAGCCCCTTGGTGTGCCGGTAGACGAGTCCCCAACAACCCATTTTTCCATTGTTTCTTATCTTGTATTCATCGGCGGTGTAATAGGTTGGCACACCGCAACGGCAGTGCATGACCTGCGACACAAAAGGAATCCAGCTCCTCGGCACATGGCATATCTAGTGGTAGGATAGCAGATATAATGATTTTGCTAATAATCATGATAGTCAAGATGAGATGGCCGTTGTCAATGCAAAGAGAGAAATTGAGAGCTTGACTAAAGAACTAAACACTCTTATGTTAGCTCATTAAACTCAACAAGAAGATCATAGAGAGCTCCTAAGAACTCATGAGAAGCTACGCTTTGAGAAGCTAAATTTAGAGCAAGAACATGAGTTTCTAAAAGCTATTAATGACGATCTTAGAAAGAAGAGTTCCCCTTACATTGCCAAATGACTCCTGTTGTCTAGCTTTATCCACAAGTTAAATCTAAGCAATAACAAGAGCAAGAAAGGTTCTACCTCTAGTAGCAATAATAACAATGATAAATATCATTTTGTTGCTTCTAGTAGTTCTATTGATTCCACTAATGATTATCTTAGCCAAGTTACACTTGAGCAAGAAAATGATTTATTGAAAGGAATTATCGAAAAGGGTGTCTACAAGAGCCTTGCCGAGAGTAAGCAATTTGAGAAAATTTCACGCAAGCAAGAATGGCACCGGAAGAATCAAGGTGTTGGTTTTGAACGAAAGTGCAATGCCAATGGAGTTGAGTGGGAAGAAGATTAGTACCCCAAGACAAAGTTTGTTCTCTAAAAGGAGAAGTATGATCCTACTTATTTCAAGGGAACTCAAGCTCAAGATTATCTTCCACCACAAGACCACAAGTTAAAAGGTAAGGATAAGCTTCAAGAGGAGATAGACTCATATGAAGAACCACATCAATATGTCAAGTGGGTTCCCAAGACTACTTCAAGTTCAACTTCATTAAGTACAACTACAACTCCAAGGATTTCCATCAAGTTGATTCGGGGCCCAAAGAATAAGAACTATAGAGTTCTTGAGGGTGACTCTGCCAACAAACTTCACTCATATTCATCCATGGCAAGAACTTGTGCAAACCACTTCAACATCATGCACTAGTTCATGGAGTCACAAACCCTCTTGTTGGTAAGTCAAGGGACAAGGTAATCAATGCATTCATGGACATTATTCTATGTGCACTTGACTCTATGTCTATGGATATCCTTGTTGTTCCTTGTGGGACTCACCCATGTAGGTTGAAAGGGCTACAAATCCCAAGGAAAGCTCCCAACTCTTGATGATCACCATCAACATTGAGCTTCCACAACTACAACAACTACATAAAGTCTTCAATGACAAAACCCAAGGCTAGTTCATCCCTCTTAGGGGGATCTCACATCTAGGAGGGTCTTTGCTCCAAGACTTGAGCTAAAGTAACTCTATTGATGTGAACATATTAATTCTTTATGTAAAAATGGTAACCCATTTGTGCTTAAACGATGAGTATGACCTATGATCAAATATTCTCATTTGGCTTCTAAGTCAATATACTCATATATAGATGACTTTTTCATCAACCATTGCCTTGATAGATGCTAGTTTGGTTGTGCATGTTTGCCATTTTTTATTTGCAACCTTATTGTGTTAGCATGTGCTATGCATATTTTCCCATTGGAGGACATCCCATTGTTGTTTGCTTGATTTGGATCTTTTGGTCAATTGGATGGACAAGAATGCATAAGAACCTTCTCTAGCTATCTATCTCTACTTGTCTCAATTCATTCTTGCTGATCACAAAATTTGAGAAAGTCTCTATTCGGGCCATCTGGGTGAGGAGCACTCGGAGTCACTGACCTGAGTAGGGTTGAACTTTAAAACTTTCATTATGTCTTCGGTCCGACCGACACATTCCTTTTCGGTCCCACCGAGTCACTGTGACCGATCTGTTTTGAGCCCCTCGGACAACCCGACTGAACACACTCGGTCTCACTAGAACGCTCTGCTTCTGGAAGTTATACGTCTTGGTGCCTCCGAACAATTTCACTCGGACTGACCAACAGTGTGTGAGTATATATATCTCGCGGACGGTTCGTCTGAAAACTTCTTCAAACACAATCTTCCGGCAACTCGCCTTTGTCACCGTCTGGATCACCTAATCATCACCGTTGTCTCCCGCGTGCCCTAGCCGCAGGATTCCGTCGCCATCGTTGTCAATCTCCACTGACGTCACTGCCATAGAATTACGTCACCAAGTTAGGGTACAGATTCAATCTCTCATGCTTTCCAAACTCCGATTCTTAGCACAAGGTTTCACACATTATCTTCCCACGTATGCACAACATCCATCCATCGATAAATTTCGTAGATTATAGGTTTTGAGCAAAAAAGTTAGGGTTATGGTCTCGCTGTCTTCACTTTGGACTGACTGAACGAACTTGTTTCTGTGTCGCTGATTTGGCTTAGGCCATTGCACAGAGTACATCTCGGTCTAACCAAATCGTACTCGTTCGGTGTGACCGAATCAAAGTTTTGAACTTCCATGAGCACCTCGGAGAGACCGAGTCACATAGTCGGTGGCACCGAAACATGTTGACAAGTCTCTATTGTTGCCTCAAAATTTCCAAATGAGTTCACTCGGTGAGACCAAATTGCAGACATATATAACCTAAACTTGACTTTTGAACTCAATTCCTTTGCAAAAACCTCTGCATTTTGTGATCCTCATCTTGTTTGTTCCTATCTATTCTATTCACAGGGTTAGCATGCCAAGATGCCAGGGTCAGATGATAGGCAAAATTGGGTTGATGAGGATGATGACTTGAGTGCATGCACTAGTCCTGAGAGCAGCACAAATTCAGATCCAGGTACACCAAGTTCACATGGTTTACCCAAAGTTGAAACATATGCCAGAAAGAGGAGAAATTCTGATGAGGAGGACTCTAATTTTATCTCAGATGATGCAACCTCCAAGAGGAAGGTTGTGAGCAAAGAGTATGACACTTTTGAAAGAGAGAGCAGTTGCTCAAAAGGTGCCAGCCTCCACAACAAACAAAAGGGGAATTGCATTGACACATAATGTTGCAGGTAGCTCAGCTCATGGGCAGTATATGAGAGAGACCTATCCATTTTAAACTCTTTTGGGAATGTTCTTTTTTAACTATACTAGATAATTGCCTGTGTGTTGCAACGGAAGTATAAACCTTATAGTTGATTAGCCCGTGACTTCACGTCTATCATTATATTGATGTGTTAAAACCTTAGCAAGTTTTTGTATGCAATCACTATGATTTACGTGCCATTTTATTGTTAAGCACTTATTTGGTAAGAATTTAGTGACTTACTAAATAAAATACATTGTTGTTTTGGTAAGTTAATAAAATATGAGACAATTGATTCTATTTTAGGAAGAATTGATGGGACAAAAAAATCAAAGAGTAAAAGGAAAGAGTGAGACATATATAAGGAAGGTTGGACGAAAGAGAGGTGAAATGGGAACCTTACGTTCTTTTTAAGTAGTAGAGAAGTAGAGATAGAGATATATACACTATAATTCATATTGAAACCGTGCGCTCCTTACCCAATCTATTATGGCCCACCACCACTTAACAATCAACATCTCGCTACCAAAAGACCAAAGGCTCAAAGCCCAGTTCGCAAGTCAGCTTTCTCGTCCTTCCAAGTCTATAGACGCAGAGAATAACACGTACTCTAATGGCGGACAGGTGGTTAAGAAAAGTGTGCTTCGTGCTCACATGCCTGGACGGGCTCCTTTTGTTTTGAGGCCCGGGGCACCCTCCTCCCTTCCCCTCACAAGCACCCTCAGGGCTGGGCCTGACGGGGCGGCTAGTGAGTTTGGAGACGAGCATCGGGGCGTCAGTCGAGCTTGAGGACGAGCGGCGAGGCATTGGCGGAGTTTGGAGACGAGCGGCTGGACAGCTAGTGAGTTTGGAGATGAGCAACAGGGGCGATTGCTGAGCTTGAGGACAAGCGGCGGGGCGACTAGCGAGCTTGAGGATGAGCTGGGGGGGGGGGGGGATTTTAGGTGATTTAGTGCCGTTGGATGGCGGATCCTGTGGCGGCGGAGGTCGATCTGCCGGCGGCGAGGTGAGACAGACCGGCTGCAGATTGAGGTAGGCGGCCGGTCGGAGGTGGGCAGGGGAAATTTCAAGGCGGTTGGGTCACGCGGCTGGCCGTTTTGCATCTGGGTTTACATCTTCACCGGCTGAAGATGTAAATTTGCATCGTTAGATGTTGTATTTTACATTATTTGGAGAAGGCGATGTATTTTTTACTGCGGATTTAGACCTTCAATATCATCTATCGGAGATGCTCTTACGCGAACCATATTGAACTGCGTGACCGGTCTGGTAAAAAGAAGGCAGGCTCGACCCATGAACCGGCCACGGCACCATTTCTTCGCCTTCCCCGCTTGGCCGCTTCCCCTCTTTCTCTTCCTTCCGCCTCTCGGGCCACGCCATGCACCGCGCCAGCCAGCCACCACCGCTAATCCCTGCCAGCATTTTCCAAAACTCCTCCGCTTTCTCCGTGGCCTCACATCCCGATTGCAAAGTTTCCCCCCGAAAATTTCCTCACGTTGTGTTTGATCCTCCCCACATTGCTATCGATTCCTCGCAATTTTCATCGATTTTTCCAATGGAGTGAGCCGATGTGATGGAGGGGCAGGACGCGCTCGACATGTCCGACTCCTCGCCGACCTCGCCGTGGGAGGATGGCGCCGTCGAGCACTTCGACGTCGCGTCGTCCGGCGGCGACGGGTACGTCGTCGACGATGAGGAGATGTCGGACGTGGAGCTCGGCACGGGTTCCCCGGCGGCCCTTTCGGAGGCCTCGACGCAGACTCCTCCGCCGCTGCGGAGGCGCCTAGCGCCGGTCGAGTCCTCGGACGTCCCGGAGGAGGTGGTGCGGGCGGTCGACGCGGTGATCATGGGCGGCGGTGTTGAGCGCCTCCGCGAGATGGTGTCCGAGGAGAACGGCGAGGTCACGCATTTCATCGTAGACGTGCTGATGATCACGATGGGCGGCGTGGACGGCCTCGACGAGGGCGCGGGCGACGGCACCAGCACCAGCACGGAACCCAGCATCATGTCCAGCTCGCGCGCAGCCGCCATTGCTGTCGAACTGATGCCTTACCTTCCATGCGGCACCGAGCCGTCGCCGCGCACCCGTATGGCCTGCGGCCTCCTCGCCACCCTCAGCGCCTGCACCCGCAACCGCACCATGTGCTCCGCTTCGGGCCTTCTCGCTATCCTCCTCGATTCTGCAGAGAAGCTGTTCGTAAAAATGGGTCAGAGCAGGGATTGGGACGGGACACCGCTCGTGCAGTGCATTCAGGTGCTAGGAGGGCACTCGGTTAGCGTCAAGGACTTGCATTCCTGGCTCCTTTTGGTCAAGAAGGCGCTTGGGACACGCTGGGCAACGCCACTTACACTAGCATTGGAGAAGGCTGTTGGCTGCAATGAGGCGAAGGGACCTGCAGTGACGTTTGAGTTCGACGGCGAGAGTTCCGGCTTGCTTGCCCCTGGAGATAGCCGGTGGCCATTCTCGAATGGTTTTGGGTTTGCCACATGGATATATGTAGAGTCATTCTCGGACTCACCCAACGTAGCAGCATCAACTTCTGGGAGATCGTCGCGATGGGCCGCCGCCGCCGCTGCTTTCATACATGCTGGAGAACGGGCGAAGGACATGCCCCGGCTTTTCAGCTTCCTTACTGCTGATAACGATGGTGTGGAGGCTTATTTCCAAGGCAAGTTTCTAGTTGTGGAGAGTGGGACTGGAAAGGGAAAGAAGGCTCCTCTCCATTTCACCTATGAATTCAAACCACAGTGCTGGTACTTCATTGGTTTGGAGTGCACAAGCAAGCAGGGTTTGCTCGGAATGGTCGAGAGTGAACTAAGGCTGTATGTTGATGATAAGCTTCATGAGAGCTGTCCGTTTGAGTTCCCCCGTGTCTTGAAACCACTGGCATTCTGCTGCATCGGGACAAACCCGCCACCAACTATTACTGGTCTGCAACGGCAATGCCCATTATTTGCAGAAATGGGGCCTATCTATATTTTCATGGAGCCGATTGGCCCAGAGAGAATGGCCCGGCTAGCTTCTAGGGGAGGAGATGCACTTCCCAGCTTCAGCAGCGGTGCTGGTTTGCCTTGGAAAGCTAGCTGTGATCACATTAGGGAAATGTCAGAAGATAGTTATACACTTGACATTGAGATTGGAGGAAGCTTACATCTTCTTTATCATCCTAGCCTACTTAACGGCCGATTGTGCCCCGATGCTTCACCTTCTGGTTCAACAGGTTTGTTCTATAGTTGAACTGTCAATCTTGTCTTAATTTTATTTTCAGAAACAGTCAGCAATTAATTCATAGAATAATCCCAACAGAGTATACAAATGGCTGAAAGGCTAATAAAGAAAACACAAACACACGCAAGCAGAATGGTTGGCTTAATTCTACTCTTATCTTTGGTGTTACCTGGGGAGTTACAATCCTCGTGAAGGCTACGCAAATCTTTCTGTACTTCCTGTTTTGCCTGCCGATTATTGCACATTCCAGTCTTTATAAATCTTGTTCCCCAGTTCTGCATCAATCGTTCCTATAGTAATTGAAAGAAATTGTTATTCTCACATGCCATTAACCATTAGCAGGGACAAAGTATTTCTAGTGGCTATCAAAATTACGTCATACAATGTTATGTGTATATAAATTAAAAAGGTTGATTGAGTTTGGTTCCCAGTTCCCATCAATCATTCATGTATTGATTGCAGTAAATTGTCATCCTTGTTAGGAGAAGAGCAACTTATGACCGAAAATGCATAGGAGCTCTCGGGTGCTACGCCCCCCTATATTCAAAAATAATTTAGTAATTCAAAAAAGTCAAAAAATCCCGGAACTTTTTATGGAATCAAACATGACCAAGTATTGCACATAAAAAGATTAAACAGGGAATGACTTTTATTGTATCCGGGGTTAAAGATTTCCCAAAAAATACTAGATACAGGTACTATTCATGCTATATTGTCGTCATAAATTTGTCTTTTTTGCCTTGAAGTCAACGAGAATCATTCCTTGGCCAAACTTTTTATATGAGTACAAGACCTAGTCATATTTGGTTCAAAAATATATCCAGAATTTTTTCGACTTTTTTCTGAATTATTAATTTATTTTTGAATATAGGGGGGTGGAGCACCCGAGTGCTCCTAATCCGCTTCCAACTTATGACATACAATAATGACTATGTACCTTAAAAAGTGGCTTGGGTTGGTCCAGAAGGATAACTATTGATATTATCTCATGTTTAATCTTAGGTACTCACCGAAGGCCTGCGGAAGTTATTGGGATGGTTCACATATCTTGTCGCGTGCGACCTGCAGAATCATTATGGGCATTAGCTTGTGGAGGTCCAATGGCTTTACTACCATTGACTGTGAGCAATATTGAGATGGATAACCTGGAACCTATACTTGGTGATGTGTCACTGTCTCTTGCTACGTCTTCTCTTTCTGTTCCTATATTCAGAATAATTTCTCTAGCAATTCAACATCCTGGAAATAAGCAAGAGCTTTGCCGTACCCATGGACCAGAGCTTCTATCACAAGTTTTACAATATTTGTTGGAAACACTGTCAAAACTAGAAAGTGGGAAGAAAGAGATACTGAGAGATGAGGAGCTTGTTGCTGCAATTGTATCTTTGTGCCAATCTCAAATAAATGATCCTGGTCTAAAAGCGCAGCTCTTTAGCACTTTGTTGTTGGACCTGAAGATGTGGAGCTCATGCAACTATGTTCTGCAGAAAAAGCTTCTCTCTTCACTTGCAGACATGGTTTTTGCAGAATCTGCTTGCATGTATGATGCAAATGCGTTGCAAATGCTTCTTGATGGATGCAGAAGGTGTTACTGGGTAACTCGTGAAGGAGATTCAATAGATACCTTCACATTGACTGGAACGGAGAGACCTTTAGGGAAAGTGAATGCTCTTGTTGATGAGCTGTTGGTTGTTATTGAACTGTTGATAGGATCAGCTTCTTCCACAATGGCTTCTGATGATGTTCGTCGTTTGGTAGGATTTGTTGTTGACTGCCCACAACCTAACCAGGTAACTGGATTCGACACTGGTAGTCTAGCACAACATTACATGCCCCTTGCCAGAAAACAAAGACTCTCGTCAAAGTTTGGCTAGCGCTTTCTTGTTCACCAGGATGATGTCATACATGGAAATACTTAGTCCATTCATATCTGAGTTTGTAATCTGCCTAGTTTTGTACATGCTACTTTGCATTTGGAGTACTTCATACTCAGATGTATTTGTTTCATAACAACAAAATACTGAAGAGAATCTAGTCTTGTGTTCGTTAAACTATTGCCATATTTTTATTTTTCTATTCTTTGTAATTAATCAGTGCTAATGCTTAATGTGGTTTTCTATACTATGGGATATGCACCAAAGTCACAGTATTAATACCTTTGTATAGCTTCTTGATGTGGAAACTTGATTGAAAGAATGGTTCTGATGATTTTTAACAATGTGCTTTGTTGGCAGGTTCCTAGGGTCTTGCTCCTCATCTACAGACTGATTGTGCACCCAAACAGTACTAGAGCGCACATGTATGCTCAGTCATTTATTTCTCGTGGAGGTGTAGAGGCATTACTTGTTCTTTTGCAGAGAGAGGCTAAATCTGGCAATAACAACACTTTCAACAACTGCGATGTGCCACAAAATGCTGCTAAGTGGAATGGAAGTTCTCAGTCAAAATCTACTAATAGTCGCTCACTCTTGAAACCAGCTAGTAGTGAAGCAAACTGCAATCGTGAGACACCGTCAGTTGACAGTCATGAGTCACCCTCTCATGATGGTAACTCTGAACCTGTATCCACTAGCAAATGGCGCTTACTAAAAAATCAGTTCCTAAAGAATCGGAGTGGCATGGACCTCCCAAGTATCACTGACAATGTTCAGAACAATGTATACAATATTGATAATGGTGATGGAGTACTTGTTGGGATAGTTCATATTTTGGGCGCTTTGGTTGCCTCAGGTCACCTGAAGTTTGCCTCACTTATTGCAAAACCAAAGTTGCCAAGTGGTTTTCTGACAACTGCTAATGGCGAAGGAAATACCATGTTTGAAGACAGAGTATCTTTATTGCTCTTTGCATTGCAGAAAGCTTTTCAAGCAGCCCCAAGAAGGCTTATGACCAGAAATGTATATAGATCTTTAATATCTGCAGTGGTATGGTTTTCTTTAACTGACTTACGGATATTGGATATGTGATATGTTTTCAGCACTACACTGATTGGTTAATGCAATTCCTGTTTTGCTTTCTACTCCCCCCATTCACAAATATAAGATTTTTAAATTTTGTGTGAAACGGATGTATATAGACACGTTTTAGTGTGTTTGTTCACTCATTTCAGTCCGTATGTAGTCCATATTGAAATATCCAAAACATCTTATATTTGTGAACGGAGGGAGTATTATTAGATTACGCCATCATTTCTAAGTACCTGAATGAGCTAAATATTTGGAATATTACAAAAGCAAGGCTTTCAAATAAAATTTCTTTGAAGTTTATCTAGCTGTGCTTCACAATAGTTCACGTTTTGCTCGCTTAAGCATGTCACAGGTGCAACCAATTTTACTCTGGAAACCTGAATTATGTCTTGTATTCTTCAATGCAGATCAATATTTCTTCAGCAAATGATAATCTGAACTTGTATGATTCTGATTATCGCTTTCAGCATATTCCGCTCTTGTTAGTTCTACTACGTTCTCTTCCATATGCATCACGAGCATTTCAAGCTCGTACTCTTCAGGTACATTTACTGATTTATTCAGATAAAGTTATCACCTAATTTTTCTTGACATGAATGATGATATAATCACTGATAATATGCTCATATAACATTTTCCATTCTGTGTATTCTCTTGATTGACATCTCTTACGCCATTATCATAATTCTTGTCTTTTGAAGTCTATAATATTACTTTTTTTAAGAAAATGAAAGCTTTATTACCCCTTGCCCTGCACCATTAGATGCATACAGCCAAACTTATTACATTGTTTATTACAAAATATCAAACTTTGATCTTGCCAAGAGAGGGAAATATCAAACACATGGATCAAATTGGACGATCAAACCACATAAGATCACTCTAAACACTCAAAAGTCTATCATGGCATATGCCGCCCAAAGCGGATCATAAACACCCTGGTGATCCACTCAAGTTTATTCGCATCTGGCTCTATCAGCTCCTTGTACCGCGCCTTCTGTAATAGTGCCCATAACCGCAGCCAATGGGTTGTTTGGTACACAAGAGTAGCACCTCATACAAGAACAAACTTTTATCTTGTAAAATATGACATCATTTATGCAAAGCAGATAGACCGAAAAAACAGCTGCTACCCCGACTAGAATAAGAAGTCTTAAAGATTTTTTAACCCCTGTAGCCAAGTCCCAAAAATATGTGAAATACTACGAGGTGGGGTGATGTTAAAGGCTAAATACACAGCTCGCCATGCAAACGTTTGGACGGAGTTTTAGTCATGATGGAGCTGTATACTGGTTTTCTAGAATATTGATTATTATAATTTAACAACTACTCTTCCCATCTTAATCAGTTCTCAGTTCCTTTCATATTTGAAGATTTGCATGATTAAACCATGTGCAGATTAGGTATGGGTGGGAGGGAGTTTTGGTTTATTAGATGGCCTTTGCCTCCAATTTTCATAACAACCTCAGCTCTCACTGTGTTGACAAACAGTTCCAAAGTTAAAATGTGCGGATGTGGCTGGTTTGCCATGGTTTCAACTATCAAAGAACAACTTGGGAGAGACCAATCAGTATAAGTGGGGAGGACATCTGGCGAGTAGCGTCTGATATGGGTAGATGTTAACTTATATGTTGAGACTATCTTTTTAATTTAGGACACAACCAAAATGTGTTTAAATGATGTCTACACCCTAGACACCATGCTCCATGATTAATTTAGAGGCTTGGTTTTGGTTCTTGTACCACATCCCTGAGTTATTTGCATGATCATTCTGCTAAATGTTGCCTTCGATTCTTCAGTGGTTGCATTAGTTAATTAATATTGTAAGCCCCATAAATCAAATATGTGAATTCCTAACATTGATTTTTCCAAAGCTAAAAAACAGGTTTGTCTTTTTTACTTTGAATATTGCATTTTATTTCTCTTGCGTTTTAATCACTTATGATGCCTTCTATATTATTTCAGGATCTTCTATTTTTGGTTTGCAGTCACCCTGAGAATAGAAGTACTATGACTTCCATTGCAGAATGGCCTGATTGGATTTTGGAGATTATGATTTCTAATCATGAGGTAATATTTCTGTGATGGCAAATCCAACATTTTGCATTGATAATTATATTAAGAAGTGGCACTTGTATTCTATGCTTATTTTAATATGTAAAGTTGATATTTAGATGGGTGATAACAAAGATTCAGATGGTGTAAGCATATATGAGCTTGAAGACGTCATACACAAGTTTCTACTTATTATGCTGGAGCATTCAATGTGGCAAAAAGATGGGTGGAAGGCAAGTGACGTTGATCTCTTGTGTTTCTGTTTGCACATTAACTTTATAGGATTGTAAGCTTCTTTTTGGAGAATGGGTCGTAATAAGTTTTTATGGTAGTTTTGTGGTTGGAATGTTTCCCTAGCCAGACTTCTCTTTGATCCTTGGTTGTGTCTTGATGGTTTTAATGCTGTAATTCTTCAGGATGTGGAGGCAACAATACACTGTGCAGAATGGCTTTCAATGGCTGGGGGATTTAGCATGGGAGACCAAAGAATTAGGTAAACAAAAAGCAATAAGAAGCAATGCTCCCATGCCATAATATCTTGCTAATTACGTATCCTATCTATGCGTTCCGTATCAACCACCACATGCATTTTTGTTTATCTACTAGGCAGTATAAGAAGTATTTACGTGATAAAAAAACATCAGAATCCATAAGATCGTTAAAGCATGACATTATGCAGGGCTGCATATGATCTAAAACTGGAAATTCCTTCTAAATATCCCCACTGTACCTTTTAAAATAACAATAGCTGCAGCCTTTTGTGCTCTACTGCCTCATCGCATTTTTTTCAACAATAGAATGCAGGTGCTTGTCACGCTCTGCCTGATTATTTTATTGATTCAAACATAATATGATGCTTTTATAGAAGATATTATCTTCTTGACTTGGAATATCAGTGTGATATTTTCTTTGTTTTCAAGGCGTGAAGAAGCATTACCAATTTTCAAAAGGAGATTACTGGGTAGTCTGCTTGATTTTTCTGCTCAGGAGCTTCGAGTTCAGGTAGATGCTCCTTTTTACAAATGTTATTCGCTTGGACTTGGACTTTATTATTTTGAAATTACAGAACTAACTAGCAACACATGGTTCTTGCATATCTGTCAATTGCTATTTTCTACCTTTTTCACCCCATTTATCTGTTAGGCTCTTCTACTTCCTGTTTATATAAAATGAACGCAAAATTTGGGAATAAATCAGTACAAACCTGTGATATTTTGGAGCCTATATTAGCTATATCTATTATACAGTTTACGGGGGTCATAAGTGAAACAAGCCAACTTATGAAATTAGCACAGGAAACTACATAACGAGTCTTGCTTGTAAGCCCTTGCACCTTGCAGAGTTCCCAAGCCACCTTCTCTGGTTTAAGCTTCTGTTTTAGAAGGATCTTAGGCTTATCAAACATATCTGAAGGTAATCAGGTGTCTAAAACTAGCTTAAAATTAGGACTAGACTACAAACTAAGCTTGCTCGATCAATTGGGCCCATATAACATGGTTAAACTTGTATGCCCACTACTTTCTGTGTATGATTGTACATAGGCGCAGTAGCAATACATTGTCAAGGCATATTTGTCATCAATTGTATTCCAAGGAACAGAAAAATGTGGATAATTTTTCTTTTGTTTCAAAACCTCACTTTTATTATGAATTATGTATTCTTAATACATTGGTCGCCTTGTTTATAACATGCACAGATGAGTTCAGTCTTATGGACAATAACACATAGAGTGTCTGTTAATTTATAAATTAGACGGTTACGGTTTTATCATTTCGCAAATGATGTTCTTTTCTTGGTTGTCGCCACAGCAGTCTGAAGGAATTACCGCTGCAGCATCTGATGTTGAAGTGGAGACTAAAGAACCAAAAATACAAGCAGAAAAGGCTGCTGATCTCTTAGTAGTCTTGGCTGAGAATGCAGTAGTTCTGATGATGCTCGTAGAAGATCATCTGAGGTCACGCAGCCAACAATTTTTTACATCCTGCTTAATTGACAGTGCTTTATCTCCTTTATCGATGGCTTCATCAGCTGCCAGTAGGTCATTGAGCAGAACTGGTAGCGAGCCTTTAGAAGCTGGGGGCTCAAGGCAGTCTTTGTCCAGTGATGCTGGTGGACTGCCGGTTGATGTATGTATATCTAGAACAGGCATATATTATCACAATCTTATTTGCGTAATTTCAATTTATGCCTATATTTTTTATAGGTCCAACTTGTAATGTTCTTTCATTGCTTTGACATGTTGAGTCCCTTTTTGTTTCTGTGGCATTTTTGTGAATTTGTGAGATGCTATATCATGTGATTGCTGAAAATGTTAAAACTCATTAGTGGTATTGTATTGTTTAGGAATATATGAGATAGATGATTAGAGATCCAGTTTCTAGGGAAAACTTCTTGTGAAGATAATCGATAGTAAAGGGTGGTTTTTGTTTAATTCACGATTCAAAATAAGACCACTACCATTATAAGAGTTACACTATTTCTTGGAACTCGACAAGCATATGTACAATATTTCTTGTCAATCAGGCCACTACCCTTTATAGGAGTTACACTATTTCTTAGAACTCGGCAAGCATGTGTACACTATTTCTTTGTACTAGTATGAGTATAATCCAGAAGTATACTGTGTGTAGCATATCTTGTTTCAGAATTTTTCCCTTTATAGTCCACTCTTATGTTCAGTTTCATCTACTTCATACCAACTTTTGCTTGCTATCTTACATCATTATTGGTGTGAAAAAAAATTCCAGGTTCTTGCTTCGATGTCTGGCACAAATGGGCAAATTTCTTCTGAGGTAATGGAACGCGTAACGGCAGCAGCAGCAGCGGAGCCTTATGGATCTGTCAGGCATGCATTTGTATCCTATGGAAGCTGTATTTCAGATCTTTCTGAAGGTTGGAAGTACAGAAGCCGACTGTGGTATGGTGTATGCATTCCATCCAAAGCTAATATCTTTGGGGGAGGAGGAAGTGGTTGGGAAGCATGGAAATCTGTTGTAGAGAAGGACTCCAATGGGGACTGGATTGAACTTCCATTAGTGAAGAAATCAGTTGCAATGCTGCAGACACTTCTACTAGATTCTGGATTTGGGGCTGTCCTTGGCTCTGGAGAGGGATCTGCCGGTGGTATTGGTGTTATGAGTGCACTTAATCAGTTGTTAGATAGTGATCAGCCTTTTTTTTGTATGCTCCGGTTGACTCTTATTTCAATGAGGGAGGATGATACTGGGGAAGACGACCTCTTTATGAGAAACATTAGCATGAAGAATGATGATATATCAGAAAGATTGGGCTGTCAAACTGGAAGTGTGATTGAACTTGATGGTAACTCATGTTCGCCTACCATAAAACCTCAGTCTGCACTTCTATGGAGGTACACCTTATCAGCTATTAAGTAGAGTATCATGTTAAAATTATAGTTCAAGAAAAGGATTTGATCCAGAATTATCACTCCATGGTCCATAGTAGCCAGTGGCCTTTCATTCTATACTGCATCCATACTAACCATTTTGTCCATTGCTTCTTCACTGATATTTTTTAACATATCTTTACTGATATTTCGAAACCTCTGTTTTTTTACAGATTGCTTGGCCCCTTTCTGAATGTGCCAGTTTCTGAATCTAAGAGACAGAGGGTTCTGGTTGTGTCTTCTATTCTTTATTCGGAGGTAAATTTGTTTTTCATTGATTGAAAAATATGATCAGTATCTAAAAACATACAAGTGTTCCATGCTATCCTTTCAGATTGAATACTTCATCAGAATCACGACATGCAGACACCATAGTCCATGCGTGGTAGTTTCATTTACCATCTTCTTCCTCTTGTTTATGATGGTCTATGCGTGGCCCCAAAATTCACATGCGGTAGTCTCATTATTTTTTGCATAGATGAAGCACTATTTTGCACCAATCTGTTTGATTACTTTATGTATTTTGTGGAATGTAGCATAAAAAGCATGTTCCAAATGCTTATAATCATGTTGCAGTTTTCAAAACACTTATAATTTAAATTCCTGATGCAGAAAGCTTGTTGCCCCCACCATATATCTAAATGTCTCGTGTCTTAACTTTGAATTATATGTCCAAAAAGCTATCCTCAACCTGTTATGATTAATTTTAAAAAGGAAATTCCCTTCACTCATTTAGTGCCTTGATGATCAAAGATAAACCCGTAGTTCATACCAAGAGATATCAGGGAGCAACTTGTATGGAAACACTCCTAAAGAGGTAATCTTGTACAAGTTGCTCTCAGAGATATCACTACAGTAGATGACACTGTGGAACGTTCAGTTAGAATTTTCTGTGTTAGGCCTTAAAATCGTGGGACACTTTTTTTGTGAGAAAAAAAAACGCACTACTTTCAAGACCTTTGTCGAGGACATCACTACTTTAAGACCTAACCTAGGGAAATTGCGTAACTCCATGCTGCTGCTTCCTGAGAGCACTGCTACTTTTAAGGCCCAACGGAGGAAAAATTATAACTCTATGCTGCTGCTTCCTGTTTGTTTATGTTGTTTGTTTTGAATATATAGATCGAACAACGTTTTTTATATTATGTGTTTTCATGAAGCTTATGTTATCCTAACAGGTATGGCATGCTGTAAGTAGCGACAGAAAGCCTTTAAGGAAAAAATATCTTGGATTGTTAATGCCACCCTATGCAGCTGTCCTGAAAAGATATCGCTCTGTTTTGGCTAATATTCACGAGCTTGCATCTTCGGATGGAGAAAATCCGCTACTTGTTGGTGATTGTGCTTCGCTGCAGATACTTTACCTGTTGAGGTAACAGTTGATTTTAAATAGGCCATAAGATAGCTAACAACTGAAGTTATCTGGTGCTTGTGCTGAGCTCTATAACTGTGATCTAGCGATGCTTGTTACAATCTTATAGCTTTCTAGGAAAAATGCTACTTCTGCAAATAGAACTATGAATTTTGCACATTAGCTTAAAATCAGATGTTTCCCTAACTATTGCTTACTTTGTACTTTCATTTCATGTTCGAGAAATTGTTTTAAATAGTGTGATTTGGATCTTTAGCATAATCACTTCTATCTGGACATTACTTTTGAGGAAGGCCTTGATATTTGCTATGCGACTTTAGTTGCTCCTCTCGGATAAATATCTCATCATTGTTTTTGTGCAAAGTTTTATGTGTTCACAGTGGGATTTTATTCTGTGTCTTTTGAATTCAGGCTGCTGTTTCATTGATATCACCTGGCTGGGCTGCTGCTTTTGCCTCTCCACCAGTTGCAATGGCATTGGCCATGATTGCTGCTGGTGCCTCTGGGGCAGAAACAATTGCACCACCAACAAATAAATTATGCAGGCGTGACACCTCATTGCTTGAGCGTAGATCAGCTAAATTACACTCATTCTCAAGTTTCCAGAGGCTTCCTGATACAACACCACTCCTGCCTGCATCTGCACCAAAGGACAAAGCATCCGCGAAAGTTGTAGCCTTGGCCGCTGCTCGTGACCTTGAGTTTAGTGCTAAGATTGGCTTGAGAAGGGGTCTTAGTGTTGTAGCAATGGCAACTTCAGGACAACGGAGGTCTGCAGGTGATATTGAGCGTGCGCAGAGGTGGAACACAACTGAAGCTATGGCTGCTGCTTGGATGGAGTGTCTGCAATCTGCCGACTCAAAGTCAGTGTCAGGCAGAGATTTTTCTGCCCTTTCTTACAAATATGTTGCACTTCTTGTTTCAAGTTTTGCCTTAGCACGGAACTTGCAACGAGTTGAGGTATATCAACATCGAACAAAACGCTTCCGCTTATGGTATTCAGTGTTAGTGATACATCACTTAACAACTTTTGGACATGCAGATGGAGAGACGAACACAGGTTGATATCTTGAACCGTCTTTGTGCCTCTGTTGGGGTTCGGGCATGGCGACGTCTTCTTCATTGCTTAATAGAGACAAATAGACTCTATGGACCTTTTGGAGAACTTCTGTGTACTCCTGATAGCGTATGGACCGAATCCAGTTTTTCTTTCACGCTTTCTTGCATTCTTATTAAAAAAACACTGCATGATTGTTTTATTGTTTTGTTAAGCAGATTTTCTGGAAGCTGGATTTTACTGAATGTTCATCAAGGATGAGAAGATTTATGAAAAGAAACTACAACGGGTCAGATCGTTTTGGTGCAGCTGTTAATTTTGAGGAGCAGATGCTTCTTTGTGATGGTGTAGAATCCAATGCATGCCACACAGAGGAAGGGGACACTCGATCTACAAATGCTCTCCCAACAACTTCGTTGATTATAGTGGCTGAGGCAATGTCAGTGGATAGAGGACATGAAGATGCTGAGCACATAGAAACCGAAACAATTTGCAGCAGTGTAGATGATCAATTAAGAAATTCCTTGCCACCTGATCCATTTAAAGGATCAATAGATTCAAGAAGTTCAGACTTTTCTGGTGTCCGCAACCTGGTTCGATCCACAGCAATTGCACCTGGTTACAGGTCTGGCGAAGAAGATAAAAGAATTATAATTGAATTGCCATCGTTGATGGTGAGGCCATTGAAGACCGTACGAGGAACCTTCCAAGTAAGTGTGTGCTGATGTACGTACTTCCACCTGTATAGTCATACCTAGTGTATAGCTTTTTCTTAGCGAGTCCAAAGAGCTTCTATCGGTGCCATATATTACTTGAACACTGAAATTAAACGAATTGTTACTACGAATTCATGCTTTCGTTACTCCATGAGCCCTTGCCGGGTCCTAATCAACACAGCTCTCTGATGAGCTTAACTAGCTAAGTTCATCATATGATTCTGAATAGTTTTGAGTCGTAGTCTAATCTCTAAGGAGTCCTTAGTAAAGTCCGGTACCACTGTAAGTAAATAAAGGGTGCGGGGATACTGACTAACACACATCACACAGTTATTCACCCTAATTTAATCTACAGTATTCTTGGTATTGTAAGTTCCCCTTTGGAGAACAATAAAAGAATTGTGTTCAATATTAACTATCCTTTATATTCAAGTTTAGAGAACTGCCCAAAATTATCACTGTGTAGATACAAAAACAGATGGAAGCAGTGTTCTTTGTATTGCACCTGTTCCCTTTATAATATTCATTCAAATATTCCAAGATCCAAAATGAGCAGCGCACTGAAGAATCAATAACTGTTAGTGTAATACTCCCTCCGTTCCTAAATATAAGTCTTTGAAGAGATTCCATCATAGATCACATACGGAGCAAAATGAGTGAATCTACACTCTAAAATGCATCTATATACATCCGTATGTGGTCCATAGTGGAATCCCTACAAAAACTTATATTTAGGAACAGAGGGAGTAGCATACAAAAAACTTGAGTAATTGTGTCCCCACCTAGCTGAATCAAGTTCCAGCAGCCTTGACTACAGTGACAAGTTATTTTTTGTTCTTATTTGCATTGAGTACAGCGTTTCGGTGCCCAGGCTCATGTGCACCCGGTCAGAAAAAAAATCACAGAAAATTTAAAAAATGCCAATTGTTTTTTGCATGGTAGAAAATTTGTTTCTGAGGTCTGCCCCAATTTTCAGATCATTTAGACATCTCAATAGCTCTCAGCAAAAAAGACAAATCGGGTCAGAACAGTAGACTTTTTTACAGACCCCGAATTTGTCTTTTTCGCCGAGAGCTGCTCAGATGTCCAAATGATTTGAAAATTGGAGTGAATCTCACGCATCAGATTATCTACCATGCAAAAAATGGAATTTTTTGAATTTTTCTAGTATTTGTTTTGATTTTTTTCCTCAGCGTGGATGCAGATGAGCCTGAGCTCAGAAGTGGATTATCGCCTTACATTGTACCATTCTGCCTATTCTTCTTCATGCCCTACTCCAACATGCTAATGCATATCATAATCCCAAGCATATATTGTTCTCAGGTCACCTTAAAGAGGATTAACTTCATAGTTGATGAGCATACATCTGACAGTGACAGTTACATGGATGATGTTGCATCCACTAGCGGCCAATATGATCAGCAAGATAAAGATCGGAGTTGGTTCATATCTTCGCTGCATCAGATTTATAATAGAAGGTAAATAATTATTTTTATTATCTGGTACTCATTAAAATGTTAAGTGAGGTATTTTCAGCTTTTCTACCATCTGCGCCCCTTCTCGCATATGTAGACTACAGTCTACAGAGTGGACTGCCTGTTCAGTGCTTATAATATATGTTTCATACTGATTAAAGTTAACTATTGCAGGTATTTGTTACGTCAAAGTGCATTGGAATTATTTATGGTAGATAGGTCTAACTTCTTCTTTGATTTTGAGGTACATAGTTGATGAGACTCACTTTATGTTGTTTGAATCTTATGCATGCTATATCTGGATAACCATTTTTAAGTTGTATATGAAATTTATCTAGGATATAGAAGCACGTCGACATGCTTATCGGGCTATCATTCACACCAAACCTCCTTATTTGAATGATATTTTTCTAGCTACACAGGTTGGTGCTCAATGCAGTTCTCTAAATCTGAATGTTTCGGTAATCTACTCCTACCTGAATCTAATATCATTGTTTTTAGAAACCTGAGCAAATCCTTAAACAGACACAATTAATGGAGCGCTGGGCCAAATGGGAGGTATTTGAGAACAACTCATTTTGACGGTCATATATGTTAAGTAGAGTCAGGATATAAGGAATAGCTTTCTTGTGCAGATTAGCAATTTTGACTACCTAATGGAACTGAACACTCTTGCTGGGCGCAGTTACAATGACATCTCGCAGGCATCCTTGCTTCAGAATTCTCACTTATGAACCTGGCAGGTTCTTGCTTCTGTTTCTATTTAACGATTCCTACCTGTTTCTGCAGTATCCTATCTTCCCATGGGTAGTATCAGATTACCAGTCCAAAACATTGGACTTGGAAGATCATTCCTCATACCGAGATCTTTCAAAGGTAAATTGTGTGCTTCTATTCTTGCCGCTCATAACAGTAAGTTGGATCCCATTTTTATGTATTGCCCTGCTTTTCCAAACACTTACACGGGTGATGGTACTCGATTCTTTTCAATGAAGCCAATTGGTGCTCTAAATCCTGCACGGCTGAAGAAATTCCAAGACTATTACTCTAGTTTCAAGGATCCAATCATCCCAAATTGTCACTACGGTTCACATTACTCTAGTCCTGGCACGGTGCGTATTTTTAGATCTTGCATGCTTTTATTCAGCATTTTGCTTGTGTGTTGTGCCTTTTGTTTGGGCTAAGATGTACTCCCTCCGTCCCAAAATAAGTGACTGAAGTTTGTACTAGCTTTGTACTAAAGTTAGTACAAAGTTGAGTCACTTGTTTTGGGACGGAGGGAGTACTTACGAAGTAATTCCATAATATCAACCATTTCCTCGCTGCATTTCAGTGACTATCCCTTATGTAGTTGATTGGTGTGACCATACCTTGATTGCAATGATGGTGCATTGATATAAATCTCTACTGCAGGTATTGTATTATCTTGCCAGGATAGAACCTTTCACTACCCTCTCTATTGAGCTGCGAGGTGGCAAGTTTGGTGATGATAATCACATGCTCTCTGATATCACCAGAACATGGAACAGTGTCCTTGAAGACATGAATGATGTAAAAGAGCTAGTAAGTTTTGTTGAAAAATGTGCTCTTGATACATTTCCACCTTGCTAGTTTAGAAGTCTTATCAGAATCTTTGTTGGAATCTAACGATGCGACTATTTCTCTAGGTTCCAGAGATGTTTTACCTTCCTGAGGTATTTACTAATGTGAATTATGTTGACATGGGAACAAATGAACTTGCTAAAAGGCTAGGTAAGTTCGTTTCAGTCTTATACTCATAAGAGAACCGAGTGTCACTCAGTAGACGTGGCAACCCCCCCTTAACTTTGAGTGTCACTGCAGGCTCTGTAGAATTGCCTCCTTGGGCCGAGAACCCTGTTGATTTTATACATAAACATCGGAAAGCTCTTGAGAGTGATCATGTCTCCGCTCATTTGCATGAATGGATTGATCTAATATTTGGGTACGTTAGTATTGTTATATCTCTGTTGCCATGTCATGATATCACTGCTTTATTTCACTAAATCATATTCATTGGTCTCATACACATTTGCCAAATGTCATCCATATCCTGTCCATTCTTTCAGCATTAGGGTAAGTATGATGTGAAGGAATACTACTTTTCCCTCCTTCCCACAATGTAAGGCACACTTTTTTTTTTGACGCGTCAACGGCGGGCTTACACCGGCCTGAACTTATATTGCCAAACATGGTCTTTGATGTACGACTTTGACCATTAATATATACCAAAATACATGGAATGCACATGTATAAATGGTATCGTCGTATTTGTCTTGCAAAACAATTTTATTTCATATGTCTTCATACTAATTTTATAGACATACAAAAACGGAAATCATAGTCAAGTTGTGCGATGAAATACTAGAAATAGTCCAAGGGCACCTTATATTTTGGAAAGGAGGGTGTATTTGATAAGGCTATTAGCTATTCCATTTGACAGTAAAGTAAGTATGACGTGAAGGAATGCACCTATCAAGCATTACCTCATTTGAACGAATGGAAGGATTTGATTTTCTGGGGTACCTTCAAATGGTGGAGATTTTAATTTCCAATAGATATTCTAATGAAAAAAAAGTCGATACTGTAGCCGCTGGTTCTCCCCTCATTGCAACTGGATCCTTATCAAAATCCCAGCTTTGTACTGGATTGGTGCATCCCATTTGTAACCAATTTTGACTGATCCTACATCATTGAATGTAAAAATCATACAGATAACTTGTGTAAACTTGGAAATACCGTTTGAACCATGTACTCCCTCCGTCCGGAAATACTTGTCGGAGGAATAGATGTATCTAGACATAATTTAGTTCTAGATACATCCACTTTTATGCATTTCTCCGACAAGTATTTCCGGACGGAGGGAGTAGTAAATGAATGACTGAATCAGTTGATGTGCGCAAAGACAAATGTGTTGAACCCAATCCCAACAAAGGACATCTTGCTGCTGCCATGTTTTTTGGTTATCTTTAGTGTAAAATTTCTTATATTAAAAGGATGGATGTAAAATTTCTTATTCTGGTATCCATAGATCACAAGCAATAATCCATGGATTTTTTTAAACAGACACATCATAGGAAAATATATTCAGTGATTATCATTTCACATATTTAGTTTGCTGGCCTTAGAGGCTTGTATTAATGTCATTAATTATTCATCTATGTGTTAAACCCATTTGTCATGTAATACTTTCTCTAATTCAGATATAAACAAAGAGGTAAAGAAGCAGTGATGGCTAACAATGTTTTTCCCTACGCTACATACGAGGGGACAGTAGATATTGATAAAATTGCTGATCCAGTAAGTTTCGCATCCAACCTTTTAGATCATCTCAGTAACTTTCTAGCTGTTAACATTTTGCTGAAAATACTGAAGGTGCAACGGCAAGCTACACAAGACCAAATAGTAAATTTTGGACAAACGCCATCTCAGTTGCTGATAGTTCCACATATACAGAGAAGGCCATTGGCAGATATCTTACAGCTGCAGGTGATTTTTAAAAGTACAAAATTGGTGATTTATTTCTGTAATTGTAACTGTTCCAAGTACAAAGACCATGCATAGTTCAGAATAAGCATAATAAAGTATGAGTTTCGCGAGTAAATCACACTCGTGCTGATTAATAATGCGATAACTTATTCAAGGTTCATAATGACACACTATTCAAGAGTTTATAGACTTATTACTTTATTAGTGATACAACCATCTTCATGTTTTCCTCAAGAAATATCAACAACAACAACAACAACAACAACAACAACAACAACAACAACAAAGCCTTTAGTCCTAAACAAGTTGGGGTAGGCTAGAGGTGAAACCCATAAGATCTCGCAACCAACTCATGGCTCTGACACATGGATAGCAAGCTTCCACGCACCCCTGTCCATAGCTAGTTCTTTGGTGGTCTCTCTTAACGGACTCCCCCCATGTCAAATTCGGTCTACCCCGCCCTCTCTTGACATTCTCCGCACGCTTTAGCCGTCCGCTATGGACTGGAGCTTCTGGAGGCCTGCGCTGAATATGCCCAAACCATCTCAAACGATGTTGGACAAGCTTCTCCTCAATTGATGCTACCCCAACTCTATCTCGTATATCATCATTCCGGACTCGATCCTTCCTCGTGTGGCCACACATCCATCTCAACATACGCATCTCCGCCACACCTAACTGTTGAACATGTCGCCTTTTAGTCGGCCAACACTCCGCGCCATACAACATTGCGGGTCGAACCGCCGTCCTGTAGAACTTGCCTTTTAGCTTTCGTGGCACTCTCTTGTCATAGAGAATGCCAGAAGCTTGGCGCCACTTCATCCATCCGGCTTTGATTCGATGGTTCACATTCATCAATACCCCCATCCTCCTGCAACATTGACCCCAAATACCGAAAGGTGTCCTTCCGAGGTACCACCTGGCCATCAAGGCTAACCTCCTCCTCCTCACACCTAGTAGTACTGAAACTGCACATCATGTACTCGGTTTTAGTTCTACTAAGCCTAAACCCTTCGATTCCAAGGTTTGTCTCCATAACTCTAACTTCCTATTTACCCCGTCCGACTATCGCCAACTAGCACCACATCATCCGCAAGAGCATACACCATGGGATATCTCCTTGTATATCCCTTGTGACCTCATCCATCACCAATGCAAAAGATAAGGGCTCAAAGCTGACCCCTGATGCAGTCCTATCTTAATCGGGAAGTCATCAGTGTCGACATCACTTGTTCGAACACTTGTCACAACATTACCGTACATGTCCTTGATGAGGGTAATGTACTTTGCTGGGACTTTGTGTTTCTCCAAGGCCCACCACATGACATTCCGCAGTATCTTATCATAGGCCTTCTCCAAGTCAATGAACACCATATGCAAGTCCTTCTTTTGCTCCCTATATCTCTCCATAAGTTGTCGTACCAAGAAAATATCTTCCATGGTTGACCTCGCAGGCATGAAACCAAACTGATTTTTGGTCACGCTTGTCATTCTTCTTAAGAGGTGCTCAATGACTCTCTCCCATAGCTTCATTGTATGGCTCATCAGCTTAATTCCACGGTAATTAGTACAACTCTGAACATCCCCCTTGTTCTTGAAGATTGGTACTAATATACTCCATCTCCATTCTTCTGGCATCTTGTTTGCTCGAAAAATGAGGTTGAAAAGCTTGGTTAACCATACTATCGCTATGTCCCCGAGACCTTTCCACACCTCAATGGGGATACAATCAGGGCCCATCGCCTTGCCTCCTTTCATCCTTTTTAAAGCCTCCTTCACCTCGCACTCTGGATTCGCCGCACAAAACGCATGCTGGTCTCATCAAAGGAGTCGTCCTTTTCAATGGTAGAACTCTCATTCTCCCCATTGAACAGCTTGTCGAAGTACTCCCGCCATCTATGCTTAATCTCCTCGTCCTTCACCAAGAGTTGGCCTGCTCCGTCCTTGATGCATTTGACTTGGCCAATATTCCTCGTCTTCCTCTCTCGGATCTTGGCCATCTTATAGATGTCCCTTTCACCTTCCTTCGTGCCTAACCGTTGGTAGAGGTCCTCATATGCCTGACCCCTTGCTTCACCAACAGCTCGCTTTGCGGCCTTCTTCGCCATCTTGTACTTCTCTATGTTGTCTGCAGACTCCTATCCGTATATAGGCGTCAAGCAATCTTTCGTCTCTTTAATCGCCTTCTGGACATCATCATTCCACCACCAGGTATCCTTATCTTCGCTTCTCCCTCCCTTGGACACTCCAAACTCCTCCGAGGCCACCTTACGAATGCAAGTCGCCATCTTCATCCACACATTGTCCGCATCCCCTCCTTCCTCCCAAGGGCCCTCCTTAATGACCCTCTCCTTGAACACCTGAGCTACCTCCCCCTTGAGCTTCCACCACTTCGTTCTAGCGACTTTGGCACGCTTATCCCACTGGACACGAATCCGAAAGCGGAAGTCAGCAACCACCAGCTTATGCTGGGGTACAACACTCTCTCCAGGTATCACCTTACAGTCTAGGCACGCACGCCTATCTTCTCTTCTCGAGAGGATGAAATCAATCTGGCTAGAGTGTTGGCCACTACTAAAAGTCACCAGATGTGATTCTCTCTTTCTAAAGAGGGTGTTAGCTACAATCATGTTGTAGGCTAGAGCAAAGCTTAAGACATCTTCTCCTTGATTCCTGATGCCATAGCCAAAGCCCCCATGCGCCCCTTCAAAACCTGTGTTAGATGTACCCACGTGGCCATTGAGGTCTCCTCCTATGAAGAGCTTCTCACCAATCGGTACACTCCTAACCATGTCTTCCAGGCCTTCCTGTAACTCCCTCTTGGTGTTCTCATTGTGGCCTACTTATGGGCATACTCACGATAACATTGAGAACCAAGTCCTCAACTACCAGCTTGACCAGATAATCCGGTCCCAGCGTGCTGGCGTCTACCACTCCATACTTGAGGCTCTTGTTGATCAAGATGCCTACGCCATTTCTGTTTGCAGCCGTCCCAGTGTACCACAGCTTGAAGCCGGTATCCTCCACCTCCTTCGCCTTCTGTCCTCTCCATTTGGTTTCTTGGACCAAAGGATATCAACTCCTCTCCTCACTGCTGCATCAACTAGCTCTCGAAGCTTCCCTGTCAGAGACCCTACGTTCCAGCTACCTAAGGGCATCTCCAGCCGGCCCCCCAACAAGCCTCCCCAAGCCACTTTTTGGGCCGGTGGCAAAACGCCTACCAGCCCCAGAGACCTGCTACGGATTTCATGAAATTTACTACTTCTACCAGCCCAAACCCAGCCCCTGGGCAATCGGGACGCCAAGCGCCACTTTTTCCCCTCGTGTGGCCCACCTGCAGCCACAACTCCCCCCACGCTCTCTCTTCCCCGTCGCTTTCTCCTCGAGCCCCACCTTCTCTCTCCCCATCCGCTTCTTTCTCCACGCCCGCGTCCCGGCCGCCTGACCCCGCCTCGGTGCCTCCCCGCCACAGCTCCGCCCACGGCCTTCCTTCCGCACCGCCCCGCCAGCCCTCTGCGGCCGCGCGCGTCGGACCGCCAGCCCGGCCTCCCGCACCACGCTGCCCGCCAAACGGAGCTTCGCGGGCTTGGCGAGGCTGCGCGCCGAGCTTGTCTTGCGTTCCTCGTGGCGCTCTGCGCGGTCCGCCCGCTCTAGCCCCATTCCCGGCGCACTTCGAGGCCCCACTTCTCCTCCCCTTCGCCCTCCCGGTTGGCCGGTGCTGCGGCCAGATCAGCGGTGACGGCGACGACAATAACGGGCTATCGGAGGCGGAGCTGAGGTAGCTTGGCGTTGTCCAGGCGGAGGCCGCAGTCAACGACGAGGAGGAGGCGCTCTGCCCCATCTGCCTCGACGCCATGGAGCCGGGCCGCGTCGTGCGCGTCCTCCCCAGCTGCAACCGCGCCTTCCACCAGGACTGCGTCGATCGGTGGCTGGCCATCTCGCCTGGGCGGCCGCCCTGCTCAGCCGCTCGGGCCGCACGGTCGAGCTCGTCCGGACGGACAGCGCCATGTCCGCCTCCCACAGACCATGGTGCGCGCGCTCTCGCGCTTGCCTGTGCGTGGCCAAGGAGGACGGCGGCGATTTCGCGTGCAAGTCCATCCCCAAGCGCAAGATGCTGGCGCGAGTTGGTGCTACCGCGCGCGCTGCTCTGCTGCTGCCGGTGCTCATCAAGGCAGGCGAGCGACGGGGCACGGCGAGTCGCGCGAGATGGTGAGCACTGCGGCGGGATCATCGTTTCTTCTTCTCGCCTCGCCGTCGAGCTAGTGGGGGGCACAACGAGTGGGAAATTTTTGCCCCCCAGGCCAAAAATTTCACCGGCAGCCCCCCAGGCGGCGAAAAATATGCCTCCTGGGGAGGCCAACGGCTGGAGATGCCCTAAGCGAATCCTCCTAGGCTCGGTTAGCTTCCTTACCCTTCGCACTCGTCGAGTCAAATGCGAAGACCCTTGCTCATTTTCCACTACACCCGGCCGCCGATGTAGCGCGCCACTAAGGATGCGACGACCCGATCCTCGCTCACTTGCCACCGTATCCGGATCAAGATACGGCGCGCCACTTGGGGGGTGACGGCCATCTTTTGGGTTTCATCTCCATAAGAGCGGCTGAGTTTTTACGTTGGCTCGCCAAGGCTATCACAACCCTCCTCCTTTACCCGGGCTTGGGACCGGCTATGTTGAGACAACATAGGCGGAGTTTTTCCTCAAGAAATATATCAATCACAAAATCATATTACAAGTTCTATAGTACTTTCGCTTGAGAAAAATTCATATAGTACTCCAATTAACACATGTCAAACTGACTTCAGTGTTGCATGTTACTCCTCATCGTCGGTCCATGTAACTGTGAGAGTAACTCAACTCCAGCCACTACCTTTTCCTTTTAAGCATGTTACTATTCTAAGGCCACCTCTTGCAGGTGCAGCCATTTGTTTCAGGAAATTTTATTCCTCTCCTTCAAAACATCCTATGTAATATACATTTGGATGCCCCTGAACTTGCCACCTATCTCTTGGCTCCCGGCTGAGACTCTCATTCATCCCACTAGTATTTATCTCGATATTGTGCCAAGAGACACTTTTTTTTTAGATCGACGGGGCCACACAGCCCCCATTTTCATTACGAAAATGGAGTCTTTTTCTTACAGGGACACTGAGCAAACCATTACATCACTGATACAATAACTACACTAGGATGCTCCAAAAACTAACCAGCTGAAGCAAGAATCTACATCCAGCATACCAAGCATACTAACAATCAGGAGAAGCAACTATCCACCAACTACCAAGTAACATCAGTCTGAACTATGAGAGGATAAAACATCAAATTAACATGAAATGCCTTTGAGGCCAGCAAGCATAACAGCAGCTGACTTCACAAAAGTCTCCTTACACGCGGCGCCGATCCATGCCCACCTCTGAAGACATCTCGAGTCACCAGCATAATTCTTCTAGACACCTGATGAAGCATGTTTTGTACCCCTCTTTTCTGCAGATTTTTCCAAGAGTCCAACAGAGTACAAACAAGAAAAATAATGTCAGTAGGATCTCTAGGCACAACACTTTGAAAACAGGACTTGTTCCTTGTTTTCCAGATAGACCACAAGAGAGCAGCAGCACCTAGTGAAACAACTATCCTATCTTTGCCCGTATAGCTAGGCAGCCAGTTCTGGCATAGATAAAAAAAAAGAAGAAACTGGAGATCTCTTATTACCCAGAGCACACCCCACAATATTCCACAAAAACTACCTCCGTCCTGATTTATTAGTCCCCATTGTATTTTGGGTCAAATTTTGACCATATATTTGACTAGCAAAATGTTAATGCATGTCACTGAAAGTTATATTGTTGGTTTCGTATTTGAATGTAGTTTTCCACGATATTATTTTTGCTACATACTCCCTCTGTACCGAAATACTTGTAGCTAGGGGAACTTGTAGTAGTTTTCCCCAACAACAAGTATTTAGGTACAGAGGGAGTATGACATATATTTTATTAGTTAAAATCATGGTCAAAATATGACCCAAAATACAAGGACTAGTAAACCAGGAGGGAGGTAGTAAGTTGCAAGAGAAAAATAAATGATCCACACTCTCTTCAGAGTCACAAAATTCACATAATTTGGCACCTTTCCAACCTCTCTTGCTCAAATTGTCCTCGGTCAGAATCCAATTTTTTAATTACTAACCAAGAGAACGCCTTAACTTTAAGAGGCATCTTCATCCTCCATAGATTTCTAAAAGGAAAAACAACTTGTCTAGCAATAAGATAGTGATAAAGTGATTTAACAGAAAAACTCCCGGAAGCTGTAAGTAACCATTTAACTTACAGTGGAAGGGCATTCTTTGCCGAGATGGTTTACAGTCTCCGGCTAGCTTAAATATAGCCGACACTGTGCTTCGTGCAGTCATCCCCTTTTGGTTAGGTTATCCGCCATGAGGATCTTCAAGTACAAGGCAACTCATATCTATTGTGTATCTCACTGTATAGATCAAATTATATCTGTCAACATTGCGTAACATGATAATTGGTTTTGTGTGTCATTAAAAAATCAGTTTTTTTCATGACTTAAACAGTTTTCCAATCATGGGACCTTCCAAGTGCTTGTGGCACTGGATACTTTCTCTTATCTCGTGACGTACTATTGTTAAATTTTTTTTTGTGCAGACAATATTCCGGAACCCAAGTGAAGTCAGATCTTATTTACTTCCTAATCCAGACCAGTGTAATGTTCCCGCTAGTGCAGTGCATGTATCGAATGACTGTATTGTAGTCGTAGATGCAAATGTGCCTGCAGCACATGTGGCAGTGCACCATTGGCAGCCAAACACCCCGGATGGCTTAGAGACACCCTTCCTCTTTCATCATGGGAAAAATGCCATAAATTCAAGCGGCGGCGCAATAAGGCGCATCTTCAAAGGACCTGCTTCTGCAGAAGACTACCATTTCCCAAGGGCTATAGCTTTTGCTGCTTCTGCAATCCAACCTTCGTCAACTGTTGCCGTCACATGTGACAAAGAGGTTATAACTGGTAATTATTGTATTCTCACCTTATTTTCTCCTTTTCTCAAAGCTATCATTTTTTCCACTCATTGATACTTGTCTGAAAACTAGTCTTCTTCACCATATTTTTGTGTCTGCTTCACTTTCATGTCTTCTTTGTACTGGTTCTTTTCTGGATGATTCCTGATATCCAGAGTGACACATTACAATCTGGTGTCAAAAAACTAGTTTCCTTATTAGTTCCTGAATAAAATAATGTATTATGTTGCTCTTATGCTATCATTTTACATCAAATAGTCGTCTTTATGATATGAAATATTGTAAGACTTCTCCATTCCTGCATTGTTTCTAATGTCCCTTTTTTTCTTTGACTGTAGGTGGGCATGCAGATAATTCTGTGAAGTTGATCTCCTCAGATGGAGCAAGGACCATTGAAACTGCATCTGGGCATATTGCTCCTGTGACCTGCCTCGCACTATCTCCTGATAACAATTACTTTGTCACAGGGTCTCGTGACACAACAGTTATATTATGGAGGATACATCAGATGAGCTCTTCACATTGGAAAAATGCTCCAGAACCTCCACCTTCACCAACAACACCAAGTACTCCTCTAGCCAATAGTATTAGTAGTGGTAGCAGTCCAATCAGAACTTTGGAAACCTCCAGCAAGCGGCGAATCGAAGGTCCTATGCATGTTCTAAGAGGACATCTTGGAGAAGTAACTTGCTGTTCTGTTAGTTCTGACTTGGGACTTGTTGCTTCCTCTTCACATACATCTGGTGCCCTTCTACATTCTTTGAGGACAGGTCGGCTCATAAGGAAGCTGGATGTGGGAGAGGCACATTTGATATGCTTATCTTCTCAAGGAATCGTATTGATTTGGAATGAATCAGAGAAGAGACTATCCACCTTCACTGTTAATGGAATCCCTATGTCTACCTCGGTCCTGTCACCTTTCTCCGGGCGTGTTAGTTGCATTGAGGTTTCTAGGGATGGCCAGTTTGCTTTAATTGCAGCATGTTTATCTAGCAATTGTACTCGTGACACTAGTACTGATGAAGATCATATGATTGACAACTGCAACGATGATGAGGATGTACCAGAGTCAAAGGAGACCAAGCTATACGTTCATGCTCCCTCGATCTGCTTCATTGATCTACACAAACTTGAGGTGAACACTAAGAGAAAACTTTTGAACTTACATCCTATGAGCAAAACTCTCACGGATAAGGGGTATCTTGTCAGGTAATTCATACGCTGAAGCTGGGAGAAGGACAGGACGTCACAGCTGTTGCTCTAAATGAAGATAACACTACTCTTGTTGCCTCAACAGCTGATAAGCAGCTGATAGTCTTCACAAATCCTTCTGTAAGTATTCTGTGTAGTATATTTTTATCTTCACTAGTTATCTTCAAGGCCTGATTGACAGATGTCCTATAGATTATCTCTCATCAGTAGGAATTTTTCAGGGTTTAATTGTCAAGATAGCCACTGGCACACAAAATGACCATCTCTGCAACTAATTTTCATATTAACTTGCCTGAATATTGCAGTTGAGTTCTAAAATAGCTGATCAGATGTTGCACGAACGTGACGGGCTTTTGTAGTCGTGCGAGAAAACTGCCGCTGACTGACATTATTTCACTCACCGAAGCTCCAGCCAATTTTGCAGTGAAAGATACAAAGATACATAGGATGGCACAAAACGGCGTCTGTACATAAAACAAGGGAGATGCAACACGGGCCCTCTTTTGTGCCGCGGTGAACTGGTACAGATGACTTCGCTTTGGTTGATTGTATGGACCTTGCTGTTCTTGCATGTGGTGAAACGCGCCATACCGCGGAGAAGATCCGGGACCGTCTATGTTTGTGTTGCGGCCAAGGGATTCAGAAGCAAATACCTAAATGTTGCTAATTCTCTGCTCTGAGTACGTGTCTCCGTTGTGTGATACGGTGTGCCTACGTGGACTCTGGGCCGACTGCCATCTCTGTACAAAATCTCTTCCAACTAATTGATCATCTTTCTTTCGTTTATGCATGGCGTGTACACGGCTACACGCAATCCTCTGTTCACGAGTATTGCCAACGCCATATGGTCAGTGAGCTACTCATTGTTGTGTTATTGTTTGTTAAAAATATACATGTAGTGTTGGGACGAGGATTTGGAGCTCTGAAGTGCTTCGCACCCCCATAGGAACATTTCGTTCAAAAAAATACCGAGAAATTTTAAAAATAATCTGGAATTTTGGGATATCAAACATGGGTTCCTGATCTACCCCCGTGTGGAATTTCGTGAAAAAATATGAGAAAACATATTCGTGACAAAAAAGACAAAAAAATCATATGTATAGAGAAACATTGTTTGGATGGATTTTTGTTCGGACGGTATTTCCTTCGCCATGGATATGTCTTTTGTTTTTTTCCATGAAATTTCACACGGGAGTAGATCCGGGACCCAAGTTTGGTATCCTCAAAATTCAGATTTTTTGGGTATTTTTTACGATTAATTTTCGTATAGGGGTGTGGAGCACCCAAGAGCTCTTGTGTATTTTCCTGTAGTGCTGCAGCAAATCCACTACAGACGCTACTAGAGGTCGTGCTTAAGATAACATCGATCAGTCAAGTTGATGTCTCCAGAGTATTGCTAAGATCTTACGAACATTCGTACAAAATAGATAGTGTTGTTGTCATTGCTAAGATCAGGAGCGCTTATGACGGGGTGCGCTTGGGCTCGGTGGAGCGCGCTGCCAAGCGGAAGGCAGTGGCCTCCGAGTCTGACTCCGGCAGCGGCACGACTCGCTGTCCCAGCTCCTCGCGTCAGAAGAAGGCGAAGGCGGCAGCTGTGGCGGGGCTGCTTCAGTTGCCGCTCATGGACACTCCATCTCCGCTGACAAGGGGGAAACTGTGTCAGATTGCCCAAGTGTGCGACCTCAACGCACCCGCCATCCTCGATCAAGTCAGGGCCCGTTCAGCATCTGCTTCCGGTGATGCTTCTCCCACTGCCAGCAGCTCCTCTGCTTCCTCCGTGCGAGTCCTCGCCTCTTCCAATGAATAGGCCACTAGTCGTCGTCAGTTTCAGTGCTTCAGCTTTCGAGTCTGTACTAGCTATGCTCTTCATGTTCAGGGCAGCAGGTTGTCATCTTGCTCTAGGTTATCTTGGGGTCTTTAGAGGGTTTAGTATGAACTGCTTTCGGGGCAGGTTTATCTTTCCAGTTGAGTTTAGCTTCGATCTGTATCATGTATGTTTTCCTTGCAGTAAGTTTGTTTCAGTGTCCGCCACCGCATGCATTCTCCTCAGTTTACTTTGGTCTCTTCTTTTGGGTTGTATGCTTGTTGCTAATCCATGAGGATTCTAAGTTGGAATGTCCGGGGGTTGGGGGAAAATGATAAGTGTTCGCTGATTCATGATACTATAACCTCTTGCTGCCCTAGTGTCGTTTGCTTGCAGGAAACCAAGCTGCCATCCCTCTCTAGTTTCAAGCTGCGATCCTTCCTGCCCACTAACCTGAAGGATCATTCTGTCACTCTCGCTGATGGTGCATCTGGTGGTATCCTGGTTGCCTGGGATCCCGGCTGCGTCCTGGGTCAAGTTGTTGCAACGCACAAATTTCACATCACCATGAAGATGACTTCTCCTACTACCAACAGTTCTTTCTAGCTCACCACTGTGTACGCGCCATGCCGAAGCAGGGACCGACCAAGTTTCTTCGAAGCCTTGAACAATGTGGCTGTGTCATCAGATATCCCATGGATTGTTCTTGGGGACTTTAATATGTACAGGTTTGCACATGAAAAATCCCGTGGCCAGGTCAGTTGGAGGATGATGGAGGTTTTCAACTCCTGGATCCGTGAGCATGATCTGGATGATGTTCAACTTGACAATAGGCGCTTTACTTGGTCCAACAAGAGGCTTTCGCCTACTCTAGCCCGCCTGGACCGAGTGCTGGTCAATGCTGCGTGGAATCTCAGCTTCTTGCAGTCAGCCGCTACTTGTGTATCAACAATCACATCAGATCATGTGCCCATCCTTGTGTCTTTTTCTGCGGATACGCCCAAGAGTAAGGTTTTCAGGTTGGAGAATCATTGGTTGGAGATGGAGGAGGCCAGAAATATCATTGTTGATTGTTGGTCAAGGGGCATCAGAGACCTACAATCCTCCGCTTCTATCATAAACTTTAAGAAGAGGCGAACAAGGGCTGCTCTTCGCAGTTGGTGCAGAAGACAATCCAACTTGAAGCTGCTTATAGAGAATAACAAACACGTGGTATGTTATCTGAATGTTGTTGAAGAAAGGCGTGGTTTGTCTATTTTGGAGTCTGTTCTGAGGGAATTTTCCTCTGCTAAGGCAGAGCAGCTTATCCTGTGGCAAACGGCTTTCTGGCGGCGACGTGCCAAGGTTCGCTGGTTTGTCTCAGGTGATGAGAACTGTCCTTTCTTTCATGCCGCTGCCAATTGTCAAGCACGTCGCAACAGCATCAAGGTTATTGTCAAGGATGGGGTGGAGCACTTTCAAAACTGCCATAAGCTTAGTCTGGCTACAAGCTATTTTGCTGAGATACTTGGACAACTTGCTCTTTCGAGGCCTTCTATTCAGTTAAGCTTGTTGTATCAGCATACAGACTTGTCAGAGCTCGCTGAGGTTTTTTCTTGGACTGAAATTGTGGAGGCCATTGACAAGCTGCCAAACAAGAAAAGTTCGGGGCCAGACGGATTCACAAACGAATTTTACAAAGCCTTCAAGCTCCTGCTGAAGGAGGACCTCCTCAGGTTCTTCGATGATTTTCATAGTAACAGTGTGAGTTTGGATGGAATTAACACTGCGTTCATCACTTTGCTACCTAAAAAGGACACTCCCTTGGAGTTGCCTGACTATCGGCCAATCTCTTTGGTGCACAGTACGCCAAAGTTGGCTTCCAAAGTGATGACCAATAGATTGAAAAAGATGATATCTGGCTTAATTCACTCTTTGCAATCTGGGTTCATGCGTGGCCGATCGATCGTGGAAAATTTTGCTTTGGATGCTGAGATGATACAAAGGTGCTCATAAACGGAGGTTACCAGTTATTGCCTTAAAGTTGGATTTTCACAAAGCTTTTGATAGTGTAAGTTGGCACTGCCTGGATCAAGTGCTCGAGGCCCGGGGCTTTCCATCATCCTGGAATCAGTGGGTTCGCTCTCTCCTTTCCACTGGGCTCTCTCGAGTTCTGATCAATGGTGAGATGGGCGATCCTATCCTTGCCAAGAGAGGGTTCCGACAAGGTGATTCTCTGTCCCCATACCTCTTCATCCTGGTTGCGGACGTGCTGCAGAGGCTATGTTGCCAGCATTTCCAAGAGGGTACCCTGCTACATCCCCTCGGTCCGGACAGCTTCTTCCCAGTGCTGCAGTACGCAGACGACACGTTAATACTTTTTCGGGGTGACTTGCATCAGGCGTCTGTCATCAAGAGCATCCTCGCATGTTTCTCAGATTTCTCTGGGCTGACGATCAACTTTCATAAGAGCATGCTCGTGCCTGTCTCTATGGATGCGTATGTGGCCGATGAGATTGCCCAGCTCCTAGGCTGCCATGTCTCTGCCTTTCCTTGCACTTATCTCGGGTTGCCGCTGTCTCTGCATAAGCTCACGCATGGCATGTTGCTTCCGGTTATCCATAAGGTGGATCGGAGACTGTCCGGATGGCTGGCTACCTTCCTTTCCATGGGTGGAAGGCTTACCCTCATTAATTCTGTTCTTGCTGGTATCCCTAGCTATTTCATGTCATGCTTCCCCTGACCCAAGGAATCCATTGATGCTTTAGACAGTCTGCTGCGCGCTTTCTTCTGGCAGGGCAAAAACAAGGTCAAAGGGGGTCAGTGCCTTATGGCATGGGACAAAGTTACTCTACCCCGCGCAAATGGGGGCTTGGGTGTCCGCAGCCTACAAGCACACAATCAGGCCATGATATGCAAGTTCGTCACTAAAATTCTGCAATTCTCCGAGGTTCCGTGCTACCAGTGGTTCGCTGCACAATATTGTAAGAATGATGTGCCTCACGGTTGTGGCAGCAGAGACACGGCCATGTGGAGAGGTTTCAAGGAGTACATTCCTATGGTGACCTAGTCTCTTTTTGGCATGATCAGTGGCTCCAGGTTGGCAGGTTGAGGCAGGTTTTCCCGGTGCTCTTCTCTTTTGCCAGAAAGCCAACCTGCTCTGTTCGGTCCCAGTTCAGAGATGGATCCTGGGTGGTGCAGCTTCACCCAAACTTAACACATGCAGCCACAACAGAGTTAACGACCCTCAATCAAATTCTACAGGAAGTGGCCCCTCATGACGCAGCCGAGGATGCTCGATCACCGTTAGTGACAGGCAGCCGCATAAGCACCAACTATTATTATCAGTTACTCACTTTTCGAGGGGTCAAGTGTGTGGCCGAACCATGGATTTGGGACTCGTTAATCCCTCTCAAGCATAGAACTTTCCTCTGGTTAGCTTTCTGGGGAAGGCTTAACACCCGGGATATCATGTTCAGGAAAAGCTGGTCTGCCATCGCTCCGTTTTCTGACTGCGATACCTGCCCTGCGTTGGAGAGCATTGGACACCTTGTGTTGCACTGTAGGGCAGCTTCTGTTCTATGGAACACCTTGGCGCTGGGCTCCCTGGCATATGCATCATCCGACATCTTATCCTTTGTCGAGGAAGCCGGTAGGCGGTTGCTTTTTAAGCGCAAATGGAATGTGGTTTTTGCTGCTTGCGCTGTCTCTGCATGGCATGCCCGCAATGATCGTGTTTTTCATTCAAAATTATGGTCTAAGCCATATATCAAGTACTATGCAGTTGATCTCATTCAGTTATGGAGCAATAGGGCACGCAGGTAGCAAGACAAGACCGACCTCCTCTCCTGGTGTACTCTAATTACTGGCTAATCTGCTAACTCTGCTGTTTGTTGTTCCCTCCTTGCTCTTGTAGTCTTCCTCCCCCTTCCCAACCTTCTTTTCCTTGTGATCTTGCACCTTGGGTGCACTTCACAAGCTTAATGTAACAAGTTACTTTCACAGGTTTTTAAACCTATTTTGAAATATAAGGTTGGCCTAGAGCCACCTTTTCTCTCAAAAAAATTTGTCATTGTCGTCTTTCTGTGCATAGTTCAAGTGTGTTTGGTGTTTGAAAAATGTTCACATTGCCGTTTTACATTCGTCCACACCACTATTTACATGCATATCAACCATATCCATATTTGTTTTATGCATGTGTGACACTGCCAACCGGAGTCAGCTTCTAAGCACACTGTGACACAGAGCCTTCCTCTGAAGGGGCTTGACATGCCCGCGGAAATCCCATTTGTTGGCACGCATAGCCACACTGTTAAATACATGTTGAATCAGGAAGTACACCTTATACTGCGCGGGGCATGTTGTAAATTTCATCAAGCTCCTTAGACCATCAAACAACCACGACTGCTGTCAGAACGAGTGGTCGACGTGCTTCTATCTTTGCTCTCATACCGGAGCTGGCCTGACCTTATCAAATATCAATTATAGCCAGGAAGTCTTCATGCATGTACAAGCCGAAGTCTACGTCGTTGAACCCTTATATCAATCTGAAGAACCTACACCAAATCTAGTTTGTCGCGTTAGCACGATGAGGAAAACACAAGTTGTACACATGAGAATACACTATAGACGGAGAGTACAACTATGTTCTCTGTGGAGTACTAGTATGTTTCTGCATGACGTACAAATTTGTTATCTTTAGGACACGCCGTGCAAAAAAATCATCGAAATCTATCGCCATGAAATTTTATTTTGAAGATATCGAGAAGAAGAAGGCAATGATAAATACGCTTCTTGATTTGGACGCTCGGTTCGAAAGATATTTGCTTAAAAATTTAGATCTCGTAAAATAAGTTGCATGTATAAGCACCCTCCCGTCTCCGATCCCGGTGGAGAAAATCCACCGAAAGTCTCTGATTGATGCAAATTCGGTGCGGCGCTTATCACCATCAAAGGAACTGAGAATAACATTTGTAAAAGGTGCTCCTTAACTAGTGACGTGAAAAAGGTGGCACAATAAAACAAAACGAAAAAACGAACAAAAGAGAACGCATGTGTTTGTAGTAAGTGTGCATACAACTGTTTATATAGCTAAGTGTGTGTGTGCATATGTGTAAGTGTTTACATCTGTATTGTATTTCTTGCAAAAAAATAGAACTAGACAAAGAATAGGAACGCACGACCTTATTGGGCCGACTCACTGCCTCATAGTGTATGTTTACCACAACGGACAGATGACAGACATGGCTATGTGCCGCCCTCAATGGCAAACCCTATTCGGCGCTGCACGCGCTGGTTAACGGCAATTTTCCTAACCGGCGCCCGCAGCCGCGTTAACTGAGCTTGCCCATTTATCTTTATGTATTTTTTTCTTCTGTTTCCAAAAACAGAAAACAAGTGTGAGCCAGAAGAGCCGAACAGGTGACCTCCTGTTTCAAGGCGCAACACACTAACCACACGGCCACACGGCCTCATCTGATATTGTTCATCTTTCTCATTCTTTTATTACTTCTACTTTTCCTTTCCTTTTTCATTTTCTCTTCTTGCTTATTTTCCAATCGATGAAAACAATTCAATGTTTTGAACTTATTTTTTAAATTGATGAACTTTTTTACAAACTTGATTTTTCAAATTGATGAACTTTTTTTCAAAATTGATGAACTTTTTCATATTTTTTGAACCTTTTATTTTCCGATGAACTTTTCCCATATCAATGAACTTTTTCCAAAATCTATGAACTTTTTCAAAATCGATGAACTTTTTTTCAAAATCCATGAACTTTTTTCAAAAGTGATTATCTATTTTTCAATTCGATGAATTGTTTTTCCAAAATTGATGAACTTTTTTCTAAATCAATGAATTTTTTTAAATTTTATGAACTTTCTATAAAATCGGTGAACTTTCTATTTGAATACATGGACTTGTTTTTTCAAATCCAATGAACTTCTTCCAAATTTGATGAACTTTTTTCAAATACGGTGAATTTGTTTCAAATTCACGAACTATTTTCCATTTTTGCGAACTTTTTTCAATTGGTACAACCTTTTCTTTATTCAAATAATTTATAGCAGGTATATAATACTGCTATGTGTTTTTAGTTTTTACTGAAAGAAGGGTCAAATAAAATTGTTTCCTTTAGCAATCAACTGACTGAGTTTGGCCGGGAGGTTAACGTGATTTGTATCGACGCTGGCCATGGGAGTTCGGGTCCTAGTACACGCGACATACCCTTTTTTTTAGGGGTGGAAAACAATTCATTCATCACCAAATTCCACATGTTGTGGGAGTGGGATACAAGCTGGGTCATGGGGGTGACCAAACCTGGCGACCCGGACTCAGAGAGAGCAAATCTAGCTAATCTATGTGCTTCATAGTTAATAATACGACCCTTGAAACTGAAATTACAATTAAACGAAGTAGCTTTGAGATTTATTTCACTAATGATAGCGCCATATTGGCCTCTGACTCCTTTAGAAATGTCGGAGACTACTTGCTTGCAGTCCGAAGCAACGATGAAGTTTTGCAAATTGAGATACTCTGTCAGTGCAAATGCCCCCCGACATGCAATGGGCCTCCAGTACCGTAGGTGATGGGGAACACTGCATGAAAATAAAAAAAATCCTACAAACACCCAAGATCTATCTATGAGAAGCACACCAACGAGAGGGGAGAGTGTGTCTACGTACCCTTGTAGACCGTTAGCGGAAGCGTATATAACACGGTTGATGTAGTCATACTCTTTGCGATCCGATCATGATCCAACCGATCTAGTGCCGAACGGACGACACCTCCGAGTTTAGAACACGTGCGGCTCGATGCCGCTCCTCCTTGATCCAGCAAGAGAAGGCGAAGAAGTAGATGGGATCGCAACCAGCACGACGACGTGGTCGTGATGATGGTGGTGGAGTTGGAATGGCAGCAGGGCTACATTAAGCGCTATGCAGGCGTGCAGCGCGTCCGGAGGTAGAGAGGGGGCAATGTGGCTGTTGTGTTGATCTATGCATTTCTCCTCCTCTCGTGCGTCCCCTGTCGGTGTCAAAACCGACGGATCTCGGGTAGGGGGTCCTGAACTGTGCGTCTAAAGTCGATGGTAACAGGAGACAGGGGACACGATGTTTACCCAGGTTCGGGCCCTCTTGATAGAGGTAATACCCTACTTCCTGCTTGATTGATCTTGATGAATATGAGGGTTACAAGAGTTGATCTACCACGAGATCGTAATGGCTAAACCCTAGATGTCTAGCGTGTATGATTGTGATTGCCTCTACGGACTGAACCCTCCGGTTTATATAGACACCGAAGGGGCCTAGGGTTGTATAGAGTCGGTTTACAGAGGAAGGAATCTTCATATCCGAACGCCAAGCTTGCCTTCCACGCAAAGGAGAGTCCCATCCGGACACGGGAGGATGTCTTCTGTCTTATATCTTCATGGCCCATTAGTCCGGCCAACGTCACATAGACCGGACGCCCGAGGACCCCTTAATCCAGGACTCCCTTAGTAGCCCCCAAACCAGACTTCAATGACGATGTGTCTGGCGCACTGATAGTCTTCAGCATTGCAAGGCGGGTTCTTCCTCCGAATACTTCAAAGCGTCTGATCCGAAGAATTATACTCGGCTTTCCATTTAATGTCATACCCATCGGCTTCTGCGTTGTCGGTGTCAAAACCGGCGGATCTCGGGTAGGGGGTCCCGAACTGTGCGTCTAGGATCGATGGTAACAGGAGACGGGGGACACGATATTTACCCAGGTTCGGGCCCTCTCTATGGAGGTAATACCCTACTTCCTGCTTGATTGATCTTGATGAATATGAGTATTACAAGAGTTGATCTACCACGAGATCGTAATGGGTAAATCCTAGGAGCCTATCCTATATGAATATGGTAATGAATGTGTCCTATCCGGACTATGCTCTTCAGTTTATATAGACACCGGAGAGATCTAGGGTTACATGGAGTCAGTTACATAAGAAGGAATCTTCACAGTTGGTCGCCTAGCTTGCCTTCCACGCCAAGGAAAGTCCAATCCGGACACAGGTATAGTCTTCGGCCTTCGTATCTTCACAGCCCATCAGTCCGGCCCAATGAATAACAGGTCGAACGCCCGAGGACCCCTTAGTCCAGACTCCTCAAGAGCTCCCCGAACCTGGCTTCAATGACGAGGAGTCTGACGCGTAGATTGTCTTCGGCATTGCAAGGCGGGTTCCCTCCTTCCAAACTCTGGAATAGTCTTCGGATGTAGCAGAAAATACAATATTCCATGAGTCTAATTTGTTGATAACTGTTTATGACATCGCATCATGCCTGCCCGTTTACTATTTCCAACCGTTGGCTGGCACGTTGCCCCACGTCTCGAGACGCGGTTTTACTGGCACGTCTTGCCAAGGCAGAGATCGTGTTCCCTTATTCATGGGATTTTCATTAATGCAAGCGTGGGTAACCCAACCGTGCCCTGGGTACAACTCTCTGGAGATAGGTAAGTTTCGAGACCCAGGTGGATACGCTTAGTATTTGGGGTCTTTATATAGGGTCCCAGACTCGTCTTCTTCCTTTGCGCTTGCTTCTTCCTCATCCCTAGCCACCCCAAGTTCCAACCCTCGGGTTCCCATCGCCACCAGCCCTAATCATGTCTAGATCCAGCCGTCAAGGCCGGTGGGTGGCTTCTTCTGTCACAGAGGAGGATATTGTGAAGCTCCGCGCAGCGAGGTATCTGACCTCGGAAATCCTTCATCGGCTTCCTGCGAGGGCAGGTCGTTCCTACCCCCAAATCCGGCGAGAGGGTAGTGTTTGTGTCCCACTTCCTCTATGGGTTAGGGTTCGTGCTTAACCCCTTCGTCCGGGGGCTCATGTTCTACTATGGGCTAGACTTTTACGATCTGGCCCCGGACTCTATTCTCCTCATCTCGACATTTATCGTCACGTGTGAGGCCTTCCTCCGGACTCCTCCGCACTTTGGTTTGTGGCTCAAGACCTTTGATGTGAGGCCGCAGGTGACAGAGGAGGAGCAGGCAGAGTGCGGCAGCGTCACAATAGGCAAGCTTGCCAGCGCGGTTTGGTTTGAAGGATCTCTCGCCAAGTCTTCCGACCTATGGCAGCAGGGGTGGTTTTACATCAACGAGCCGCGGGGCTCCAAGTGGGCGGCTACACCTACGTTCCGACACGTCCCTCCAATTCAGCTTGCTTCATGGATCAATAAGGGACTGCACTGGGGATCCGTCAATGAAGTGCAGACTCTGCAAGGTCGCATCCGAAGCCTTACCGAGAAGGGCATCGGTCTTGTGAACGTCGTTCAAGTAATGCTAGTCCGCCAGACCCTGCCATGTCAGCGGCGGGCTCTCCGTATGTGGGAGTTTAATCCAGAAGGGAGGCGGCCTCTTCAGCACTTCTTCGGCACCACGCACGAAGGAATTTGGAAATTATATTTGGGGAAGGAGAGCAATGGCCGGACACCACCGAAGATGTCGGCCTTCACTGCAATCATCCGGACACTGCGGTAAGTACTCAAACTCTGAACACCTTCCATTCAAGCATATCTTGACAAGATACTGAACAATCCGTCCCCATACATGACTGGATAAATAAAGCGGTGTTAATCTGGTGTCCAGCGCCCCTTCCCGAAGACTCTGCGACCGCCCTGCTGACGAGAATGCTGATTCCTACACCGTACCAGGTGTCTGCAGAGGGGGGCGAGAGCGGGGAGCCCGAATGTGATACCCGCCCTAAGGACGAGCTGGACGCTGTGTTTGGGGAAACTGAAACTCTTTTGCCCAAGGGCAAAGGTGCGGAGGAAGTTCTCCATGGCAAAAAGAGGGTTGCTTCCAAAGATCCAGAGGGGAAGCCTTCCAAGAGAGGAAAAATGCCATCGTCGGGCAGTTTGGGCCGGGCGAGCGATGCTGCCATAAGGCTTTCTGGCGAGGCCGAATCTCTGGCCAAACCATAAGTGAGGTTGGGGCACTTTAAACGTACCTCATTCTTTTCCTGTTAGTGAAGTAATCAGCCGATATATGCACATCCACGCAGGTTAACGCCTGGTGTTTCTCAATCGTCCTCCTCCTCGGGAGACCTTCTTCCGGAGATGATGGAGAGTGACATGCCATCTCCGGCCTCTTCGCCAAATAGGGGGGATGATACCGAGGTATCGTCCCGAAGGGCTCCTCCCATTCGTCAAGCAAGCAGAAACGGAAGAAGCGTTACTCAAGGTGGCGCCTCACCCGTGGTTCGCAATCAAGAATGACGGCCCCGAACCATCCGGTTTATAGCCGGAGAAGATTCTGGGGGAGAGTAAGCAGATTCCCTCAAAGGAATGCCATACTCCGGTGGTGGTTTCTGAAGACTCCGGAGCGCCGGAAACACTGACAGACATGCTGCGGCGAGCGTCCATTTCAGAGAAGCACCGTGCCTTAATGATTACGGTGGTTGAGAAGGTTATATCCACGAAAAGCGGATTGAACGAGGCCTTCTTGAGCCTTCTAAGAGGTTTTGAGGTTTTTGATGTAATTTTGCCAATTGGATAATATTGATAGAATGCACTTGTTGTATATACAGTAGCCCCTGAGACTCGGATTGCCTTCCGAAGGAATTGATCGGAGGATCAAAAAGATATGCTCAGTTGCTAACCTTGATTTAACTTGGAATAAAGGCTGCCTCCCCTCCCGCGGCTACCCAAAATACGGAAGTGGCCGAACTGCAACGAAAGCTGGATATTGCAGAAGATGACATTGCATTGATCAACAGGCGTCTTGACGACTCGCAAGGTATATATTTCGAGCATTCCTTACACCCATGTTCCTGTAATGTAGGCCTGATGCCGAAAAGGGTTTTATATGAAATGTGTATGATTGCAGAAGGTGCTGCCGCTGTTGAAGCTCTTCGGGCGGAGCTAGCCCGGGCCAAGGAGCAGGCCCGGTGTAGTGATGCGGCTGCTGAGAAGGCATCGGCTGATCTAAGAGCCGAACAAGCAGCTCGGCGCCAAAGTGAGGAGAAAATATCTGCACTGGCGCTTGAATTGAAGAATACTGCCAGCCGCTGTGAATTCCTTGAGAAGGAGAATAAAGCCAAAATGGTTGAACTTGATAAGGCCGTACGAGAGGCGAGTGAAGCTCGGTCTGAATCTATGGCAGCTCGTGAAGAGATTCGGCAGGCTAAGGAGATAGCAGCCAGTAAGCCCTTTTTTCTTCAGACTAAGTTTGGTGATTTGGACTATGCTCAGCTAAACCAGGTCTGGAGTTCTCTGGCTGAATTTTTGGACTTGCCGAAGAGTTCTTCCGATGCAGCGCAATTTTACCAATCGCAAGAGGGGTATGCAACGGATAAGCTTTTCTGGTCACAATTTGGTGCATCAAAGCGCCCTCTGTTGCTAAATGAACAGATGTCCCAATGGGCCGAGCTTCATAGGATATCCGGCGATGCCATGAAGGACGTCATAATCCGGCTGTGGCCGAGTGAGCCTGTTCCCAAGAGCTATTTTGGCCTGGTGCGGCTTCTTGTTGATGCGGTGCCGTGACGATCTTAAGCCGCTGAGCGGTCGGCATGCACCGAGGGTGCACGGATGGCCTTTGCCGAGTCAAGACGTTCGGGGAAGATGAAGGCCGTCAATGTTGCGGCGAAGAGTCCGCCAAGGGCAAGGACCGTAATGAGCGGAGCATTATTTTGAAGACGCCCCGAAGCCGCCTGATAGAGGGTCAATGCTCGAAGGACATAATGTTCGAGTGAGGTGTATTAGAATTGTAAAAGACAATTTTATAATTGATCTATTTTATATTTTTTCTCCAAAGCTTGAATTCCTCCTGTGCGGCCATTTTAATATAATCTGAAAGTTTTCCAGTCGTCGGCTTCAACCCCCTCGTAGGAAGTATGGGGGTGTTTGGAAAAGCATTTAGTCACTCTTTATCCAACTTCTTGGTCTGTGAAGGAGGTGATAATGCACCGAACCAGGCAATCAAACTATAAGGCGTTAACACTTTCACTTAGCCATAGGAGTTTAATGGTGGGGCTACGACATAGCCCCTGGTATATGCGGCGTATAATGCCTTGCATATTTGATCTGAAAAAGATCCCTCGTGTGGCACAGAGAATCACTAAGGATTCCAAGAAATCTTCAAGTGGTTGATCAGCTCTCGCGGCATCATGACAGTCAGTTTTCGGCTTTCTCTATTGAGGTGCTCGTCCTGTTTAGACCAGGGTACAATGGCAGTAGTTCTCCGTTTACTACCCTAGCCGATAGAGCGGAACGTAGGGTAGCAAGCACAGGAGCCGGGCAACCCAACTATTGACCCAAGACAATGATTCGAGTCGATGCATATAAGGCCAAACTTGCGACGCCGAATTACACTATAGAGCTGTTCGGACTTTTGCTGGCAACTCTTTCGTTCCCATACCGAGCCCCTGGCAGGGTATGCCGAGGTGCATCTGTAACGCAGCCGTTGAGGCCGTACTCATTGTTGAAAGAGTATGAAAGTGTAACATCCCAAATTTTCAATTTGGAATGTTATATAGTAGATCATCATTGCATATCATATTTTACTGCATTTTGGTATGATCCTAGAAATTCTACGCAACTCAAGGACCCTCGGAGAGAGTTCGGGATTTCGTTATTTTCATATTTGAGTTTTCTCAAATTCTGAAAATAAGATCATTTGATTTTATTTATTTTATCTTCAATTATTTCTATTATCAAAATATGAGAGAGGGAATAAAACGACTTTCCCAAAATAAAGAAATATTGAAGGTTTAATAAAAAATCAAATAAGAATTTATTTTGGAGTTTATCACTATTTTATTTGAATTTAGGAAAAATTTGCATGTTTTCAAAACTGCATTTTAGGGCCAAGAAAATGTTCACCTCGTTCTAAATATTTTGTTTAGGCGGTGAAAATTTATTTTGGCATTTTTAGATTTTTATTTATTTTTCTAGAATTTTTCTAAGTTTCGGGGGATTTAAAAAAAAAACGCGCGGGAGCCCGACTGGGCCAAGGCCCAACCCGCCGGGCCGGTCTTCGCCAGCGCCACCGCCATCGCCGCCGTGTCACCGCCGGACTCGGGAGTCCGATCCCGAGCCGCCTGGACGTCGCCCCCTCCCCCAAGCCATGGCCGCCCTCCCCCTCCTTAAATAGCCGACGCCGCCTCTCACCCCGCCATCGCTTCGCCTCCCGCCACAGCCTGGCCGCCGCTGCCGCAACCGCCCGCCCGCCGCCCGCCAGAGCCGCCACCACCAGCCACCGCCGCCGCCGAGCCCACGGAATCCCGAGCCGAGCCGAGGTAGCCGCCCCGCCACCCCGGTTTTCTGAGAAAAACCAATCCGGTTTTTTAGAAAACCTAGGTTTTCGTTTTTTAGATCAGTTTTATCGGTTTATTTATTTAGCGAGCGTTCGCTCGTTCGTTCGTTCTAACGAACGCGTTCACCGTCTAATTACAGTTAACGAACGTCCGTTCGTTAAGCTATTCGTCGTTTTCTTCTTCTCGGATTTTTCCGCGAATATTTCTGATCACGATTTCTGATCCGATTTTCGATCTAGTATAACTTTTTGCTCGTTTATCGGAATCAGGCGATTCAAGCGCCTAGAGTTTCGTCTCGAAACCCTCTTTCCGATTAATCAACTCAAATAAGTTTTTGCCTCGGTAAAATTTGACTTAGGTCCAGATTAGTAAACGAAGCTTGTTTCTTTCGCCGTTTGACTTTCGTTGCTTCGTTCGATTTGATTCTTTTTGCAAACCGGAGTTCTTAAGTTGAGCTTTCTATTTAGATCTTTTATTTGAGTTTTACATGTGCTCTAGTTGAGTACTTATTGTATGCTTGTTTGTTTGCGATAGAGTACCCGGAGTGCGCCGCTTGCTACTTTGAATCGCTAGGTTTCGCGGATCATCAGCAAGGCAAGTAACACTTTGATCATATCCCTTTTCATACCCAGTTTTTATGCGTTAGATCAATCCTCAAACAATTGCATGATTAGGATCTAATTAAATTGTGGGTTTTGGGAAAGTAGATGAGGTAGTACCTATTACCTGTTTTATTATCAAACCCTTGGGAGTTACTTCTACATTTGCTTATATTGCCATGCTATGCTAGTAGACGTGGATTGGGTGAGTGTATCCATGACAGATGTGAGATTGTTAATTAATGGTTTAATTAAGGTGGCAACTTTAACACACATCTGGGTGGATTGAGGTACCTGGGTATTCCAGGATTGCCTGTTTTTTTCTGGACCGCCACCCAGGCACAAAGGGATCATGAGATTTTTCATGCTAGAAACTTCCGTGTGCAGCCACAAGCTACTATGGTCTCTAGCGTAGTTGATTAAGTCGTGCAAACTCTTACAGTGGTAGACTAGCAGATGTAGGGGAAACTAGGTGTAACAGTCTACCCGATCGTAAGGTGCTAGCGCTTCTGGAAGACTATGTCTCGTTCATCGGTTTCTCAAACACCATGTAGTGCGAGAATCTCAACGGAGGAGATCGAGTCTTGTGGGGAAAAGTGCGCAAACCTCTGCAGAGTGTATAAACTAATCATGGTTAGCCGTGTCCCCGGTTATGGACATCTTGAGTATCTAGTACTTGGATTATCATGTGAATCTCATCATGTTGCTTTAATTAATATTGTTGGGTTTTAATGATGTTGCTTTATTGGGATTGAGAATGCTGTCAACCATTCTCAATGTTTAACGACCACCATGATAGTTAAATAAAGTTTATTCCTTTGCAGTAGGGAAAAATTGGCTTTACGCAAAACTGTAACCATAGAGCTTTCCACCAGCCATATATGCATGTAGTATAGCTATTTCTGTTCACTACTCTCTATGTGTTACATTGCCAGCATATTCCATGTGCTGACCCGTTTTCGGGCTGCAACATTCATGTTGCAGACTTTTCAGACGACGAGTAAGGTGCCTTAGGTCGTGGTTCTATACTCAGTGATGCCGTTGGAGTTGATGGACTCGCTTATCTTCCAAGCCTTCCGCTGTTATCGTTATTAGATGGCCTTAAGCCATATTTATTGTAATAACTTCTCTCTTGAGACATTCGATGTTATAAGTGTGTGATTTCTACTCTATTATAAATCCTTCAAGTACTGTGCGTGTCAGCATTACTGATCCAGGGATGACACTGATGCACAGAGGTTAGACTGTTTGAGGTCTGGTCGTTACAAGATGGTATCAGATCACACGCTGACTGTAGGACACGACCACTAAGATAAAGCCCTAGATCACTACTCTTTCTTCTCATTTCTGTCTCCACATCTTTTCTACTCTTATAGGATGGCGGAAGCAAGGAACAAGTTCATGCAACCAGATGATGATACACCCTTTGAACGTCACTTGAAGGAAGTCACTAGATACCTGAACATCGGAGTACCAAGCTTCACCGGGACCTACAACGCCACTTTACCCGAAGAGGAGTGCTAGATGATTCAAGTTCAAGTTCCAGGAAGGACGTTCTCGCCAGTCACAGAGCCCATAGAGTTTTCCTTTGATGCACCAACCTGGAATCTAGGAAAGAGTATGGCAGCTCACATCACCATGGGACGTATTGGAGAAGTTTACCGCAATGATCTCAAGGATACTATCTACCAGATTTGTGGGCGCCGAGATGAGCAATGGGAGATGATCAGCACCAGGAAGGATAGATCAATGCAGCTTTTATCCAAGAGCTAAACCAGCACATCTGACGTCAGGGGAACCAGATGTGCGCAGGCATGATGGATTTGCAGAAGGCCTTGATCAAGATCACGGAGCTAGAGGAAGAACTCAAGGCTACATGTGAAGACTACCTGGAAGAAATTTAAGTGCTAGTGGAGAAGAATGACGACTTAACCAGGAAGCTAGGAGTTTTCATGGGAGACCCCGCACCAGGCAGAGAAGACGACGATTCCACTTGCCCGAATAACTATATCATCATCGACGACACCGACTCAGACCCCGACGACAGCGATGATGACTATGTTGATGAAGCTGGAGCGGATATCATGGAGTCTTCATCGGAGCAGTTTTTCTAGATTGACCACCATAACAGTAGTAGTATTTTCCCCATTGTATCTAGTATAGTCCGAGCACTTTTGTAACGATAGATAGACCGTTGTATTCCTTTGTTTGAATTGATTGGAGTGATATTGTTTGCACTTGTCTCATGTGCATATGGGTAGTGTTTTCTCACTAGACCTCATTCTATTCTATATTCTCATCTTCTCTAACACCCTCAGATGCCTCCGAGACGCGACACCGGATTTGTTTTCCCACCGGAGATCACTCAGTTGATTCAGCAGCAGAATGCTTTGATGCAAGCACTAGTACAGAACCAAGGCAACAACAACAACAACAACAACCCACCACCACCACCACCTGTTGACCATTTGACTCGTTTCTTGAGGCTAAATCCGCCGGTGTTTTCCAGTAGCACCGAGCCGATTGTTGCAGATGATTGGCTCCACAAGGTTGGAAGGGAGCTGGCCACTGCAGGATGCACAGATGCGGAGAGAGTGAGTTTGGCCACACATCAGCTTGATGGACCCGCAGCATCATGGTGGGAGAATTACACAGCCACACACCCTATTGACACTGTCACATCGGATCAGTTTCGGCAAGCTTTCCATACGGCCCACGTTTCAGCAGGAGCTAAGGCCATGAAGAAGCGTGAGTTTCACAACTTACGCCAAGGAGGACGCACTGTAGGCCAGTATGTGGAGGACTTTAGTAAGTTAGCACGTTATGCCCCAGATGACGTTACTCTGAGATGCAGCTAAGAAGGAGAAGTTTCTGGAAGGACTGAATGATGAGCTGAGCATGCAGTTGATGGTAGCAACTTTCAACAACTACCAGGAGTTGGTAGATCGTGCTCTTATGATTGAAGGTAAGCAGCAATAGATTGAAAACCGCAAGCGGAAGTATGGTCAAGGGAAGTACAATTCTGGAGCTCAGCAAAAGCTATGCCTTACCCCGAAACCAGGAGTAACATTTCAACATACCCATGGAGGAGGTAGCTCGCACAATCATAATGGTTCCAAGAATGGTAACGGGAATGGAGGAAGCAACGGAAAAAACCGCACTAACTCGTCAACCCCAGCCAAGAGAGACCTGAGCCAAGTCACTTGCTTTAAGTGTCAAAAGACTGGACATTATGCCAATGAATGTCCTGAAGCCCGTAATGGAAATGGCAATGGAAGCTACTGGGAAGAAGCCGAACCCTTTCAACAGGGACAGGTGAACCATGTTAACGTGGAGGAGGTTGAAGCTCACCGAGATGCGATAATAGGTAAGTTTTTGGTTAAGACATTTACTGCAATCGTTCTTTTTGATACTGGTGCATCACATTCATACATATCACGGGGATTCGTGGATAAGTACAAACTGCCCACCAAGGTTCTTAGAACACCTATGCTAGTAAGCTCACCAGGAGCGGAGTATATGGCTAGTCGAGGATGTTTTCAAGTGCCTTTGAGCATAGGTAGGCATGTTTTCCCACCGATTTAATCATTCTGGAATCGCAAGGTTTGGACGGGATTCTAGGTATGGATTGGCTATCGATGTATGGAGGAAACATCGATTGCGCCAGTAAGTCGATTTTGCTTGCCACCCCAGAAGGAAGAAGAATCAAGTATGTGTCACGGCATGAGCCGAAGAGGACACAAGTAAATTCCTTATCAAGAGTTGTGCAGGAGGAAGTACCCGTGGTGAAGGATTACCCGGACGTGTTCCCAAAGGAGTTGCCAGGCATGCCACCGGATAGAGACATTGAGTTTCTGATTGAGCTTTTGCTAGGCACAGGGCCGATATCTAAGAGACCGTACCGGATGCCCGCACAAGATTTGGAAGAAATTAAGAAGCAGATTAAGGAGTTACTGGATAAAGGTTTTATTTGCCCAAGTTCTTCGCCTTGGGGATCGCTAGTACTTCTAGTGGAAAAGAAGGAAGGATCATTGAGAATGGTTGTTGACTATCGAGGATTGAATGAAGTGACCATTAAGAATAAGTACCCGTTGCCGATGATCAATGACTTTTTTGACCAATTGCAAGGAGCTAAGGTATTTTCCAAGATCGATTTGCGATCAGGATACCATCAGTTAAAGATTCGGGAGCAGGATATAGCCAACACGACTTTTACCACCAGGTATGGACTGTATGAGTATACTGTTATGTCATTTGGGCTGACTAACGCACCTGCCTATTTCATGAACATGATGAACAAGGTGTTTATGGAGTTTTTGGATAAGTTCGTAGTGGTGTTCATTGATGACATTTTGGTTTATTCCAAGAATGAAGAAGATCATAAAGAGCATTTGCGTTTAGTACTTGAGAAGCTCAGAGAACATCAGTTATATGTCAAGTTCAGCAAATGTGAGTTTTGGTTGAAGGAAGTTGGATTCCTCGGACACGTTATATCCGGAGAAGGTATAGCAGTAGATCCCACCAAGGTTGTCACTGTGACAAACTGGGAAGCACCAACGACAGTTGGAGAAATCCGGAGTTTCCTTGGACTGGCAGGATACTATCGGAGATTCATTGAGAATTTCTCGAAGATTGCGAAGCCTATGACGGAGTTATTAAAGAAGGATACCAAGTTCAATTGGACTGAAGAATGTGAGGCTAGTTTCCAGGAGTTGAAGAAACATTTGGTTACATCACCAGTGTTGATTCTGCCAGATCAGCGCAAGGATTAGGAGGTGTATTGCGACGCTTCACGTCGAGGACTTGGAGTAGTACTTATGCAGGAGGGAATAGTTGTTTCGTATGCTTCACGACAGCTTAAGCCCCATGAGTTGAATTATGCTACTCATGATTTGGAGTTAGCAGCCGTGGTACACGCATTGAAGACTTGGAGACATTTTCTCATTGGAAACCATTGTGAGGTGTACACCGATCATAAGAGTTTGAAATACATCTTCACGCAGAAGGAGTTGAATCTTAGGCAAAGGAGATGGTTGGAGCTCATCAAGGACTATGACATGAGATTGCATTATCACCCCGGAAAGGCTAACGTAGTAGCCGATGCGTTGAGCCGCAAGAGCCATGTCAACACACTAATGACCGGAGGTTTACCAAAGGAATTAGCCGAGGAATTTCGAGAGCTATGTTTGGAGATAGTTCCGAGAGGCTATGTAGCCGCATTGGAGATACAGTCTACTTTGATGGATAAGATCAGAGAAGCTCAGAACACTGACAAGGAGATTGCCTCTATTAAAGAGAAAATGAGCAAGGGAAAAGCTAAATGATTTCGTGAGGATGAGCACGATACCCTATGGTTTGAGGACCGCGTTTACGTGCCTAATGATCAGGAGATCAGGAAGTTAATTTTCCAAGAGGCCCATGATTTGCCGTACTCGATTCACCCAGGAAATACCAAGATGTATCTGGATTTGAAGGATACTTTCTGGTGGACCGGAATGAAGAAGGATATTGTGGAGTATGTAGCAGTTTGTGATGTATGTCAGAGAGTGAAGGCAGAGCATTAGAAGCCAGCAGGATTGTTACAGCCACGGCCGATACCCGAATGGAAGTGGGAAAAAATAGGCATGGATTTTATCACAGGATTGCCCAGGACTCGTTCAGGCTATGACTCGATTTGGGTTGTAGTCGATCGTTTGACGAAGGTAGCTCATTTCATTCCAGTGAAGACTACCTACAGCAGTGCCAAATTGGCTAAGAGATACATGACCAGAATCGTATGTCTGCATGGAGTTCCAAGGAGTATCAGATAGAGGAACCCAATTCACCTCAAAGTTTTGGAATCAGTTGCACGAAACTTTGGGAACCAGACTAGAGTTTAGTACAACTTTTCATCCACTGACAGATGGACAAACCGAGAGAGTCAACCAGATTTTGGAGGATATGCTGAGAGCATGTGCATTGGATTATGGATCAAGTTGGGATGACAACTTGCCATATGCGGAGTTTTCTTATAACAACAGCTATCAAACTAGTTTGAAGATGGCCCCTTTCGAAGCGTGTACGGAAGGAGGTGCAGAATCCCGCTATTGTGGGATGAAGTTGGAGACAGCCAGTTGTTTGGACCAGATTTGATAGGAGTCTGAACAGAAGGTGAAGTTGATTCGCGATAGGCTCAAGGTATCCCCAGTCTAGGCAAAAGAGCTATGCGGATTGTAAACGCAAGGAGACAGTTTACGAAGTTGGAGATAGAGTCTATCTTCGGGTATCTCCACTTCGAGGTGTTAAGCGCTTTGGAGTTAAAGGAAAATTAGCGCCCCGTTTTGTGGGACCATACAAAGTTTTGGAGCGCATGGGAGAAGTTGCTTACAAGTTGGAATTGCCCGAAGGATTGTCAGGAGTTCATGATGTGTTTCACGTTTCCCAGTTGAAGAAGTGCCATGCTGAGATTGCTGATATACCACTGAGGGATACTGTGCCGTTGGAAGTGATTCAGTTGGGTAATGATTTGACCTATGAGGAAAAACCAGTCAAAATTATCGAGTATGCCAGCCGAGTCACCTGCAGCAAGTTTATCAAGTTTTGCAAAGTCCAGTGGAGCCACCACACCGAGGATGAAGCTACCTGGGAGCGAGAAGAAGACCTGCTGAAGGACCACCCTCACCTATTTTCTAGCCAACCCGAATCTCGAGGGCGAGATTCATCTTAAGGGGGGTAGGTTTGTGTCGGATTTCGGGCTCCGGGAGACCCTTAAGGTTCGAACTCTGGGGTGCGCGCGGAGATCCAACCCTCCACCGTCTCGTACCTCGCCGAATTGCAGGGACCTAAACTACTAGAAAGAACAACACAAGAGACACAAGATTTATACTAGTTCGGGCCACCGTTGTGGTGTAATACCCTACTCTAGTTTGTGGTGTGGTGGATTGCTTCTGGGGCTGATGAAGAACAGTACAGGGAAGAACAGCCTCGCGAGGGTCTATTCTTGGTGGGTGTGATGAACTGCTAGGTGGTGTCCCGTTGCTCTAGCTTGAGGATCGGGTCTCTATCTCTCTCTGGATTCCAAACGCCAGATCCCTCTCATGGATCGTCTTCCCCATCCGATCGTCCCGATGGATCCATCCGATCGTCCTGATGGATCCCTCCTTCTACTATGGTGGCTAGCTCTACTTATATAGACGAAGGCCTTGGGCCTCTTCCCAAATATTGAGCGGGAAGGGCGCCAACAATTGGCCATTTTGAAGGGGAACAGCGGGTACACTTATCCTCGACTAAAGTTGGTCCTCGCCGCCAAAGGCTCTGGTGATGACGCCTTTGCTTGGGCTCCACGATGACTCCTTCCACCGTTGGGGCTGGTCTTGGTCTTGTTGCACCGAAGCGGATGCCTTTGCTTGATGCTCTCGCCCGCGCTTGCTCCCTTTGCACCAAGAGGAAAGGGGGATCGCCATGGCCGGGCGCCCGATCGGGCGCCCTTGGTCGTCATGGCTTGCGTCACGGGCACCTCGCGAGGTACCCTGCCTTGAACTCTCCGCCTCCTCGTGAGCCAGCCTGAAGAGGCCGCGCTTGAGGAAGCTCCTGGTCATCCGCCCCGCGAGGCTTGGCTCCTCGCGAGGGTCTTGAGCTTGCGTTGATGAAGATGGGCCGTCCTGGGCCTCCCTTGAGCCACGCCGCAGGCCGCAGGCAGGCAAGTCTGGGGACCCCCGTTCCCGGGCCACCCGAACTTGGCTGCAGAGAGGCGAAAGGGCAAGTCTTGGCGTCGTGGGCCCCTAACAGCCTGCGGCCTTGAGCGCCACAGAAGCGTGTTGATTGGACGATGCGCATCGCTTCCCCATGATGCCTCAAGAATCGCCGGACTCGACAAGTCCCTGCATGCAGAGTTGGGCATGATGACTGGTGATCGTGGAGGCCGACGGTTGGCCTTCGCCGGCTATAAGTACGGAACGGCGTGTGCCCTTCCATTCTATCCTTCTGCTTCTCCTCTTCCTCGTCTCGTCTGGTTGCCATGGCTCCGATCCGCCGGTTCTCCAGGGAAGAGAAGGGAAAGGCTCCTCAAGAGGATCCTGACCCGCTCCCCCCAAAGAAATGGCTTGCTCTCTGGTACCAGGGCAGGAGCGCTCGCCAGGAGGCGCCCATGCCCTGGTGTGTGCGGCCGCCACCAGGGTTTCCTCTTCCCTTGTACGCGCAAATTGGTGGCCCTGAAGGAGGTGACGCCGGGCGCCACGAGCGGCGCCGCCGACGACGTCGGCGGGTCACGAAGGTGTGCGTCTTCCCCCCTGGAGTCCACGCCGAGGCTCCTGCCGGAGATTCGTGCTTGGCGTCACCGCGCCTCCTAAGTCTTTGATTCGCCTTCCTTCTTTCTTCGCCTCCGTCGTCCGGCGAAGAGCCTCACAGGACTCTGGCTGCGGCTGCAGCCCGGCTCACACCCTCATGGCCAAGAGGCGAGAGGTTGCGGTAGTTGCCCGGCGAGGTCTTCATGACTCGAGGCTGGGACGAGGTCGCCCGGGTCTGCAGGACGAGGGGCGCCCTCACGATCCACCTGGAGTACGACGGCGCTTCGGTGATGTCCTTCAAGCTCTTCGACGCGGAGGGCCGTTGGCTGGAGTGCTGCCCCGGGAGAGGCGGTCGGGGCCCTGCTGTGGTGAGACAGAGGCCGACCGGCCACTCCCTTGGCAGCTTCTTAGGCGACGAAGGCGCCGGAGGATCCAGCGACTCCACCGAGCTCCTCGCGACGCCGGAGTCGAGCGATGACAGCTACGAGCCCCCGAGCCTGCGCTGCTCCTGGAGCAGGGCGAGCTCGTCAGGTCGTCGCCGCCCCTGATCTGGATGGGGTTGGCTCCGGACCGGGTGGCCCACTGTTGATGATGGCGTCTACCGTGGTGGTCCCTGTAGATAGGACTCCTTAGGATTCGCGTCTTTTGTTCCTGCGAGGAGCCAAGAACGTACCCCGCGGGGGCTCGTAAGATATTTGTAGCTTCGTTTGTCAATATGATCCTTATTGTGAGGCGATGTGGGATGCTCATTCCGTTTTAGCGCAGTTTCTTCCTTTCAGACCTCGTGAGGGCTTGGTGCTCACACGACAGGTCCCAGTCCCAAGGCGGCTTCAGCCGTCGGCTGGTATGCTGTGTCGCGATGCCGTGGTCAAGGCCAGGAGGTGAGCGGCCCGAGGTCCCAGAAGAGCCTCTGAGTCGCGATGCTCAGGGGGTCCCCCTTGGCGCTCAAGCAGCCATCATTCGGTTAGAAAGGAGAGCGACATTGCTAACATGGAGTTGCATTGAGTGTGGGGATGGTGTTGCGATGACTAGTGTGTCCGGAGGGTGACTTATCTCGAGGGTCAGGACAATGCTTCCTGGTGCGGCGCCAGGTCCGTGCCTTGGCCGGCGAGAGATTGCGTGGCGAGGTCGCTTCGTGCTCCTTGGAGGGACCCTGCAGGTTCACCACAAAAGGAACAAGAGCTCGCCGTGGCGATCGTTAGTCCTGCCGTTAGTTGCTTTGGAGAGGCGCGAGAGGCCTCGCGAGGTGTGTTGGGGCACCCGTGAGCCAGCGCGGGACTCACGAGGCCCTACCTCAAGGCGGGTTGCGCCTGGCTCTGGGCCTTATCTTCGAGTGTGTTCCTGCAAATTTGGCCAGATGCCGGTGCTCTACGTCTTCGGGTCCCGGCTCTCGGGCTGGTCTCAGCCGTCGCTGGCAAGCCAGGTCGCGATGCCATGGGCAAGACCAGAGGGTGAGGGCCGGAGAGCCGGTAGGAGCCCTGAGTCGCGATGCTCAGGCACCCCCTTTAATGCGCAAGCTGGATTAGATGACGCAACTCTACGTCCTCGGGTCCCGACTCTCGGGCTGGTCTCTACCGTCGCTGGCAAGCCAGGTCGCGATGCCATGGACAAGACCAGAGGGTGAGGGCCGGAGAGCCGGTAGGAGCCCTGAGTCGCGATGCTCGGGCACCCCTTTAACGCGCAAGCTGGGTTAGATGGCGAAACTCTCGTCCTCGGGTCCGGCTCTCGGGCTGGTCTCACCAGATTCTTTGGCAAGCCAGTCGCGATGCCATGGACAAGACTAGAGGGTGAGGGCCGGAGAGCTGGTAGGAGCCACAGTCGCGGTGCTCGAGCACCCCCTTTAACGTGCAAGATTCCGCCACCCAGGAAAAGGCACCAAATAACAAGCATGGTGGAGCGAAAGCATAATCCTAAGGAAAAAGCAGGAAGGATACATGCCGCTGGGACTGGCCCGAGCGGCTTGGGGATGATGCAGCCCGAGGGGCGCCCCAGCAGGATAAGCTAACGACATGAAGTAAAAAAGGGATACATGCCGCAGGGACGGACCCACGCGCCCTGGGAATAATGCGGCCCTAAAGGCGCTCCCAGCCGGAAATAAAACTTAAAGATGTCACCTGGTGATGTTGGGGATGAAGGGGTGTTGGTGTAGCAGACTCGGTGGGCTGCGGGAGCCGATCCTCACGAGCCCCTGTGCCCGAGGCCTCGGGATGCTCCGGAGGCGGTGGCGGCCTCAGGCCATCTCCATCTCCGCTAGGGCTGCGGGCGTGCTCGACCTCTTGAGCCTCCAGGATGGTCCTCATGAGATGCTAGTGCGCAGCAGCCGCGTTTGGCAGGCCATAAGGCATGCGTACGTAGCTGTGGGGCGGACCCTCGCAACGTCCCACTCGCGAGAGCCAGAGGCGCTCTTGAGACGCGGTTCGGTTGAGCCCTGGTATGTCGATGCAGACGCGCAGCCCACCATCCTCGCCTGGATGGGGGGCCACAGCGGGTAGGCGGCGGCTGCCCCTCATGACCCTTGACTCCTGTAGCTCCTGAATGGCCTTGCTGATGAACTCTTGAGGTTCTGCCCTTCTGATTTTGCTCCTGCTTGCGGGAAACGTGCTGCAAAACACGCCTCCACGTGGTGCCCAAGCGCCTCCCTCGAGACCTTGGCGAGGTCGGCGGCCCTCCAGGGGAGAGCCCCCGAGTCCTGCCTGAGGAGGGCGCTGGCGCTTTCCTATGCGATGGAAGGAGGCTCCCCTGGCCCGCGGACCACGAGGGGCCTGTCTCTTGAGGACCCGGCCGGTCGATGTCTTCTTCTTCTTGGGTCTTTGCCGGGAGGCCTCCCGCCATCGTGGTCCTGGGTCTTCCAAATGATGCGGCTCTGAAAAGCTCGCCTGTGGAGCACACTACATCTCTCTCGTCACGGGGCACAGGGATGACCCCGGCGCTTCCTAGCATCTTGAGGATGTTGTAGCCATGGTGGGTTACGGCCATGAACTTGGCCAACGCTGGGTACCCGAGGATGGCGTTGTTCGGCAGGCGAATGTGGGCGACGTCGAAGTCGATGAGCTTGGTGTGGTAGTTGTCGCGGGCCCCGAAGGTGACAGGAAGGCGGACCTGCCCGATGGGACCGTGGAGCCGTCGGTGACTCCGGAGAAAGGCTTGGTTGGCTGAAGCTGACTGTAAGGCACTTGAAGATTGTTGAATGTCTCCACGGACAGGACGTTGAGCCCTGCTCCGCCATCGATGAGGGTCTTGGTGACCAGCACGTTCTTGATGATTGGGGAACAAAGCATCGGGAGAACTCCGACCGTGGCTGCACACTTGAGCTGATCCGCCGAAATTTGAGCGTGATGGCGCACGCCGACCACCTGAGAGGGCGCGTGGACTCGAGCTTGGGGAGGACTGATTCACTTCGCGGGCGAACTGCTTGAAGATGCGCTGAAAGGCTGGGGCTTGTGCTCCGCCTAGGATGCAGGCGATCGCACGCGCTTCCTGGAAGCCCCCAACCCCCTCGTCCTGATGACGATCTTCGATTCTCCTTGGCGGCGGCGGCAGCGGAGGGAGGCCTGCGTTCCCTTGCGGACGATCCTCACGAGGCTGATCCCTCCAGCCCCCCTCGCGAGGTCGGTCTTGCCAGCGGTCCTCGCGAGGTTGGTCGCGCCACCCTTGGCGCGGGCCGCGGTCTTCCCAGCGTCCTGCATTCCTTCCTCCTCCTCGGCCGTAGCCCCCGTCGCTGCGCTCGGGGCGCCTGCCGACCCTTCCTTCGCGCATGGCCCGGAGCTCTTGACATTCATTGGTGTTGTGGGTGTGGAGGTCGTGGTACACGGAGTACCGGCTGCCCTTAGAGGACTCGGGCTGATCTCTGCCTCGCTTGGTGTCTGGTTCGGCCGCAAGCACGGCAGCCCCCTTGCGCTTCACGTCTTTGGCCTTGGACTTCTTCTCTTCGAGATCCGCGGCAGGCAGCTCGAGGAGGGAGAGGCGCCCCTCCTCAGCCCTGGCGCACTTGGTCGCCAAGTTGAACAGCTCCAGGGAGGTGCATAGATCTTCATGCATCGCCAACTCCTCCTTCATCTTGACGTCTGGCACGCCGTCGGAGAAGGCAGAGATGATGGCCTGCTCCGTTACCCTGGGGATCTTGAGGCGCGCGTTGTTGAAGCGCTGGATGTACTTTTGCAGGCTTTCCCCTGGCTGCTGCTTGATTCGGCGCATGTCGCTCATGGTGGGCGGCCGGTCGCGAGTACCCTGGAAGTTGGCGATAAAGCGGGTGCGCATCTCGGCCCAGGAAGAGATCGTGCCTGGGGCCAGATTCAGGAGCCAGGTGCGGGCTCCGTCCTTGAGCGCCATGGGAAACCAGTTCGCCATGACCCTTTCGTCTCCGTTGGCAGCCTCAATGCCCAGCTCGTAGAGCTGGAGGAACTCCGTAGGGTCAGCCCGTCTTGAGTAAATGGCGTGGAGGCGAGTCGGCTTGAACTTGGCGAACCCGCATGACTGACTGCCTTCGGTGGTGAAAACGCGGCAGCCCGCCGTGGCAGCGGGGGCCTCGGACGGCAGAGAGCTTGGTCTTGTGGGCCTCCCTGCGCCGCGGCTGGGGGCAGCGAGGGTCTTGACGTCTTTGGGCGGGGCGCTCGGGCAGCTTCTTGCGGACGAGGAACTTCTTGGCAGCTCTTCTCTTGCCGCGCCGGCGCCTGGCGGAACGGGTTTCGCCCAGGGAACGCGCGCCTTGGGTCCAGGGCGCCGTCTTGAGGAGGAGGCGGCTGAGGCGCCCCGGGAGCTTCATCGCCCGCGCGGGGCGGGGTGCGGTGCAGCGAGACGGACGGCGCGGGGTCGCCTCCCGCAGCGCGGACGAGCTCGGCGACTCGGTCGAGCCATTCTTCGTAGACGTCGTCGACGGGGCGGTAGCGCAGGAGCTCGTTGGCCGCGATGAGTGCAGCTCGGGCCTCCATGGCCGCGCGGGGCGCGCGTGACGAAGAACCAGCGGGGGTGAGCGAAGGCGTGGCGGTGCGGCCGTCCCGCCTCATGGGCCGAGTCTTTGGGGCGGCGCTTGCTGCTCGTTTCCCGCCGAGCAGTGGCGGCGTTAGCGGCGGTGACGAGGCAGCGAGGGCGCCCGCCGGCAGGGAGCGTCTGGCGGCGTGAGAGTCGAGAAGCGGCTCGGCGCTTGGTGCGGGCCCGGCGGCGTCGGAACATGGTTGCGGTGGTCGTGGAAGAACGAGGCAACGAAAGGCAGATTCCGGCGCACCCCTACCTGGCGCGCCAAGTGTCGGATTTCGGGCTCCGGCAGACCCTTAAGGTTCGAACTCTGGGTGCGCGCGGAGATCCAACCCTCCACCGTCTCGTACCTCGCCGAATCGCAGGGACCTAAACTACTAGAAAGAACAACACAAGAGACACAAGATTTATACTAGTTCGGGCCACCGTTGTGGTGTAATACCCTACTCTAGTTTGTGGTGTGGTGGATTGGCTCTGGGGCTGATGAAGAACAGTACATGGAAGAACAGCCTCGCGAGGGTCTGTTCTTGGTGGGTGTGATGAACTGCTAGGTGGTGTCCCGTCGCTCTAGCTTGAGGATCGGGTCTCTATCTCTCTCTCTGTATTCCAAACGCCAGATCCCTTTCATGGATCGTCTTCCCCATCCGATCGTCCCGATGGATCCATCCGATCGTCCTGATGGATCCCTCCTTCTACTATGGTGGCTAGCTCTACTTATATAGACGAAGGCCCTGGGCCTCTTCCCAAATATTGAGCGGGAAGGGCGCCAACAATTGGCCATTTTGAAGGGGAACAGCGGGTACACTTATCCTGACTAAAGTTGGTCCTCGCCGCCAAAGGCTCTGGTGATGACGCCTTTGCTTGGGCTCCACGATGACTCCCTTCCAGCCGTTCGGGCTGGTCTTGGTCTTGTTGTACCAAACGGATGCCTTTGCTTGATGCTCTACGCTGCGCTTGCTCCCTTTGCACCGAAGAGGAAAGGGGAGCCTTCTGTGGTGGCACCGGCCCGGCGCCCTTGGTGCGTCATGGCTTTGCGTCCACGGGCACCTCGCGAGGTACCCGCCTTGAACTCTCCGCCTCCTCGTGAGCCAGCCTGGCGTGGCGGCGCTGAGGAAGCTCCTGGTCGCCCGCCCATGAGGCTTGGCCCCTCGCGAGGGACTTGAGCTTGCGTTGATGAAGATGGGCCGTCCTGGGCCTCCCTTGAGCCACGCCGCAGGCCGCAGGCAGGCAAGTCTGGGGACCCCCGTTCCCAGAACGCCGACAGTTTGTAACATCCCAAATTTTCAATTTGGAATGTTATGTAGTAGATCATCATTGCATATCATATTTTACTGCATTTTGGTGTAATCCTAGAAATTTTACGCAACTCAAGGACCCTCGGGGAGAGTTGGGGATTTCGTTATTTTCATATTTGAGTTTTCTCAAATTCTAAAAATAGGATCATTTGATTTTATTTATTTTATCTTCAATTATTTCTATTATCAAAATATGAGAGAGGGAATAAAATGACTTTCCCAAAATAAAGAAATATTGAAGGTTTAATAAAAAATCAAATAAGAATTTATTTTGGAGTTTATCGCTATTTTATTTGAACTTAGGAAAAATTTGCACGTTTTCAAATCTGCATTTTAGGGCGAAGAAAATGTTCACCTCGTTCTAAATATTTTGTTTAGGTGGTGAAAATCCATTTTGGAATTTTTAGTTTATTTATTTATTTTTCTAAGTTTCGGTGGAATTTTCTTTAAAAAAACGCGTGGGAGCCCTACTGGGCCAAGGCCCAACCCGCCGGGCCGGCCTTCGCCAGCGCCACCGCCATCGCCGCCGTGTAGCCGCCGGAATCGGGAGTCCGATCCCGAGCCGCCTCGCCGTCGCCCCCTCCCCCAAGCCATGGCCGCTCCCTCCTTAAATAGCCGCCGCCGCCGCCGCCCTCTCACCCGCCCACCGCCTCCCTTGCCCGCTTGCTTGCTTGTGACCGCTTCGCCGCCTTGTGCCGCCCGCCCGCCGCCTTGCGCCGCCGCCTCCGAGGCCGCCGCCACCACCTGCGCCACCACGCCGCCGAGCCCGCAGTCTTTGCCGAGGTAGCCGCCCCGCCGCCTCGGTTTTCTGAGAAAAACCAATCCGTTTTTTTAGAAAACTAGGTTTTCGTTTTTTTAGATCTGTTTTATCGGTTTATTTATTTAGCGAGTGTTCGCTTCTTCGTTCGTTCTAACGAATGCGTTCACCGTCTAATTACAGTTAACGAACGTCCGTTCGTTAAGCTGTTCGTCGTTTTTCTTTTTCTCGGATTTTTCTGCGATTATTTCTGATCGCGATTTCTGATCCGATTTTCGATCTAGTATAACTTTTCGCTCGTTTATCGGAATCAGGCGATTCAAGCGCCTAGATTTTCGTCTCGAAACCCTCTTTCCAATTAATCAACTCAAATAAGTTTTTGCCTCTGTAAAATTTGACTTAGGTCCAGATTAGTAAATGAAGCTTGTTTCTTTCGCCGTTTGACTTTCGTTGCTTCGTTCGATTTGATTCTTTTTGCAAACCGGAGTTCTTAAGTTGAACTTTCTGGTTAGATCTTTTATTTGAATTTTACCTGTGCTGTAGTTGAGTACTTATTGTATGCTTGTTTGTTTGCGATAGAGTACCCGGAGTGCGTCGCTTGCTACTTTGAATCGCTAGGTTTCGCGAATCATCAGCAAGGCAAGTAACACTTTGATCATATCCCTTTTCATACCCAGTTTTTGTGCATTAGATCAATCCTCAAACAATTGCATGATTAGGATCTAAGTAAATTGTGGGTTTTGGGAAAGTAGATGAGGTAGTACCTATTACCTGTTTTATTATCAAACCCTTGGGAGTTACTTCTACGTTTGCTTATATTGCTATGCTAGTAGACGTGGATTGGGTGAGTGTATCCATGACAGATGTGATATTGTTAATTAATGGTTTATTTAAGGTGGCAATTTTAACACACATCTGGGTGGATTGAGGTACCTGGGTATTCCATGATTGCCTGTTTTTTTTGGACCGCCACCCAGGCTCAAAGGGATCATGAGATTTTTCATGCTAGAAACTTCCGTGTGCAGCCACAAGCTACTATGGGCTCTAGGGTAGTTGATTAAGTCGTGCGAACTCTTACAGTGGTAGACTAGCAGATGTAGGGGAAATTAGGTGTAACGGTCTACCAGATCGTAAGGTCCTAGCGCTTCTGAAAGACTATGTCTCGGTCATCCGTTTCTCAAACACCATGTAGTGCGAGAATCTCAACGGAGGAGATCGAGTCTTGTGGGGAAAAGTGCGCAAACCTCTGCAGAGTGTATAAACTAGTCATGGTTAGCCGTGTCCCCAGTTATGGACATCTTGGGTATCTAGTACTTGGATTATCATGTGAATCTCATCATGTTACTTTAATTAATATTGTTGGGTTTTAATGATGTTGCTTAATTGGGATTGAGAATGCTGTCAACCATTCTCAATGTTTAACAACCACCATGATAGTTAAATAAAGTTTATTCCTTTGCAGTAGGGAAAAATTGGCTTTACGCAAAACTATAACCATAGAGCTTTCCACAAGCCATATATGCATGTAGTATAGCCTATTTCTGTTCTCTACTCTCTATGTGTTACATTGCCAGCATATTCCATGTGCTGACCCGTTTTCGGGCTGCAACGTTCATGTTGCAGACTTTTCAGACGACGAGTAAGGTGCCTTAGGTCGTGGTTCTATACTCAGTGATGCCATTGGAGTTGATGGACTCACTTATCTTCAAGCCTTCCACTGTTATCGTTATTAGATGGCCTTAAGCCATATTTATTGTAATAACTTCTCTCTTGAGACATTCAATGTAATAAGTTTGTGATTGCTACTCTGTTATAAATCCTTCAAGTACTGTGCGTGTCAGCATTACTGATCCGGGGATGACACTAATGCACAGAGGTCAGACTGTTTGAGGTCTGGTCGCTACAGAAAGATTAGTTCGGACGAGGTTTACTAGGAGCAGAGCAATACGCCAATGATGAATTTATGTAAAATAATAAAAGAGAAACCACAAGCCCGGCTATTTGACATGCTCGGGGCCGGGAACAGAGGAAAAAGGGCATAATACAAACTCGGAATAAAGAGTGCGGTCTACAAAAAGTTATTTTGGACCTCCTGTCGCACGTCTGCGCCGCCCATCCTCGGGGAGGGGAATCCTTAACAGAAGTAGCCCCTTAGGTGAGTGTACGGATCCGAACTCCGATAGAGTCTGTTGTAGATGCTGTCGTGTTGGTCACCTGTTCTTAAGAAATGATACAGAAAAATAAGAAAAACGGATAAAAATGTTACGGGGATTCTTGCAGGGTTGTCCATATGGTGCTTCCGTCGATGCCCATGGTATCTTGAGTGCGTAGTGATGTACGCGTGGTGTAAATCTCGCCGGTATGGCAGGTGGGTGGCGGAAGCCGAAATGCTATTTCCATTCTGGGAGTGGTCGAACTTTGGAGGGAAACTGCTTCTGGCCCCTGTTGTTCGGCTGGCGGGCCGCTTCGTCGTCTTTATTGCCTGGTGGCCTCCTCCCCTTGCTATTGGTGTTAAGCTTGCCTGCCGGCTTGAGGACCCAACAGTTTCTGTTGGTATGGTTAGCTGGCTTATCAGGATGACCGTGAATCTGACAAGGTCGGTCCAATATTCTGTCAAGGGTGGATGATCCATCCTAGTTTGCCTTTAGTGCATTCTTCCGTTGACCGGGTTTCGGATTGTGAAATCCGGTGTTGACTGCTATGTCGCGTAATCTTTCAGTATTGTTGTAACTGTTGTGTTCGGTTCGTCGTGGCTTACTGCTGTTGCCTCAATTTCGGAAGTGCCCGGTCATTTGGCGTTGTTGCTTTCTGACGAGCCGATTGTCTTCTCCCGCACAAAAGCGAGTCATTAGAGCGGTAAGGGCTGTCATGGATTTGGGTCCTTCCTGGCCGGGGTGACGCGCTACCCATTCATCCCGGACGCCATGTTTGAAGGCTGCGAGGGCTTCTGCGTCCGGACAGTCGACAATTTGGTTCTTTTTGACTAAGAACCTAGTCCAGAGCTCCCTAGTTGACTCGCCGGGCTTCTGGACAATATGACTTAAGTCATCGGCATCTAGTGGCTGGACATATGTTCCTTGGAAGTTGTCTCGAAAGGCGTCTTCCAAGTCTTCCTAGCTACCAATAGAATTTTCTGGCAAACTGTTTAGCCAGTACCGAGCTGGCCCCTTGAGCTTGAGAGGTATGTATTTAATGGCATGAAGGGCGTCTGCGCGAGCCATGTGGATATGGAGGAGGTAATCCTCAATCCATACCGCGGGATCTGTTGTTCCATCGTATGATTCAATGTTAATGGGTTTAAACCCGTCTGGGAATTCATGCTCCATTACCTCGTCAGTGAAGCAGAGAGGGTGTGCGGCTCCTCTATGTTGAGCCACACTATGAAGCACTTCCGGCGGACTCCATTTACGGAGTTCGGACCGGGCGAGGTCTGCTCTGTTGTGTCTGAATAGGTTACCATCATCGCTGGTCGGGGCATGTCCCCGTGACCTGTGTGTTGTCTTCGCGTGTCTTGTTCTACCCTCCAGGTCCTGTTGGATGTCGTGAGTGTTCCCCCGAGCTGTTTTGTTCTTGTTTTGACGGCCGTATGGGTTGGTATGGTGCTCTGCTTGGGCTGCTGCTTTATCTGGACCGAACTGTGGTCGGCCTACCACCTTATTCGATGGTGGTGTGGGCTACAACGCCCTGCCATCATATCGAGGGGGCCACCTGCACTTGGGGTGGCTCTTGTCTAGGCCGATAAGGCCGTATTCTTCGGCGGCCAAGACCTCGGTCCATCTATCATTGAGCAAATCTTGGCTTGCTTGAAGCTGCAGCTGCTTCTTTCTTAGGCTCCTTGAAGTGGCTATGAGCTGGCGTTTAAAGCGCTCCTGCTTGAGAGGTTCCTTAGGCATGATAAAATCCTCGTTGTCGAGGATCTCCTCTTCCTCGGAGAGTGGGAGATAATTGCTATCCTCTGAGTCTCCATATGTTGCCTGTTCATCAGGGCTGTCTTGCCCGCCTTCCTGTTCCTCCTGTTCGGATCCTACCTCAACAGGGTCTTCATCGTCCGGAGTGTTGTCTTCTCCGGTGCTAGTATTATTTTCTCTTGAGCGTCGTGACTTAGAGCGGCGCAGGGCGTGCCGGTGTTCGGACTGTGTACCAGGAGGTTTATCCTCAACTAGGTACTCCTTGTCATCGTCAAAAGCGTCGTTGGGCGTGTCTATCATACACACGTCGTACCATGAAGTGGCCATCCCGCGTCTAGCGGGTAGTGAGTTCTGGCCTTGCCCCTCATCGTCGTCCATACCGCTGATATCTTCGGGGCCGAGGTCAAGGTGTTGGTTGGGTTTTCGACAGTGGCTATGAAGTGGGTGGCGGGAGGGGAGCAAAATTCTCCATCATCAGCCGTAAGTTGAAACCGAACATAGTTCAGTGGCGAGTCGCCTGCCAGAGATAGGCTTTTTAGTGAGTTTAGTACATCGCCCATGTGCGAGTGTTGGAAGACGTCTGCGACGCTGAACTTGAAGATCGATACCCGATCGAGTTCGGTATCTGCGGACTCGTAGGGTTCAGAACCTGTCGCCGGGGACGAGTCCGGGGTTCCGCTGGTGCGGATATCATACGCAGTAGAATCTGCGCGCGACTCCAATGCCACAGAATCGGTAGCCCCCGTGATGAGGTTGAGCTTCCCATCCTAGGACGACTTGATCTGCTCCGGATCTAAGGCCAGAGTTGCTGCAGGAGCTATCTCCTGGATGCGGCTCGATGAAAGGTTTAAGCCATGTCCACCAGGGCGGCGGGGAGCGATTGCCGCGGTCTCAAATCCGTCGAAGATCAAGTCTCCACGGATGTCCGCAACGTAGTTCAAGCTTCCAAATCTGACCTGATGGCCAGGGGTGTAGCTATCGATATGCTCCAGATGGCCAAGCGAGTTGGCCCGCAGTACGAAGCCGCCAAACACGAAGATCTGTCCGGGGAGAAAGGTTTCTCCCTGGACAACGTCATCATCGATGATTGAAGGGGCCATCGAACCTTTTGTCGATGGCACAATGGGACTCTCAATGAAAGCACCAATGTCGGTGTCAAAACCGGCGGATCTCCGGTAGGAGGTCCCGAACTGTGCGTCTAGGTTCAATGGTAACAGGAGACGGGGGACACGATGTTTAACCAGGTTCGGTCCCTCTCTATGGAGGCAATACCCTACTTCCTGCCTGATTGATCTTGATGAATATGAGTGTTACAAGAGTTGATCTACCACGAGATCGTAATGGCTAAACCCTAGGAGCCTAGCCTATATGAATATGGTAATGAATGTGTCCTATCCGGACTATGCTCTCCGGTTTATATAGACACCGGAGAGATCTAGGGTTACATGGAGTCGGTTACATAAGAAGGAATCTTCACAGCTGGTCGCCTAGCTTGCCTTCCACACCAAGGAAAGTCCAATCCGGACACAGGTATAGTCTCCGTCCTTCGTATCTTCACAGCCCATCAGTCCGGCCCAATGAATAACAGGCCAGACGCCCAAGGACCCCTTAGTCCAGGACTCCCTCATGCGTCTCCATTGCTTCGGCCTCCACGTGTCGAGCGAACACGAAAGGTCAGAGTATTTTTGCACATAACACCCTGGCCATGTAAGAAAGGCGTATATTTAATTGGATTGGATCTCAGATGCCATCTCACACCAGGCGGAAAATCCTTAAAGCTTGCTAGGAGAAACCATTCCAGCATGGCTAGCGTTCCCAGTTCTTCGTCCCGCCCCCATGGCTCCGGAAAAGGCGATTGGGAGAAATGTTTAATATCCCATGACCAGCTGAGTAAGCTTCAAACGCAGGGATTCCTTCCCCCCCCATATCTAGTCCCCGTCCAGGCATGATTAACCTCTTTTACAGGTGAAGCCCTGGCGGAAAATTTCCCTAATCCGACCAGGGGGGAGCGAGTGTGCTTCATATCCTTCTTAATAAGAGGTGTCGGGTTTCCAATCTACCCTTTCCTCTGAGGCCTCCTGGAGTACTATAGCCTCCAACTAGACAACTTCACTCCGGCCTCCATCCTGCATATCGCGGGTTTCGTTGCTCTTTGCGAGCTATTCCTGTGCTGCGAGGCCCACTTTGATCTTTGGAGGAAAATTTTCTGCCTCATCCCCCGTACCCAAAAGGGATCCGTATTCTAGGTGGGTGGTGCCGAGATATGGCGCATAGCAGGGACCGGATACCTATCCGGCATGCCTAAGAAGGCATTCGAAGAGTGGCCCTCGGAGTGGTTTTATATTGAAGATGTCGCTCTCCCCGACCCAGTCCGAATGGGCATTCCCGAATTTTCCAGCGCTCCGTTGAGGAAACGCCACAGTTGGCGTCCTCGGAGCCTCGAGGATGAGGATAGCGCAGAAGTCCAACAATTAATGGGCAAGATAAGGACACTCGCCTAGTCCGGATTATCAATAATCGAGGTAATGGCAACTTCCATAGTGCGAGGTGTTCAGCCACTCCAATTCAGAGGGCTCCCTATGTGGCACTACAATGGGGAAGATGACGCCTCACACTGCGGACGGAAAGGTCTGGACACCCCTGCCGCCCTGGCCACAATATGGGCCGATTTGTAAAAAGGGGGGAAAGATGAGTTTACTTGCCTTAAGCGCCAAGAGGGATTCTCCATGTACAATCCCCCTAGCTGGGTGAGTTTTAATCCCACCTTCTTACTCAACCCTTTACCCGAGTCATGTTTAATTGACATTTACCCGTCCATTTTTAACATGAATGGCGGAAGGCTATTGCGGGGATCTATAGCCCCGCTCCACAGCCGGAGGACCATAACCGAGAGCTCGATCCTGGATTTGAAGAGGACCCGGACATATTTGTAGAACTCCAAGAGGGAGTCTTCTACCAGGAGAGCTATGATGGCACACAAGTGGCCATCGTGGACAATTATCCTGGCCTCCTCCCTGCCTCACATGTAAGTAGCTAGGAGACATCTCCTCCGAAAGAGCTTCCTCATTATGCCTCACCCACCGCACAATCTCGTGCTCCAAAGGGGAGGCGCTCGGCACGTCATGCCGCACCAGAGGCGTCTTATAAGAGAGCGGCGCCTACGCCAGGTGGGTATTCAAAGAGGAAGGCAAATGACAACGCGGCCGAGCCTTCATCAACAAGGTATGACTTTAAATATGCCCCCTGGCAGTCACATTGAACCGTGACACTGTCCGTAGTGTTTTATCGGGAAGAGTGTTCGCCAGACTATGTCTGGGGATCCTGCCGGTCATGCCTCCATCAGTCAGGTTCTAGACCCTGCCTCTAGGGCGGGGCTGACACGGGAGCGATGCCGAATTGTCCTCCTTCAGAGGATTCAGATAATGCATCCGTCACGAACTCTGAAGTGGAGAGCACCATGAATCATCGGCGCCGGAGGGCCGCTCTTCGCGACCCTGGCTTTACTAAAGAGACGTTCAATGCCTTCAGCCCGGCTGATGCGTAAATCCGAGCTGCTCGGTATGGGCTTGTCAGAGCCACTGACCAGCATTTGAAAGATATGCGGGTAAGTATGCATTGTACCGATCTGGTAATTATGTACCAGTAGCCCCTGCGACTTGAAACAGTTGAAACAACAGATTTAAGGATCATTGTATAATTAGGTACTCACAGAGAAGAACAACATGCTGTCTCATGAGCTGGAAAAGTGCCGGACTCAGCTAGCTGTTGTTACCGCCAGACTGGAGAAGTCCAAGGAGGCACCGCCTGGTAATGTCCCCCCCATCCAGAAAAAGTATAATCATATACCAGTAATGTGAATACTGTTTCGTTTCCGATGACAGGATCAACAGATCAACCAAAAGAGGAACTGAAAGTCGCGCAGGCGGGTAAACAAGAGGCCGAAAGGCAACTGGCCGCAGGCGAACATGTGCTGACATGAGTCAGGGATGATAAAGCAAGTTGCAGGATTCCAACACCCTGCTGGGCGAAGAGCTAAAAGATGTACGAGCCCAGCTAGCTGACGCCGTAAAGGAAAATAGGAGGCTACGAGGCGACATATTCAGTATGCTTTTGAACTTACCTTCGTGTAATTCAGCGAAAAAATGAGCTGGCAGATTTATGTCTGCATGTATGCTGACTGGCTGTCCCGAAGAGGAAATGTCCGGATCTCAAGGCGATCTGCTGCAAGAGCTGTCCCAAGTGCACGAGCGAGCCCGACAAGCAATGCGGAGCATTGCCAAGGATTTGTGGCCATCCGCCTCCCCTCCAGGAAGTATGGGGGAGCTTGTGAAGCTGTTCCAGGGAGCTCGGCGGCGCTCTCAATTATGTAAGATATCGGCCTGCCGAGAAGGTGCGCGAGAGGCCCGGGCCATGGTAAAAACACGGTACACCAAGCTTGATCCGAATCATATCGCCCGGGTCGGACCTCGGGGGTCAGATGGTCAAGAAATTCTAGTGAGTTTGGTATATGACCAAGTAAAGATAGCCGCCAAGTTCTCCCAACAGGATTGTAAGCTAGACAGCCTGTTAGGCGGCATAGAGGAAGAAGTTTTTGAGTCCAAGTGACTATGTACTTCAATTGAAAAAAAATCCCTAACTAGATTGTAAAACGATTGTCATGCCAGACCTTTTCACTTCAACCTCTGGACCCGAAGGTGCGAAGTGTTTCCGAATACCGGAGCGGCAATATAGACCGGGGTATGCGTGGAAACTAGGCGTAGGGGTCATAGTTGCTTGAACAGACAAGTTGTATCCGGCTAGCTATGTTATATTAATTGTTGATTGGAAGAAACATCTTCCAGGGAGAATAGTTCCGTTAAGGGCTCCTTTCCCTGGGTGAACATGCATTATTATGCATGCCCGAACTGTGATTGAAAAATCGCAGTATAAGTAACATCTGGGGGTTCACAGTGTAATTAGGGTATGACGTCTTTAGTCCGCCGACTGAATATTCCCCTAAGAACGCTAGCTTTCGGCTTCACCCAGTCTGAGGTACAAGTCCGGATGACCCGGCTGTAACAATCGCAGAGGTGCTCCCTTTATGCCCTATCCGAACAAACGGGAACGTAGGGCATAAGAACAGGAGCCAGGCAACCCAGCTTGGCAAAAACTTAAGTCGTAACGGTGCATATAATGGCGAAGAAAAGGTACATATGAGTAAAGGACACATATGTGGGGAGCTTGATGCTCGGAAAATAATAATAATAATAAGCTTCTGTAAAAGAAGCCCCTAGGTATCATGAGCGTATACATTTAAGGATGTGTACGCCATAGGTGTGCGGTTTAGCCGCACAAGAGCTATAGAGTTGGAGAAAAAAAATAAAGAGAGAAAAAATGGGAACAAAGGGAGAAGAAGACGAACAAAGAGTACGACTCTAGGCGTAGAATCTTTGGAGTCTGGCGGCATTCCACGGGTTCGGCTCTAAGCGATTGTCTAGTGCATCACACAAGCAATACGCTCCTCCAGTGAGAACTTCATCTATGATGAAGGGACCCTCCCACTTGGGCTTGAGTTTGTCCTTTTTCTTTTCTGGCAAGCGTAGAACGAGTTCACCAACATTATAAGTCTTGGCCCACACTTCTCTGCTTTGGTATCTGCGAGCCTTTTGTTAATAGAATGCGGGACGTGCTTTTGCAACGTCGCGCTCCTCCTCCAGGGTATCTAGACTGTCCCGCCAATCGAGCTCGGCCTCTCTCTCTTCATACATGCGCACTTGAGGTGAGTCATGAAAGATGTCACAGGGCAAAACGGCCTCTGCGCCATACACCATGAAGAATGGTGTGTATCCGGTAGTGCGATTGGGCGTGGTCCGCGGCCCCCAGAGTACGGAGTCGAGCTCCTCAACCCAGTGCTTGTCTGATTCTTTCAACGACTGCACTAGTCTAGGCTTAATGCCGCTCATGATAAGACCATTAGCTCATTCGGCTTGACCGTTTGTTTGTGGGTGATAGACCGAGGCGTAATCGAGCTTAATGACCAATTTAGCGCACCAGGTTTTCACTTCATCGGCTATGAAATTGGAGCCATTATCGGTGATGATGTTGTGTGGGACACCATAACGGTGCATGACACCGGATATAAAGTCTATCACCGGTCCGGTTTCGGTTGTTTTAACTGGTTTGGCCTCTATCCACTTGGTGATTTTATCTACCATGACTAGCAGATATTTTTTCTTATGGCTTCCTCCTTTAAGGGGTCCGACCATATCAATCCCCTAGACCGTGAAAGGCCAAGTAATGGGGATTGTTTGTAGAGCGGCAGACGGCATATGGCTTTGATTGGCGAAAAGCTGGCATCCGACACAACGTCCGACCAGGTCCAGTGCATCTGCTCGGGCCATCGGACAAAAGAAGCATGTACGGAAGGCCTTACATACGAGGGCTCGAGCCGCGGCGTGGTGACCGCCGAGACCAGCATGGATTTTAGCCAGGAGCTGTTGTCCCTCTTCTTCGGAGATACATCTTTGAAGGACTCCGGTAGAGCTTTTCTTGTAGAGCTCTCTGTCATGGACCTTGTAGGCTTTCGAGCACCGAACAATGCAGCGAGCCTCATTCTGGTCCTCAGGGAGCTCTCGCCTATTAAGGTAGGCCAAGAAGGGTTCGGTCCATGGGGCAATTACTGCCATTATTAGATGGGCCGATGATGTTATTTCGTGGTCGAGCCCCGATGATATCGGTATTGTGTTCGTAATCTGGGGGTGTAATCGGATCTGGACTGGTGTTGATGCTCTCACCCTGCCACACCACGGATGGCTTGAAGAGCCTTTCCAGAAAGATGTTAGGCGGGACGGGGTCACGCTTGGCGCCCATGCGAGCAAGGACATCCACCGCTTGATTACTTTCTGGAGCCACATGATGAAACTCGAGTCCCTCAAACCTAGCTGATATTTTGAGTATGGCGTAACGATAGACCGCCATCTTCGGATCTTTGGTGTCAAAGTCTCCATTTATTTGGGATATTGCGAGGTTTGAATCCCCGCGCACCTCCAGGCGTTGAATCCCCATGGAGGCAGCCATCCGAAGACCGTGCAATAAGGCCTCGTATTTGGCTGCATTGTTGGAGTATGTGTATAATATTTGGAGTACGTACTGGATTGTGTCTCCAGTGGGGGACGTTAAGACAATGCCCGCTGAGGGAGTCCCGGATGGGGGGTGTCCGGATAGCCGGACTATGACCTTTGGCCGGACTCCTGGACTATGAAGATACAAGATTGAAGACCTCGTCCCGTGTCCGGATGGGACATTCCTTGGCGTGGAAGGCAAGCTTGGCGATACAGATATGTAGATCTCCTACCATTGTAACCGACTCTGTGTAACCCTAACCCTCTTTGGTGCCTATATAAACCGGAGGGTTTTAGTCCAGAGGACAAACAACAATCATACCATAGGCTAGCTTCTAGGGTTTAGCCTCTCTGATCTCGTGGTAGATCTAGTCTTGTACTACCCATATCATCAATATTAATCAAGCAGGAGTAGGGTTTTACCTCCATCGAGAGGGCCCGAACCTGGGTAAAAACATCGTGTCCCTTGTCTCCTGTTACCATCCGCCTAGACGCACAGTTCGGGACCCCCTACCTGAGATCCACCGGTTTTGACACCGAGATTGGTGCTTTCATTGAGAGTTCCTCTGTGTCGTCATCTTTAGGCCCGATGGCTCCTCCGATCATCAACGACGATGCGCTCCAGGGTGAGACTTTTCTCCCCGGACAGATCTTCGTATTCGGCGGCTTTGCACTGCGGGCCAATTCGATTAGCCATCTGGAGCAGATTGAAAGCTACGCCCCTGGCCACCAGGTCAAATTTGGAAGTTTGAACTACACAGCTGACGTCCGCGGAGACTTGATCTTCGACGGGTTCGAGCCACAACCAAGCGCGCGCCCGCCTTTGTCACGAGGGCATGATCTAGCTCTGCCGTCGAGCGGTGTTCCGAAGCCGCACGATGTCCGCTCCGACCTTTAGCTCGGAGCCGACTGCGCCGATCGAGGACGGGTGGCTGGACACCGCCTCGGGGGCTGCGATCTCTACGGCGATTGAGCCGTACACCTACCCCGTCCTTTGCGAAGCTCGTGACTCCAAGGTGTCGGACTCCTCTCCGGACTCCGAGCCTTCCGCGCCCCCGCCAATCGAATCCGATTGGGCGACGATCATGGTATTCACTGCCGCGAACATCTTTCAGCACTCGCCCTTTGGCGACATCCTGAATTCACTAAAGTCTCTCTCTTTATCAAGAGAGCCCTGGCCGGATTATGTTCAGGAAGGTTGGGACGCGGACGACGAAGAAATTCAAAGCCCACCCACCACCCACTTCGTAGCCACTGTCGATGATTTAACCGACATGCTCGATTTCGACTCCGAAGACATCGACGGTATGGACGACGATGTAGGGGAGGAACATGAACCAGCACCTATAGGGCACTGGAGAACCACCTCATCTCACGATGTATACATGGTGGACACACCTAAAGGAAGCGATGATGAGGAACAACGGGACGCTACGAAGGATCATTCCCTCGAAAAGCAGTCAAAACGGCAACGTAAGCGCCGCTCAAAGTCCCGCCTCGACAAAGACCCAGCCATAGAGCAGGGCGAACCGGTGGACGACGAACATGCTATCGAGCAACCTTCCGAAAAGGACAATCTGGATAAACAACCCATCCCCGGCGAAGATAACAGTCCGGACGATCTCACGCCGGACAAGTTGCTGGAACAGAAGAACCTCCACAAAAGGCTCGTCGCCACTGCACGTAGCCTGAAAAAGCAGAAGTGGAAGCTCAAAACAGCGGAAGATGTACTCAGAATCAGATGGAGCAAAGTACTCAACACCTGTCATAGCCCTAGCTTAGTCCTTGCCTGACTCTGCATAAGCATTCATGTCATCATGTTTAAATTTAATAAACTTGAAATGGGGATTGTTTAAACCCTAGCACTAAATCAATCCATCTAGGCTTGATTAAAATCTTTTTCAACAAACCCAAAATGTCCCTATGAAAAGTTCATGATTTACAGTTAAGGTGAAAACCTCTCCCAAAAATGATGAATATATTTCTAGGTCATCTTTGGATTTTGAATTAACACAAAAGTATTTGAATTGGAGCCGTTTAAATGCTATATATATTTTAAATGGTCCAAATATTCTGAAGTTATTTGTGGGGCCCTGAAATAATTCAGTTAACCTCCAAAATAATTTTCAGAATTATATAAAATGATTTAGTTCCTAAACTAAATCAGAACAAAGAAAACAAAACAGCAAAAGAAAAACAGGAAAAGGAAAAGGCTTACCTGGGCTTACCTGGCGGCCCAAGTAGCCGGCCCAGCCCACCACCGCAGCTCCCCTGTCGTCTTCCTCCTGCCAGTAGGAGCAGCTCATTTGTCACACAAGGCCTCCCCAGCCACCTCCTGCTTCCTCTCCGGCCCTTCTAGCGACGCCACGGGGACGCCCCGTGACCCCTCGCTCCTCTCCCTCACTCTCTGCTCTCTCCCCGTGCTCTTTCCCCTCCTCTGCTCTCTCCCCCTCTCGCGCCCGAGCGCACCGCAGCGCGCCGCCAAGCACCACCACGGCCACCGGCCGTCCCTCGCCCATCCAACATGCTCCAGAGATCCGCCACTCCGTCCCCGTCAACCCCACCGAGCCACATGAGCCGGGAAGCGCTGCAACGCCCTCGACGTCGTCGTCTTCCTCCTCGGGCAACCGAGATCGCTGCCGTGATTTCGTCGCATCTCGACCTCCCCCGCGCCCACTGACCTTCCCAGCGTGCTCGCGGTGAGCTACCGAAGCGCTTTCGCTTGCCCCCTGCTTACTCCGCCCTCTAGCCGTAGCCCGAGGTCACCCGAGGCCGCCGTCCGCCATGGCTGGCGAGCCCGCCCCGAGCCTCTCCCTGCCGCCTCGAGGGCACTGACACGCCTCTGGCGCCTCAGAGGATGCCTCTCCACTCTGCTTGCTTTCGCTCGGCCAGCTGGCAGCCCCCCCGCCCCAGCCGAACGCCGTGCCGCCGCTGCTCGTTCCCGGCGAGCTCCGGCCATCCCGCGCCCTCCCGCGTGCCTCCCTTGGATGCACGCGATCAAGGGCAACCCTCTAGTGCCCTTGTCTTGGCCCAACACTGCACGTAGCATCACGCCGGCAACCCTCCGCCGTGTTTTGGGGTCGCCGCCGGCTGAACTCCGGCGAGCTGACGTGGCCGTCTCATTAGCTGCTAATGACCACTCTAAACACCCCCTTGAGCCACTGCCATGTGGGTCCCTGAGCCTAATTAGATTAGTCTAATTTTTCTGTTAGGATTAGTACTAATACGTGTGGACCCCACGTGTCAGCTTTGACTTTGGTCAAGTCAATGTTGACCGGTCCCACCTGTCATACGCCCAAACCAGACTGAGACACTGACGTATGGGTCCCACAGGTCAGGTTTGACCTGGCCGACCCAATTGACCTGCTGACGTCACACCTATGTCATGCTGACGCAGTAATGCCTTTTCTAGATTTATTCTTTTCATGAAATTCCAGAAAATAGTATAAACTTCTAAAATTCATATAAAATCAACCGTAACTCCAAATGAAATAAATTATATATGAAAAATTATCAGAAAAATTCAAGGAATCTGTTTATGGCATTTGCATGCATGTCTGAACAACCTAGGGTTGCTGTACAGGGCAATTTGCATAATTGACATTTAAATAAGCACATATGGAGTTTGAATTTGAACCTTGGTTCAAACCAACTTCATTTAATATGGTTGCTAGTTGCATTAGCTCAATCAACAGCATATTGCCATGTCATGATCATGCATCATATTGTTGCATTGCATTGATTGTGTTCTTTCCGTGTTTGCCGGTGCTTGTCCCCTCTCGGTAGGCGTATCCCGACGATGAGTTCGATGACACCGATGAAGAACTATATTATCTTCAGAAGTGCTAGGCAAGCAAAACCCCCCTTGTTCATTCCGATAGGTATCCCACTCTCTCGCTCCTGCTCTTTTACTGCATTAGGACAACAACGAATCATATGTTACTTGCTGCGGTAGCTGAACCCCTTTATCCTCTGCATGACCTGTCATTCCACAGTAAATAGATGAAACCCACTAGTATGAGTAGGAGTTGTTTGAGCCCTGTTGTGCCTATTCATTCATGCTTGTTTGTCATGCCTGCTATCGCTTAGAGTTGAGTCAGGTCTGATTCATCTGGAATGAATCGGAGGTGTTAACATGTCCCATCTTGTTGAGAGCTAAGTGTGTGAACACGATTTGGTAAAGGTAGCGGTGAGAGGCCATGTAGGAGTACATGGTGGGTTGTCTCATTGAAACCGTCCTCGAACCGAAGTTCTGTGTTTGTGATCCATGAAACAGTTACTACCACGCATTGGGCCCGAAACCAATGGACCCTCTCGGCTTCTTAACCACCCTTGTTCTCTCGTCCAGAGTTGCAACTAGTTTCGGTGTTTGTAGGATATGTGTTGGAGGCCGTATGAAGCGCCGACCCTAGGGGTGGGCTATGATGCGGTAGATACACCGTGGCCCGGTGTACCGAATGCCGTTTGGTATCTCGAACCCTGCACACATCGTTCGGGGCCGTTAGTGGAAACCTCGGCGGACTCCTGTTGATGGAACCCGAATAGGCGATAAACCTGGACTAGAGACTTGAGTGTTTAGGTAGGTTGTGGCCGACACCCACGTTGGGCTTCCGCTTGAAGGTTGCCGAGTACATGTCATGTAAACGGCGGTAAGTGGTGAGAGCGTGTGTGAAGAAGTACACCCCTGCAGGGTTATAAATGATCTATTCGAATAGCCGTGTCCGTGGAAAAGGACTTCTAGGTTGCCTATAACAGTTCATAGACAAGTGAAAGTGGATACTCTAAAATGCGCAAGATAAGTGTGAGTGTTATGGATGGCGTTCTCGTAGGAAGACGGGAACGGATCCATAGTGGTGTATTGATATGGTGAATATGTGGACTCGCAGCGCCACCTCAAAAGAGTTACTTGCGATCAAATGCCGATTCGGGATAGCTACCGAGTCAAAGCTGGCTTGCTGCAGTCAAACTCCACCACCCCTTTGTTGATAATGATGCATATGTAGTTAGTTCTGATGTAAGTCTTATCGAGTACATTTTGTACTCACGTTTGCCTATTTTATGTTTTTTGCAGAGACGCCGGGTCTCGCTTAGTAGTTCTGCGTGGACTTCGACGTTTAGCTTGATACCTCAGCTACGATCTTGTGCCTTGGCAGGATCTGGTAGATAGTCAGGCTTCCAAGCCTTTTTCATTTGTAGATGTCTGTACTCAGACATGTTAAGCCGCTTGTGCCTTGACTTGTATGCTCTGTATGTTTGGTCATGAGACCCATGTTTGTAATATCTCGCTCCTCGGAGCCTAATGAATAAATATTTGAGTCGTAGAGTTATGTTGTGATGCCATGTTGTATTTACACATATTGAGCATATTGTGTGTATGTTTGAAATGCTTGGTATGTGTGGGATCCGGCAATCTAGTTGTTTATCCTTGGCAGCCTCTCATATGGGGAAATGTAGTCTAGTGCTTCCTCGAGCGATAGTAGTCCGCCATGACCGGTTCACGGAGTCCTGCTAGCCCAAAGACTACTGCTTCCGACACCGACCGGCCGACATGTGTTTCACTTCGCTCCTCGTGTTCTGTCCCTTGAAATGTCACGGGGTGACATCCGGAGTCCTGCCTACCCTGCTACAGCCCGGGTTACCGGAGTCCTGTTATCCCAGTGCTACAGCCTGGATTCATACGTTGATGACTGTCGGTGTACTAAAGTAGGGGTACCTTAGTACCCCGAACTTGTGCACGGGCAGTCGCAGCGTCCCCGCGGCAAGCCTCGCCGGGCGTCCGCCAAGACCCTCCGCAGCCATTCTCAAGGCAAGACCCGACAAGAGGAGCTTGCCGGGAAGGCCTCTCTAGGCACAGATAAGGCCCCGACAAGAGGAGCTTGTCGGGAAGGCCACCTGTGCACGCAGAAGACAAGGCCCCGGCAAGAGGAGCTTGCCGGGAAGGCTCGGGGCGCGACAAGTCTCCGGGCGCGACAAGTCTCCGGGCGCGACAAGGATTCGGCCACGGCAAGGCGCTTGCCGTGGCATGCAACTTCTCTCCGTCTCCGCTCCAGCTCACCCAGCGACGTGTCGCCATGGGACCCTTCCATGGGCGCGTGTCGAGTGGTCATGCAGCCAGCCGGAGAGCAGCGATAAGCGGCGCTGACAGGCTCGCCATCGTGGCGGCGGAGGCGCACTGACGGTCTCTGTTATACATCGCTTTGGGCGACAACGACGGGCATTTATTGCTTTTGTCCCTTGCCGCCGAGTTAGGTATTTTTGCACCTTGCATACTGTTCAAGTAGGTGTACCAACTCCTGTTTTTACATTTGTACCCCCGCCTATGTTGCCACCTGTCGGAGACCCCTTGAGCATATAAAAGGAGGCCCGAGTGCAACGTAGAGGGGGTTCGGTTCGCGTCTTTCGCAAGGTTCGGTTCATTCGACTGGCCATAGACTAGATACACTCACGCTAGGTTTTGTAGCTCACATTGCTCCCTAGCAAGAACACAATAGATCAAACAAGCAGCAGTAGGAGTTTTATCTCTCCGGAGAGCTCCGAAGCTGGGTAAACCGCTCGTGTGCATCGCCTCGATCCGCTCTTCGTGCGACCTCCGCCCCCCTCCGAACCACAAAGGGGCCTGCTCCGCCGGGCCCCATAGGTGTCCGTGGGTACGATCAGCCTCCCCGACATCTCTCCGGCGCGCGCTGTAGGCGTCGAGGCCGTGTGAATCCGATCCGGCGTTCACGCAGCCGGCGTCATCAACATCTTCCTCAACATGCCACCGAAGAAGAAGGCTTCAGCGGCAGCAGAGCCGTCGCTGCGTACTCCACCCTCACCGCAGCAAACGGGTGGTGGTGTAGACGCCGGGCGGAGGAACGGGCGCCGCGGCGAAGGTGCTCGCGACGCGTTGCCAAGTCCAAGGACAAGGCACCACGCACCTCGGCGTCACAAGCATCCCCGCGTCCATCTCGAGACGCGAGACCAACAACGCCATGGCGTTCACAATGCCATACGTTCGTTGGATCGAGACCCTCAAGACCAGCATGCGCGCCAACATGCTGGCACTAGTGAGATACGGTCGCCCGGACGGGGCGCTGCTCCTTCTAACATAGTTAGAAGTCCGAGCGTGTCCGGCTCCTCGCACCTTCTCCAATGCCGCCTACTACTCCAGCAGAAGCTCTGGCGAGAGCTCAACTGCTCCTCGACTACCCTCCAACGGCCGACAAGGTCGACGAGTGGAGGGCCACTATCCAGAGCCTCATCGGCTTTGCCAACGGCGATGCTCCACGGCAACCAACGCCATCGTTGCCGCGGCGAGACGACAAGGCACGAGCCGGTGGCGACGAGACTGTCGGAGGTGCAACCACCGTGCACTTTCTGCCAAGAAGGCCAAGATCGCCGACTCACCGGATCCACCTCGACAGCGACTCCACTGCGTCGTCGGATCCGCGAGCTCGCCGCGATCAGCGCCAAGTTCTTCATGAGCGACAACAAGAGGACGCTCGAACTCGCATCGAGCACCGAAGAGAAGCGCGACGTCAATCCGACAAGCGCGCTGGGCCTTCTGTTGACATGCACGCGCCGGAGGGGCCAGGCAACTTGCCGTACGCGGTAGGTTGCCCTGCGTTCACTCATGAGCTGCGGCAAGTCCAAAGGGCCCAGCCGTAAAAAACTTCAAACCAGACGTGCCGGAGAAGTATGATGGCCGACGCACCCGTCAGAGTTCCTCAGCATCTACACCATCGCGGTGCAGGCTGCGGGGGGACGGGACGACAAGATCCTCGCCAACTACTTCCCGCTCGTGCTCAAGCCCAACGTCAGATCTTGGCTCATGCACTTGCCGGACAGCTCCATATCCTCTTGGGCAGATCTGTGCCATCGGTTTGTTGGCGCTTTCACAGTGGCCACAAACCTCATGGCCAAGAGAGCGACCTTCACTTGCTCGCCCGGAAGGAAGGAGAGTCCCTGCGCAAGTTCATTCAGAGATTCAGCCGCAGTGCACTACAACATCCCGTGACGTCCACCCCCGCCAAGGTGATCAGCGCATTTCATCGTAATGTGCGGAACCGCATGATGAGGGAGGAGATGGCGATGTGCAAAGTCAAGGACGTCCACGAGCTGTACGCCTTGGCCGACAAATGCGCTACACGAGGAAGGGAGGAGACTCCCGGGAGAGAATGCGGAAGCAGGATCTGACAGTGATGACACCGCCCCGGCAAGGAAGGGCCAGCGGCGAGGCAACAGGAAGAAGAAAAGCAGAGAAGTGCTAGCTGTTGAGCAGTCCGGCAATGGAGGTGGCGACAAGAACGCCAAGGCTGGTGCCTCCGGCAAGGACGTTGTCACGACGCCAACCACTGGGTCGGTGGCGGCCGCCGACAAGGTGACAGCTCCGCAAGCAAGACAGAAGATCCACCGCACTAAGGGCCACGATCTCCAGAGCTGCAAGAAGGTCGAGCAGCTCGTCGAACAACAAGAGAGCTGAGTACGAAAGCGCCGAGACAAGGAGAAGGCCCAGGAAGGTGCTGGGGGAGCAAGCAAGAAACGTCCCGGCCGGGGAGGACGCCGCGGCAAAGTCAAGCAGCGACAAGGAGATCGACCTCCCCGCGGCCGCGACAAGGATGAAGATGATGATGACGACGAAGATATGGAGGACGACGCCGATGAGCAGGAGTTTCGTAGCCACAGAGGTTCTTCTGCGTTGACGGAGGTGCTTCTCGCATACCTCCCACCGCCAACTCAAGCAATGGATGCGGGAGGTCAATGCAGCGGAACCATCCGTAGAGTCACGCAAGCCTCTCAAGTGGTCCAAGACGCCTATCATTTTTGATATTGAGGACCACCCCGATCGCATAATCGCGGTCGGGTGCTTGCCGATGTTGGTCTCTCCAACCATCCGCAACCTCAAGGTCACAAAATGTTAGTTGACGGCGGGCCGGCTTGAATCTGATCTCCTCCGCGGTGCTCCGTAAGCTTCAAATCCTCGACAGTGAGCTCGAAGAGACCGGAACCTTCCAAGGAATCAATCCGGGAAGGAGCAAGCCGAAGGGGAAGATTACGTTGCCAGTCACATTTGGCAGCGAGCTGAACTTCAGGACTGAGAGGGTTACATTTGACGTCGCCGATTTCCCATTGCCTTACAATGGGATACTTGGCCGCCCAAAGACTCGCCAAGTTCATGGCAGCCTCTCACTACGCCTACAACCTACTCAAGATGCCGGGCCCGATAAGCCGCCATCTCTGTCCATGGCGACAAGAAGGATGCCCTTATCTGTGCCGACAAGATCTTCCGGATGCAGCGGCGCATGACAGTTGCCGTGACACTTGCCGCTGAAGCTCCCGGGGAAGAAGACCAAGTCCAAGTCCGGCAAGAAGGGCTCTGATGCTCACTCCGGCAAGCGCACCTCTTCGGAGTGCTGCGCTACCGTCGAGGACGCACCATCGAGCTCCACCAGCAAGTGCAAGAAGATGGTGGCTCCGCCGAAGACCAAGAAGGTGCCCGCCGAGGAGGACGGCGCTGGTGGTACCTTCACCATCAGTGCCTCTCTCGAGCCCAAATAGGAAGGCGCGCTCGTTGCTTTCCTCAAGGGCGAATGTCGACGTGTTTGCATGGCAACCGCCTCGATATCCCCGGTGTTCCTGTGAAAGTGATTGAGCACCGCCTGGCCGCTTGTCCTCATGCGCGCGCCCGTCAAGCAAAAAAGTCAGAAGCAAGCAAAGGAGCGCCAAGAATTCATAGCGAAGAGATCAAGAAACCGGAAGCAAGAGGGCCTTGTCGAGGAGTGCCCCATCCTATGTGGTTGGCCAATCCTGTAGTCGCGGCGCAAGGCAAATGGGAAATGGAGACTTTGTATTGACTTCACGGATGTTAATAAAGCTTGTCCCAAAGATCCGTTTCCCTTGCCGCGCATTGACCAGATTGTTGACTCCACGGCTGGATGTGATTTGCTTTCGTTTCTTGATGCCTACTCAGGGTATCATCAGATCTTCATGGCTGAAGAAGATGAGGAGAAGACCGCATTCATCACACCATGTGGCACATACTGTTTCATACGGATGCCTTTTGGTTTGAAGAATGCTGGTTCAACATTTGCAAGGGTAGTCCATGACGCTTTTGAGCCGCAAATGCACAGAAATGTAGAAGCCTACATGGATGACATAGTGGTCAAGAGCAAGGACAAAGCAACTTTGGTTCAAGATTTGGACGAGACCTTTGCAAATCTGCGCAAGATCAACCTCAAGCTCAACCCCGAGAAGTGCGTGTTTGGAGTCCCTTCCGCAAGCTTCTCGGTTCTTCGTGGTCTCAGCCGGGGATTGAAGCTAATCCCGACAAGATCAAGGCCATTGAGCAGATTGAAGCACCAAAGCGCTGGCCAAGGATGTACGAAGACTTGCCGGTTGCGTGGCTGCTCTCAAAGAGGTTTATTTCTTGGTTCTGCTGAAGCGCCGCCCGCCATTTTTCAAGATTTTGAAAAAGGCAGGTCCAGTAAAATGGACTCCCAAAGCGGAGGCTGCGCTGCAGGACTTGAAGACATACCTGTCCTCCACTCCAACACTTGTCACACCTAAGCCACAAGAGAAGTTGCTGCTGTATATAGCGGCGACCAATCAAGTGGTTAGTGCTGCGTTAGTGGCGGAGAGGGAGGCGGATGACGAGCCAAAGAATCGCTGCAAGCACGTCCAGCGACAAGCAGGGGGCTTCGCCGACAAGCTCTGGTCCCGACAAGGACGAGTCCGTGAAGACGCATGAGCAGATGCAGAAAAGGATGGTGCAGCGCCCAGTCTATTTTGTCAGCTCCCTCCTGCAAGGGGCTAGGTCAAGGTATTCCGGTGTGCAGAAATTGCTTTTCGGCCTCCTCATGGCCTCGAGAAAGCTGCGCCATTACTTCCAAGCACATGAGATCACAGTTGTCACTCGCTTTCCCCTGAAGAGGATACTGCAGAATCCGAGCGGCAGCAGGATTGTCGAGTGGGCACTGGAGCTGTCAAGCTTTGGTCTTAAGTTTGAAAGCACATCAACTATCCAAAGCAGAGCCTTGGTAGAATTCATAGCAGAATGGACGCCAACGCCAGATGAAGAGATTCCGGAGACGAGCATTCCCGTCAAAGAAGCCAGCAAAGAGTGGCTGATGTACTTTGATGGTGCCTTCTCGCTGCAAGGCGCCGGTGCCGCGTCTTGCTTATCAGCGCCCACCGGAGAGCACCTCAAGTACGTCGCCCGGATGCACTTTCCCAAGGAGCAAGCGACAAACAATATTGCAGAGTATGAAGGTTTGCTTGCCGGTCTCAGATCGCAGTGGACCTTGGGATCAAGAAGCTTATTGTCGTGGGTGACTCGCAACTCGTCAGTCCGCCAAGTCAACAAAGATTACCGAGTCCGTTGATGATGGAAGCCTACGTTGATGAAGTGAGGAAGCTAGAAGAGCACTTTGACGGCCTGCAAATGGAACATGTTCCAAGAGCTCAGAATGATATTGCTGACGACCTATCAAAGTGCGCTGCGATTAAGTTACCTGTCGAACCAGGGATTTTCGTGCTCAAGCTGACTCAGCCAACCGTAACACCATCAACAGGGCAGAATAAGAAGAGGAAGTTGGCCTCTGGTGACTATTTTCCGACAGAGCTTCCCGAAGCCGTCGTTGCAAAGGTCCCCAAGATCAACACCAACAATGCTGAGGAGCAGTCTGCTCCGACAGACCCCAGGGTTTGTTTCGTTGAAGCAGACGTTCCCGACAAGTCTTGCTCCGGCAAGCTTGTCGGGGAGCATCAAGCTCCGGCAGGGCCGCAGGTCCTTGCCGTGGAAGCTGATGTTCCCAAGAGCAGCAGATGTGCCTTTAGTCCTTGTTGTCGAGCCACAAGCTCCGACATGGGCGCAGCAGATTGTCCATTTCCTTCAGACATGAGAACTTCCCAAGAGCAGAAGAAGCGGAAAGAGTAGCCCGACGACCAAGTATGTACCAGTTTGTCGACAAGATACTGCATGTAAGAAGACTCAGCGGTGTGAAATTGAAGTGTATTCCTGTGGAAGATGGGATGAAGCTGTTGGCGAGAGATACATGGAGGCATATGTGGTCACCACATTGGCGCAAGAAGAGCACTTGCCGGCAAAGCTTTCCGGCAAGGTTTCTTCCGCCGACAGCCCTCCGTGATGCAATCGCACAAGTAACCAAGTGTGAAGCGTGCGGTTCCATTCCAAATAGATACACCACGGCTCAAGCTCTCCAGACGATCCCTTTATCCCGCCATTTTCGGTCTGGGGGCTCGACATCCTCGACCACTTCCCCCGAGCTGTCGGGGGCTTTGAGTACTTGTACGTCGCCATCGACAAGTTCACAAAGTGGCCAGAAGTGGAAGCAGTGAGAAAGGTGACGGCATAGTCAGCAGTCAAGTTCTTCAGGTCGATTGTTTGCCGTTTCGGAATCCCTAACAGGATCATCACCGACAACGGCACACAATTCTGAAGTCGCACCTTCATGCAAGACGCCCAAGACCTTGGCGCCAAGGTCTGCTTTGCTTCCGTTGCTCACCCGAGAAGCAACGGTCAAGCGAGAGGGCAAATGCTGAAGTGCTGCGCGGGCTCAAGACCGTAACTTTCGACAGTGCTGCACAAGTGCGGAAGAAAGCTGGATCGAGGAGCTGCCGGTGGTTCTTTGGTCGATCCGAACGACGCCAAATCGAGCCAGCGCCGTGCACCCTTTGCTCTAGTCTATGGAGCAGAGGCAGTTCTCCCCACGGAACTTCAGATAACGGATCGCCTCGAGTACTCGCTATGATGAGCTTGAGCAAGAGCAGCTGCGACAAGATGACACGCTGCTCCTCGAGGAGGATCGTCTTCGTGTCAGCCAGGCGAGCCGCCGCTTCTGACAAGCCCTGCGTCGCTACCATAGCCGCAGGGTTAGTGCCGAAGTCTCGAGGAAGGCGACCTTGTTCTTCGCGCGCTCAGTCCGCCAAGAATTCAAACAAGTTGGCCTTGAAGTGGGAAGGCCCTTATCGGGTGAAACGAGTCACTAGGCTCGGCGCTGTTCCGCTTTGAGACCGAAGATGGCATTCCGTGAGCAACTCTGGAACATTGAGCATCTTCGTAAGTTTTACCCATAGGGCGCGGTTGTCGGAATCCGTTCGGCAACCACCTTTTGTACAAGTCTTGCCATTGTTGCATGTAATCCTTCATTACAAAGCCGGGCGCAGACCCCGTGCATCGATAAAGCTTCGTGTGTTGCGCATTTACTTGTCAAGTTCATGCTTTCATCAATTTATTGCATGCTTTGGCTAACACTTTGTGCAGCAACCACATCCGGTAAGCAGAATCGAGCCGCTAGGCTCCATAACGTTATTTCCTCTTCTTTCTCTTCTCTCAAAGAAAGGAAGGCTCCTCGCGCTACAAGTTAACCAGGGGAGGAGGAGATAATACTATGGACCAGGCACAACTCGAGGAAGTTTCACCTCATCGGAAGCAAGAAATGTAAAAGCTAAGTTGCCAAAGTTTGAGCAATCAATTTTTAAATTTTCGTTATCTTCCTCGAGCGATAGTACTTTGTATGGAAAACCGTGCTTGCGCAGAGGAACCAAATCGTGATCGGTCGCCCTTACTTTGTTTCGAGTCCGCTCAACAACTTAAGTGAGCTGCGGCTAGTCCGCGACAAGGTTGCTTGTCGGTGGCGACTTCGCCAAAGAAGTGCTGAAGTTCCATGGCGCTCAAGGGCAAGGGTGCCTGCACCGCAAGTTTCCTGAAAAGCGAGGGTAATAACATACAAAGCCAAGAGTCGAGTAAAGGAAGTAACGTAGCAGATGTTGCCCGTAATAAAGTTATGTTACAAAATAACTTATCGCAGCATCAAGCTAAATCGTTCGTAACTGAAATAACAGCGAAGAGGAGAAGAAGGCGGCTGGTACCCAAGCCCCGGCAAGCCGGATTCTTAGGGAACTGCGGCAAGCCCGGAGTTGCTTGGGAGCTACTTGACAACCCGGAAGTTCCGGGGCTGAGATATCAGATAAGCCCTTCGTCCTTTTTCAAGCATCCCTTTTTCATTAAAAACATTCTACTCGGATACAATTCGTGGGGAATGAAAAACATGAAAGAGAGGATTACAAGCTTTAAATGCGGATAAGGCCCGAAGGCTTACAAATTAAAAAGATAAGATGCCCATAATCCCTTTCCTGTCCCTCTTTTCAGGAGGTAGGTCAAGGATGCGAGAAGGGCAAAAGAAACGCCTAGACGAGCTACGGGTGCCAGAAGGGACCACGGGAACATCCCGGGAGCTCCCCGAGGGCTTGACGGAGATGGCAGCGCCGAAGCGGGGCTCAAGGCGGGCGGCGGGGCGTCAAGACGCTGTCGAGGCACTCGCGCCTCGTGCTCCGACTTGACGGCCTTGTCGCCATCCCTCTTCCCCTTCCGCAGCCTCCATACGCCACGCTCGCCCAAGGAGACGCACTCGGGAGTTCAGGAGCCGCGACGCGGATGATGGGGTCGCCGGTGGCCTTGCAGGCGGCGCCCGACAACTAGTCGGGCCCGCCAACCTCGTCGTCATTGTCTCTCTCCTCCTCGTCACTCTCGCTCGAGGGGAATCTTCATTGTCGGAGGAGCTATCCACACAAGACTTCGCCCGAGTACCAAGATCCCCAAGACCATGACGGAGAGGAGATCACCCTCCATTAAATTAAAATGGAGGGTAAACCCCGCCTCAGCTGTGGATGCGGGTGAACGTCTTCCACCCACAATCGAGATACATCCCATTAGGGGCTGGGAATACAACACGGACTCGCATGCCGCTGATTCCACAACCCCTCATGTGCAATCTCAGTGTCTCGGGCGGATCCGACTCCATCGCGCTCGCAAACGGAGCTGGAAGCCGGAGGCGGCGACGAGGCGCCCGGCGCAGCCTGACGAAGAACTCGCAAGGGTCGTCCCCGGTATGGACCGCCGCAGGGAGGGGAACCGCCGGCGGAAGCGGAGACGGCGCGCCGCCCCGTCCGCCTCTTCCCCGAGCGCCTCGACCTCGTCCACGACCTCGCCCCCTCCCTCTTCCTCTTGGGGCTGGCTCTACCGCCCCGGGCGTGGGGTTGGGAGGGGAGCGCTGTCTAGCGGCGACCCTCGCCGCCACCAATGAAGAACCAAGGTTCCCTTTCTCCATGGCGAATGAGAGAAAGGGGAGCAGAAACTGAGGAAATAAGGAGATGGGAAAGTGCGGGCTTCTGCGCTCCCCTTCCGCTCTTTTTTAAGGAAGCAAGGTGGGGGCTCGACCGCCTGGCCGACAAATCAGGGCATAGGAAGAGCAGGTAATCGGGGCCGACCTGCTGCCTCTCGTCAGAACGGCCTGGGCTTCCCACTTCCACCGTCTGCGTGACCCCAAGAGCATGGGAACCACGTGGCGGGATGCAGAATCGAGGCGACGGGTGGAGCGACCCGCACGCCGCCCACTTCCCCACGACGCCGCAATTGACGCGTGCCGTTCACGGGACGCGGCCGGATCTGAGTGGGTTTGGTTTGGACCCAGGCCGCGCGTGCGATGCCTGCTTTTGGGCCTGGCCCAACAGCTTCGGCACCGTGTATGGCCTGCACCGGGGCTCTGTCGGTGTACTAAAGTAGGGGTACCTTAGTACCCCGAACTTGTGCACGGGCAATCCTGGCCCTCAAGGCAAGCCTCGGGCCAAGGCGTCCGCCAAGATCCTCCGCAGCCATTCTCAAGGCAAGACCGACAAGAGGAGCTTGCCGGAAGGCCTCTCTAGGCACAGATAAGGCCCGACAAGAGGAGCTTGTCGGGAAGGCCACCCTGCACGCAGAAGACAAGGCCCCGCAAGAGGAGCTTGCCGGAAGGCTCGGGCGCCGACAAGTCTCCGGGCGCGACAGGATTCGCCGCTGACAAAGGCGCTTGTCAGCGGCATGCAACTTCTCCGTCTCCGCTCCAGCTCACCCAATGACGTGTCGCCATGGGACCGTTCCATGGGCGGCGTCGAGCGGTGTGCAGCCAGCGTGGAAGCAGCGATAAGCGGCGGCTGACAGGCTCGCCATCGTGGCGAAGCGGAGGCGCACTGACGGTCTCTGTTACACTGTTTGGCGACAACGACGGGCATTTATTGCTTTTGTCCCTTGCCGTCGAGTTAGGTATTTTTGCACTGCATACACTGTTCAAGTAGGTGTACCAACTCCTGTTTTTACATTTGTACCCCGCCTATGTTTCCACCTGCCGGAGACCCCTTGAGCATATAAAAGGAGGCCCGAGTGCAACGTAGAGGGGTTCGGTTCGCGTCTTCGCAAGGTTCGGTTCATTCGACCGCCATAGACTAGATACACTCACGCTTAGGTTTTGTAGCTCACATTGCTCCCTAGCAAGAACACAATAGATCAAACAAGCAGCAATAGGAGTTTTATCTCCGGAGAGCTCAAGCTGGGTAAACCGCTCGTGTGCATCGCCTCGATCCGCTCTTCGTGCGACCTCCGCCCCCCTCCGAACCACAAAGGGGCCTGCTCCGCCGGGCCCCATAGGTGTCAGTGGGTACGATCAGCCTCCCCGACAATGACCGACATGCTCGATGTGATTCATGTATGCCTATCCCCATGGGTTAGTGCCGCTTTGGGTTCACGACTAGCCATGTCGGCCCGGGTTCTCTGTCGTATGGATGCTAGCAACACTATCATATACATGAGCCAAAAGGCGCAAACGGTCCCGGGCCATGGTAAGGCGACACCCGTGGGAATACCGTGCGTGACGCCGCAAAGTGATATGAGGTGTTACCGGCTAGGTCGATGTGACTTGGAATCGGGGTCCTGACAACACCGCAGACAAATACGGCGACAATCGCCGAACGAAGACCTACCCAAAGTGAAAACTACTGCCTGAATTCGATGAGGAGTCCGTAGAGCCCCCGCAATCAAAAAACAAAGAGGACACCCGGTCGGATGGACGACCCCATGGCAAACAGAGAGCGGCAAACGGCGCCGCACACAAGCCGACACGCGATCCGCATAGGGATTCGCATCAAAAAGATGGCCCAGTTAGATCTATCTACGGGCCAAGAAAGCAAGCTCTAGTAAGCAATGCAACACATCAAGTATCCGAACACCACGGTACACCTAAATATAGGGGTGCCGCACACCCTATGTTTCATCGATGAGGTGCTGGATTATGAATTTCCAAATGATTCAAGCCCGTAAACATAGAGGCATACGACGGAACAACAGACCTTGGAGTTTGGATTGAGGATTACATCCTCCACATACACATGGCTAGAGGAGATGATCTCCACGCCATAAAATACTTACCCCTCAGGCTCAAAGGGCCAGCCCGGAATTGGCTTAAAAGCCTTCCGAAAACACCATTGGAAGTTGGGAGGAGCTCAAGGATGCGTTTCAGGCAAATTTTCAAGGGACCTATGTCCGACCTCCGGATGCCGACGATTTAAGTCACATAACTCAACAACCCGGAGAGTCAGCCCGGAAATTTTGGAACAGATTCCTTACTAAAAAGAACCAAATAGTCGATCGTCTCGGACACGAAGCCTTAGCAGCTTTCAAACACAACGTCTGAGACGAATGGCTCGCCAGACACCTCGCCAAGAAAAGCCAAGAACAATGGCCACATTAACAAGCCTCATGACCCGCTTTTATGCTGGAGAGGATAGCTATTGGCAAGATGCAGCACCAGCGACCCAAGTACATCCGAAGTCAGGGATGGCAAAGAGAAACCACGACACAACAAGGACCAGCGTCGGACCAAGGGAAACAGCCCGAAGAGCATGTCAGTCAACGCCGGATTCAAAAGCTCTCGGCAGAATTATAAAAAGCTGCCCCTTAAGGATAACAGGGACAAGCTATCTAACTTAAACAAAATCTTGGACAAGATATGCCAAATCCACAGTACTCCCGGGAAGCCTGCAAACCATACCCACAGAGATTGCTGGGTCTTCAAGCAGTCCGACAAACTCAACGCTGAACACAGGGGGCTCGACACACCAAGCGAGGACGATGACGAACCCCAAAAGCAGAGCACCGGAAAACAAAAGAATTTCCCACAGGAAATCAAAACAGTAAACTCACTTCACGTGACAAAAGGGAAAAATAGAGCGGCGCCCATAGAGGTACGCGCCATACGGCCTATCCCGGAGGAGTCCCGCCACTGGTTGTTAAAACCAATCACCTTCGACCATCGGGAATACTCTAGAAGTATACGGAATGCAGGTTGGACTGCCTTGATATTAGATCCGATAATTGGCGGACTCCAATTTTCACAAGTCCTAATGGATGGCCGCAGTGATCTAAACCCGCTATATCAGGATACAATCCGCAAAATGGGGATAGACCCAACCAAATTTCGCCATAGCAACACTTCCTTTCAAGGGGTAATGCCAGGCCCATATGCCCATTGTACGGGCTCTCATCGCTAGAAGTTGTGTTCGCTCACCCGACAACTTCCGCCATGAAAAGTTAACCTTCCACCTCGCCCCATTTACAAGTAGCTATCAAGCACTATTGGGACGCGAAGCTTTCGCCCGCTTTAACGCAATACCGCATTATGCATCTCTTACACTTAAAATGCCCAGTCCACGCAGCATCATCTTATTAAAGGGAAACATCGAGGGTTCCTCGAGTCCAGAAAATCGTGCGGTTGCCTTGACAGCCACACAATAAACCGGCTTCATCAATAAAAGCACTTAGACAGGTCGTCCAGACCCTGGACACGGCTGGACGAGTCCGGCGTAAACATACAAGGGCTTACTAGACACATACCCCCGTACAAGGGGCTCCACAACATGAGACCATAAAGCTCAATTTTATTCATTTTCTGAATTGTACTTCGTTTATTTAATATAACGTACATTTTCGCACGACCTTTTTTCAACTAAGTTCCTCTCTTTTACAGATGAACATCGTGCTACACCCGTCCAGGATACGACACAATGGAGACACAGGCGCAGACGTGCAGTAGGGACCCGTCGCAAGGATTCTTTTCAGATTAAGACCCTGCGTAAACCTTTTTCACTGTCTCTTGTTGATACACATCCCCCGGTTTCTTGCTATAACCGAGGAGGAGGCTGGCATTTTGGCATAGGCCACGTCAGAATTTCGCGCGTACCTAGATACCAGGGGCTTATTACCAAGGGCGATTCTTCAACCCGTTTTCATAAAGACCGAATACCTTAGGGAGTGTTCGGCGTCTCGAATTAGGCCTTATATGCATCAGCTCCGAATCATGTCTTTGGTCAAATGTTGGGTTTGCCCGGCTTCTGTGTTTTGCTGCCTTACGCCCGCTCTATCGGCTAATACGGCACCGGAGAACTATCGCGATTGTGCCCCGTTCGCCAGGCGAGCACCTCGAGAGAAAGCCAAAACCGATCCGTCATGATATAGCGTGAGACTGGTCAACCACTTGATGACCCATTGGAATATTTAGAATTCCTCGCAAGATGACGAAGGGCCGCTTTCGGCCAGGCACATACGCCGCCAATTCGGGTGAGCGCGGTGCCCCTAGGGGCTATATAGTAGTCCCAATCGTCGAACTCCTATGGCTAAGTGAAAGTGATAAAGCATTATAGTCCGGTTGCCTAGTTTGCTGCGCTATCACCTCCTTTGTAGGACCAAGACGTTGGATCAAGTGTGAAAAAGCGCTTTTTGCAAACACCCCCGCATTATATGCGTGGGGGCTGAAGCCAAAGACTGCCATCTTTCAAAGTTATATACACATATACATTAACGGCGAGCAGGAGGTATTTTAATTCTTGAAGGCACAAGTATAAAAAGCTTTATATTCCATCGAAACATTGTTTCATAATAATAAATGTTATTCAAACATAATATCCTTCGAGCATCAAGGTCTCTATTAAACGAGCTCCTCGCAGAACTTCCTGAAAATAGTGCTCGGCGTGTACTCGGCTTCCGTCCGAATCTTGGGATGCAACATCGGTGGCCTTCATCTCCGCCCAAGATGTCTTGACACGGGCAAGAGCCATCCGCGCACCCTCTATGCATGCCGACCGCCTCATTGCTTTGATATGCGGCACCGCATCAAGGAATTGCTGCACCAAGCCAAAATAACTCTTCGCTCGGGCCTTTTCGCCACAAATGAGTCACGACATTCTTCATGGCAAGTCCGGACAACCTATTCAGCTCCGCCCATTCGGTCAAACGATCGGTTAATGGAAGTGGACGCTCTGGATTCCGGAACTGCGACCAAAAAAGCTCTTCCATCTCGTGATCCTTTTGATCTCCGAAGTGTTCGGCCGTGTCCGCGGCACTTGCCGCCAAGTCCATATAAGCATCCTCACTACTCCACAACCGGTCCAACTGAGCGTATTTAGGATCCATGAACTTCCTCCGCAGCAGAAAGGGCTTTCCAGCCGCGATATCTCCGGCCTGACGTAGCTCCTACTTCATAGCTCTCATCGTAGAGCGAGCATCCTTGGCCTCGGTGGTGGCCTTCTTCAGGTCCTCTTGCTCCGCTTGACCTTCTTTTTCAAGAAGCTCGCAGCAGTCGGTAGCATTCTTCAACTTCACAGCCATCTCGGCCATTTCCTCCTTGCTTCAGCAGTGAGCAGCCTGTTCGGCTTTTAGCTCTTCGGCCGCCTTTAAGGCAGCCACATCACTTTCTCTGGCCTGCTCCTTGGCTCGGGCAAGCTCCGCCCGAAGGTTCTCCATGGCAGCGGCACCATCTGCATCAAGCATACATGTTGTAAGGCACGGGCATCAAGCTCCCTTACCAGGTGTCCGCGGAGAAACCGCATACCTTGTGACTCGTCAAGCCGCTTATTGACAAGCGCGATGTCGGCATCCGCCACATCAATTTGCCGCTTCAGTTCGGCAAATTCATCAGTCCGGCTAGCCACCGGACGCTCCGCCACCTACATAGGAAGGGCGACATATTATAACCTGAGATTATGATCCTCGGCGCGCTGTCATTCTTGACAAACACACCGAGTCTCAGGGGCTACTATCTACACAGGGCGCATCTTATATATGCGGAACCATCAAAAGGTACATCATTGCACGTACCTCAAAACCCGTCAGTAAACTCCTGGCGGCCTTGTACAACCCGCTTTCCGTGGACGAAATTTTTTCAATCACCGTACCCATCAATGCACGGTGATCCTTTGAGATAGACACTCGCCCGAGCAGATCCTTCAATCCCTCCGACCGTGCACCAGGAGGTGCCGGATTCGTCTGATGGCCTTTTTCGAAGGACGAACACGGAGGGCTCTGGGGGGCCCTACGACCGCCCTCCGCCCCTACCAGATTCAGAGAAACCCTCCGCGACGACACCTCAGGATCGTCCGCCTCGCTAGGCAGTACGGTAGGGGGAGGCGTTCCGCTCTCCATCATCTCCGGACGAAGGTCCCGCGAAGAAGAGCTCTGCTGAGAAGGGCTGAGATCCGAACTACAAGGTAAAATTTCGGTCATCTTCAGAAATAAAACAGGGATGTCTCTTATTTTAAAACTCCCCTCTCTACTTACGGCTCGCTGGAGGGTTGATCTCCTTAGGGAAATAATGCGGCCGGGCATCTCCGTGAGGACCCTCTGGCGAAGATTTCTTCCCCTGCTTTGAGGCCTTGGTCTCCGGCTCTTCAGAGGCGGTCCTCTTCTCCCCTTGGATGGAGGGATTTTTGATCCCTCCTTTCTTGATAACCTTCTTCGCGGAGGCAGTAGCTTCCTTGTTCCCCCCTTCGCCTTCTTCTAAAGGCGCAGCCTCCAGCATCTTGGTTAACACGGGATCTGGCGTGGTCTCAGGGAGGGGGGCCGGACACCTGATCAGTTTTTCTTTCGCTATCCACTCCTGTTTAAGGGACAACTCTGTTAAAGGCAATTTTATGATAAATATACGGATAGCGTGTCTGGGTACGGGGCTACTTACTTGAGCATCTGGGCGATTGCAGCTCATACCCGCGTCCTCGATCAAGTCCGGACACATTGTTTGTGATCCGAAGAACAGTTTGTACATCTCCACGGGCGTTGCACCCATAAAATGTTGGAGATCTCGTGGTCCCTCCAGATTAAACTCCCACAGGCGGAGGGGGCGACGTTTGCAGGGCAGGATGCGATGAATCAGCATGACCTGCGCTACTACGACCAGATTGATCTCTCTCTCTCTCTAGGAGGTCTCGAATACGGCCCTGCAACGAGGGCACGTCCTTGGACGGCCCCCCAGTCAAGGCCTTTATTGACCCATGACGCCAGCCGCGGTGGAGGACCCGAGCAAAAGGCAGGTGGCGCCACCCATTTGGTGCCCCTGGGAGCTGTGATATAAAACCACTCTTGTTGCCATAGACTGAGCTCCTCTTGAAAAGAGCCCTCGGGCCATGGAGCGTCAACATTCTTGCTTATAACAGCCCCTCCGCACTCTGCATGTTGCCCCTTGATCATCTTCAGCTCCACCTTGAAGGTCTTGAGCCACAATCCAAAGTGAGGGATAATGCGGAGGAAGGCTTCGCATACGACGATGAACGATGAGATGTGGAGGATGGACTCCGGATCCAAGTCGTGAAATTCCAGCCCGTAATAAAACATGAGCCCCCTCACGACGGGGTCCGTCGGGAAACCTAGCCCCCGAAGGAAGTGAGACGCGAACACCACACTTTCACCGGGCTTGGGAGTGGGAATAACCTGCTCTTGGGCGGACAGCCTTGCGAGATTTCGCCGGTTAGATACCTGGCATCTCTTAACTTTAGGACGTCTTCTTCCGTGACGGAGGAAGGCGTCCACCGGCCTTGAAGGTCGGAGTCGGATATCGTTGAAGGTCCGAAGCGCCTGAAACTGGAGCTTTGGGTGTTGGAACTCGAAGCGAGGGGCGGATTCGATGGAGATTGAGAAAAAAGAGCGGGGCCTTGGTCTCTTTATAAAGAGGTTGAATACTAGGAGCCCTCCCCGTGACCGTTCGTGACTCGCCTTCGATAGAGGAGGCGTGCCAATGGGCACGACTGGGTTACCCACGCCCGTATTGATGAGAATCCCGGAATAAGGGGACACGATCTCTGCTTTGACAAGACGTGCCAAGGAAACCACCTCGCTAAACGCGCTGAGGTGGGACAGTAAAAACGATTCGAATAAAGGCTTGGCCGTGGTGTGATGTCACGCTGTGGAATACGTCAGCAGATTGAACTTGTCTAAATATTATTCTCTCTACGGTGGTATGTGGAACTTATTTTGCAGAGCCGGACACTATCCTTGTGTTTAAAATCTTCTATGAAGTATTCGGTGGAGGAACCCGCCTTGCAATGCCGAAGACAATATATGCGCCCGGACTAAATCGCCATTGAAGCCTGGTTCGTGGGCTACCGAGGAGTCCCGGATTAGGGGGTGTCCGGATAGCCGGACTATGACCTTTGGCCGGACTCCTGGACTATGAAGATACAAGATTGAAGACTTCGTCCCGCGTCCGGATCGGACTTTCCTTGGCGTGGAAGGCAAGCTTGGCGATAAGGATATGTAGATCTACCATTGTAACCGACTCTGTGTAACCCTAACCCTCTTCGGTGCCTATATAAACCAGAGGGTTTTAGGCCGTAGGACGAACAACAATCATACCATAGGCTAGCTTCTAGGGTTTAGCCTCTCGATCTCGTGGTAGATCTACTCTTGTACTACCCATATCATCAATATTAATCAAGCAGGAGTAGGGTTTTACCTCCATCGAGAGGGCCCGAACCTGGGTAAAAACATCGTGTCCCTTGTCTCCTGTTACCATCCGCCTAGACGCACAGTTCGGGACCCCCTACCCGAGATCCGCCGGTTTTCACACCGACACCCGCTCCTAAGCCGGCTAGCATTTTAGAGCCACCGAAGCGCATGACCCAGTTGGAATATGTGCCGTACTCTTTAGGGAGTTCGCCTCATTCATTCGGGCATTTAAGTCGGCCAATACTTGGGATTTAATGGCTCGGCATGGTTTGTATGTTATGTCGAATGGCAGGAGCTCAATGGCCCACTTGGCAATCCGGCCCGTAGCGTCACAGTTATTTATCATGTCATTGAGTGGTACTTCGGAAGCCACCGCGATCGAGCACTCTTGGAAGTAGTGTCGTAGCTTCCGGGATGCCATGAAGACCGCATATGCTATCTTTTGGTAATGATGGTACCGGGATTTGCATGGTGTGAGGACAGTGGATACGTAGTATACTGGTTTCTAGAGTGGGAATTTGTGTTCGTCCTCCTCTCGCTTAACGACGAGCACTGTGCTCACCACCTGGTGTGTTGCAGAGATGTATAATAACATCGGTTCACCGACGTTTGGTGTGGCCAGGATTGGGTTGCTCGCTAAAAGAGCCTTTATTTTTTCCAGTCCAGCCGTTGCCGCATCCGTCCACTCGAAGTGGTCGGTGCGTCGGAGAAGGTGATAAAGTGGCAATGCTTTTTCTCCTAATCTGGAGATAAAGCGGCTTAAAGCTGCCATGCATCCGACTAGTTTTTGGACCTGTTTAAGGTCTGTTGGTGTCGCCAATTCTGACAAAGCTCGGATTTTGGCTGGATTTGCCTCAATTCCTCTATTGGAAACGATGAAGCCCAGCAGTTTTCCAGTGGGAACGCCGAAAACACACTTTTCCGGATTAAGCTTGATGTCGTATGTGCGGAGGTTGTCGAATGGGAGACGCAGGTCATCTATTAATGACTTGACGTGCCTAGTCTTGATGATGATGTCATCCACATATGCTTCAACTGTCTTGCCGATTTGTTTCTCCAGGCATGTTTGAATCATGCGTTGGTAGGTGGCGCCGGTGTTTTTAAGCCCGAAGGGTATAGTGTTGAAGCAGAAAGGCCCGTATGGCGTAATGAATGCCGTTGCGGCTTGATCGGACTCCTTCATGTTGATTTGATGGTATCCGGAGTATGCCTCAAGGAAACACAGTGAGTCATGTCCTTCAGTAGCATCAATAATCTGATCGATGCGGGGGAGGGGGAAGGGATCCTTAGGACATGCCTTGTTGAGGTCTTTGAAATCGACACACAGGCGCCAGGATTTGTCCTTCTTTGGCACCATCACCAGGTTGGCTAGCCAGTCCGGGTGTTTTATTTCTCTAATGAATCCGACCTCGATTAACTTCGCTAGCTCCTCCTCCATAGCTTGTCGTTTGGGTTCGGAAAAGCGCTGCAGTGTTTGCTTGACCGGCTTATATCCCTTCAATATATTGAGGCTATGCTCGGCCAACCTGCGTGGGATTCCTGTCATATCGGAAGGGTGCTAGGTGAATATGTCCCAGTTCACGCGCAGAGAACACTCGTAGTGCGGCGTCAACCGTTGGGTCCAGCTGTGCCCCGATGGAAGCTGTCTTCTTGGGGTCCGTCGGGTGGACTTGAAATTTGACTATTTCGTCTGCTGCTTTGAAAGAGGTGGATTTGGGCCGCTTATCAAGGATTACGTCGTCCCTATCAACCGTGGAGCGTAGTGCGGTTAACTCTTTGGCCACGAGGGCCTCAGACAGTGCTTCGAGGGCCAGGGATGCGGTTTTGTTTTTGGCACGGAGGGCTATGTCCGGATCACTGGTGAGAGTGATAATACCGTTGGGCCCGGGCATCTTGAGCTTCATATACCCGTAATGAGGTATGGCTTGAAAGCGTGTGAATGCATCTCGCCCCAACAGGGCGTGATATCCACTGTTGAAAGGGGCCACTTGGAAGGTTATATCTTCGGACCGATAGTTCTCCGGCGTGCCGAATACCACGCCAAGTGTAATTTTCCCCGCGCACCGCGCCTCTAGGGTGAGAATGATTCCTCAGAAGGTCCTATTACTTTGCTCGATGCGGCTCCTGTCTATTTCCATTTTATTGAGTGTGTCCTCATAGATGAGGTTTAGCCCGCTGCCGCCGTCCATGAGCACTTTAGTGAGCTGAAAGCCATCCACAATTGGATTGAGGACCAAGGCGGCTGGTGCCCGGACTGACCGGAATTTTGGTTCGTCATTGGCATTGAAAGTTATGGCCATGTCGTTCCAGGGGTTTATTGCTGCGACTTGGCAAACTTCGGCGAGGTCGTGGAGTGCCCTCTTGTGCCGATTGTTTGAAGCAAAAGTCTCAAAGACCGTCAATACTATAAGGTCGTCGTCCTCTGGAGGGTGTTGCTCTGAGGTGTCTTTGGTGAGGATATCCTCGCCGCTCTAGGCCACTTGCCGGAGTATCCAACATGCTCTAAGGCTATGGGTTGGTACGGTATCCGGTGTCGTGTGTATTTTGCATGGCCTACCGAGCCACCCCTCCAGAACGGTTCCGCGTCCTGTAGTGAGCTTAGTTTTCTTCACTATGGGGTCGGGTGCCCCGCGAGGGTGCATCATTTTTGCTCGCCAGGGGGGTTGAGTGGAGACCGGTGGTTCCCAGCGAGCTGTCTGAGTATTCCAGGCGCTTTCCATTGCGCAGTACTTCTGTACTATGGTTGCCAAGTCAGCGAAGTGTAATACGCAATGACGGTTGATGGCGTTGAGGATTCCTTCATCCGTGCAATTATTGCAGAACACTGAAATCGCGTCCTCGTCGCGGCAATCTTTAATCTTGTCTTTGACAAGAAGGAATCTGGCCCAAAAGTGATGGACTGTTTCCTGAGACTGCTGTCGTACGTACATGAGGTCGCATATATCCAGAGGGCTGAAATTACTTGGCGAATATTGCTTGTGGTGGTGGGTGGCTTTAAATCCGATCCCTGACCAAATTTGGAGTCCGGAGTTTGAAGAACTTCCGAGCTTATTAGTTCGGGCTCTGGGATGTTAAAAGATTTTCCAGGCTTGACGCCCGATTCTAGTTTCGGAGGACCAGGTGTGTCGTCCCACAGACAGGCTTCCGACTCTTTGAATTCAGAAATCCAATCACAACTCGTGTTCAACATAGGGGAAGAGTTGTTGTTTTGCTCCTCTACGACCGCTATCTGATGGGTGATCGGCGAAGATTTGATTTCTCTATGATCGGGTTTAAGCCCAATCTAATCATAGTTTGTAGCGACCCCCATGGCGGTGATGCGATCCAGGAGTTCGTTTAAAGACGACAACTCCATCGGATCCATCCGTTTGGAGTATTCAGAGTCAACACGGAGACAATTTTCGATGACCTGAGAAGTCATCATCGGCTTGAGAGCCGAGCGGGCGGTCATGGTAAAGCCGCCCAGCTTGAGGGTTTGGCCTGAGGCCAGGGCTCTTCCGGAGGTGATATTGTCCTTGATAACAAGGCAATCCATCAATCCTGTCTTCGATGTCACAGTGGAACTCTCAATGAAAGCACCAGTGCCGATGTCAAAACTGGCGGATCTCAGGTAGGGGGTCCCGAACTGTGCATCTAAGGTCGATGGTAACAGGAGACGAGGGACACGATGTTTACCCAGGTTCGGGCCCTCTTGATGGAGGTAATACCCTACTTCCTGCTTGATTGATCTTGATGAATATGAGGGTTACAAGAGTTGATCTACCACGAGATCGTAATGGCTAAACCCTAGATGTCTAGCCTGTATGATTGTGATTGCCTCTACGGACTAAACCCTCCGGTTTATATAGACCCCGGAGGGGCCTAGGGTTGTAAATATTCGGTTTACAGAGGAAGGAATCTTCATATCCGAACGTTGAGCTTGCCTTCCACGCAAAGGAGAGTCCCATTCGGACACGGGAGGAAGTCTTTTGTCCTGTATCTTCATGGCCCATTAGTCCGGCCCACGTCACATAGGCCAGACGCCCGAGGACCCCTTAATCCAGGATGCCCTCACCCCCACTCTATTTATATAGGTGGAGGGGCTAGGAGTCCATCCCTACTCCTAATAGGAGTCGGCGCCAAGGAAAAGGAGTCCTACTCCTAGTAGGAGTTGGATTCCTAGTCCCCTTCCACATGTCTTAGCCACATGGCACTCTTAGGGACTGGTGCGCCTGACCCATGTAGGCCAGGGCGCTCCCCTTCAACCCATACTAGCCTATGGGACGTGGTGGACCCCTTGGTGGACTTCCGGACTCCTCCAGAAGTTTCCGGAACCTTCTGGAAGCCTCCCGGTACAATACCGAAAAAAACTAAAACTTTTTCCAGAACCCAAAATATGACTTCCCATATATAAATCTTTACCTCTCGACTATTCCGAAACTCCTCGTGATGTCCATGATCTCATCCGGGACTCCGAACAACATTCAGTCACCAACATGCATATCAAAATATTACTCTAGCGTCATCGAACATTAAGCGTGCGATCCTATAGGTTCGGAATCATGTAGTCATGACAGAGACACCTCTCCGGTTAATAACCAATAGCGGGACCTGGATTCCCATATTGGTTCCTACATATTCCACGAAGATCTTTATTGTTTGAACCACGATGTCAAGGATTCGGTTAATCCCTATGCAATTCCCTTTGTCCGGTAATAAGTTACTTGCCCGAGATTCGATCGTCGGTATCTCCATACCTAGTTCAATCTCGTTATCGGCAAGTAACTTTACTCATTTCGTAATACAAGATCTCGTGACTAAATCATTAGTCACAATGCTTGCAAGATCTTTATGATGTTGTATTACCGAGAGGGCCCAGATATATCTCTCCATCATATGGAGTGACAAATCTGAGTCTAGATCCGTGCCAACCCAACAAACACCTTCGGAGATGCCTGTAGAGCACCTTTATGATCACTCAGTTACGAAGTGACATTTGGATACACACTAAGTATTCCTCCGGTGTCAGGGAGTTGTACAATCTCATGGTCTAAGGAACAGATACTTGACATGAAGAAAGTTGTAACAAATAACTAAGCGATATGATTTGTTGCTAAGCTTACGGTTGGGTCTTGTCCATCACATCATTCTCCTAATGATGTGATCCCATTATCAAATGACAACTCATGTCTATGGTTAGGAAATCTTAACCATCTTTTATCAACGAGCTAGTCTAGTAGAGGCTCACTAGGGACATAGTATTTGTTTATGTATTCACACATGTATTTAAGTTTTTGGTCAATACATTTCTAGCATGAATAATAAACCTTTATCATGAACAAGGAAATATGATAATAATCAATTTATTATTGCCTCTTGGGCATATTTCCAACAGTCTCCCACTTGCACTAGAGTCAATAATTTTGTCCACATCGCTATGTGATTAACACCCAATGAGTTCTGGGGTTTGATCATGTTTTGCTTGTGAGAGGTTTTAGTCAACGGGTCTGTAACATTCAGATCCGTGTGTACTTTGCAAATCTCTATGTCATATTGTAGATGCTACTACCATGCTCCACTTGGAGCTATTCCAAATGACTGCTCCACTATTCAATATAAATACATGTCCGGTTTGGGACTTAGAGTCATCTGGATCTGTGTTGAAGCTAGCATCAACATAGCCCTTTACAATGAGCTCTTCGTCGCCTCCATAAACGAGAAACATGTCCTTTGTCCTTTTCATGTACTTCAGGATGTTCTTGGCCGATGTCTAGTGATCTACTCCTGGATCACTTTGGTACCTCCCTGCCAGACTTATGGCAAGGCACACATCAGGTCTGGTACACAACATGTCATACATTGTAGAGCCTATGGCTGAGGCATAGGGAATGACTTTCATCCTTTCTCTTTCTTCTGCCATGGTCGGGCTTTGAGTCTTACTCAAATTCACACCTTGCAATACAGGCAAGAACCCTTTCTTTGACTGATCCATTTCGAACTTTTTCAAAACTTTGTCAAGGTATGTGCTTTGTGAAAGTCATATTAAGCGTCTTAATTTATCTCTATAGATTTTGATGCCCAATATGTAAGCAGCTTCACCGAGGTCTTTCATCGAAAAACTCTTGTTCAAATATCCTTTTATGCTTTTGGTGTCTACTACGCAACTCTATTCTTGTAGACACGTGTTGGGCCTCCAAGCGCAGAGCTTTGTAGGACAGTAGCAATTTTCCCTCAAGTGGATGACCTAAGGTTTATCAATTCGTGGGAGGCGTAGGATGAAGATGGTCTCTCTCAAACAACCCTGCAACCAAATAACAAAGAGTCTCTTGTGGCCCCAACACACCAAATACAATGGTAATTTGTATAGGTGCACTAGTTCGGCGAAGAGATGGTAATAAAAGTGTAGTAATGATAGTAGATATTGATTTTTTTAATAGGAACAATAAAAACAGAAAGGTAGCAATTGATAAAACGGAGCACAAACGGTATTGCAATGCTTGAAAATGAGGCCTAGGGTCTGTACTTTCACTAGTGCAGTCTCTCAACAATGCTAATCTAATTGGATCATATAACCATCCTTCAAAGTGTGACGAAGAATCACTCCAAAGTTCCTATCTAGCGGAGAACATAAGAAGAAATTGTTTGTAGCTATTCTTTCCGATCGATCTATCCAAGAGTTCATACTAAAATAACACCAAGTTTTCCGATCGACCTATCAAGAGTTTGTACTAAAATAACACCAAGTTATTCTTTCTGATCGATAAATAAAGAACAGAAGAGAGAGAGAGAGAGAGAGAGAGAGAGAGAGAGATTAAACACATAGCTACTGGTACAAACCCTCAGCCCCGAGGGTGGACTACTCCCTCCTCATCATGGTGGCCGCCGGGATGATGAAGATGGCCACCGGTGATAATTTCCCCCTCCGGCGGAGTGCCGGAACAGGGTATAGAATTGTTTTTCGTGGCTACAGAGGCTTGCGACGGCAGAACTTTTGATCTAGGGTAACCCCCGAGGGTTTTGGAATATTTGGCCATTTATAGGGCAAAGAGGGGGTGCGGGAGGCCACCAAGGTGGGCCCAACCCACCTGGGCGTGCCTAGGCCCCCAGGTGCCCCCTGGTGGGTTGTGCCCCCCTCAGGGCACCCCCCAGGTGCTGCTCTAGCCCAATAGATGTCTTCTGGTCCATAAAAAATCCACAAAAAGTTTCACGGTGTTTGGACTCCGTTTGATATTGATTTCCTGCAATGTAAAAAACAAGCAAAACCTAACAATTGGCACTCGGCACTGGGTCAATAGGTTATCCCCAAAAATGATATAAAGTTGCTATAAAATGATTGTAAAACATCCAAGAATGATAATATAACAACATGAATACTTCATAAATTATAGATACGTTGGAGACGTAACAGCATCCCCAAGCTTAATTCCTACTCGTCCTCGAGTAGCTAAATGATAAAAGAAATAATTTATGAACCACTGGTATCAGTCGATGCTATACAAACGGTTTTTAACCCCTTTCCGTGACGGCAGTTGGAACCATCGCCAAGTGAGTGTGGGCGATAGGGGGGTCCTTCCCACACGACCCAGAAATCGTCAGGGATAAGCCCTTCTGGGACACCAAATGAGCTCGTGTGCAATCGGGCGAGGCATCGAAACCCAATCATTTCCGTAGGTATGTACATCCCACATGGTGAATCCTAGAAAAACTTTTCCATAGGTATGTATATCACAGAGTCAATTCAAGGAATATGTTTTCGTTCTTATGTACATCCCACACAGTCAATCCAGGGAAAACGTTTCCGTTCTTATGTACATCCCACACAGTCAATCCAGGGAAAACGTTTCTGGTCGTATGTACATCCCACACACTTTTATGTGTAGGCTCATGTGTGAAAGGTGTAACTATCAGACACGCTCTGCCTTGGTTAACTGTTTGCTTTTATCAACTACATCACACACGATATGATGAATAAAACTGTGGCATTGGGCTATCCATCACAAGCGCTTTTACTGCTAGAACTGTTTGCAAAGTTCCATGACACATTTAGCAGGTTCATTAGTTTACAATTAATAATTCCAGTATTACGCAATAGCAGGTCATATTGAACAGTTGTTTGCCAATTTCATATCAGGCACATAAATATATTATAACATCATAGTACGATATAGCTACATGAAAACATCAAAGTACAACATATAGCTAGTTCAACTTCATAGGAACAATATATTCATTTCCCTAATCGAGATCATCTAGGCTAGTCTTATCCACCTCTGATTTCAGTTCAGTAAGAACCTGTTTTGCACTGGCCAACTGGGAAAGTGCCTCCTCCTTAGCCAACACCATCTTAACAAAGTCTGATTTAAAAAATCTAAGCTCATTCTGTACCGTCCTCTTTTTATCCTGCATCTTCAAATATTCTTCAGTGTTGACAACACTTTCTCTAAGCCTACGTCTGTTCTCTTCCTCATACATGCTCTAGAGCTTCGCTAGGCACATCTTCCAAGACTGTGGCCACTCGATCAACCCACTCCAAGTAAGAACACTTCCGTTCATCCTATAATATTTAAAACTAGATCGGTAACAATTGTAGGGGAAATGGTGTTGGGGAACGTAGTAATTTCAAAAAAAATCCTACGCACACGCAAGATCATGGTGATGCATAGCAACAAGAGGGGAGAGTGTTGTCCACGTACCCTCGTAGACCGAAAGCAGAAGCGTTATGACAACGCGGTTGATGTAGTCGTACGTCTTCACGATCGACCGATCCTAGTACCGAATGTACGGCACCTTCGCGAGCTGCACACGTTCAGCTCGGCGACGTCCCACGAACTCACAATCCAGTAGAGCTTCGAGGGAGAGCTTCATCAGCACAACGGCGTGATGACGGTGATGATGAAGCTACCGGCGCAGGGCTTCGCCTAAGCACTACTACGATATGACCGAGGTGGATTATGGTGGAGGGGGGAACCGCACACGGCTAAGAGATCAATGATCAAGTTGTGTGTCTATGGGGTGCCCCCCACCCTCGTATATAAAGAAATGGAGGAGGGGGAGGGCTGGCCCTCTACTATGGCGCGCCCTAGGGAGTCCTACTCCCGCCGGGAGTAGGATTCCACCCTTTCCAAGTAGTAGGAGTAGGAGAGAAGAAGGGGAAGAGAGAAGAGAAGGAAGGAGGGGGCGCCGCCCCTCCCCCTAGTCCAATTCGGACTAGGCCTTGGGGGGGGGGGCGTGCAGACTACCCTAGGCAGCCCCTCTCCCCCCTAAAGCCCAATAAGGCCCATATACTCCCCGGCGAACTCCCGTAACTCTCCGGTACTCCGATAAATACCCGAACCACTCAGAACCTTTCCGATGTCCGAATATAGGCTCCCAATATATCGATCTTTACTTCTCGAACATTTCGAGACTCCTCGTCATGTTCCAGATCTCATCCGGGACTCCGAACAACCTTCGGTACATCAAAACACATAAACTCATAATACCGATCGTCACCGAACGTTAAGCGTGCGGACCCTACGGGTTCGAGAACTATGTAGACATGATCGAGACTCATCTCTGGTCAATAACCAACAGCTGAACCTGGATGCTCATATTGGCTCCTACATATTCTACGAAGATCTTTATTGGTCAAACCGCATAACAACATATGTTGTTCCCTTTGTCATCGGTATGTTACTTGCCCGAGATTCGATCGTCGGTATCTCAATAGCTAGTTCAATCTCGTTACCGGCAAGTGTCTTTACTCGTTCTGTAATGCATCATCCCGCAACTAACACATTAGTTACATTGCTTGCAAGGCTTATAGTGATGTGCATTACCGAGAGGGCCCAGAGATAACTCTCCGACAATCGGAGTGACAAATCCTAATCTTGATCTATGCCAACTCAACAAGTACCATCGGAGACACCTGTAGAGCACCTTTATAATCAGCCAGTTACGTTGTGACGTTTGGTAGCACATAAAATGTTCCTCCGGTATCCGGGAGTTGCATAATCTCATAGTCATAGGAACATGTATAAGTCATTAAGAAGGCAATAGCAATATACTAAACGATCAAACACTAAGCTAACGGAATGGGTCAAGTCAATCACATCATTCTCTAATGATGTGATCCCGTTAATAAAATGACAACTCATGTCTATGGCTAGGAAACTTAACCATCTTTGATTCAATGAGCTAGTCAAGTAGAGGCATACTAGTGACACTCTGTTTGTCTATGTATCCACACATTTACTAAGTTTCCGGTTCATACAATTCTAGCATGAATAATAAACATTTATCATGATATAAGGAAATATAAATAACAACTTTATTATTGCCTCTAGGGCATATTTCCTTCAGTCTCCCACTTGCACTAGAGTCAATAATCTAGTTCACATCACCATGTGAATTAACACGAACAGTTCACATCACCATGTGATTAACACCCATAGTTCACATCGCCATGTGACCAACACTCAAAGGGTTTACTAGAGTCAGTAATCTAGTTCACATTTCCAGGTGATTAACACTCAAAGAGTACTAAGGTGTGATCATGTGTTGCTTGTGGGAGAAGTTTAGTCAACGGGTCTGTCAAATTCAGATCCATATGTATTTTGCAAATTTCTATGTCTACAGTGCTCTGCACGGAGCTACTTTAGCTAATTGCTCCCACTTTCAATATATATCTGGATTGTGACTTAGAGTCATCCAGATCGGCGTCAAAGCTTGCATTGATGTAACTCTTTATGATGAACTCCTTATCACCTCCATAACCGAGAAATATTTCCTTAGTCCTCTATGGATAATTTTTTATTTTACTGTTGTCCAGTGATCTACTCCTAGATCAAAATTGTACTTCCTTGCCAAACTCAGGGCAGGGTATACAATAGGTCTGGTACACAGCATGGCATACTTTATAGAACCTATGGCTGAGGCATAGGGAATGACTTTCATTCTCTTTCTATTTTTTGCCGTGGTCGGGCTTTGAGTCTTACTCAACTTCACACCTTGCAACACAGGCACGAACTCTTTCTTTGACTGTTCCATTTTGAATTACTTCAAAAACTTGTCAAGGTATGTACTCATTAAAAAACTTATCAAGCTCTTGATCTATATCTATAGATCTTGATGCTCAATATTAAGCAGCTTCACCGAGGTATTTCTTTGAAAAACTCCATTCAAACACTCCTTTATGCTTTCCAGAAAATTCTACATCATTTCTGATTGACAATATGTCATTTACATATACTTATCAGAAAGGTTGTAGTGATCCCACTCACTTTCTTGTAAATACGGACTTCTCCAAAAGTCCGTATAAAACCATATGCTTTGATCACACTATCAAAGCATATATTCCAACTCTGAGAGGCTTGCACCGGTCCATAAATGGATTGCTGGAGCTTGCACACTTTGTTAACACCTTTTGGATCGACAAAACCTTCTTGTTGTAACATATACAATTCTTCTTTAAGATATCCGTTAAGGAATGTAGTTTTGACATCCATTTGCCAGATTTCATAAAATGTGGCAATTGCTAACATGATTCAGACAGACTTAAGCATCGCTACGAGTGTGAAAATCTTATCGTAATCAACACCTTGAACTTGTCGAAAACCTTTTTCGGCAACTCGGGCTTTGTAGATAGTAACACTACTATCAGCGCCCGTCTTCCTCTTGAAGATCCATTTATTCTCAATGGCTTGCCGATCATCGGGCAAGTCAATCAAAGTCCATACTTTGTTCTCATACATGGATCCCATCTCGCATTTCATGGCCTTAAGCCATTTCTTGGAATCTGGGCTCATCATCGCTTCCTCATAGTTCGTAGGTTCGTCATGGTCAAGTAACATGACCTCCAGAACAGGATTACCGTACTACTCTGGTGCGGATCTTACTCTGGTTGACCTACGAGGTTTGGTAGTAACTTGATCAGAATTTTCATGATCATCATCATTAGCTTCCTCACTAATTGGTGTAGGAATCACTGGAACTGATTTCTGTGATTAACTACTTTCCAATTCGGGAGAAGGTACAAATAACTTATCAAGTTCTACTTTCCTCCCACTCACAGGATCCATTCTTAACAACGAATATCTTGCCTTCGGATCTATGATAGAAGGTGTACCGAATAGTCTCCTTTGGGTATCCTATGAAGACACATTTCTCTGATTTGGGTTCAAGCTTATCAGGTTGAAGATTTTTCACGTAAGCATCGCAGCCCCAACCTTTAAGAAACGACAACTTTGGTTTCTTGCCAAACCACAGTTCATATGGTGTCGTCTCAACAGAATTAGATGGTGCCCTATTTAACGTGAATGCAGTTGTCTCTAATGCATAACCCCAAAATGATAGTGGTAAATCGGTGAGAGACATCATAGATCGCACCATATCTAATAAAATATGGTTACGACATTCGCACACACCATTACGCTGTGGTGTTCCAGGTGGCGTGAGTTGCGAAACTATTCCGCATTGTTTCAAATGAAGACCAAACTCATAACTCAAATATTCGTCTCCGCGGTCAGATCGTAGAAACTTTATTTTCTTGTTACGATGATTTTCCACTTCATTCTGAAATTCTTTGAACTTTTCAAATGTTTCAGACTTATGTTTCATCAAGTAGATATACCCATATCTTCTCAAATCATCTGTGAAGGTCAGAAAATAATGATACCCGACATGAGCCTCAACACTCATCGGACCATATACATCAGTATGTATTATTTCCAATAAGTTAGTTGCTCGCTCCATTGTTCTGGAGAACGGAGTCTTAGTCATCTTGCCCACGAGGCATGGTTCGCAAGCATCAAGTGATTCCAAAAAAACCATCAGTATGGAGTTTCTTCATGCGCTTTACACCAATATGACCTAAACGGCAGTGCCACAAATAAGTTGCACTATCATTATTAACTTTGCATCTTTTGGCATCAATATTATGAATATGTGTATCACTACAATCGAGATTCAATAAACCATGCACCTTGGGTGTATGACCATAGAAGGTTTTATTCACGTAAACAAAATAACAATTATTCTTTGACTTAAATGAATAACCATATTGCAATAAACATGATCAAATCATATTCATGCTCAACGCAAACACCAAATAACATTTATTTAGGTTCAACACTAATCCCGAAAGTATAGGGAGTGTGCGATGATGATCATATCCATCTTGGAACCACTTCCAACATCGTCACTTCACCCTTAACTAGTCTATGTCCATTCTGCAACTCCCGTTTTGAGTTACTAATCTTAGCAACTGAACTAGTATCAAATACTGAGGGGTTGCTATAAACAGCAGTAAAGTACACATCAATAAGAAGTATATCAAATATACCTTTGTTCACTTTGCCATCCTTCTTATCCGCCAAATACTTGGGGAAGTTCCAATTCCAGTGACCAGTACCTTTGCAGTAGAAGCACGTAGTCTCAGGCTTAGGTCCAGACTTGGGCTTCTTCACTTGATTAGCAACTTGCTTGCCGTCCTTTTGAAGTTCCCCTTCTTCCTTTTGCCCTTTTCTTGAAACTAGTGGTCATGTCAACCATCAACACTTGATGCTTTTCTTGATTTCTACCTTCGTCGCTTTCAGCATCATGAAGACCTTGGGAATCATTTCCGTTATCCCTTGCGTATTATAGTTCATCACGAAGTTCTAGTAACTTGGTGATAGTGACTAGAGAACTCTGTCAATCACTATCTTATCTGGAAGATTAACTCCCACTTGATTCAAGTCATTGTAGTACTCAGACATGCTGAGCACATGCTCACTAGCTGAGCTATTCTCCTCCATTTTGTAGGCAAAGTACTTGTCAAAGGTCTCATACCTTTCGACATGGGCATGAGTCTAAAATACTAATTTCAACTCTTGGAACATCTCATATGCTCCATGGCGTTTCAAAAATGTCTTTGAAGCCCCGATTCTAAGCCATAAAGCATGGTGCACTAAACTATCAAGTAGTCATCATATCGAGCTTGCCAAACGTTCATAACGTCTGCATCTGCTCCTGCAATCAGTCTGTCACCTAGCGGTGCATCAAGGACATAATTCTTCTGTGCAGCAATGAGGATAATCCTCAGATCACGGATCCAATCCACATCATTGCTACTAACATCTTTCAACTTAGTTTTCTCTAGGAACGTATCAAAAATAAAACAGGGGGAGCTAAACACGAGCTATTGATCTACAACATAGATATGCTAATACTACCAGGACTAAGTTCATGATAAATTAGAGTTCAATTAATAATATTACTTAAGAACTCCCACTTAGATAGACATCCCTCTAGTCATCTAAGTGATCACGTGATCCATATCAACTAAACCATGTCCGATCATCTCGTGAGATGGAGTAGTTTTCAATGGTGAACATCACTATGTTGATCATATCTTCTATATGATTCACGCTTGACCTTTAGATCTCCAGTGTTCCGAGGCCATATCTGCATATGCTAGGCTCATCAAGTTTAACCTGAGTATTCTGCATGTGCAAAACTGGCTTGCACCCGTTGTATGTGAATGTAGAGCTTATCACACCCGATCATCACGTGGTGTCTCGGCATGATGAACTTTCGCAATGGTGCATACTCAGGGAGAACACTTGTACCTTGAAATTTAGTGAGAGATCATCTTATAATGCTACCGCCGAACTAAGCAAAATAAGATGCATAAAGGATAAACATCACATGCAATCAATATAAGTTATATGATATGGCCATCATCATCTTGTGCCTTTGATCTCCATCTCCAAAGCACCGTCATGATCACCATCGTCACTGGCGCGACACCTTGATCTTCATCGTAGCATCGTTGTCTTCTCGCCAACTATTGCTTCTACGACTATCGATGCCGCTTAGTGATAAAGTAAAGACATTACATGGCGATTGCATTTCATACAATAAAGCGACAATCATATGGCTCCTGCCATTTGCCGATAACTCCGTTACAAAACATGATCATCTCATACAATAAAATTTAGCATCATGTCTTGACCATATCACATCACAACATGCCCTGCAAAAACAAGTTAGACATCCTCTACTTTGTTGTTGCAAGTTTTACGTGGCTGCTACAGGCTGAGCAAGAACCGTTCTTACCTATGCATCAAAACCACAATGATTCTTCGTCAAGTATGTGCTGTTTTAACCTTCAACAAGGACCAGGCATAGCCACAGTCGATTCAACTAAAGTTGGAGAAACACACACTCGCCAGCCACCTGTGTGCGAATCATGTCGGTAAAACCAGTCTCGCGTAAGCGTACGCGTAATGTCGGTCCGGGCCGCTTCATCCAACAATACCGCCGAATCGAAGTATGACATGCTGGTAAGCAGTATGACTATTATCGCCCACAACTCACTTGTGTTCTACTCGTGCATATAACATCTATGCATAAACCTGGCTCTGATATCACTGTTGGGGAACGTAGTAATTTCAAAAAAATTCCTGCGCACACGCAAGATCATGGTGATGCATAGCAACGAGAGGGGAGAGTGTTGTCCACGTACCCTCGTAGACCGAAAGCGGAAGCGTTATGACAATGTGGTTGATGTAGTCGTACGTCTTCACGATCGACCGATACTAGTACCGAACATACGGTACCTCCGCGATCTGCACGCGTTCAGGTCAGTGACGTCCCACAAACTCACGATCTAGTAGAGCTTCGTCAGCACGACGGCGTGATGACGGTGATGATGAAGCTACTGGCGCAGGGCTTCGCCTAAGCACTACGACGATATGACCGAGGTGGATTATGGTGGAGGGGGGCACCGCTCACCACTCACGCCTAAACTTGTGTGTCTATGGGGTGCCCCCTCCCTCGTATATAAATGAGTGGAGGAGGGGGAGGGCTGACCCTCTACTATGGCGCGCCCTGGGGAGTCCTACTCCCACCGGTAGTAGGATTCCCCCTTTCCAAGTAGTAGGAGTAGGAGAAGGAAGGGGAAGAGAGAAGAGAAGGAAGGAGGGGGCACCGCCCCTCCCCCTAGTCCAATTCGGACTAGGCCTTGGGGGGCACACAGACTGCCCTAGGCAGCCCCTCTCTCTCCCCTAAAGCCCAATAAGGCCCATATACTCCCCGGTGAATTCCCGTAACTCTCCGGTACTCCGATAAATACATGAACCACTCAGAACCTTTTTGATGTCTGAATATATCCTCCCAATATATCGATCTTTATGTCTCGAACATTTCGAGACTCCTTGTCATGTCCCTGATCTCATCCAGGACTCCGAACAACCTTCGATACATCAAAACACATAAACTCATAATACCGATCGTCACCGAACGTTAAGCGTGCGGACCCTACAGGTTCAAGAACTATGTAGACATGATCGAGACTCATCTCCGGTAAATAACCAACAGCGGAACCTGGACACTCATATTGGCTCCTACATATTCTACGAAGATCTTTATCGGTCAAACCGCATAACAACATACGTTGTTCCCTTTCTCATCGGTATGTTACTTGCCCGAGATTCGATCGTCGGTATCTCAATACCTAGTTCAATATCATTACCGGCAAGTCTCTTTACTCGTTCCGTAATGCATCATCCTGCAACTAACTCATTAGTTACATTTCTTTCAAGGCTTATAGTGATGTGCATTACCGAGAGGGCCCAGAGATACCTCTCCGACAATCGGAGTGACAAATCCTAATCTTGATCTATGCCAACTCAACAAGTACCATCGGAGACACCTGTAGAGCACCTTTATAATCACCCAGTTACGTTGTGACGTTTGGTAGCACACAAAGTGTTCCTCCGATATTCGGGAGTTGCATAATCTCATAGTCATAGGAACATGTATAAGCCATGAAGAAAGCAATAGAAATATACTAAACATTCACATGCTAAGCTAACGGAATGGGTCAAGTCAATCACATCATTCTCTAATGATGTGATCCCGTTAATAAAATGACAATTCATGTCTACGGCTAGGAAACTTAACCATCTTTGATTCAACGAGCTAGTCAAGTAGAGGCATACTAGTGACACTCTGTTTGTCTATGTTTCCACACATGTACTAAGTTTCCGGTTAATACAATTCTAGCATGAATAATAAACATTTATCATGATATAAGGAAATATAAATAAAAACTTTATTATTGCCTCTAGGGCATATTTCCTTCAAATGGGTTTATAGCAACATAGAAAATTTCAAAATGCTTATTTTGAAAAACTGAAGAAACATGTTAATTATGACATATCTTCTCAAAAAGATCAATGTGCAAATGCATTAATTGCTACTGAGACAACAACCAAATTCTGGAACATTAGAAGCTATAAGTAAATATAACAACGCTACAAGTTCTTACTCATGTGAAACAAATAACAAATTGAACATTTTATGAGGAAGGTGAATATAACTGCAACAGCATAGCGTTAGTGTTTGGATGACAGCAAATTGATACTAACAGGTGTGTACATGCACAAATTTAGTAACATAGAACTAATAGCACTAAGATGTCCACTATGTATGCCAAAACTGGTGTAAAGACAACTGTTGCTACATCTCGCACCGGTGCCCTGCACTGGCGAGCCGATGCAGCGGAAAAAACAGGGACCCGGACTCCGAAGCACGTAGTTGCTACGATGCCCAGTTCCTTCGTGCCATAAAGATTTAGTATTTTACTGCTTGGCTGCTCGGATATGTGAACCAAAGTTGGCTGCACAAACTGCTGAAGCGGTGCCAAATAATTTTGTAATGGCACCGCTGATGAGATGGCAACAATTTTAGATACTAGGTACAAACTGTGACACTGTCTTAGGATGCGTTTGGTTGAAGGTGTGGTATGAATGGGTTGGGACCATGAAAAAGTCTGAATCACATCTAGCAATTGATTCGTAACAACCAAAGAGGGTCTAACCTTCTCTGCACATGCCATAAACTTCCTCCCACTGTCCACAGATTCAAACGCAACTAGCTTCACGCATGGAGATTGATGGTGACAACGAGTAGATAGATCTTCAGCCACCCCGCTCCATTCGTTGCCACTGATGGTCCTAGGGAGCTACAAGACGAAGAAATGACTCAAATCGACCGTCGGGTAAAAATCCTTCATTCCAAGTCATAGCCCGAGAGAGAAGAGAGGCATACCTGGGTGGTGAAGGAGTCGTTGTTGAGGAGGAACTGGCCAAGCAGGTCTTTGAAGAAGACCATGGCGACCCCGGCAGTAGGATGCGAGACGGCGAGAGCGAGGAAGCGGCTATAGCTTAGGAAGGAAGGAAGGAAGGAAGGAAGGAAGGAAGGAGGAAATAGGGGAAATATGACTTGTGGTCGGGGAGAAAAGGGGGTGGGGAAAGGGGGAGGGGGGGTAGATATTTTGGCGGTAGGCCAAAATTTTGGAAATGTGGAGGGAAACTTTGCGCGCGGTGCCGCCGGGCCATTCACTTTGAACGATTGTGTGCATTGCAAACGATTCTTCTGCTTTATGCACATGGGATGAGTTTGATAATTCAAATTTTGGTGGAAATTTCCCCGGGTACGTCATTGCATAATTTAACATCACCTACTAATTAGGGCAGACAAAAGAGCGTACAACAGACAGATCACACTTACTGAATCGAGCAATTTTAGTAATTAAACAGAGCCAGTTGACCTAAACATTGCTCTAACAAAAGACCAGCATTAAAAACAAAGCCTAAGTATGCATAATTTTAACAAATCAACCGCTGCGCCGGCCTATGCATCACCGGTGTGAGATGAGACGTCGATTACTTGTCCTGGCAACATGCCGACGTTGGTGGACTCCGCTTCCCCCTGCTGAAGTCAACCGCGTCCTCGTCCTCGTCCTCGGCGCCGCCCTCAAGGTTGCAGTACTCGTAGTAGTGGCTGCGCCAGAGCTCGCGTTGGTACTCCACCGCCGATTCCTTAACGGACAGACTCTTCTCTACCTAGACCTCGGCCACGCGCAACTCCTCCTCCCGGCGCTCCTCGATCTCCGCCGCCTCCTGCATCTCCAGCTCCCGCTCGGTGACCTCATGAGGAAGCAGGTGCTCCATGGCCAGCACCTCCTTTTCGGACATGGGTTGCATGCTAGAGTCCGAGGTGGCCTAGAATATCTTGGCGTGTCCATCCTCGATCTTGGAATGGATGGCCTCAAGCCGGGCCAAGGCGACTTCAGCGGCACGGTCGACAGCCCGAGCGCTCTCGGTGCTTTCAGCCACCGTCGCAGCAGCAGCTGCAGCCATCTCAGCTGCTGCAACTGCCCTGTCGGCTCCCGCAGACGCCCTCCCGGTGGAAGCGGCCGCGCTCAATGCAGATGCGACGGCACTCTCGGCGCAGGAAGCGACACTCAGGGGGGGGGGGGATGCGGCCATCGTACGGTCCTTTGAGGGAGTCCTGGATTACGGGGTCCTTGGTTGTCCGGGCTTTGTGATATGGGTCGGTCTAATGGGCCATCAAGATACAAGGAAGAAGGCTCTCCTCCATGTCCGGATAGGACTCTCCTTTGCGTGGATGGCAAGCTTGACGTCCGGATGTGTAGTTTCCTTTCTCTGTAAACCGACTCTCTACAACCCTAGGCCCCTCCGTGTTTATATAAACCGGAGGGTTTAGTCCGTAGAGGCTATCAGAATTCACATAGGCTAGACAGCTAGGGTTTAGCCATTATGATCTCGAGGTAGATCGACTCTTGTAACCTCTATATTAATCAAAGTCAATCAAGCAGGAAGTAGGGTATTACCTCCATTAAGAGGGCCCAAACCTGGGTAAACATCGTGTCCCCTTTGTCTCATGTTACCTTCGATCCTCAGACGCACAGTTTGGGACCCCCTACCCGAGATCAGCCGGTTTTGACACCGACATTGGTGCTTTCGTTGAGAGTTCCACTCCGTCGTCAGCAGAAGGATCAATGGCTCGCCTTGTCATTAACGACAACATTACCTCTGGAAGGGCCCTAGCTCCAAGACAGGTCCTCCAGCTCGACAATTTTACCATGGGCACCCGCTTGGACGTTAAGCCTAAGGCAGCCCCTGAAATCGCTAAACATCATCCCCGCATCGGCCTTGAACACCCCAAAAAGATGGATCTAGCAGATGTGTCGTCCTTAAGCGAGCTACTAGATCGCATCGCCGTCCTGGGGGTTGCAACAGACTATGATCGGATTAGGCTTAAACCCGATCAGAGGGAAAACAAGCCGGGAATACTTCTCCCCTAAGTTAAGAACAAGATATGTTCTGATTTCCGAGTCCTGCGAGCCAGATACCCATCTTCGGGAAGAGACCTCATGTCCTCCGAACATACAAAATGGGCGTTGAGCCGAAAAGACACCAGGACACTCCGGATCCTGGGCTGGTGACCTCAGAAATTCTTCAAACTCCAGATGCAATAGTGGGCCAGGGTTCGGATTTTCTCCCGCCCACCCACCACATGCAATATTCCCCAATCAATTCAGGTCCTCCAGACATATGGGACCTAATGTATGTGCATCAGCAACTTGAGGAAACGGTCCATCACTTCTGGGCCAGATTCCTCCTTGTTAAAAAGAAGATTAAAGATTGCTTCGACGACGACATGGTTTCAGTATTTTGTCGCAATTGTATGGACGAGGGAATCCTTAACGCCCTCAACCACCGCCACATACTGCACTTTGCAGATTTGGCACACATCATACAGAAGTACTGGGCAATGGAAAGTGCCTGAAGGCCCATACAGCTCGGTGGGAACCTCTTGCCTTCAAGCAGCCCACCGGACAGACAAAAAGGATGCACCCTTACGGGGCACCTGATCATCATCTCATGGACAAAAAAGTCAAGCCCTTCACGGGACACATAACTGTCCTTGACGACCTGCTCGACAAACCGTGTCAGATACATACGACGCTGAATATCGAACCAACACATAGCCTTTGGGCATGTTGGGTACTCCGGTAGGTGGCTAAGAGCGGCGAGGCCATCCTCACCAACATCACTCCAGAGAGGCACTCTTCGAAGGACGCCGATCTCAATGTTTTACGGTCTTCGAGACCTTTTCTTCCAACAATCGGCGCAAAAGGGCATTACGCAACCTCGCCGAAGTCAACCACGTAGCCGTAATAAATCCTTAACGATATGGCAATAACTTTCACCACCGATGACGAGCCAAGGGCCAGATCAGTCCGAGCTCCAGCCGCCTTGGTCTTAAACCCAATTGTGGACGGCTTTCGGCTCACTAAAGTGCTCATGGACGGCGGTAGCGGACTGAACCTCATCTACAAAGATACGCTCCAAAAAATGCAAATGGACAAAAGTCACATTGAGCAAAGCGGCACCACCTGCCGAGGCATTATCCCCAGCCAAGAAGCACGAAGCTCGGGGAAGATTAAACTTGACGTCGTATTCGGCACACCGGAGAACTACAGGTCCGAAGAGTTGCTCTTCCACGTGGCACCTTTCAACAGCGGATATCACGCCCTGTTGGGGCGAGACGCATTCACATGCTTTCAAGCCATACCCCATTATGGGTACATGAAGCTCAAAATGCCAAGGCCCAATGGAGTCACACTATAACTAGTGATCTGGATATAGCAGTCCGCGCCGAAAACAAAATTGTATCCCTGGCCCTCGAGGCACTATCTGAGGCCCTCGCAGCCGAGGAGCTAACCATTCTGCGCTCCAAAGTGGACAAGGACGATGTCATCCTCGACAAGAGGCCCAAATCCACTTCCTCCAAGCCAGCAGACGAAATAGTCAAATTTCAAGTACAACCAACGGATCCTAACAAAAAGCAGCCATTGGAGCACAGTTGGATCCACCGATCAGCGCCGCTCTAAGAGCGTTCCTGCGCGAGAATTGGGACATCTTTGCCTGGCATCCTTAAGATATTCCAGGAATCCCACGCAGTCTGGCTAAACATAGCCTCAACATAATAAAGGGGTTCAAACCAGTCATGCAAACGCTGCGGCAATTTTCCGAACCCAAGCGACAAGCTATGGGGGAGGAGCTAGCCAAACTACTTGAAGGCGGGTTCATCAGAGAGATTAAACACCCGGACTGGCTAGCAAATCTAGTCATGGTGCCAAAGAAGGACAAATCTTGGCGCCTTTGTGTCGATTTGAAAGACCTCGACAAGGCCTGCCCTAAGGACCCCTTCCCGCTGCCCCGCATTGACCAAATCATTGACACAACTGCAGGACACAATTCACTATGCTTCCTCGACGCATACTCCGGATACCATCAAATCAAGATGAAGGAATCCGATCAGGCCGCAACGACATTCATTACTTTGTATGTGCCTTTCTGCTTCAACACTATGCCTTTCGGACTCAAAAACGCCGGCGCCACTTACTAACGCATGATTCAAACATGCATGGAAAAGCAATTTGGCAAGACGATGGAGGCATATGTAGATGATGTAGTTGTCAAAACTAAACATGTCGACTCATTGGTGGACGACTTACGCCTTACATTCGACAACCTATGAACATATGACATACGACTCAATCCGGAAAAATGCGTTTTCGGTGTTCCGGCCGGAAAGCTGCTCGGGTTCATTGTTTCCAATATAGTAATCGAAGCAAATCCAGCCAAAATCCGAGCCCCGTCACAATTGGAAACGCCAACAGACCTAAAGCAGGTCCAAAAACTAGTTGGGTGTGCGGCAGCCTTGAGCCACTTTATCTCCAGATTGGGAGAAAAGGCACTGCCACTTCATCGCCTGCTCCGACGTACCGACCACTTTGAGTGGACGGATGCGGCAACAACCGGATTGGAAGAAATAATAACTTTTTTAGCAAGCAACCCAATCCTTGCCGTACCAAATATCGGCGAACCTATGTTGCTCTACATATCTGTAGCTCACCAGGTGGTGAGCGATGTGCTCGTCGTTGAACGAGAGGAAGAGGGACACAAATTCCCACTCCAAAAACCGATATACTATATATCGCTGGTCCTTATACCATGCAAATCCTGATACCCACACTATCAAAAGATAGCGTATGCGGTCTTTATGGCATCTCGAAAGCCGCGACACTACTTTCAAGAGTGTTCGATCAAGGTGGCTTCCGAAGTACCACTCAATGACATCATAAAAAATCTAGACGCCACTGGCCGCATTGCCAAATGGGATATCGAGCTCTTACCATTTGAAATAACATATAAGCCACGCCGAGGTAGTAAATCTCAGGTGTTGGCCGACTTTGTCGCCGAATGGACAGAAGCCGAACTCCCTAAAGAGTACAACACATACTCCAACTGGGTGATGTACTTCGACGACTCTAAAATGTTAGCCGGATTGGGGGATGGTGTCATCCTAACATCCACTACAGGGGACATAGTATGTTATGTATTACAAATCATGTATACACACTCCAATAACTCGGTCAAATATGAGGCACTACTGCATGGTCTCCGGATGGCTGTTTCTATGGGCATACAACGCCTCGAGGTGCGTGGGGATTCGAACCTCACAATATCCCAATTAAATGGATAATTCGACGCAAAAGATCCAAAGATGGCGGCCTACCGCAATGCCGTACTCAAAATATCAGCTCGGCTCGAGGGGCTCGAGTTTCATCACGTGGCTCGAGACAATAATCAAGCAGCGGACATCCTTGCTCGAATGGGCACTAAACGCGACCCTGTCCCACCTAACACCCTTGTGGAAAGGCTTTTGAAGCCATCCGTAGTATGGCAGGATGAGAGCGGCAATACTAGTCCGGAGCTGATCATACCGTTAGATGCCGAACACAATTCTGATATCATCGGGGGCTCGGGTACCGAAATGACACCTTCCGCCCATGAAATCATGGCCGTAATCGCTCCATAGACCAAACCTTTCCTGGCCTACCTTAATAGGTGGGAGCTCCCTGATGACTAGAATGAGGCACGTCACTTCGTTCGACGCTCAAAAGCTTACAAGGTTCACGAAGGAGAACTCCACAAGAAAAGTACTAGTAGAGTTCTTCAAAGATGTATCTCCGAAGAGGAGGGACGACAACTCTTGGCCGAAATACACGCTGGTCTCGGTGGCCATCACACCGCAGCTCGGGCCCTCGTAAGTAAGGCCTTCCATACAGGTTTCTTTTAGCCCACGGCCCGAGCAGATGCACAGGCACTTGTACAATGCTGTGTCGGATGCCAGCTGTTCGCAGATCAAAGTCATATGCCGCCCACCGCCCTAAAAACAATTCCCATAACTTGGCCTTTTGCGGTCTGGGGGCTAGATATGGTCGGATCCCTTAAAGGGGGAAGCCGTAAGAAGAAATATCTGCTGGTTATGGTGGATAAATTCACTAAGTGGATAGAGGCCAAACTAGTAAAAACGGCTGAAGCTGGGCCGGTGATCGACTTTATATCTGACGTAGTACACCGTTATGGTGTCCCGCACAACATTATTACTGACAACGGCTCTAACATCACAGCCGATCATGTGAAAAACTGGTGTGCTAATCTAGGCATTAAGCTCGACTATGCCTCAGTATATCACCCTCAAACAAACGGTCAGGTCGGACGGGCTATTGGCCTGATAATGAGCGACATCAAACCCAGACTAGTGTGATCCCTAAAGGATTCGGATAAACAATGGGTCGAGAAACTCAATTCCGTACCCTGGGGACTGCGGACCACGCCCAATCGCACGACCGGATACACACATTTCTTCATGGTGTACGGCGAAGAGGCTGTCTTGCCCTGCGACATTATTCATGACTCACCTCGAGTGCGCATGTATGAAGAGAGAGAAGCCGAGATCGATCGGCAGGACGACCTAGATGGCCTGGAAGAGGAGCGCGATGTCACAAAAGCCTGTTCCGCATTCTATCAACAACAGGCTCGGAGATACCAAAGTAGAGAAGTGCGGGCAAAGACTTATAACGTCGGTGAGCTCGTTTTACGCCTCCCAGAGAAGAAAAAAAACAAGCTCAAACCAAAATGAGAAGGTCCCTTCATTAGAGATGAAGTTCTCACTGGAGGAGCCTACCGCCTTCGCAATGCATTGGATGAGTCGAACCCTTGGAACACTGCTCGGCTCCGAAGATTCTATGCATAAGTCCAACCATACTTTTTATTCGTTCCTTTGTCTCCTTTTCAATTTTCCATTTTTTGTTTTTATACGTTTTCCATGATGTGTTTGGATAAGCCGAACTCTTGAGGAGTACACATCCTTAAATGTACACACCTCACCATGACTGGGGCTTCTGTAAGTAGAAGCTTATTATTATCCCGAGCCTAGAGCTCACAGTATATGTGTCGTTTGCTAATATACATCCTTTTTACCATTATATGCACCTCTATGACTTAAGTTTTTGCCAAGCTGGGTTGCCTTGCCTCTGTGCTTATTCCCTACGTTCCCGATTGTTCGGCTAGGGCATAAAGGGAGCACCTCTGCGATTGTTACAACCGGGTTATCCGGACATGTACCTCAGACGCTGAAGCCGAAAGCTAGCGTTCTTAAGGGAATAATTGGTTGGCAATCAAACGACATATTGTTGCTGTATTGCAACCACTTTGAACACTGCGAGACAGTTTTTCCGTATTGCAGATCACACACCCCGACACGTGTAATCATAGTATGCCGACCCAAGGGAAGGAACCTTTAACAGAACTATTTTCCTTGGAAGATGTTTCTTACATACGTAATATAACATACATCCCGAACTCAAATTGTTGTCTGTTCGAGCAGAATGACTGGGTTGCCTGGTTTCCGGATATAATAAATACTTCCTTTTTCGAATAAGTATCCGGAAACACTCCACCATTTTGGCATGGAGGTTAAAGCCAAAAGTCTGCGATGACAAATCTTTTCACATGTTCGAAAAAAAGGTTGATCATAAATGTACATTGATACATTAAGTCAAAAACCTATTCCTTATCTATTCCGTCTATAAGACTATCTAACCTACAGTCTTCCTGTGAATATTTCGCAGCTGTCATTACTTGATCATACACCAAATTTAATGGGATTTCTTTCCCATCTGGACCCTGTGGTCCTTCTCGGGCCATATGATTTGGGTCCAGTATAGTGAAGCGTGTCTTCACTGTGGCCCAGGCTTCTCGTGCGCCTTCACGGTAGGAGGATGTCTTCCATAGCTCGAACCGGCACCGGGCACCTTTGAACAGGTTTGCCAGGCCCTCCATACTTTCTGGAGGGGTATCAGATGGCCATAGCGCCTTCACCATACTCTTCATGGCTTTCCGGGCCCGAGCATGCACCGCGGACAACTCCTTTAACACGTCGCCTTGAAATCCGGATACTTCCTCTTTCGGCCGACCAGTTAATACACCTACAGCAACAGAGTCATAATATTCCGCATTATGGTCTAAACATGAGCGCCTAGGGTGGTTCTCCATAAAAGTGGAAGACATACCGAACATGCCGCCCTTCAGTTTTTCATTCTCCTTCTGAACGGCCGATAACTGAGCCCTCAAGCTCTCTATCTCTTTGAATTGTTTGCCCTTTCCCTCCTCGCAATTTTTCTCCCTAGATGTGCTCGTCGCGGTCTTTTTCAATTCCTCTAGTTTGGCGGTGAACGCGTTCGATTCATCTGGTTTGTGTTCAGCTCTGGCTAGCATAGTGTTCTTTTCTTTCAGAACCTGCAAGTATTATCGATCCTTAAATCGGTTTGCTTCACCGCCTCAAGTCTCGGGGGCTACTGGCATATGACCATATAAATTGCATAAATTTTTTACCTGTATATCCTTCGAGAATAGCTGAATTACTCTGGCAAGTCCGTCTCGAGCGGCTCGGATATATGCGTCCACCGAACTAAGCGCGGCAAACTCTTGTTCGGAAAAGGCCGGAGAACGCATTGCCTCTTGTAATCGATGGTGATTCATCACGCTCTCCACTTTGTAATTCATGACTCATACGTCATCTGAATCCTCTTGAGGAGGCGAAACGGGCATTGCATCGGCTTGCGTCCTAGTTGGCGAGTCCGGCACCGGATCAGTGGACATTTGGCTAATCGGGCGTTTTCCCACCGTGTGCCACGTACTCCTCCTGATGACCAGAATAAATGGAGACTTTTAACAATCCAGACTCATGCGTAGGCATGTATTAAAGCACTCGTACCTCTTGGAAGACTGTGAGGTCTCCGCAGTACTCCCGGTCACTTTTCATTTTGAACGCCGGCCTTGTGTAGGGGCCGCCCAGCGCCAATCCTATTAAAATCCGGATCAGTACAACGGGTAAGGATGCAGATAAGGATTTCCTTTTAAGAACCCTCCGGATACTTACAATGCAGAAGGGATAGAGGCGGGAGTAGTCAGCGGTGGTAGCCACTTCCGTACCATCAAGGCTCGCTTGATAGAATACCCCATCGTCAAACTCTATATATATGTCCGGATCCTCGCAAAAGCCGGGATCTTAATCACGGTTATGATCCTCTGGCTGGGGAGCAGGACAGTGGACGTCCTTGGTCATCTTCCTCCATGAATGTTTATGGCAACAAAGGGCAAATTTGATTAGTGTCTGTAACGAGATAAAATAAATACAGACGATCGAGATCTTACCCATTCAATAGGGGTGTACATAGGATAACCCCCCCCCCCCCCCCGGCAATTTAACCGGAGAAAATCTTATGTCTCGCCCTTATACAGATCAGCCAAAATGGAGGCTAGTTCGGCTAGGGTATTCGGACCCTTCCGTTTGTAACGAGACTCGTCGTCTTCTTCGTTGTAGCACCATAAGGGAGTTACTCTGGATTTAAGAGGCTGGACACACCTCTTTATTGAAATGGCCATGACCTCAACTACCGAGAGCTCGGTATGGGCTAGCAACCTGACCTTGCTGACCAACCTGTTTATCTCCGCACTGTCCTCTTCCTTAGGACTTCGGGGACGCCATTTGAGGCGCTTATTTAAAGGAGCACTGGAAAATTCGGGGAGACCACGCCGAACTGGGTCCGGCAACGGGACATCGTCTATGTAGAACTATTCTGAAGACCATTGCTGGTATACCTCTTTGGGAGTCCCTATGAGGTATCTGGATCCGGCTATACGCCATACTTCGGCGCCACCCACTTCAAATATGGAGCCTCCTCGATGGCTGGGAACAAGGCAAAAGAACTTCCTCCATAATTTAAAATGGGCCTCGATGCCTAAGAATAGCTCGCAGAGGGAACGAAGTCTGAGATGTGCAAAATCGAACCTGGGGTGAGGTTGTGTAGTTGGATGCCGTAAAATTCAAATAACCCCCTGAGAAAGGGATGGATTGGAAATCCTAGGCCTCGCGACAGGAATGGGACGAAGCACACCCTACCTCCTTATTAGGGTTGGGGAAGTTCTCAGCCATCATATCGTTGCCAATTGAGGCCAATCCCGCTTGAATAGAGACTAGATCTGCGAGGGGAAGGTAGCCTTGCGTCTGGAGACGACTCAGCTGGAGAGGAGGTACGGAGAAACTTTGCCAACCACCCTCTTGAGGGCCATGGGGACGCGAGGAGCCTGGGGCACTGGCCATAATGGAAGGCTCTGTTCGTGGCTAAACTTGGCAGTTTTACTTTTTGCGTGATGTGGAATGGCTTTAGGGGATCTACATCTCCTTATATAGATGCCATCCAAGCATAGTGAGGGGTTTATTTGCAAAGAAAGCATAGACCGTTCATATTCGCTTGGTGCACGGAAATCGAAGCATCAACACTGGGAATCGTAAAGGACAGAAACATCGAGGTTATCACCGGACTGTCGTTGGTCTGAACTATAATGAAGAACCCGCCTTGCAAAGCCGAAGACATAATCCGGATACTACGTCGTCATTGAAGGCAAGTTCGGGGGCTACTGAGGGAGTCCTGGATTACGGGGTCCTCGGGTGTCCGTGCTCTGTGATATGGGCCGGACTAATGGGCCATCAAGATATAAGGAAGAAGGCTCCCCCCCCCCCCCCGTGTCTGTCGGATTTCGGGTTTCGGCAAAACCCTCGAGGTTCAAACACTGGGGGTGCACATGAAGATCTCTCCCTTCCCTAGCTCACTCACTCCCCACGATCCCAAGGCTCAGCGCGTCGAACCCGAAGAACAAGGGACACAAGGTTTATACTGGTTCGGGCCACCGATGTGGTGCAATACCCTCCTCTAGTGTGGTGTGGTGGATTGCCTCATAGGCTAAGGATGAACAAGTACAAGGGAAGAACAACCTCCTGAGGAGAGGTGTTCTTGGGCTCGGTGAGCTTGTGTGGTTGAGGATGATCTGAAGGATCCGTCCCCTTCTAAGGTGGTGGCTAGTCTATAGAGGCCCTGGTCCTCTTCCCAAATGTAGGCGATCCAACAATGACCAAATTTGAAGGGAGACAACCAGTACAAGTTATCCTGACTAAAGGTGGTCTTCGCCTGCCAAAGGCTCTGATGGTGACGCCGTCCTGGGCTTCATGGTGACCTCCGTCCTACCGTCCTGCTGGTCTTGGTTTGCACCAATATGGAAACCTTTGCCTGATGCCTCAGGACTCCTCGCCTGCGCTTGCCTCTTTAGTACCAAAGAGGAAACGAGTACACTGCATGCTGGCACCCGCCTGGCCTTGGTCGTCAGGGCTTGCGTCACAGGAACCTCGCGAGGTGCCCCTCGCCTTGATCTTTCCGCTCCTCGTGACCCAGCCTGGTGAGGCCGCCCCCGAGGAGGTCTTGTGTCGTCCGCCTTGTGAGGCTTGGCCCCTTGCGAGGGTCTTGAGTGTTTGCTAGTGAAGATGGGCCATACAGGGCCGCTGGTGGAGCCACGCCATGGGCCGCAGGCAGGCAAGTCTGGGGACCCCCGTTCCCAGGACGCCGATAGTAGCCCCGGGGCCCAAGGCGCGCTCGGACTTAGATTCGAGGCGAAGCCAGGGGCAAGTGCGGAGCACCGCGGGCCTCAACAGCCTGCAGGCTCAGTTGACGCGTGGCGATTGATGGGACATGGGCGTCTCCACTTCCCCACGCTGCCTCGGCAACCGCCCGATTTGACGAGTCCCTGATGTATGCAGAGAAAACCATCATTACCTGTGATCGTGGGGGTCGCCGGTTGGCCTTCTCCTGCTATAAATGAGGAGGGGGGCGGAGCCCCCGTTGCCCATCTCTTCCTGCTCTGCTCGCTTCTTCTCCCTTGCTTCATTACTAGCGGCGACAACCATGGCGCCAGTGAAGAGGTTCTCGGCCGCAGAGAAGGGGAAGGCCCGCCAGGAGGGGCCCGGCTCGCCGCCGCCCAAGAGGGGGCGCGATCGCCCATGTAAGCATGTCGCGACCCCCGCCATGGCCCCTTGCGGCCGCGGCAGCGCCTCCTCGCGTGGTGGGAGCCGCCGAGGTCGTGGCAGCCCCGTCGATGAAGTGAGGCTTGCCATGGTTGCGCGGCCTCCCCGGCCGCGCTTCCACTCGGCGAAGGTGCTGCCGGAGTTCATCATGTGGTCGGAGAACCTGGCCGGCACCTGGCTTCAGCTCTCACGCTTCTTCGCTGGCGAACTGCCGGCCACAGGTCCGGGTGGTCTCTGGCTGCAGGTGGACGGCTGCTGCAGCAAGGCTTCATGGATCGCGGTGGAAGTCTCTGTTGCGGGCAACGCAGCCCTGGCCCGCGGCTGGAAGATGTTTGCCCGCGCACGCGGCCTTGTCAGGCGGTGTACCCTCCACTTCAAGTACAACAGCAAAGCGACCCTCTACATGAGGGTATTCTGGGAAGATGGTCGCCGTGTCGGATGCTGCCCCGAGGACAACGACGGCGGCGAGGTGCTTAGCCTTGGCGACGGTCATGACGAGGGTGAAGGTGGACTTGCCCTCGGCGTTGGCTGCGGCTCATCCAGCTATGGCGGCTCTTCCTCCGGCGACAGCTCTAGCAGCGGCGGCTATGACCAGCCGCCATGCCGCCGGGCCTGCTTTGAAGGCGGTATCGCGTCATCTCGTCGCCGCGCCCCAGTGAAGCGCGAGTAGGGGTCTGGCTGCGTCCAGGAGTGCGCCGAGGGCCTACCCTCACGAACTGCTGCGGGGGTGCGCACCGCTTTTGTTTTGTTCTTTCCTTTCTTCCTGCATTCGAAAAATAAACAAGTATGGGGCCCTGCAAGGGCGTGCAATGAACCGTGATTTCCAAGTCGCTATGTTATGTTTATTATTCCTGTGTCATGCTGCAGCATCAGTGTTTTATGTAGGCGTGTAGAGATAACTTAGCGCGACGTGTCTGAAGTAGTTTCCGCCTCGTGAGGCGCACATCTCCGGGCACCTGGTGAGACCTCCTTGCCGTAGGCTTGGGAGGCGTCGAGGAACTGCAAAAATTTGTTAAGGAACTCTTATTCTTCCTAGCCCAGGGCCCTAGGTGTGGCCGGCCATGACCCAGCGCTCTGCGTCGCGGTACCCGAGGGGCATAGAATTAAGAGAGGGAGGTGCGCCAGCTTGCGAGCTCGAGCAAGGGTGCCTCACTAAGACAAGGAAAAACACTCACGAGTGCACCTGACCAGCCCCCTCGCGAGGCATGCGAGGGAGAGTACGGGCCAAAACAAAGAACCGAGGGAAGAAACAGAGGAAAAGGGCAATCGAACCAAGACAACAAGAAACACCAGAATGCGAACTTCCATTAAAGAGGGCAAGCCAACTACGGAAAGCAAATGAAAAGCCATGTCCGGCACCTAGTCTAGTCTTCTCACCAGTGCGGAGCTAAGTGCTGCCACTAGGACGTGGGAGGGAGCCCCCGAGGCCCGAGGGCGGCACTCCTGAGACTCCGGGGCGTGTACAGCCCCACTCATTATTACGTGAGAGTGTCACGAGCGGAGACCTTCACAGGCACGGGGCCTTGCTTCACAGGCGCTGGGCCTTGCTTCATGGGTAGAACTTCCGGAGGTGCTGGATGTTCCAGGCGTTCTGGATGGGGACCCCGTCCTGCATCTCCAGGCGCACGGCGCTAGGCCTGGAGACATGGGCGACCCTAAACGGGCCCTCCCACATGGGCGAGAGCTTATGCAGCCCTTCCTTGGAGAGCACCCGCCTTAGGACGAGGTCGCCCACCTCGGGCGTCCAGGGGCGGACGTTGCGGCTGTGATACCGCCGCAGCGCCTGCTGGTATCTTGCCGCTCGAAGTGTAGCTTCGTGGTGGTGTTCCTCCCCCAGCACAAGGTCCATCCCCCCACATGGCATCCTGCTGCATCTCATCAAACGCTAGGACCCGCACGGAGCGATGCTTGACCTCGTGAGGGAGAACCGCTTCTGCTCTGTAGACGAGGAAGAACGGGGTCTCGCCTGTTGGCTTGGTGGCGGTGGTGCGGATCGACCACAACACAGACTGGGGCTCGTCGTGCCAGCCCCTGCCGCAGGCCTCGAGCTTCTTCTTGCAGGTCCTGGTCTTGAGGCCCCTCAGGACTTCCATGTTGGCGCATTCGGCTTGACCATTGCTCCTGGGGTGTGCCACCGAAGCGTAGAAGATCTGCGTTCCAAGGTTAGCACAATATGTCTTGAAGAGATTTCTTGTGAACTGCGAGCCATTGTCGGTGATGATGCGGTTAGGGACCCTGAAATGGCTGATGAGACCCTTGATGAACTTGACCGCCGACCCGGCCAGGATGGTGCGGACAGCTTCTACCTCCGCCCATTTGGTGAACTTGTCGATGGCGACATAGAGGTAGCGGTAGCTCCCAGACGCTCGCGGGAACGGGCCTAGGATATCCAACCCCCAGACTGCGAATGGCCATGAGAGCGGGATGGTCCGGAGTCCCTGAGCTGGCTGGTGGATCTGCTTGGCATGAAATTGGCAGGCCTCACAGGACTTCACCAGCTCGGTTGCGTCGTTGAGCGCCGTAGGCCAGTAGAACTCGCTGTTGAATGCCTTGCCGACGAGGGTTTGTGACGACGAGTGGTGCCCGCAGTCCCCGCCGTGTATATCAGCTAGCAACTCGTTACCCTGTTCCCTGGAGATGCATCGTAAGGAAACATCATTTGGCCGCTTCCTGTATAGCTCACCGTCCTTGATGCAGTATGCTGTAGCCTGTCGGGCCACACGCTCCACGTCCTCCTCTTTCTCCGGCAGCGTCCCTTGTGTTAGGTATTCCTTGAACTCCTTGGTCTAGCACCCCTCCTGAGGCTCGAGCGCTAGGAGTAGGCGCACTCCTGAAGTCGGGCCGCAGGTAGGTGGTTGGGGGAGTTCCTCCCATGGCGGCACCGACCCTGAAAGCAGAGGTGCTGCTGAAGGCTTGGAGAGCCGCTCCTCGAAGACGCCAGGTTCTTGGGGTTGGCGCTTGGATGACCTCTTGGCGATGTCGTCCGCCTCCTTGTTGGTGCTACGGGGCACATGCTGCAACTCTAGGCCCAAGAAATGCTTTTCCATTTTGCGTACCTTCGCGAGGTATGCCTCCATGTGCTCGTCCCTCGGCTAGTATACCTTGTTGGAGAAGTTGACAAGGAGCTGGGAGTCGCCCCTGATGGTGAGGTGCTTCACCCCCAGGGCCACCGCAGCCTTAAGGCCAGCGATGAGGCCTTCATACCCCGCGATGTTGTTGGGGACCTTCTCGCCTTGCTGGAAGTAGAGCTGCACAACATAGTAGAGTTTGTCCTGAGTGGGCGAGATGAGCACTGCCCCAGCTCCCGCGCCCTGGCGTGTGAATGCGCCATCGAACTACATGACCAAGCCATCTGGTGTTTCACTTCCTGGCGAGAGGGATCAGTCCTCGCCTGCTTCAAGCCCCGGGGCGTCAGTCCATTCCGCCACGAAGTCGACGAGTGCGGCTCCCTTGATGACCCTGGTTGTGCTGAACTCCAGCTGGAATGCTTGCAGCTCGATGTTCCATTCGGCGACTCTTCCAGCGGCGTTGGGGCTCCTGAGTACCCTCTACAATGGGTAGGCCGAGACGACCTTGATTAGGTTACCTTGGAAGTAGTGACGCAGTTTGCATGAGGCCACCAAGAGCGCGAGCAAGAGCTTCTGAGGCATGGGGTATCATGCTCTTGTGTCCCTTAGCACTGTGCTGACGAAGTACACCAGGTGCTCGACAAGGGCGGGAGCGTCGACGGGGTCCGAGGCCTCAAGAGGCTGGGACACCCCTGAGATGAGGGGTCCTCATGAGCTTGGTCACCTATCAGGGCCTCCACAGGCCCTGCAGCGCCGCCTTGCGGAGCTTGGTCTTCTGCTGATGTTGCCGTGGCTCTGGTGGGGCTATCCTGGCTCTGTGCTGTCTCGCTTGTAGGCGCGGCGTTACGCCGCACGCTCTTGAACTGGCGCTCTTCCCGGACCACGACCAATGCCGCACTTGCCGAGTAGGGCGTGGCGGCCAGGTAAAGCACCAGGGGCTCGAGGGGGCGAGGCGCTACCATTACCGGCGGGCTAGTCATGTATCTCTTGAGGTCTTGAAATGCTTGGTCAGCCTCCGGGGTCCACTCGAACGGACCCTTCTTCTTCATCAGCTTGAAGAATGGCAGGGCACGCTCTCCCAGCTTGGAGATGAAGCGCCCCAGCGAGGTCACGCAGCCCACAAGCTTTTGCATCTCCTTGAGAGTTTGTGGTGGGCTCATGTCTTCTATCGCCTTGACCTTCTCCGGGTTAGCCTCGATCACCCTGTGGGACACGAGGAAGCCCAGAAGCATGTCGGAGGGGACACTGAACATGCACTTCTCTGGGTTGAGCCGCAGGTCCACCTGGCGCAAGCTCACGAAGGTCTCCTCTAGGTCCTGAACCAAAGTTCTCGCCTCCCGAGATTTTACCACGATGTCGTCGATGTAGGCTTCAACGTTTCTCCCGAGCTGCTGACCCAGGATGATGTGCATCAACCGTTGGAAGGTCGCTCCTACGTTGCGCAGCCCGAACGACATGCAAGTGTAGCAGTACACCCCACACGCGGTCAGGAAGGCCGTCTTCTCCACATCCTCCACTGCCAACTTGATCTGGTGATAGCCTGAGAACGCATCCAGGAAGCACAGCAGGTCGCACTCGGCGGTGGAGTCAGCAATCTGATCAATGCGCAGAAACGGGAACAGGTCTTGGGGACAGGCCTTGTTGAGGTTGGTGAAGTCGACACACATGCGCTCCTTCCCGCCTTTCTTCATTACGATGACGGGGTTCGCCAGCCACTTAGGGTACCGAACCTCACGAATGACACCTGCTTCCTCCAGCTTGCGGGTTTCCTGGACGATGAAGAACTGCTTCTCCGTGGACTGTCGCCGCGCCTTCTGCTTCACGGGGTGCACATTGGGGCACACCCTCAAATGATGCTCGATCACCCCCCTCAGGACCCCTACTAGCTGCTTGGGTTCCCAGGCGAATACATCCTTGTTCGCACGCAGGAACCTCACCAATGCCTCCTCTTGATCTGGGTCGAGGTTGGCGCCTATGGTGAAGGTGGCTCATGAGGACCCATCTTCCTCGACCAGCACCTGCTTAGTTTCGGCCCGATCTTGAGTGAACAACTGCTTCTTCTTTGTTGGCGCGGCCTCCTTAGCTCCAGGGATGGCCTCGTCAGCTGGCCGCGTCACGCAGAGGCTTTGAGGGCAAGCTTGAGCCGCCAGAGCCTCCTTGGTGTCTCCAACTACGGTGAGGACGTCCTTGCTCCAGGGCATCTTCATGAGGTTGTATGCCGGGTGGGTCGCCGCCATAAACTGAGCCAGAGCCGGGTACCCGAGGATGGCGTTGTACGGGAGGCCGATGCGGGCGATGTCGAAGTCGATCAGCTCGGTGCGGTAGTTGTCGCGAGTGCCGAAGGTCACAGGAAGCTGGATCTGCCCCAGGGGGCTGGCGGAGCCGCCGACAACCCCGGAGAAGGGCTTGCTGGGGCGGAGCCGTTCGAGTAGAACGTGAAGAAGGCTAAAAGCCTCCACAGAGAGCACGTTGAGGCCGGCGCCGCCGTCGATGAGGGTCTTGGTGACACCTACGTTGCAGATGGTGGGCATGCAAGGCATTGGGAGCACTCCCGAGCCAATGGTGGCGACGGGGTGGTCCCCTGAGTCAAAGGTGAGGTCGGCCTTGGGCGCCGCCCAACCCGGGGGAGCTCCTTGCTGCACGGAAGCGTCGCTGATCTGGTGGAAGAACTTCTTGGTGTGACGGTCCGAGGGCGGTGCTTGCGAGCCGCCGAGGAGGGATGCGACGGCACGGTGCGCCGGTGCCGCGAAGCGCCCGACGACGAGGGCGCGCAGCTCCTCCCAAGATGCCACTGAGGATCCTGGGAGGGTGAGCAGCCAGGCGCGCGGTGCACCAGCGAGGACCATGGGAAGCCAGCTGGCCATGACCTTGTCATCGCCCCCAGCCATCAGGATGGCCTCTTCATATGCCAGCAGGAAGGCTGATGGGTCCACCGTGCCGTCATAGCGCGGCGGCATCTCCGGCTTAAACTTGGGCGGCCATTGTACCTGTCGGAAGGCGGGGGAAAAGACTTTGAGCCCCCTAGCACCGTCGTGGGCGTCCGTCATCCCAGCCGGAGGAGCGACGCCGGCCATGGGGACAAGGCACAGAGGCGGTGGAGCATGGATCGACGGAAGGAAAGCTTCAGCGCACCCCTACCTGGCGCGCCAAATGTTGGATTTCGGGTTCCGGCAAAACCATCGAGGTTCGAACACTGGGGTGTGCACGAATATCTCTCCCTTCCCTGGCTCACTCACTCCCCACGATCCCAAGTCTCAGCGCGTCAAACCCGAAGAACAAGGGACACAAGGTTTATACTGGTTCGGGCCACCGATGTGGTGTATTACCCTACTCCAATGTGGTGTGGTGGATTGCCTCATAGGCTAAGGATGAACAAGTACAAGGGAAGAACATCTGTAGGACCTTGAAGTATGTCTAGAGTGGGGGATTAGACTACTTGACCAATTAAAAACTTAACCTTTTCCCAATTTTAGACTTTGGCAGATTTTAGCTATCTTTGAGCAAGTCAAGCTATCTACACACAATTCAAGCAAGCATGCAAAGAGTATATAGGCAGCGGAAAATATAGCATGCAACTTGCAAGAATGTAAAGGGAAGGGTTTGGAGGATCCAAACGCAATTGGAGACACGGATGTTTTTGTCGTGGTTCCGATAGGTGGTGCTATCGTACATCCACGTTGATGGAGACTTCAACCCACGAAGGGTAACGGTTATGCTGAGTCCACAGAGGGCTCCACCCACGAAGGGTCCACGAAGAAGCAACCTTGTCTATCCCACCATGGTCGCCGCCCACGAAGGACTTGCCTCACTAGCGGTAGATCTTCACGAAGTAGGCGATCTCCTTGCCCTTACAAACTCCTTGGTTCAACTCGACAATCTTGTCGGAGGCTCCCAAGTGACACCTAGCCAATCTAGGAGACACCACTATCCAAGAAGTAACAAATGGTGTGTTGATGATGAACTCCTTGCTCTTGTGCTTCAAATGATAGTCTCCCCAACACTCAACTCTCTCTCACAGGATTTGGATTTGGTGGAAAGAAGATTTGAGTGGAAAGCAACTTGGGGAAGGCTAGAGATCAAGATTCTTATGGTTGGAATGGAATATCTTGGCGTCAACACATGAGTAGGTGGTTCTCTCTCAGAACTGGTAAGTTGGAAGTGTAGGTTTGTTCTGATGGCTCTCTCCATGAAAGAAGAGGAGGTGGAGGGGTATATATAGCCTCCACACAAAATCTAACCGTTACACACAATTTACCAAACTCGGTGGGACCGAATCATCAAACTCGGTCGGACCGATTTAGTAAACCTAGTGACTGTTAGGGTTTTCGGTGGGACCGATATGCAACTCGGTAGGACCGATATGATTAGCGTTAGGGCATAACGTAATCTCGGTAAGACCGATTACACAAACTTGGTGAGACCGATTTTGGTAATTAGCTAACCAGAGAGTTGGTCAGGTAAACTTGGTGGGACCGATTCGCTCTTTCAGTGAGACCGAAAAGTTACGAAAGGGAAACAGAGAGTTTACATTGTAATCTCGGTGGGACCGATCGCTCACTTCGGTTAGACCGAAACGTTACAAAGGGAAACAGAGAGATTACAATCCCATCTCGGTGAGACCGAGATCCCTATCTGTGAGACCGATTTGCCTAGGGTTTGTGGCAGTGGCTATGACATTTGAACTTGGTGGCGCCGGATAGAAAGAATCGGTAGGGCCGAGTTTGACTTTAGGTTTAGGTCATATGAGGATGTGAGAAAGTAGTGGAGGGTTTTGGAGCATATCACTAAGCACATGAAGCAAGAGGCTCATTAAGCAACACCTCATCCCTCCTTGATAGTATTGGCTTTTCCTATAGACTCAATGTGATCTTGGATCACTAAAATGTAAAATGTAGAGTCTTGAGCTTTTGAGATTGAGCCAGTCCTTTGTCCTTAATATTTTGAGGGATCCACTTTCATCATCCATGCCATGCCATTCATTGAGCTTTCCTGAAATATTTGTCTTGGAATAGCATTAGCTCAATGAGCTATATGTTGTTATGAATCACCAAAACCACCTAGGGATAGTTGCACTTTCAATCTCCCCCTTTTTGGTAACTGATGACAACATATAGATCAAAGCTTCGACAAATGATAATAAGATTGAAAAACATCATCGCTTTGAGAAGTATGTGATAAGCAAGAGCTCCCCCTCAATTTGTGCATATTTTAAGATTTGCTTTGGACTGCAAATGCACAAGGAATTAGGCTCATGGGTTACTCTTCCATGTCACATGCATCTTGGTGGAGCGCTCAAAATAATAAAGATTGAATACATGCACTCATCACCAAGCAAAGTGAATGATCACATAGTAAGATAATAACATATAACAAGCATAAGTGTAGCTTATGATCAAACACATGATCATCAAGTAGGTAATGTCTCACAGGTAATTGCATAGTATCTCAAGCAATCAAAAGCAAACAAAGTTCAACCAAGAAGACAAGAGAGAACAAAAGCAGCAAATCTCTCTCTCGAAGCCTATGATCTATACATTTTTCTCCCCCTTTGGCAACAAGTTACCAAATAGTTCCTAGAAAATGCGTAGGACTATATCGTCTCTCAGTCTTGGTCTTCTGCTGGTGGTGTAGAGATGGCTCCTTGGACGAATACTTCAGTAGATGTGGAAGGAGTCAAGGAGTTGGTGCTGGAGCTCGTTCTATACCGGAGCTGTAGCCGAGCTGATGAAGTAACTCGGTGACTGGCTCTGCAGCCTGATCTCTGAGCTCGAGGCACTCCGCAAATGCATCGCTTGTTGTCCTGCCCTTCCTCTCCTCAAGATGTCATCATGTAGCTGCTGCAAATGACCGATCAATCTCAGTTACTTTGACATCAAGATCATAGAATTTTTCTTCCATGATTCTTTCCAGGCTCTCCTAGTTTTGAGTTAGGGTGGCCAACCCCTTCTCAATCCGCAGAGTTGATGCTATCAAGTAACAAAGCTGCTCCTGCTTGTTCTTCAGAAAGTATTCAGATGCCTCTGCTTGAGTTGGCATCTTGGCAGCCTTCTCTTTCCTTGCCTTCTCCTTCTTCTCTTGAGCTTGTATTGATGAGGGTTCATTCTCACCATGACAACTTGATTGTCCTCAAATTCAGGATAGAGAACCAAGTGTTCCTTATCCAACAGATATTTCCCTGTGCCCATCTTTGAGTTAATCAACTCCTGAATCTGTGGGGCATATCCACAACTCCTCTTTTGGTCTGCTGCTGTCCTCTTGATAGTTTAAACTATGAGGCTCGTGACCTTGAATTTCTGGGGCACATCAAAAATGTGAAGGAAATTAATTGCATGCCCTCCGATCATGTTGTGGTCACCTGATTTGGGCAATAGAGTGTGCCTTAGGATCCAGTTGATCGTAGGCAGCCCTGATAGAAGAAAATGAACTAATCGAGGCCCTATTCTTATTATGATGATTCGGATATTGAATTGCCTTTGACTGATTCATCTTACCATTTTACTGGAGTTTTTTTTCCAGTAAGTTTAACATGAGCGGAATTGGATCCAAACTTGAAAGTCTCAAGTGCATCATCAGGGATCTCCTTGTACATCTGTGACATTGAGTTATGATCCATTTTCTTCTTGGCATAAATGTCCAAGTCATTTTTACTCTCCTTGGGGGCATTGATCAGACTTGCCCATTCCTCTATGGTTGATTGGTATCTTGTTCCTTCATACATCCAAACTATCCTGCCATCTGGATAGAAATGTCTTTGTGGAGTAGAATTGCATAATGAGCTCGTCATTCCAGCTTTGTGAGCTTCGCCCAACAAAATATGCAACTCCACATGCAATCAAGCTGTCATACACTCCAGATAGTGTTCTGCATTCTCCTGAATGTAGGTCCAGTCGACCCACCTCATATCACAAACTATGGGCTTCTTATCCAATAAGATGGTCTCATAGAAGTCCTGCTGCTCCTTGGTGTGGAACCTGTAATCTACAGCAGTCCTTCTTCTGGTGGCATATGGATCTGACTCTCTCCATAGCCTCAACCCTAGATCTCTCCTGATCTTCATGTTCTCAGCCACAGGATGAGCATCATTGTGGTCTGGAATCTTGGGTTTGAGCTTCCTTAAGACCTGCCCTTCTTCATCTTCCTCAGCAGCAACATCAGGCATTGGGGCCTTGTTCTTCTCAGCTACTGGTATACTCCTGGTATTCCTCTTTGGTGCACTCTTGGGCTTGGGGGCAGCTTTGGGCTTTGAAGTTGCAGCCCCTGACTTTATGGCATCACCCATCAGCTTCTGTGCCTTGGGTGCAGGTTCAGCAACCTCTTCTTCTTCCTCTTCCTTCATCATAGAAGGCTTCCCAATCACTCTGGCCATGGTCTTCTTGACCCTTTCCTTCCTTTTCTTTCCTTCAGCAGCAGCAGGCTCTTTGGGTTGGGATTCCAAAGAAGCTTGAGTGGAGACTCTGGCTTTGGACATTGGTTCTCTACCTGCAGGCCTTTTGATCTTCATGCCTGGCTTTACTGCAGTTGAGCTGTACTCCTTCTTGGGCACTTTCTTGTTTGAACTTGCCTCATCCTCAACTGCCACATAATCCTCATCCTCGCACTGAGGTCTTCTTCTTCCTTGTCCTTGTGGCAGCCTTGGGCAGATTGCCGGGAGTGCTTCTGCTCCCCTCATCTGAGCTGCTAGAGGGACTAGTGCCCTCACTCATGTGAATCTGCTCTTCTGACTTGTTCTGGCTGTCACTTTGGTCTGACATGCTGCACACACTGACTGCTGACCCTGTGAATAGTTATAGATGAGGTAGAATGGATGAGCATCACAAATGCAGAGATTTTTGCAATCGAATGATTCAAAAAACTTAGTTTTAGTTTTCCACAGAAAGCAATTCAGATCTACCGATTTTCAAACTCAGTGATACCGAAGCAGTTTTGGAACCTAAACTAGTGAACTCGGTCAGACTGAGTAATCGCTCGCGGCACCGAGACTGCTAGGGTTTCACAAAGTTCTAAAATCGGTCACATCGATTTGTAATTCTCGGTCGCACCGAGACTTACTAGTGCAATGGCGTTAGCCAAATCGGTGGGACCGAGTTTTTCAACTCGGTGGGTCCGAGATGGTTTCATGAAACCTAACCCTAAATTTTCGAATCACACCTATTTTAAGGATCGTTTTGACTGGATAGAAGTGTTTCAATCGTGGCAAGATGCATTACGAACACAATGTGCTGAGAATCAGACGAGGATAGCACTGTGATCGAGTTCATACCCTAGTTCGGCGGTGAACTCACTACGGCGGCAACGGCGGAGAAGAATTCAGTTGACGGCGGCGGAGACCAGCGACTAGAGGCGGCTGGCGACGAGGTCGACGATCTGTAGACCTAGTAGGCAGAGCGAGCTATGCGCGGGCGAGGAGTTTCGGAGAAAGTTTCCCAAAATATGCCCGTGTGAATATATAGCCCGACATCGCCGGTGTGACCGAAAGTGGAACAACTCGGTGGCACCGAGATGCATAACTAATGCCAGTTACAACAATTCGGTGTGACCAAAGTTCAAATCGGTTGCACCGAGATGAAAACCTAGATCGACTTAGTGATCTCGGTATGACCGAAATGGATGAATCGGTCGGACCGAAAATCACAAAGAAGTTTTGGAAGTTTAAGTCTATGACTAATCGGGGACTCCGAGTGCTCCTCACACGTAGTGGTTCGAATCGACTTGATCAAATTTTGTGATGTAGCATGAATAGAGTTTGAGACGAGAAAAGCATAGATAGCTAGAGAAGGTTCTTAGGCATTCTTGTCCATCCACTTGGCCAAAGAAAAGGAAGCCAATCAATCAAAACAACAAGTGGATGTCCTCGAATGAGTAAAATATGCATCCAACATCCTCACACAATGAAATGACAAATGAAATATGTGACAAAGCATGCACAACCAATTCTAGCATCTATCAAACAATTGGCGATGACTAGGTCATCTATATATGAGTATATTGACTTAGGAGTCAAATGAGAACATTTTATCATAGGTCATACTCATCGTTTAAGCTCAAGTGGGGTTACCACTTTTACATAAATCATTTATGTGTTCACATCATTAGATTTGCTTTGACTCAATTCTTAGAGTTAAGCTCCCCCTAGATGTGAGACCCCCCCTTAGAGGGATAAACTAACTTTGGGTTTTGTCGATGATGACTTCATGTAGGTGTTGAAGATGTGGATGCTCAATTGATGTAGATCTCTTGGAGCAATCCTTTGGAGTGAGTTGCACTTTCAATACCTACATGGGTTAGTCCCACAAGGAACAAACAAGAATATCCATAGACATAGAGTGGTGCACACACAAGATGATGTCCATGAAAACATTAGGTTACCTTGTCCCTTGCCTTACCAACATGAGGGTTTGTGACTCCTTGAACTAGTGCAAGATATGGAAGGTGGTTGCACTTGTCCTTGCCATAATGATATGAGTGAAGAATGTTGGCGGAGTCACCCTCAAGAACTCTCTAGTTCTTCTTCTTTGGGATCCACATCATCTTGATGGGAATCCTTGGTATAGTAGTTGTGCTTGATGAAGTAGAACTTGACGTAGTCTTGGGAACCCACTTGACCAAGGCCTTAGGTGCTTCTTCAAATGCATCAATCTCCTCTTGAAGCTTGTCCTTGCCTTTGTTCTTGTGGTCTTGTGGTGGAAGATCATCTTGTGCTTGTGTTCCCTTGAAGGAAGTGGGATCATACTTCTCTTGTTGAGGAACAAACTTCATCTTGGGTTATTGATCTTCTTCCCACTCAACTCCATTGGCATTGAACTTTCGTTCAAAACCAACACCTTGATTCTTCCGGTGCCTTCCTTGCTTGCATACAATTTCCTCAAATTGCTTACTCCCGGAAAGGCTCTTGTATACACCTTTCTCTATAATTCCCTTCAATAAGTTGTTTTCTTGCTCAAGTGTAACTTGGCTAAGAGGATCATTAGTGGAATCAAGAGAACTACTAGAAGCAACAATATTGGGTTTAGCATTGTTATTGTTACTACTAGGAGAAGAATCTTTCTTGTTCTTGTTACTAGACTTGACTTGAGGCATGTAAGTAGATAAGAGTAAACGCTTGGCAATATAAGAACAACTTTTCTTACGGAGATCATCATTGATCGCTTTTAGGAACGCATGCTCTTGCTCAAGATTGAGCTTTTCAAAGCGTAACTTCTCATGAGCCCTTGAAAGTTCTCGATGATCTTCGAAGATAGTTTCATGAGCTAACTTAAGAGTGTTTAGTTCTTTAGTTAGACGCTCAATCTTCTCCTTATCATTGTCATTCGTTTCATCTTGATTAGCATGATTAATTGACGTTTCATCATAGTATTCATCACTAGAGTTGTCAACAAGTAAATCATCATCACCTAGCAAGTCATCTTCATCACTATTAAAATCCACGTACTGGGTGTGTTACCTTAGGACCTTTGGCCATGAAGCATCTTCCAATTCCTTCATTTGGTGAATCAAATATGTCGTAGGAGTTGGTTGACACAAGTGCTAGACCGGCAACACCTTCATCTTGAGTGTATTCGAGTCGGAGTGATAGCTTCTCTCGGAGTGATTGTCGAGTCGGAGCCGGATACCCATTCACCAACATGAGCTTGATGTCTTTGTTTTGTGTAGCTCTTTGATGACTTGTCCTTCCTTTCCGAATCCTTGCTTCTCCGTGAGGGTCTTCGTTCATAACGATCATCTCTACTCCTTCTCTCTCTTGGTGGTGATTCTTCTTTTCTACTTATTCTCTTGGGAGAATCTTCTCTTCTTTTGTAGGGTGCCGTACACTCATTGGAATAGTGTCCGGGTCTCTCACAATTGTAGCAATTGCGCTCTCGACTAGAACATCTTTTGTCATTGTAGGACCTTGACTTGGAGATTCTTTCTTTGCTTCTACTCTTGTAGAATTTGTTGAAGTTCTTCACCATTAAGCTCAATTCTTCATTGAAGGTTTGTTTCTCACTTGATGATTTGGGGGCTTCACATGAGGCTTTGTCAGCACCACTTGACTTGTTGTGAAGTTCCTCCTTATCCTTGAGTGACATCTCATGAGCAACAATTCTTCCAATGACGTCCGTTGGCTTGAGATCTTTGTAATTTGGCATCATTTGGATCAATGTGCACACAGTATCATATTTTCCATCCAATGCTCTTAGGATCTTCTTGATGATGAATCTGTCGGTCATCTCTTCACTTCCTAAGCCGGCAATCTCATTTGTGATAAGAGCAAGCCTAGAGTACATTTCAGCGACACCTTCACCATCCTTCATTTTGAACTTGTCAAGCTGAATTTGGAGCACATCCAACTTGGATTCCTTGATGGAGTCGGTACCTTCATGCATATCAATCAAAGTATCCCAAATTTCCTTTGCATTCTCAAGACGGCTGATTTTGTTGAATTCTTCGGGACACAAGCCATTGAAGAGGATATAACAAGCTTGAGCGTTGTTTTGCAGCATCTTCAACTCTTCCACGCTAGCTTCACGGTTCGGTTCTCTCCCATCAAAGAATTCACCTTGCAAACCAATACACAGAATAGCCCAAACGGCGGGGTTATGTCTGAGAATATGCATTTTCATCTTATGCTTCCAACTTGCAAAATTAGTGCCATCAAAGTAAGGACCTCTACGGTGATAATTTCCCTCGCTAGACGCCATACTCTCCTAGGTTGTGAAACCAAGGCTATGTCACAGCCCTAGAATTTGATTTCAATTAGTTTCATAAGCATCCATGCATCATGTCTATATTTGTTTGAAATTTGAAATGGGGATGACAAACCCTAGCATCAAAGGAATTCACTAGGTTCAACTAAAATATTTTCAGTAAATCCAAATGGCTTTCAAAAATGTTCATCATTTCTGGAAAATGCTGGAAACAGTAACCAGAGGTGTTGCACATTTTTCCATGACATATTTGCGCTCTGAATTAAATCATATGGTATTTTCATAAACTTAAATGTTTGCTGTTGGATATTTTCCAAACAGTGGGCTTGAGCAAGTTTCATGATTTTTGGGATAGCATTAGTATTTTTAATAAAGCCCTAAAGACTATAGAATAATAGAGAATAGAAACTAAAATAGAAAGGATAGGAAGCAGAGACTTACCTGAGGCCCGGCCCAGTTGGCCAGCCCAGCCCACGTAGCCTCCCCCCTGTCATCTTCCTCCCCTGCCAGGAGGACGAGCGTGGTCAAGAGCGCCGCACGGCAGACGTCCCGGCCACCTCCTGCTTACCGCTTCACCCTCGACGCCCTGGTGAAGCCACGCAACCCCTGGAACCCCCTCGCTCTCTCCCTCACCCTCACTCCTCCCCTGGGTCCCTCTCTCTTCCCCATCGAGTGGAGCTCGACGTCGCCGACGAGCTCCACCACGGCCACAGCCACCCCTCGCTCCCTCTCCGCATCCCTGAGCTCCGCCCTGACCCCCGGAGCTACACACCCGCCGCACGCGACCAGAGGAGGCCCCAGTCGACCGGAGCGTCGTCGTCTTCATCTCCAGTGCCCGGAGATTGCCGCCGTCAATTCGCCATCGCAGAAGCTTCCCCGAGCCCGCCAAGTTCTCCATTGGAATCCCAGTGAGCTCACGGTCCGAATCCCCCTCTTCCCCGCCTCGATTTCTTGTCGTAGCCGCTGCGCCTCTCTTACCCGACAGCGCTGCCGCCAAAGCTCACCGACGATGACAATCCAGTAACCATTTGGTCCCGAGCATGCGTCCAACGCCCTCGCCGCACCGCATAGACGCCGTAGGCACTAACCTCGCATGGCCAAGGCCACTGTAGCCTCGACCCCGAGCTTGCCCGAGCTCCGGCCGCCGCCCAACTCGCCGTAGCCGCCGCTACGGGCCACCCCAGATCCATTCGCTGCCACCAGTGGATGCGCCACTCCTCCAGCTCCCAGTAGAGCCAAACCCCGTCGCAAACCACCGTCTGTAGCGCAGACCTGAGCAACTCCGGCGAGGTCTCGCCGTCGCCGTGGTCGTCGGTGTAACTAGTTGACGTGGCGCCGGTTTAGTTAGCACTAATGACCCTGCTAAACACCCCTAGGGCCACTGCCATGTGGGCCCCTGTGCCAGTTAGGTTAGTTCAATTTTCTGCTTAAAGTTAGTTAAAACCAGCGGGACCCACACGTCGCCTTTGACCGCTACCGACATGGCTGCCGACCGCCCCACATGTCAAGTTGACTTTGCCGACGTGGTCGTTGACCGGACCCACCGTCGTCATTACTAACAGACCTCACATCGACGATGGACCCCACCGGTCAGGTTTGACTCGAGGCGCCCAGTTGACCTGCTGACATCAGGGTGACGTCATGCTGATGCAACATGTATTTTCTGGATTTATTTTAATTCAGGAAATTCCAGAAAATATCCTAAACCTCTAAAAATCATATAAAATCAACCGTAACTCCAAATGAAACAAATTATATATGAAAAATGATCAGAAAAATCCAATCTATCCATATGTACTGGTTTAATGCATGTTAAAACACTTTAACCTTGCTGTCTAAGTGAAATAAGCTAATGCACCTTCATGACTTCATAAAATGGGTTTGCATTTGAATCTTTGGTTCAAATGGACTCATTTCAACCTGATCTAGCTTGCATTAGCCCAAAACACATTCATAATGCCATGTCATAGCATGCATCATATTATGCATTGCATTGATCGTGTTTCTTCTGTGTTGCCGGTATTGTTCCCCCTCGGTAGATGTTGTCCCGACGCTTTGGTCGTTGACACTGATGAAGACTCAATGCTATCTTCAGAAGTGCCAGGCAAGCAAAACCCCCTTGTTCATTCCGATACAATCCCACTCTCTCGCTCCTGCTCTCTTTTATTGCATTAGGACAACAACGATTCATTTGTTACTTGCTGTGGTAGTTGAACCCCTTTGTCCTCTACATGACCTGTCATTGCCACAGTAAATAGATGAAACCCACTAGCATGAGTAGGAGTTGTTTGATCCCTGATGTGCCTACTCATTCATGCTTGTTTGTCATGCCTGCTACTGCTTAGAGTTGAGTCGGGTCGGATTCATCAAGGATGAATCGGAGGTGTGTGAACATGTCCTACTGTTGAGAGCTAAGTGTGTGAACACGATTTGGTAAAGGTAGCGGTGAGAGGCCATGTAGGAGTACATGGTGGGTTGTCTCATTGAAGCCGCCCTCGTGAACTGAGTTATGTGTTTGTGATCCATGAACAGCTACTACCACACATTGGGATCCTTAATTGACTCTCTCGACTTATTAACCGCCTGTCCTCCGGCCCAAGAGTTGCAACTAGTTTCTGGTGTTTGTAGGATAAGTTTTGGAGGTTGTTCGTAGCGCTGACCCTAGGGGTGGGCTATGATGCGGTAGATACACCATGGCACGGTGTACCGGGTGCCCGTTTGGTGTCCCGGGAAACCTGCACGCATTGTTTGGGGCTGTGACCGAAACCCCCGGCCGGATCTCCTCGCGGATGGAACCCGAATAGGCGATAAACCTGGACTAGAGACTTGTGTGGTTAGTTAGGTCGTGGCCGACTCCCTCTCCAGGCTTCCGCTTGAAGGTTGCCGAGATACACGTCGTGTACATGGTGGTAAGTGGCGAGAGCTTGTGTGAAGAAGTACACCCCTGCAGGGTTATAAATGATCTATTCGAATAACCGTGTCCGCGGTAAAGGACTTCTGGGTTGCCTATAACAGTTCATAGACAAGTGAAAGTGGATACTCTAAAATGTGCAAGATAAGCGTGAGTGCTATGGATGGCTTTCTCGTAGGGAGACGGGAGCGGATCCATAGTGGTGTATTGATATGGTGAATATGTGGACTCATGTGCGCCACCTCAAAAGAGTTACTTGCAAATGTAGTTAGGATAGCCACCGAGTCAAAGCTGGCTTGTCTGCAACAAACTCCACCACCCCTTTGTTGATAATGATGCATATGTAGTTAGTTCTGATGTAAGTCTTGCTGAGTACATTTGTACTCACGTTTGCCTATTTTATGTTTTTGCAGAGAGACTTCAGTCTCGCTAGTAGTTTTGTGTGGACTTCGACATTTAGCTTGATACCTCAGCTACGATCTTGTGCCCTCGGCAGGATCTAGTAGATAGTCAGGCTTCTCAACCTTTTCATTTATAGTTGTCTGTACTCAGACATGTTAAGCTTCCGCATGTGTTTGACTTGTATGTTTTGAATGTTGGGTCATGAGACCCATGTTTGTAATATCTTGGCTCCTCAGAGCCTAATGAATAAATACTTGAGTTGTAGAGTTATGTTGTGATGCCATGTTGTATTTACACATATCGAGCATATTGTGTGTATGATTGAAATGCTTGGTGTGTGTGGGATCTGACAATCTAGTTGTTTATCCTTGGCAGCCTCTCTTATGAGTAAATGTAGTCTAGTGCTTCCATGAGCGATAGTAGTCCGCTACAGCCCGGTTCACCGGAGTCCTGCTAGCCCAAAGACTACCGCTCGTGACACTTGACTGGCCGGCATGTGTTTCACTTGCTCTCGTGGTTCCGTCTTTTCGGGAAATGTCACGCGGTGACATCCGGAGTCCTGCCTAGCCTGCTACAGCCGGGTTCCTGAGTCCTGTTAGCCTAGTGCTACAGCCCGGATTCACACGCCCAATCGACATGCTCGATGTGATTCATGTATGCCTGTCCCCATGGGTTAGTGCCGCTTTGGGTTCACGACTAGTCATGTCGGCCCGGGTTTCCTGTCATATGATGCTAGCGACACTATCGTATACGTGAGCCAAAAGGCGCAAACGGTCCCGGGCCATGGTAAGGCGACACCCGTGGGAATACCGTGCGTGATGCCGCAAAGTGATATGAGGTGTTACCGGCTAGATCGATGTGACCTGGAATCGGGGTCCTGACAGGCTATGACCATCAAAAGCTATGGAAATCAAAGCAAATGGAGACCAAAGCTCTGATACCACTTGTAGGACCTTGAAGTATGTCTAGAGGGGGGGATTAGACTACTTGACCAATTTAAAACTTAACCTTTTACCAATTTTAGACTTTGGCAGATTTTAGCTATCTTTGAGCAAGTCAAGAATTCTACACACAATTCAAGCAAGCATGCAAAGAGTATATAGGCAGCGGAAAATAAAGCATGCAACTTGCAAGAATGTAAAGGGAAGGTTTGGAGGATTCAAACGCAATTGGAGACGCGGATGTTTTTGTCGTGGTTCCGATAGGTGGTGCTATCGTACATCCACGTTGATGGAGATTTCAACCCACAAAGGGTAACAGTTGCGCGAGTCCACGGAGGGCTCCACCCATGAAGGGTCCACGAAGAAGCAACCTTGTCTATCCCGCCATGGCCGTCGCCCACGAAGGACTTGCCTCACTAGCGGTAGATCTTCACGAAGTAGACGATCTCCTTGCCCTTACAAACTCCTTGGTTCAACTCCACAATCTTGTTGGAGGCTCCCAAGTGACACCTAGCCAATCTAGGAGACACCACTCTCCAAGAAGTAACAAATGGTGTGTTGATGATGAACTCCTTGCTCTTGTGCTTCAAATGATAGTCTCCCAACACTCAACTCTCTCTCGCAGGATTTGGATTTGGTGGAAAGAAGATTTCAGTGGAAAGCAACTTGGGGAAGGCTAGAGATCAAGATTCTTGTGGTTGGAATGGAATATCTTGGCCTCAACACATGAGTAGGTGGTTCTCTCTCGTAATCGTAAGTTGGAAGTGTAGGTTTGTTCGATGGCTCTCTCCACGAATGAAGAGGAGGTGGAGGGTATATATAGCCTCCACACAAAATCTAACTGCTATAATACACAATTTACCAAACTCGGTGGGACCGAATCATCAAACTCGGTCAGACCGATTTAGTAAACCTAGTGACCGTTAGGGTTCTCAGTGGGACCGATATGCAACTCGGTAGGACCGATATGATTAGGGTTGGGCATAACGTAATCTCGGTGAGACCGATTACACAAACTCGATGAGACCGATTTTGGTAATTAGCTAACCAGAGAGTTGGTCAGGTAAACTCGGTGGGACTGATTCGCTCTTTCGGTGAGACCGAAAAGTTACGAAAGGGAAACAGAGAGTTTACATTGTAATCTCGGTGGGACCGATCGCTCACTTCGGTTAGACCGAAAGTTACGAAGGGAAATAGAGAGATTACAATCCCATCTCATTGAGACCGAGATCCCTATCGGTGAGACCGATTTGCCTAGGGTTTGTGGCAGTGGCTATGACATTTGAACTCGGTGGCGCCGGATAGAAAGAATCGGTAGGGCCGAGTTTGACTTTAGGTTTAGGTCATATGAGGATCTGAGAAAGTAGTGGAGGGTTTTGGAGCATATCACTAAGCACATGAAGCAAGAGGCTCATTAAGCAACACATCATCCCTCCTTGATAGTATTGGCTTTTCCTATAGACTCAATGTGATCTTGGATCTCTAAAATGTAAAATGTAGAGTCTTGAGCTTTTGAGCTTGATCCAATCCTTTGTCCTTAATATTTTGAGGGATCCACTTTCATCATCCATGCCATGCCATTCATTGAGCTTTCCTGAAATATTTGTCTTGGAATAGCATTAGCTCAATGAGCTATATGTTGTTATGAATTACCAAAACCACCTAGGGATAGTTGCACTTTCAACATCCTCTAAAGGAGAGGTGTTCTTGGGCTCGGTGAGGTTGTGTGGTTGAGGATGATCTGAAGGATCCGTCCCCTTCTAAGGTGGTGGCTAGTCCTATTTATAGAGGCCCTGGTCCTCTTCCGAAATGTAGGCTGGAAGGGATCCAACAACGGCCAAATTTGAAGGGAGACAACCAGTACAAGTTATCCTGACTAAATGTGGTCTTCGCCTGCCAAAGGCTCTGGTGGTGACGCCTGCCCCTGGCTCCATGGTGACCTCCGTCCTGCCGTCCTGCTGGTCTTGGTCTTGTTGCACCGATATGGAAACCTTTGCCTGATGCCTCGGGACTCCTCGCCTGCGCTTGCCTCTTTAACACTAAAGAGGAAACGAGTACATTGCACGCGCTGGCACCCGCCTGGCGCCTGCCTAGCCTTGGTGTCATGGCTTGCATCACATGAACCTCGCGAGGTGCCCCTCGCCTTGATCTCTCCACTCCTCATGAGCCAGCCCGGTGAGGCCGCCCCCGAGGAGGTCTTGTGTCGTCCGCCTCGCGAGGCTTGGCCCCTCGCGAGGGCCTTGAGTGTTTGCTGTTAAAGATGGGCTGTACAGGGCCACTGGTGGAGCCACGCCGTGGGCCGCATGCAGGCAAGTCTGGGGACCCTCATTCCCAGGACGCCGACAGTGTCCGGATAGGACTCTCCTTTGCGTGGATGGCAAGCTAACTTGACGTCCGGATGTGTAGTTTCCTGTGACACTCCAAAAATTTTGTTGTTTTTGTTTTCAGCAAAAGCCTTGCTTGGTTTGAAGAAGGTCATTTAAACCCTTCTTAAAAACCTCTCTTCTGAGTTTTCTTCTCAGAAAGCATTTCTTGGATTTATTTTCTTCTAAAAAGAAACCTTTTTGGTTTTGGGTTATTCTTTGGTTTTGATCCATCCTTGACTTTACCATGCCTCTTGTGGTAAATTTCTCCCAAAACCCTCCTTCCACTTTGGTTCAAGTCAAACACTCTGTCCAAACTAGTAAAATCCATTTTTGGACTCTATTCCAATTATTTCCTCTCCCAAAATAATTTTGTCTTTTCTTTTGAGCCTAAGTGATTTGCAAAGCAAGTACCCTAATGCTTTTGAGTTTTAACCTCAAACCAACTCCCTTGGATAGTCCTTGGTACCCATAACCCAGAACCATCTTGATCCACTCTTCTCCTTTTCAAATATTTCAAATTTCACTCACTGCAAGTTTGGACCAGATTTGCCAAATTTGGTGAAATTCATATCTACCCTTCTCCAAAAATTCTACCAAAATTCAGGCAGCCCTCAGATGCAATGAGAGACCACCACACCAAAGATCAGCTGAAGAAAAATTTCCCACATGCCAAAACCATTCTGTCGAACACCTTGCATGCACCGTTTATGTGCATCTTCAGTTAAATTCAGAAAGTTCAGAGTTTTAGTGTCAATCTTCGTCAGTTAATTCAGTCACATGTTCACAAAGTGTTTTGGCACGTTGCTCACGGCCTAAGCGTGCCTGTCCGAGCCTCACACGCGTGCTTGGCGTGTTCTCGCATCGGTGGCGCCTGCCCGCTCAAGGCCGGCGTGTCTTGCGGTGGCCGAACCACCGTAGCGGCCGACCGGGAGCAGAACGGCGGTGTAACGCCGTTCGGCGCCGCCCAATCCATCTGGTGGCTCCGCGTGGCCACTTCCTCGCCAGCACGCGCATGCAGCACAGTCGCCGTGGCGCAGAGCATGCTCTCTACCGCCGACGGACCTGCGCCGCCCCGTTCCATCAAATCCACCCAGGGCTCCTAATCCAAGCTAGTTTAGCGTCAAAACAGCACCAGTGGAACTCCACGCTGACGCCCCACTCCCTAAACCTCCCCGACCAAGCTCACGCCGCAGAATTCATCACCAGAGAAGTCCGTTTCACGGCCACCGCCGGATCGCTTATAAAGGAGCCCCGAGCTCGCCTCGTGCACACACCACCTCGTGACTTCACCAAGACCCTGCTTAGCCACTGGAGGACCTCGAGGAGGTCTCCTCCCCAACTCCGCCGCCCGATCCGCCTCGGCCACCAGCTTGATTCATCATGTGAGGCCATCTCCGCGCTCAAACCTTGTCCGCAGCCTCCTCTTACACCTAGTGCTCTAACCCCCACCTCAATTCGGTCCTTGCAGCCCTCCTCGGCGAGATCCACCATCGCCCGAGCCGCCGTCCACGGAGAAAGTGTCACCACGACGTGGTGCTCCCCGACGCCAAAGTCCACCACCCACCGACGCGGAAGGACACACTGATACTCTTGGTACACTCCGATCTCCCTGACTCGCCGTGGTTCGACGCCGGCGACCACCGCAGCCTTCGGGCGCCGGCGAGGTCTTTTAAACCTGACATGTGGACCCCCATGTCACCTCTCTTCTTTCCCGTGAACTGCTTTTCCATTGGCGCCTTGGGCAAAGTACGTTTTCCATGTGGGCTTGCTGCGTTTCTATTCGAACCATCTTCTATTTTCTCGCTTAAACCCTCGAACTTTTCTGTTTCATTACAGATGAGTCCTCGGATGTAAACCTTTATAACTTTAATAAAAAGTGATTTTTGAGTGATTCTTTTTCTGACAGTCTTATAATTTCGTCTAGTTTTTTATGGGATTTATTTGGAAAAATTTTGGAACAACTTTTATGCACGCGTTGGTTTTCACGTTAGTATGCCTTTTCGCTATACCGTAGGTTCCGGAGGAGGTGACGGAACCGCGAACTTCGCCGAGCTAGACCCCGACTACTCTGAACCAGGCAAGCATGTTTGAACATTTGATATGATGAGTGTTCTGCAAGTTTGCATTAAGTAGTTTCATGGCAAGTTTGTGAGCATACCGATGAAGGTTATTTTTCATGCAAGTTGAGGCAAGTGAGTTCGATAATCCATACGTGATGGATGTGTATGTGCATGGCCATGTGTTGGCATGAGGATGGGTAAGATGGCAGTGTCGTAGCATGCCAGTCTTATGCCATACCATTTTGACTTCAGTGTCAACCCGTATCAGTTCGGTTTCCATCCATTTCCCTTCCCGTACTACCACATGTTTTCCGCAAGGGATATGGCTTAGTAAGTTGCAAACCGCTTTCCTGGTACACACCAAATGGAGAGGCCGTGATGATGGTTCCATGGCCCTGGATTAAAGCCAGTCATCCGGTCAGGGGGCATGGGTGTTTCCGGTTGGGACCGAGAGGGGGCACCCCTTAGAGCGCTGAATATAAATTTGATCCCATGCTATTCGAGATTGTGATCTCCCTGCCTCAAAAGTTTTTCTCGAGACGATGTCTAGGGTGATTCCTGGCATTCGTGAGGTAGGATGGTGTGTCTTGGTTAGCTGTGTTTCTTCCAAATACCATAAACGGAACTAGTCTTTCAGACTACGGAAATCCGCTATTGTGAGTAATTTTAGTACAAACTCTGCAGAGTCCAAATTCCTCGAATCATCTTATCCATGTCCAAGTTCTCAGATATCTTATCCGACAAGTGTCGGTTTGGTGACAGATACTCCGTGATTCACATGAGTACTAAGTCCGGTTAAATATTTATTCCTCGTGGATGGACTAACCCGTTTATATTCATGTGCTGAATATTTATTATGAGTGTTATATCTTTGTGATGAAAGCCCTTCGTGATGTCGCTCAGACGTCCGATCGCTGACATTGTTGTTATTTATTTTCATTATAAGCCCTTTCTCGTGATGTCGCCGACGTCCGACAGCGGCATTGTTGTTATTTATTTTCATTATAAGCCCTTTCGTGATGTCGCTCAGACGTCCGATCGCTGACATTGTTGTTATCTATTTTCATTATAAGCCCTTTATGTGATGTCGCTCAGACGTCCGACTGCGGCATTGTTGTTATCTATTTTCATTATAAGCACTTTCTGTGATGTCGCTAGACGTCCGATCATGACATTATTATTATTTATTTTCATTATAAGCCCTTTACGTGATGTCGCCAGACGTCCGATCATGCACGCATGTATCTTCATTTTCAATATAAGCCCTTTATGAGGTGTCGCCGACGCCTCGATCGTGGCATGTTTTGCTTATTTCTTCACCCTTCGAGGCGCCGCCTGCATAATTCGATCGGTTTTGAGTTTATCTTCTTTGGTTTTTGAGCGGACTACCGCCGATTCCCTTCTTGATTATTTTTGCTATGCTGTTTTAATTGAGAAATGTTGAGATTAACCATGTTGCATTCATGCTTTCATTTGTTATATCTTTTGTCCGAACTGTCTTGCGAGTACTTTCATAGTACTCACCTGGCTTGTTGATTTGGCCAGATGCTGACGAAGGCGATCTCATGGATGAAGAGTTCGATAGCGAGTCCGGCGCCTAGAGGAATCCCAGTCAGTCTCGTGCGACCCCTGGATCAGTCATTTGTGATATATCCGCTTCCGCTACCCAAATAAATTCATCGAGCCTCACCTCGACGCTCGATGAGCCGCCAACGCAGTAGACTTATTAACCATCCCGCTATGTTATTCCACCAACCACTCATAGCTCGAGTCAGTAGTATTTCCACCCCACACCTTTGAGTCATATCCGCCACTATGTTTAATCATTGGCGTGTTGTAATAATTGGTTGGGCATCTTCAGTCCGACCCTTGTAATATTGCAATGCTACTGGCTTCTTGTATCAAAGTTTTGTCAACCGGTATGAAGGATTTTCCTCATATTGGTCTTCACAGGTCGGTTGTTCAATAAATATTTTTATTGAAAAACCGGTCGTGACATTTCCTTTCTCTGTAAACCGACTCTGTACAACCCTAGGCCCCTTCGGTGTCTATATAAACTGGAGGGTTTAGTCTGTAGAGGCTATCAGAATTCACATAGGCTAGACAGATAGGGTTTAGCCATTACGATCTCGAGGTAGATTGACTCTTGTAACCTCTATATTCATCAAAGTCAATCAAGCAGGAAATAGGGTATTACCTCCATTAAGAGGGCCCGAACCTGGGTAAACATCGTGTCTCCTTTGTCTCCTGTTACCTTCGATCCTCAGACACATAGTTTGGGACCCCCTACCCGAGATCAACCGGTTTTGACACCGACAGCCTTCACAAAGCATTTTCACAGCGTTATCTTTGCAAGAAGGGGGTGCGGGAATGGGGATCGGGATTCATGGATTCGGGAGTTGCCGGCACTAGAGCAGTCAAGCCGACGAGGCTTAAGGAGGGAGACTTAAATAAACCCAGATATTTTGATCGCAAGCGGTTCCTAGAAAACAATTGTGTGTGATGTTGTAGATATTTTCTATTAGCTGTGAAAGACGACTTTGGAGTAAAGTGGCAACAGATGATGTTTTAAATGAACGAGAAATTTTGTAGTACTAATACAACTATCATGTCAAATTTTGGAAAATTTCAGGGGTCATTTGAACTTTTAAGACATTTAAATGATTTTTTAGCCATTTAATGACCGTAATTGAAATTCGAAGTACATGTGCATGCAACAGCTAACCATAACGGTTTGAAAAATCATATTTTGTGTACTTGTGTGCGATTTAATTCCATGTGCAGTAAATTGGAAGGATTTTTCAAACATATTGATCTAACGTCTATGACACAATTAAGCATGGAGTGCCATGGCATTTAAATTCCAAGAAATTAAAAAAATATCAGAAACACATGAAACCTTGGTTGACGTAATGTCATGCCACCAAGATGATGTGGTAAAAAAGTTGGCATGTGTGTCAAAAGTTTGGACACACACCCCTCACAAACTGGAGCAACTCACTAGAAGGCTCGTGGTTCCGAGAGGGAACAATGCATGTTTGATGACGAACGGGAGATAGCTTCTTCTTACAGCCTTCAAATTTTTTCTACGTGTAACGTGCACTAATACAGCTATCTTGTGAAAATTTGGAAAATTTCAGGGGTCATTTGAACTTTTAAGACATTTAAGTGATTTTCTAGCCATTTAATGACTGTAATTGAAATTTGAACTGCATGCAATGTCTATACATAACGGTTTGAAAAATCATATTTTGTGTACTTGTGTGCGATTTAATTCCATTTGCAGTAAAATGGAAGGATTTTTCAAACATATTGGTCTAACGTCTATGACACAATTAAGCATGGAGTGCCATGGCATTTAAATTCCAATAAATTAAAAAAAATACCAGAAACACATGAAACCTTGGTTGACGTAATGTCATGCCACCAAGATGATGTGGTAAAAAAGTTGGCATGTGTGACAAAAGTTTGGACACACACCCCTCACAAACCGGAGCAACTCACTAGAAGGCTCGTGGTTCCGAGAGGGAACAATGCATGTTTGATGACAAACAGAGGATAGCTTCCTCTTACAACCTTCAAATTTTTTCTACGTGTAACTGAAAGGATCGAGAAGAGGTGTCTAGAGGGGGGTGATTAGACACTAAATACAGAAAAGGGCAGTTTTTAACTCTTTAAGTTCAAGTGGAGTTTTGGCACAAGTTTATCAATCACAATATATAATTCAAGCAAGCATGCAAAGAGTATATGAGGAGCGAAAAGTAAAGCATGCAACTTGCAAGAATGTAAAGGGATGGGATTGGAGAATTCAAACGCAATTGGAGACACTGATGTTTTTTTCGTGGTTCCGATAGGTGGTGCTATCGTACATCCACGTTGATGGAGACTTCAACCCACGAAGGGTAATGGTTGCGCGAGTCCACATAGGGCTCCACCCACGAAGGGTCCACAAAGAAGCAACCTTGTCTACCCCACCATGGTCGTCGCCCACGAAGGACTTGCCTCACTAGCGGTAGCTCTTCACGAAGTAGGCGATCTCCTTGCCCTTACAAACTCCTTGGTTCAACTCCACAATCTTGCTCGGAGGCTCCCAAGTGACACCTAGCCAATCTAGGAGACACCACTCTCCAAGAAGTAACAAATGGTGTGTTGATGATGAACTCCTTGCCCTTGTGCTTCAAATGATAGTCTCCCCAACACTCAACTCTCTCTCACATGATTTGGATTTGGTGGAAAGAAGATTTGAGTGGAAAACAACTTGGGGAAGGCTAGAGATCAAGATTCATATGGTAGGAATGGAATATCTTGGCATCAACACAAGGGTAGGTGGTTCTCTCTCAGAAAATGTGTATTGGAAGTGTAGGTTCGTTCTGATGGCTCTCTCCATGAATGAAGAGTGGGTGGATGGGTATATACAGCCTCCACACAAAAACTAACCGTTACACACAATTTACCAATATCGGTGAGACTGAATTGAAAAACTCGGTTGGATCGATTCAGCAAATCTAGTGACCCTTAGGATTTTCGGACGGACCGACATGCAACTCGGTAGGACCGATATTCTTAGGGTTAGGGCATAACGTAATCTCAGTGAGCCTGATTACACAAACTCGGTTGGACCGATTTTGGTAATAAGCTAACCAGAGAGTTGGTCAGGCAAACTCGGTGAGACCGATTACACAAACTCGGTGAGACCGATTTTGGAAATAAGCTAACCAGAAAGTTTGCATTGTAATCTCGGGAGTACCGATTACTTAAACTCGGTGAGGCCGATTTTGGTAATGGACATACACAGAGAGATTACAATCCCATCTCGGTGAGACCGAGATCCCTATCGCTGAGACCAATTTGCCTAGGGTTTTTTTGGAGATATGCCCTAGAGGCAATCATGTATGATGATATTTCCTATGTGTTTATGAATAAAGATAGTCCTTGGACATTATCAATGATGTGTATCAGCAAGTATGTGACTTGTTTGTGGGACTATGCATTGTATGATGACTGTCCTAAAAGGTCCCTAGTCAAAAGGGCTGTGTGGACGTGCAGCCAACTAGACTGGCATATGACACGGTCGATGGCTTGGTCTCATTAGCCATGGAGCATTGGATGCTAACCGGATAATATGGACTTGGAAAGGTCTAGTCGGATTCGACATAGTCGGATCCGAGTCGAGATAAGGTCTGAGTCGGACAGATCCAACTATGAGACGCAGCGATATGTCATCTGTGAGTCTCTAGTACAACATACGTTCTATGTCCTAAGACCTGAGCTGACACATGTACTGGATGGTGATAGACTTGCTTTGGGCCGACCAAACGCTACTCCGTGGATCGGGTAGTTACAAAGGTAGGTTTCGGGTTTGTCCAGTCCCATGTTATAGACACGGTCGAGCAAGATGGGATTTGCCCTCCGATCGGGAGAGATATACTGGGCCCCCGTGTGATCTCGACCAAGAATAGCATGGCAATGCGACAAGGATTATGAGATAATCCGGATTGTGGTCAGATCACCGAACGAGAAAGAGGTCGTTAGCACAAGGATGATAGTCTCGCCTTGAGCCCGACAACATATATCGTGCGGCAAAGGGAAATGTATGTGACATGTTGTACAGGTTCGCTTAACCAGCTTCATCGCTCGCTTGGTGGTCGGCACGCCTTGCTAGAGGCCGCTACCAACCGCATGTGTCGGAGGTGATCCGAATCGTGACCAAGCCGACTTGAACCAAAGGGGTCGTGGCGCTTAAGGTAAGGAAACTATGAGGTCGGTTCAGAGGACACTAGTCGGATGTGATCCGAATCGACTAGGAACGTGACCGAATAGACTTTGGGCTTTAGGGTCCGTCACGAGGCCCAAGTGTTGAGCCCGCGAAGGACGCCTATATAAAGTGGAGGTGCAGCACACTCAGGCAGTTGATCGCTTCGGCGCTGCGACTAGGGTTTGCATGTGTTGCGAATAGCCACCTCCACTCGCTGCCGACCGTGTGATCGGACCTATCAGTCCGCCGCACGATGTTTCTCCCGCACGCGCGGATACCATTAGAGGCGGTGCACTTGCGCCGCTCCGGCGAACTCGTACGTGGGATCGGACGACCGGCCGCTCGAGGGAGATCGAACAAGGAGGAGACGATCCACGCAGACGCGCTTCCCCAACTCTTCTTCCGCTGCACGGCATCAAGGCTGCCTAGTGGTAACGAATCGTGATCCATCTCCGTAGCATGTTCCCGGATGTTCTGCGCGTAGGAATTTTTAATTTGCAAATGACACACCCCATCAGAGAACCCAACAAAGGTATGAGAGCCTCTATTATAGGATTTGGATTCAGATCATATGCATATTAGATATGTGGAGGCGGCAGATGAGATCTGTTGTCCTTGAAGAGATCGGCTATGTGCACGGTTGATATGATCAACTGCACATGGGGATCGTTGAGGCTATGTTTTCTGTAAATCGGGATCGATGAGGTTGTGACACGATCTACCCCTACCGGTCGGTCATCCGCCATCGGGGTTAACAGTGAAACGTAAATCCGAATCGGATTCGTGATGATCGATAAGATCGGTCAGATCAGAGAATTCGGCGTGATCGGAGTTCAGATGGGACCGCCGCAGCGTAGCGCCGTGTATTTCGTACCCGACACACAAACCGTAGAATGCGATTCTATGCATAACTTTGTTTTGCAGGTTTGATGTGAATAGTATGGCTCATGTGTATGTGATGCATGTGTGTAATTTATCATTAGCTGCGTGTCATGTTTGTCACCGGCAGAGCCAAAGTGCTATCGTTATATTGTATAACGACCTGCGTGTCGACTTGTGACTCTATGTAAAATTCATTACTAGTTGTAATAGTTGGATAATAGAGATCAGGTTGGCGGCTTGGCGTCCGGCGTGACAAACAAGATGGAGTTCGTAGATGGTCATCGAGTCGGAGCCGACCTAGAAGAACGCCCATGAAGGAGCCATACTATTTCACAATATGTGTTATTTGTGATTGTTATGCTTCTTTGTTTCTATGCATGTTAGAATGGTAGAAAGATCCCTCATGAATATCAAGTGAATTGCCATCCCGATGTTGCACCTTCGCACGCCAAGTACGCCTAGTAGTGGGGTCATAAAATTGGGGTGATGCTTTGGGTGTCCTTGAACTCAAGGGTTCGTGGTTTTACACGGACATGTATCGCATCAGTTAACTTGACAAGGCTATCAAAATGGTTTTGGGCCTTGTGGCAAAGAAGGTTGGGGGCCGTATGAGATACCTTCCGATCGGCAGAGTCGATAGAGATGCGATTAGCAAGGAGTTGCTTACCGAATAGGTATGTTGGCTAAAGTGATGCTAAAGCTCACTTGTCGCATGCGCTAGTCGGATCCTGAATCACCGAGAGTTTGCGGAGGATGCTGACTTGATGGGAGTATTTCTGTTTAGGCTAGAATTACTCTACATAAACACATTGCTTAGTGATTGCATGTTTTCTGTTGTAGATCAATGGCACCACCTGCTCAACCCAACTTTGCATTGAAATCAATTATGGAAAAGGATAAACTGAATGGAACAAACTTTACCACCGGTATAGAAATCTGAGAATTGTTCTCAAGCACGATAAAAGGAACATGTTCTAGAGGATCCACTTCCGGAGGAACCTGCTGATAATGCTAGTGCCACAGCCTAAAAATGCCTACGAAACTTGTTGATGAATCAACGGAGATCACCGTCTGATCTTTGGCTTGTATGGAGCCCGATTTGCAACAGCATTTCGAAAACGTTGAGGCTTACGATATGATCAAGAGTCTCAAGAGCATGTTTCAGACACAGGCTAGGACCGAAAGGTTCAACGTCTGGCGATCCTTGATGGATTGCAGGCTGAAGGAAGGTGATCCACTGAGCCCACATGTGATCAAGATGATCGGATATGTGCAAGCTTTGGATCGCTTTGGGCTTCCCACTCTTGGATGAGCTCTCTTGATGTTGTTCGGGTTCTCTTCCGCCCAGCTATGGGACGTTCATCTCGAACTATCATATGCATGGCATGGATAAGAAGCTCACCGAATTGCATGGGATGCTCAAGGTGGCGAGCAGGATATTAAAAAGGCACGCATCAAGTGTTGATGGTGCGTAAATCGCTAAGTTCAAGAAGAGTTGGTCCAAGAAAAAGGCTAAGGCAAAGGGCACGGAGATGGTAACCTCTGCCGCTGCTGAAGTCTGGACGGACTCGAAGACCGCTTGCTATCACCGCAAGGAGACCGTCACGGAAGAGGAACAGTATCAAGTGGCTTGCGTAGCATGGCAAGAAGGCCGTAAATGCTTCTTCTGGCAAAGGTACACTTGTTGCATATGTAATAGACATTTACATTGACGACATACCTATTAGCTCTTGGGTATTTGATACCGGATCGGTTGTTCATGTTTGCAACTCGATGCAGGGGCTGGTAAGAACTAGGCATGTGGCACAAGGGGAGATTGACATCTCGGTCGGCAACAAAGCAAGAGTTGCTGCGTTGGAGGTCGGCACGATGCAGCTCCAGCTCCCTTCCGGATTCATTATGGAATTGAATAATTGTTATTACATTCCTGCACTTAGTCGGAACATTATTTCTGTCTCATGTTTGATGAGTCAGGGTTATGAATTCAATTTAAAGGACAATGGTTGTTCGATATTTTTGAATGGTATGTTCCACGGCTATGCACCCATTGTTGATGGGCTATTTACATTGAATCTAGAACAGGAACCGGTCTATATCGTAAATGTCAAGAGGCATAAGCCTAATGAGATAAATCCGACATACTTCTGGCATTGCCGGCTTGGACACATTAGTCTGAAACGCATGAAGAAGCTCCATGATGATGGGCTCCTAACTTCGTCCGACTTCGGATCGATCGAGACATGTGAATCATGCTTGCTCGGCAAGATGACTAAGTCTCCTTTCGCAAAGAGTTGCGAGAGGGCATCCGAGCTGTTGGAGCTTATACACGGTGATGTGTGTGGTCCAATGAGCACAACCGCCAGAGGTGGCTATCAAGATGCCGTGACTTTTTACCGACGACTTGAGTAGATATGGATATATCTATTTGATGAGGCACAAGTCGGAGACTTTTGAAAAATTCAAAGAGTTTCAGAACGAGGTTGAGAATCAGCTCGACAAGACTATAAAGCTTCGCGATCTGATCGTGGAGGTGAGTACATGAGCCAGAGTTCGATGATCATCTGAAAAGTCGAGGTATAGTACCTCAGCTCACACCTCCTGCACGCCACGTAGAAACGGCGTGTCAGAACGGACGAATAGGAACTTGTTGGACATGGTCCGGTCTATGATGAGCAAATCGGATTTACCCTTGTCATTTTGGGGATACGCTCTAGAAACTGCAGCTTTCAAACTTAATAGGGTACCATCAAAATCTGTAGACAAGACACCGCATGAGATGTGTACTGGGAAGAGTCCTAGTTTGTCTTTTCTAAAGATTTGGGGTTGTGAAGCATTTGTCAAGCGACTTATGTCAGACAAGCTTACACCCAAGTCGGATAAATGCATATTCTTGGGATATCCGAGGGAAACCTTGGGATATAGCTTCTACAACCGGGAAGAGAACAAAGTGTTTGTTGCTCGGAACGGGGTTTTCCTTGAGAAAGAGTTTCTCAGTCGGGAGGCCAGTGGGAGGACGGTTCGACTCGAAGAAATTCGAGGACCACTCGGGGACGGCTCGGTTGGTGATGAGATCATACCGGAGTCAGTCAGGGAACCTGTAGTGGAAGCGGCACCGGAACCACGAAGGTCGGAGAGATTGCGCAGAGTGCGTGATGTATTGTTGCTAGAAAGCGACGAGCCGGCCACGTATGCGGAAGCGATGGTGAGCCCAGATTCCGAGGCATGGCTAGAGGCCATGAGATCCGAGTTAAAGTCCATGGATGAGAATCATGTCTGGATTTGGTTGATCCGCCACCGGCGAATCGCCATTGGTTGCAAATGGGTCTTTAAGAAGAAAACCGATGTGGATGGAAATGTTCAGATCTACAAAGCTCGGCTTGTCGCTAAAGGTTATGGACAAGTTCAAGGAATTGACTCCGACGAGACTTACTCGCCGGTAGCGATGCTGAAATCGGTGAGGATCATACTAGCTATAGCTGCATATTTCGATTACGAGATATGGCAGATGGATGTCAAGACGACTTTCCTTCATGGAAATTTAACCGAGGACGTGTATATGATACAACCCGAGGGTTTTGTCGATCCGACTAGCACTAGTAAGGTATGCAAGCTCAAGAGATCCATTTATGGGTTGAAGCAAGCATCTCGGAGTTGGAACATCTGCTTTGATGAAGTCGCCACCGATCTCGGTTTCATCAAAAGCGAAGAGGACTCTTGTTTATACAAGAAGTTAAGTGGGACCTCGATAGTGTTTTTGATCTTGTATGTGGATGACATACTACTGATCGGAAATAATGTTTCGATGCTAAACTTCGGTCAAGGAATCATTGAATGGCAAGTTTTCGATGAAGGACCTTGGTGAGGCAGTCTATATTTTAGGCATGAAGATCTATAGAGATAGATCGAGGAGGCTGCTCGGCTTAAGCGAGCACGTACATAGATAAAGTGTTGAAGCGGTTCAACATGAGTGAGGCGAAGAAAGGGTTCTTGCCGCTCTCACATGGTATAAGGCTAAGCGAGACTCGGATCCTTCGACATCCGATGAGCGAAGCAGGATGAGTAGGATTTTGTATGCCTCGAGAATCGGATCCATCATGTATGCCATGATATGTACAAGGCCTGATGTTGCTTTTGCAATAAGCCTAACAAGTAGATACCAGGCCAACCTGTGAGAGTCACTGGGCAGCAGTAAAGACTATTTGGAAGTACCTGAAAAGGACTAAAGAGATGTTCCTAATTTATGGAGGTGAGGAAGAGCTCGTCGTAAGGGGTTACGCCGATGCTAGTTTCCAAACAGACAAAGATGATTATCGATCATAGTCTGGATTCGTGTACGTCCTGAACGGAGGAGCCGGTAATCGGATGAGTTCCAAGCAGGATACGGTGGTCGATTCTACCACAAAGTTTAATACATTGCGGCTTGTGAAGCTGCAAAGGAAGGTGTTTGGATCCGCATTTTCGGATGATCTTGGTATTTTCCCAGCCTCGGTGAAACCGTTGGACCTTTATTGTGATAATTCTGGTGCCATCGCACAAGCCAAGGAGCCGAGGAATCACCACAAGGTTAGACACATAGACCGGAAATATCACCGATACGAAGATCGTAAGAATGGTGATGTAGAGTTATGCAAGATTCACACGGATGCAAATGTTGCAGATCCGTTGACTAAGCCGCTTACACAACCCAAGCATGAGGGGCTCGTTACAGCTATGGGCATTCGATGTCTATTTGATTGACTCTAGTGCAAGTGGGAGACTGTTGGAGATATGCCCTAGAGGCAATCATGTATGATGATATTTCCTATGTGTTTATGAATAAAGATAGTCCTTGGACATTATCAATGATGTGTATTAGCAAGTATGTGACTTGTTTGTGGGACTATGCATTGTATGATGACTGTCCTAAAAGGTCCCTAGTCAAAAGGGCTGTGTGGACGCCAAATGACTAGACTGGCTTATGACACGGTCGATGGCTTGGTCTCACTAGCCATGGAGCATTGGATGCTAACCGGATAATATGGACTTGGAAAGGTCTGGTCGGATTCGACATAGTCGGATCCGAGTCGAGATAAGGTCCGAGTCGGACAGACCCAACTATGAGACGCAGCGATATGTCATCTGTGAGTCTCTAGTACAACATACGTTCTATGTCCTAAGACCTGAGCTGACACATGTACTCTGGATGGTGATAGACTTGCTTTGGGCCGACCAAACGCTACTCCGTGACTGGGTAGTTACAAAGGTAGGTTTCGGGTTTGTCCAGTCCGATGCTGCGAGACACGGTCGAGCAAGATGGGATTTGCCCTCCGATCGTGAGAGATATACTGGGCCCTGGTGTGATCTCGACAAAGAATAGCATGGCCATGCGACAAGGATTATGAGATAATCCGGATTGTGGTCAGTATCACCGAACGAGAAAGAGGTCGGGTTAGCACAAGGATGACAGTCTCGCCTTGAGCCCGACAACATATATCGTCGGCAAAGGGAATGTGTGACACGTTGTACAGTTCGCCTAACCAGCTTCATCGCTCGCTTGGTGGTCGGCACGCCTTGCTAGAGGTCGCTACCAACCGTCTGTGTCGGAGGTGATCCGAACTGTGACCATGACGACTTGAACCTAAGGGGTCGCGCGCTTAATGGAAGGAACCTATGAGGTCAGTTCGTAGGACACTAGTCGGATGTGATCCGAACTGGACTAGGAACGTGACCAAATAAACTTTGGGCTTTAGGATCCGTGTGAGGCACAAGTGTTGAGCCCGCGACGGATGCCTATATAAAGTGGGGGTGCTGCACACTCATCAAGTTGACCGCTTCGGCGCTGTGACTAGGGTTTGCATGTGTTGCGAATAGCCACCTCCACTCGCCGATCGTGGTGATCGGACCTATCAGTCCGCCGCACGACGCTCCTCCCGCACGCCGCGGATACCGTTAGAGGCGGTGCACTTGCACCGCCGCGAACTCGTCACGTGGGATCGGACGACCGCCGCCGAGGGAGATCGAACGAGGAGGAGACGATCCACGCAGACGCCGCTGCCCCAACTCTTCTTCCGCTGCCACGACATCGCTGGCGTCTAGTGGTAACGAACTGTGATCCATCTCCGTAGCATGTTCCTGGATGTTCTCAAGCGTAGGAATTTTTAATTTGCGATGACGCACCCTACCGTAGAACCCAACAGTGGTATCAGAGCCTCTGTTATAGGATTTGGATTCAGATCGTATGCATATTAGACATGTGGAGGCGGCAGATGAGATCTGTTGTCCTTGAAGAGATCAGCTATGTGCACGGTTGATATGATCAACTGCACATGGGGATCGTTGAGGCTATGTTTTCTATAAATCGGGATCGATGAGGTTGTGACACGATCTACCCCTACCGGTCGGTGGCTAAGACAACTTAACTCGGTGGCGCCGGATAAAAAGAATCGGTGGGGCCGAGTTAGACTTTGGGTTTAGGACATATGCGGATGTGGGAAAGTAGTTGAGGGCTTTGGAGCATATCACTAAGCACTTTGAGCAAGCAAGCCATTAAGCAACACCTCATCCCGTCTTGATAGTATTGGCTTTTCCTATAGACTCAATGTGATCTTGGATCACTAAAATAGAAAATGTAGAGTCTTGATCTTGAAGCTTGAGCCAATCCTTTGTCCTTAGCATCTTGAAGGGGTTCCACATCCTCTAGTCCATGCCACTCCATTGTTGAACTTGTCTGAAACATACTAGATAAAAGTGTTAGTCCAACAAGAGATATGTTGACATTAATTACCAAAACCACCTGTGAGCACTTGTGCTTTCAATCTCCCCCTTTTTGGTAATCGATGACAACATACATCAAAGCTTTAGATACAGATATAAAGAATAGCAAGTAAAGCTTTGGAAAGACATGTAACAAGCATAGGCTCCCCCTACATTTATGCAATCATGTGAATATGGGAATTAGAAGCATGTGAGAGCATAACCATGACAGAGTAGGCAATGTGTTACATGTATCTTGGCTATATGTATCAGAGCAAATGATGTGAATATGGGAAATGTACCTTCATGCTCATGAGTCCTTCTTGCAAACAATATATACATCAGCAAGAATTTCTCATACACATGATTGTGATGCATATACTTACCTTGTGGTCTTGAGTTGGCTTAGGATGGAATGAACCTGCGTAAACAAGGTTAGATAACACAGATAGACCTGTTGGCCAGAGCAAACAAAAGAAACCACAAGAGTACCGAGACTGGGATGACATGTAGAGAGTGAGTACTAAGTACCACATTTAACATAGACATGTCCCCAAAGGTAAATATGTGCAATGAATTTAAATAATTTCTTTCCCTTAGATGTCTTGCTCCCACTAAATCTAGCATGGGATGCTGGGAGAAGATAGGGAACAGAAAATCAGAGCAGAATGCAAAATCAGAGCTCAAGGAAACAAATGAACAGAGCTAATGCAAATAAGCACATATGAACATGTCTTTCCCCTCAAGAAGACATGTGGCATCTCTCCTCTTGAACACCAAGCATCTGGGATCCTTGAAAATTACTCTTTCCTTGAGTATTCTCTCCCCCTAGAGATATCTCTCTCCCCCTGTTGAAGTGATAAGCTTTGATGTGATCTCTCTCTCCCCTTTGACATCAATTTCCAAGAAGGGCCTTCTGAATTTGTCATGGATGGGTTTGGTCCTTGAGTCACAAAGACAAAGCACTGATAAAAAATGTGATGCTTGTAGAGGACAAGATTTATTAAGTGGAGCTGGATTAAGAGTAGTGCAGGAATAAATGGCAAAATGTTTTTCCTGTTGCGAAATCGGTGACACGGAGTGGTATGCTTCGATTGCACCGAAAGGATTCGGTTGGACCGAAAGCAAGAAATCGGTGTGACCGAGTTCACCACAGAGAAAACACTTGTCACCTCAGCTCACTAGACACATAAGATCTCACAAGTATTTGCAAGGAATTAACTGAAGGATTTGCAATGAATTGGATGCAGGGAATGCAGAACAAAAGAAAAGAAAAGAAAAAAGGAAATCTAGATGAAGTTTTTTTTGAAAGGGGAAACAAATATGCATGAGACAAATGCAAAAGGAAACACAAGAGAACTTCATCTAGAATTGGGCGGTGACAAAGTCACCTATGTTAGAGTATATTGACTTAGGAGTCAAGTGAGATCACTTGATCATGGGTCATACTCATCGTTTAAGCTCAAAATGGGGTTGCCATTTTTCGTTTAAGCATCTTGATGTATTCACATCTTGTCGAGTTGCTTTGACTCATGACCTGGAGTAAAGCTTCTCTAAGATGAAATAACATACCTTGGGTGGTGGTGTTGATCGTGATCATCTATTTGAACTTGTGTGGGTTGCTCAAGGTTGATGTAGCTCATCAAGAGTTCGGAGCACCACTTGGAATTTGAGTTCATCTACCTACATGTGTTAGTTTTCGCAAGGAAGAGCACTTGTGTATCCAAAATGACAATCATGAGACTCAACATAGATTTTGTCAAAGGATATGTTTGAACAGTTTCGTGCTTCCTTGTCTTCAACCACCATTGTGTAGAGACTTGGTGATGTAGAGATTGCTCAAGATGTGAGTGAGTTGCAATCTCATAGACTTACATTCATCCGAGTACCTACAAGGGTTAGATAACATGCAAGATGCAAATATATCCAAGACATAAGATAATCATCATCAGAGAAATATCAAGGATTAGACATAAGCTCAGGTCTTGCATGTAGTTCCTACTCCAAGTTTGAAGCATCAATGATGTTCAATTCTCCTTTTAGCCTGCAAAACACTTTCTCATCAAGTGGTTTAGTGAATATATCCACTAATTGCTTGTCGGTGCGAACATGCTTGAGATTAATGTCACCTTTAGCAACATGATCTCGAATGAAATGATGACGAACTTCAATATGCTTAGTTCGAGAGTGTTGCACGGGATTGTGAGCAATCTTGATAGCACTTTCATTGTCACAAAGTAATGGAACATGTTTCACATATATCCCATAATCTTTAAGAGTTTGGGTCATCCAAAATAATTGAGCACAACATGAACCAGCGGCAATGTATTCCGCTTCGGCGGTGGATAAGGATACCGAGTTTTGTTTCTTGGAAGACCAAGACACAAGAGATCTACCAAGAAATTGACAAGTACCCAAAGTGGACTTTCTATCAACCTTGTCACCGGCATAGTCCAAGTCGGAGTACCGAACAAGATCGAAAGAAGACCTCTTAGGATACCAAATGCCAAAATTTGGTGTATGGATTAAGTATCTCACTATCCTTTTCACGGCCTTAAGATGACATTCCTTAGGAGCAGCTTGATATCGTGCACACATGCACACACTTAGCATTATATCGGGACATGAAGCACATAGATATAACAATGAACCAATCATAGAGCGATAAACCTTTTGATCAACCGGTTCACCATCTTTGGTCAAATCAAGATGTCCACTAGTAGGCATGGGTGTAGTCATACCTTTGCATTCTTGCATATTGAACTTCTTGAATAAGTCCTTGGTATACTTCATTTGAGAGACAAAGGTACCTTCCTTAGTTTATTTGATTTGCAAACCAAGAAAGAATTTGACTTCACTCATCATAGACATCTCAAACTTCTCCCAACATTAGCTTCCCAAACTTTTCACTAAAATGAGGGTTAGTAGATCCAAATATAATGTCATCGACATAAATTTGGCATACAAATAGTTCCCCATTAACCCTTTTTGTAAAAAGAGTAGAATCAATTTTACCAATTTCAAAGCCTTTTTCAATAAGGAACTTGGTCAAGCATCTGTACCATGCTCTAGGAGCTTGTTTAAGACCATAAAGAGTTTTGTGAAGTTTGTAGACATGATCAGGTTTCTTAGGATTGACAAAGCCAGGAGGCTGTTTTACATAAACTTCATCCTCAATTTCACCATTTAGAAAAGCACTTTTAATGTCCATTTGGTACAAGGTGATATCATGGTGATTAGCATAGGCAAGTAAGATGCGAATGGACTCAAGCCTAGCAATATGAGCATAAGTCTCACCATAGTCCATACCTTCGACTTGTGTGTAGCCTTGGGCGACGAGACGTGCTTTGTTGTGAACTACTTGTCCATCTTCATCTTGATTGTTGTGAAACACCCATTTGGCACCGACGATGTTGTGGTTGTTGTCGGGCTTCTCAACCAATGTCCACACTTGATTTCTCTCAAAGTTGTGTAGCTCTTCATGCATAGCGTTTATCAAATCCGGATCTTCCAATGCTTCTTCAACCTTCATAGGTTCAATGCTAGAGATGAATGAGTAATGTTCACAAAAGTTAGCTAAACGAGTTTTAGAGCGAGTGATTCTCCCGGTTTGGATATCTTTGTAGATTTGCTCGACGGGATGATCTTTAGCAATTCTTGCTTGAACTCGTGAAAGCTTTTGCTCGGGTCTTGGTTGAACATCTTCTTCATCTTGTTCTTCTTCTTGGTGTCGGAGTAATGGGCCACGGGTAGGCTAACCCGAGTCCCAAGACTTTCCAAGACATCGGGGCTGACAGCGCCCCTCAAGACGATGAGGCGAGGTGCCGCCTTCTGGAAGCCGACAGAAGGAGTGACCGGCTTCCCATAGGCGGCCGAGTCCTGAACGCAAGGCTGAGTCATGCCGACTCCCGCCTGGCGACTTCCAGAGAAGCCGGCTCTAGGGAGTCGGCCCGCGACACCTGCCAAGCCCGTGCCCTCGTCGGGAGGATGGGACAGGGAGTGGCTACATTACAACCCATCCCCTCCTCTAAATCAGGCATGCATGGCCACAGTGCCCCGTACCGGCAGAGATCTCCGCCGGGCGTGACATTGTTGCCACCGCTTCCCTGACATCACCCCGTATGGGCGGAGTCCTGTTCCCACGACGGCATGTCTGTACGGCCCAAGGACGACGGGCCCCGCACGTCAGCGAGAGTCCAGAAGACGGCAAAGAGCCCTACCAGTCGGACTCGAGGGAGGTCGGCCTCTAGGAGTCGGCCGACCCCTCCCTCGGGGCCCACGCGCCATCAACCAGACAAGATAGGGAGTGGCTACAGTCATCGCCCGCCAGGCGGCGGGTCTGTAGCCATGACCCCCCGACCAAGCCTCGGTCATTATAGATGCGGCTATAGTAATCAGCCGCCGACAAGCCCGGGAGCAGCGGGTACAGCCTCTCGGCCCGAACCTCGCCAGTCGGCGGGACCCACCAGTCGGCGGGCTCCAGAAGCCGGCGGAGAAGCCGGCACACGAGAGACTGATAGTCGGGCCCAGCCCGACCGGATTACCAATGTACCCCTGGGGGGTAGGCCTATATAAACCCCCCAGGCACCCATGCAAAGGGTTCCGAACTTGAGGTAGTTAGCCAGATCCTAGAGAAGAGGGAAGAGCCAGCCTTGCCTTCTCCCACCTCTAGCATACAGCTTGAGGAGCATTTGTGTATTCACTTGAGTCTTAGTGATCATGAGGAGACCCCACAGAGCAGGAGTAGGGGTGTAATCTCCTAGGAGAGCCCCGAACCTGGGTAAAGTACGCCGGCGTTCGTGTCTACGCCTCATCCCGCTTCCAGGCACCGGCGACGTTCGACCCGCTCCCACCATGATAGGCCATCCTTTGGCACATGTCGCACCCAACCCCCGATATTTGGCGCCCACCATGGGGCGAGGTGCACCATCGTCCGGAGACCTGCTCTAGACGGGAACCCTTTTTCTCCCTGGCGAGCGCAGCCAGCCTGGCACGCCAGACGGCATCTGCGTCAATGCGCTGCATGGTGCAGAGTTGGCCTATGCGGCGAGCTGCCTCGGTGATCTTGTTGGCGGAGTCTGCCTCTCCGACGAGCCCGCATCTGACGCGGGCACCGACAGCCCCGAGATATCCACCAAGGCGAGTGTGGCCACCATGTAGCTTCAAGAGCACTCATCGCCAAAGCTTTCCGCCACGGTTTTTTCTGGCCAACCACCCTAGAAGACGCCAAGGATCTGGTCCTGAAATGCAAAGGGTGTCAGGTGTTCCGCTCCAAGCCACATCAGCCGGCTTCTGCACTCAAGACTATCCCCATCGCCTAGCCCTTCGCCATCTGGGGCCTGGACATGGTGGGACCATTCAAGACGGCCCGTGGCGGCATGATCCATCTGCTTGCCGCTGTGGACAAGTTTACCAAGTGGATAGAGGCAAGGCCAATCAAGAAATTGAATGGGCCGACTGCCGTGACTTTCATCGCCGACATCACTACTCGGTACGGCATACCGCATAGCATCATCACCAACAACGGCACAAACTTCGCCAAGGGCGCCTTGGCACGTTTCTGCGCGACACAGGGCATCCGACTAGACTTAGCGTCCGTGGCCCACCCGCAGCCAAACGGCCAAGTTGAGCGAGCAAACGGCCTCATCTTATCCGGCATCAAACCCCGGCTGGCCGAGCCTCTTGAGCGTTCGGCCGGCTGCTGGCTCGATGAGTTGCCAGCCGTCCTCTGGAGCCTGCGCACAACACCGAACAAGTCAACCGGCTTCACGCCTTTCTTCCTCGTCTATGGTGCCGAAGCCGTCATCGCAACAGACATAGAGTTCGACTCCCCTCGAGTCACCATGTACAACGAAGTGGAAGCAGAAGAAGCACGGCAAGACGGCGTCGATCTGCTGGAAGAGGGCCCATTAACTCAGCCGGTCCAGCATCTACCAAAGCAGAGCTCGCGCCGATACTACAACCGGAAGGTCAAGCCGAGATCTTTCAAGAAGGAGACCTTGTGCTCGCTGGTCTAGCGAACAGCCGCCAAAGACAAGCTCTCGACCTTGGGAAGGCCCCTTCATCATCGGCAAAGTATTGGGCAACAACTCCTACTACCCGATCGATGCTCGAAGCCTCGAAAGCACGCAAGAGGGACGACTCGGCAAAGAGAGACGGAGCGGCCATGGAATGCAAATCTCCTCCAAGATTTTACGCTTAGTGCAGTATGTACCACGCTACCTTTTGTATTAAAGTACGAAGACTCCGGGTCCCCCGAGAAGAGCTCAGGGACTGCCCTCTTTTATCTATATGATAAGAATTATGCCTATGAGTATGTCATTTTTTATTATGCCGCTTGTCACCGGGTTCGACTAGTCGACCCGGGGACTTGTCGCCTCGAGCTATGAAATGCTTCCTACGGCCGGACAAGTAATATGTGGCACTCAAACCGTCTCCTACCAGAAGCCGCAGCTCGCAGAGCGACTGATTGGCGGGCAGGAGCAAGGTAGAAAGGGCGCCCACACGAAAAATGGCTAAGGACTCAAAGCATTACATAGTTTAAGCCGGTTTCCAGCCTTTTATACAACCGATCGCTCAGCAGAATGGCTGGTTGCTTCCTATTTCGACTTGCTAAAACTCTAAACGGCGAGTACTCGCCTTTCCCAAGGTAGCCAGAACTTGACACAAGATCGGATCACAGAGCGATCGCTATCGACAAGGCGGCAACCAAGGGAAGGCAACAAAGGAAAAAGCCAAAGAGCGATAAGCAAGAAGAGTCGGAACTCGGGAAATATTTACATAATAAAGGCCCTTGGCCAATCTTCAACAAAGTTTTGATACACACCGCGGGTGGAATTGTGCAAAATTAACAAGTTCATTCGAGACTAATAAGACAGGCGAAACAAAAGATAAAGCGGCAGTCTAGGAGGCGGCAGAAGGGTTCGGAGGATCGGAGGAGTCGGCGGTGCCAATCGCCAAAGCGGTCGGCTGGTCGGTCTCTGCTTGATCGCCTCTGGCGATGCTGGCCTTGGCTCGGGCGGCTCGTTCTTTGGAGGCGCAATGAGCCGAGGCTGGCCGTCCGCTCGACCTCGGCGCCTCTTCGCCTCCCTCCTCCGATTCGCCTTCCTCCTCGCCCCTGGAGTCGATCACCTCCGCTGAGTCCTCGTCGTCGGCCGGGTTCAGCCCGAACCATTCTGGCGGCGCCTCGTCGCCGTTTTCAGTCCGCTCCGGGATGAAGATGCTGGTGTCGGTGTACTTGGCGATCGACGCCGTGCGCTTGACAAGATCGTCCTCCACGGCCGCGAACTCTGCCTGAGCCTCCTGCCGGAATGTGGCCAACTGAGCTAACTTCAGCCCAGGGTACCACGCCTTGACGAACTCCAAGGCCCGACGTGTTCTGACCAGCCGAAGAGCCCTTCCAAGCCTCAAGACGGCCGCCGCTACCTCGGCCGGTCGGTCCGACGGGGAGTGCGCGGTGCTGGCATGTCCGGCCACAGGGCGGCGACTGCCTGGGCGCCGACACGCTGAAGTCGGCGCAGCATCCGGTGAGCCGGCCGTAGATGAGCCTCAATTCTCAAGATCTGCACGTAAAGGGATTGGGGGGCGTCGGCGGCGATCTTCGCACCATCCGCTCTCCGCCCTTCATAGTCAGCTTCGATGGCCCGGTTGGCGATGTCCGAATGGCCAGGAAAGAAGTCTGCCAAAGTAGAAGCAAAGAGCAAAGTTAAAGACTAGAAGTCGATGTTAACCAACAGCCGGCAGTGTAGAGAAGAAAATGAGGAAGACTCACCATCGACTATGTCTTCGATCTCGTGGAAGCCGGAGGTCAGCATCGCCTCCCTGTCGGACCAGGACGAGCGCTCGCTCGCGAACTCAGCAAGGAGACCGGACTCCTTGTCCTTTTCCTCCTTATGAGCCTTCTCGAAGAGCTCCTTCATTCCACCGATTCTTGCTGCCAGCCGTTCAAGGCTCTCCACCAATTGGCTACACTCTTCCTCCTTGACCCGGAGCGCGGCGTTGGCCTCATCCAGCTGCTCCTGTAAGGCGGCGTTGGCTTCTGCGAAAGAAAGAAGAAAGCAAGGCGTTAGTCGCCAACAAAGAAACATAGTCGCCGGGGAGATCCGGCCCGACTGCTCAGCAGTCGGCCCGAATCTCGGGGACTACAGCCCGCGGGTGCGCTAGCGCGCCCCCGCGGAAAGAAGAAGAGGACGTACTCCGGCTGTCCGACAAGTCGGCGGTCCACTGAGCCAGCTCCTGGGCATTGGAGTGGAAGGTGATCTCGCGGATATTATGGTAATCCTGCGACATGAAATTCAGACGAGTGTCAGCGCTTGGAACTCGCCGATTAGAGTTCCGGGCCGCCTGCTCAGCAGCCGGCCCGAAACTCGGGGACTACACCCAGAGGGTGCGCTGGCGCGCCCCCACCGAAAAGCACAAGAAACAAAAAATGAAGAGGAGAACGTAACTGAACGGCTTCTCACGCAGCCAGGTGCGCCTTGTTGCAGTTCTTCAGGGCCTCGCTCTCGGCTCGGATCTTGGCCTGGACGTCCAAGAGCGCCCGATTCACCGGGCCAGTCCCGCTTCCTTGCACCCACCCGGCGGGCGCGACATGTCGCGACCGGTTTTCCGGGTATTAAATTCCAGAAAATGGCCGTTGTGCTCACCAGCCCCAGGATAACTGTTAGCTGATGAGGCACCAACTTGATACAGAATTTCCAAGCAAAGGTACAAAATATGTAGTACAAGACCATTCTGGTCTGTGAGTACAACAAATGGTTTCTAGTGGTTGATGGCGGAAGCGGTTTGTGGATCATCATCGTCTATGGGACTCCATTTCCCACAGGAACAGCTGACTAGGTTAACTCCTATCTTCGCGAGACTGCTATCACCGTTGCTTAGGTTCCAGGGCTGTCAACACGGTCGCTCCTCTCTGCGCAAGAAATCTGGCCAAGACAATAGCTGTGGACAAGCACAGTGAGTACTTTGAATGTACTCGCAAACATTATGAACACAGGAATAATATAACAATGATGTGCTGAAAATATTTTATGCTCATGACGTCAGTCACAAAAGATAATAAAAATCCTGATGTACGTAAGCATGTTATTTACGAATATGCCACAACATAGTAGTATTAAAATTATGAAATAAATAACAAGCATGCCACAGTCGGGCGTCTTAGCGACACCACATAAAGGGCTTTAAAAGAAATGCCACAGTCGGGCATCTTAGCGACACCACATAAAGGGCTTATAAAAGAAATGCCATAGTCGGGCGTCTCAGCGACACCACATAAAGGGCTTTAAAAGAAGTGCCACAGTCGGGCGTCTTAGCGACACCACATAAAGGGCTTATAAAAGAAATGCCACGATCCAGGCGTCTCAGCGACACCACATAAAGGGCTTTAAAAGAAATGCCACAGTCGGGCGTCTTAGCGACACCACATAAAGGGCTTATAAAAGAAATGCCACAGTCGGGCGTCTCAGCGACACCACATAAAGGGATTTAAAGGAATCACAGTGAATGTCCAGGAGGTAGAACCGTCCCAGGGATATTCGATAATACCAATAATATCACGGGTTAGCCCACAACAAAAATAATAATCATCATTATCACATGTCACAAGTCGTAATACCATTTCTGATTTAGCAGTTTCACCTCAGAACGACACTAAGACCGACACTTGACCCATCCTGCATCGTAATCCTTAACCATGGACACGCCTATTCAAATAGGTCTTAATCTCTGCAGAGGGTGTACTCTTTACCCACGAGTAACAGATTCCCTTAGTCCATCGGGACTAATTCCGTCTACGGTCTTTAAAATGAGAACGCACCTGACTTGCACACACCAGCTTAACTCACCGGTGTCTGGAATCACCCACGACACCCGTTAAGCAAAACTCTAAGTGGGGAGGCTACAACCTCGCTTAGCATGGGATCACAAAATTTATACCGCGCGCAAAACTGGGAAGCTACCCCCTCGGCTACAACCAAAACACCCATGCCCCCTGACCGGATGACTGGCTTTAATCCATGGCCATGGTACCCTCATCCTGGCCCCTCTGTACGGTGTGTGCTAGAAATGGGTTGACAAATTACTGAACCGTACTCTACTTGTTGTAGAGACTAGTGGTAGTACGAAACAAGTATGGGGGTTACTGGAACAAGACTCGATCTAGGGTCGACTCAGGAGGTTTATAATGTTCCCTGCATGACGTGCATAACAAAAATATACCAACCAACAGAATCACCGTTCATTACACCTTACTATGCCATACGGACATAACCGTCCCGACGGAGACCGGCGACAAACTCATGCCTACCCAAGGCAGAGGTTTTCCCGGATTCCTTTCGGTACGCATGCAAGGCACATGAGGATGATTATCATCACAAATGTGTTCGTTTCCAACAGCATGGAAATCACCAATATGCATTCATGCAAATGATCAGGTCACATGAAATAACAAGTTCTCCGAAATGAGTTAGTGTTATAGACGTGTCAACGAACGCACAAAAGTATTATGCCGGGGTTCAGAATGATTGCCTTTAATGTGTGGTAAGGCAGGGTGCACTCCAAAACTTTTGAAAGTTTTCTTCTCTCTCTTCAAAGTCCTATTTTAAATAAATTTGAATTAACACACAAGTTCAAAACAGCACAAAAAGTTGTTTTGAAAAATTATCAAATAAATCTTAAAATAAACTAGATTAAATTTGAGAGAGGTGGGAAAAAGTATCATTTCATTTGGAGTTGTATTTAAAAAGTTAAGCTCGGTCAAAGTTTTAGTCAAAAACTATTTTTAAAAATAAACAGAAAAAGAAAAACGTTTCGAATATAAGCATACGTCGAGGACGTACTTTGAGAATGCGCCTTCACTTACTACACGTGGAGGCGGGGCTGGGTCACTGACAGTGGGCCTGCCTGGCCCACTGGTCAGGTTTGACCAGTCGCCCTCCCTCCCCTTCCTCTGCCCGAGCAGGGGTGCGGGACTCCGGCGGTGGTCGCCGGTGAACGGCGGGTCCTTGCGGGGAGCTGAGAGCGGGGACGGATCCGCTGATCAAGAGCGGTCCTTCCGGTGGTCGTTGGGTCGGCGGGGACGGAGTGAGTCGTCGACGGTGAGCTCCGCAGCGGCCGGTGGCTTCGGGAGTGTTGGGGGGTTTGAACTCCGGTGGCAAACGATCGTGTTTGAGGTGCTGGACGGCTCCGCAAGGGTGAGAGGAGAAGGTTGGTGGTACCGTTGGTTGACCGAGGGGCTCGGCTCGCGACGAATCGGACTGAGACATGGCGGCGGCCGAACCGGCCGGAGTCGGGGAAGACAGTCTCCCTCTGACGATTGTGGGCTGAGGGGGTGCCAGGGGGTGGCCTGAGGTTGCCTGCCTGCTCGAATGACTTTGGGGCCTCTTTATATAGCGCGACGAGGTCGGTTTGTGGCGGCCGGATAAGAACGATGGCGGACCGCCTTCCTGTAGTGGCAGGGCGTTGTGGCGGCGACGCGTGCTAGGGGACGAGGCTGCGGATAAGCTGGAGATGCTCAAGGGGGCAGCTGGCGAGCGGTGGTGGCTTGGGCGGCACCGACCTAGCCGAGACGCGCTGCGGATGCCGGCGCGTGCCACCAAGAGCTCGACGGCGGTCTTTGTAGGCTGCCAGGCGGCGCTTATGCGTGGGAGAAGGGGAGCGCGTGGCGTGGCGCTACAGAGCGGGCAAGAACCGGGGGCGCGACGTGTCGGCTTGGGCGCGGCACGTGCAATACGCGTGCTCTACTCGCGCCCAGAGCACGCACGGAACGTGCTCGACGAAATTCCGGAGCAAGCTAGGGGTCTCGGGCGAGGTTGGCAAGCAACATAACTAGATTAGTGATAGAGGGAAGATCAAGGGACAAGGTGGTTTGGTCAGGAGACCAAGTTCACAATGTAGACTTGAAATCATGCCAAATCTGGCTATGCACTCAGGGTGTTTGTCAAAATGCCAAGGGCATCTAGGCAAAGCTTGGGGTGGCCAATTTCTCCAGATCAGTGTCACTTTGGATGGAAGAGAGGGTGGTGAGGTTAGTTTGTGAAAAGCACAAACTTGCTAGTGCAAGTTTTGCAGAACTCCAATTCTGGACAGGAGGTGAATGGCATTATTTCATGAACCAAAAACGATCCAATGGTTGCATGCTCCTGGACTTAGGGGTTTTGCAGCATTGACTACAAGCAGGAGGAAGCACAAGGTCACTAGAGCAAGAATGAGTAGGGTTGCAGTAGAAAACACAAGTCTGGTCCAGAATGAAAAAGAGGTTGATTTACTCAAAATTTTCAAAGAACATCCCTGGATTTTTGCATAAATTTGAATCACATGCTGCTACTAACATCCCATAATTTTGGTAGAAATTTTAAAGAAATATTTGAATAGGTTGTAGTGTAAAAATGCTCTCTGGACCAGATTTGAAAATATGGTGCAGAGCTCAAAATATTTAATGGGTAGAAAATATTTTTGCACAAAAGTGGTTCAAAAACTCCATATGAAATCTCCAAATTATGGTGGGATTTTTGAATGAATTTATAAAAGGGTTGTAGTACAAATGGGACCAATAAACTATGGGGAAACCATTTTTCAAGAAAAGAAAGATCAAGAAGAATATTATATAATTAATTCTTCTGATAACAGAAAAGATTTTCTTGAGAGGGTAAACAAGTCCAATATCATAAGTAAAAGAATTTTCATCTTAGGGAACAACTCCAAGATAACCAAGAAAAGAATGGTTTTGAAATCAAGAAAAACCTAGAAAAGGAAAGTTAAATTTCCTGGCAAAATTTTTAACAAAACCAGGTTAAAATAATTTGGGTGTCACACGACACTCGTCGCCTCGGTATCCGGAACCGAGGAACTCATGGCGCCGGTCTCCAACGGCCATGGCGCAGAAGCCGCCTTTGCGAGACGGCGACGCGTTGGTGCGCCGACCTCTAGATCTAGTCCCGCCGCCACCTCTCCAGTCGGAGGCATCGGCGAGTCTGCTGGCTTCCTGCCCGGAGGTCTCCTAGATGGCGGCGGTGGCGGCACGAGCATGTCTGGCATGGAGGCATCACCGCCACCCAGTTCCCTGATCGGGTGCTCACCGCCGGCCTCCCCGGCCTGCGCCAAGAACTCCGGGGCCAGCGGGGCAGAATTCAAAGGAGTAACGAAGATCGCCGACTGACTGCGCGCGGCTTCTTCGACCCGTTTCTTCGCCGTGTCGGCGGCTGTGGCCTCCACCAATTTCTCCATGGCGGCGGCCTCCGATTTTTTGGCCTCTGCCTTCTTCAGGCGGGCGGCCTCCTGCTCTTTGCGCACCTCCCGCGCGTTCTGCTCCCTCGCCTCCCGAAGATCGGTGGCCGGGTCAATCCGCCGGGCTGTGGCAGAAGTATCCGCCGACCCCATGACGGAGGTGGTGAAGGAAATATGCCCTAGAGGCAATAATAAAGTTATTATTTATTTCCTTATTTCATGATAAATGTTTATTATTCATGCTAGAATTGTATTAACCGGAAACATGATACATGTGTGAATACATAGACAAACATATAGTCACTAGTATGCCTCTACTTGACTAGCTCATTAATCAAAGATGGTTATGTTTCCTAACCATAGACATGTGTTGTCATTTGATTAACGGGATCACATCATTAGGAGAATGATGTGATTGACATGACCCATTCCGTTAGCCTAGCACTTGATCGTTTAGTATATTGCTATTGCTTTCTTCATGACTTATACATGTTCCTGTAACTATGAGATTATGCAACTCCGTTTACGGAGGAACACTTTGTGCTACCAAACGTCATAACGTAATCGGGTGATTATAAAGGAGTACTACAGGTGTCTCCAAAGGTACATGTTGGGTTGGCGTATTTCGAGATTAGGTTTTGTCACTCCGATTGTGGGAGAGGTATCTCTGAGCCCTCTCGGTAATGCACATCACTATAAGCCTTGCAAGCAATGTAGCTAATGAGTTAGTTACGGAATGATGCATTACGTAACGAGTAAAGAGACTTGCGATAACGAGATTGAACTAGGTATTGGATACCGACGATCGAATCTCGGGCAAGTAACATACCGATGACAAAGGGAACAACGTATGTTGTTATGCGGTTTGACCGATAAAGATCATCGTAGAATATGTAGGAGCCAATATGGGCATCCAGGTTCCGCTATTGGTTATTGACCGAGAATAGTTCTAGGTCATGTCTACATAGTTCTCGAACCCGTAGGGTCCGCATGCTTAACGTTACGATGACAGTTTTATTATGAGTTTATGAGTTTTGATGTACCGAAGGAGTTCGGAGTCTCGGATGAGATCGGGGACATGACGAGGAGTCTCGAAATGGTCGACACATAAAGATCGCTATATTGATGACTATATTCGAGTTCGGAAAGGTTCCGAGTGATTCGGGTATTTTTGGGAGTACCGGAGAGTTACGGAATTCGTATTGGGCCTCTTTGGGCCATACGGGAAAGGAGAGAAAGGGCCAAAAGAGTGGCCGCACCCTCCCTTGGACTAGTCCGAATTGGACTAGGGAAGGGGCGCACCTTCCTTCCTTCTCCTTCTCTCTTCCCTTTCCTTATCTCCTACTCCTACTACATGGAAGGGTTCCTAGTTGGACTAGAAAGGGGAATCCTACTCCGGTGGGAGTAGGATTCCCCTAGGGCGCGCCATAGAGAGGGCAGCCCTCCTCTCCTCCACTCCTTTATATACGGGGCAGGGGCACCCCATGAACACACAAGTTGATCTACGGATCGTTCCTTAGCCGTGTGGTGCCCCTTCCACCATATTCCACCTCGGTCATATCGTCATGAGTTTAGACGAAGCCTGCTACCGGTAGAACATCATCATCGTCACCATGCCGTCGTCTTGTGGAACTCATCCCGACACTTTGCTGGATCGAGTCCGGGATCGCCATCGAGCTGAACGTGTGCTGAACTCGGAGGTGCCGTGACGTTCGGTACTTGGATCGGTCGGATCGTGAAGACGCACGACTACATCAACCGCGTTGTCATAACGCCTTCGCCACGGTCTCGAGGGTGCGTGGACAATACTCTCCCCTCTCGTTGCTATGCATCACCATGATCCTTGCGTGCGTAGGAAATTTTTGAAATTACTACGTTCCCCAACAAGTGGCATCCGAGCCTGGTTTTATGCGTTGATGTTATATGCACGAGTAGAACACAAGTGAGTTGTGGGCGATACAAGTCATACTGCTTACCATCATGTCATACTTTGGTTCAGCGGTATTGTGAGATGAAGCGGCCCGGACCGACATTACGCGTACGCTTACGCGAGACTGGTTCACCACTGCGAGCACACGTTGCTTAAAGGTGACTGGCGGGTGTCTGTCTCTCTCACTTTAGTTGAACCGAGTGTGGCTACGCCCGGTCCTTGCAAAGGTTAAAACAGCACCAACTTGACAAACTATCGTTGTGGTTTTGATGCGTAGGTAAGAACGGTTCTTGCTCAGCCCGTAGCAGCCACGTAAAATTTGCAACAACAAAGTAGAGGACGTCTAACTTGTTTTTGCAGGGCAAGTTGTGATGTGATATGGTCAAGACGTGATGAGATATAAGTTGTTGTATGAGATGATCATGTTTTGTTGAAGTTAACGGCAACTGGCAGAAGCCTTATGGTTGTCTCTTTATTGCATAGGATGCAAGCGCCAAATAATTGCTTTACTTTATCGCTATGTGATAGCAATAGTTGGCGAGACGACCATGTGACGACACATTGATATAGATCAAGATGATGGAGATCATGGTGTCATGCCGGTGACGATGGAAATCATGACGATGCTTTGGAGATGGAGATCAAAGGCACAAGATGATGATGGCCATATCATGTCACATATTTTGATTGCATGTGATGTTTATCATTTATACATCTTATCTTGCTTTGATTGGCCGGTAGCATTTTAAGATGATCTCTCACTAAAAATTATCAAGAAGTGTTCTCCCGAGTATGCACCGCTGCGAAAGTTCTTCGTCTTTGAGACACCACGTGATGATCGGGTGTGATAGGCTCTACGTTCAAATACAATGGGTGCAAAACAGTTGCACACGCGGAATACTCGAGTTAAACTTGACGAGCCTAGCATATAACAGATATGGCCTCGGAACACGGAGACCGAAAGGTCGAAAGCGTGAATCATATAGTAGATATGATCAACATAGTAATGTTCACCATTGAAACTACTCCATCTCACGTGATGATCGGACATGGTTTAGTTGATATGGCTCACGTGATCACTTAGAAGATTAGAGGGATGTCTATCTAAGTGGGAGTTCTTAAGTAATATGATTAATTGAACTTAAATTTATCATGAATTTAGTCCTGGTAGTATTAGCATATCTATGTTGTAGATCAATAGCTCGCGTTTAGCTCCCCTGTTTTATTTTGATATGTTCCTAGAGAAAACTAAGTTGAAAAATGTTAGTAGCAATGATGCGGATTGGATCCGTGATATGAGGTTTGTCCTCATTGCTGCCTGAAAAAATATGTCCTTGATGCACCGCTAGGTGACAGACCTATTGCGAGAGCGGATGCAGGCGTTATGAGCGTTTGGCTAGCTCAATATGATGACTACTTGATAGTTTAGTGCACCATGCTTAACGGCTTAGAATCGGGACTTCAAAGACGTTTTGAACGTCACGGACCATATGAGATGTTCCAGAGTTGAAGTTAATATTTCAAGCAAATACCGAGTTGAGAGATATGAAGTCTCCAACAAGTTCTATAGCTAAAAGATGGAGGAGAATCGCTCAACTAGTGAGCATGTGCTCAGATTGTGCAGGTACTTCAAACGCTTGAATCAAGTGGGAGTTAATCTTCCAGATAAGATAGTGATTGATGAATTCTCTAGTCACCATCACTAAGTTACTAGAACTTCGTGATGAACTACAAGATGCAAGGGATGACGAAAACGATTCCCGAGCTCTTCGTGATGTTGAAATCGACGAAGGTAGAAATCAAGAAAGAGCATCAAGTGTTGATGATTGACAAGACCACTGGTTTCAAGAGAAGGGCAAAGGGAAAGAAAGGGAACTTCAAGTAGAAAGACAAGTAAGTTGTCACTCCTGCGAAGAAGCCCAAAGATGGACCAAAGCTCACAACCGAGTGCTTACACCGCAAAGGAAATGGTCACCGAAGCGGAAATGCCCTGAATATTTGGTGGATAAGAAGGATGGCAAATTGAACAAGGGTATATTTGATATACAGGTTATTGATGTGTGCCTTACTAGTGTTTATAGTAGTCCCTGAGTATTTGATACTTGTTCGGTTGCTAAGATTAGTAACTTTCGAAAGCAGGAGTTCTGAGAATAAACAGAGACTAGTTGAAGGGGAAGTGACGATGAGTGTTGGAAGTAGTTCCAAAATTGATATGATCATCATCGCACACTCCCTATACTCTCGGGATTAGTGTTGAACCTAAATAAATGTTATTTGGCGTTATGCGTTGAGCATGAATATGATTTGATCATGTTTATTGCAATAAGGTTATTCATGTAAGTTAGAGAATAATTATTGTTCTATTTACATGAATAAAACCTTCTATGGTCATACACCCAATGAAAATGGTTTGTTGGATCTCGATCGTTTGATACACATATTCATAATATTGAAACCAAAAGATGTAAAGTTAATGATGATAGTGCAACTTATTTGTGGCATTGCCGTTTAGGTCATATTGGTGTAAAGCGCATGAAGAAACTCCATAAAGATGGATCTTGAATCACTTGGTTATGAATCATTTGATGCTTGCGAACCGTGCCTTTTGGGCAAGATGACTAAAACTCCGTTCTCCGGAACAATGGAACGAGCTCTTGACTTGTTGGAAATAATACATACCGATGTATGCGATCCAATGAGTGTTGATGCTCGTGACAAGTATCATTATTTCTGACCTTCACAGATGATTTGAGCAGATATGCGTATATCTACTTGATGAAACATAAGTCTGAAATAGTTGAAAAGTTCAAAGAATTTCAGAGTGAAGTGGAAAATCATCGTAACAAGAAAATAAAGTTTCTACGATCTGATCGTGGAGATGAATGTTTGAGTTATGAGTTTGGTCTTCATTTGAAACAATGTGAAATAGTTTCGCAACTCACGCCATATGGAACACCACAGCATAATGGTGTGTCCGAAAGTTGTGACGCACTTTATTGGATATGGTGCGATCTATGATGTCTCTTATCGATTTACCACTATCATTTTGGGGTTATGTATTAGAGACAGCTGCATTCACGTTGAATAGGGCACCATCTAAATCCGTTGAGACGACACCGTATGAACTATGGTTTAACAATAAACCTAAGTCGTTTCTTAAAGTTTGGAGTTGTGATGCTTATGTGAAAAAGTTTTCACCGATAAGCTCGAACCCAAATCGAGAAGTGCGTCTTCATAGAATACCCAAAGGTAACTATTGGGTACACCTTCTATCACAGATCCGAAGGCAAGTTATTCGTTGCTAAGATGGATCCTTTCTAGAGAAGAAGTTTCTCTCGAAAGAAGTGAGTGGGAGGAAAGTAGAACTTGATGAGGTAATTGTACCTTCTCCCTTATTGGAAAGTAGTTCATCACGAAATCAGTTCTAGTGATTCCTACACCAATTAGTGAGGAAGTTAATGATGATGATCATGAAACTTCAGATCAAGTTGCTACCAAACCTCGTGGGTCTTCCAGAGTAAGATCCGCACCGAGTGGTACGGTAATCATGTTACGGAAGTCATGTTACTAGACCATGATGAACCTACGAACTATGAGGAAGCGATGATGAGCCCAGATTCCGTGAAATGGCTTGAGGCCATGAAATCTGAGATAGGATCCATGTATGAGAACAAAGTATGGACTTTGATTGACTTGCTCGATGATCAGCAAGCCATGTTAAATAAATGGATCTTCAAGAGGAAGACGGACACCGATAGTAGTGTTACTATCTACAAAGCTCGACTTGTCACAAAAAGGTTTTCGACAAGTTCAAGGTGTTGACTACAATGAGATTTTCTCAACTGTAGCGATGCTTAAGTCTGTCCGAATCATGTTAGCAATTGCCACATTTTATGAAACCTAGCAAATGGATGTCAAAACTGCATTCTTTAATGGATTTATTAAAGAAAAGTTGTATATGATGCAACCGTAAGGTTTTGTCAATCCTAAAGGAGCTAACAAAATGTGCAAGCTTCAAATGATCCATCTATGGACTGGTGCAAGCATCTCGGAGTTGGAATAAAACGCTTTGATAGTGTGATCAAAGCATATGGTTTTATACTGAGACTTTTGGAGAAGCTCAGTATTTACAAGAAAGTGAGTGGGAGCACTACAACATTTCGATAAGTATATGTGAATGACATATTGTTCATCGGAAATAATGTAGAATTATGCTGCAAAGCATAAAGGAGTATTTGAAAGGAGTTTTTCAAAGAAAGACCTCCGTAAAACTACTTACATATTGAGCATCAAGATCTATTGAGATAGATCAAGACGCTTGATAAGTTTTTCAATAAGTACATACCTTGTCAAGATTTTGAAGTAGTTCAAAATGGAACAGTCAAAGAAAAGTTCTTGCCTGTGTTGCAAACGTGTGAAATTGAGTAAGACTCAAATCCCGACCATGGCAAAAAATAAAAAAGAGAATGAAAGTCATTCCCTATGCCTTAGTCATAGGTTCTATAAAGTATGCTATGCTATGTACCAGACCTATTGTATACCTTGCTCTGAATTTGTCAAGGGAGTACAATAGTGATCTAGGAGTAGACACTGGACATTGGTCAAGAACATCCTTAGTGAGGACTAAGGAAATATTTCTCGATTATGGAGGTGATAAAAAGAGTCCGTCGTAAAGAGTTACATCGATGCAAGCTTTTTACATTGATACAGATGACTCTAAGTCTCAATCTGGATACATATTGAAAGTGGGAGCAATTAGCTAGAGTAGCTCCGTGCAGAGCATTGTAGACATAGAATATTTGCAAAATACATACGGCTTTGTATGTGACAGACCCGTTGACTAAGCTTCTCTCACGAGCAAAACATGATAATACCTTAGTACTCTTTGGGTGTTAATCACATAGCGATGTGAACTAGATTATTGACTCTAGTAAACCCTTTAGGTGTTGGTCACATGACGATGTGAACTATGGGTGTTAATCACATACAGATGTGAATATAAGTGTTGAATCACATGATGATGTGAACTAGATTATTGACTCTAGTGCAAGTGGGAGACTGAAGGAAATATGCCCTAGAGGCAATAATAAAGTTATTATTTATTTCTTTATTTCATGATAAATGTTTATTATTCTATGCTAGAATTGTATTAACCGGAAACATGATACATGTGTGAATACATAGACAAACATATAGTCACTAGTATGCCTCTACTTGACTAGCTCATTAATCAAAGTTGGTTATGTTTCCTAACCATAGACATGTGTTGTCATTTGATTAACGGGATCACATCATTAGGAGAATGATGTGATTCACATGACCCATTCCGTTAGCCTAGCACTTGATCGTTTAGTATATTGCTATTGCTTTCTTCATGACTTATAAATGTTCCTGTAACTATGAGATTATGCAACTCCCGTTTACCGGAGGAACACTTTGGGTGCTACCAAAGCGTCACAACGTGAATCGGGTGATTATAAAGGAGTACTACAGGTGTCTCCAAAGGTACATGTTGGGTTGCCGTATTTCGAGATTAGGTTTTGTCACTCCGATTGTCGGAGAGATATCTCTGGGCCCTCTCGGTAATGCACATCACTATAAGCCTTGCAAGCAATGTAGCTAATGAGTTAGTTATGGAATGATGCATTACGTAACGGGTAAAGAGACTTGCCGGTAACGAGATTGAACTAGGTATTGGATACCGACGATCGAATCTCGGGCAAGTAACATACCGATGACAAAGGGAACAACGTATGTTGTTATGTGGTTTGACCGATAAAGATCTTCATAGAATATGTAGGAGCCAATATGGGCATCCAGGTTCCGCTATTTGTTATTGACCGAGAATAGTTCTAGGTCATGTCTACATAATTTTCGAACCCGTAGGGTCCGCACGCTTAACGTTACGATGACAGTTTTATTATGAGTTTATGAGTTTTGATGTACCGAAGGAGTTCAGAGTCCCGGATGAGATCGGGGACATGACGAGGAGTCTCGAAATGGTCGAGACATAAAGATCGATATATTGGACGACTATATTCGGAGTTCGGAAAGATTCCGAGTGATTCGGGTATTTTTGGGAGTACCGGAGAGTTACGGGAATTCGTATTGGGCCTCTTTGGGCCATACGGGAAAGGAGAGAAAGGGCCAAAAGAGTGGCCGCACCTCCCTTGGACTAGTCCGAATTGGACTAGGGAGGCGCACCCTTCCTTCCTTTTCCTTCTCTCTTGCCTTTCCTTCTCTCCTACTCCTACTACATGTTAGGGTTCCTAGTTTGACTATGAAAAGGGGAATCCTACTCCCGGTGGGAGTAGGACTCCCCTAGGGCGCGCCATAGAGAGGGCCGGCCCTCCTCTACACCACTCCTTTATATAAGGGGGCAGGGGCACCCCATGAACACACAAGATTATCTACGGATCGTACCTTAGCCGTGTCTGGTGCCCCTTCCACCATATTCCACCTCGGTCATATCGTCATGAGTTTAGGCGAAGCCCTGCGCCGTAGAACATCATCATCGTCACCACGCCCGTCGTCTTGTGGAACTCATCCCGACACTTTCTTTGGATCGGTCCGGGGATGCGTCATCGAGCTGAGCGTGTGCTGAACTCGGAGGTGCCGTATGTTCGGTACTTGGATCGGTCGGATCGTGAAGACGTACGACTACATCAACCGCGTTGTCATAACGCTTCCGCTTATGGTCTACGAGGGTACGTGGACAATACTCTCCCCTCTCGTTACTATGCATCACCATGATCCTTGCGTGTGCGTAGGAATTTTTTTGAAATTACTACGTTCCCCAACAGGTGGCGGCTTCCTTCTCAAGAGAGATGGGAGCCCTGGGCCCAAGGAAAATAAAGAAGAAAACTCAGAACAGATCGATGAAGAGAAGATAAGGATGCAAGGGAGGAAAGCGCTTATGCGGAGACTAGTTGCGGCATCTTGACCTCCCTGCGGAAGCGGTTGACCTTCGCGGCCGCCTCTTCCCGCTTGGTCGCCGCGGCCGAGCCCTTGGGCTTCTTCGGCCGGCTGCCGAACAAGCTCGGCGCGGCCCTTCGCTTCTTCGCGCCGCCTTGGGCGTCCGGCGCGGCTGAGGAGCTCGCACCTGGCTGGCCGGCTCCTGGTTGGTGGCGCGGGGCGACCTCCCCCGCATCATCGTCGGGCCAGTCTTCGAGGCTGGCCCCGAGCCTCGCACCGTCCGCCCTGCCGCCTCCTCCCTCGGCGTCGTCTTCCAAGGCCGCTGCCCCCAAGTCGGAGTCGTCAACGTCGCTCTTCGACCTGTCAGGGATGAACTCGCAGGCCGGCCCCATGGTGCCGGCTGCTGGCTGGAGGAGTGGGCTCTGACCAAGGACCGGTCGATCAGATCTAGCAAGGCGGACTCGGCAAGAAGGAATCAGAGGAGCCGGAAAAAGTAACAACTCACCATGGGTGGAGGATGGGCGCGCGAATACGGCTCCTTACCAAACTGCCACTCTTCCGAGAGCTCGCAATTCACAAGGTAGTTCACCATGTAGGCCACCTCCTCGTGAGGCATCTCCTTGGTGCACATCCGGCTTGTATCCCGGTGGCCGCTCATCTGACAAATCATGTGAGGACGGCCTTGAAGCGGGAGCACTGGGCGCGCCACGAAGGCGGCCAGCAAGTCGGGCCCGGTCAGGCCCTCCGACTGCATCATCACTCGGAGTCGGGCGACGGCGGCGGCTCTGGCAGGCGTCCGCGTCCTGGCCCGGTACGACCAGTTGGGCTATCTCCCAGCCGGCGCGCCGGCCGCATAGGCCGGCAGGTTGACCCAGTCGCCCTCCGCGAAGACGCTCTTCACATAGAAGTACGACTGCTGCCACATCTTCACCGACTTTATCAGTGCAATGGGGGGAAACGGGTTGTCGGCCCCCATCCTCCGCACCGCGATAAATGCGCCGCACTGAGCCGGCACGTCGGTGACGTGGGTGCCGAGCTTGGTGTAGAAGAACTCCCCCCATAGCTCGAAGGTGGGGAGGACGCCGAGGAAGCCTTCGCACAGAGTGATGAAGGCGGACAACAACACCACCGTGTTCGGAGTGAGGTGGTGCGGCTGGAGTCCGTAGAACTCGAGGAAGGAGCGTAAGAAGCCGCTCGCCGGCAGACCGATGCCGCGCAGGCAGCGCGAGCGGAAGACGACCCGCTCGCCCTCCTCCGGCGCCGGCGAGATTTCGTTCTCTGGCGCGAGGCGGACCTTCACGAATTCCTCGTGAGGCAACCGACGCGTCTTGCGGAGGAAGTCGATGTGGTCTTCGTGAACCTCGGAGCCGTTCCACTCCCCGGAGCGCACCGCGGGGGGCGTGGCGGTGGAAGAGGAGCTCATCCGGAATGGGTCGCCGCGACGCTCGACGAAGCTTGGGGGGGCGGCGGCGAGAGGAAGAAGGAGGAAGAGGCAAGAAAGAAGAGGCAATGAGAAGGGGGGACGTGCGTGCCCTGCCGCTCCCCCTTCCCCGCCTACTTATAGACCCTCGGGCTGCGAAGCCGAGGGGGCGAGCGTGGGATTAACTGCGCCGTTACCCCACGCCCCCCACGATCCTCACCACGCGAGTTACTGCACGCAGTAACTCCGTGGGAATCTCAACCGCCCGCCTCGGCCGCAGCGGATCCGCTCGAAAGCCGAGGAGGGTAGTGGCGGGCCCGATCAGAAGACGTGTCCCATCGCATGTGTATGCGGGCAGACTGGCATGGCCGCACGCCACCATGTTACAGGCCCGGGACGGGCGGTGGCACGGAGGCTTCGCTGGTACGCCACTTGGCTCCCGCCAAGGCGTTCAAAAGATTGGTCAAGAAGGGTTGTTGCGAGGCCGACTCCAACCGGTCGGCTTTGAAGAAGACGGACGAAGCTCCACCTCGGACGATGGGAGAAGGAAACTGCTGAGGCTCCCCGACCAATCATCCGCGGCGCCTCACCAGCTTCGGGGACTATTGTCGGAGTAATGGGCCACGGGTAGGCTAACCAAAGTCCCAAGACCTTTCAAGACATCGGGGCTGACAGCGCCCCTCAAGAAGACAAGGCGAGGTGCCGCCTTCTGGAAGCCGACTGAAGGAGTGACAGGCTTACCATAGGCGGCCGACTCCTGAACTCAAGGCTGAGTCATGCCGACTCCCGCCTGGCGACTTCCAGAGAAGCCGGCTCCAGGGAGTTGGCCCGCGACACCTGCCAAGCCCGTGCCCTCGTCGGGAGGACGGGACAGGGAGTGGTTCCAGTACATCCCATCCCCTCCTCCAAATCTGGCAAGCATGGCCACAGTGCCCCATACCGGCAGAGATCTCCGCCCGGCGTGGCACTGTTGCCACCGCTTCCCTGACATCACCCCGTATGGGCGGAGTCCTGTTCCCACGACGGCCTGTCTGTACGGCCCAAGGACGACGGGCCCCGCGCGTCAGCGATTGTCCAGAAGACCGCAAAGAGCCCTACCAGTTGGACCCGAGGGAGGTCGGCCTCTAGGAGTCGGCCGGCCCCTCCCTCGGGGCCCACGCGCCATCAACCAGACAAGACAGGGAGTGGCTACAGTCATCGCCCGCCAGGCGGCGGCTCTGTAGCCATGACCCCCCGACCAAGCCTGCGTCATTAGAGATGCGGCTACACTAATTAGCCGCCGACAAGCCCGGGAGTGGTGGGTACGGCCTGTCAGCCCAAACCTCGCCAGTCAGCGGGACCCACCAGTCGGCGGGCCCCAGCAGCCGGCGGAGAAGCCGGCACGCGAGAGACTGACAGTCGGGCCCAGCCTGGCCGGATTACCAATGTACCCCTGGGGGGTAGGCCTATATAAACCCCTGTGGCACCCATGCAAAGGGTTCCAAACCTGAGATAGTTAGCCAGATCCTAGAGGAGAGGGAAGAGCCAGCCTTGCCTTCTCCTACCTCTAGCATACAGCTCGAGGAGCATTTGTGTATTCACTTGAGCCTTAGTGATCATGCGGAGACCCCGCAGAGCAGCAGTAGGGGTGTTATCTCCTAGGAGAGCCTCGAACACAGGTAAAAATGCCCGGCGTTCGTGTCTACGCCTCATCCCGCTTCCGGGCACCGGCGACGTTCTACTTGCTCCCACCATGATAAGCCATCCTTTGGCATATGTCGCACCCAACCCCCGACACTTGGCCTTCTTCATTGTTGGCGTTGTCATTCTCTTGTCGCGGTGGAGAAGGAGGTTGTTGACGTTCGTCTTGGTGCACTTCCTCATTTTCTTCATCCTGGTGTGTCCCACTTGTGGATGCTTCCATATCAATTCTTGGCTCACCTTGTCGTGAGGTAGAAGCTTCCACTTGGACGGGCGAGGTACTCTCCTTCACCTCCATTGACGAATCTTGCCAATAGACAAGTCTTGAATTGCTTCCGAGGGGTCTTTGTCTCCTACATCAATTGGCAGTTGCTCTACTTGCGAGCCGTTAGATTCATCAAACTTCACATCTACCGTTTCTTCAACCTTTCGGGTGAAATTGTTGTAGACACGGTATGTGTGAGAGTTTGAGCCATAACCAAGTAGGAAACCTTCATGAGACTTAGAAGCAAATTTAGAACGACGATTCTTATCAAGAATGTAGAACTTTGAGCCAAATACTCGAAAGTATCCAACTTGGGGTTTGTTACCGGTGAGAAGCTCGTATGCCGTCTTGCCGAGTAGCTTGTGAAGATACAAGCGATTTGTTGCATGACAAGCTGTCTCAACCGCTTCCGCCCAAAAGTGCTTTGGCGTCTTGTACTCATCAAGCATCGTTCTCGCCATTTCGATGAGCGTCAGGTTCTTCCTCTCAACAACTCCATTTTGTTGAGGTGTGTACGTAGCCGAGAACTCATGTTAAATCCCTTCTTCGTCTAGAAAGGTGTCCACATTTGCGTTCTTGAACTCGCTCCGTTGTCGCTGCGAACCTTCTTGATCTTCACTTCAAATTGGTTTTGGGCCTTCCTAGCGAAGTTTTTGAAGATCTTTTGAACCTGCGATTTATCATCGATAAAGAACACCCACGTAAATCTTGAAAAATCATCAACTATAACTAGACCAAAAGAATTTCCACCGAGACTTTTGTAGGCGTTGGGACCAAAGAGATCCATGTGAAGTAGCTCGAGTGGCCTCCTTGTGGTCATGATGTTCTTCACGGATGCCTCCCTCCAACCTGTTTACACTTTGACAAGCGGCTGCAAAGTCTATCCTTATCAAATATGACATCATTAACGCCAAGGATATGATTTCCTTTAATAAGCTTGTCAAGGTTTCGCATACCAACATGACCTAGTCTTCTATGCTACAACCAGCCTTTAGAAGATTTAGCAATAAAGCAAGTTCTAGGTTGAGCCTTTTAGTGAAATCAACAATGTATAGATCACATCTACGCATTAATCGGTAAAGATCATTTTATGATTATCTCTCTGAAACACTTGGCAATCTACTTGATAAATAGGACATTGAAACCGAAATCAGCAAGTCTTGATACTGAAAGTAAGTTGTAGCCAAGAGATTCAACGAGCATGACATTTTGTATGGAGCTATCATGTGAGATGGCCACCTTACCAAGGCCACCTTACCCTTTGAATTATCACCAAAAGTGACATATTTTCGAGGGCCGTCGTTTTCAGCAAGCTCACGGAACATGTCTTTATCTCCGGTCATGTGATCGGTACATCCACTATCAAGAACCCATTCCTTTCCTCCTGCCATATATCCGCGAAGATTTGCCATAAGACCAAAGTGTCTCATTGCATCGTCAAGATCATATTCACTATCATCATCCTCATCATAGTATCCATGTTCAACATCGTCAAGTGGTGGATCAAATCCTAGAGAGGGTAATTCATTAGACAAATGATCATTTCTATGATTGTCTTTATGGATTCTAATAGCTTCGGAAATAATATTGCTAATGATTCCAACATCTCCTATGGCACACATGAGATTTGTAAGCTCAAATAAACAATCACCGAAGCTAGGATCACTAGAATTCATCTTACTCAAGGCAATAGACTTATGGAGAATTTCATCTAAATTTTTCAAGGAATAATCTGGAAATCGCTCTCAAGAAATTTCCATATAGTATAGGCACAATCAAGAGTAGGCAACCTAGCAATCAAATTTTTGGGCAATCCTCTTATGATAAGATTGATGGTTCTAAGATTGCGAATCATGTCAAGATCCTCTTCGTGTGGGATGCAAGGGATCAATATGAGGTGCACAAGGGCTAGCAATGTACTTGTTCAAATGATATTCATTGAAAATCACAAGCATCTCATTTTTCAACTCATGAAAATATTCTCCATCAAGAATAGGCACTCTATGTCTAAGACTCCCTAAAGTAGACACGTCCATCTTCCTCCAAAGGTGTTTAAACCAAGGCAATGGAGACCAAAGCTCTGATACCAATTGAAAGGATCGAGAAGAGGTGTCTAGAGGGGGGGGGTGATTAGACACTAAGTATAGAAAAGGGCAGTTTTTAACTCTTTAAGTTCAAGTGGAGTTTTGGCACAAGTTTATCAATCACAATACATAATTCAAGCAAGCATGCAAAGAGTATATGAGCAGCGGAAAGTAAAGCATGCAACTTGCGAGAATGTAAGGGGATGGGATTGGAGAATTCAAACGCAATTGGAGACACGGATGTTTTTGTCGTGGTTCCGATAGGTGGTGCTATTGTACATCCACGTTGATGGAGACATCAACCCACGAAGGGTAACGGTTGCGCGGGTCCATGGAGGGCTCCACCCACGAACGGTCCACGAAGAAGCAACCTTGTCTATCCCACCATGGTCGTCGCCCATGAAGGACTTGCCTCACTAGCGGTAGATCTTCATGAAGTAGGCGATCTCCTTGCCCTTACAAACTCCTTGGTTCAACTCCACAATCTTGTTGGAGGCTCCCAAGTGACACCTAGCCAATCTAGCTAGGAGACACCACTCTCCAAGAAGTAACAAATGGTGTGTTGATGATGAACTCCTTGCTCTTGTGCTTCAAATGATAGTCTCCCCAACACTCAGCTCTCTCTCACAGGATTTGGATTTGGTGGAAAGAAGATTTGAGTGGAAAACAACTTGGGGAAGGCTAGAGATCAAGATTCATATGGTAGGAATGGAATATCTTGGCCTCAACACAAGGGTAGGTAGTTCTCTCTCAGAAAATGTGTATTGGAAGTGTAGGTTCGTTCTGATGGCTCTCTCCATGAATGAAGAGTGGGTGTAGGGGTATATATAGCCTCCACACAAAAACCAACCGTTACACACAATTTACCAATCTCGGTGAGACCGAATTGAAAAACTCGGTCGGACCGATTCAGCAAATCTAGTGACCGTTAGGATTTTTGGTGGGACCGACATGCAACTCGATAGGACCGATATGGTTAGGGTTAGGACATAACGTAATCTCGGTGAGACCGATTACACAAACTCGGTTGGACCGATTTTGGTAATAAGCTAACCAGAGAGTTGGCCAGGCAAACTCGGTGAGACCGATTACACAAACTCGGTGAGACAGATTTTGGTAATAAGCTAACCAGAAAGTTTGCATTGTAATCTCAGTAGTACTGATTACTTAAACTCGGTGAGACCGATTTTGGTAATGGACATACACAGAGAGATTACAATCCCATCTCGGTGAGACTGAGATCCCTATCGGTTAGACCCATTTGCCTAGGGTTTGTGGCAGTGGCTAAGACATCTAAACTCGGTGGCGCCGGATAGAAAGAATCGGTGGGGCCGAGTTAGACTTTGGGTTTAGGGCATATGTGGATGTGGGAAAGTAGTTGAGGGCTTTGGAGCATATCACTAAGCACTTTGAGAAAGCAAGCCATTAAGCAGCACCTCATCCCCTCTTGATAGTATTGGCTTTTCCTATAGACTAAATGTGATCTTGGATCACTAAAATAGAAAATGTAGAGTCTTGAAGCTTGAAGCTTGAGCCAATCCTTTGTCCTTAGCATCTTGAAGGGGTTGCACATCCTCTAGTCCATGCCACTCCATTGTTGAACTTGTCTGAAACATACTAGATAAAAGTGTTAGTCCAACAAGAGATATGTCGACATTAATTACCAAAACCTCCCAGGGAGCACTTGTGCTTTCAGTAACATGCACTAATACAACTATCATGTGAAAATTTGGAAAATTTGAGGGGTCATTTGACCTTTTAAAGACATTTAAGTGATTTTCTAGCAATTTAATGACTGTAATTCAATTTTGAACTACATCTACATGCAATGGCTAACCATAACGGTTTGAAAAATCTTATTTGTGTACTTGTGTGCGAGTTAATTCCATGTGCAATAAATTAGAAGGAATTTTCAAACATATTTGTCTCACGACATGGACACATGCATATTTATGCATGGAGTGACATGGCATTTTAATTCCAAAAAATAAAAAAAAATCATAAACACATGAAACCTTGTTCGATGTAATGTCATGCCACTAAGATGATGTGGTAAAAAAGTTGGCATTTTGATGAAAGTTTGGACACACACCCCTCATAAACCGGAGCAATTCACTAGAAGGCTCGTGGTTCCGGGAGGGAACAATGCATGTTTGATGATGAATGGGAGATAGCTTCCTCTTATAGCCTTTAAATTTTTGCTACGTTTGCACTACAACAATTGTAATGTGGAAATTTTGAAAATTCTAGGGGTCATTTGACCTTTTAAAGACATTCAAGTGATTTTCTAGCCATTTAATGACTGTAATTCATATTTGAACTACATCTACATGCAACGCCTAACCATAACGGTTTGAAAAATCATATTTGTGTACTTGTGTGCGAGTTAATTCCATGTGCAGTAAATCAGAAGGAATTTTCAAACATATTTGTCTCACGACATGGACACATGCATATGTATGCATGGAGTGACATGGCATTTTAATTCCAAAAAATTGAAAAAATATCAGAAACACATGAAACCTTGCTTGATGTAATGTCATGCCACCAAGATGATGTGGTAAAAAAATTGGCATGTTTGACGAAAGTTTGGATGCACACCCCTCACAAACCGGAGCAACTCACTAGAAGGCTCATGGTTCCGAGAGGGAACTATGCATGTTTGATGAAGAACGCGAGATAGCTTCCTCTTACAGCCTTCGATTTTTTTCTATGTTTAACGTGCACTACTACAACTATAATGTGAAAATTTGGAAAATTATATGGGTCATTTGACCTTTTACAGACATTTAAGTGATTTTATAGCCATTTAATGACCGTAATTAAAATTTGAACTACATCTACATGCAACGGCTAACCATAACAGTTTGAAAAATCATATTCGGGTACTTGTGTGCGAGCTAATTCCATGTGCAGTTAAATAGAAGAAATTTTCAAGCATATTGGTCTCACGGCATGGGCACATGCATGGAGTGCCATGGCATTTTAATTCCAAAAAATTGAAAAATGATCAGAAAAACATGAAACCTTGCTTGATGTAATGTAATGCCACCAAGATGATGTGGTAAAAAATTTGGCCTGTTTGACGAAAGTTTGGACACCCCCCCCCCCCTCACAAACCGGAGCAACTCATTAGAAGGTTCGTGGTTTCGAGAGGGAACAGTGCATGTTTGATGACGAACAGGAGATAGCTTCCTCTTACGGCCTTCAATTTTTTTCTATGTTTAACGTGCACTAATACAACTATCATGTGAAAATTTGGAAAATTTCAGGGGTCATTTAAACTTTTAAAGACATTTAAGTGATTTTCTAGCCATTTAATGACCGTAATTCAAATTTGAACTACATCTACATGCAACGGCTAACCATAAAGGTTTGAAAAATTATATTTTTTGTGTACTTGTGTGCGAGTTAAAAAATCACCAGCCGATGTAAATATATGGTGTTCAAAAGAGAAAATGTAAAGATCTGGGAAGACAACCGGCCCCCACACGATTGGCACTCTATCTCGCGGCTCGAGGTTTGGTAGGTGAGTGGCGGGGATCATTAATCAAACACGGTTCTGTATTAGAAACCGTCAGCTATTATGTTCACACACGGATTTTGCTACGGGAATCGTGTGTAATTCAAACTACAGTACTCGTAAATTCTGGTGACCAGCGTGTGTGTTGTTCCTGTCGATGTAGATTCCGGCCGCCAATAAATACTACCTTGCTCATGTTGTCCCGCCTGCATTCTCATCTACATCCTCCCCTCGCTCGCCCTCTCTCTCTCTCTCTCTCTCTCTCTCTCTCTCTCAAATCTCTGCCATGGTGCTGCCGGTCTGCCCATGCACCAACGAGGAGTCGCCGCCCCGCGAGGACTCTCACTCGAATAGCTGCGACGAGGACCCCTACGCGCTGCCGGACGAGGTTGCACCGGACCCCCCAACTTTGGATTGGTTTTGGGGCCAGTACAATCTTTGTCTGTGGAAGTCGCTGCCGCCGGCTGAGAAAGCCAGGCAAGTGGCGTTCAAGAAGGAGATGGCGGAGGAGGAAGCCGGGTACCAGGCGACCTATGAAGCCCATGATGCCGCCTGGAAAAAGGAGGCGGCGGAGCTTTGGGGGCGGGTGCGTCGTCGTGCGGAGGAGGTGTATGAAGACGGGTACTTCAGGAGGAAGGTCAAAGGCGCTGGGCGCCTCGTCGTTGCATGGAGGTGGGCCGATAAGCTCCAGCATGCCACCGACGAGGAGCCACGGTGGGCGCCCAACGAAATGGCAATATCGTTCGCGCTCGTCCGCCAGCAAGAGGTAGAACACTACGTCAAGCGTTGCGAGGCGGAGAAGGCGGAGTACTGTCTCCGCATTGGGAAGACGCCGCGCACCAGGGAGCTGCTGGCGAGGGGCTGCTGGAATACTGGCCCCGGGAGGGATTATTAGTTTTAGTATTGTTCATTTTCAATTTTATGCATTGTACCTAGTAGTTAAGTATCATCACGTATATGTGATGATATTATATATATATATATATATATATATATATTCTGTGATGAACTAATGAACAATTAATATATATATATATATATTATGAATTCCATTTTCTATCTGTTTTTGTATACTAATTTGAATCTAGCTGTTATCATCCACATATACAGAATGGAAAGCGTATATACACACATTGAAACAGAACATATAAGAACGGAAAAAGAGTACACACATTGAAACAAAGGAATAAATAGATCAATACTATGATTGCTGTGAATACATAGCTATCCACGTCGAAATGACTCAACAAAATAAAACGTGTCCATGAGACCATGACCAGCAGCCCTTGCCTACAGTAGCTCTTGGCTCTGCCTGAACTCGTGCAGGCGTTCATCCAAGCAGTCGACACACTCGCGGTACATCTGGAGCGTGATCTCGAGCTCCAAATTGGCTATTTCATCGGAGATCACCAGCTCGAGGATGTGATAGCCATGTTCCTCTACTGCACCCAGGTGGACACCTGGGCCAAGGAGGCAGTCGAGCCTATCGACCAGCGTGTTGGCGTCGAGCGGGCCGCGGACAAGGCAAATGGTGCGACCCATGCAAACGATGCTGCGGGCGTCCGGTGCAAGTACGGCGCGGCCAGCCTCTAGTGCAAGTACGGCGCAGAGGGCCTCTTCCCACTCCTAGCAAGGAATGGGGGTACTGACGGGACGTGTACCCAGCTGCGATGCTGTGTCGACAGCAGGCAAGCACCGATGGATCCGCTCTTGCTGTGCGGCGCATCGCGCCTCTCGCTCTGCGGCACTCCAACGGTCTCGCCGTGTGGCGAGCCATAGCCTATCGGTGCAGACGCGCCTAGCTTGCTCTGCGGCGCACCATCGATCATGTTGTGCGGCGAGCTACAACCTGTCGGTGCTGACATGCCTATCTTGATCCGCGGTGCTCAAGCGCCATGCGCCAAAGGTCTGCTCAACCCTGGCGATGACGCGCATCACGGCATCGTCCATCACGTTGCCGGGGAGCGCCTCGGCCTCGACAGGCCATTGCGCCTGCTCGTTTTCCTTGTCGACGAGGTTGATGGCAAAGGCGGCACTTTGATGGGTTGGCATGCTTGGAAAAGGTGGATGTGCTACAGGCTGCGCTTGTCACCTCTGTGCATCGCGCGCCGCCTAGGTTTATGCGCAATATCGCTGGGTGGCGGGAACCAGGTGAGGAAATGGCGAGAAACGGTGGTGTGTTCATAAAACACCATCAAATTAATGGAAACTTAGCATAGAAGGAACATCGAGCTAGCACAAGAAGTAGATGATGATTAGATGAACACGGACCACACTAGGGAATCCGTCGGTGATGAATTCATCAATCACAAACGGTTGAATACTAGCAAGCGTTTGCCCACAACACACACGGCTTATTCCATCACAAAAAAGTCTGATGGATCAACTGTATGCCACGTATCGCACATTGTCAAAAACTAATGTGGTAGACCTTCTTTCACATGTATTAAAAAAAACAAGGACCTTGAGGTTAAATTAACTCATGGGAGTGGTCGTATCAGCCATTTAATTTGACAAATACGACCCATCCTATCAGTTAATATAACATCAATACAACTTCCCGTCCAGTCACCTATCTGATGGCTGCTCCAGATTGAGCACACTTAACTTGAGAGTTCTCTTACGTGAGGTACTGGTGGAACAGCTAGTCCTTCCTGATATAGGATGCCTCTTCCATCCTTATGGCATATCCGGATGACGGCCCGTCCCCCAATGGCCAATAGATGTTGTGTAGACAGGCATATCACATACGTCTTATTAGAAGCAAACATCTGTGTTATTATCGATCTTCGCACACATTTCTGATTACAGACTGCTACCTCTTGAGCATGCGTTGGTTTTCCCTTGAAGAGGAAAGGGTGATGCATCAAAGTAGCGTAAGTATTTCCCTTAGTTTTTGAGAACCAAGGTATCAATCCAGTAGGAGGCCACACGCATGTCCATCGTACCTACACAAACAAATAAGAACCTTGCAACCAATGCGATAAAGGGGTTGTCAATCCCTTCACGGCCACCTGCAAAAGTGAGATCTGATAGAGATGATAAGATAAATATTTTTGGTATTTTTATGATATAGACTGAAAAGTAAAGATTGCAAAATAAATGGCGCCAGAAATAGCTTGTTGAGGGAGATTAATATGATGGAGAATAGACCCAGGGGCCATAGGTTTCACTAGTGGCTTCTCTCAAGATAGCATAAGTATTACGGTCGGTGAACAAATTACTGTCGAGCAATTGATAGAAAAGTGCATAGATATGAGAATATCTAGGCACGATCATGTATGTAGGCATCACTTCCGTAACAAGTAGACTGACTCCTGCCTGCATCTACTACTATTACTCCACACATCGACCGCTATCCAGCATGCATCTAGAGTATTAAGTTCATAAGAACAGAGTAACGCATTAGGCAAGATGACATGATGTACAGGGATAAACTCAAGCAATATGATATAAACCCCATCTTTTTATCCTTGAAGGCAACAATACAATACGTGTCGTTTCCCCTTCTGTCACTGGGATTGAGCAACGCAAGATTGAACCCAAAACTAAGCACTTCTCCCATTGCAAGAAAGATCAATCTAGTAGGCCAAACCAAACTGATAGTTTGAAGAGACTTGCAAAGATAACCAATCATACATAAAAGAAATCAGAGGAGATTCAAATAATTTTCATAGATAATCTTGATCATAAACCCACAATTCATTGGATCTCGACAAACACACCGCAAAAAGAGTTACATCGAATAGATCTCCAAGAAGATCGAGGAGAACTTTGTATTGAGATCCAAAGAGATAGAAGAAGCCATCTAGCTAATAACTATGGACCCGAAGGTCTGAGGTAAACTACTCACACATCATCGGAGAGGCTATGGTGTTGATGTAGAAGCCCTCCGTGATCGATGCCCCCTCCAGCGAAGCGCCGAAAAAGGTCCCAAGATGGGATCTCACGGGTACAGAAGGTTGCGGCGATGGAAATAGGGTTTCGTGGTGCTCCTCGATGGTTTTAGGGCACGTAGGCATATATAGGAGGAAGAAGTAGGTCGGTGGAGCTACGAGGGTGGGGGCGCGCCTCCCTGCCTCGTGGCCTCCTCGGTTGTTTCTTGATGTCCACTCCAAGTCCTCTGGATCATGTTTGTTCCAAAAATCACGTTCCCGAAGGTTTCATTCCGTTTGGACTCCGTTTGATATTCCTTTTCTGCGAAATACTGAAATAGGAAAAAAAACAACAATTTGCACTGGGCCTTGGGTTAGTAGGTTAGTCTCAAAAATAATATAAAATAAAGCCCATTAAACATCCAAAACAGAATATATAATAGCATGGAACAATAAAAAAATTATAGATACGTTGGAGACGTGTATCAAACATCCCCAAGCTTAATTCCTGCTCTTCCTCGAGTAGGTAAATGATAAAAACATAATTTTTAATGTGGAATGCTTCCTACCATATTCTTCAATGTAATTTTCTTTATTGTGGCATGAATGTTCAGATCCGAAAGATTCAAGATAAAAGTTTAATATTGACATAAAAATAATAATACTTCAAGCATACTAACTAAGCAATCATGTCTTCTCAAAATAACATGGCCAAAGAAAGTTATCTCTACAAAATCATATAGTCTGGCTATGCTATATCTTCATCACATAAAGTATTTAATCATGCACACCCCCGATGACAAGCCAAGCAATTGTTTCATACTTTTGATGTTCTCAAAAATTTTCAATCTTCACGCAATACATGAGCGTGAGCCATGGACATAGCACTATAGGTGGAATAGAATGGTGGTTGTGGAGAAGACAAAAAGGAGAAGATAGTCTCAAGTCAACTAGGCATATCAACAGGCTATGGAGATGCCCATTAATAGATATTAATGTGAGTGAGTAGGGATTGCCATGCAACGGATGCACTAGAGCTATAAGTGTATGAAAGCTCAATGAAAGAAACTAAGTGGGTGTGCATCCAACTCGCTTGCTCACGAAGACCTAGGGCATTTTGAGGAATCCCATCATTGGAATATACAAGCCAAGTTCTATAATGAAAAATTCCCACTAGTATATGAAAGTGACAACATAGGAGACTCTCTGTCATGAAGATCATGGTGCTACTTTGAAGCACAAGTGTGGTAAAAGGATAGTAGCATTGTCCCTTCTCTCTTTTTCTCTCATTTTTTTATTTTTTATTTGGGCCTTCTTTTTATGGCCTCTTTTTTATTTTTTTATTTTTCGTCCGGAGTCTCATCCCGACTTGTGGGGGAATCATAGTCTCCATCATCCTTTCCTCACTTGGGACAATGCTCTAATAATGATGATCATCACACCTTTATTTACTTACAACTCAAGAATTACAACTCAATACTTAAAAAAAATATGACTCTATGTGAATGCCTCCGGCGGGGTACCGGGATATGCAATGAATCAAGAGTGACATGTATGAAAGAATTATGAAGGTGGTTTTGCCACAAATACGATGTCAACTACATGATCATGCAAAGCAATATGACAATGATGAAGCATGTCATAATAAACGGAACAGTGGTAAGTTGCATGACAATATATCTCGGAATGGCTATGGAAATGCCATAATAGGTAGGTATGGTGGCTGTTTTGAGGAGTTATATGGTGGGTGTATGATACCGGCGAAAGGTGCGCGATATTAGAGAGGCTAGCAATGGTGGAAGGGTGAGAGTGCGTATAATCCATGGACTCAACATTAGTCATAAAGAACTCACATACTTATTACAAAAATCTATTAGTTATCGAAACAAAGTACTATGCGCATGCTCCTAGGGGGATAGATTGGTAGGAAAAGACCATCGCTCGTCACCGACCACCACTCATAAGGAAGACAATTAATAAATAAATCATGCTCCGACTTCATCACATAACGGTTCACCATACCTGCATGCTATGGGAATCACAAACTTTAACACAAGTATTTCTCAAATCCACAACTACTCAACTAGCATGACTCTAATATCACCATTTTCATATCTGAAAACAATTATCAAGTATCAAACTTCTCTTAGTATTCAATGCACTTTAAAGTTTTTATCTTAGATGCCTATCATATTAGGACTAAATTTATAACCAAAGCAAATTACCATGCTGTTCTAAAAGACTCTCAAAATAATATAAGTGAAGCATGAGAGATCAAAATTTCTATAAAATAAAACCACCGCCGTGCTCTAAAAGATATAAGTGAAGCACTATAGCAAAATTGTTTAGCTCAAAAGATATAAGTAAAGCACATAGAGCATTCTAATAAATTCCGATTAATGGGTGTCTCTCCCAAAAGGTGTGTACACCAAGGATGATTGTGGTAAACTAAAAAGCAAAGACTCAAATCATACAACACGCTCCAAGCAAAACACATATCATGTGGTGAATAAAAATATAGCTCCAAGTAAAGTTACCGATGGACAAAGACGAAAGAGGGGATGCCTTCCGGGGCATCCCCAAGCTTAGGCTGTTTGGTTGTCCTTGGATTTTACCTTGGGGTGCCTTGGGCATCCCCAATATTAGGCTCTTGCCACTCCTTGTTCCATAATCCATCAAATCTTTACCCAAAACTTGAAAACTTCACAACACAAAACTTACAGAAAATCTCACGAACTCCGTTAGCGAAATAAAACAAACCACCACTTTAAGGTATTGTAATGAACTCATTCTTTATTTGTATTGGTGTTAAACCTACTGTATTCCAACTTCTCTATGGTTCATAACCTCCGATACTAGCCATAGATTCATCAAAATAAGCAAACAACACACGAAAAACAGAATTTGTCAAAAACAGAACAGTCTGTAGTAATCTGCATCTAACGCAAACTTCTGGGACTCAGAAACATCTACCAAAATAGAACCAACTAGATAATTTGTTTATTGATCTACTTCAATTGGAATCAGTATTTTATCACGTTCTGGTGATTTTTAACAATTGTTTTCGTGAGCAGAAAGTTTCTAACTTTTTTAGCAAGATCAAATAACTATCATCCAAGAAGATCCTGTAGGTTTTACTTGGCACAAACACTAACTAAAACACAAAACCACATCTAACTAGAGGCTAGATCAAATATTTATTTAATAACAACAAGGAAAAATATTGGGTTGTCTCCCAACAAGCGCTTTTCTTTAAAGCCTTTTAGCTAGGCATTGATAATTTTAATGATGCTCACATGAAAGACAAGAATTGAAGCACAAAGAGAGCATCATAAAACATACGACAAACACACTTAAGTCAACATAATTCCTATGCATAGGTATTTTATAAGCAAACAAATTATCAAGGCGAGCAAGATCTAGCATATGCAAGGAAGAAGAAAGAAACGAAAGCAATCTCAACATGACGAGAGGTAATTTAGTAAGATAAAAATTTCTGCAACCATATTGTCCTCTCTCATAATAATTACATGTAGGATCATAGGAAAATTCAACAACATAGCTATCACATAACATATTCTTAACCCGATCCACATGCATGCAAAGTTGACACTCTTCCAAAATAGTGGGATTATCATTAACTAAAGGCATGACCTCTCAGAACCCACTTTTATCAAAAAAATTCACAAGATTGAACATTCTCCAAATATGTGGGATCTAAAGTCGACACTCTTCCAAATCCACTTTCAATATTATTACAAACATTATTATCAATCTCATATTCATCATGGGGCTTAAATAAATTTTCAAGATCATAAGAAGAATCACCCCAATCATGATCATTGCAACAAGTAGTAGACATAGCAAAACTAGCATCCCCAAGCTTAGGGTTTTGCATATTATAAGCACAATTGACATTAATAGAATTTATACTATCATCATTTCAATCATTCTTTTTATTCAAAGATCCATCGTGAATCACTCCATAAAGTACTTCATCACAATTTTCAGATTCACGAATTTCAAGCGAAACTTCATAAAGATAATCTAGTGCACAAAACTCACTAGCAATTGGTTCATCATAATTGGATCTCTTAAAAAGATTAGCAAGCAGATGAGGATCCATAGATCTTAGGTTCTCTGTTTAGCAATAAATAAACAACTATTCCAACCAAACGAGCAAATGAGCCAAGTAAGACATCAAAGCAAACGAAAACACGAACAGAAGAAGGGTGAATAAAACGGCAAAGATGTAATGGGGGAGAGGAAAACGAGAGGCAAATGGCAAATAATGTAATGCAAGGGATAAGAGTTTGTGATGGGTACTTGGTATGTCTTGACTTGTGTATAGACTCCCTGGCAACGGCGCCAGAAATCCTTCTTGCTACCTCTTGAGCATGCGTTGGTTTTACCTTGAAGAGGAAAGGGTGATGCAGCAAAGTAGCGTAAGTATTTCCCTCAGTTTTTGACAACCAAGGTATCAATCTAGTAGGAGGCCACACGCAAGTCCCTCGTACCTACACAAACAAATAAGAACCTTGCAACCAACGCGATAAAAGGGGTTGTCAATCCCTTCACAGCCACTTGCAAAAGTGAGAGATCTGATAGAGATGATAAGATAAATATTTTTGGTATTTTTATGATATAGACTGAAAAGTAAAGATTGCAAAATAAACGGCGCCAGAAATAGGTTGTTGACGGGAGATTAATTTGACGAAAGTTTGATGAAGGTTCGTGGTTTCACTAGTGGCTTCTCTCAAGATAGCATAAGTATTACGGTGGGTTAACAAATTACTGTCGAGCAATTGATAGAAAAGTGCATAGTTATGAGAATATCTAGGCATGATCATGTATATAGGCATCACGTAGACCGACTCCTGCCTGCATCTACCACTATTACTCCACACATCAACCGCTATCCAGCATGCATCTAGAGTATTAAGTTCATAAGAACAGAGTAACACATTAGGCAAGATGACATGATGTAGAGGGATAAACTCAAGCAATATGATATAAACCCCATCTTTTTATCCTCGATGGAAACAATACAATACGTGTCATTTCCTCTTCTGTCACTGGGATTGAGCAACGCAAGATTGAACCCAAAGCTAAGCACTCCTCCCATTGCAAGAAAGATCAATCTAGTAGGCCAAACCAAACTGATAATTTGAAGAGACTTGCAAAGATAACCAATCATACATAAAATAATTCAGAGGCGATTCCAATATTGTTCATAGATAATCTTGATCATAAACCCACAATTCATCAGATCTCGACAAACACACCGCAAAAAGAGTTACATCGAATAGATCTCCAAGAAGATCGAGGAGAACTTTGTATTGAGATCGAAAGAGAGAGAAGAAGCCATCTAGCTAATAACTATGGACCCAAAGGTCTGAGGTAAACTACTCACACATCATCGGAGAGGCTATGGTGTTGATGTAGAAGCCCTCTGTGATCGATGCCCCCTCCAGCGGAGCGTCAGAAAAGGCCCCAAGATGGGATCTCATAGGTACAGAAGATTGTGGCGGTGGAAATAGGGTTTCGTGGTGCTCCTTGATGGTTTCGTGGTATGTAGGTATATATAGGATGAAGAAGTAGGTCGGTGGAGCTACGAGGGGCCCACGAGGGTGGGGGTCTCGCCCACGGGGGGCAGGCACGCCTCCCTGCCTCGTGGCCTCCTCGGTTGTTTCTTGACGTCCACTCCAAGTCCTCTGGATCACGTTTGTTCCAAAAATCACGTTCCCGAAGGTTTCATTCCGTTTGGACTCAATTTGATATTCCTTTTCTGCAAAACACTGAAATAGGCAAAAAAGCAGCAATTTGCACTAGGCCTTGGCTTAGTAGGTTAGTCCCAAAAATAATATAAAATTGTATAATAAAGCCCATTAAACATCCAAAACAGAATATATAATAGCATGGAACAATCAAAAATTATAGATACGTTGGAGACGTATCACAGACCTATTTGCCGCGTATCACACACATCTTGATATATTGAACCGTTTTTGTTCTCTTGTATCAATATGAACGGTTCATCCGAGTGAACCGCATGCCATATGTCGCACACACCTTGATCTGGCTGACCGTTTCTTTTGTGTTGCCTAATCACAAACAGTTCATCCGAGTGAACTGTATGATGTATATCGCACACCACTGGTGCGCGTCGGTCTTAAACAAACGGTTTAAAACCCCTTTCTGCGACGACATTTGGAACCGTCGCCAAGTGAGTGTATGCGATAGGGTGTCCTTCCCACACGACCCAGAAATCGTCGTGGATAGGCACTCCTGGGACCCAGGCTGGGGCCGTGTGGGATCGGGCGAGGCATCGAAACCCAATCAGTTCTGTAGGTATGTACATCCCACACGGTGAATTCCAGAAATCATTTCCGTAGGTATGTACGTCCCACACGATGAATCCCAGAAATCATTTCCGTAGGTATGTACATCCCACACGGTGAATCCCAGAAAAACATTTCTGTTCGTATGTATATCACACACAGTCAATCCAAGGAATACGTTTTCGTTCTTATGTACATCCCACACAGTCAATCCAGGGAATACGTTTCCGTTCGGATGTACATCCCACACAGTTTTATGTATACGCTCCTGTGTGAAAGGTGTAACTATCACACACGCTCTGGCTTGGTTAACTGTTTGCTTTCATTAACTACATCACACACGATTTGATGTAGAAAACAGTGTGGCATTGGGCATCCATCACAAGCACTTTTACTGCTAGAACCGTTTGCAAAGGTCCATGACCATCTGTTCTATTTTTATTTTGCCTGTAATTTATTATTCTAATTGGAAATTTTGAAATACGAAACGTGCAATTCAAATTCTCAACACAATGGTTCAACAACGAATCCATAAATAAGATTGCCAGTACAATATGTTTAGTAATTATAGGATTAGGCAGCAATTAACTATGATGAACCACAATATTTAAAGGCGGTAAAGGTGAAGAGACAAGTGTAAATCATTTTGAGTGCCGACGGCGTTGAAGAAGCGGAATGCCCATAATGTGCCTTCCTGCATGCCATAGGCACGAACCACTTTTGTCCAACCCCTTGTGACGATTGCCCGCCCATCCTTCACCGCCTTTAGGAAGACTTCTAGAGCATTATCACGGTAGCATGAATTGTATACTACAACCTTAGTTGCCTCCACTCCAGTCATGTAGTTTGCAAGGTAATCATCAGTAAATAGCTTCAGAAACCACTGAAAAGAGAAAAATATCAGATACTGAGGTCTAATAGGGTAACTTGTTGTGGGCAGGGGGAAAAGGCAACACATTACTTACCATCCTAAAGTTCACTGTTGACTTCGACAAAGTGTAAATAAAGAGCTTAATTCCAATCACCCGCTTCTTGCGCCTAACAATCTTTCTTAGTTTCCTCACTTGACGCTTGTTCATGAATATCTCATTGCCCCATACGCAAAAAGGATCGAAGCGTGGATCAGTACCCCTCATATATGTACCTACAAGAAATCAGTAAATGTAAGAAGCTAACTGAGATTGCACAAACGATGTAAAATACAACTACATATGTTCGTAAGTACACGTATTTTTTTAGATTTCAATATGAACTACATACAGATGTATATAGAATTATAGATATAGTTTAGATTAGAATCTAGATTCACTCATTTTGCTCCTTATGTAGTCTATATTGGAATCTCTAAAAATACTTATATTTAGGAATAGATGGTGTATAAGACATGGGATGCAGCTAACCTCGACGGCAAACAACAGCATCGCCCATTGTAGCCTTGTGTAAGTACATGGAAAGCCAATGTTAACTACAACAGGGTTAACATCCACCAAAAATAGCAAATGGTAATAAAACGGCAGCATCTGTAGTGATATCTCATTTCAAAAGAGTAGCACGGTAGCAAAGGGACGGATTAAAAAATGGATACAACTGTTAATTGCAATAGGCTTAATAACATCCTAATTCATGTTTTGTAAGTTTGTAGGCAGTGAAATACAACTGTTTAAAAATGGATACAACTATTAATTGCAACAGGCTTAATGACCATTGAAACCGGTACTAATAAAAATGCAATTGGCAGAGTTAAACATCACAGGGCAGGTGCTCCCAGAGCAGATAATGGCCCAGTTGTCTATAAAAAGGTAGGGAAAATGGATCAAACGTGTTAGGCATGTTTACTACAGCATGCTTAATACATTGACAGTACAAAACATAGCCATTAATTGCAACTGGTATTGGTAAGATTGAACTGGTGGGTACATACTTGGGAAGTCCTGAGAGGTAGTTGATACGTCTCCAACGTATCTATAATTTTTGATTGCTCCATGCTACTTTATCTATTGTTTTGGACTATAATGGGCTTTATTTTCCACTTTTATATTATTTTTGGGACTAACCTATTAACCGGAGGCCCAGCCCAGAATTGATGTTTTTGCCTATTTCAGTGTTTCGAAGAAACGGGATATCAAACGGAGTCCAAACGGAATGAAACCTTCAGGAACGTGATTTTCTCACCAAACATGATCCAGGAGACTTGGACCCTATGTCAAGGAAGCTTCGAGGAGGGCACGAGGTAAGGGGGGCGTGCCCACCCCCCTGGGCGCGCCCTCCACCCTCGTGGGCCCCTCGTGGCTCCCCTGACGTACTTCTTCCGCCTATATATATCCATATACCCTAAACCGATCGGGGAACAGAATAGATCGGGAGTTCCGCCGCCGCAAGCCTCTGTAGCCACGAAAAGTCAATCGGGACCCTGTTCCGGCACCCTGCCGGAGGGGGGATCCTCACCGGTGGCCATCTTCATCATCTCGGCGCTCTCCATGACAAGGAGGGAGTAGTTCACCCTCGGGGCTGAGGGTATGTACCAGTAGCTATGTGTTTGATCTCTCTCTCTCTCTCTCTCTCTCTCTCTCTCTCTCTCTCTCTCTCTCTCTCTCTCTCTCTCTTTCTCTCTCGTGTTCTTGATTTGGCACGATCTTGATGTATCGCGAGCTTTGCTATTATAGTTTGATCTTATGTTGCTTCTCCCCCTCTACTCTCTTGTAATGGATTGAGTTTTCCCTTTGAATTAATCTTATCGGATTGAGTCTTTAATGATTTGAGAACACTTGATGTATGTCTTGCCGTGCGTATCTGTGGTGACAATGGGATATCACGTGATTCACTTGATGTATATTTTGGTGATCAACTTGCGGGTTTCGCCCATGAACCTATGCATAGGAGTTGGCACACATTTTCGTCTTGATTCTCCGGTAGAAACTTTGGGGCACTCTTTGAGGTTCTATGTGTTGGTTGACTAGATGAATTTGAGTTTGTGTGATGCATATCGTATAATCATACCCACAGATACTTGAGGTGACATTGGAGTATCTAGGTGACATTAGGGTTTTGGTTGATTTGTGTCTTAAGGTGTTATTCTACTACGAACTCTAGGGCTGTTTGTGACACTTATAGGAATAGCCCAATGGATTGATTGGAAAGAATAACTTTGAGGTGGTTTCGTACCCTACCATAATCTCTTCGTTTGCTCTCCACTATTAGTGACTTTGGAGTGACTCTTTGTTGCATGTTGAGGGATAGTTATATGATCCAATTATGTTATTATTGTTGAGGGAACTTGCACTAGTGAAAGTATGAAGCTAGGTCTTGTTTCCTATCATTGCAATACCGTTTACGCTCACTTTTATCATTAGTTACCTTGCTGTTTTTATATTTTCAGATTACAAAAACCAATATCCATATTGCACTTGTATCACCATCTCTTTGCCGAACTAGTGCACCTATACAATTTACCATTGTATTGGGTGTGTTGGGGACACAAGAGACTCTTTGTTATTTGGTTGCAGGGTTGTTTGAGAGAGACCATCTTCATCCTACGCTTGATAAACCTTAGGTCATCCACTTGAGGGAACTTTGGTACTGTCCTACAAACCTCTGCACTTGGAGGCCCAACAACGTCTACAAGAAGAAGGTTGCGTAGTAGACATCAAGCTCTTTTCTGGCGCCGTTGCCGGGGAGGCTAGGTAAGCGGCACTCACACCCCGTCAACTAAGCTCTTTTCTGGCGCCGTTGCCGGGGAGGTGAGTGCTTGAAGGTATATCTTCAGATCTTGCAGTCGAATCTTTTTGTTTCTTGTTTTAGATCTAGTTTAGTTTATAAAAGAAAACTACAAAAAAATAGAATTGAGTTTGTCTCATACGCTTCATCTTTTTAATATCATTCGTGAGTATGATGGAAAGGAAAATTGTGCCAATGTGTTAGAAGAATAATGCATTAAAATGTTTGGCACTAAATCTTTGAATGATGACCATGATTGCAATGTTGTTAGTACGAATTCCTTGAATACCTATGATGCTAATGATATGCAAAGCCACAAGCTTGGGGATGCTATGTTTGATGAAGATGATATGTTTAGTGCCCCAAGTTTTGATGAGCAAATTTATTGTGATGAAAGCATGCCTCCTATTTATGATGATTATTGTGATGACACATATGCTATAAAGAATAAAGATAACCATGAAACTTGTCATCATGATTTTAATTTTCGATTGGATTATGCTTCACATGATAGTTATTTTGTTGAGTTTGCTCCCACTACTATTGATGAGAATAAATTTGCTTATGTGGAGAGTAGTAAAATTTCTATGCAAGTAGATCATGAAAAAAATGCTTTATGTGCTGGTTATATGGTTGAATTCATTCAGGATGCTACTGAAAATTATTATGAGAGAGGATCATATGGTTCTACATATTACAATAATATCAAGTTTCGTCTCTATGTGCTTAAAGTTTTTAAGTTATGCTTGTTTTGCCTTCCTATGCTAGTTGATTATTGTTCCCATGAGTTGTTTGCTCACAAAATCCCTATGCATAGGAAGTGGGTTACACTTAAATGTGCTAGTCATATTCTTCATGATGCTCTCTTTATGTTTAAATTCTTATCTTTTATGTGAGCATCATTGAAATCATCATGCCTAGCTAGGGGCGTTAAACGATAGCGCTTGTTGGGAGGCAACCCAATTTTATTTTAGTTTATTGATTTTTGGTTCTGTTTAGTAATAAATAATCAATATAGCTTCTGTTAAGATGTGGTTTTATGTTTTAATTAGTGTTTGTGCCAAGTAGAACCTTTGGGAAGACTTGGGTGAAGTCTTTATGATCATGCTGTAAAAAACAAAAACTTTAGCGCTCACGAGATTAGCTTCAACTTTTTACTGGAGAGCGCTATTTAGTTGATTCTTTTTGCAGATGATTAATAGACAAATTTCTCAGGTCCACCAATGTATTTTAGAATTTTTGGAGTTCCATAAGTATACGTTTGATACTGATTACTAAAGACTGTTCTGTTTTTGACAGATTCTGTTTTTCGTGTGTTGTTTGCTTATTTTGATGACTCTATGGCTAGTAAAATAGTTTATAAACCATAGAGAAGTTGGAATACAGTAGGTTTAACACCAATATAAAAAAAGAATGAGTTCATTACAGTACCTTGAAGTGGTGTTTTGTTTTCTTTCGCTAACGGAGCTCACGAGATTTTCTGTTAAGTTTTGTGTTGTGAAGATTTCAAGTTTTGGGTAAAGATTCGATAGACTATGGAATAAGGAGTGGCAAGAGCCTAAGATTGGGGATTCCCAAGGCACCCCAAGATAATATTCAAGGATAACCAAGATCCTAAGCTTGGGGATGCCCCGGATGGCATCCCCTCTTTCGTCTTCGTTCATCGGTAACTTTACTTGGAGCTATATTTTTATTCACCACATGATATGTGTTTTGCTTGGAGAGTCATTTTATTTTGTTAGTATTTTATTTATGTTATCTATAATAATTTTTTGCATCTTTATATTCAATAAAAATGTCAAGGATAGCCTTTACCATGCTTATTTTGCAAGTATACATGTTGCTTTTTCAAAACAGAAAATTTACCGCTGTTGAAAAAATTCCCTAGAAAAGTCAGAATGTGATAAAATTTTGAAACCTTTTGAATAATAAGCTCTGATAAATTTACTACAGTGGTAATTTTATTTCATAATTTTTGGAGTTAGGGAAGTATGATGAATCTTGCATTCTTTACAGACTGTACTGTTTTGGCAGATTGCTATTATGTTTGCATTGTTTACATATGTTGGCTTGTTTAATGATTCTATTTGAGGATAGGAGTATTAAATATGCATAGGCATTTAGTATTCAATGTTGAATAATAATTTTAGTGATTTGTTACAGTAGAAAATGATAAGGTTTTTGCATTGCTTTATACTAACTTATCTCACGAGTTCTTGTTGAGTTTGGTGTGGATGAAGTTTTGACATTTAGGGAAACCATGATATGAGAGGAATTAAGGAGACACAAAAGCTCAAGCTTAGGGATGCCCAAGGCACCCCAAGATAATATTTCAAGAAGTCTCAAGCATCTAAGCTTGGGGATGCCCTGGTAGGCATCCCACCTTTCTTCTTCAACAATTATCGGTTAGTATCGGTTGAGCCTAAGTTTATGATTCTTCACATGATGAGTGCTATCCTTGAAATGTTGTTTTACTTCTTTTTTCTTTCTGTTTGAATAAATAACAACATCTGAAATTCTTAAATGAGATATCCATACATGATTTGGAAATTATTAGAATACTCTTTGTGCTTCACTTATATCTTTTGAGTTATATAGTTTTGCTCTAGTACTTCACTTATATCTTTTAGAGCATGGTGGTTGATTTGTTTTAAAGAAACTATTGATCTCTCATGCTTCACTTAGATAATTTTGAGAGTCTTAAATAGCATGGTAATTTGCTTAAATAATCTTAATATTCTAGGTATTTAAAATAGTAAAAACTTTCTTCTGAGTGTGTTGGATACTAAGAAAAGTTTGATGCTTGATGATTGTTTTGAGATATGGAGGTAATAATATCAAAGTCGTGCTAGTTGAGTAGTTGTGAATTTGAGAAATTCTTGTGTTGAAGTTTGGAAGTCCCATAGCATGCACGTATGGTAAACTTATGTAACAAATTTGAAACATGAGGTGTTCTTTGATTGTCCTCCTTATGAGGTGGCGGTCGGGGATGAGCGATGGTCTTTTCCTACCAATCTAATCCCCTAGGAGCATGCGCGTAGTGCTTTGGTTTTTGATGGCTTGTAGATTCTTTTAATAAGTATGTGAGTTCTTTATGACTAATGTTGAGTCCATGGATTATACACACTCTCACCCTTCCATCATTGCTAGCCTCTTGATGCAGTGCATTGCCCTTTCTCACCTTGAGAGTTGGTGCAAACTTCGCCGGTGCATCCACCCCGTGATATGATACGCTCTTTCACACATAAACCTCCTTATATCTTCCTCAAAACAGCCACCATACCTACCTATTATGGCATTTCCATAGCCATTCCGAGATATATTTCCATGCAACTTTCCACCATTCCGTTCATTATGACACATTCATCATTGTCATATTGCTTAACATGATCATGAAGTTGACATAGTATTTGTGGCAAAGCCACCGTTCATAATTCTTTCATACATGTCACTCTTGGTTCATTGCATATCCGGTACACACGGAGGCATTCATATAGAGTCATACTTTGTTCTAGTATCGAGTTGTAATCATTGAGTTGTAAATAAATAGAAGTGTGATGATCATCATTTTCTAGAGCATTGTCCCAAGTGAGGAATATATAAAAAAATAAAGGCCATATAAAAAAAGAGAAGGCCCGAAAAAAAGGAAGGCCATAAAAAAAGGGAAGGCCCAAAAAAATGAGAGAAAAAGAGAGAAGGGACAATGCTACTATCCTTTGCCACACTTGTGTTTCAAAGTAGCACCGTAATCATCATGATAGAGAGTCTCTTGTTTTGTCACTTTCATATACTAGTGGGAATTTTTCATTATAGAACTTGGCTTGTATATTCCAACAATGGGCCGCCTCAAGTGCCCTAGGTCTTCGTGAGCAAGCAAGTTGGATGCACACCAACTTAGTTTCTTTTGTTAAGCTTTCATACATTTATAGCTCTAGTGCATCCGTTGCATGGCAATCCCTACTCCTTGCATTAACATCAATCGATGGGCATCTCCATAGCACATTGATTAGCCTCGTTGATGTGAGATCTTCTCCTTTTTTGTCTTCTCCACATAACCCCCATCATCATATTCTATTCCACCCATAGTGCTATGTCCATGGCTCGCGCTCATATATTGCGTGAAAGTTTATAAGTTTGAGATTACTAAAGTATGAAACAATTGCTTGGCTTGTCATCGGGGTTGTGCATGATGAGAGCATTCTTGTGTGATGAAAATGGAGCATGACTAAACTATATGATTTTGTAGGGATGAACTTTCTTTGGCCATGTTATTTTGAGAGGACATAATTGCTTAGTTAGTATGCTTGAAGTATTATTATTTTTATGTCAATATGAACTTTTTTCTTGAATCTTTCAGATATGAATATTCATACCACAACTAAGAAGAATTACATTGAAATTATGCCAAGTAGCACTCCGCATCAAAAATTCTGTTTTTATCATTTACCTACTCGAGGACGAGCAGGAATTAAGCTTGGGGATGCCTGATACGTCTCCAACGTATCTATAATTTCTGATTGCTCCATGCTATATTATCTACTGTTTTGGACATTATTGGGCTTTATTTTCCACTTTTATATTATTTTTGGGACTAACCTATTAACCGGAGGCACAACCCAGAATTGTTGTTCTTGATTTGGCACTATCTTAATGTATCGCGAGCTTTGCTATTATAGTTGGATCTTATGTTGCTTCTCCCCCATCTACTCTCTTGTAATGGATTGAGTTTTCCCTTTGAAGTAATCTTATCGGATTGAGTCTTTAATGATTTGAGAACACTTGATGTATGTCTTGCCATGCGTATCTGTGGTGACAATGGGATATCACATGATTCACTTGATGTATGTTTTGGTGATCAACTTGCGGGTTCCGCCCATGAACCTATGCATAGGGGTTGGCACACGTTTTCGTCTTGATTCTTCGGTAGAAACTTTGGGGCACTCTTTGAGGTTCTATGTGTTGGTTGAATAGATGAATTTGAGGTTGTGTGATGCATATCGTATAATCATACCCACGGATACTTGAGGTGACATTGGAGTATCTAGGTGACATTAGGGTTTTGGTTGATTTGTGTCTTAAGGAGTTATTCTAGTACGAACTCTAGGGCTGTTTGTGACACTTATAGGAATAGCCCAATGGATTGATTGGAAAGAATAACTTTAAGGTGGTTTCGTACCCTACCATAATCTCTTCGTTTGCTCTCCACTATTAGTGACTTTGGAGTGACTCTTTGTTGCATGTTGAGGGATAGTTATATGATCCAATTATGTTAGTATTGTTGAGAGAACTTGCACTAGTGAAAGTATGAACCTAGGCCTTGTTTCCTATCATTGCAATACCGTTTCGCTCACTTTTATCATTAGTTACCTTGCTGTTTTTATATTTTCAGATTACAAAAACCTATATCCATATTGCACTTGTATCACCATCTCTTCATGAACTAGTGCACCTATACAATTTACCATTGTATTGGGTGTGTTGGGGACACAAGAGACTCTTTGTTATTTGGTTGCAGGGTTGTTTGAGAGAGATCATCTTCATCCTATGCCTCCCACGGATTGATAAACCTTAGGTCATCCACTTGAGGGAAATTTGCCACTGTCCTACAAACCTCTGCACTTGGAGGCTCAACAACGTCTACAAGAAGAAGGTTGCGTAGTAGACATCAGTAGTTGCTGGGGCACTTCATCTTGGCCAGAGCCCGCCCAAAGTCAGCAGCGGCGGAAGCGAGTTGTTCCTTCGGGTCGAAGCGTGGATCAGTGCCACTGACATGTGTACCTACAGGGAACCAGTAAATGGTAGAAGTTAAACTGCAATTGCACAAAAGATGTGAAATACTGTAAGACATGGGATGCAGCTAACCTTGACGGCAAACAACAACATCGGCCGTTATGACCCTGCGTAAGTACATGGAGAGGCATGTTAAGTACAACAGGGTTAGCATCCACCAAAAATAGCAAATGGGGCAGCATCTCTAGTATATCTTCATTGCGGAGAGTAGCATGGTAGCAAATGGACAGATAAAAAAATGGATACAGCTATGAATTGCAACAGGCTTAACAACATCCTAAGTCATGTTTTGTAAGTTTGTATCCATTGAAATGCAACTGTTTAAAATGGATTCAACTGTTAATTGCAACAGGCTTAATAGACATTGAAACCGGTACTCATGAAAATGCAATTGGCATAGTTAAACATCACAAGGCAGGTGCTGCCAGAGGAGAGAATGGCCCAGATGTCTATAAAAAGGTAGGGATAGTAGCAAAAATGTGTTAGGCATGTTTAGTAGAACATTCTTAATACATCGACCGTACAGAACATAGCCATTAATTGCAACTGGTATTGGTAAGATTGAACTGGTGAGTACATACACTACTAGAAAAACCACTACTAATGGCGCACCTAATTTGGCTATTAATGGCGCATCTGTGGTGCGCCATTAATAGCACGCCATTAGTAATTTTTACTAATGGCGCACCACCTCGTGCGCCATTAGTATTCGGTATACTAATGGCGCACCACCCGGTGCGCCATTAGTATATCTTGGTGCGCCATTAGTATGCCTCCTGTAAGCATGTATACCAGTGCTTTGGCATACTAATGGCGCATCACCTCTGGATGCGCCATTAGTAACCGCGGCATACTAATGGCGCACTACCCAGTGATGCGCCATTAGTAACCATGTCATACTAATGGCGCACTGACAAGTGATGCGCCATTAGTATGCTTTGTCATACTAATGGCTCACTGTCATGTGATGCGCCATTAGTATGAATATTAGGTTTTTTTTTATTTTTTTATTTTCTGTTTTTTGCACAGGTTACAAAATGTATAATTTGACAAAATATAGACAGCACACATCAACAATCGATTCATCGATACAATAGAAGATTAGTCTTTGAATACAATTCATCATATTAGTCTCCGAATACAATTCATCATATTAGTCTCCGAATTGAAAAGACCGAACAAAGATAGAACATTATATTACAAGTCTCGAGACCGCGAGTAGCGAGTTTGTCTTCACATTACAAGTCGATATCGATCATCTAAACTACCATCACATAGAAGAGAGCTGCGGTCATCACGATGAGCATCATCACGATGAAACTTCGTCTTCATCCGGTTCCTCCAACGCTCCCTCCCTCTCCCGCTAGATAGCGGGCGTATCTAGATTCGGCCTCGGCCCTAGTGGTGTACCCTTTGTAACTGTTATCGCTGAATCGGTGAACCTGTCTCCGACACTCCTCCCGATCATCGTAGACTCGGGAACCTTACCCTTGTACCACGACATACGTCGGCATCGCTATGCACTAGCCAAACGTAAACGTTAGTACCAATTCACGTACAATACATAAGCAATATATAAGTATGCAAGCGAGCGATCGGAAGAGAAAAGCAAGACATTAATAGCATCGATTACATCTAAGTTGAACGACTCTCAAAACCAAAGAGACATACTACAAGTTCATTAAAGTTTAATTACAACATGAGCCAATCGATGTTTCAGTAACTAGACAACTCGACTCAAGGGACGGGCGTGGATGAAGCCGCCGTCTATCGTGGGAGTCATGAAAGAACGGGCGTTGTCATCCTGCATTTGTAGCATTGTGTCGATGTCACCGTTGGACGGTTGATTTCTGAGGTAGAACTGCCCGAGGTGCGAAGGACATCTTGATGGATGATTTCCGCAAACTCCATTTGGATGCGAAAGAATTCTTGTCGGAGGTCCGCGTCTGGATTGCCGACACGCCGCGGCCCAATCTTGGAGTTTACTCGGTAGCGAAGTTGATGATGGTCCCGTCTGATCGCCTCGCATTTGATGGATGGCGTAGTAGGCACCCTTCGACCGCCAGCGGCCGCTTGACGCAGCAGAACGTCAGACATTGTGGGAGAACACGTGCTTGCCGTGCATTACGAATAGGCCTGGTGAAGGTGCCTCCAGATTTGGCGTGGCAGGAGAACATCATCAAGAACCTTCTTGACATTTGTGTAGTCTACGTTCAATCGACGGTCCGGGTCGAAATACGTGGCCATGGAATATTTGGGGCTTAGGAGGATGAGCGTGCAACGTGTGTCACTGCAGAAAACACGGACTGTTAAATGAAATTCGATCGAAATGTAGGAATTCATATGATAAGGGCAGGTTGAGTGGAGGACTTAGTCGGGAATGTAAGGCACGAGGAAGTGATCCTTATCTTGGTTTGCCGTAATGACGCCTTCGAGGTAAGAACTCGCGACTTGCGGTCCCCAAGCTGCCCAAGATCTTGGCACGCATGTAGAAGGGGTCAACTATCACGATGTCCGGGGTCTTGTCGCGAATGATCCGCATCTCCATACTCAGCGAAAATAGCCGAACGAAGGTGTAGTGCAGCGGATGAAGGTTCAACATAAGCGTGGATGTCATCAAAACGCAGGACGATCGTGACGCCCGATGGAGTTATCCACAAAGCCCTTGCCCTCGCACCTTGGCCGCGAAACCGGGTATGCCACATCCTTCTCCACGAGACGCAGCTTCTCCAAAGAAAGAACACCATCATGCAGACTCCGCATAGCACGGTTGCAGCATTGAGCATATTTGTCGGTAGCATCGCCCTACCCGCCACATGCACCCTCCTCGAGATATCCTGCGGTGAAGGTGGCCCGTCCCGAGCACGGATCATACTCGGTGCCCGGCTGGCTCGCACCCTTCTTAGTCTTTCTTTTGCGTGCCTTCTTCTTCTCCTGTAATGGGACCGAGTTTTTCTCACAGACCGCCTTCTTGAGTGTGTTGGGGCTGATAATATTTCGCACCTCGCCCTATCCGAGGCTCGGTGAAGTCGGCAGCTGGGCGTCTCTGAGAGCTGAACGCGACGCGGCGCTGTTGCAACTTGGCTTCTCCATGATGCGAGCTAGATCGCACACGTCTTTTGTTGGGTTTGGTTCTTGAGAAGGAGGCCCCATGAAGTCGCCATCGCACCCATGCTCGGCAAAGTACTGATCGACGTTGCCAAATGTATCATAGTCGCCGTCGTCGTTACGATCCTGTGCCATATGCATGTTTGGATCCATGGCATAGGGATGTCCGGCACCGTTCTGGCGGTCTTGCCATGGGGCCGACTTGGCGCCGCACGACCGGGCGGTGTTGTCTTTGGGGTGGTGTCCCCGCCCCAAACGAATCTGGCTCTTGACCAGCGAGGGGCCAGCTCAGGCGCCGAGGGTCATCACGTCATCATCGTCGGCCCGGCCGGGTCGATTCGGAGGTAACAAGTCGTCGCAGCCTGGCAGCACCGAACCAGTTGAACCCTAAACAAGTTGGGTGGCATCTGGGTACCGTGGAACAAGGGTTGCCGGTTGAACGATTTTGCCCTTGGCGACATCGACCAACTCGTTGTTCACGAAGTGGAGGAGAGTGCACGGAACGTCGGCGGCGCCCTGCGAAAACATGTAGGGCGTCGGGGATGCCCAACAAAGGCAAGGAGATGAAGTCCTCGGCCGAGAGAGGCTTAATTAGTTACCGTGATGATGGCATCGAGCTCGGCTAATGTAGAGGCACCGCCAACAGCGGGCGTGCAGTTGACGGAGGGGCCGCTTGCTGCAGAGGTGCCTGCCGGCGTACACCCGGGTGCATTATGTTGGAAATATGCCCTAGAGGCAATAATAAATTAGTTATTATTATATTTCCTTGTTCATGATAATCGTTTATTATCCATGCTATAATTGTATTGACCGGAAACCGCAATACATGTGTGGATACATAGACAACACCATGTCCCTAGTAAGCCTCTCGTTGACTAGCTCGTGGATCAACAGATGGTTATGGTTTCCTGACCATGGACATTGGATGTCGTTGATAACGGGATCACATCATTAGGAGAATGATGTGATGGACAAGACCCAATCCTAAGCCTAGCACAAAGATCGTGTAGTTCGTATGCTAAAGCTTTTCTAATGTCAAGTATCATTTCCTTAGACCATGAGATTGTGCAACTCCCGGATACCGTAGGAATGCTTTGGGTGTACCAAACGTCCCAACGTAACTGGGTGGCTATAAAGGTTCATTACAGGTATCTCCAAAAGTATCTGTTGGGTTGGCACGAATCGAGACTGGGATTTGTCACTCCGTGTAAACGGAGAGGTATCTCTGGGCCCACTCGGTAGGACATCATCACAATGTGCACAATGTGACCAAGGGGTTGATCACGGGATGATGTGTTACGGAACGAGTAAAGAGACTTGTCGGAAACGAGATTGAACAAGGTATCGGGATACCGACGATCGAATCTCGGGCAAGTACAATACCGCTAGACAAAGGGAATTGTATACGGGATCGATTGAGTCCTTGACATCGTGGTTCATCCGATGAGATCATCGTGGAACATGTGGTAGCCAACATGGGTATCCAGATCCCACCGTTGGTTATTGACCGGAGAACGTCTCGGTCATGTCTGCATGGTTCCCGAACCCGTAGGGTCTACACACTTAAGGTTCGATGACGCTAGGGTTATAAAGGAAGTTTGTATGTGGTTACCGAATGTTGTTCGGAGTCCCGGATGAGATCCTGGACGTCACGAGGAGTTCCGGAATGGTCCGGAGGTAAAGATTTATATATGGGAAGTCCTGTTTTGGTCACCGGAAAAGTTTCGGGTTTTATCGGTAACGTACCAGGACCACCGGGAGGGTCCCGGGGGTCCACCAAGTGGGGCCACATGCTCGAGAGGCATACATGGGCCAAGTATGAGAGGGCACCAGCCCCTAGGTGGGCTAGGGCGCCTCCCACCATGGCCCATGCGGCTAGAAGGGAGAGGGGCAAACCCTAAGGGCGAGATGGGCCCTAAGGCCCATACTCCTGCGCCTCCTCTCCTCCCCCTTGTGGCCGCCACCCATAGATGGGTTTTGGGGCTGCCGCCCCTAGGGGTGGAAACCCTAGAGGCGCACCCTCCTCCCTTTCTCCTATATATATGAGGCCTAGGGGCTGCCCATAACACATGAGTTCTCTCCCTCTTGGTGCAGCCTGCCTCTCCTCCTCCTCCTCTCCTTGGTGCTTGGCGAAGCCTGCGGGATTGCCACGCTCCTCCACCACCACCACGCCCGTTGTGCTGCTGCTGGATGGAGTCTTCCTCAACCTCTCCCTCTCTCCTTGCTGGATCAAGGCGTGGGAGACGCCACCGGGCTGTACGTGTGTTGAACGCGGAGGTGCCGTCCGTTCGCACTTTCGGATCTCCGGTGATTTGGATCACGACGAGTACGACTCCTTCAACCCCGTTCTCTTGAACGCTTCCGCTTAGCGATCTACAAGGGTATGTAGATGCACTCTCCTTCCCTCGTTGCTAGTTTCTCCATAGATAGATCTTGGTGACACGTAGGAAAATTTTGAATTTCTGCCACGTTCTCCAACAAAGGCATCATGAGCTAGGTCTATTGCGTAGATTCTTTGCACGCAGTAGAACACAAAGTAGTTGTGGGCGTTGATGTTGTTCAATATGCTTACCGTTACTAGTCCAATCTTGTTTCGACGGTATTGTGGGATGAAGCGGCCCGCACCGACCTTACACGCATTTACGTGAGACAGGTTCCACCGATCGACATGCACTTGGTGCATAAGGTGGCTAGCGGTGCGGTCTCTCCCACTTTAGTCGAACGGATTCGATGAAAAGGGTCCTTATGAAGGGTAAATAGCAATTGGCATATCACGTTGTGGTTTTGCGTAGGTAAGAAAGCGTTCTTGCTAGAAACCCATAGCAGCCACGTAAAACATGCAAACAACAATTAGAGAACGTCTAACTTGTTTTTTGCAGGTATGCTATGTGATGTGATATGGCCAAGAAGAATGTGATGAATGATATGTGATGTATGAGATTGATCATGTTCTTGTAATAGGATTCACGACTTGCATGTCGATGAGTATGACAACCGGCAGGAGCCATAGGAGTTGTCTTTATTTATTGTATGACCTGCGTGTCATTAAACAACTCCATGTAATTACTTTGCTTTATTGCTAACCGGTAGCCATAGTAGTAGAAGTAATAGTTGGCAAGACAACTTCATTGAGACACGATGATGGAGATCATGATGATGGAGATCATGGTGTCATGCCGGTGACAATGATGATCATGGAGCCCCGAAGATGGAGATCAAAAGGAGCAATATGATATTGGCCATATCATGTCACTACTATATAATTGCATGTGGTGTTTATTATGTTTATGCATCTTGTTTACTTAAGAACGACGGTAGTAAATAAGATGATCCCTTACACAAATTTCAAGAAGTGTTCTCCCCGACGTGCACCGTTGCTACAGTTAAATAAACTTCTAAGCACCACGTGATGATCGGGTGTGATGGATTCTTACGTTCACATACAACGGGTGTAAGACAGATTTACAGCAAAAACACTTGGGGTTAACTTGACGAGCCTAGCATGTACAGACATGGCCTCGGGAACACAGAGACCAAAAGGTCGAGCATGAGTCGTATAGTAGATACGATCAACATGAAGATGTTCACCGATGTTGACTAGTCCGTCTCACGTGATGATCGGACACGGCCTAGTTGACTCGGATCATGTAATCACTTAGATGACCAGAGGGATGTCTATCTAAGTGGGAGTTCATAAGATGAACTTAATTATCTTGAACATAGTCAAAAGACCTTTTGCAAATTATGTCGTAATGGCTTCGCGCTTTAGTTCCACTGTTTAGATATGTTCCTAGAGAAAATATAGTTGAAAGTTGTGATGGCGATTATGCGGACGATGAGATAGCTTATGTCCTTAATGCACCGCTCGATTGTCTTTGAACCCCAAACGTCGTCTGTGGATGTTGCGAACATCGGACATACACGTTTTTGATAACTACATGATAGTTCAGTTAAACGGTTTAGAGTTGAGGCACCAAAGACGTTTTCGAAACGTCGCGGAACATATGAGATGTTTCGAGGGCTGAAATTGGGATTTCTGGCTCGTGCCCACGTCAAGAGGTATGAGACCTCCGACGATTTTCTTAGCCTGCAAACTAAGGGAGAAAGCTCAATCATTGAGCTTGTGCTCAGATTGTCTGAAGTGCAACAATCACTTGAATCGAGTGGGAGTTGATCTTCCAGATGAGATAATGATGTTTCTCCAAAAGTCATTGCCACCAAGCTGCTAGAAGCTTCGTGATGAACTATAACATATCAGGGATAGATATGATGATCCTTGAGCCATTCGCGTTGTTTGACATCACGAAAGTAGAAGTCAAGAAGGAGCATCAATTGTTGATGGTTGGTGAAACCACTAGTTTCAAGAAGGGCAAGGGCAAGAAGGGATACTTCATGAAACGGCAAATCAGTTGCTGCTCGGTGAAGAAACCCAAGGTTAAACCCAAACCCGAGACTAAGTGCTTCGTAATAAGGGGAACAGCCATCGGAGCGGAACCACCCTAGATACTTGGTAGATGAGAAGGCTGGCAAGGTCAATAGAAGTATATTTGATATACATTAAGTTATTGTGTATTTTACTAGTACTCCTAGTAGCACCGGGGTATTAGATACCGGTTCGGTTGCTAAGTGTTAGTAACTCAAATAAAAGCTACGGCATAAACGGAGACTAGCTAAAGGAGAGCTGACGATATGTGTTGGAAATGTTTCCAATTTCGATGTGATCAAACATCGCACGCTCCCTCTACCATCAAGATTAGTATTAAACCAGAATAATTATCATTTGGTGTTTGCATTGAGCATAGACATGATTGGATTATGTCTATCGCAATACGGTTATTCATTTAAGGAGAATAATGGTTACTCTATTTATTTGAATAATACCTTCGATGGTCTTGCACCTAAATAAATGGTTTATTGAATCTCGATCGTAGTGATACACATTTTCATGCCAAAAATATAAGATAGTAATGATAGTACCACTTACTTGTGGCGCTGCCATATAAGTCATATTGGTGTAAAACGCATGAAGAAGCTCCATCTTGATGGATCTTTGGACTCACTCGTTTTTGAAAAGTTTGAGACATGCAAACCATGTGCATTGGTGTATACGCATGATGAAACTCCATGCAGATGGATCGTTTGGACTCACTTGATTTTGAATCACTTGAGATATGCAAAACATACCACATGGGCAAGATGACCTGAAAAGCCTCGGATTCAAAGAAGATGGAACAAGATAGCAACTTGTTGGAAGCAACACATTTTGATATGTGCAGTCCAATGAGTCTTTGAGGCTTGCGATGAATATCGTTATGTTACGACTTCACAGATGATTCGAGTAGATGTTGAGTATATTTACTTGATGAAACACAAATCTGAATTATTGAATGGTTCAAGTAATTTCAGAGTGAAGTTTAAGATCTTCGTGACAAGAGGATAGAATGTCTATGATATGATCATAGAGATGAATATCTAAGTTATGAGTTTTGGCACACAATTAAGACATTGTGCAAATTGTTTCACAATTAATACCGCCTGGAACACCATAGTGTGATGGTGTGTCCGAACATCATAGTTGCACCCTATTGGATATGGTGCGTACCATGATGTCTCTTATCGAATTACCACTATCGTTCATGGGTTAGGCATTAGAGACAACCGCACTCACTTTAATAGGGCACCACGTTACTCCGTTGAGATGACACCGTATGAACTATGGTTTAGAGAAACCTAAGCTGTCATTTCTTAAAAGTTTGGGGCTGCGGCGCTTATGTGGAAAAGTTTCAGGTTGATAAGCTCGAACCCAAAGCGGATAAAATGCATCTTCATAGGACACCCAAAACAGTTGGGTATACCTCCTAATTCAGATCCGAAAGCAATAGGGATTGTTTCTTGAAAGCGGGTCCTTTCTCGAGGAAAAGTTCGTCTCGAAAGAATTGAGTGGGAGGATGGTGGAGACTTGATGAGGTTATTGAACCGTCACTTCAACTAGTGTGTAGCAGGCACGTGAAGTCGTTCCCGTGGCACCTACACCAATTGAAGTAGAAGCTTATGACAGTAATCATGAAGTTTCGGATCAAGTCACTACCGAACCTCGTAGGACGACAAGGACGCGTACTGCTCCAGAGTGGTACGGTGATGCTGTCTTGATAAACCTACGAGCTATGGGGAAGCGATGGTGGGCCCAAATTCCGACAAATGGTTAGAAGCCATGAAATCCGAGATAGAATCCATGTATCAGAACAAAGCATAGACTTTGGTGGACTTGCCCGATGATCGGCAAGCCATTGAGATGAATGGATCTTTAAGAAGAAGACGGATGTGGACGGTAATATCACCGTCTATGAAGCTCGACTTATGGCGAAGAGTTTTTCACAAGTTCAAAGAGTTGACTACGATGAGATTTTCTCATCCGTAGCGATGCTTAAGTCCGTCGGAATCATGTTAGCATAAGCTGCATTTATGAAATCTGGCAGATGGATGTCAAAACGAGTTTCCTTATCGGTTTACGTAAGGAAAGGTTGTATGTGATACAATCGAAAAGTTTTGTCGATCCTAAGGATGCTTAAAAGGTATGCTAGCTCCAGCGATCCTTTCTAAGGACCGGAGTAAGCATCTCGGAGTTGGAATGTGCGCTTTGATGAGATGATCAAAGATTTTGGGTTTATACAAAGTTTATGAGAAACTTGTATTTCCAAAGAAGTGAGTGGGAGCACTATAGAATTTCGATAAGTATATGTTGTTGACATATTGATGATCGTAAATGATGTAGAATTCTGGAAAGCATATAGGGTTATTTGAAAAGTGTTTTTCAATGGAAAACCTGGATTAGGCTACTTGAACAATAAGCATCAAAGATCTATAAGATAGATCAAAATGTTTAATAATACTTTCAAATGAGCACATACCTTGACATGATCTTGAAGGTGTTCAAGATGGATCAATCAAAGAAGGAGTTCTTGCCTGAGATGTAAGGTATGAAGTTAAGAGTTAAAGCTCGACCACGGCAGAAGAGAGAGAAAGGACGAAGGTCGTCCCTATGCTTCGTACGTAGGCTCTACAAAGATGCTATGTTATGTACCGCACCGAAGTGTGCCTTGCCATGAGTCAATCAAGGGGTACAAGAATGATCCAAGAATGGATCATTGGACAGCGGTCAAAATTGTCCTTGGAGTAAATAAGGACATGTTTCTCGATTATGGAGGTGATAAAGAGTTCGGCGTAAAGGGTTACGTCGATGCAAGCTTTAACACCTATCCGAGTGACTCGAGTAGCAAACCGGATACGTATAGTGGAGCAACCATTTGAATAGCTTCAAGTGGAGCGTGGAAGCAGCATTTAGAATATGACCTAGAAATTTGCAAAGCACTCACGGATCTGAAAGGTTCAGACCCGTTGACTAAATCCCGTTGACTAAAACATCTCTCACTATCAAAACATGATCAAACCTCAGAACTCATTGAGTCTAAATCACATGATGATGTGAACTAGTTCTGAGACACTAGTAAACTCTTTGGATGTTGGTCACATGATGATGTGACCTGTCAGCGTTAATCACATGACGATGTGAACTAGATTATTGACTCTAGTGCAAGTGGGAGACTGTTGGAAATATGCCCTAGAGGCAATAATAAATTAGTTATTATTATATTTCCTTGTTCATGATAATCGTTTATTATCCATGCTATAATTGTATTGACCGAAAACCGCAATACATGTGTGGATACATAGACAACACCATGTCCCTAGTAAGCCTCTCGTTGACTAGCTCGTGGATCAACAGATGGTTACGGTTTCTGACCATGGACATTGGATGTCGTTGATAACGGGATCACATCATTAGGAGAATGATGTGATGGACAAGACCCAATCCTAAGCCTAGCACAAAGATCGTGTAGTTCGTATGCTAAAGCTTTTCTAATGTCAAGTATCATTTCCTTAGACCATGAGATTGTGCAACTCCGGATACCGTAGGAATGCTTTGGGTGTACCAAACGTCACAACGTAATCGGGTGGCTATAAAGGTGCATTACAGGTATCTCCGAAAGTGTCATTGGGTTGGCACGAATCGAGATCGATTTGTCACTCCGTGTAAACGGAGAGGTATCTCTGGGCCCACTCGGTAGGACATCATCACAATGTGCACAATGTGACCAAGGGGTTGATCACGAGATGATGTGTCACGGAACGAGTAAAGAGACTTGCCGGAAGCGAGATTGAACAAGGTATCGGGATACCGACGATCGAATCTCGGGCAAGTACAATACCGCTAGACAAAGGGAATTGTATACGGGATCGATTGAGTCCTTGACATCGTGGTTCATCCGATGAGATCATCGTGGAACATGTGGGAGCCAACATGGGTATCCAGATCCGCTGTTGGTTATTGACCGGAAACGTCTCGGTCATGTCTGCATGGTTCCAACCCGTAGGGTCTACACATAAGGTTCGATGATGCTAGGGTTATAAAGGAAGTTTGTATGTGGTTACCGAATGTTGTTGAGTCCCGGATGAGATCCTGGACGTCACGAGGAGTTCCGGAATGGTCCGGAGGTAAAGATTTATATATGGGAAGTCCTGTTTTGGTCACCGAAAAGTTTGGGGTTTATCGGTAGCATCTGGGGACCACCGGAGGGTCCCGAGGTCCACCAAGTGGGGCCACATGCTCCAGAGGCATACATGGGCCAAGTATGAGAGGGCACCAGCCCCTAGGTGGGCTAGGGCGCCTCCCACCATGGCCCATGCGGCTAGAAAGGGAGAGGGCAAACCCTAAGGCGAGATGGGCCCTAAGGCCCATACTCCCTGCGCCTCCCTCTCCTCCCCCCTTGTGGCCGCCACCCATAGATGGGTTTTGGGGGCTGCCGCCCCCTAGGGGTGGAAACCCTAGAGGGGGCGCACCCTCCTCCCTTTCTCCTATATATATGAGGCCTAGGGGCTGCCCATAACACATGAGTTCTCTCCCTCTTGGTGCAGCCCTGCCTCTCCTCCTCCTCCTCTCCCTTGGTGCTTGGCGAAGCCCTGCGGGATTGCCACGCTCCTCCACCACCACCACGCCGTTGTGCTGCTGCTGGATGGAGTCTTCCTCAACCTCTCCCTCTCTCCTTGCTGGATCAAGGCGTGGGAGACGTCACCCGGGCTGTACGTGTGTTGAGCAGCGGAGGTGCCGTCCGTTCGGCACTCGGATCTCCGGTGATTTGGATCACGACGGCACGACTCCTTCAACCCCGTTCTCTTGAACGCTTCCGCTTAGCGATCTACAAGGGTATGTAGATGCACTCTCCTTCCCTCGTTGCTAGTTTCTCCATAGATAGATCTTGGTGACACGTAGGAAAATTTTGAATTTCTGCTACGTTCTCCAACACATTAAGCTCCCGTGCCGGCGTCGGAGACACCAATGCCGCCTCCGCCGGAGGCACCAATGGCCCCGCCATCGCATTATGCGAGTTGCTGGCCGTGAAGCTAGGAATCGGGGCGGCCCCTGTTGGCCGCCCGCAATCCACGCACTCAACCCCGAGATCAAGGTAGGCACAAGGGCGGTGATCGTCGCTCCGAGTCGTTGTTCCACTTGCTCTTGGACAATCTCCGGAATCCGCGCCACATGCCTTGAGTTCTTGAACCTCTCGCGCTGGCTCTCCGAGCTGGTCTTTTTCTCCTTCCGCACACCAGCGGTATAGTATGACCCCCATTTTGTCGACAAGCCTTTGCCGCCACCACGACCGGTGACGTCGACTTCTTGAGCTTATCCTTGTTCTTCATTACATTCAACCCCCTATTTAGAGTGGTGTCCCAAGGGTTGCTCTGAGTCGACCTGCGCTCGCTTTCGATCGCTGCGGAAGGAATGTGAACCATTTAGAAATTCGGCTTCATTAATTAGAATGCAACCATATGGAGATAATTACGCTGGGTGTATTCCTTACGAGAACAAATTTGAAGCTGCCTGGTCTTGAGATCCGTGGTAAGCTCCTTTGTTTTCGGGTCCTTCTTGTACCGGCCTGGCAAAGTTCCTGATACTTGTCACCGTATGTATCGAAGAGGCGGTAGGCCTTGCTCGGCACGCTCCGCCTCCTCCTTGTCCCATATAGGCTCCGCCACTCTGTAACCGCCCGGGGCAGTGTGTGTTCCCCTATGTTCAGCTCCGCATTTGTTTCCCCACTCACTTGATTGGGAGCTTGCGGTGCTCGAGCAATTGATCTTGAAGTCGTTGTAGTCATCTTCGGTGATCGAAGGATTTTTCTCCTTGATCTTGATAACTCTCACCTTTCTCGATCATTCTCTTCACATTGCTTTTCCAAGTAGACAGGGCCTTGCTCATCTTCGTGAGGGCAGCATTGTTCACTTTATTCCCTTTGAGGCTTGTGTTTTCAAATTCAGCGGGGAACTTGTATCGTTCGTGCAGCTTCGTGAAGAGGAGGTTGCGCAAATTCCCTCGGTCAGGATGCCTCAGGTTCTCGGTGTTGATCGAGACGTTGGTCCGGAGAATGCACCCGAGCTGAAGCGAGTACCCCTTGACTATTCGTTCGGGCGCCGTTGGATTCCCGTTGGATTCCCGTTGGAGTCCACTTCAGTAACTTCCTCCTTGAGGGTGCGGAGCACGATCGGGCGCCGGTCCTTCCGTTGCCTCTTCGGTTGGCTGCCATCTGTGCGTGCGCCGCCATCATCGATGGTGGCATCCTCGGCTTTCCATCGGTGAGTAGCATCGGTGGGGTCATCCTCGGCGGTACCATCGGTGGTCTCGGGATCGGTGGGGAAGGCGGCGGCCTCATACAAGTGAGGTTGTTCCTCCATCTCCTGGGACAGCTCCCGTAATGCCTTGTCACCCGAACCCCGGCCTCATCGTTGTGGGCCATGTTTCTCTCTAAATAGAAACAAAGTTTGGTCAAAAAGTTGGTTATTGTCAAGGAACAAGATCATGGTCTCATCATTTAGGGTTTGTCGACACCGAGGCATCCTAAAATCTAAGCTTTTATCATTGAGGGTTTTTCGACGCCGAGGCACCCTAAAAGCCTAAGCTTTCATCATTTCGGTTTTATCGACACCGAGGCACCCTAAAAGCCATGCACTAGTCACAAGTACGCCGGGCAGTTGATCCTACTTAATTAACTACTAAGATACCCTGCCCATGCATTAGTCACAAGTACCCCATATGTCCTATTTTTAGCAAAGTCATGCTAAAATTCACGGAAAATTTCAGCATGACCTTTGCTGAAAATAGGACATATGGAGTACCCAATTTGCCGGAACGGAAGTTAATCGACATTCGCAAACTCAAGGGCCTCTCGGGGTACTGCAAAATCATTATCCCAGGTGGACATGGATGCAATGTCACATGTCACATGGATCCCACACCCACAGGAGCTGGTGAAGCTTCATGGCAGAATATCATATACAAGCACCTAATTTTGTTCACATTTATATAGCAACAAATATTTATACACTCATATAGCAGCACTAAGTATATTGCACTTAGAAGAAGACTTGCTTTTACATCCCACCCAACTTAACAATCTAGTAGAGTTGTTAGTAAGATCCTAGCTCTCTCTTTTCTTAGAAATAATAAATCGCCAAGCAGGAATGAAAAGATTATTTGATTGAAGAAACCACCATGGCAGCAAATAACTGAACCTTCACTCTGTTTTAACTGAAAATATATTTGAAAAAAAAACTTTTACACGTGTGAAAGTCTTCTCTACAAATATGAGAAAATAGATATAACTTGGGTCGCCATGTATCTCTGCCATTGATCATCAAAACTAAATCAATATAAGAAAATATGGTGAAAATTAAATCAGACAAGATATTTGAAAACATGAATTAGTCTGCCATTATCCTAAAAATGGCAGTCAAGATATGCATGGACGCTCATTTTCAAAGATTGTAGCCGATGCTTTCTTGTCTACTTAATGACAACATTAACACTTCAGGCTCAAGAATTAAATTGTCGGGTTTCTTTAGGCATTAGCAACGACCAAACCAGCAATTAGCATACATTCTACAGCACAAAATCTTCATCTATTTAGGCGAAAGATCTAATGTGATTACTAGCTTCCTAGGCATGGTAAGAACTCTGTCATATCATACACAGTAATCAATTTCCATAGCCCGTCCTTGGTTCATGTAAGTCTGAATCTAGTCGAACTACCCCTCGCAAGCTTCAAAGCATAGTCTCCAAGGTTTATCTCAGTTCTCATATCACAAGTGTGACAAAAGTGGATACAAATTGCACAACAATCGCAAAATAAAATTCAGGTACAATCCCCACATCTGAAACACTTCTTGCTCTTACCACGTAACTCGGTGAACTTGATGCTATCTTCCTCCTAGCAATGAAACTGGTAGTAAGCGCTTTTGACATATCTCCCGAGCTTTGAAAATGGGCTTAGATTAAGTGGGGAAAAAGAGAGCATAGTCTATGCATCATTTATACCAGTCAATTCGATCAACGACACATGGGACACATCTGACCATCTAGGACAGTAATAACTCCATAAACTTACTAATCAACCATAAGTCTGTCTACAAACTAACCAACCAAAAAATTTACAAATCAACAAGAACGTCTTGCCAGGCCTGTGACAGGCCACACGATTTAACTCAAAATAGCAGCCTACACTTTGGAACAATAGGATTTATTTATTGAAAGGAAATCACCTTGGAGGCAAAGAATGGCAGCTCACATTACAGTTGATTGGACAAAAGAGCACTCTACAATGTCAGAACACCGTTGAGCCCCTTCAAGCATGCATCTCCAAAAACTGCACCAAAGATATCTGGAAAAACAAAAGATAAAATACTTATCAGCCAAAACCAAATAATGCAAAAGAGTCCAGTCTAAAACCACTTGATATCTTCTCTGCTTTCTAAATAGCTGGCAGTCTGTATGGTTTTTGCTTTCAATTTTAGTGAGTTGGTTTCATCAATGAAATCAAGATTCAACTTCATTTCATCAAAAAGAAAAGAAAATCTTCCTGAAAGCATGTCGACACAATAAAGTTATGCACACTTATGTTGCTCAACTTAAATTGATGCCATCATTGCTTAAGACCATGATCTTTTGGTACCATTTTTGGGAACACAGGCATGGATAATATCCTTCAACTTCTCCACCGTTGATAAGCTGGAGAGCATGGCATGTGGATGGGGGTAGGGGCGGGGAGTAAATATGAGCAATATGTTGAGTTGTCAGTAACTTAACTAAATGTCAGGTTTTCGTAATATACATGCGTAAGTTGGATCGAGATAAAGTAGTAGTAACCATGATTGCACGCAGTGCACAAGAAGGATAGGTGAGAGTTCAAGCATCAAAATAAGTTGATAATGAGTTCTTTTCACTATTTTTGAGTTAAAATAATTTCAGTATTTAACTAATTTGTTCTTGGCCTAACGTTTTCAGAAATTGAATACCTTTTGGTTAATTAAAAATTAAGCGGATGTTGTTAATCGAAGGTACACGGTGTTGGAGGCAGGTGCTGATCCAGAGGGCTATGCAGCAAATTTTGTTGAATCAGAGCAGATAATGCAAACAAAAGGATATACAGCATCCTATGTACAAGTAGGTTTCTAAATAAACAATATGAAAATCACTGGCTAGACTAATTTAAGTCTAATCCTAATCGAAATGATAAGATTAATTCATGTCATCTCCATTGATTTAGTTTTGATGATCAATGGCAGATGCAGATGATGTTTCGATATAACTAAATCAATATAAGTAATCTACAAATATTTGAAAACAAGATATGGTGAAGCATGAAGAATCAATATGAGAAGGAGGAGGAGGAGGAGGAGGAGGAGGAGGAGGAGGAGGAGGAGGAGGAGGAGGAGGAGGGGAGCTCACAGGGTGTTGGTGCTCGGCGGCAGTGGTGTGGATGGGGCGGGTCGAGGTGGGGCAGCGCGCTTGGGCGGGTCGAGGCGGCGCTGGGCGGCGGGGCAGCGCCGAGGCGGAGTCGGGCGGCGTCTGGCGGCGGGTCGCGGCCGAGGCGGCGCTGGGTGGCGGGGTAGCGCCGAGGCGGCTGGGCGGCGGCCCGGCGGCGGGGTCGCCGAGGCGGCGCTGGGCGGCGGGTCAAGGCCGAGTCGGCGCGGCGTCTCCGGGCGGCGGGGTCGCCGAGGCGGGCGGGGCAGCGCCGAGGTGGCGGGACGGTGGCGCCGAGGGGAGGCGGGCGAGGGAGAGGGAAGGCGAGGAGAGGCGAGGGAGGGAGAGGGCGAGGGCGAGAGCGAGGGTCAGGCAGCGGCGGCGTGGCGATGGATCGAGAGGGAGAGGGAACTGGCGAGGGAGAGGAAGGGGGATCGGGCGAAGGGGAGAGGGCAGGGGATAGCACAATACTAATGGCGCACCTCACCGTGGTACGCCATTAGCATGTCCATACTAATGGCGCACCTCACCGTGGTGCGCCATTAGTATTTTTTTATTTCAACTCGAGCCAAAAGGTTATGTACTACCAGAACCTATCCATGTCAAGCCCACTCTACTAGCTCGACCGGTCAGCAGCCGCTCACACCTGGGAGGTCCCGGTTCGACTCCTGTGCTCCACAAATTTTTTAGCATTTAAAAAGCTGTTTGATACTTATTTATGTTTAAATATGTTCAAACTTGTTTAAATAATAACAGTAATATTTTTTATGAGACAGTAGCATTTAAAAAGCTGTTTGATACTTATTTTTTTATAAGACGGTGCGCGGGTGCGGGGTCGGACGGCGGTTGAGTAGGGAATCGAGGGTGCGGGGGGTTTGGCGGCCGTGGACTGGGGGTGCTCGGCGAGGGGGACCGGATCTCAAGTAGGTGGGATAGCGATCGAGATGGAGGGGATCGAGGTGGGCTCCACAAATTTTTTAGCATTTAAAAAGCTGTTTGATACTTATTTGTGTTTAAATATCTTCAAACTTGTTTAAATAATAACAGTAATAATTTTTTATAAGACAATAGCATTTAAAAAGCTGTTTGATACTAATTTTTTTATAAGACGGTCTTGGAGTGCGGGGGGTGTGGCGGTTGAGTAGGGGAATCGAGGGTGCGGGGGTCGGCCCGACGGCCGGTGGACCGGGGGTGCTCGGCGGCGAGGGGGACCGGATCTGGCGAGGTGGGATAGCGATCGAGACGGAGGGGGATCGAGATCGAGTGTCCATGAAATTTGAAATATTCATGATAGTTCAAAAAGTGCCCATGAAATACAATCGAGAAATGAAGGCTACGATTTAAATACAATCGATCTTAGCAAGCTATCTGTTCACAATCTTCTTGCCCTTCTTTTTCGCAAATGGAGTTCTTCCGTGGAACGGACGTCCTTTAGGTAGGGTGGTCCTGCTTCTTCTTGTGGTGTATGATGCTACTTCATCATCGCCGTCATGTTCGATCCTCGGTCGCCGTGCTTGTCGAAGTCTTGCTCATTGGCTACTCCATCCATTCCGATGATCTTCCTTTTGCCTCTCCTCATGACAACACGACCGGGCTTTGGCGGGTCGGTAATGAAGAAGCATTGGTCCACTTGGGAAGCCAGTACCCATGGCTCATTTTTTCGCGGTGACGCTTTGCGCCCATGGTCTTGATTTGGCTTCGGGTATAACCATGGTGGTGAAATACTGGTCTTCTTTTATGACGTTCTTGGCCCATCTGCCACGGAACATCGGGACCTTCTCTCCAGCGTAGCTCAGCTCCCAGATCTCCTCGATCCTTCCGTAGTATCTGTCCTTGTCGTTACGGTGTAGGATTCCATCGTTACCCGGAGTTCGATAACCATCGCTCTTCATGTCCTTGGCCTCGGTGTAGAATGTGTAGCCGTTGATATCGTACGCCTCATAGGTCATCAGGTTGTGCTCGGTACCCTGTGACAAGGCGAATATGAGTTGTTCTTCCGCAGAAGAATCCTCATGTAAAGGGTACGGCAAAGCTTCTCGCTTGAACCAACGCGTGAAACATGAGTTGTGCTCTTTGAGTGTATCTCCGTCCGTCCTCTGTTGGCCTCGGTCATTGTACGTCTTTTTAATAAAGGTTTTGTGCTCTACCACCCAAGGATCGACCACGTCTATGTGTTGTAGCGCGACTAGGTTTGCTCTTTCAAAGTCGGCGAGTCGACCCTCGAAGTCAACATGCATTTCGCGGCGACCCTCGCTGTGACCCCATCCAGCGAGCCTGCCGAGGTGGCTGTTGACGGGCAGACCAACGGGGTTCTCGATGCCTAGATAATTCGTGCAGAGGAGATGCACTCTTGATTCGAAAGCCCCTGGCTATGCTTCCTTCCGGGCGTGACATGTTGCGAACGTATCCTTTGATGACACCATTCATCCTTCGAACAGCATCATGCTGTGCGAGGAACGTCGGCCCGAGTTGGATGATATCCTCCACTATATGCACCAGCAGATGCACCATAACGTCGAAGAATGCGGGCGGGAAGTACATCTCAAGCTCGCATAGTATCACCACGATCTCTTCCTCGTAGCCTTCGAGTTGCCTCACGCCAATCGACTTCCGAGAGATGACGTCAAGAAGTTGCATAGGCCAAATAGCATTTCACGGACGTGCGTCCATGATCCCAATGATTGCAACTGGAAGTATCTGCGTCATCGGCCGCGTGACGATCGTGAGACTTCATCCCGTGAACTTCGTCACTGAGTCTAGGTATCTGCTTATCTTCCCCGCGTAACCGTAAGGAAGTTTTACTCCTAGGAGGCAGGTGAAAAACTGCTCGATCTCCTCCTGATTTAGAGTGAAGCACGCGGGAGGGTAGTCATTTCCGGTCTTCTTGGCCTTTTTGCCTTTGCGACGACTTTCTGTGTCCTGCTTCGCCTCATCATCATCATCATCATCATCATCATCATCATCATCATCATCATCATATATAGCGTGAAGCTCCTGCCTGATGCCCATTGATTTCAAGTCTGCCCTTGCTTTCGGCCCATCTTTGGTCCTCTCTGGCATGTTGAGCAGGGTACCAAGCGGACTCTCGACATCGTTCTTCGTCATATGCATGACATCAAGGCTGTGAGGCACACGGTGGATCTTCCAAAGACGGCAAGTCCCGTAAACAGACCTCGTTTTCCATACCTTCAGCAGCGGCTGGCGCCTTCGCTTCTTTCCGGCTCTGGCGCCTTTTGCTTCTTTCCGACGGTGGGCAGTCTATCCAATTTTTCAACAGCTTGTCTATTTCCTCGCCGCTCCTCGTGACACGGGCGTTTTTCGGGTTCGGTTTCACCATCGAACAGATCCTTGCGTTTCCTCCACGGGTCATCGTCGAAGCCACCTTCGATGTCCCATGAACACGGTTTTCAAGACCCGGGATCTCTATCTAGTCGGGCGATACGTTGTGTCATCCATGCACCTTACGCATCCGTAAAATCTGTGGACTACCCGCCTTGAGATATCCGTAATCGAGATAGTCGTGGCACCGTCGTGAGCAAGTGCGGCTCTCCTAGGGAAATATTCTTTCTGCGGCGTCCCACGTATTGGCTGGCGTTTTCCACAGCGTGTCAAGCTCCTCTTTCAGCAGCCCCGGTACAGATTGATGTCGTTCCCTGGTTGTTTCGGCCCTTCAATTAGCATACTCATGTGAATGTACTTCCTCTTCATGCACAACCAGGGGAAGGTTGTACATCCACACACAAACAGGCAGGTGCTATGTGTGCTTCTCTGGCTGCCAAACGGATTGACTCCATCCGTGCTCGCGCCCAAAGACGATGTTCCTTGGATCGTTCCCAAATTCGAGTCTTCGGTTCAACGCTTGCCACCGGCTCACATCCTTAGGGTGACTCAGCATCTTGTCTTTTTTATCTATCTCCGGATCATTTGCGTCATCTTCCCGCTTCTTCTCCTCCCTATCCGCGTGCCAACGCAGGAGCTTTGCTACCTTAGGGTCCGTGAAATAGCGCTGCAGACGAGGAGTGATCGTAAAGTACCACACCACTTTTCGAGGAGCTTTCTTCCTCTTCTTGTATCGAGTGACGCTTTACACGGACATATGGTAGACTCCGCGTGCTCGTCCCGATAAATGATGCAATTGTTCATGCACACATGGTATTTCACGTCACGGTAAATCGAGAGGACACACGATTTTCTTCGCCTCCTCCAAACTGGTCGGGCACTTGTTCCCCTTGGGAAGACGTTCGTGCGAATGACATGTTCTCGTCGAAGCATCATCGTCGGTCATTTTGTGTTTTACCTTCATCTCCGAGCCATGAGCGTTACTTTCAAAGCGGGTATCCTCGGGCCTGCATCCTTCATACAATGGAGTAACCGTCTAACTCAAGTTGATCCATCTTGGCTTTCTCTCGGGCGGCAGCTCTTGCGTTATCCGTCGCTTGAGAAGCAGCTCTTGAATATGAGGGTCCTGCACCCAGCCCATCGATGGTCCAGCGTCGCTCGCTCCGCCCGGCATCATCATCTTCATGATCATGCCCGTCGCCTGCTCCGCATCTTCCTCATCATCATGTCCTGCATCTTCTACATGATGACTGTACACCATCATAGTCGTGATCATCTCCGGGATTCTTCGTCTTCTCGCCTACCGAGCGCGGTGGTTGTCTTGCTGCCCTTCCTCATTTCTTGCCCGGCCCGCATGGACGACTTTGTAGTCATCTTCATCACCTTGCCACCGATAGCCATCCATGAAACCACGCCACAGCAGGTGGTCCCGCACCTGCCCGGAATCCGGGTCCGCAATAAGGCTCTTCAGCTTGCATCTTCGACACGGACATCTTATCTCCGTCTCGTTCTTTTGAAGCATCTCGGCCTTCGCGGACCTCAAAAACCTATTCACGATGCCTTCGGTCATCGTGCGGACCATGGTCGCTGCGAGGTAGAGCAAAAGCGATATTTTAGAACCAAACAAAAATTTGGCATGACTTTCCCTAAAAATAGGACCAAAAGAATGCTTAATGCCAAAATTCTCGCCAAACGGAAATGAATCAACATTCCGCAAAATATTGGCAACTATCGCATTTCAAATACCGGTACACCTCCAAACACAAACACATATGCAACACCACAAACATATGCAACACCACGAACATACATAGATCTATCTAGGCCGTAAAAAGTGCATGTGCACATTGTTGTAGGGAGAACAACCTAAATATAGCTTCCCCCCTTACTTTGCTTTTAAAACAAGGTAATTTAACCACTTAATTTGAATGAATCTATGGTGGAAATGAGGTGAAAAGAGGAGGCACCGAGACAAGGAGGAGGTGGAGAGAATGAAGTGGGGAGAAAGTGAGTGTGTGGGTAGGAGAGGTTGTCCCAAATATCTTGTTGCTGCCCACTTACTAATGGCGCACCTCTTGCATGGTGCGCCATTAGTAGTTACAACTACTAATGGCGCACCTAAGCAGGATGCGCCATTAGTATGTTTGGATAGGCGCACTAGTTCAAAAAAATTCTATACTAATGGCGCACCCACGCCAGTGCGCCATTAGTAATTACAACTACTAATGGCGCACTTGGGCGGGATGCGCCATTAGTATGTTTGTATAGGCGCACTATTTCAATAAAAATTTCTATACTAATGGCGCACCCTCTTACTGGTGCGCCATTAGTAGTTACAACTACTAATGGCGCACTCGGGCAGGATGCGCCATTAGTATGTTTGGATAGGCGCACTAGTTAAAAAAAAAATTCTATACTAATGGCGCACCCGCTGCCTGGTGCGCCATTAGTAGTTACAACTACTAATGGCGCACTTGGGCAGGATGCGCCATTAGTATGTTTGGACAGGCGCACTAGTTAAAATTTTTTTTTGATACTAATGGCGCACCCTTTGCCAGGTGCGCCATTAGTAGTTTAAACTCTACTGGCGCATCAGATGGTGGTGCGCCATTAGTATATACTAATGGCGCACCAGCTTTCTGGTGCGCCATTAGTGTCAATCCCATCTATAGCCCTTTTTCTAGTAGTGATACTTGGTAAGTCCTGAGAGGTAGTTGCTGGTGCACTTCATCTTGGCTAGAGCTCGCCAGAAGTCAGCGACAGCGGAGGCGAGCTGTTCCTCCGGGTCGAAGCGTGGATCAGTGCCACTGACATGTGTACCTACAGGCAACCAGTAAATGGGTAGAAGTTAAACTGTAATTGCACAAATTATGTGAAATACTGTAAGACATGGGATGTAGCTCACCTCGACGGCAAACAAAAGCATCGGCCGTTATGACCCTGCATAAGTACATGGACATGCATGTTAAGTGCAACAGGGTTAGCATCCACTAAAAATAGCAAATGCGCAACATCTCTAGTGATATCCTGAGTCATGTATTGTAAGTTTGTTGCTGGTATTGGTGAAATTGAGCTGGACACGGTAATATTTGAACATCACACACTGTGTACTACTGTAGCGACCCTACCTCAGATGGTCAAGTCTCTGTGTTTTAGTGTCATCCTTGGATCAGTAATGCTGACACACACAGTACTCGAAGGATTTATAGCAGAGTAGCAATCACACACACATCGAATATCTCAAAAGAGAACTTATTAAAATAATATGGCTTAAGGCCATCTAATGCGATAACAGCGGAAGGCTTGGAAGATAAAGTGAGTCCATCAACTCCAATGGCATAGCTGAGCTGCATGGCAACGACCTAACAATCCTTACTCTTCGTCTGAAAAGTCTGCAACATAATACGTTGCAGCCCGAGAACGGGTCAGCACATGGAATATGCTGGCAATATAACACAGTAGAGCAGGAACAGAATAATGCTATCACTACAGGCATATTTGGCTGGTGGAAAAGCTCTATGATTATAGTTTTGCGAAAAGCCAATTTTTTCCTACAACAAAGGAATAAATTTTATTTAACTATCATGGTGGTTGAAACATTGAGAAGGTATAACCCCAACTCATTCCCAATTAAAGTAGTTAACAACCCAACAATATTAATTAAGAGTGATGAGATACATGTGAATACTCAAGTACTAGATACTCAAATTTGTCCATAACTGGGGACACGGCTAACCATGATTAGATTGTACACTCTGCAGAGGTTTGCGCATTTTTCCCCACAAGACTCGATCGCCTCCGTTGATTTCTTGCACTACATGGTGTTTGAGAAACGGATGACCGAGACACGATCTTCGTAAACATTAACTCTCTACTCCGGGTAGACCATACCAAACCTACAAAACCCACTACACCGCTGATCTACCTCTTCAAGAGCTTCATGTAACCTACTCAACTATGCTAGAGCCCATAGTAGCTTGTGGCTGCACACGGAAGTTTCTAGCATGAATAATCTCGATTCCCTTTGAGCACAGGTGGCGGTCCATAGGAAGATCACACACGGTACCCGGGATTTCCAAAAATAAAACAGACAACACTGGGTTCCCCAGGTGCCTCAATCCACCCAGATGTGTATTAAAGTTGCCACCTTAAATTAAACCATTAATTAACAATCTCACATCTATCATGGATTCACTCAAACCCAAACCACGTCTACGAGCATAGAATAGCAATAATAGCAACACGTAGAAGTAACTCCCAAGGGTTTGATAGTAACAGGGCAATAGGTTCTACCTCAACTACTACTTCCCAACCCACAAATTAATGACATCCTAATCATGCAATGTTTGAGGATTGAACTAATGCATAAAAAATGGGTATGAAAAGAGTATGATCAATGTGTGAACTTGCCTTGCTGACGATCCATGAATCCTAGAGACTCGTAGTAACACGCTTCACACTCCGGGAATTCTATCGCAAGCAAACAATAACATACATAAGCTACAAGCAAATATGCACAAGCAAAACTCAAATAAAGAGGTTGAACAGAAAGTTCAACTTAAGAACTCCGGTTCGCAAAAAAGAATCAAACCAAACGAAGCAACAAAACTCAAACGGCGTAAGAAATAAGATTCGTTTACTAATATGAACTAGGGACAAATTTTACAGAGGCAAAAACTTGTTTGAGTTGGTTATTCGGAAAGAGGGTTTCGAGACGAAACTCTAGGCGCTTGAATCGCCTGATTCCGATAAACGAGCGAAAAGTTATACTAGATCGAACATCGGATCAGAAATCGCGATCAGAAAAATCACGGAATAAATCCGATAAAAAGAAAAACGACGAACAGCTTAACGAACGAACGTTCGTTAACTGAACCTAAACGAAGAACACGTTCGTTAAAATGAACTAACGAGCGAACGCTCGCTAAATAAATAAACCGGAGAGAAACCGATCTATTTGAAAAAAACGAAAACTAGGGTTTCGAAAAAATAAACCGAACGGTTTTTAAAAAAACCCGACGGTCTCGGATCCGGCGGGTACCTCCGGCGATAGGTCCGGCGAGGCGGGGCTCCGGCGGAGCGGCGGGGCTCCGGCGACGGGAGGCGGCGGCGGCGGTGAGAGGCGGCGGCGACGACTCCGGGCGGAGGCGGCGGGGCTCGGGCTCGGGCTCGGCTCGGCTCGGGCTCCGGCGGGCGGCGGTGGTGGTGGTGGGTGGTGGTGGCGGCGGGGGGCGGTATTTAAGAGGGGGGGGGGCTCGGCTTGGAGGAGGGGGCAAGGCGGCGGCGGAGGCGGAGTCCAACTCGGACTCCGGTCCGAGTGGCGGCGGCGGCGGCGGCTCGGCTGGGCCCTAGGCCCGGTCGGGCGCGAGGAGTTTTTTTAAGGTTCCACCGACAGAAAAAGTCCTATAAAATAAAATAAAAATCTAAAAATGCCAAAACAAATTTTCACCGTCTAAATGAAATATTTAGAACAAGATGAACATTTTCCTGGCCCTCAAATGCCATTTTAAAAACATGCAATTTTTCTAATGCAAATAAAATCCAAATAAAATCAAATAAAATCGAACAAATGATTTTAACATTTTTCCTCCAATATTTCAATTGTTTTGGAGAAGTCATATTATCGCCCCTCATTTATTTTTAATATGAAATATTTTTCCGGAGGGGAAAATAATTAAAATCTAAAATCCTCATTCTCAGTATTTGATAAAAATCAAATATGAAAACCGGAAAATCCCCAACTCTCTCCGAGGATCCTTGAGTTGCTTAGGATTTCGAGGATTGCGGAACGAAGATGCAATAAAATATGATATGCATGGATGACCTACGTATAACATTCCAAATTGAAAATTTGGGATGTTACAAACCTACCCCCCTTAAGATGAATCTCGTCCTCGAGATTCGGGTTGGCTAGAAAATAGGTGCGGGTGGTCCTTGCGAATATCCTCTTCTCGTTCCCAGGTGGCTTCCTCTTCGGTATGGTGGCTCCACTGAACTTTGCAAAACTTGATAACCTTGTTGCAAGTGACTCGGCTGTCAAAGTCAAGAATCTTTACTGGCTTCTCCTCATAAGTCAAATTACTGTCCAACTGAATCGCCTCCAGGGGCACTGTATCTCTTAACGGTATATCGGCCATCTCAGCATGACACTTCTTCAATTGTGAGACGTGGAACACATCCTGAACTCTTGACAATCCTTCAGGTAACTCCAGCTTGTAGGCAACTTCTCCCATCCGTTCCAACACACGATACAGTCCTACAAATCTCGGAGCTAATTTTCCCTTAACTCCAAAACGTTTCACTCCTCGCAAGGGTGATACTCGCAGATATGCTCTATCTCCAATTTCATAGGTTACCTCCTTGCGTTCTGAGTCTGCATAACTCTTCTGCCTGGACTGGGCAATCTTCAGTCTATCACGGATCAGTTTAACCTTCTCCTTAGACTCCTTGATCAAGTCTGGTCCAAACAACTAACGGTCTCCTACCTCATCCCACATCAGTGGTGTTCTACATCTGCGTCCATACAGAGCTTCGAACGGTGCCATCTTCAAACTGGCCTGGTAGCTATTGTTGTATGAGAACTCTGTGTAAGGCAAATTGTCATCCCAACTAGATCCATAATCTAGCGCACAGGCTCTCAACATGTCCTCCAGAATCTGGTTGACTCTCTTTGTCTGTCCATCTGTCCGCGGGTGAAATGTTGTACTGAACTTTAATCTTGTTCCCAAAGTCTGGTGTAACAGATGCCAAAACTTTGAGGTAAACTGTGTTCCTCTATCTGATACGATGGTCCTCGGAACTCCATGCAAACATACAATCCTGGACATATATATCTTGGCTAACTTCGCACTTGTATACGTGGTTTTCACTGGGATAAAGTGAGCCATTTTGGTCAAGCGATCCACTACTACCCATATGGAGTCATATCCTGCTTTGGTTCTGGGCAATCCAGTGATAAAATCCATGCCAATTTTATCCCACTTCCATTCGGGTATCGGCATAGGCTGTAACAGTCCTGCTGGCTTCTGATGCTCTGCCTTCACTCTCTGACATACATCACATACGGCTACATACTCGGCAATATCCTTCTTCATACCAGTCCACCAGAAACGTTCTTTCAAATCCAAATACATCTTAGTGTTTCCGGGGTGTATCGAGTATGGTGAGTCATGAGCCTCCTGTAGTATCAACTTCCTGATCTCAGTGTTATTGGGCACATAAACACGGTCCTCAAACCACAAGGTATCGTGCATCCTCGCGAAAACCTTTGGCCTTTCCTTTGCTCATCTTCTCTTTTATCTCAGCAATCTCTTTGTCTTCCTTCTGAGCTTCTTGAATCTTGTCCAACAATGTAGACTGAACCTCTATTGTTGCAATGAAACCTCTTGGAACAATCTCCAACCGAAGTTCCATGATATCCTCAGCTAACTCCTTTGGCAATCCCTTACTTTCAAGGACATTAGCGTAACTCTTCTAGCTCAAAGCGTCTGCTACGACATTGGCCTTTCCTGGATGATAGTGCAGCTTCATATCGTAATCCTTTATAAGCTCCAGCCATCTCCTTTGTCTAAGGTTCAACTCCTTCTGTGTGAAAATGTACTTCAAACTCTTATGATCCGTGTACACATCACAACGGTTTCCAATAAGATAATGTCTCCAAGTCTTCAATGCATGTACTACCGCTGCTAGCTCCAAATCGTGCGTGGCATAGTTCAACTCATGGGGCTTCAGTTGTCGTGAGGCATACGAAACAACCTTTCCGTCCTGCATAAGCACACATCCAAGTCCCAAGCGTGAGGCGTCACAATACACTTGAAACTCCTTATGTATATCTGGCAATGTTAGGACTGGGGCTGTAGTCAATCGTTTCTTCAACTCCTGAAAACTTGCCTCGCAATCATCTGTCCATTTAAACTTAGTATCCTTCTTTAGTAATTCAGTCATTGGCTTAGCAATCTTGGAAAAATTCTCATTGAATCTCCGATAATATCCTGCGAGTCCAACGAAACTGCGGATCTCGCCAACTGAAGTGGGTGCCAACCATTCAGTGACTGACTGAACCTTGCTGGGATCTATTGCTATACCTACTCCTGATATAACATGCCCAAGAAATCCAACTTCCTTCAACCAAAACTCGCACTTGCTGAATTTGGCGTATAACTGGTGTTCCCTGAGTTTCTCGAGAACTAAACGCAAATGTTCCTTGTGCTCCTCCTCGTTCTTCGAGTATACCATAATATCATCAATAAACACCACAACAAACTTGTCCAAATACTCTATGAACACCTTGTTCATCATACTCATGAAATAGGCAGGGGAGTTAGTCAGTCCAAACAACATGACCATATACTCGTATAATCCATACCGCGTGGTGAACACTGTCTTTGGTATATCCTTCTCTCGAATCTTCAACTGATGGTATCCTGATCGTTGATCGATCTTTGAAAACACCTTGGCTCCTTGCAGCTGATCAAACAGATCATTGATCATCGGCAGTGGGTACTTGTTCTTAATCGTTACTTCATTTAAGGCTCGGTAATCAACGACCATCCTCAGGGATTTATCCTTCTTCTCGACCAAAAGTACTGGTGCTCCCCAAGGTGATGAGCTCCTGCGAATATAACCTTTCTCCAATAACTCCTTGATCTGTTTCTTAATTTCCTCCAGATCATTTGCGGGCATCCGATAGGGTCTCTTGGATATTGGTCATGTACCTGACAATAGCTCTATCAGGAACTCGATGTCTCGATCCGGTGGCATGCCTAGTAACTCCTCTGGGAAAACATCCGGAAAATCCTTTACTACAGGCACTTCCTCCTGTACAACTCCCGTGATGGCATTCACTTGGCTCCTCCTAGGCACATGCCTAGATACATAGTTAATCCTTTTTCCCTCCGGGGTGGTGAGATAAATTGATTTACTAGCACAGTCAATGCTTCCTCCATACTTCGACATCCAGTCCATACCTAATATCACATCCAATCCTTGCGACTCCAAGATAATTAGGTCAGATGGCAAAACATGTGTGCCAATGGTTAGGGGTATCTGGGTGCACCATCGGCTAGCCATGTACTCTGCTCCAGGCGAGCTCACTAAAAGAGGGGTCCTAAGGGTTTCGGTTGGTAGCTTACACTTATCCATAAATCCCCTTGATATGTATGAATGCGATGCACCAGTATCGAAAAGAACAAGAGCAGTAAATGACTTAACCAAAAACTTACCTATTACCGCGTCTGGCTGCTCTTCAACTTCCTCTACGTTAACGTGGTTCACTTGTCCTTTGTTGAATGGATTGGGCTTCTTCCCAGCGCTCCCATTTCTGTTTCCATTCCTTCCTTCAGGGAAATCATTGGCATAGTGCCCTGTCTTCCCGCACTTAAAGCAGGTAACTTGACTTAGGTCCCTTTTGGCGGGTGTAGATGGGTTGGAGCGGTTCTGATTGTTGTTAACTCCATTCCCATTTCCATTCTTAGCACCATTGTGGTTATGCGATCCTCCCCTAGTTTGGTTGTGACCTCCATTGTTTTGAACAAGTCCTCCTGAGTTCGGGGTTAAGCGGGGCTTCTGTTGAGCTCCTGAATTATACTTCCCTTGTCCATACTTCCTCTTACGGCTCTCAATCTGCTGCTGCTTTCCTTCTATCATAAGGGCCTTGTCTACCAACTCCTGGTGGTTGTTGAAGGTTGCCACCATCAACTGCATGCTCATCTCATCATTCACCCCTTCCATAAACTTCTCACCTTGCGACATCTGTGGCCACGTCATCAGGGGCATAGCGTGATAACCTGCTAAAATCATCCACGTACTGAGCTACAGTACGGTTCCCCTGGCGTAAGTTGCGAAACTCGCGCTTCTTCATCTGCATGGATCCAGTTGAGACATGTGCTGTGCGAAAAGCTTGTTGAAACTGGTCCCAAGTGACATTGGCTATAGGAAAAGTAGCCGTGTAATTCTCCCACCATGCGGCTGCTGGTCCATCCAATTGATGTGCGGCAAAGCGCACCTTCTCAGCATCCGTGCATCCAGCGGTGGTTAACTCCCTTCCAATACGGCGGGGCCAATCATCAGCAACTATTGGCTCGGTGCTACTGGAAAACACCGGCGGTTGTAACCTCAGAAAACGGGCTAAATTGTCCACTGGCGGCGGGTTGTTGTTGTTGTTGTTGTTGTTGTTGTTGTTGTTGTTGTTGTTGTTGTTGTTGTTGTTGTTGTTGTTGTTGTTGTTGTTGTTGTTGTTGTTGTTGTTGTTGTTGTTTTTGTTGTTGTTGTTGTTGTTGTTGTTGTTGTTGTTGTTGTTGTTGTTGCCACAGTTACGAACTAGCAATTGCATCAAGGCATTCTGCTGCTGGATCAACTGGGTGAGCTCCGGTGGAAAAACAAAACCGGTGTCACGTCTTGGAGGCATCTGAGGGTTTAGATGGGAGAGATTAGAATAGAAAGAGGTCTAATGAGAAAACACTACCCATATGCATATGAGACAAACACAATCATTTCACTCAATCAATCAAGCAAGGGCATACAAATGATCTAGAACTATATGGTGGTCATCTAGAAATTTTGATCGGTGGAAGACTCCATGATGTCTGCTCCAGCTTCGTCTTCGTAGTCATCATCACTTGGATCGGAATCGATGCCGTCGATGATGATGTAGTTGTCCGGGCAAGTGGGGTCGTCGTCTTCTTCTTCCGGTGCTGGTCCTCCCATGAATACTCCGATCTTCTTAACCAGGTCGTCGTTCTTCTCCAGTAGTGTCTTGATTTCCTCCTCATATCTGTCGCGTGTAAACTTGAGTTCTTCCTCCAGCTCGATGATCCTGGTCTTCGCCTTCTTCAACTCCATCATATCCGCGCACATCTGGTTCTCCTGACGTTGAATGTGCTGGTTTAGCTCCTGAATTAAAGCTGCAATGGATCTGTCCTTCTTGGTGCTGATTACTTCCCATTGCTCATCTCGGCGCCCACATATTTGATAGATGGTGTCTTTAAGCTCCCTGTTGTATACTTCTCCAATGCGTCCCATGGTAATGTGAGCTGCCATGCTCTTACCTAGACTCCAGGTGGGTGCTTCAAAAGAAAACTCTATGGGCTTAGAAGTTGGCGAGAACGTCCTTCCTGGAACTTGTACTTGAATCATCCAGCGCTCTTATTCTGGTAAGGTGGCATTGTACGTCCCGGTGAAGCTTGGTATACCAATGTTCAAGTACCTAGTGACTTCCTTCAGGTGGCGTCCAAAAGGTGTGTCTTCATCCGGTTGTGCAAACTTGTTCTTCATCTCCGTCATCCTAAAGAGTGGAAAAAAATGGAGAGGAGTCAGAAATGAGTAGAGAAGATTGACCTACGGTTTATCTTAGTGGTCGGGTCCTACACTCAGCGTGTGCTCTGATACCATCTTGTAGCGACCCGACCTCGAGATGGTAAAGTCTACGTGTTTTGATGTCATCCTGGAGAAGTAATGCTGACACACACAGTACTCGAAGGATTTATAACAGAGTAGCAATCACACACTTATTACATCGAATATCTCAAAAGAGAAATTATTAAAATAATATGGCTTAAGGCCATCTAATGCGATAACAGCGGAAGGCTTGGAAGATAAAGTGAGTCCATCAACTCCAACGGCATAGCTGAGCTGCACGGCAACGACCTAACGATCCTTACTCTTCGTCTGAAAAGTCTGCAACATAATACGTTGCAGCCCGAGAACGGGTCAGGACATGGAATATGCTGGCAATATAACACAGTAGAGCAGGAACAGAATAATGCTATCACTACATGCATATTTGGCTTGTGGAAAAGCTCTATGATTATAGTTTTGCGAAAAGCCAATTTTTTCCTACAACAAAGGAATAAATTTTATTTAACTATCATGGTGGTTGAAACATTGAGAAGGTATAACCCCAACTCAATCCCAATTAAAGTAGTTAACAACCCAACAATATTAATTAAGAGTGATGAGATACATGTGAATACTCAAGTACTAGATACTCAAAATTGTCCATAATCGGGGACACGACTAACCATGATTAGATTGTACACTCTGCAGGGGTTTGCGCACTTTTCCCCACAAGACTCGATTGCCTCCGTTGATTTCTTGCACTACATGGTGTTTGAGAAATGGATGACCGAGACACAGTCTTTCAGAAACATTAACTCTCTACTCCGGGTAGACCATACCAAACCTACAAAACCCACTACCTGCTGATCTACCTCTTCAAGAGCTTCACGTAACCTACTCAACTATGCTAGAGCCCGTAGTAGCTTGTGGCTGCTACGGAAGTTTCTAGCATGAATAATCTCGATTCCTTTTTAGCCTAGGTGGCGGTCCATAGGAAGATCACACGGGTACCCGAATTTCCAAAAATAAAAGCAGACAACACTCGGTTCCCAGTGCCTCAATCCACCCAGATGTGTATTAAAGTTGCCACCTTAAATTAAACCATTAATTAACAATCTCACATCTGTCATGGATTCACTCAAACCCAAACCAAGTCTATGAGCATAGCATAGCAATAATAGCAACACGTAGAAGTAACTCCCAAGGGTTTGATAGTAACAGGGCAATAGGTTCTACCTCAACTACTACTTCCCAACCCACAAATTAATGACATCCTAATCATGCAATGTTTGAGGATTGAAACTAATTCATAAAAACTGGGTATGAAAGAGTATGATCAATGTGTTACTTGCCTTGCTGACGATCCGCGAATCCTAGAGACTCGTAGTAACACACTTCGCACTCCGGGAATTCTATCGCAAGCAAACAATAACATACATAAGCAACAAGCAAAGATGCACAAGCAAAACTCAAATAAAGAGGTTGACCAGAAAGTTCAACTTAAGAACTCCAGTTCGCAAAAAAGAATCAAACCAAACGAAGCAACAAAACTCAAACGGCGTAAGAAATAAGATTCGTTTACTAATCTGAACTAGGGTCAAATTTTACAGAGGCAAAAACTTGTTTGAGTTGGTTATTCGGAAAGAGGGTTTCGAGACGAAACTCTAGGCGCTTAAATTGCCTGATTCTGATAAACGAGCGAAAAGTTATAGTAGATCGAACATCGGATCAGAAAAATCACGGAAGAAATCCGATAAAAAGAAAAACGACAAACAGCTTAACGAACGAACGCTCGTTAACTGAACCTAAACGAAGAACGCGTTCGTTAAAACGAACGAACGAGCGAACTCTCGCTAAATAAATAAACCGGAGTGAAACCGATCTATTAAAAAAACGAAAACTAGGGTTTAAAAAAAACTGAACGGTTTTTTAAAAAAACCGGCAGTCTCGCATCCGGCGGATACCTCCGGCGAGAGGTCCGGCGAGGCGGGGCTCCGGCGGGGCGTGGGGTGGCGTGGGGCGGCGCGGCGACTCCGGGTGGCGGCTGCGGGCTTGGCCTCGGGCTCGGCTCGGCTCGGGCTCGGGCTCCGTGAGCGGTGGTGGTTGTGGTGGGTGGTGGTGGCGGGGGGCTCGGCTTGGAGGAGGGGGCAAGGCGGCGGCAGAGGCGGAGTCCAACTTGGACTCTGGTCCGAGTGGCGGCGGCGGCGGCGGCTCGGCTAGGCCCTAGGCCCGGTCGGGCGCAAGGAGTTTTTTTAAAGTTCCGCCGACAGAAAAACTCCTATAAAATAAAATAAAAATCTAAAAATGCCAAAACAAATTATCACCGTCTATATGAAATATTTAAAACGAGATGAACATTTTCCTGGCCCTAAAATGCAATTTTAAAAACGCGCAATTTTTCTAATGCAAATAAAATCCAAATAAAATCAAATAAAATCGAGCAAATGATTTTTAACATTTTTCCTCCAATATTTCAATTGTTTTGGAGAAGTCATATTATCTCCCCTCATTTATTTTTAGTATGATATATTTTTCCGGAGGGGAAAATAATGAAAATAAAAAATCCTCGTTCTCAGTATTTGATAAAAGTCAAATATGAAAACCGGAAAATCCCCAACTCTCTCCGAGGGTCCTTGAGTTGCTTAGGATTTCAAGGATTGCGGAACGAAGCTGCAAGAAAATATGATATGCATGGATGACCTATGTATAACATTCCAAATTGAAAATTTGGGATGTTACAAGTACTGAAATAAACAAGGCACGAACATGCTTAATACATCAACCGTACAAATCATAGCCATTGCAAGTGCTATTGGTAAGATTTAGCTAGTCAGATCTTACCTGTTAAGTCCTGGGGGGTAGTCACTGGGGGACTTCATCTGGGCCAGAGCCTGCACCATGTCGACGGTGGTGGCGGAGGCGAGGTGTTCCTCCAGGTCAACACGTACAACGGCCATCACGCCATGGACCGCCATCAGCTCCTGGTGTGGGGGGGGGGATTTGGGGGTATGAGGATGTTTCGCAGGCGCCATTTAAGAAATCAGGCCGGGGACGTGATAGAGATTGGTGGGTTACCTGAATGGATCCGAGCAGAACGTAGATGTGGTTGAAGTTGTGGTTGCGGCGGCGGTTTGAGATGACGGTAGGGGAGGCGCGAGGGAGGGGGGATACTGAGGGGAAGGGGATGTGGTTCGAGTAATAAATTCTGAAATCGCGCGCCTAATGAAAATTTCGGTGCGAAATTTGAAACTTGGGTGGGGGAAACACACAACACAGACGAAGTGCATAAAATACTCGTGTGCGAGAAAAAAGAAAGCTGGTGGACCCCGTCTCCAAAAATGTACACGTGTACTTGATTTTTTTTGTTCAATGGTACGCCTGGTTTATTAGGAAATATCGCAGGTAACTGACTTATGGGTCATTAACACCAAAACACAGACGGGTACGGCATAGAAACCGTGTGTTTTGTGATCTTCTAATGATTAACGCAAAAATGCACACGGGCACACATGCTAATCAACGCTCAAAGCCCTCAAAGGATGCTCTTACCGACATTGTACATTAATACTACAAACTTAAAGTACTGCTGGTAATTTGCTCTAATACTACAAACTTAAACTACTTCTCACAATCTGCCATCAGGGCATGCTGGCCAGACGTTGGCGTTCTCCTTCCCGGCCTTGTAGGCGGCAGCCCACCGTGCTTCGATCTCCGCCAAGCTCTCCTCACCACGGCGTGCGACCTCTTTTTTCTTGCGGCGGTGGGACTCTCTTTTCTTGACTGCTTTCTGCCTTTTCTGCTCCTTCTGTGCGGCTTTGGCCGCCTCTAGATCCACCATCCATTTGGCCATGGCAGCCTCAAACTCCTCCCATGTAACTGTCCGACCGCCGCCGATGATGAACTCGGCGCGGCGAGATGCCATCGCTTCCTTACCATGTGTGCGGTCGCGGGTAGCAAGGAACGCGGCATGGCGGGATGCCATCGTTTCCTTACCAGTTACTGCGAGCCGCGGTGCCATGGACGACGCCTGGAGAGAGCTCTGGGACGGAGGGGCCAGGCAGCTGTACAATGCGGTGGTATTCAAGAGCTCAACCACAAACGACAAAAGAAATTTGCGTTCCTTTACAATTTTGCTCGTTCATTATCGCACACGGTTCATCTCCGTCGCTTCCGGAAATAGTGTGCGCTGAGCCTATTGTGTGTTGCGTTATGATTGGCCGGAACCACAGCCACGCGGATCGCGCGTGTGCACAGTTGGATGCGCCGCGATCGAACAACAATCCATGTCCCTCACATCACACCCGTGCACCTGTAGCTGGATTGGATTTATATGCGCTAAATGCCTAGAAAATGCACATAATCCCCTAAATATGGTAAATGAACCCGGAAAAATGCCAAATTCGAACACGATCATTTGCAGGGTGTATGTTTGTCGTAAAAAAAACTCCAGGGCAAAGAACAAAGAAAATTTGGATTCCCCTTCAATCCTGAGGATTTCCCTTTTGAAAGCATGGAACTTCCTCGGTGATGGTTCGATTTATGAAGGGCGTGCATGAAAACATAAGCCAAACCTTCTCAAATTTTTACCAAGGCATGGTGAGGTCATACCATGGCACATTGCCAGGCGTCATGTTTTTAAGCATTTTTTTCATTTTTTATAGTTGAAAACCCAACAAACAGACATTTGTGGTTGACTATTGCCACACATTTCATCGAAATATCTATCCATTCCTTGTAAAAGGCATGAGAATTTAATAAATGGCACGAGCATGGTTTTCTAGGCCGTTCTTGTGGACCCTTTCATGCATCGGTTGTTTGAACTTGAATTATGTGCATTAATGCCTAGGAAATGCACATAATCCCCTAGATATGGCAAATGAACCCGGAAAAGTGCCAAATTTGAACACTGTGATTTGCAGGTTGTATGTTCATCGTAGAAAAACATCGTGGACAAAGGACAAAGGAAATTTTGACCCCCCCTTCAATCTTGGTGATTTCCTCCTTGAAACCATGAAACTTCCTTGGTGATGGTTCGATTTATGAAAGGCGCGCATCACGACATATGTAGCGACCAGACCCGAATGGATCTAGTGCTCTGTGCTCAGTGTCATCCCTGGATCAGTAATGCTGACACCACACATTACTTCGAAGGATTTATAGCAGAGTAGCAATCACACACTTATTACATCGTTGTCCACAAGGGAACTTAGTACAGTAATATGGCTTAAGGCCATCTAATAATAACAGCGGAAGGCTTGGAAGACAAGTGAGTCCATCAACTCCAACGGCATCACTGAGTATAGAACCACGACCTAACACCTTACATCGTCGTCACGAAAAGTCTCAGCGTGAAAAGTTGCAGCCAAAACGGGTCAAGACATGGAATATCTTTGGCAATGTAACACATAGAGAACAATGAAGCAACAAGCCTATACTACATGCATATATGGCTGGTGGTAAGGCTCTACGGTTACATTTTTGCATAAAGCTGATTTTTCCTTACATCAAAGGAATAATTTTATTTAACTATCATGGTGGTTGTTAAACATTGAGAATGGTTGACAAAGATCCTCAATCCCAATTAAAAAGTACTCATTAAAACCCAATAACTTTTATTTGAAGTAACATGTTGAGATTCACATGATATTCAAGTACTAGATACTCAAGACGTCCATAACCGGGGACACGGCTAATCATGATTAGTTTATACACTCTGCAGAGGTTTATGCACTTTTCCCCACAAGACTCGATCGCCTCCGCTTGGTTCTCGCACTACATGGTGTTTGAGAGACGGATGACCGAGACATAGTCTTTCGTGGCGCTAGCACCTTACATGTGGGTAGACCGTACCAACCTACATCCCCTACATCAGCTAGCCTACCCGTAAGAGTTCGCACAACTTAGTCAACTACGCCATGAGCCCATAATTGGCTTGTGGCTGCACACGGAAGTTTCCAGTTTGAATAATCTTATGATCCCTTAGAGCATGGGTGGCGGTCCGAAGAAATACAGGCAAGTCCTGATAGAAACCAGGTGCCTCAATCCACCCAGATGTGTGTTTAGGTTGCCACCTTAAATAAACCATTAATTAACAATCTCACATCTGTCATGGATATTCACTCACCCAATCCACGTCTACTAGCATAGCATGGCAAATAAGCAAACGTGAAGTAACTCCCAAGGTTTCATAAGTAAAACAGTAATAGGTACTACCTCAATCTACTTCCCATCCCACAATTTAATTAGATCCTAAACATGCAAGTGTTTGAGGGTTGATCTAATGCATAAAACTGGGTAGTAGAAAAGGCATGATCAAAGTGTTACTTGCCTTGCTGATGATCCGCGAGTCCTAGAGATTCGAAGTAACAAGCGGCGCACTCCGGTGATCTAACGCAGACAAACAACAAGCATACAATAAGTACTCATCTAATGCACAGGTAAATATCGAATAAAAGATCTAACCAGATAGTTCAACTTAAGAACCCTGGTTGCAAAAGAATCGAATCAAATAAAGCATCGAAAGTCGGAACTCGAGAGAGAACGACTCGGTTTAGCAAATCTGAAACTAAGTCAAAATTTTACAGTAGCAAAACTCTGTGTAAGTAGGTTAGTCGAACGACGGTTTCATAACGAAACTCCAGCGCTTGAATCACTGATTCCGATAAACGAGCAAGAAATAAAACAGATTTGAAAATCGGATCGTAAATCGAATCAAAAATAATGGATTAAATCCGATTTAAAAGAAAACGACGAGCGGATTAAATAACGAACGTTCGATTAACAGAACTACTCCACCCAACGCGTTCATTGAAACGAACGGGTCGGTTAACGTTCACTAAATAACAAAACCGAAAAAAAAAACCGTCTAGGTTTTTGAAAAAAAACCGAACATCGCAAAAAAAAACGGATCGGTCTTTTTTTTTAAAAAAAACCGGATCGGATCGGGCGGCGGCTACCTCCGGCGGGTCTTCGCCGGCGGGCTCGTGAGGCTCCAGCTGAGGTCGGCGACGGCGGCGAGGGGCTCGAGGCGACGAGGGCGGCGGGGCTCCCGGCCGGCGAGGGACGGCGGCGGCGGTGTTCGGCGGCGACTCGGCTTGGGGCAAGGGCGGGTGAGAGAGAGGGGGTCCGACGGGTATAAATAGGGGGGGCGCCGGTGGCTTGGGGAGGGGGCAAGCCGGGAGGCGGGCGAGCCGGACTCGGCGGCGGCGTCGTCCCCGAAGCGGGACTTTCGGCGCGGCGTCTTGTGAGGGAGAGGGAGGCGGGCCGGGTCAAGCCGGGTTGGCTGGGCCGGGCCTTGGCCCAGTGGGGCGCGTTTTTAAAATAAAAACAAAACGAATTAAAAAAAAATACCAAATGAACTCCGATTTAAATAAAACAAATTTTCCCCGACTCCTAAAAATGAGTCGAACAAAATGAACTTTAAAAACGGCAAACATGCAATTTTTTTTAAAATGCTCATTTTTGCCTAAGCAAAATAAATCTTCAAAAACCAAATTTTTTATTTATTTATATTATCTTCATTTTTTCCTAAATATTGGGAAAGTCATATTATTCCCTCTCTTAAGTTTTTATAGGAAAAACTTTATGAAGATAATCTTAAATAAATCCAAATGATCCTATTTTCAAAATTTGAGAAATCCCAAATATGAAAATAATGAAACTTCCAACTCTCTCCGAGGGTCCTTGAGTTGCGTGAAATTTTCTAGGATCAGAAAATGCGAGAAAAATATGATATGCATGATGAGCTAATGTATAACATTCCAAATTCAAAATTTGGGATGTTACAAACCTACCCCCTTAAGATGAATCTCGCCCTCGAGATTCGGGTTGGTTAGAAAATAGGTGAGGGTGGTCCTTAAGAAAAACTTCCTCTCTTTCCCAGGTGGCTTCATCCTCAGTGTGGTGGCTCCATTGAACTTTGCAAAACTTGATAACCTTGCTGCGGGTAACTCTGCTGGCATAATCGAGAATCTTAACCGGTTTTTCCTCATATGTCAAATCATCCTTCAATGAATTGCTTCCGGTGTACCGTGTCTCTTAACGGTACCTCTGCTATCTCGGGGTGACATTTCTTCAATCGAGAAACATGGAATACATCATGAACTCCTCGACAGTCCTTCCGTAATTCCAACTTATAAGCAACTTCTCCCATGCGTTGCAAAATCTTATACGGTCCAACGAAACGTGGTGCTAACTTTCCTTTAACTCCAAAACGCTTAACTCCTCGAAGTGGGGATACTCGAGATATACTGTCTCCAACTTCATACTCAATCGCTGGCGCTTTGAATCGGCATAGCTCTTTTGTCCGGACTGGGCTACCCCCGAGCACATCTCGAATCAACTTAACTTTCTGTTCGCACTCCTTAATCAAATCTGGTCCAAACAATCGACGATCTCCGGCCAGTCCCATGATAACGGTGTCCTGCACCTTCTTCCATACAAAGCCTCGAAAGGTGCCATCTTCAAGCTGGTTTGGTAACTGTTGTTGTAGGAAAATTCTGCATATGACAAATTATCATCCCAGCTAGATCCATAGTCTAGGGCACAAGCTCTCAGCATGTCCTCCAAAATCTGATTGACTCTCTCGGTCTGTCCATCGGTCTGTGGGTGGAAAGCTGTACTGAATTCCAATCGGGTTCCCAATGTTTCGCGTAACCGGTTCCAAAATTTCGAGGTAAACTGGTTCCTCTATCTCGATACGATGCTCCTTGGAACTCCGTAAGCACACAATTCTGGTCATGTATATCTTTGCCAACTTAGCACCGCTATAGGTAGTCTTGACTGGAATAAAATGAGCTACCTTTGTTAAACGGTCGACTATAACCCAAATCGAGTCATATCCTGAAGCGAGTCTTTGGCAATCCTGTGATAAAATCCATGCCTAGTTTATCCCACTTCCATTCGGTATCGGCAATGGTTGTAACAATCCTCTTGGCTTCGATGTTCTCGCCTTTACTTTCGACATACGTCACAAACTGCTACATACTCCATAATATCCTTCTTCATTCCGGTCCACCAGAAAGTATTCTTCAAATCCAAATACATCTTGGTATTTCCTGGGTGAATCGAATAGGGTGAATCATGGGCTTCATGTAAAATCAACTTCCTGATCTCTGGGTCATTGGGCACAAAAACACGGTCTTCAAACCATAGGGTATCGTGCTCATCCTCATGAAATCCTTTAGCTTTTCTTTTGCTCATTTTCTCCTTTATAGAGGCAACTTCCTTATCTGCCTTTTGGGCTTCTCTGATTTTGTCCATCAGCGTTGACTGAATCTCCAATGCTGCTACATAGCCTCTCGGAACTATTTCCAAACATAGCTCTCGAAGGTCCTCGGCTAACTCATTGGGTATTCCTCCCATCATTAGGGTATTGATGTGGCTCTTACGGCTCAATGCGTCGCCATTTACATTAGCCTTCCCGGGTGATAATGCAATCTCATGTCATAATCCTTGATAAGCTCTAACCATCTCCTTTGTCTCGAGATTCAATTCATACGTGTGAAGATGTACTTCAAACTCTTGTGATCCGTATATACTTCACAATGGTTTCCAATGAGAAAATGTCTCCACGTCTTCAGGGCATGCACAACGGCTGCTAACTCCAAATCATGAGTGGCATAATTCAACTCATGGGGCTTAAGTTGTCGTGAAGCATACGAAACAACTCTTCCTTCCTGCACCACTCCTGATAAGCAATTAACTTGCGCTCTTCTCGGATGATGCCGTGATACATACTTAATCCTTCTTCCTTCTGGTGTGGTGAGCAAAATTGACTTTGTGGTGAAATCTATGTTTCCTCCATACCTTGATAACCAATCCATACCTAATATCACATCCAATCCTTGGGATTCCGTAACTATTAGGTCCGAGGGGAAAACATAGTGTCCAATCCTTAATGGCGCCGATCACACCATTTACTAGCCATGTACTCTGCTCCCGTGAGGTTACTAGCATAGGTGACCTAAGGGCTTGGGTTGGTAACTTGTACTTATCCACAAATCCCTTGATATGTATGAATGCGATGCACCAAGATCGAAAAGAACAACCGCAGTAAATGACTTAACCAAAAACTTACCGACATCGTGCATCGGGCTGATCTTCAACCTCCTCCACTTCAATGTGGTTCACCTGTCCCCTATTGAAAGGGTTAGGCTTCATTCCAGAGCTTCCATTGCCAATTCCATTCTGGCCTTCAGGACAGTCATAGGCATAATGCCCAGTCTTGCGGCACTTAAAGCAAGTAATATGACTCAGGTCTACTTTGGATGGTGTTGACGGGTTGGTGCGATTCTGTCCGTTGCTTCCTCCATTCCGTTCCCATTCTTGGTGCTTTGTTATGGTTATGCGAATTACCTCCTCCATGGGTATGCTGAAACTGAATTCCTGATTTAGGGGTATAACGAGGTTTCTGCTGAGCTCGAGTTATACTTCCCTTGCCCATACTTCCGCTTATGGTTCTCAATTTGCTTCTTTGCTTTCCTTCAATCATGAGGGCTCGGTCTACTAACTCCTGGTAGTTATTGAAATTGGCTACCATCAACGGCATGCTGAACTCATCATTCAGTCCTTCTAGAAACTTCTCCTGTTTAGCTGCATCCGTAGCAACATCATCTGGGGCATAACGTGCTAGTTTACTAAAGTCATCCACGTATTGGCCAACAGTCCTTCCTCCTTGGCGTAAGTTGCGAAACTCACGCTTCTTCATGGCCATAGCTCCTGCTGAAACATGGGCGGTCGCGAAAAGCTTGCTGAAATTGATCCCATGTGGCGGTGTCTCACAGGGTATGTGGTTGTGAAATTCTCCCACCATGCCGCTATGGTCCTTCAAGCTGATGTGCTGCAAACTTCACTCTTTCTCCATCCGTGAATCCTGCGGTGGTTAGCTCCCTTCCTATCTTGCGAGCCACCATCTGCTACAATTGGCTCGGTGCTCTTTGGAGTACACCGGCGGGTTTAGTCTAAGGAAACGAGTCAGATGATCCGTAGGTGGTGGTGGCGGTGGGTTGTTGTTGTTGTTGTTGCCCTGGTTCTGCACCAATGTTTGAATCAGGGTATTCTGCTGCTGGATCAGTTGGGTGATCTCTGGCGGGAAAACGAATCCGGGGTCGCATCTCGGAGGCATCTGATGGGTTTAGAAAAGATGAGAATTTAGAATAGAATGAGGTCTAAGGGGAATCACTACCCAATGCACATGAGCAAATACACACAAAATCACTTCATTCAATCAAACAAAGGCTTACAACGATCTAACTATCGCAAAAGTGCGTGTACTATAATGTTTACATGGAGGAATACTACTAATATGTGGGGGACTTCTACTAATTTGAACCGTGGAAGACTCCATAATGTCTGCTCCACTTCGTCTTCAAAGTCGGGTTCACTTGGATCCGAATCGGTGTCGTCGATGTTGATGTAGTCGCTTGGGCAATCGACATACTGGTCATCATTCCTGGCGCCAACTTCTTCTTCGCTTCTTCAATCTCGTACTTAAGATCGTTATTGTGTCTTGCTAGAGCTACGATCTCGTCCATGTAGTCCTTCTTGCGAGTTGTCTTTAGTTCTTCTTCAAGTTCGATGATCCTTCCCTTTGCATTACGCAACTCCAACATATCATTGCACATCTGGTTCTCCTGGCGTCGAATGTGCTGGTTTAACTCTGGATAAATGCTGCAATGGATCTATCCTTCTTGGTGCCGACGACGTCCCATTTGTCATCTCGGCCTCGCAAATCTGGTAGATTGTGTCCTTAAGGTCTTCTTGATAAACTTCTCCAATGCGTCCCATGGTGATGTGAGTTGCCATGCTCTTTCCTGCACTCCAAGTTGGTGCACTAAAACACTATCTATAGGCTTGGTGATTGGGGCGAATGTCCTTCCCGAACGTGAGCGTGAATCTTCCAGCTCCTCTTCGTGCAGAGTGGCGTTGAAAGTCCCGGTGAAGCTTGGTAGTCCAATGTTCGTGTACTTGGTAACTTCCTTCAAGTGAAATCCAAAAGGTGTGCCTTCATCCGGTTGGGTGTACTTGATCTTGTCCTTCATCCTAAAGAGAGTAGAAAAGATGAGGAGTTAGAAATTGGGAAGAGAATAGTGATCTATGGCTTTATCTTAGTGGTCGTGTCCTACAGTCAGCGTGTGCTCTGATACCATTCTCTGTAGCGACCAGACCCGAATGGATCTAGTGCTCTGTGCTCAGTGTCATCCCTGGATCAGTAATGCTGACACCACACAGTACTTCGAAGGATTTATAGCAGAGTAGCAATCACACACTTATTACATCGTTGTCCACAAGGGAACTTAATACAGTAATATGGCTTAAGGCCATCTAATAATAACAGCGGAAGGCTTGGAAGACAAGTGAGTCCATCAACTCCAACGGCATCACTGAGTATAGAACCACGACCTAACACCTTACATCGTCAGTTCGAAAAGTCTGCAACGTGAAAAGTTGCAGCCAAAACGGGTCAAGACATGGAATATCTTTGGCAATGTAACACATAGAGAACAATGAAGCAACAAGCCTATACTACATGCATATATGGCTGGTGGTAAGGCTCTACGGTTACATTTTGCATAAAGCTGATTTTTCCCTACATCAAAGGAATAATTTTATTTAACTATCATGGTGGTTGTTAAACATTGAGAATGGTTTGACATCCTCAATCCCACTTAAAAGTACTCATTAAAACCCAATAACTTTATTATTTGAAGTAACATGTTGAGATTCACATGATATTCAAGTACTAGATACTCAAGATGTCCATAACCGGGGACACGGCTAATCATGATTAGTTTATACACTTTGCAGAGGTTTGCGCACTTTTCCCCACAAGACTCGATCGCCTCCGTTTGGTTCTCGCACTACATGGTGTTTGAGAGACGGATGACCAAGACATAGTCTTTCGTAAGCGCTTAGCACCTTACATGTGGGTAGATCGCACCAACCTACATCCCCTACATCAGCTAGCCTACCCGTAAGAGTTCGCACAACTTAGTCAACTACGCCAGAGCCCATAATTGGCTTGTGGCTGCACACGGAAGTTTCAGCTTGAATAATCTTATGATCCCTTAGAGCACGGGTGGCGGTCCGAAGAAATACAGGGCAAGTCCTGATAGAAACCAGGTGCCTCAATCGACCCAGATGTGTGTTTAGGTTGCCACCTTAAATAAACCATTAATTAACAATCTCACATCTGTCATGGATATTCACTCACCCAATCCACGTCTACTAGCATAGCATGGCAAATAAGCAAACGTAGAAGTAACTCCCAAGGTTTCATAAGTAAAACAGTAATAGGTACTACCTCAATCTACTTCCCATCCCACAATTTAATTAGATCCTAAACATGCAAGTGTTTGAGGGTTGATCTAATGCATAAACTGGGTAGTAGAAAAGGCATGATCAAAGTGTTACTTGCCTTCTTGATGATCCGCATGAGTCCTAGAGATTGAAGTAACAAGCGGCGCACTCGGTGATCTAACGCAGACAAACAACAAGCATACAATAAGTACTCATCTAATGCACAGGAAATCTCGAATAAAAGATCTAACCAGATAGTTCAACTTAAGAACCCTGGTTGCAAAAGAATCGAATCAAATAAAGCATCGAAAGTCGGAACTCGAGAGAGAACGACTCGGTTTAGCAAATCTGAAACTAAGTCAAAATTTTACAGTAGCAAAACTCTGTGTAAGTAGGTTAGTCGGAACGGCGGTTTCGTAACGAAACTCCAGGCGCTTGAATCACCTGATTCCGATAAACGAGCTAGTAATAACACAGATTTGAAAATCGGTTCAGATATCGAATCTTAAAAATAATGGATTAACTCCGAGTTAAAAGAAAACGACGAATGGATTATATAACGGACGTTAGATTAACAGAACTAATCCAACGAACGCGTTCATTGAAACGAACGGGTCGGTGAACGTTCACTAAATAAGAAAACCGAAAAAATAAAACCGTCTAGGTTTTTGAAAAACCAAACATCGCAAAAACGGATCGGTCTTTTTAAAAAACCGGATCGGATCGGGCGGCGGCTACCTCCGGCTGGTCTCTCGCCGTGAGGCTCGCGGCTCCGCAGGTCGGCGACGGGCGGCGAGGGGCTCCGGGGAGGGGGGCGAGGGCGGCGCTCCCAAGGCGTCATGTAGGGACGGGCGGGCGGCGTTCGGGCGGACTCGGCTTGGGGCGGCGGGCGGGGTGAGAGAGAGGGGGGTCCGCGGGTATAAATAGGGGGCGCCGGTGGCTTGGGGAGGGCAAGCCGGTGGGAGGCGGGCGGAGCCGGACTCGGCGGCGGGCGGCTGCCCCGGGACTCGGGCAAGCGTCTTGTGCGAGGGAGAGGGACGCGGGGCGCTGGGCCGGGCCTGGCTGGCTGGGCCGGCTGGGCCTTGGCCCAGGGGGCGGCGGCGCGTTTTTTTTTGAAATAAAAACAAAACGAATTAAAAAAATACCAAATGAACTCCGATTTAAATAAAACAAATTTTCCCCGACTCCTAAGAATGAGTCGAACAAAATGAACTTTAAAAACGGCAAACATGCAATTTTTTTTAAAATGCTCATTTTTGCCTAAGCAAAATAAATCTTCAAAAACCAAATTTTTGATTTATTTATATTATCTTCATTTTTTCCTAAATATTGGGAAAGTCATATTATTCCCTCTCTTAAGTTTTTATAGGAAAAACTTTATGAAGATAATCTTAAATAAATCCAAATGATCCTATTTTCAAAATTTGAGAAATCCCAAATATGAAAATAATGAAACTTCCAACTCTCTCCGAGGGTCCTTGAGTTGCGTGAAATTTTCTAGGATCAGAAAATGCGAGAAAAATATGATATGCATGATGAGCTAATGTATAACATTCCAAATTGAAAATTTGGGATGTTACAACATAAGGAAAACATTCTCCAATTTTTACCAGGGCATGGTGAGGCCATACCATGGCACCAAGCCAGGCGTCATGTTTTCCAACCATGTGTTTCATTTTTTGTATAGTTGTTAACCGAGTAAACGACGCGTTTATGGTTGACTATTGCCACACATTTCCTTGAAATATTTGCCCATTCCTTGTAAAAGGCATGAGAATGTGCTAAATAACACTAGCATGGTTTTCCAGACCGTTCTTGTGCACCTTTTCATGCACCGATTGTTCGAATTTGAATTATGTCCATTAATGCCTAGAAAATGCACATAATCCCCTAAATATTGTAAATGAGCCCGGGAAAATGTCAAATTTGAACACGTTGCATTTGAGGCGGTATGTTGATCGTTGGAAAAAATATACTAAATGACAAACTAGGACAGAAATTAGGATTCCCATTCAATCTTGGGGATTTTCCCTCTCGAAAGCATGGAACTTCTTCGGTGATGGTTCGATTTATGAAGGGCGTGCATGATGACATAAGCCAAACCTTCTCAAATTTTTACCAGGGCATGATGAGGTCATACCATGGCACCATGCCAGGCGTCATGTTTTTTTAGCATTTATTTAATTTTTTCTATAGTTGAAAACCCAACAAACAAACATTTGTGGTTGACTATTGCCACACATTTCATCAAAATATTTGTCCATTGCTTGTAAAAGGCATGAGAATTTACTAAATGGCACGAGCATGGTTTTCTAGGCCGTTCTTGTGGACCCTTTCATGCATCGATTGTTTTAGCTTGAATTATGCGCATTAATGCCTAGGAAATGCACATAATCCCCTAAATGTGGCAAATGAACCCGGAAAAGTGCCAAATTTGAACACGGTGATTTGTTGGTTGTATACTCATCATAGAAAAAAAACTCGTGGACAAAGGACAAAGGAAATTTGGATCCCCCTTCAATCCTGGTGATTTCCCCCTTGAAACCATGAAACTTCCTCGGATGATGGTTCATTTTATGAAAGGCACCCATCACGACATAAGGAAAACATTCACCAATTTTTACTAGGGGCATGGTGAGGCCATACCATGGCACCACACCAGGCGTCATGTTTTCCAACCTTGTGTTTCATTTTTTGTATAGCACGAGCATGGTTTTCCAGACCGTTCTTGTGCACCTTTTCATGCACCGATTGTTCGAATTTGAATTATGTGCATAATTAATGCCTAGAAAATGCACACAATCCCCTAAATATTGTAAATGAGTTCAGAAAAATGTCAAATTTAAACACGTTTCATTTGAGGCGGTATGTTGATCATTGGAAAAAAAACTCAAAGACAAACTAGGATGGAAATCTGGATTCCCCTTCAATCTTGGTGATTTCCCTCTCGAAAGCATTGAACTTCCTCGGTGATGGTTCAGTTTATGAAGGGCATGCATGACGACATAAATCGAACCTTCTCAGCTTTTACCCAGGGCACGATGAGGCCATACCATGGCACCATGCCAGCCGTCATGTTTTTCAAGCACATATTTGATTGTTCTATAGTTGATAACCCAGTAAATGACGCATTTGTGGTTGACTCCATTGAAATCTTTGCCCATTCCTTGTAAAAGGTTTGATAAATTACTAAATAGCACGAGTAAGGTTTTTCCAGACCGTTCTTGTGCACCATTTCATGCACCAATTGTTTGAATTTGAATTACGTGCATTAATGCCTACAAAATGCACATAATCCCCTAAATATTGTAAATGAACCCGGAAAAGTGTCAAATTTGAACACGGTGATTAGCAGGGTTTATGTTCATCGTAGAAAAAAAACTCATGGATGAAATACAAAGGAAATTTGGATTCCCATTCAATATCGATGATTTACTATCGCACATAGTTTATCTCCGTCGCCTCTGCGAACCGTGTGTGTTCACTCACACATGCAAAAGGAAAAGAAAACCCTCGCCCACTTCATCCCCACTCACTCGCCGCAGACTCCTCCGCAAATCTGCACCCTAAGCTCAACGGCTATTGGCGGCGGCCATAGGTCGCGCTCCAAATGGCACCGGATTTCGCCTCCACCGCTTTCCGCCGCCTATCTACACCGACATTCTAGACTTTGGTCGACTGGGGTTTTCTGCAGGATTGGGCCGGGGATTTTTCTCATGGAGAAGGCAATCAACTTAATTAGAGAAATATTCACTCATCTCTTATCGTAGTCCGTCTGTCGTTGTTAATCAACCGGCAGAAATCACAATGGAATCATTTTTGTTCTAGCTGATTTGTGGGTGTTCATTCTTGTGTGCACAGTGCGAGCACAAATCAGACAAATGTGGTCGTGTCCAGTCGGAAATGAAGTTCTATCTCACCATTCGGGATGACTTCAAGGAGCGCTCGGTATGTTCAATCTCAACCTACCATGGTCGGCATGGCCTAAATTTGTGAACATATACCGTCTGTTGCTATATTATCTATATATTTGCATCAAATCTTTGTTACATTATCTATTTTTAATTTTATTTTTTCACTTTGCTTGCATCTATATATGGATATGTTCTATCAGTTACTCCCATATTTGCATCTTGCTCGGTTATTTCAATATATTTAATTTACGATCTTAATTTTCATTTCAAGCAGTAAATACCTTGCTTTGCAAGAACAGGAGTAGACGGAAATCTTGGGCTTTACTTTGCTGATGACTCCCAGGATGTCATATTGACAACGCAACATGGGTTTACAATGACGGTTAGTGTAAATCTTGATAAAGATGGTCACTCCTATTTTAATGCGGACCTTTGGAGAAAAATGTCTTAGTGTTATGAACTGAAAGCTGGCAATAAAATTCTAGTGCGTGCACCACAGCCTGGTCTAACTAACATGGATGTTTACTTCCCCAACGTCATCAACCGATCAAAGTCTGATCGAGGTTAGTGTCCTTTCAACTTTCTCCATGCTGTCATATTACTATTTAAGCAACCAATTGATCACTATTTAAGCAACCAATTGTGATATCATATTATGACCCCGTTCCTAGGTAGTAACAAATTCTGTTTACCAATTTATGCGCACTATATATTCTTCTGCCATGTCCTGAACAAATAATACCTTTCCACCTTTTAAGTAGGATATGTTGGATGCATAGTGAACGATTTGTATGTTACTAAGCGTACCAAATTTCACTGGAAGGACTTTGAAGCAGGTCATAAACTTTGTTGATAATCTGACAGAGATAGCACAGCGTATGAACGCTGGATTTTGGTTGGGATTAATTAGACCTATGGTGCACACACTAAACAAGACCAATTTTGTGCACAAAGCGCTGGTAAAAAGTCTTATCTTAATGTTGATGCTCATAAACTATATATATCTTCAACGATATGTTACAATTGTTTTTTTATTCTATATGTCAACAGAAATTGCCCCCTGTAGCCGTCCTGGATCAATTTCCCGGCGTGGTCGAATTACACTTGTGCTTGCTAATAACGCCAAAGTGATTGCAAGGTATTGCATTTCCTGCAAAAATGGAATCATTCAAATTAACAAGTTCTCGCTTCTCGTGGCAATGCATCCATATTGGAAAATTGGAGACACTGTTCTACTCCTGCTCTACCAAGGCATAGGAGGGCTCTTCCTTTTCATTGACGAGATGCCGAGGCGCTGTGATCAAGCTGCTTCTAGTGGATTGTTGTGGTTGTTGGCCCTCAGCCTCTTCAAATGTGCTAGTTGTTACTATATATGTTAAGTATGTAGATATGGACCATATGGTTGTTGGCCCTTAGCCTCTTAAAATGTGATAGTTGTTACTATGTTAAGTATGTAGATATGGACCATATGGTTGTCAAAACCATGTTACGAAGATCTTCCTTTTGTTGAATAGTGTAACCACTATATATATGTTACTCAAATGTTGTTACCCAAGTTCATAAATTTTCATGGAAAGTATTAGTATCGTACACAGATCATTGAGTTTAAGCGTGTGCCCGATGTCCAGAAGACATTTGCATATTAACTGTCCATATTGCGAATTCACACACATGTTCACATAAGGAAACGTATGTGTAACATACTAATCATCGCACACGAGTACTCGCAGACGCATCGTGTGCGATACTCCTAGCCACCGCAAGCAACTAGTTTGCATTTTTCAAAGTTTTTGTACACACAGAATGACACACAAAGTAACTGTATCGACCATCTGTGTTGTAATTTCTCATCGCAAACAGCTCATCCAAGTCGGCAGTTTGCCACGTATCACACACATCTTGTTTACACGACTCGTTTGTGTTCTTTTGACTCATCGCAAACAGTTCATCCATGTGAACTATATGCTGCATATCACACACATCTTGTTAATTTGAACCGTTTCTATTGTGTTCCCTAATCGAAAACAGTTCGTCCGAGTTAACCGTATGCCGTATATCGCACACACATTGATATGGCTGCCCATTTCTGTTGTTCTACCTCATCGCAAATAGTTCGAATGGATTAACCGTGTGTCCTGCATTGCACACACATTGTTATGGCTGCCCATTTCTGTTGTTCTGCTTCATCGCAGACAGTTTGAATGGATTAACCGTATGCCCTTCATCGCACACGCAACTAAAAGCTGAATCGTGTTTGATGCATACATCATCGCAAACGTTTTGCACCTTTTTTGATGGTTTTTTTACACCACTGTTTGCGATTATTGCATCGCACACAGTTTCGGCAAAGGGTTTCTGATCGTAGTGTCGCGTCAGCAGTCTCCTGTAGTAGTGCACCTCCATCTGGCTGCCCATTTATTTTGTTCCTCCTCATGCAAATAGTTAATTGAACTGAACCATATGCCCTGCATCGCACACATAACTAAAATCTGAACCATGTTTGATGCCTCCTCCATCGCAAACGTATTGCACCTTTATTAATGATTTTTACACCATCGTTTGTGATTATTACATCGCACACAGTTTCGTCGAAGGGTATCTGATCATAGTGTCGCGTTAGCAGCATCCTGCAGCAGTGAAGTGTGAATGCTAGCAAAGTGCACAAGTTTGATCAATGATAATTTCAATCACTTTTCCTAGCATCATAAAATCAATTCTTTCTTATAAAACTTCTCATGTTAAAGTAGCAACCAATTCACATGTTAAGGTTCAAACAATGAATTCTCTTGAAATTCAACAACCTATGTTCTCGGTCACCAAGCAATTGCAATTCAACTTATTCAATAGTCTAAGTAAGAGCTCCACATACTCAACCATCATATAGTCCTCTATGATTGCTAACACTCACCACATACACATGAGCAAAACGTTTCAACCAGACAAATAGAAAGATAGGGGCTTATAATTTCGCCTCCCAACGTATTCACCTCAAGGGTGAGTCAACAATAATAACTCATGCTACCCATATCCAACTGGATATATGTGCCTAGATCTTTCCTCACCACATGATGCTTGCCAAAAGAGAAAAATAAAGAGGAATATAGAGAAATTTTTTGACTCTTGCATGAAATTAAATACCTAAAATTAAAAGATAGGCCCTTCGCAGACAGAAGCAAAGGTTGCCATGCGCTTATTTGTTTGTATGCTCAACCCCTTAGTGCAAAAGAACGTCACGTTGTATTGCCCCTTATGATATGTGACGCTCGTCAGTTTGGTCCCAAACCCGCCTCGTTCGAACAACCCGTTGCGCGATCCCCGTCCGCGCCCGAACTGTCGTCCGCCGCGCTCGTCGACCATTCCGGCCACCCCCGCCGACGTGCTCCCCTCCATCGGACGCGACGCGAAGAGGCCGTTCCAGAGAGCCTGGCCGCGCCCGATTTGGAGCCCCATAGGCGAAACCCGAAGCTCGCCGGGGTTTGGCCGCTTCGCGTGATCTCGCCGGAGCTACTCCGGCGGCTCATTGAGTGGCACCGAGGATCCACCACAGGTCATCGCACAGGCCTAGGGGCCCCAACTGGCCACATTGACCGAGGTCAACTTCGCTGATGTGGCAGCTACTGCCACTGCCAGGCGAGTCCCATGCCATAAAACGAATAAAAACAAATAGATAAGCTGCTAATTAATTAAATTAATTAATTAAAACCTAATTAGACACTGACTGCTGGGGCCCACCCACTAATTAACCCATTTAGTTAGTTTTAAAACTCATTAATGCCTCGACAATGACATGTGGGTCCCATCGACCCACTGCAGTTTGATCGGTCAACCGACCAGTTGACTCTTGACATCACTCGATGTCATGCCTGCGTCATCATTCACTGTTTTGGATAATGTTGGATTTAAATAAATAATTAAAATCAGAAAATGACTTAAATCTTTAGAAGATCATATCTTGTAATCAGTAACTCGGATGAAAATACTTTCTACATGAAAGTTGCTCAGAACGACGAGACGAATCCGGATACGCAACCCGTTTGACCGCCACACATCCCTAACATACCGAACACGCAACTTTCCCCCTCCGGTACCTCTGCCCGAGGACGCGGAACCCCGGGGATACTTTCCCGGATGTTTCCCCCCTTCGCCGGTATCACCTACTACCGCGTTAGGGCACGCCTAGCATCACACATTGCTTTGTCATGCATCATCATGCATCCGTTTGCATTGTATTCATTGTTTCTTCCCCCTCTTCTTCCGCTAGACACCGAGACCGACGCCGCTGCTACCCAGTACGACTACGGTGTTGATTTCCCTCTCTCTTGCCCGAGCAACCAGGCAAGCCCCCCTTTATCACCGGATATCGCCTATTCTCTTCTATACCGCTTGCATTAGAGTAGTGTAGCATGTTATTGCTCGCGTTATTCCTATCCTGATGCATAGCATGTCCTTGCTACTACTGTTGATACCTTTACCTGCAATCCTACATGCTTAGTATAGGATGCTAGTATTCCATCAGTGGCCCTACATTCTTGTCCGTCTGCTGTGCTATACTATCGGGCTGTGATCACTCGGGAGGTGATCACGGGTATATACTATATAATTTATACATGATACATGTGGTGACTAAAGTCGGTTTGGCTTGTGGAGCACCCGCGAGTGATTCACGAATTGGGGGCTGAAAGGACCTTTGTCCCAACGGCCCTCTGTGTGGATCTTTGTGGCGGAGTGGCAGGACAGGTTGAGACTACCTGGGTGAGAGGTGGGCCTGCCCTTGTTCGGCGTTCGCGGATACTTAACACGCTTAACGAGATCTTGGTATTTGATCTGAGTTGGGTCGTTGACCTTATACGCACTAACCGCCACGTGGGACAAGATATGGGCAACCGGCGTCGTGGTATCAGCCAAAGCATTTCGTGACGTCAGCGACTGAGCGGCGTGCACCGGATTGGACTGGAAAACGCCTGCTAGGCTAGGTCTTCTTCCGCCGCCACGCATAGCGTCTTGAGGTGTGCTAAGGCGATGGGCCCAGACTGCGGCGCTTAGGTTTAGACCGGTGTCAGACCTCTCTGTTGTGCCTAGGTGGGGCTGCGGCGTGTTGATCTTCCGCAGCTGGGCATGACCTGTAAAAGTGTGTCCGCCAAATGGGATCGAGCGTGTCGGGTAATGTGGTGCACCCTGCAGGGAAGTTTATCTATTCGAATAGCCGTGATCTTCGGTAATGTGACGACTTGGAGTTGTACCTTGACCTTATGACAACTAGAACCGGATACTTAATAAAACATACCCTTCCAAAGTGCGGATACAACCCGGTGGTCGCTCTCTAACAGGCTACGAGGAGAGGATCGCGGGTAGGATTATGCTATGCGATGCTACTTGGAGGACTTCAGTCTATTCTCTTCTACATGTGGCAAGACGGAGGCTGCCAAGCGTAGTCTTCGGCGAGATTAGCTACCCCTCTTATTCTGGCATTCTGCAGTTCAGTCCACCGATATGGCCCTTTACACATATACCCATGCATATGCAGTGTAGCTCCTTGCTTGCGAGTACTTTGGATGAGTACTCACGGTTGCCTTGCTCCCCCTTTTCCCCCTTTCTTTACCCAATTGCTGCGACCAGACGATGGAGCCCAGGAGCCAGACGCCACCTTCGACGACGACTCCTACTACCCTGGAGGTGCCCACTACTACGTGCAGGCCGCTGACGACAACCAGGAGTAGTTAGGAGGATCCCAGGCAGGAGGCATGCGCCTCTTTCGATCTGTATCCCAGTTTGTGCTAGCCTTCTTAAGGCAAACTTGTTTAACTTATGTCTGTACTCAGATATTGTTGCTTCAGCTGACTCGTCTATGTTCGAGCACTTGTATTCGAGCCCTCGAGGCCCCTGGCTTGTATTATGATGCTTGTATGACTTATTTATGTTTTAGAGTTGTGTTGTGATATCTTCCCGTGAGTCCCTGATCTTCATCGTACACGTTTGCGTTTATGATTAGTGTACAATTGAATCGGGGTCGTCACATGATAGCAACCTTTATTATGTAGTATGTCGCTTTTATTGTTTGCCATCACAAGTTCGTATAACGCTCAATTTTCTCTTACACTAAATAATCTAACAATTTTAGAAGCAATTTTTATTGCCTTATTGCACCAATGACAACTTACTTGGAGGATTTTGCTCAATCCTTATGTAGGTATGGTGGACTCTTGAAAATAAGATTTGGGTTTAAGGGTTTTCGGATGCACAAGTAGTATCTCTACTTGGTGCGGAATTTTGGCTAGCAAGGATGGGGGGCAAGCACCACATGTTGAAGGATCTATGACAATATAACTTCTATGTGAATATGAACAAACATAAACCATTACGTTGTCTTCCTTGTCCAACGTCAACAATTTTGGCATATAATATTTTGATGGGGGCTGTTACGTCCATTTTGCATCATGCTTTTATTTCGATATTTATTGCATTATGGACTTGTAACACCCTCGATGCGGCTATATCTCCCACGTGTCGAAGCACGACTTAGAGGCATAACCGCATTGAAAGCAATGTCGCAAGTGAGGTAATCTTCACACAACCCATGTAATACATAAGGGAAAGAGATACATAGTTGGCTTACAAATACCACTTCACACAATACATAAATAAACATCCATCATCTAGATTACACTCAAGGTCCGACTACGGAACCAAAATAAAAGAAGACTACCCCAAATGCTACATAGATCCCCGATCGTCCCAACTGGGCTCCACTACTCATCATCAGGAAAAGACACGTAGTAACGACCACGTTCCTCGTCGAACTCCCACTTGAGCTCGGTTGCGTCATCTGCACTGGCATCGTCGGCACCTGCAACTGTTTTGGTAGAATATGTGAGTCACAGGACTCGTGCAATCTCACACCTGCGAGATCAAGACTATTTAAGCTTATAGGTAGGACAGAGTTGTGAGGTGGAGCTGCAGCAGTTTACTAGCATATATGATGGCTACATTCGCAAAAGAGAGCGAGAAGAGAAGCAAGGCACGGTCGAACAACTATGATCAAGAAGTGATCCTGAAACTACTTACGCCAAACATAACTCCAACACCGTGTTCACTTCCGGACTCCGCCGAGAAGAGACCATCACGGTTACACGCCTTTGATGTATTTTAATTAAGGTCAACTTCGGGTTTTCTACAACCGAACATTAACAGGGCACGGCTTTCGAAAGATAATACCCTGCAGGGGTGTCCCAACTTAGCCCATTATAAGCTCTCACGGTCAACGAAGGATATTCCTTCTACCGGAAACACCCGATCAGTCTCGGAATCCCGCACTACAAGACATTTCGACAATGGTAAAACAAGACCAGCAAAGCCACCCGACTGTGCCGACAAATCCCGATAGGAGTTGCACATATCTCGTTCTCGTGGCACACGGATTGTCCAAGCTTCGATAGGCCATCCCAGAGTTGCCCCGATGGCCACCGGGCGGTCGACAGGTTGGACCAGACTCGAGGAGCACCGCCCGGGGTTAAAATAAAGATGACCCTCGGGCTCGCGAAAACCCGGGGAAAAAGGCTTAGGTGGAAAATGGTAAAACCAAAGTTGGGCCTTCTTTGGAGGAGTCTTATTCAAAGCGAACTGTCAAGGGGGTCCCATAAATCACCCAACCGTAAGGAACGCGAAATCAAGGAACATAACACCGGTATGACGGAAACTAGGGCGGCAAGAGTGGAACAAAACACCAGGCATAAGGCCGAGCCTTCCACCCTTTACCAAGTATATAGATGCATTAATTAAATAAGAGATATTGTGATATCCCAAAATATCCATGTTCCAACGAGGAACAAACTTTATCTTCACCTGCAACTAACAACGCTATAAGAGGGGCTGAGCAAAGCGGTAACATAGCCAAACAACGGTTTGCTAGGAAAGGATGGTTAGGGTCTTGACATGGCAATATGGGAGGAATGATAAGCAAGTGATAGGCATCGTAGCATAGGCATAGCAAAAGAACGAGCATCTAGCAAGCAAAGATAGAAGTGATTTCGAGGGTATGGTCATCTTGCCTGCAAAGTTCTCAGAGTTGTCGAAAGCTTGATCCTCGTAAGCGTTCTTAACAGGTTCCTCGTTCACGTACTCGTCTCCCGGCTCTACCCATAGTAAGAACACAAACAATGGAACCACAATAAATCACGGGCGATGCACAAACAACATGATGCAATACATGGCATGATAGGCGAGATGTGAGATGCAATGCGTATGCGTGCTCCGGAAGGAAAAGTGATGAACAAGGCATCAACTTGGAAAACTAAGTATTCCGCTGGAAATGTGAGATGATTTCGGTTGAAATCGATATAAAGATCACCGGAATCGGATGCACGATTTGCAAATGACAAGCAAAACAAGAATGGCACAAATCTGCCATTAACAGCATGATGCCACATAGCAAGCAACAAAAAATTAAGCTACTGCAATCAAACGTACCAAAAAAGCATATGGCAGTGATCTACTCAAGATGCTTGACAAAATATGAACACTGAGCTACGGCTAGATCACACCATAACAGGTCCAAACAAGCATGGCAAAAGTGCAAAATATATCAGCTTCACAGACTCGGAAAATACTAACATGCCAGAAATTAACATCAGGAAGGTATGTTTAGAGCAAGCAAACAACCTGCTACAGGAACAAGACATAGAGAAATATGGCACGGCATGAATCTACTCAAGGCATTGAACAAAAGTCCCTTACTGACCAAGAGCCAAAAGGGATCAGAAAATGTAATAGCACCCATGTCAATATAGCAAGTTTCGTTAACAGATTCAGCAAACAGGGCATGACATTGACAGAATTATGAAGGCATCTTCGCGAGCTCAAAGCACTCACTACAGAGCATTTCATGATAAACTAAGCATACATCCATCAATAAGACATGGCATAGAAGCTATACATGGCAAGAACAACATCATAGCATAAACGGATCAACTACAACAACCTTGGCAAAATTGAATAACATGTAAACAATCTGCCAGGAAACATTTTATAGCAAAAGTAGAGCTCGATTGACTCAAGCTATGGCACTCCATAATTGCAAAAAAGGGCATAGATGGATAGAGCATAACCATATGTTCAAAATATCCTTAATGAAGTATCTCAAAATAAGCATGGATCTCTCTGTAGCATCAAGTTTACCTGGCATAAAAATATCAGTAAAACAGGGGCTGAAATCAGCAACATCATGAAGCCTAGTTTGCATGTTTGTGCTAGTCACCACAGAGATCAAAAAAATACATGGCATACACCCCTGTAAAGATGGCATGGCATATTACAAAACACATGTAGGAATTAAGTTCATAGGGTGCACACATCAATCATGGCAAAAATGACAAAAGTGCATGTTCTGATAAGAATCTGAAACTAACATCACATAGCCCTCTTCTAATAGCATCTCGGGCATCAAGATGAGCTCAAATGAAAATGATTCAATGAGATGAAATGATGGACTCATCGAGGCGAACATTTCGGTATCCCACACACCCAAAACGGAGCCATGGGTGCAAAGTTATATTGCTATGAACACGCGACAAAATATCTGCAGGGAAAAGACGGAGGATTTCGGGGTCAACCGGATGCATCTAGGGTTCGTCGCGCGAACCGAGGCGGCGGCGCGGCTCGCCAGAGTTGGTGCCGGAGGAGGAGGGTCGAGCTGCCGGGGCTCGCCGGATCCGCCGGGACGCGGGCGGCGGCGGCGAGGAGGCGAAGGCGACGGGCGGGCGGCTTGGCGCGGGACGGCTGGTCGGCGCGGCAGAAGCGGCGGCGAGGCGGCCGGGCGACGGGCGGAGGCAGCCGGGCGGCGCGAGGTCGAGGACGAGGCGGCGGAGGCGGCCGACGACGGGTCGGAGGCGGCTCGGTCGGGCGCGGGCGGCGGCGGCGAGGCGGGCGAGGGCTCCTGCTGGTTTCGCGGCCGGGCGGCGCTGGCGGCGGGCACGCCCACGTGGCGTGCGGTTGGTCGCGGGCGGCGGCGGGAGCCTGTCTGGGCGCTGGACCGGACGTGTCCGGCGCGTGGAGGGAGCGGGGCTAGGGTTTCGGGATCCGGAAAATTTCGGAGGGGAGGCTATATTTATAGGTAGGAGGAGCTAGGAAGCTCCAAATGAGGTGTAGTTTTCGCCCACACGATCGTGATCCGACGACGGAGAGCATGGAAGTGACTTAAATGGGTTATTGGGCTGTTTTGGAGGGGTGTTGGGATGCAACCCAAAAGAGGCCTTTGCGGTTATGCGGTTACCCGTTGGAGTATCGAACGACCTCCAAATGGCACGAAACTTGACAGGTGGTCTACCGGTGGTGTACCGAGGCCACTTGACAAGCATCGGTCCATTCCGAGAAAGTTTAACACCCGCTCACGAAAAAGAGACAAGAGGGGGCGCCGGTGCATGTAGGAGTGTCGGATTGCAAAACGGACAACGGGGAAAATGCTCGGAAGCATGAGACGAACACGTATGCGAATGCGATGCACATGATGACATGATATGAAATGCATGACATGGACAAAATGCAAAAATGAAGAAAACCCAACCACGGAGGGAATATCATATCACAATGCCGATAATGGCAAGAGTTGGAGTTACAAATATGGAAAGTTACATCCGGGGTGTTACAACACTCCACCACTACAAGAGGATCTCGTCCCGAGATCTAGGACTGAAAGAACTCCGGATATAATACGGAAGAAGAAAGAGGTAAAACTAAGTTGCTCCTTTGACAAAAGAGTGAAACCAACGAACCTTGAGAGGTTGACAAAATGAAAGAAAGAAAACAATGAAGATGAACAAAGTTGAAAACACTCTGTTAGAAAAGAGGAACATCGGATACGACGAGAACCAAGAGGTTTAGTGATAAGATAGATATTGACACCACTCCGGTCCTTATGTAGGTATGGTGGACTCTTGAAAATAAGATTTGGGTTTAAGGGTTTTCGGATGCACAAGTAGTATCTCTACTTGGTGCGGAATTTTGGCTAGCAAGGATGGGGGGCAAGCACCACATGTTGAAGGATCTATGACAATATAACTTCTATGTGAATATGAACAAACATAAACCATTACGTTGTCTTCCTTGTCCAACGTCAACAATTTTGGCATATAATATTTTGATGGGGGCTGATACGTCCATTTTGCATCATGCTTTTATTTCGATATTTATTGCATTATGGACTGTTATTACACATTATGTCACAATACTTATGCCTATTCTCTCTTATTTTACAAGGTTTATATAAGGAGGGAGAATGCCGGCACCTGGAATTCTGGGCTGGAAAAGGAGCAAATATTAGAGACCTATTCTGCACAACTCCAAAAGTCATGAAACTCCAAAAAGTTATTTTTGGAAATTATAAAAAATACTGGAAGAAGAATCTACGTCAGGGGGGCCTCCACCTATCCACGAGGGTGGGGGGCGCGCCCTACCCCTTGGGCGCACCCCCTGCCTCGTGGGCCCCCTGTTGGCCCTCCGGTGCCCATCTTCTGGTATATGAAGTCTTTCGTCCGAAGAAAAATCATAAGCAAGCTTTCGGGACGAGAGTCCACCGCCACGAGGCGGAACCTTGGCGGAACCAATCTAGGGCTCCGGCAGAGCTGTTCTGCCGGGGACACTTCCCTTCGGGAGGGGGAAATCATCGCCGTCGTCATCACCAACGCTCCTCCCATCGGAATAGGGCAATCTCCATCAACATCTTCACCAGCACCATCTCCTCTCAAACCCTAGTTCATCTCTTGTATCCAATTCTTGTCTCTAAGTCCAGGATTGGTACCTGTTGGTTGCTAGTAGTGTTGATTACTCCTTGTAGTTGATGCTAGTTAGTTTATTTGGTGGAATATCATATATTCAGATCCATTATGCATATTAATACCCCTCTGATTATGAACATGAATATGCTTTGTGAGTAGTTACGTTTGTTCCTGAGGACATGGGAGAAGTCTTGCTATTAGTAGTCATGTGAATTTGGTATTCGTTCGATATTTTGATGAGATGTATGTTGTCTATCCTCTAGTGGTGTTATGTGAACATCGACTACATAACACTTCACCATTATTTGGGCCTAGAGGAAGGCATTGGGAAGTAATAAGTAGATGATGGGTTGCTAGAGTGACAGAAGCTTAAACCCTAGTTTATGCGTTGCTTCCTAAGGGGCTGATTTGGATCCATATGTTTCATGCTATGGTTAGGTTTACCTTAATACTTTTGTTGTAGTTGCGGATGCTTGCAATAGAGGTTAATCATAATTGGGATGCTTGTCCTAGTAAGGTCAGCACCCAAGCACCGGTCCACCCACATATCAAATTATCAAAGTACCGAACGCGAATCATATGAACGTAATGAAAACTAGCTTGACGATAATTCCCATGTGTCCTCGGGAGCGCTTTTCTCCATATAAGAGTTTGTCCAGGCTTGTCCTTTGCTACAAAAAAGGATTGGGCCACCTTGCTGCACTTTATTTACTTTTGTTACTTGTTACTCGTTACAAATTATCTTATCACAAAATTATCTCGTTACCTATAATTTCAAGTGCTTGCAGAGAATACCTTGCTCAAAACCGCTTATCATTTCCTTCTGCTCCTCGTTGGGTTCGACACTCTTACTTATCAAAAGGACTACGATAGATCCCCTATACTTGTGATTCATCAAGACTCTTTTCTGGCACCGTTGCCGGGGAGTGAAGCACCTTTGGTAGGTGGAATTTGGTAAGGAAAAATTTATTTAGTGTGGTGAAATTTAGTGTCACTTGTTACTATGGAAAGTAATCCTCTGAGGGGCTTGTTCGGGGTATCTTCACCCTGACCAGTAGAGAAAATAGTTGCTCCTAAACCTACTGAACCTATTGAAAACGAAAATGTCCACTTTGAAATCCCTTCCGGTATGTTAGAAAAACTGCTAGCTAATCCTTTTGCAGGAGATGGAACAAAGCATCCTGATGAGCACCTAATATATGTGGATGAAGTTTGTGGATTATTTAAGCTTGCAGGTATGCCCGGTGATGTTGTTAAGAAGAAGGTCTTCCCTTTATCTTTGAAGGGAGATGCATTGACATGGTATAGGCTATGTGATGATACGGGGTCATGGAACTACAAACAATTGAAATTGGAATTTCATCAGAAGTTTTATCTTATGCATCTTGTTCATCGCGATCGCAATTATATATATAATTTTTGGCCTCGCGAAGGAGAAAGCATCGCTCAAGCTTGGGGGAGGCTTAAATCAATGTTATATTCATGCCCCAATCATGAGCTCTCAAGGAAATGATTATTCAAAAAATTTATGCTCGGCTTTCTGATAACAATCGCACCATGCTCGATACTTCTTGTGATGGCTCTTTTATGATGAAGACTATTGAATTCAAATGGGATTTATTGGATAGAATTAAACGCAACTCTGATGATTGGGATCTCGACGAAGGTAAGGAGTCAGGTATGACACCTAAGTTTGATTGTGTTAAATCTTTTATGGATACCGATGTTTTCCATAAGTTTAGCACTAAATATGGACTTGACTCTGAGATAGTAGCTTCTTTCTGTGAATCTTTTGCTGCTCATATTGATCTCCCTAAGGAGAAGTGTCTTAAATATCATCCTCCCATAGAAGTAAAAGTAGCGGCACCTATTAAAGTTGAAGAAAAGATTATCACTTCTAATGATCCTATTGTTCCTACTTCTTATGTTGAGAAACCACCTCTCCCTGTTAGGATAAAAGATCATGTTAAAGCTTGAACTGTGGTTAATAGCAATATTAGAACTCATACACCTCCTGTGAAAATTAAAGTTGAACCTAATATTGCTATTGTTTAAGACCTCTTGTCTGATAATATTGATGGGCATGTTATTCATTTTTGTGACGAAACTGCTAGAATTGCCAAACCTTGTGCTAAAGATAAACATAGACCTGTGGTAGGCATGCCTGTTATTTCTGTTAAAATAGGAGATCATTGTTATCATGGCCTATGTGATATGGGTGCCAGTGCTAGTGTTATACCTCATGCTTTATACAAAGAAATTATGCACGAAATTGCACCTGCTGAGATAGAAGGTATTGATGTTACTATGAAACATGCTAATAGATATACAATATAACCCATTGGAATTGTTAGATATGTTGAAGTCTTGTGTTGGAAAACTAAATATCCTGCTGATTTTCTTGTTCTTGGTTCCCCACAAGATAGCTTTTGTCCCATTATATTTGGTAGACCCTTCTTGAACACTGTTAATCCTAGGATAGACTGCAAAAAGGATGTTGTTACTATTGGCTTGGGTGATATGTCTCGTGAGTTTAATTTCTCTAAATTTAGTAGACAACACCGTGAAGAGGAATTTCCTAGTAAGGATGAAATTATTGGTCTTGCTTCTATTGTCGTACCTCCTAGTGATCCTTTAGAACAATATTTGCTAGACCATGAAAATGATATGTTTATGAATGAAAGAAGGGAAATAGATGAAGTATTCTTTAAACAGGAACCAATCCTGAAGCACAATTTGCATGTTGAAATCCTAGGGGATCCTCCTCCACCCAAGGGTAATCCCGTATTTGAGCTTAAACCATTACCTGATACTCTTAAATATGCTTATCTTGATGACAAAAAGATATATCCTGTTATTATTAGTGCTAACCTTTCAGAGCATGAAGAAGAGAGATTATTGAAAACTCTGAAGAAGCACTGTTCTGCTATTGGATATACTCTTGATGATCTTAAGGGCATTAGTCCCACTCTATGTCAACATAAAATAAATTTGGAGGAAGATGCCAAACCAGTTCGTGATCATCAACGACGGCTGAATCCTAAGATGAAGGAAGTGGTAAGAAAAGAAATACTAAAGCTCCTTGAGGCGGTATAATTTATCCCGTTCTGTCGATAGTCGGTGGGTAAGTCCTGTCCATTGTGTCCCTAAGAAGGGAGGTATTACCGTCGTTCCTAATGATAAAGATGAGTTGATCCCGCGAAGAATTATTACAGGTTATAGGATGGTAATTGATTTCCGCAAATTAAATAAGGCTACTAAAAAAATCATTACCCATTACCTTTTATCGATCAAATGCTAGAAAGATTATCCGAACATACACATTTTTGCTTTCTAGATGGTTATTCTGGTTTCTCTCAAATACCTGTGTCAGCCAATGATCAATCAAAGACTGCTTTTACTTGCCCTTTTGGTACTTTTGCTTATAGACGTAAGCCTTTTGGTTTATGTAATGCACCTGCTACCTTTCAAAGATGCATGATGGCTATATTCTCTGACTTTTGTGAAAAGATTTGTGAGGTTTTCATGGATGATTTTTCCGTCTATGGATCCTCTTTTGATGATTGCTTAAGCAACCTTGATCGAGTTTTGCAGAGATGTGAAGAAACTAATCTTGTCTTGAATTGGGAAAAGTGCCACTTTATGGTTAATGAAGGTATTGTCTTGGGGCATAAAGTTTCTGAAAGAGGTATTGAGGTTGACAAAGCCAAGGTTGATGCTATTGAAAAGATGCCATGTCCCAAGGACATCAAAGGTATAAGAAGTTTCCTTGGTCACGCCGGTTTTTATAGGAGGCTCATTAAGGACTTCTCAAAAATTTCTCAGCCTCTGACTAATTTATTGCAAAAAGATATAATGTTTGTCTTCGATGATGATTGTGTAGAAGCATTTGAAATACTTAAGAAAGCATTGATCTCTGCACCTATTGTTCAGCCACCTGATTGGAATTTACCTTTTGAAATTATGTGTGATGCTAGTGATTATGCTGTAGGTGCTGTTCTAGGGCAAAGAGTTGATAAGAAATTAAATGGTATTCAATATGCTAGTAAAACTCTAGATAATGCTCAGAGAAATTATGCTACTACTGAAAAAGAATTCTTAGCAGTTGTATTTGCTTGTGATAAGTTCAGGCCTTATATTGTTGATTCTAAAGTGACTATTCACACGGATCATGCTGCTATTAAATATCTTATGGAAAAGAAATATGCTAAACCTAGACTTATTAGATGGGTTCTCTTGCTACAAGAGTTTGATTTGCATATTTTTGATAGAAAGGGAGCTGAGAACCCCGTTGCAGACAACTTGTCTAGGTTAGAAAATCTTCTTGATGACCCACTACCTATTGATGATAGCTTTCCTGATGAGCAACTAAATGTCATAAATACTTCTCGTACTGCTCCATGGTATGCTGATTATGCTAATTACTTCGTTGCTAAATTCATACCACCTAGTTTCACATACCAACAAAAGAAAAAGTTTTTCTATGATTTGAGACATTACTTTTGGGATGACCCACATCTTTATATAGAAGGAGTAGATGGTGTTATTAGATGTTGTGTACCTGAGCATGAACAGAATGCATCCTACGCAAGTGTCACTACGAGGCTTATGGAGGACACCATGTCGGAGATAGAACTGCACATAAGGTATTGCAATCCGGTTTCTATTGGACTTCTCTCTTCAATGATGCCTTTAAGTTTGTCTTATCTTGTGATGAATGTCAAAGAATTGGTAATATTAGTAGACGTCAAGAAATGCCTATGAATTATTCACTTGTTATGGAACCATTTGATGTTTGGGGCTTTGATTATATAGGACCTTTTCCTGCCTCCAATGGATACACACATATTTTAGTTGTTGTTGATTACGTTACTAAGTGGGTAGAAGCTATTCCAACTAGTAGTGATGATCATAAAACTTCTATTAAAATGCTTAAAGAAGTTATTTTCCGAGGTTTGGAGTCCCTAGATATCTAATGACTGATGGTGGTTCACATTTTATTCATGGTGCTTTTCGTAAAATGCTTGCAAAGTATGATGTTAATCATAGAATTGCATCTCCTTATCACCCACAGTCTAGTGGTCAAGTAGAATTGAGCAACAGAGAGCTCAAATTAATTTTGCAAAATACTGTTAATAGATCTAGAAATAATTGGTCCAAGAAACTTAATGATGCATTATGGGCCTATAGAACTGCATATAAAATCCTATGGGTATGTCTCCGTATAAAATGGTTTATGGAAAAGCAAGTCACTTACCTCTCGAACTAGAACATAAGGCTTATTGGGCTATTAAAGAGCTCAATTATGATTTCAAACTTGCCGGTGAGAAGAGGCTATTTGACATAAGCTCACTTGATGAATGGAGAACACAAGCCTATGAAAATGCCAAATTGTTTGAAGAAAAGTTAAAAGATGGCATGACAAAAGGATACAAAAGCGTGAGTTTAATGTAGGTGATTATGTATTGCTATACAACTCTCGTTTAATATTTTTTGCAGGAAAACTTCTCTCTAAATGGGAAGACCTTTACGTTGTCGAGGAGGTCTATCGTTCCGGTGCCATAAAAATCAACAACTTCAAAGGCACAAATCCGAAGGTAGTGAACGGCCAAAGAATCAAACATTATATCTCAGGTAATCCCATAAATGTTGAAACCAATGTTATTGAAACCGTAACCCCGGAGGAATACATATGGACACTTTCCTAACGCTTTGCACTCAAAAGGAATAGGTATGTGGTACGGTAAGTAAACCGACTCCAAAACATTTCTGATGGAAATATTTCTCTGTTTTGGAATATTTAGAAAAATAGAAAAAATAAGAAGCATTCTGGGAAGGACACAAGGCCTCCACGAGGGTGGAGGGCGCGTCCTACCCCCCTGGGCGCGCCCCCTACCTCGTGGGCACCTTGTGCGCTCTCCAGGCTCCGTTTTCTTGCACGGTATGTATGTTGGTCGGTAAAAATTCATTATATAATCTCATGAAGGTTTTGACTCTTGTATCACGCAAATATTCTCTGTTCTCGTTTCGAGCTGTTGCTGTTGCAGATTAGAGCAAGATGTCTTCTCAAGAGTCAGTCGGGGAGAGCCGGGTGTCTCATCCAGCATCAAGACCAAGGACAAACAGCTATGCTGACCACTTTGGGCCAGCAACAGAGGAAGAGATGGAGGCTGATTTGATGAGGATAGATGCCATGGAGGATCAATAAGTCACTTCTCGCTTCCGGGATGGGTTCACGATGGGGGAACTACAGAGCTCAACCATTCCAAACTCGGTTATCCCTTCCAATGTTAGATTTCTTTCTTATGCAAATATGAAGAAGAGTGTCAATTGTTCTTCCGCAGCTATGCAACACCCTTGGGTGCAAGGAGCTTTAGCCGTTACAGGAAAGCTTCGTAAGGAAATAATGGACCTCAAGCAGCAACTCAATAAGCTCGAGGAAGAGAATCGTATCCTGAGGGGCATTATCGCCAAGAATATCACATCACCATCCCCGAAGAAGGAGACATAATCACATGGGTATGGGCACTCCCCTTGGCAACTGCCAAGCTTGGGGGACGTGCCCCGGTATCGTATCACCACCACATCTCCTATCTTTACCGTTTTTCTTAGTTCGATCCTTTTAGTAGTATCTTGATCTAGTAGAATAAAGTTTCAGTATGATCTAGTTTTGAGTTTTGCTTTATGATCTCTCTATGTAATCGGGTCCGTGAGCTATATAATAAAGATTAGTGTTGAGTCAATGGCTTCATTATCTTGCTATGATCTTGAGTGAATAAAAGAAAAGAGAAAAGAATAAAAAGAAATATAGAGATCATATTGATCTTATGGAGAGTAATGACTACACATAGAAAGAGTATGATGATTAAAAGTTGTTGAGAGTTGACAAACATATCTTTGGTCATCGTTGCAATTAATAGGAAGTAATAAAGAAAGAGAGGTTTCATCTACAAATATACTATCCTCGACATCTTTTATGATTGGGATCACTCATTAAAATATGACATGCTAAAGAGTTGACGTTGGACAAGGAAGACAACGTAATGGGTTATGTTTTCTTATTTCTGAGCTAAAGTATATTGTCATGGATCATCCAACATGTTGAGCTTGCCTTTCCCCCTCATGCTAGCCAAATTCTTTGCACCAAGTAGAGATACTACTTGTGCTTCCAAAAACCCTTAAACCAGTTTTGCCATGAGAGTCCACCATATCTACCTATGGATTGAGTAAGATCCTTCAAGTAAGTTGTCATCGGTGCAAGCAATAAAAATTTCTCTCTAAATATGTATGAATTATTGGTGTAGAGGAAATAAGATTTATACGATCTTATGATGTGGAAGAAATAAAAGCGACGGACCGCGTAATAAAGGTTCATATCACAAGTGGCAATATAAAGTGACGTTCTTTTGCATTAAGATTTTGTGCATCCAACTCTGAAAGCGCATGGCAACCTCTGCTTCCCTATGCGAAGGGCCTATCTTTTATTATTATCTTCTACCTTATGCAAGAGTCATAGTTATCTTCACCTTTCCTTTCTATATTTTATCCTTTGGCCAGCACAGTGTGTTGGAAAGATCCTGAGAGATATGTCTAATTGGATATGGGTTAGCATGAACTATTATTGTTGACATTACCCTTGAGGTAAAATGTTGGGAAGCGAAATTATAAGCCCCTATCTTTCTCTGTGTCCGATTAGAACTCCGTAACCACAAGTATTGCGTGAGTGTTAGCAATTATGAAAGACTAAATGATAGTTGAGTATGTGGACTTGATAGAAAGCTCTGACATAGACTCTTTCTGATGTTATGATAAATTGCAATTGCTTCAATGACTGAGATTATAGTTTGTCAGTTCTCAATAAAGTTTATGATTCATACTTTGCATTGTGAATAGGTTGTTACTTGAGCATAAGAAACCATATGACAATATCCATATATGTTGCTGTTATGAGAATAATCATGATGCCCTCATGTCCGTATTTTATTTTAATCGACACCTCTACCTCTAAACATCTGGACATATTTATTGTTATCGGCTTCCTCTTGAGGACAAGCGAGGTCTAAGCTTGGGGGATTTGATACGTCCATTTTGCATCATGCTTTTATTTCGATATTTATTGCATTATGGGCTGTTATTACACATTATGTCACAATACTTATGCATATTCTCTCTTATTTTACAAGGTTTACATAAGGAGGGAGAATGCTGGCAACTGGAATTCTTGGCTGGAAAAGGAGAAAATATTAGAGACCTATTCTGCACAACTCCAAAAGTCCTGAAACTCCACGAAAGTTATTTTTGGAAATAATAACAAATACTGGAAGAAGAATCTACTTCAGGGGGGCCTCCACCTGTCCATGATGGTGGGGGCGCGCCTACCCTCGGGCGCGCCGCCTCGTGGCCCTGTTGACCCTCCGGTGCCCATCTTTGTTATAAGAAGTCTTTCGTCTCAAGAAAAATCATAAGCAAGCTTTCGACGAGACTCCACCGCCACGAGGCGGAACCTTGGCGTAACCAATCTAGGGCTCCGCAGAGCTGTTCTGCCGGGGACACTTTCTCCGGAGGGGGAAATCATCGACATCGTCACCACCAATGCTCCTCTCATCGGAGAGGGCAATCTCCATCAACATCTTCACCAGCACCATCTCCTCTCAAACCCTAGTTCATCTCTTGTATCCAATTCTTGTCTCTAAGTCCGGGATTGGTACCTGTAGGTTGCTAGTAGTGTTGATTACTCCTAAATAGTTGATGCTAGTTGGTTTATTTGGTGGAATATCATATGTTCAGATCCATTATGCATCTTAATACCCCTATGATTATGAACATGAATATGCTTTGTGAGTAGTTACGTTTATTCCTGAGGACATGGGAGAAGTCTTGCTATTAGTAGTCATGTGAATTTGGTATTCGTTCGATATTTTGATGAGATGTATGTTGTCTATCCTCTAGTGGTGTTATGTGAATGTCGAGTACATAACACGTCACCATTATTTGGGCCTAGAGGAAGGCATTGGGAAGTAATAAGTAGATGATGGGTTGCTAGAGTGCCAGAAGCTTAAACCCTAGTTTATGCTTTGCTTCGTAAGGGGCTGATTTGGATCCATATGTTTCATGCTATGGTTAGGTTTACCTTAATACTTTTGTTGTAGTTGCTGATGCTTGCAATAGAGGTTAATCATATGTGGGATGCTTGTCCAAGTAAGCGCAACACCCAAGAACCGGTCCACCCACATATCAAATTATCAAAGTACCGAAAGCGAATCATATGAACGTGATGAAAACTAGCTTGACGATAATTCCCATGTGTCGCCGGGAGCGCTTTTCTCCATATAAGAGTTTGTCCAGGCTTGTCCTTTGCTACAAAAAGGATTGGGCCACCTTGCTGCACTTTATTTACTTTTTTTACTTGTTACTCGTTACAAATTATCTTATCACAAAATTATCTGTTACCTATAATTTCAGTGCTTGCAGAGAATACCTTGCTGAAAACCGCTTATCATTTCCTTCTGCTCCTCGTTGGGTTCGACACTCTTACTTATCGAAAGGACTACGATAGATCCCCTATACTTGTCGGTCATCAGGGGCTCATAATCACAAAAGATTTCCAAGATAGTGTATTTGCATGTGAAAGTTCTCTTCCTTATACTAAATATTCATGAATTGCTTGTATGACCAATATTGTGATTGCCAAGCTTCAAAAGACTTCACTTTCTAAACCCAATGTGAAGCTAGGCATGATATAATTTTAACTTCATGATATTCCATTCATTCAACAATTTACTCGTAGGGTATAAGTGAAGCACAAGAGTAAGTGACAAGCTACTCCAAAAAGATATAAGTGAAGATCAAGTGAGTAGTTATGTAAACGAGTAGCTATTTGGGGACTCTCTCTTATTTAAAAACTTTCAGATCTAAGTATTTTATTAAAACAGCAAGAAAAAACAAAATAAAATGACATTCTAAGAACAACACAACTCATGTGAAGAAGCAAAAACTTAGGCTCAAATTGATACTAACCGATAATTGTTGATGAAGAAAGGTGGGATGCCTACCGGGGCATCCCCAAGCTTAGATGCTTGAGACTTCTTGAAATATTATCTTGGGATGCCTTGGTAATCCCCAAGCTTGAACTTTTGTGTCTCCTTAATTCCTTTTATATCACGGTTGCCCTAAATCTTAAAAACCTCATCCACACAAAACTCAATAAGAACTCGTGAGATACGTTAGTATAAATCAATGCAAAACCTTATCATTCTCTACTGTAGCAAATCACTAAAATTATTATTTAACATTGCATACTAAATACCTCTGAAAATTTAATACTCCTATCCGCAAATAGAATAATTAAACATGCAAACAATGCAACCATAACAGCAATCTGCCAAAACAGTACAGTCTGTAAAGAATGCAAGAACAATCATACTTCTGTAACTCCAAAAATTATAAAAATTTACCACACTGTAGAAAATATATCAGAGCTTATTTTGCAAAAAGTTTCAACATTTCATCACATTCTGACTTTTCTAGAGAATTTTTGCAACAGCGATAAACTTTCTGTTTTGAAACAGCAACATGTAGACTTGCAAAATAAGCATGGCAAAGGCTATGCTTGACATTTTTATTGAAATAAAAGACGCAAAACATTATTCTGAATAACAGCAAGAAAATCCTAACAAAATAAAATGACACTCCAAGCAAAATACATATCATGTGACGAATAAAAATGTAGCTCCAAGTGAGGTTACCGATAATGTTGGAGACGAAAGAGGGGATGCATTCCGGGGCATCCCCAAGCTTAGTTGCTTGGATCCTCCTTCGATATTAACTTGGGGTACCTTGGGCATCCCCAAGCTTGGGGTCTTGTCACTCCTTATTCTCATCATATCGACATCTCACCCAAAAATTGAAAACTTCAATCACACAAAACTTAACAGAACTTCGTGAGATAGGTTAGTATGACAAAGAGCAAACCATTTCACTTTGGTACTGTCAAACACAAGATACATAATTGTTTACACACAATGCCTACTGTAACATATCAATTCCACAATTTATATTGAGCAATATAAGCCATAGAAACTGGAAAACAAGCAAACTATGCATTGAAAACAGAATCTGTCAAAAACTGAATAGTCTGTAGTAATCTGCACTCCAACCATACTTCTGCTACTCCAAAAATTCTGAAAAATTGGGACAACCTGGGAAATTTGTCAATTAATCTTATTCAAAAAGAACCAGTATTTTATCATGCTTATGTTAAAATTGAGAATTATTTTCCTGATCACAAAAGTTTCTGTTTTCAGCAAGATCAAATCAACTATCACCATAGACCATCCCAAAGGTATTACTTGGCACTTTATTGAAACAGAAGAAATAGAACATTATCACTACAGTATCCTAATCATGTGAACACATAAAAATAGTAGGTGAAAGTGCTGGGTTTTCTCCCAACAAGCGCTTTTCTTTAATGCCTTTTAAGCTAGGCATGATGAGTTCAATGATGCTCGCATAAAGATAAGGATTGAAACATAACAAGAGCATCATGAATCATAAGTTCCTCTCTCATAATAATTTTCAGTAGCATCATGAATAGATTCATCAATATAACCATCATATAAATCATTATTTCATGATGCATAAGCATAGAAAAATTATTACTCTTCATATAAGCAATTTTATTCTCATTCACAAAAGTGGGAGTATCATAAGAAACTCGAATACTATAAATTGTTTCCACATTAAAAGAGTAATGTTCAGAAAAGGGTAATCATAATTATGCCAAATTTTATAAATATAATCATCACTACTTTTTATAACATAAGTATCATCACAATAATCGTCATAAATAGCAACTTTGTTCTCATCATAGATAGGAGGCATGCAATCATCATAGCAAATTTGATCATTCAAGTAGGGGGCTAAAAGATCATCTTCATTAAGCATATCATCCCCAAGCTTGGTACAAACATTAATTGCAGCAAATAAATTCTCAAACGTGTCATTCTCATCAAACATAGCATCCCCAAGCTTGTGGCTTAGCATATCATAAGCATAATCACTCTCATCATTAATAGTATGAATAGCACCAACGGTACAACAATTGCTATCATCATAATTTCCCAAGTTGGTGCCAAAAAGATTTCCAATATTATAAGAAGTATCATTATCTTCCGAATCATAATCATCACAACAAGCAATAGGCATAACAAAATCATCATCGATAGTGCTCTCGGACATTGTGGCATAACACAAAGAAGCAATATCATCATCAAGTGCATCATCTTCAACAATTATTTTTGATTCATTTTCATGAGGCACAACAATAATAGAAGCAACATTATTTGGGAGAGATACCTTTTTACCTCTATTCTTTCTTCTTTTCCTTTTCTTCTTCACCACCTCATGTCTGGGTTTGATCAATTTTTTCAAGCTTCTTGTTGAAGAGATTGATTGGATAGGAAGATCCTCCTCATTACCTGATTCATCATAATAAACACTAGGATGGTATTGGGAAATATTTTTCTGTTTCATTAGTACTCTCTTCATATTCTATTTGTTTTCTTGTCTTTAGATAGTTGGCAATATAAGGATTCTCAATGCAATTTACTGCACAAAACATATAAATTTCCTCTAGATCAAAATCAAGAAATCTCTCGAGATTAAATTTTGTAATACCCTCATTTATACGTTTCATTTCTTCATACCCCAAAAGAAGAATGAGCTCTTTATGATTCTCAAGGGTAATCAAGTTATCACAATTTTTGGACACGATTTGATCATGAAACAATTTGCATTGGAGATTTAAATGCCCACGTTCATTTCAAAGTTCACAAGGATGGCGAAAAAAGCAAATCTTTCAGCACAATCATCTAGCCTCTCTTGCAACTTTTTCATTTCTAAATATTTATGCTTCTTACAAAATCTATCTTCCCTTTTTGGTGTGTATTTGCACTCCTATTCACTCCGCGAAAATTGACATTCTTATAAGAGATATCATTATCATGACTAACGCAATCATCATTAACATCATGTATATTCAAAGAATTCAAACTAGCAATATTGGAATCATGCCCATCATCCAACGTTTTTGTGCCATAAATTTTGTTGAATTCTTTTTCTAGCAATTTAGCACAATTATCGGAATCCTTATTCTCAAGTTAAACATTATAAAGATAGAGAACAACTTGAGGTAACCCAATCTCCATTTTTTTATAGTTTTCTTTTATAAACCAAACTAGTGATAAACAAGAAACTAAAAGATTCAATTGCAAGATCTAAAGATGTACCTTCAAGCACTCACCTCCCCGGCAACAACGCCAGAAAAGAGCTTGATGTCTACTGCGCAAATTTATTCTTGTAGACACGTGTTGGGCCTCCAAGCGGAGAGTTTTTTAGGATAGTAGCAATTTTCCCTCAAGTGGGTGACCTAAGGTTTATCAATCCGTGGGAGGCGTAGGATGAACATGGTCTCTCTTAAACAACCCTGCAACCAAATAACAAAGAGTCTCTTGTGTCCCCAACACACCAAATACAATGGTAATTTGTATAGGTGCACTAGTTCGGCGAAGAGATGGTAATAAAAGTGTAGTAATGATAGTAGATATTTATTTTTGTAATATGAAAAATAAAAATAGCAGGGTAGCAATTGATAAAACGGAGCAGAAACGGTATTGCAATGCTTGAAAATGAGGCCCAGGGTCCATACTTTCGCTAGTGCAATCTCTCAACAATGCTAATCTAATTGGATCATATAACCATCCCTCAAAGTGCGATGAAGAATCACTCCAAAGTTCCTATCTAGCGGAGAACATAAGAATAAATTGTTTGTAGCTATATTTTGTGATCGATCTATCCAAGAGTTCGTACTAAAATAACACCAAGTTATTCTTTCCGATCGATCTATCAAGAGTTCGTACTAAAATAACACCAAGTTATTCTTTTCGATCAATCTATCAAGAACATGAGAGAGAGATTAAACACATAGATACTGGTACAAACCCTCAGCCCCGAGGGTGGACTACTCCCTCCTCACCATGGTGTCCGTCGGGATGATGAAGATGGCCACTGGTGATGACTTCCCCCTCCGGTGGAGTGTCGAAACGGGGTCTAGATTGGTTTTTCGTGGCTACAGAGGGTTGCGGCTGCGGAACTTCTGATCTAGGGTAACCCCTGTGGGTTTTGGAATATTTGGGAATTTATAGGGTAGAGAGGGAGTGCAGGAGGCCACTGAGGTGGGCACAACGCACTGGCGCTACTGGGCGCCTGGGGTTGTGCCTCGTGGCACCCCAGTGTGCCGCCTCGCCCAATGGATGTCTTCGTCCATAAAAAATCCACAAAAGTTCCGTGGTGCTTGGACTCCATTTGATATTGATTTCTGCGATGTAAAAACAAGCAAAAACAACAATCGACATCGGGCCTTTGGGTCAATCGGTTAGTCCCAAAAATGATATAAAGTTTCTATAAAATGATGGTAAAACATCCAAGAATGATAATATAACAGCTTGAATACTTCATAAATTATAGATACGTCAGAGACGTATCAGCTTTCCAGTAATTCTATATCATTTCCAATCAACAATATGTCATCCACATATAATATTAGAAATGCTACAGCGCTCCCACTCACTTTCTTGTAAATACAAGCTTCTTCGTAAGTTTGTATAAAACCAAAAGCTTTGATCACCTCATCAAAGCAAATATTCCAACTCTGAGATGCTTGCACCAGCCCATAGATGGATCGCTAGAGCTTGCATACTTTGTTAGAATCCTTAGGATCGACAAAACCTTCTGGTTGCATCATATACAACTCTTCCTTAAGAAAACCATTAAGGAATGTTGTTTTGACGTCCATATGCGAGATCTCATAATCATAAAATGCGGCAATAGCTAACATAATTCTAGCAGACTTAAGCATCACTACGGTGAGAAAGTCGCATCCTAGTCAACCCCTTGAACTTGTTGGAAACCCTTTGGGACAAGTCGAGCTTTATAGACGGTGACATTACCATCAGCGTATGTCTTTTCTTAAAGATCCATTTATTCTCAATAGCTTGCTGATACGTCTCCAACGTATCTATAATTTTTTATTGTTCCATGCTGTTATATTATCATTCTTGGATGTTTTACAATCATTTATAAAAACTTTATATTATTTTTGGGACTAACCTACTAACATAGTGCCTAGTGCCAGTAGCTGTTTTTTGCTTGTATTTTACTTCGCAGAAAATCAATACCAAACGGAGTCCAAACACAGCAAAACTATTTGGAGTATTTTTATGGTCCAGAAGACGCCTATTGGGCCAAAGAAGTACCAGAGGGGGCTCCGAGGGGACCACAGCTGACCAGGGCGAGCCTGGGGGCCCAGGCGTGCCGAGGTGGGTTGTGCCCACCTCGGTGGCCTCCCGCACCGCCTCTTCACCCTACAAATCCTCAAATATTCCAAAAACCCTAGGGGGTTCGACGAAACACAATTCCAGCCACTGCAAGTTCCAGAACCACGAGATCCAATCTAAACACCATCACGGAGGGGTTCGTCATCCTCATTAGTGCCACTCTGATGATGCGTGAGTAACTCATCATAGACCTACGGGTCCGTAGGAAGTAGCTAGATGGCTTACTCTCTCTCTCTCTCTCTCTCTCTCTCTCTCTCTCTCTGTCTCTATCTCTCTTGATTCTCAATACAATGGTCTCTTGGAGATATATTTGATGCAACTCTTTTTTGCGGTGTGTTTGTTGGGATCCGATGAACTTTGAGTTTATGATTAGATCTATATATCCATGAAAGTTATTTGAGTCTTTTTTAATCTCTTATATGCATGATTATTTATAGCCTCGTATTTCTTCTTAGAATCTTTGGTTTAGTTAGGCCAACTAGATCGATTTTTTTGCCATGGGAAGAGTTGCTTTGTGATGGGTTCGATCGTACGTGTTATTTCCCAGTGACAGAAGGGGCAGCAAGACACCTATGTATCGTTGCCATTAAGGATAATAAGATGGGGATATTCCTACATGAATAGATCTCGTCTACATCATGTCATCATTCTTATTGCATTACTTCGTTTCTCCATGAACTTAATACACTAGATGCATGCTGGATAGCGGTCGATGTGTGGAGTAATAGTAGTAGATGCAGGCAAGAGTCGGTCTACTAATCTTGGACGTGATGCCTATATATTGATCATTGCCTGGATATCGTCATATTTATTTGAGGTTTTATCAATTTCCCAACAGTAATTTGTTTACCCGCCGTGTGCTATTTCTGGAGAGAAGCCACTAGTGAAATCTACGCCCCTCGGGTCTATTCTTTATCATATTTTCTTTCCGTTCTATTATTTGCCACTTTTATTTTTCGATCTATTATTCCAAAAACCCACGAATACCTTGCTGCATTTTTTGGTTACTTATTTTATTTTGCATGTTTTCGAGATCTATTTATCCAATCTACCACAAACTTATATATCTTTTTACCGTGGAGGGATTAACAACCCCCCATACACGTCAGGTTGCTCGTATTTGTTCTTTGTGTGTAGGTACCGTTTACATAGTGTTGCTTGGTTCTACTACTGGATTGATACCTTGGTTCCATAATTGAGGGAAATACCTACTCGTAGCTGTGTTGCATCATCCCTTCCTCTTTGGGGAAATACCGACGTAGATCAAGCGACATCAAAAGGAATTTCTGGCGCCGTTGCCAGAGAGACATCATCAACATCATCAGGTTCCTACTCACAAATCTCATCTCCTTGCAATTTACATTATTTGCCATTTACCTCTCATTTTCATCTCCCACACTTCACAAAAATTTGCCATTTTATTCGTCTTCTTTTTCATTTGCCTTTTTTCTCGTTGGATCTTTTGTTTGCTTGTGTTGCCATGTGTCTTTTATTTGCTTGCATCTTTGCTTGCTAAAAATCTATTGGTATGGATCCTCATCCACTTGCTAATCTTTTTAAGAGATCCAATTATGATGAACCAATTGATAATGAATTGAGTTTAATAGATTATCTTTATGAAGTTTTGCTTGAGATTCATGAATCTGAAAATTATGATGAAGTGCTAAAAGAAGAAATTTATGAAGTGATTCATGGTAGTTCCTTGAATGTAAAGCATGATTGCAATGGTGTTATTATAAATTCTACCAATGTCAATTGTGCTAATAAAATGCAAAACCCCAAGCTTGGGGATGCTAATTTTGATATGTCTACTACTTATTGCAATGATCATGATTGGGGTGATAATGTTTCTTAAGATCTTGAGAATTTATTTAAGACTCGTGATGAATATGATATTGATAATAGTGTTTGCAATAATATTGAAAGTGGGTTAGGAACGGTGTCAACTCTAGGTAAAAATAGTCCCACATATTTGGAGAGTGTTCAATCTTATGAAATTTTGATAAAAATGGGCTTGGAGAGGTCATGACTTTATTCGATGATAATCCCACTATTTTGGAAGAGTGTCAACTTTGCATGCATGTGGATCATAGAGAAAATTTTATATGATAGCTATATTTTTGAATTTGATTATGATCCTACATGTAATTTTTATGGGAGAAGAAAATATTGTTGTATAAATTTCCATGTTAATAAATTACCTCTCATTATGTTGAGATTGCTATTCTTTCTTTCTTCCTCCTTGCATATGCTATTTTTTGTTTGCCTTGATACTTTGTTTACTTATAAAATGCCTATGCATAGGAAGTATGTTAGACTTAAATGTGTTCCTCGCATGCTACATGATGCTCTCTGCATGTTTCAATTATTATCTTTCATGAGAGCATCATTGAAATCTTATACCTAGCTAGGGGCATAAAACGATAGCGCTTGTTGGGAGGCAACCCAATGAATAAATATTATTTTTACCTTTTTCTTTCTGTTTTTGAGTGTTTGCACAATTATGCTACTGTTATGATTGTGTTTTTTATGTTTTAATTAGTGTTTGTGCCAAGTAAAGCCTTTGGGATTATGTTTGGTGATAGTTGATTTGATCTTGTTGGAAAACAGAAACTTTTGCGTCCAGAAAAATAATTGTTTAAATTCATAGAAGAAACGAAAAATTCTGAATTTTTTACACAAGATTGTTAAACAAATTTCCTACATTTCCCTAATTTTTCATAATTTTTGGTGTTACATAAGTATACGAAGTTTTCAGATTGCTATAGACTGTTCTGTTTTTGACAGATTCTGTTTTCTTTGCGTTGTGTGCTTATTTTGATGAATCTATGGTTGTATCGGGGGTTACGAGCCATGGTAAAGTTGGAGTACAGTAGATATAATGAAAAAGTAAAAGATGAATGGGTTTGCAACATTACTTAGAGTAGTGATTGGCTTTCTTATACTAACGGATCTCACGAAGGTTTTGTTGAGTTTTGTGTGATTGAAGTTTTCAAGTTTAGGGTGAGATCACGATGGATGAAGGAATAAGGAGTAAGAAGATCCTAAACTTGGGGATGCCCCATTTCACCCCAAGTTATTATCCAAAGAGAAACAAGCACCTAAGCTTGGGGATGCCCCAGAATGCATCCCCTCATTCTTCCAACGACCATCGGTATTTTACTTGGAGCTATATTTTTATTCGTCACATATCATGAGTTTTGCTTGGAGCGTCTTATATTATACGAGTCTTTGCTTGTTTTGCATTTTATTTTGTGTCATCTATCCTTGCTGGACACACCTATTTGAGAGAGCCAAATTTATGCTATGATTTGTTAGAATTTCTCTCTATGCTTCACCTAAATTTTTTGAGCTATGGAATTGCTCTAGTGCTTCACTTATATCTTTTTGAGCACGGAGTGCTTTAATATTTTTGAAGAAATGCTCTCATGCTTCACTTAGATTTATTTGAGTGTTAGTAATTTTTTTGAAGAAATTCTCTCATGCTTCACTTATATTATTTTGAGAGATGAAAGTTTTATGCTCATGTTCTTCACTTAGATTTGTTTGAGCTTGTCAAAAGCAACATACAAAATTAGTCCCAAAGTGATAGATATTCAAGAGGGATATAATAAAAACTTTCATGAAGATCATTGGACAAAATAAAATTGATTCCTTGTAATAGTTTTGTGATATGATGATAGTGATATGTGAGTCATGTTGATGAGTAATTATGCTTTAGTAAGAATATTGGTGTTAAGGTTTGTGATTTCCTATACAAGCACGAAAGTCGATAGTTATGCAATGAAATTACATCCTATTTATGGTGCATTATTCGGTGTTATTTATGCTTAATTCTCGCTTATGTGATTTTCCGTTTCTTGGTTAGATGCTTCTCAATCTATTTGCTAGCCTTCATTTGTACTAAGTAGAAATACTACTTGTGCATCCAAAATCCTTAAACCCACTTTTGCCATATGAGTCCACCATACCTGCCTATATGCGGTTTTCTCGTGCCATTCTAAGCAAATTTGTATGTGCCATCTCTAGTTTTTAAAATAAATTTTCCTTTTTGTGTGCTTTTACCGCTCAAGAAGCGGCAGGGGGTGGCCAATATTTTCCATGCTAGATGTGTTATTCTCAAGATGAGTGTTTATTCACTTGTCATTGCACGAGACTACGATGGTAATAGGGATGCCCAGTACCGAAATGAAAAATAAATTTACTTCATGTTTTCAAATAATAAATTCCTTGTAAATTGTTGGTATGGACGGTACCCGTGGATACGGTTAGCCGTGGAATGTGAAAGAATGGTGGAAAAAGGAATGAACTTTATTTTCTGTTTGGGAACCACCTATGATATATCTAGCATGGAAAGTGTTGGGAATTACTCGGTCGTTTCTGTTGACGGGAAAAGTATGCCTCTAAAAAAATCATCTCTCCATTTAAGCTTTGAGCTCTAGCACCGCTACAAATCCCTACTTCCCTCTGCGAAGGACCTATCTATTTACATTATGCAATTTTTTTATTTGAGTCTCTATCTTCTCTTATAAAGCACCAACTAAGGGGCACTATGATCGTACTTGAGCATTGGGTGTAGCTAATATGCGAGTGTGTTTCATGAATGGATCCATGGTTGAGCATGATGGTCTAGGGATACCTTGCTATAGTGTTGATATTTTGAAAGACATGGTTGCTTGTTGATATGCTTGAGTATTTAAATCTTCATGTCAAAACTAGACTATTTCTTTGAATCATATAAAAGTCCAAATGTCCATGCTACAAAAGAAAGAATATGTGATGAACATGTTAGGCAACATTCCACATCAAAAATTCTGTTTTTATCATTTACCTACTCGAGGACGAGTAGGAATTAAGCTTGGGAATGCTGATACATCTCCAACGTATCTATAATTTTTTATTGTTCCATGATGTTATATTATGATTCTTGGATGTTTTAAAATCATTTTATAGCAACTTTATATCATTTTTTTGGACTAACCTATTGACATAGATCCCAGTGCCAGTTGTTGTTTTTTACTTCGCAGAAAATCAATACCAAACGGAGTCCAAACGTAGCAAAACTTTTTGGAGATTTTTTTTTACCAGAAGACAACTGTTGGGCCAAAGAAGTACCAGAGGGGGCTCTGAGGGGAGCAAAACCCACCAGGGCGCGCCTGGGGGCCCAGGCGCGCCCAGGTGGGTTGTGCCCACCTCGGTGGCCACCCACACTGCCTCTTCGCCCTGTAAATCCCCAAATAATCCAAAAAACCTAGGGGAGTCGGCGAAACGCAATTCCAGCCGCCGCAAGTTCCAAAACCACGAGAACCAATCTAAACACCACCACGGAGGGGTTCATCATCGTCATTGGTGCCTCTCCAATGATGCGTGAGTAGTTCATCATAGACCTACGTGTTCGTAGGCAGTAGCTAGATGGCTTCACTACAAAAAAATACACTTCCGTGATGATACATGTTTGTCACAGTAGGTCAAGTTTTCTGTCATGCATGTACATCCATGACGATTTTATGACAGAATCAAGATAGTTATACCTGTGCTGTCGTAGAAGTGTTCCATGACATTACCAAAATTATCATCACAGAAGTGTTCACTTCCATGACGATAAATGTCGCGTCATGGAAGTGCTTTCGTCAAGGGTGACTGACATGTGGCATCCACCGTAATGGGTCACCCTTAAGCTATCGGGTCCTGTTTTGGATCCGATAACCTGCTAACAGCCACGACCAATGACGATTTTCCAGGTGTAAAATTCTCATTGGACGACGGAACCACGTGTCAGCTCCGAGTTGGCACAGGTGTCACTCATCCAATGGGCGAGATGCGCCTATGATATGTCGACACATGGACCGGCCCAATAGTGGCCCATTCAGGTTAAAAGGCCGGGCCTGTCAAAATAAGCGGGCCGACCCATTACCGGCCTACTTGAGTCAGACCCATTTACAAGCACGACACATACAAGTTACACAGAATCGGCCCATCAAAGGCCCATTCTACATTTGATAGTTTCCAGCCCATCGTCAGTTTTAGCCCGTTAACGGCCCGCTACGTCTTTGGGACCAATTGCAGCCTGAGCTTCTTTCGGCCTGTCAGCGGCCCATCATCAGTTCCAGCCCGTTAACGGCCCAGAACTTCTTTCGGCTTTTCTCGGACCATTCTGCAATTGGGCCAATTCTAGCCAACTGTGACTTTAGGCCTGTAATCGGCCCATTCGGTAAATGGGCCTACTCCTAGCCCATTTTCTCTCTCGGCCTGTTAACGGCCCGCACAACAGTTGGGCCTTTGACTTTAGGTCCATTAGGGGCCCACGTTCGGTAGGGCATCATTTCAGCCCAGCGTGACTTTCGGCCTGTTAAAAGCCTAGTTTGCAAATTGGGCCTCCTCTGCCCCATAACACTTTTGGCCTCTTGCTGGCCCGTAAAATAAAAGCGTCGAGACAAAATTGACATCTATTTTGGCCTACTAGAGGCCCGTGGGCCATTTCCATTTATACGGCCCTATCGAGCTTTTGGCCTGTTAACGGCCTGCTAAGAGCCGTTGTTACAGTGGGCCACATCATTTGGGATCCACTTAATATTATTTTGACCAGCCCAATTAAGGCCCGCTTTGACTACACATGTTTGTTGGTTTGTATGGCGTCCAGGAAATGTTTGGTCATGTGGGCCCCTATTTCAACGATATAGCATATTCAATAATTATCCTACTCTATACTATCGCCTCTAAAAAATATACACTATACAATAAAAAGACTAAGGCATAGAAACGTAGAATAATCCTACACTATACAATAAAGAAATTATAGCCGAATATACCCACTGGGCATTATAGTTCGGCACAAGTGATAATAAAGCATACACAAACAGCAAATTACATACACTGGACAAATAAAGCTCATACATCATGGACATGCATCAACAGAACTTACCATTTGAACTATAATCTCTTCAGAAAATAGGATTGGCCGGATTCAGATAGCACAAATTTCAGTCTGCAAAATCTCCAATTCCTTCGTGGTTACCTCAAAGGTCTTGTTTCATTTTTGACTCTGCATCTAATACCTGCATGTCCAGTCTCAACTTGTTGATTTACGTTGAGAATCATGTACACGTTATCTTGCCACCTCTAGTTGATGCTCGAGAACATCAGCACATTCCAATTCCAATCCATAATCATTCGGTAACGGCCATGTCGCAATGCTCGGAGATCTTTGTGTTGATGTCACTTCATCCTGAAATGTTTCTGTAAGTACACATGACTAGGGCAAAAATATAGTTACAACAGTGAAGCGAGCAAGACAGACTATTTTGTACATGGAAAAACAGGACTAACAATAATATTACACGTCATGAAGCATAAGCAGGTGATATTTTAAAAAATTATAAAAATGGTAGTCTGTGCAGCCCGCATACAGAAATCTCTCTTAGCTCACAAGAGGAGCATGATGTTGGGGCCAAATCCAAAACACAGACAAGTTACAAATTTAGACAGCACGTTGCGTATAAGTAAGCAAGCAGTTGGCCATTATGTAGCTCAATTAAAGTCTTAGGGAGCATAATGAACAACAGAGGGATTCATACAAACCTACTATAGCAAGCAAAGCTATGCAATCATTAGCCTCGTATAAACTAGATTGTGAGCCTCATGCAGTAATAGTTGGTTAATAGACTTCAAAGCTTCAGTCACACTTCGCCAGAGTAATTAAATGGTAAGGCCTTTAATTATGTCAACTAATAGTTATACAAGTACCCAACATCAGGCATCAATGTTTGGGCATCTCATTAACTGAGGACAAATAAAGCAATTAAAAAGAGTAAATTAACTATGCCTGAAACAAACAAGGAATTGAACTATTGAGTTGGATATAGTGACTTACCTTAACTGGTTGAACAGGCTCAGTGCTGATCCTACTTCTCTTGCAAGGCTCCTTCCTAACATCTTGTACTTGGAAATCCTCAATCTTATCTTCATTGCACCCCCTCTGCAAGGTGACACAAACTAGTTACTCGTCTCCTTGGAAGATAAATATGCATATTTTCCAGTCTGTGAACAACACAAAAGGATGAGATTATAACAAAACAACACCACATAATGAAACATGCCACATGTCTTGCACTTGCACACAATGAAATGAGCATTTACTATGTGTGCACTATGTAAAAACTAGGCATACCTTCGAACTGGATCTCCACGTACTCTTGGAGAGCCTACTTTAGTGTACAGCCAAACCTTTATGTCACCTATGAGTTAAACAAGACCCCACTACAGCGGACCTTAGTGTTTAAATCGTTGACAAGCTCTGTTAGAGTGTTAGGTCAAGAATAGCAAGTAATCAAAGCAAACATTTCTGGTCTGGCTGGCTGATGCAAACAAGCAATTGAACAGATGTATCAAGAAAAGAAGCAAAGAAGGAGGCTTAAAGACCAACACTTGACTGACCAGATTTAAGGGTGATTTAAACGTTATGTGCAACATATGAACTAACATAAACATTGCATATTCCAGATTCTACACTGGAATGCATATGTATTAGGTTATGCCATGTATGATGATGCCTAAATGTACACTATAGCAGGCAGGAGTGATTCATTATTGCACGTAGAATTGAATTGCAGGTTAAGGGTCAGTTCTATTCCGCCTTTTCAGAGCTTATTGTCAAAATAAGCCATAAAATATTTAAAGAAGTCATTTTTTAGTTATGGGCTTGGGCTTAACTTGTTTCGCTTTGGAGGTGGTGTTTCGGGTAGAAGCTCACTAAAAATTGAAGGGAATGGGAATAGTGAAATGACTCTGTTGTCTGCCTATATTACAGTCAAAATGCAATTGCCCTGCCCGCTTGCATCTCCTCTCCCCTTTCCCTCTACCTCGATCCCCTACATGCAGCGCTAGGGTTCCTCCAGCGAGCCGTCGCTACTGGTCCCATCTGGCCTAGTCCTCGACGATGCTTTGTCCAGCTAGGCTACATGGCTGGCGGGTAGGGCCAAATCTCCCTGGCTTCTCCTCCCTCTGGCGCTGCCCCTCATGCTCATGGTCTCCAGTAGCTGCTCGACTGTGGTCCGTCCAACGCACTACTCCGGCGGGGGCCGCACAACTACGACTGATGCCACACTACGGCAGAAGGCACCTTATTTCCCCTCCCCTCCTCCCAGGTCGTGGCCTTGAGGTGCTGTTGAAGGATGAGCTCCTCTGAATTTTTGCCAAATTTTCATTATGATCCACTATACGATGAATTGCTATGAGCTGCTTCCGCTGCTGCTATATGATGCATTGCTATGAGCTCCTCCTGCTACTATTTGCTGTCTAGGTTTGCCCCAATGACGGCAAACCTCTCTGGGTGCTCCGGGTCCAGAGGGATCTTCTTTGTTTCTTTGGCTGGCTGGAAAGAACCTTGGGCATCACACTCCTTGGGGTCGGGGGACAAGGCCGGCTGCTTGCCGGCCATGGCCACGACTTTCCAAAGATCTTCTTCTCTTCGGCAATCACGAGGGACTCGGCCAGCCGGTTGCTAGCAGCTGCACATTCGGAGGATTTCTTGTAATCGCCGGCTATGGTGATGATGCCCTTGGTACTCGGCATTTTCATCTTGAGGTAGGTGTAGTGGGGCACAGCCATGAACTTGGCCAGAGCAGGTCGGCCAAGCAGTGCGTGATAAGGGCTCTCAAGGTCCACCACCTCAAACCATATTGCTTCTCGGCGAAAATGATCCTTGTCCCCAAAGAGAATATCTATCTTGATCTTGCCGATTGGTGAGCAGGACAAGACGGGTACGATGACATGGAACAGGGTCCGACTAGGCATGAGCTGCTTCGTCTTGATGCTCAGCTTCTCCATGGTGTCATGGTACAGGATGTTGATACTGCTCCCGTCGTCTATCAGCACGCGGGAGAAACTGGCAGCACGCTTGTCTTTTGCTAGGGTGGGGTCCAAAACCAATGCATAAGAGCCGGGGGACGGCATCACCTCTGGGTGGTCGGCCTGGCTCCAGCTGATGGGCCTTTTCGACCAATGCATGTACTCAGGGTTGTTGGAGGCGACCGCGTGACTTCTTGGTGTTGTCGGCGCCGGCTGCGCCGGTCCTCGGGCTGGCTTGTAAAGACGACGTAGGTTGCATGCTCGTCGGGGAACTCGTCTTGAACGGCTCCGACTGCTGGCCGAGCGGCCGGCTGTTGAGGAGCCGGAGGCGGCTGACCAGCAGGCGGAGGCGGCACAAGCCCTTCACCTTTAGAGATTCGCGTGAGCCAGTGGCATTTCCGGGTTGTGTGGTTGGACGGCTTCGCGCTGCTGTGGAATTTGCAAGGGGCGTCAAGGGCTTGCTCGTAGGAGAAAGCCGGCTGCCAAGCCGGCCTGCCGCCCTTCTGCTTCTTGGGCGCGGGCCGCCCTTTGGGTTGTTCATATTTGACTGTGGCCACCTGCCGACTGGTTGAAGGCGACAAGGGGCCCTTGCGCTTGCTGTCGTTCTGGTACGGACGTCGGCTGGAGTCCCCAGCCGGCGTCTTGGGAGGTGGATTGAGTACCTTCCCAGAGGCGTCTACACAGAGCTCGGTCTTCATTGAAGAGTCGGCCGTGGCGTACTTGTCTGCTATGAATAGCAGCTCGTCGAGGGTAGTCGGCTCATCGCAGAGGAGTTTGTGCTTGAGGAGGGTGCCCTCTCGACACCCGGTGGTGAAGTATTCTATTGCTTGAACCTCGTGCACCCCTGTGCAGGAATTGCGCAGCTTGGCCCAACGTGTGAGGTAGTCGCGAGTTGATTCAGTGGGCCCTTGAACGCACAAGGAGAGCTGTCGGGGCTTGGGAGCCCGCTTGTAGGTGCTGGTGAAGTTGCGGATGAAGGCTTCTGTGAAGTCTAGCCAGCTGTTGATGCTGTAAGGCTTGAGGTTGTTGAGCGTGCACACGCCGCGTTTTGTAGCATGAGGGGGACATACTTCACGGCAACACGCCTGTTGCCGTTTGCTATGCTAACCGAAGTGGAGTAGTCGATCAACCAATCTTCCGGCTTCACAGAGCCGTTGTACTTGGGCGTGTATCTTGGGAGCGAGAACCCTTTGGGGAAGGCTCATCGCGGATGCGGGGGCCGAAGCAAGGCAGGCCGACATCGTCTTCTTCTTCTAGCGCCAGGGATCGCGCCAGGCGGTCGATCCGATGGCGGGCGTCGTTCTCGCTGACTCCTTCGCGGCGGCCTAGTCGGCCGCTGAGAGTCGGATGCGTGACAGGCGGCGGGGTGGGATATCTCTCCCCACGAGGCGGAGGAGGAGGCGGGTTGCCTCGTCGCTCCATGGCTCGAGGGCGGCCTTATGCGTCGCGCTCGATAGAGATCCGAGTCTGACTACGGCTAGCTGCGGGCTCCTTTTCTTGCCGTGCGCGGGTGTTGCCCGCAGTCGGCGTCCGCGACGTAGCGCCGTGCTCTCGGCGTGGGGGAGGACTTTCTGCCAGACGCCGGCTTCGTGCCGCTGTGCGGCTACATCGATCAGCTGCTGGATGCGTCTGGTCATGTGGAGGAGCTCTTCGGCCCCCAGTCCATTCAGCTCGTCTATGGCTGCCTGGGCAGCGCGTAGGTTCTCGAGGGGCGTGGCATAGACCGGGCGGTCTGCTCCCAGCATGTCGGCGATGGCTACGCCACGCTTCATGATGACGCCGAGCCGGCTCGGCCTGTCAGGAGGCGGCGTGCCATAGGTGGCCTGGTCGACTTCGCGCTGGTGAGCCTCAATGAGGCGTCTCATGGAAGCTATCTTTTGGCCCTCCGCAATGAGGGCAAGGTGGCGTGCCTCCAGTGTCTCGGTGTCGGCGTCGGCCGGAAGGGGGACGGACAAGTCGTGGATCGCCGCTTGCAAGGCGTCATGGGCGTTCTCGCCAGAGGTGACGTCGTGGCTGATGACCAGCACCTCGGTGATGGCGCTGCCACAGCTTTCGGCTCGAGGGAGCGGGTCGTTTAAGATCACGACGTTGGTGGGGAAGGCGTCGAGCGATGCCATGTCAGAGTCGACAAGCATCGGGTCGGTGGAGCCAACCGACCAATCCACAAAGAGGCTCATTTGGACACGCAGTAGCTGGTCGAGGAGGCTGACGAGGTGGCTCTCGAGGCAGCCTGTGCCCGCGTCGGATGCGGGCTCGTCGGAGATGCGAGCCTCACCAAGAATATCGGAGAGGCAGATCGCTGTGCAGGCGTCAGCGACGCCTTGCAGCGCGTCGGGGCAAACGCCATCGGGCGTGCCGGGCTGGCTACGCTCGCTGGGAAGGAAGAGGGTTCCCCTCCAGAACAGGTCTCCGGACGACGGTGCACCTGGCCCCACGATGGGCACCAAATGTCGGGTGGTAGGTGCGACATATGCCAACGGGTGGCTTATCATTGTGGGAGCCAATAAGGCGTCGCCGGTGCCTGGAAACGGGATGAGGCGAAGACATGCACGCTGGCGAATCTTACCCTGCTTCGGGGCTCTCCGTGAAGATAACACCCCTACTGCTGCTCTGCGGGGTCTCCGCATGATCACTAGGTGAACAAGTAGCTACAAGAGGCTCCTTGAGCTGTTTCGGTGAGAGGAAGAAGAAGGGCACGGCTCGCTCTCCTCTTCCCTTTATGTGGTGTCTAAAACTCTCAGAGATCAACCCTTTGCATGGGTGCCCTCGGGGGGTTTATATAGGCCTACCCCCCAGGGGTACAATGGTAATCCGACTGGGTGCAGACCCTAGCCGCCGCGTTCACGCCGCTGCTTCTCCGCCGTCACAGGGCCCACCGACTGGTGGGTCCCGCCGGCTGCCGGCTTTCTGGTCGACAAGCTGGTCCCACCGCTCGGGGGCCTTGTCGGGGGCGGGTTACTGTTGCCTCACTCCTGATGATGAGGGCTTTGACGAAGTAAGCATGGCTACAGTGCCGCCGCCTGGCGGCGATCACTGTAGCCTTACCTCATCTTGTCTCCTTAATGAGGCGCCTCTTTCGAGGGAGGGAGCAAGCCGTCTACTGGGAGCCGGCCATATCCCAGGCCGACTGGAGGAGGCGTGGCCGCCTTCGGGTGTCTCTCTGACCGGAGGGGCCCGCCGGCTGCGGGCCGTACTGACAACCTGTCATGGGTGATACCATGGTCAACATGGCAACAGTGTCGCGCCGGACGGGTGATGGCCGCCCCGTACGGCGCACTGTGGCCATGCGAGCTCCGGGATTCGGGGGTGGCAGGCTTCGCTGTACCCACGCCCCGTCTCATCGCCTTTATGAGGGTGCAAAGTTTGAGGGTGCGGTCTTGGCCGCCTGCTGGGGGGCCGGCTTCTTGGAGTCGGCCTTCTCGTGGCCGGCTTCTTGGAGTCGGCCTTCTCGTGGCCGGCTTCTTGGAGTCGGCCCTCTGGTGGCCTTCCTCCTATGGTTTTTGGGCCGGGCCGCCTCCCGGTAGCCGGCCTGAGAGATAGCCGGCCAAGGGAAGGCGGCCCCGCGTCTTGGATGCTTGAGGGCTCGATCGGCTCATAATTTTTTCAGAAGAGCCAGGGGGAGCCGGCTAGGCTACCCGTGGTCATTTACTCCGACACATTTATATGAGTAGTTTATCTTGTGAGAGAAAAGGATGAACGAGGGAAGGCCTTATTTGCAAATGTGGAGAGGGGTGTGGGTATCTTTTTCCAAAATTGCCATAGTTTCCTTCCAATCCGTCAGATATAAATCAGACGACCTATATTGCAGGATGGCTGGCACACCATCATCACCAACTCTGTTTTTATCTCTACTCCTATAAAAGACTCAGTTGGTGATGATGGTGTGTCTGCCATCCGTCATTTCTGACCATCAGATCTGCATCTAACGACTATGATGTAAGTCGTGGCATTTTTGCAATAAGACCCCACTTCTCTGCTCCAATTTGCAGAAACCCCTTAGTATCTTGAAACCAACCACATCCCTCGCCCACCTCATCAAAACAGCCACAAGGAATATATTTTGAGTGAAACCTAACACGAGTATATTTTTAGTGATATATACACCAAACTAGAGTGTTTTTATTTCAAGTTTGTGAACATGTATTATTCTATTTTGGATCCGTTGCAATGCACGGGCACATTGCTAGTAAGAGTAGAGAAAAGGATGAACGAGGGAAGGCCTTATTTGCAAACGTGGAGAGGGGTGTGGGTATCTTTTTGCAAAATTGCCATAGTTTCCTTCCTATCCGTTAGATATAAATCCGACGGCCTATATTGCAGGATGGCACGCACACCATCATCACCAACTCTGTTTTCTACTCCCTCCATTCCTGAATATTTTTCTTTTTAGGGATAACAACAAGTGACTGCATACGGAGCAAAATGAGTGAATCTACACTCTAAAATATGTCTACGCACACATCCGCATGTGGTAGTCCATTTGAAATCTGAAAAAGACAAATATTTAGGAACAGATGGAGTATAACAGTAGACATGAGATATATCACCAGCACGGTCTACAACAAAAATGTGTTGGACTGGTTAGCGCCGGATGCTCGCAACGCGATGACCTGAGTTCGAATTCTTTCTTTAACTTAAGTTTTTTTATTATATATTGCTTATTTAATATATAGTTCTTTTGCTACTGTACTGACAGTGGAACCCATAGAGTACTTAGAATACAAGATTAAGGATGGACTTGTTTCTTTTTAACTTTTTGTACGAAGCTGTAGCCACCCTGCAAGTCACGTGTACACTGTACATGCAATTAACTTTTTATAGAGGGAGAATCATACACGCAATTAACTCAAATGGATTGGATGTGACTCTATTATTTCCAGCATAAGAGCATCTCCAATGGCAGCCGGCAAATTTCCTCCCGCTTCCTTCCGCGGAGGACGACATCAAACGCCAGCGGCATACATTTTCACAACTCTAACCAACCAGATGAAATTCGTGCAAACACGGACTGTTTTCATATAAGCATGCATGATTTCGTATAAAAAAGCCGGATCTTTCATATAAACATGAAAGATTTCATTACATTACATGAACTAAGCGGTGCTAATCTGGCTCTCTTGGTATAATTAATACTCCCTCCGTCCGGAAATACTTGTCCTAGAAATGGATGTATCTAGACTTATTTTAGTTATAGATACATCCAATTTATCCATTCTTAGAACAAATATTTCCCGCCAGCCGGAGAGGGAGTACCTAATCTAAATGGCCGCCCGCGGATCCCTTTGTCTTCCTCATGTCCGGCAGACACTTGCAGGGTCGACGAAGATCCTCGGAAGAGAAGAAGCAGCAAAGGAACCACCTGAATGCGCAGTCGTCGCCTCGGCGGTGGCCTTCATGGGACCCAAGTGGTGGAGGCCTCCCGTGTTCTACTTCTCCTCGATGATGACGGCGGACACGGAGAAGCTGGCCACCGACTCGTCACTCTCCACACAGTCGGCTTCTGTCTCTGCCTGCATGGCGTTGCCGCAGGCACGGGAGCCGCGCCAACAGACAAGGGAGGCGCGGCCACCGCAGAGACTGGAGGCGCGGTACGACGCGGCAGCGACGACGCCCGTACTGGCATGCTCGCCGCCGTGTTGGCGTGTAGCAACTCGCCACTCCTCATCGAGCTGAACTGGAGCGGCGAGTTGCTGAACCACACACCGGATTGGTGCGGCAACTAGCTCTGTCTGGCCAAGCGAGGTTGATGAAGCACCGAGCGGCCTCGCCCATATTCGGAGGGCTCGGCGGGCCACCCAGCCAGGTAGTATGCCGGAGAACGGCTCCTTGGAAGCCATCGGAAGAGTGGAGAAAATGGTGAAGGAGGAGGTGGGGGAGTGGTGGAGGGGTGCGATTCTTGCCCGCTGTCTGTTTGGCCTCGTTTAAATAGAGGGCGGACGGTAGGAGCTTGGCCATCGCCTGGCCTTGTTTAAACTGAGGGCGGACAGGAGGAGCTCGGTCGGTGTTGCATTTAATTCCGGCCCGCTCATGAACGGACGTGTGGCTGGAGTAGGTTTCTCGGTTTGCATGCGGGTTTAACGGAGGGGTTTGATGGAGGCGAGGAGGCGTGTTCAGCCGGGCGTGCAGCAGGCGGTGCAGTACTATTCAATTTGATAGCGGGCGGCGCAATTCCCGATACAGCTTTAATGCAGACGAGGGAGGGGTAGCGGTTCCCGAAATGTTGAACGGCCAATGATGCATCCTCCTTCAATTAGCATCGTGCATGCATGAGGGAAGTAATGGGAGGAGGACCGGGAAAAGAGGCTGCATGATGTGAACGCAACGCAGTTTGCACTCATATAAAGGCGCCCCTCCATTCCAATGCATCTACCACATCGTACACACCTAAGCATTTGCCTAAGCACCTACACTAAGCGCAAAAGTGCTCACTCCAGACCCATGGTGGCGATGTGCGCGAGCGGCAAGCGGCTATGCCAGATGGTCCACGATGCCGCCCTGCGGCATGGCGCCGAGGATCGTCTCCAGACAGTGTTCGCGACTGGCTGGTGGATGGCCGCCATCGACGCCAACTACGACTCTCAGTTGAACCAGATGATCATTGCCACCACCAACAAGTTCACCGTCCTCAAGAAGCTCGGGATGACATCGCCAGATTCTCCAGCCCACAAGCTCGGGCTCCTCATTGCTCGCCACCCTAATCAGCCTCCATGGCCGGAACCTCTTTCAAGCACCGGTGGCCTGCGACCGCCCACCGACGCATCAAGAATGTCCACCTGGAGGTCACGCTCGCCGCGAGGCGCCTCTCCCTGCAAGAATTCGTCGACCTACACATCCACATGGACGAACAAATCGTGTACATTGGTATATACAAATCGTGTACATAGGTATATACAAGGCCATTGAGGATGCTACGACGTTAGCCTTACTCAACCGGCTGGAAGCCTTGGATGCCTTTGCTGAGAAGCACCTTGACCTCGCCACAAAAGCCGCCGCTCCTTAGCCGCCGGTCAGAGGCCCGGTGCACTAAGTTGAGGAGGAGGTCGTACGTTGATGGATGCATCTTTCTTCTTGCCTCCTATAACCACCACTGTGATCGCATCATCGTGGTCTTAATTCTTATTGTGCTATTGCATTCTCGTTCCAGTCAATACCAACATGTGCGATCCCTTTGCTTAATTATATGCATCACTGTAACTAGTACTCCATTCGTCAATTTATAAGTCATGCTTACCTTTTCCATCAACTTCGTGCAACGCACGGGCATCTTGCTAGAAACACTAGAACATGTCTGACGCATGTGACCAAACCGACGATGCGCCAACCTAGCTACTACGTACCCTGCTTATCTGGCGGAAATAGGCCCGCCCTAGTGTTTCCAATCGTTATTTCTATCTATTGATCGTGCCAAGGAGCAGAACCAAATGTTACAATTTATACACTTTTCTCAACTCCTACTCCTATAAAAGGCTCAGTTGGTGATGGTGGTGTGTTTGCCATCCGTCATTTCTGACCATTAGATCTGCATCTAACGGCTGTGAGGTAAGTTGGGGCATTTTTGCAACAATAGCCCACTTCTCTACTCCAATTTGCAGAAAACCCCTTATTATCTTGAAAGCAACCACATCCCTCCCTCACCTCATCAAAACAGCCTGAGAAATATATTTTGAGTGAAAAGTAATATATTAGGAGTATATCAAAACAAGAGTGATTTCTTCCAAGTTTGTGAACAAGTACTACTATTCTACTACTTTGGATCCGTCGCAACGCACGGGCACATTGCCAGTAAAAGGAAAAGGCATGCCGCATTCGCAGTGCACCCCCACACGCCCGGGAATCGGGAGTACTCCACGGCCCGTCTGGCATGCCACATAGCTAGGGAAGGCGTGTTGCCCAGCATTTTTACTTTCATGTGGGACCGCTGTTGAGCAAACCGAGTATTGGCAAACCGCACCCCGCCCGCCGCCGGGTTGGAAAACAGAAATGAGGGGAAGATCTAGCTATAGCATGGAAGCCAAGAAATTTGGTGCCTGATGAGGCTCGTTGATAGAGTGTTATTTATTTATAACTAGCAAGATGCCTATGCATTGCATGGAAAATCAAGATGCATTTCTATGAGTAGTTTATGTTGTGGGAGAAAAGGATGAACAAGAGAAGGCCTTATTTGCAAATGTGGAGAGGGGTGTGGGTATCTTTTTGCAAAATTGCCATAGTTTCCTTCCTATCCGTCAGATATAAATCGGACGGCCTATATTGCAGGATGGCAAGCACACCATCATCACCAACTTTGTTTTTATAAGAGTATAGAGAGTAGAGATTTGGTTACCAAATCTCATGCGTGCAATGCACGTGTACCTTACTAGTTGGTTACCAAATCTCATCCGAGTTTGGCACGAGCCCGTACTGCGGGAGCACCACAAGGCATGTCGCAGGAGTTACATTTCCCTCTCGGGGCCCACGGGACCGAGCTTCAGTGTCTTAGTGCACCGGCCTATGAGTCAATGACATGCGGACCTTAAATACGGCTGGCCCACATGTCATTCTCATGGTGGTGGCGTGGTTCACGACTCACTCGCTCGAGATGAACCGGCCGGTGGTGGCGTGGCCGTGGCGATGGTGCCACAGCTGGGCGTCGAGGCGTTACGAGGCGTAGATGGCCACACCGGTGGGTACTACCTATAGTACAGAAGTACTCCAGCTGAGGATGCCCGAGAAGATATGTGTCACAGCCGCTGGATGAAAATTCGATGGTGCGGGAGTACAGATCCGAGCACAGGAGCGGAGCAGGCACACTGCGTCCAGTCGGGTGCGGCTATAGTAGAAAGTCGATGGTCGCCGCGGTTCAACTGGCCCGCATGTCATGCACACAAAGGCAGAGGAGCGGCGGGGCCGAGAGGGATGAGGCGCACGTCAGGGGACGTCGTGCCGTGTGTTGGAGCAGCGTCGTGGGAATCACGTGTGGGTGTGGCACTGGTAGAAACGAGAAACGTGATGGTCGCCGTGGTTCAACTTCCATGGACAAGCTGTCATGTCTGCTGACACATGCACTGCATACCGCTCACTACAAGGAGCAGTAGTAGAGAAAATTTGTTCCAAAGATACCATTTTTCCGATAAAATTCTCGAGATATCATTAGTTTTTACACATGGGATTACTCCTGCAAGGGTTAATCACAACAGGTGTTTTGTAAGAAAATGCATCTTGATATTCCCAGCAATGCACGGGCTTCTTGCTAGTTATAGAATAAGCCCACATGGGCATCTTGCTGCAGGGTGTGCCACCGACCCAAACTCAATTTTTTTTCCAGACGCTTAGGTGCACCGGATGCCATGCCACGCTACAAAATGTAAAAAAAAAACAACTCCATTTTTTTTAAACCTGTTATCTTCAAACCATCAAAACAACCCGAGGAATATATTTTGAGTGAAGCATGATTTACTTTTACTGATATATGTATATCAAAACTAGTGTTTATATTTCAAGCCCGTGAAAAAGTATTATTCTACTACTTTGGATCCATTTCAACGCACGGGCCAGCACATTGGTAGTAGTAGTCTCTATCTCTATCTCTGCCCCACTCTTATAAAAACAGAGTTGTTGATGATGGTGTGCCTGCCTTCCTGCAGTATAGGCCGTCCGATTTATATCTTACGGATAGGAAGGAAACTGTGGCAATTTTGCAAAAAATACCCACACCCCTCTTATACTAGCAAGATGCCCGTGCGTTGCACGGAACATCAAGATGCATTTGTATGAGTAGTTTATCTTGCGGGAGAAAAGGATGAACGAGAGAAGGCCTTATTTGCAAATGTGGAGAGGGGTGTGGGTATCTTTTTGCAAAATTTTCATAGTTTCCTTCCTATCCGTCGGATATAAATTGCCATCCTGCAGTATAGGCCGTCCGGTCTTTATCTAACGGATAGGAAAGAAACTATGACAGTTTACCCGCACTCCTCCCCACATTTGCAGATAAGGCCTTCCCTCGTTCATCCTTTTCTCGCACAAGATCTTGATGTTCCGTGCAACGCACTGGCATCTTGCTAGCCTCTACTCTTATAAAAAACAGAGTTGGCGATGATGATGGTGTGCCTGCCACCCTGCAATATTGGTCGTCCGATTTATATCTGATGGATAGGAAGAAAACTGTGGCAATTTTGCAAAAAGAAATGGACACCCCTCTCCACATTTGCAAATAAGGCCTTCCCTCATTCATCCTTTTCTCTCACAAGATAAACTATTCATACAAATGCATCTTGATGTTTCGTGCAACGCACGAGGATGTTTCCTTGGGGGTCTCTCCAGCGCGGCGTGGCCGTAGTTGCAAGTTGACGCCCCTTGAGATGCCGACGTTGAGGGGCACTCGGATTTTGTCCAATGAGCAGGTAAGATGAGTTTGATCACGTAGTAAATGCATTCTAAAGACTACTCCCGTGTCCATTTCCTAATTCTCCCCCTGCCCACTGTTTCACAAGTTAGGCTCAGCGCGAGTGGAGATTGGCTTGCATATGTACGGGAGGGTACCAACATCAATTTGCACAACATTTACAATGGTGACACCATTCCCTGTAACGCCCCGGTTTCGATGCGCCAGGTGTCCGCCAGTTATTCGTCATTGTTGCCTTGTCATGTGCTTGCGTGTTGCACTTTGCCATGTCATCATATGCATTTCATACCATGTTATCATGTGCATCGCATTTGCATACGTGTTCGTCTCATGCATCCGAGCTTTTTCCCCGTTGTCCGTTTTGCAATCCGGCACTCCTATGTCCCCCGGCACCCCCCCTTTTGCCTCTTTTCGTGTGCGGGTGTTAAACGGTCTCGGAATGGACCGAGGTTTGCCAAGCGACCTTGGTATAGCACCGGTAGACCGCCTGTCAAGTTTCGTGCCATTTGGAGGTCGTTTGATACTCCAACGGTTAACCGGGTAACCGCAAAAGCCCCTTTCTCTTTGCAGCCCAACACCCCTTCCAAAGTGGCCCAAAACTCAGCAAACTCCCCTCCATGCTCTCGGTCGTTCGATCATGATCGTGTGGGCGAAAACCGTGCCTCATTTGGACTCTCCTAGCTCCCAGAATCTATAAATAGGCCACCTCCCCCGAAATTCCCGGATGAAACCCTAGCTTCGTTCTCCTCCCACCGCACCGGACATGTCCGTCCGCGCCGGACGCATCTCCGCCGCCGTCCGGACGCATCCGCGCCGCCGCCCACAGCCAACGGGGGCCTGCCACGTGGCGCCCGCCGCCCGCCGCCGCCCGCCGAGGCCAGGTCGCCCGAGCCCATCTCTTCGCCCATGAGTCCCGCCGCTGCCAGCGCCATTGCCGGCCTCCGCCGCTGCCGCCCGAGCTGTCGTCGTCCCGCCGCTGTCCACCGCCATCGGCCGCCGCCGCTGAGCCACTGCCGACCTCGGCCGCGCTCAAGGCCCGGCCACAGCCGCGACGTCACCTCCTTCGCTGCCACCGGCCGGATCCGGCGAGATCCGGGCAGGCTGCCTCCTCGACCTCCCCTGGCCGTCTCCGCGAGACTCCGGCCGCCTCGGTTCGCGTGCCCGCGAGGAACCCTAGATCTGGAGGTCCAGATTTCTTCTAAGTCTTTTGCATCTGCTATATTTTGTTGCAGTTTCATCGCATCATAACTTCCTGCATAACGCTCCGTTTTGGGCGTGCAATATGTCAAATTGTTCGCCTCAACGGGAACTTCATTTCGTTCCATTACATCATGTTCATTGGAGTCCATCTTGATGCCTGAATCATCGTTGTAAGAGTGCTATGTGATGTTAATCTGCTGGAACTTTTATAACTTGATGATTTGTCATTTTTGTTGCATTTGATGTGTGCATCCTATGAGGTTGATGTCTACATGAGTTTTGCTCTCTGCCATGCCATCTTTACAAGGATGCCATCCATGTATTTTTGTGATTCTTGTAGTGAGTGCATCAAACTTGTTAATTAGGGTACTTGCTGTTACTGTTTTGCATGTCTGATTCTGTTATATTTTGTTGCCATGTAAACCTGCTGCTACAAGTCATTCTATGCATAATCTGGAGATGTTCACTAAGGATGTTTTGTTATTCATGTCATTCTCTATCCATCCAGGTCACTGGTTGCATTTATAGCTTGTTTTAGCTTGTTGTAATGTTGCTCTCAAGTTGCTAAAAAATGTTGCTGTTCAGCCTGTTAACATTAAGTTCAATGTTGCCATGATTGTTGTTAGTGAGCCATGCACCCTATGAACTTTCTCTTGCCATTCTTAGCTTCATAAACATGTCTTCTTACTGTGAGTTGCCTTGCCATGCCATGTATTGCTCTGTGATGAGTGGTTCAAGCTCACCAACATGCCTACTTATTGTTGTTCCTGCCATGTATGAATCTGTAATATAACTTGCTATGTTTACATGGGCGCCATCATATTTTCTGTGCCCTTTTGGCTCATGGTCAGTAAGGGACTTTTGTTCTATGAAATTAGTAGGTTCATGCCAGGCTCTAGTTTGACATGATAGCTTGCTGTGACATGTTGTTTGATAGCTCTAAACATTGCAACCTGATGTTATTTCTGCAAAGTCTGAAACTGTTATTATTTGCAATCTTGCCATGTCCTTTTGAGCCTGTTCTAGTGGTTTATGGAGATAGCTCAGTGTTCATGTTTTGTCATGCTTTACCTGTAAATAACGTTCATGCCTTTTGTTATCATGTTAAGATGCTGTAGCTTGTTGTTTAGGTGCTTGGAATATGCCTAGTTGCTGTTTTGGACAGATTGTTGTCATGACTTGTATAGGGTGTATGTGTTGATCCGTTGCTCCGTTTTGAGTGTGCTCTATATGAAACTTGCTTGATTTTGCATGTAGTTTCATATTGTCATGTTGCATCCTTGTTTTGAGAGTGTTTGCTTGAGGTTTGTATGCATTTTGCATCAATGCCATGTTTAACTTGTTTTGCTCATATCTTCTAGGCCGTAGTCTCGAATCTAATTAACTTTATATGTAACTTGACTAGAATTTCGCGTAGATCATCGTGGTGCATCTTAACTTGCTGTTTAACAACTTGAACATAAGGTTTATTCAGATCTGGACCAATTTCGAAATCTGCATATGAGGACTTACCGGAATTGTTATATGTTGTTTCCGGCCTCATTTAAACTTGCTTTGAGGTGTTGTTCTTGTTTGGATCATATTTTGCCATGAGTAGCTCCATGTAGCCTTGTCTTGCATCATACTTGTTGTGCATCATGTCTTGCTCGTGTGTGGTGTGTTTACTATGTTGTGTGCTTTTCTCGATAGTTCCCGTTTCGTTGCGATCGTGAGGATTCGTTCGTCTACGCTTGGTTCGTCTTCGTGGCTTCATCTTCTTCATGGACTCTTTCTTCTTCCTAGAGGGATTTCAGGCAAGATGACCGCTACCTTGGATCTCATTACTATCATTGCTATGCTAGTTGCTTCGTTCTTTCGCTATGTTGCGCTACCTATCATTTGCTCTTCAAGCCTCCCAATTTGCCATGTTAGCCTCTAACCTTTGCACCTTCCTAGCAAACCGTTGCTTGGCTACGTTACCGCTTTGCTCAGCCCTCTTATAGCGTTGCTAGTTGCAGGTGAAGTTGAAGATTGCCCCATGGTGGACAGGATTTTGGTTGGGATATCACAATATCTCTTATATTATTAATGCATCTATATACTTGGTAAAGGGTGGAAGGCTCGGCCTTATTCCTGGTGTTTTGTTCCACTCTTTCCGCCCTAGTTTCCGTCATATCGGTATTATGTTCCTGGATTTTGCGTCCCTAACGCGGTTGGGTGATTTATGGGACCCCCTTGATAGTTCGCTTTGAATAAGACTCCTCCAGCAAGGCCCAACCTTGGTTTTATATTTGCCTCACCTATGCCCTTTTTCCCTTGGGTTTCCGGAGCCCGAGGGTCATCTTTATTTTACCCCCCCGGGCCAGTGCTCGTCGTGAGTGCCGGTCCAAACCGTCAGCCGCCGGTGGCCACCAGGGGCAACTCTGGGTTCGCCTATCGGAAGTTTGGACAATCCGGTGTGCCCTGAGACCGAGATATGTGCAGCTCCTATCAGGATTTGTCGGCACATCCGGGCGGCTTTGCTGGTCTTGTTTTATTGCTGTCGAAATGTCTTGTAGCCGGGATTCCGAGACTGATCGGGTCTTCCCGGGAGAAGGAATATCCTTCGTTGATCGCGAGAGCTTATCATGGGCTAAGTTGGGACACCCCTGCAGGGTATAAACTTTCGAGAGCCGTGCCCGCGGTTATGTGGCAGATGGGAATTTGTTAATATCCGGTTGTTGTAAACTTGAAGCAAACTCTTCTAAAATACACCAACCGTAGCGTAATCGCGTGAGTGTCTCTTTCGGGTTGATCGAGAGGAGAACACGGTTTCTGGGTTATGTCTGACGTAAGTAGGAGTTAAGGATCACTTCTTGATCATTACTAATTGACGACTGTTCCTTTGTTTCTCTTCTCGCTCTCATTTGCGGATGTTAGCCACCATATATGCTTAGCCGCTGCTGCAACCTCACCACTTTACCCCTTCCTTTCCCATTAAGCTTTGCTAGTCTTGATACCCATGGTAATGGGATTGCTGAGTCCTCGTGGCTCACAGATTACTACACCAACAGTTGCAGGTACGGGTTTGCGATGATCATGACGCAAGAGCGATGTTTGCTTGTTTTGGAGTTCTTCTTCTTCCTCGTCGATCAGGGGATAGGTTCCAGGTCGGCAGCCTGGGCTAGCAGGGTGGATATTGTTTGAGTTTCTGTTTATGTTCCATCCGTAGTCGGATGTTGATCTTGTATATGATGTTGATGTATTCTTGTGGCATTTGTGCCTTATGTATGTATCCCCATCTATTATGTAATGTTGATGTAATGATATCCACCTTGCAAAAGCGTCTTCAAGATGCGCTTCTATCCTTGGTGGGACCTTCGAGTTCCTTTAGGATAGGGTCGCATCTTGGGCGTGACATTCCCATAGAAGCTTTGTCCAACATTTGGATCAGCCATGCAATGGGCCACCGCCTGAATTGGTACGATGGAACCATGGTGATATTGAAGAAGATAGCACGAACCTTGCACATGGCGGTCAAAGGTTGATGATGTTGTCTGCGGCCGATTTGTTGTCATACGAGTATGAAGACGATGTGCTCCTTCCTAACCGCATCTTCATGGTGACAAACCAGGGGACTTGTTTTGTATGGGACACATCCTACGGTATACTCCCTCTCTCCCAGTTTATTTGTTTTGAATTTTTTCGTTTTATAAGTTTCAAATTCAAATTTAGAGCTCCCCATCACATGTTGAGATTACAATGTCCATTAAATCGTTGCGTGCATGTATAGTAAAGAAACAAATCTCGAGTTTGCCACGAGTTCGTGCAGCGGTAGCACCACAAGGCCTGGCGCAGGAGTTATATTTACCTCTCGGGGCCCTCGGGTATGAGCTTCAGCGCCTTATGACACCTGCCTTTGAGTCAATAACATGTGGACCCAATAGGTGGCTGGGCCACATGTAATGCTCCTGAAGGCAGATGGGCAGTGGGGCCGAGCGGGGTGATCCGCAGGTCGGGGGACGTGTGGTGTCATGGGTTCGAGCAGCGTCGTGGGAATCGCGTGTGGTTGTGGTAGAAACTTGATGCTCACCGCATTTCAGTTGGCCCACATGTCATGCACACAAAGGCAAAGGGGCAGTGCGGCCGAGAGGGGTGAGGCGCATGTCGGGGGACGTGGTGCCGTGGGTTGGAGCAGCGTCGTGGGAATCGCGAGTGGTAGTGGATGAAACATGGTCGCCGTAGTTGAACTTCCATGGACAAGCTGTCATGTCTACGGACACATGCATTGCATACTGATCACTGGAAGGAGTAGTAGAGAAAGCTAGGCGGATAAATAGTTCCTTATAGTCAAGCGGACCCACGCTACTACTTGTTCCAAAGACATGCACACCATCGAAATAGTCCATCTATATCAATATACACAGAGAAGGAATATTTTTTTTACAAGAGAGGAAATAGTTCATCCATCAATAATGCCCTGCTGCTGGTGCTTCTTCTTCTTCTTCTTGTTCTCATTTTATGGGGGAGACGACTTCGCAACAAGCTCTCTAGACCTTGCAGCTATCTCGAAACTCACACGGGCATCGAGGGCAGCATATTTTATCCGCTCGTACGACAAGGGATAATTCTCCCATCCAGGCGACCTTAATTCCAGCGTCTCGTCACCCTTCTGAAGATTTTTTCCGAGCACAAAATTTGCTACGTCGAATAAGGATGGTGTCGGTTTATCACAATCTTTTACAAGAATTTTTATTTTGGTTTGTACATCAGCGATGCTTTTCAAATCAAGGTTGTATGACTCCAACTTCTGTTTGTCCCCTGTGATGGCTGCCCCACAGAAGTATATGTCCTCCCGAGACAAGAAATCGTGAAGCTCACCTGGTATGGAGGGCGCGTGTATGATGTGGTACACCAAAACATCATCTTCAAGGCATAACTGAAGGACGGTGGCGCGTTGGATTTTCCCAGTGGCATGCTCCGTGTACTCTACGTCGAGACTGATGACCTTCATCTCCACCTTTTGGAGGGAGTTGGATACATTGTTGATCCACTTCCGAACAATCCTTGGGTGGTTGGTGACTATGGCAACTATGCTCAACGAGCCTTCGACGAGGACATGTTGGACGCTAAATACCTGTATCTTGTTCTCTTTCGCCATTTGGAACCGCTGGACCGAAGGGCTATGGTTTGGAGAATTAGGATTAGATTCCTAGTCTAACTGAAGAAGATGATTATTTAAAGGGGCTTCGGAATTACTCCAGGAGGATGTGAAGAGGTTACAACAATGTGAATGCAGTGTGGTTTGGATGTAAATGAAGATGAAGGAGTAGTGAAGAAGCCGAGGAAAATCGGTTCCCGATGGAGAAGTAGCTTGCAGGTAGTTGATTAGACGGCTAGGTAGACTAAACAAAAATGCTACGTGGGTAGATTGAGGAGTGGGGGCATGTCCCTATACGTGCCCATCCTTCTAGCGCTACATGTGCCACTGGCTAGTTGAGGTAACTCTTTCGAACCACTGTGGCGAGACATTTTATGATTCCTTTTTATTTTTGCACCCCTCCTGACAGGTGGGACCTATGCAAAAGGATAAAAAAATGTGTTGCAGCTGGTTCGGATGGATATTGGCGCGTGCGTGGGAGACACAACATTCCCTAGTTAAGGAATATGCGGTTATCCTCAAAAAAGAAAAGTCCTTTGCGCTTCTGCATGCACGAGAATTTGGTTCTGCTCGCAATATGGATGATACCTGGAGGATGAAGTGAACCCAGAGGCATGCTAGCACAGGAGTACTACTCATGTTCCTACTACTCCTACAACTTGCAGTAGTAGTACAACTGTGGTACACTTGATGATCAAAATACTATTATTCATCCGGTCCTCACAGTGAAGTGACAAGACCATGCGCCCGAGGTGACACCAGTCCAGGCGGCGTGTCCGGGTTACCAAAGTCAGACTCACCTTGTGCACTGTGTAGTCACTGTCACCGCCGTTGCATAGCATGCCTCGCCTTGTCTCCCTCTCCCCTAGCACCACCCCATCTCCATCTCCATCTCGCTGGAGATCCTGAGGTCACCCTTCATCATCTCACTGTGCCCCCGCGTACCCTTGCCTCGCTCGCCTCCCCCAGTACCACTATTCCCTCGCTACCTCTCCAGCACCGAGAGCCTTCTCCCCTGTAAATCAAACCCCCCAAAACCCCACCTTCCAAACTCCACCATGGCCGAACGCAAATCATGCAGCATCCATATGAGCCGCGATTGGAGCAATCTCCCTAGTGACGTCCTCGACCTCTGTTGTTCGTGTATGGATATGTTGAGTGCCCTGCGGCTGGCTGCATGCTCGAGGGCATGCACATGGCCATCTCCAAAGCGAGGCCTAATCTTTTCAAGACACCCTGCTTGCTGCTATCTGGTCTTGCGAGATTTCCTCACCATGATACGGAGGCGTACATGATGCCCCTCGACTTCAATCTGACCTCCATTAGCCGAAACTTCTTTGCAGGTATGTAGTGGGTCACCGTACATCATTTCCCTCGACTTCGATCCAATCACCATCGCCTGAATCTTCTTGCAGGTATGTACTGGGTCGGCATGAACTCCCACTGGATGGCTGCCGTTAGAGAAGACGGGAAAAAGTTGGTGCTCGTGAACTTACAGACCTCCCATGAGATTATCCTTCCTCCGTTGGATGACATAGAGTTTTACCGTCGCGGTCCAAGTCATATAGATTACGTCGTCAGTTGGACGCACCTTGTTTTACAGAAGATTATAATCTGCCAAGTGCCCACACGACATGCGGATTACGCTGACTTCAAGCTAATTGCCTTGTTCGACAAGGGACTCGCCTATCTTTCCGCCGGTGCCTTCTGTAGCTGGAGACAGCTCAGCTCACAGTGGATCGTCGTCAAAGCTGATACACACTTATGTGATGCTACTAAACACAATGGCATCATCTACGCAATCTACAAAAAAGATGGCACCACGTACTGCTGGGACGGCGCATGTAAGTTGTTTCCGTCTGATGTTAATGATGACGCTATGACACTGTTTAAACTTTTTGTGATGATTGACATATCCCCGTTTGAGCAGAATTTGAGTAGAACTATGGCAACGTATTAGAGACGCGGTAAATCAGCTATGTTTGGAATGAGTTAATTCATGCGATTGTGACCATGTCATTACAGTGATGTCTACTACGCAACCTTCTTCTTGTAGACGTTGTTGGGCCTCCAAGTGCAGAGGTTTGTAGGACAGTAGCAAATTTCCCTCAAGTGGATGACCAAAGGTTTATCAATCCATGGGAGGCGTAGGTTGAAGATGGTCTCTCTCAAACAACCCTGCAACCAAATAACAAAGAGTCTCTTGTGTCCCCAACAAACCCAATACAATGGTAAATAGTATAGGCGCACTAGTTCGGCGAAGAGATGGTGATACGAGTGCAATATGGATACTAGATATAGGTTTTTGTAATCTGAAATTATAAAAACAGCAAGGTAACAAGTAATAAAAGTGAGCGTAAACGGTATTGCAATGCTAGGAAACAAGGCCCAGGGTTCATACTTTCACTAGTGCAAGTTCTCTCAAGAATAATAACATAATTGGATCATATAACTATCCCTCAACATGCAAAAAAGAGTCACTCCAAAGTCACTAATAGCGGAGAAGAAACGAACAGATTATTGTAGGGTATGAAACCACCTCAAAGTTATTCTTTCGGATCGATCTATTCAAGAGTTCGTACTAGAATAACACCTTAAGACATATATCAACCAAAACCATAATGTCACCTAGATACTCCAATTTCACCTCAACTATCCGTGGGTATGATTATACGATATGCATCACACAATCTCAGATTCATCTATTCAAACCAACACAAAGTACTTCAAAGAGTGCCCCAAAGTTTCTACCGGAGAGTCTAGACGAAAACGTGTGCCAACCACTATGCATAAGTTCACAATGTTACGGAGCCCGCAAGTTGATCACCAAAACATACATCAAGTGGATCACGTGAATATCCCATTGTCACCACAGATAAGCACATGCAAGACATACATCAAGTGTTCTCAAATCCTTAAAGACTCAATCCGATAAGATAACTTCGAAGGGAAAACTCAATCCATTACAAGAGAGTAGAGGGGGAGAAACATCAAAATATCCAACTATAATAGCAAAGTTCGTGATACATCAAGATCGTGCCACATCAAGAACACGAGAGAGAGAGAGAGATCAAACACATAGCTACTGGTACATACCCTCAGCCCCGAGGGTGAACTACTCCATCCTCGTCATGGAGAGCGCCGGGATGATGAATATGGCCACCGGTGAGGGATCCCCCCTCCGGCAGGGTGCCGAAACGGGTCTAGATTGGTTTTCGGTGGCTACAGAGGCTTGCGGCGGCGGAACTCCCGATCTAGGATATGTTCTGGGGGTTTCTGTATATATATAAGAGGTTTTGGCATCAAGAACAAGTTAGGGGGGTCCCCGGGCTATCCACGAGGTAGGGGGGCGCGCCTAGGGGGGGTGGGCGCGCCTCCCAGCCTCGTGGGCAGCCCGGGACTCTTGTAGCCCAACTCTTTTACTCCATGGCCTTCTTCTAGTCCAAAAATAAGCTCCGTCAAGTTTCAGGTCAATTGGACTCCGTTTGGTTTTCTTTTTCTGCGATACTCAAAAACAACGAAAAAGCAGAAACTGGCACTGGGCTCTAGGTTAATAGGTTAGTCCCAAAAATAATATAAAAGTGCTTAGTAAAGCCCATTAAACATCCAAAAGAGATAATATAATAGCATGGAACAATAAAAAATTATAGGTACGTTGGAGACGTATCATACAACCAATTTGTACCCCTGAATATTCAAACGGTTAGGAAGATATTGATATTCTCCTTATTTTATAGTAATATATATACTACTAAATATGAGTATGTATCAATAGCCATATTAGTTTCCTCATTTTCATGATGTAGAAACATGCGTCACACCGTTCGTTTCATCTAACCATACATTAGGGAAGTAAATGTGCATATGGAGAACTCTATATTTGGAATTAGTGAAATCCTGTAATGCTTACCATGTGTACATACCTATGTTTGCCCTTCAGCAATCAATGGCTAGAATAATATGCTCACAAAAATTTTGCCCACAGAACATGAGTATATAACAATGCTTGGTCTGTTAGTTTCCTTGAAGAATTTGTTTGTAAGGACAGAACATGATTACATAACATGCATGACATGGTAGTTTCCTGTGAAGAATCGATTGTGAGATAACATGAGTATAACCATGCATGGCACTTCTATATTTTCGAACCCAGTATACATTTCCCTGTATTTTCCTCCTAGTTCCAACAGGGACATATCAATGTTGTTTCTTGGATTACCGTACTCATACTCTGAACAACGACGATCTTACATTAACAATGCCTGTCCTTTTTGATATGATGCAGTGTCCCTACAGTTACTGCCCTTTGTAATCACACCACCTTTGCCAAAAACAGGGAAGCACAACTGGTTCTTCGCTCAATCAGACGACGGCAAAAGACTAATGATCATTCGGACACATGAGCCAGAAAAGTTATATTGCAAAACCCCCACTGTATGCAAGCACCATGAAATACGTGAGTATCCGGACAGTGGCTGTTACGTCTATGAGCAGGAAATCAGCTTGTTGGAGCCTTCAGTATTTTTGAGTTGGAGGCGGGTAAACAGCCTTGGTTCACACTCTCTGTTTCTCGAACTCAATTATCCAATTAACCAGGAGATCACCGTTGCCAAGGACCTTGATGGCAGAGAGGCTCTGTTTGCTGTGGAAAACTGTGTCTACACGGCGAGGCCTAGGAGTTCGGGAGCAAACTCCCCTGATTGTCAACGATACAGCCTGCAACCAAAAGAAGGTGAGAATGACAAAGGCATTTGGATTAACTTTGATCCTTGGATGTGTCGAGTCCGACAGGTAGTGATGTGGTTCAAGCCTTCAGGTTGATAGGTAATTGGGCTGTTGAGTCGAAAGGGTGGAGTACTGGTGTCTCTGGATCACTAGTGGCTAGACCGGGGCTGCAAAATTATGATGGTATTGGATCATCCCTCTTCGAATGACTTGTTGTCTTTGCTTCTTGTTCTGGATGGGTAGTTCTCTCTTTTGTTATGCATATTCCTTGTCATTTGGTCATCCTCGTCTATGTCACTCATACTATGTAATAGTTGCCTCTATTTAGAATGTCATTCTCGTCTGGATCACGAGAGTCTGAGCGCTGCAGATGGGTGTGTTTTGGTGGTGTATCAAGATTTCTTATGAACTATCATGTCTTGTTGTTTATGTCAGTAGTAGTCACTATTCAGTGTTTGAATGTTGTATATATCATTGTTTCGAACTGTTTATTATCTCGAACTGCTGGTGGGCTAAATGAGGGCATCACCATTCTCAAGTGTTCAGAGTATATCTCCTTGTTTCAAGTTAGAATTTGAGCTCAGTGTCTTTTCGATGATGTACACTTGTTTGGGCCAGTGAGGTGCCATTGAATATGGGTCGAGTAGTAACGTAATGCAAAATAGGTCAATTATGACTCTCAGGCTGGGCCCTCAAAAGATCCTAAAAAAGGCTGGGCTCTAAAAAAAGAAAGAATAGGGACTCTTAGGCCGACATGTGGGCGCCACTGGTGTTTTCGTGCGCTTGCGCGCCGAGAGCATATTGGCGTGTGTTCGAAATTCATGCTACCATTTCATCCCCAATCTCCGGCCCCCCCCCCCCCCCGCCTCTGGAATCTCGATTCCTACTCCAGTTCCCCCAAATCCCCTCCTGTACTCCTTGTACTCCAGCGCACTATCATGTCGCTAGTCAATGCAGATCTCCGAGCCGGAGATCCTGGGGTCCGTCCTACCTTCGGGCGCTGCGTGTTGTCACTCAACAGTGGCATGGCGGCGCTTGACGACTAGTTTGCCGGCAAAGTGCTGATGGTAACCATCAACGGCGACCGGCCTCCCGTCTTGCTGGACGACCTTGCCAAAGCTCTTGGCATTGCGCACGACATCCAAATAAATGACTTGCTCGTCGAAGTCTGTCTGCCACCAGCTAATTTCTTCGTCAGGTTCCGAACAACTTTCGTCAGCAGTTGTGTGTTCGAATCTTCCCGGCGTTTGTTCTGTGATGGCACGCTGATGAGCTTTGATCGGTGGCACCCAGGATTGGGCTCGGTGCCCTCTGAGCTTGAGTTTTTTACAAAGCTTACCTTCCACGGCATGCCTCGACATCCTTGGAACAGCGAGTCAATGAATGAGCTTATCAACAACCTTGTAGGTGAGCTCGTAAGTATGTTTGTTCCTCTAGACTTCTCGGCTTTGACGGTTATGGCATGGATGAAGAAGTCGTCCACCATACCAAAGGTGATTGGTGTTGAGATACCGATGCAGGAACCGGGGTTGTACTATTCGTTGCCACCAAGGCTGCCACAGACCACATTAGGGATGTACCTATATCGAGTGTTCGTGCATGTTGAAGAAGTGGTCAATCCATCAATCGAAGTCCTACCACCGCCGCTGGTGCCCGGGTCCGTCGACGACGTCCATTACAGGAGTCAACGTCAGACTTTCCCCATGTTGCTCGGAACGATGGATGGCATAGGGCCTACTCCATCGTGCGGCGGAGGCCACTGCTTCTTTGGGTGAAGAGGCAGGGCTGGCTGCCTGGATGTGCCCTAATTTGAGGTAACAACTGAATCTTGTCAGATATTGTACTAGTTAAATCCGAGCTATGTGTGTGAAGCACTAATGTGCCGGTACATTTGATTGTGACTTGTTCTATTTTTTTACCTGAACTTTGTTTAGAAAGGGCTGTACGTCAACTTAATGTTCTAGCAGAACTTATATATTGTGTTGTCTGTCTGTTTTCTTTGCACGACATTCATTCAAGATATTTCCCCGTCATTGATAAAGACGATGAACCGTTATGTACGAGTTCATTTCTTTTAACATAGCCCTACCCGTAGCGATTCGCTGCTTCCACCCTGATTGTGCCGCCTGCGTGAAATTTTTGTATGCAAGTTCAGTGTGCTATGATGTTCTATATGATTGTGTCAACTATATAAGTTTTTACTGAGCATCAGCAATGCATATGGCTGAAAGATGTATTTACGAGCATCGACCGATGGGTCTCTCTCTCTGTCTCTCTCCCTCTCTCTCACACACACACACACGCACACACGCACAAGTGCGTCCCGTTGAATTATTTCTTCGCTCATGACAGCTTTTAATTAGGTTCCACTGTACTCTAACTTTTTTCTTAAGTTATTAATTGAGCTCAGTGACTTCAAAAAGTTGTACAAAAGCCTTGTTTGGTCCTTTCCAGTGTCGCTGAATGTGGGCTGAGTAGCCATGTAAGGTTGTACTATACTACATAGGCCTTTTTTTCAACATCAGCAATGTAACTGGGCCGACAGCTGTACACAATCCGTGTCAACTTGTTATTCTCCGCCCCGCTGGGATGCAAATCTTTCCTAGGAGGGATGCATTAGGCTTAACAAGAAGGGCTTTAAGACATAATAAATGGGATGTAATTATAAAAACTGGGCAGTAACTATAAAAAATGCACCAAACACGTAATTAGTTTATAAATTATTACTTTTGGATTTTGAAAATTTTAATTTCATTAATTGTTGTGCGCGCAATGTTTCTTCGGATTTTTACGTAATACAAATTTATAATGAAATTGTATTTAAGCTGACTAGAAATTTCTGGACAAAAATATTTCGGATCCAATCAAAATGTGGGAAATTTTATTGAATTCTGTTTTGAACGGTTGGTTGAAACTATTAATCGTTGTCCTAGCTAGAAAATGGGCTGTACTTTAACAAACTGTAAATGGGCTGTAGTCAATTCCATTAGAATTCAAAAATGGGTTATACATTCTTACAAATCGCAAATGGGCTATAAGTTCTCTGCCACACACTTGTGGGCCTACTAAGTTGACGCGTCTGCAAGACTTTGTCAACTTATAGTCAACACAGGGTTCTAGCAGTAGTGTTTGTTGGATGTCCATCCAACGGATGTCTTGCTTCTTCTTCAATCTAGGATATTCTAGCTTCAGTAGCCCAAAAAATGATTCCTCCCCCTGACATCTAGGGCGCACCGTTTCGGAGGCTAACCTGTGGGCCTACTAAGTTGACGCGTACCAAGGGCTTTGCCAACTTAGTCAATATAAACGATTCTAGCTGCAGCGACCGTACGATGTCCATTCAACGGCCGTCGTGATTCTTCAACCTCTGGTCTTCTTGCTCCAGCCGCCCAAAGTAGCGCCGGTCATGCCGCCTGCTCCTGCCACACGTGGCTAGCTGTGCTACTGCGGGGGCCTCACCGCCCCCTACCACTCCCACTGCTAGCTAGGCCCTGCGACGACGGCATCCTCACACCGCAGCTGAACCAGTGAACGCTCGTACTCCTCTCCACGTGGGCATCCACTACCGCGTCGCTCCATCCCTGTATGGGTGGAGAACCCGTCGCTGTCTCGGCTGTGATACCGGAGGCTCTAGGGAAGTCTTCCCCGGCTCCGCGTTATCCCCTTCCTAGGCCTGGCCGTCGTCCACCACCTTGGTGCTCTCGGCGCGGCGTGGTCAATGTGGTCAACGACCGACTTCCATCGGAAGAGTATTGTACTTGGAGAGGCTAACAGCTGGGTCCACGGCCGCAGCAAGGAAGTGCCTTCTTATTACGCGGAAAATAATGATTCCTCCACCTAACAATAGGGACCCACCGGACGGGCCACCGTATTTCACGAAAAATGTTCCCCCTGACTGCTGGGACCCACCAGCTACATCTTCGCACGCAAGGAAGTGACTGACAGTCGGGACCCACCTGGTCGAAGCGTACGTAGTATTGTCATTCTGGTCGTGAACGTGTACATACATACTAGTCGATCGGTCTCTCTGCAAGTATGAACCGTGGCCGAGTAAGTAGCGGCACATGTGTCGTTGTAGAGCACCCGACATAGCAGTTCACGCAGTCCCGTCTAAGTCTTGTACATACGTACAGCCACATGACAAAAAATACGGCCACGTACGTACATGCGGGCGGAGTCTCGAGCGCGTACTCACGGACGACCAGGGCTTGTCTACATGGAGAGGCAACGGACGGGAGCAACGGCGTCCTGTTCATTGGGCAACGAACCGGCTGGGTCAGAATGGAGAAACAACATCGTGTTCATCGAGAGGCAACGGAATACGTCGTGTTCATCGGGAGCCAACCGGCTTGGACGGAACAACCGATGGAAACGAGGCCTGGCGCACCGCAGAATGGAGGAAACGACCTTGTATTCGACCGCCCACATTCGAAACAGGGTCTAGCATACCGCAAAACAGAGGAAACGGACCTCCTACGGTGGAAACGGGGTCCTGTTGATCAGGAGGGGTGTGGTGTACCGCAAAACAGAGGAAATGGACTTGTGTTAGAGCGCTACGGTTGAAACGGGGTCCTGTTCATTGGGAGCGGTGTGGCGTACCGCAAAACGGGACTCCACGGGATACTGTTCATCTCCACCGTCGATGTCCTCTAGCCTCCACGGGCTACTGTTCATCCACCGTCGACCTCCTCCAGCCTCCACCTGCGACTGTTCATCCACGGGCTCTTGTTCATCCAGCCTCCACCGTGCGCTCCTCCACCGGCTACTGTTCAACCAGCCCTCTCCACAGGGTCCTGTTCAACCACCCCTACACGGGCTACTGTTCATCCAGCCCTCCACCGTCTACTGTTCAACCAGCCCTCCACAGGGCCCTGTTTATCCAGCCCTCCACGGGGTCCTGTTCATCCATCCCCAACCGGCTCGATCGATCGTGGTCCTGTTCATCCAGCGGCAACGGCCTCTACTACCGCAGGGTCCTGTTCATCCAACCCCCCACCGGGAACAGTTCATCCAAACCGCCCCCCCCCAACAAGACGCACTGTTCATCCAGAGGCATCATCGATTGGCTTCAGTTAGCAGCAGTAGCGAAGGAATCACTTGGGTTCAGTTAACAGCAAGGGTCGATTGCTCGGGTTCAGTAACGTAGCTAGTGCAATTGCTCGGGTTCGGTTAGAACCCAACGCCTCGCTCTGGTTCAGTTAGAGCCCAATGCCTCGCACACACACGCATACGTACAAGAGAAACGTGCATCGCTTGGCCCGCGACCACCCACCGTAACCGGGAACTCCCCCGATATTTTCCTCGCCCTCGCTTCTACCACGGGTTTTCCATCATGGACGACCCAAAGAATGTCATGCAGCTGCGTCTCCGGCCCGCCCAGGACGAAAAGCCCATTGTCTGTCATGATTTTTTTGTCATAGAATTAGGACCCCACTGACGGTGTCCTGGACTAGGGGGTACTCACCACATCGTCTCTCGATCAGTTAGATTGGGCCGAGGACCCCCATGGCCGCATACTCGTGGGCCAGTTCGGACAACCCCTTGTCGGTGTACTAAAGTGGGGGTACCTTAGTTCCCCGAACTTGTGCACGGGCAGTCGCAGTGTCCCCGCGGCAAGCCTCGCCGGGCGTCCGCTAAGACCCTCCGCAGCCATTGAGAAGACAAGGTCCCGACAAGAGGAGCTTGTCGGGAAGGCCACTCCAGGCACGCAGAAGACAAGGCCCCGGGAAGAGGAGCTTGCCGGGAAGGCTCGGGGCGCGACAAGTCTCCGAGCGCGACAAGGATTCGGCCGCGGCAAGGCGCTTGCCGCGGCATGCAACTTCTCTCCGTCTCCGCTCCAGCTCACCCAGCGACGTGTCGCCATGGGACCGTTCCATGGGCGTGTCGAGCAGCTGTGCAGCCAGCGGAGAACAGCGATGAGCGGCGCTGACAGGCTCGCCATCGTGGCGAGCGGAGGCGCACCTGACGGTCTCTGTTACCTTTGTTTGGGCGACAACGACGGGCATTTATTGCTTTTGTCCCTTGCCGTCGAGAGTTAGGTATTTTGCACCGCATAATCGCTCAAGTAGGTGTACCAACTCCTGATTTTACATTTGTACCCCCGCCTATGTTGCCACCTGTCGGAGACCCCTTGAGCATATAAAAGGAGGCCCGAGTGCAACGTAGAGGGGGTTTGGTTCGCGTCTTTCGCAAGGTTCGGTTCATTCGACTGGCCTTAGACTAGATACACTCACGCTAGGTTTTGTAGCTCACATTGCTCCCTAGCAAGAACACAATAGATCAAGCAAGCAGCAGTAGGAGTTTTATATCTCCGGAGAGCTTCGAAGCTGGGTAAACCGCTCGTGTGCATCGCCTCGATCCGCTCTTCGTGCGACCTCCGCCCCTCCGAACCACAAGGGGCTCGCTCCGCCGCCCCATAGGTGTCCGTGGGTACGATCAGCCTCCCGACATCTCGGCGCGCCCGGTAGAAGCGCCGAGGCCGTGTGAATCCGATCCGGCGTTCACGCGGGCAGCGTCATCAACATCTTCCTCAACATGCCACCGAAGAAGAAGGCTTCAGCGGCAGCAGAGCCGTCCGCGTCGTACCCACCCTCACCGCAGCAAACGGGTGGTGGGGCAGACGCTGGCGGAGGGACGGGCGCCGACGAAGGTGCTCGCGACGTTGCCAAGTCCAAGGACAAGGCACCGCAAACCTCGGCGTCCACGCATCCCCCGCGCCCATCTCAGGAGACGCGGGACCAACAACGTCATGGCGTTCACAACGCCATACGTTCGTTGGATCGAGACCCTCAAGACCAGCATGCGCGCCAACATGCTGGCACTAGTGAGATACGGTCGCCCGGACGGGGCGCTGCTCCTTCTAACGTAGTTAGAAGTCCGAGCGTGTCCCGCTCCTCGCACCGTTCTCCAATGCCGCCTACTACTCCAGCAGAAGCTCTGGCGAGAGCTCAAGCTGCTCCTCGACTACCCTCCAACGGCCGACAAGGTCGGCGAGTGGAGGGCCACTATCGAGCCTCATCGGCTTAGCCAACGGCGACGCTCCGCGGCAACCAACGCCATCGTTGCCGCGGCGAGACGACAAGACACGAGCCGGTGGCGACGAGACTGTCGGAGGTGCGACCACCGTGCACTCTCCGCCAAGAAGGCCAAGATCGCCGACTCACCGGATCCACCTCGACAGCGACTCCACTGCGTCGTCGGATCCGCGAGTTCGCCGCGATCAGCGCCAAGTTCTTCATGAGCGACAACAAGAGGACGCTCGAACTCGCATCGAGCGCCGAAGGGAAGCGCGGTGTCAACCCGACAAGCGCGCTGGGCCTTCTGTTGACATGCACGCGCCGGAGGGGCCAGGCGACTTGCCGTACGCGGTAGGTTGCCCTGCGTTCACTCGTGAGCTACGGCAAGTCCAGATGGCCCAGCCGTAAACTTCAAACCAGACGCGTGCGGAGAAGTATGATGGCAGGGCGCATCCGTCGGAGTTCCTCGGCATCTACACCATCGCGGTGCGAGGCTGCGGGGGCGGGACGACAAGATCCTCGCCAACTACTTCCCGCCGTGCTCAAGCCCAACGTCGAGATCTTGGCTCATGCACTTGCCGGACAGCTCCATATCCTCTTGGCAGACACTGTGCCATCAGTTTGTTGGCGCCTTCACGGTGGCCACAAACCTCATGGCCAAGAGAGTGACCTTCACTTGCTCGCCCGGAAGGAAGGAGAGTCCCTGCGCAAGTTCATTCGGAGATTCAGCCGTGTGCACTACAACATCCGAGACGCGTCCACCTGCCGCGGTGATCAGCGCATTTCATCAGAATGTGCGGAACCGCAAGATGAGGGAGGAGATGGCGATGTGCAAAGTCAAGGACGTCAGCGAGCTGTACGCCTTGGCCGACAAGTGTGCGCGCGCTGAGGAAGGGAGGAGCTTCCCAGGAGAGAATGCAGAAGCAGGATCTGACAGTGATGACACCGCCCCGGCGAAGAAGGGCCGGCGGCGAGGCAACAGGAAGAAGAAGCCCAGAGAAGTGCTAGCTGTTGAGCAGTCCGGCAATGGAGGCGGCGACAAGAACGCCAAGGCTGGTGGCTCCGGCAAGGAGGTTGCCGCTGACGCCAACCACCACCAGTCGGTGGCGGCCGACAAGCGGGACGGCTCCGCAAGCGATCTTGCAAGATCCACCGCACCAAGGGTCACGATCTCCAGAGCTGCAAGAAAGTCGAGCAGCTTGTCGAGCAGCAAAGAGCTGAGTACGAGCGGCGCGACAAGGAGAAGGCCCAGGAAGGTGCAGGGGGAGCAAGCAAGAAACGTCCCGGCCGGGGAGGACGCTGCGGCAAAGTCAAGCAGCGGCAAGGAGATCGACCTCCCCGCGCCGCGACAAGGATGAAGATGATGATGACGACGAAGATATGGAGGACGCAGCGACGCCCGATGAGCAGGAGTTTGAAAGCCACAGAGGTTCTTCTGCGTTGACGGAGGTGCTTCCCTGCACACCTCCCACCGCCAACTCAAGCAATGGATGCGGAGGTCAATGCAGCGGAACCATCCGTAGAGTCACGCAAGCCTCTCAAGTGGTCCAGACGCCTATCATTTTTGATATTGAGGACCACCCCGATCGCATAATCTGCGGTCGGGTGCTTGCCGATGTTGGTCTCTCCAACCATCTGCAACCTCAAGGTCACAAAAATGTTAGTTGACGGCGGGGCCGGCTTGAATCTGATCTCCTCCGCGGTGCTCCAGAAGCTTCAAATCCCTGACAGCGAGCTCGAAGAGACCGGAACCTTCCATGGAATCAATCCGGGAAGGAGCAAGCCGAAGGGGAAGATTACGTTGCCGGTCACATTTGGCAGCGAGCTGAACTTCAGGACCGAGAGGGTTACATTTGACGTTGCCGATTTCCCATTGCCTGACAATGGGATACTTGGCCGTCCAGCACTCGCCAAGTTCATGGCAGCCTCTCACTATGCTTACAACCTTCTCAAGATGCCAGGCCCGATAAGCGTCATCTCTGTCCATGGCGACAAGAAGGATGCCCTTATCTGTGCCGACAAGATCTACCGGGATGCAGCAGCCGCGACAGACTGCCCAACACTTGCCGCTGAAGCTCCGGGGAAGAAGACCAAGTCCAAGTCCGGCAAGGGCTCGATGCTCACTCCGACAAGCGCACCTCTTCGAGTGCTGCGCTACCGTCGAGGACGCACCATCGAGCTCCACCGGCAAGTGCAAGAAGATGGTGGCTCCGCTGAAGACCAAGAAAGTGCCCGCCAAGGAGGACGGCGCTGGTGGTACCTTCACCATCAGTGCCTCTCTCGACCCCAAATAGGAAGGCGCGCTCGTTGCTTTCTGCAGGCGAATGTCGGCGTGTTTGCATGGCAGCCGTCGATATCCCGGTGTTCCCGGAAAGTGATTGAGCACCGCTGGCTGTTTGTCCCCATCTTGTGACCCGTCAAGCAAAAAGTCGAAGCAAGCGGTGGGCGCCAAGAATTCATAGCCGAAGAGATCAAGAAACCGGAAGCAGCAGGCCTTGTCGAGGAGTGCTCCATCCCTCGTGGTTGGCCAATCCTGTAGTCGTCGCGCAAGGCAAATGGGAAATGGAGACTTTGTATTGACTTCACGGATGTTAATAAAGCTTGTCCCAAAGATCCGTTTCCCTTGCCGCGCATTGACCAGATTGTTGACTCCACGGCTGGATGTGATTTGCTTTCGTTTCTTGATGCCTACTCAAGATACCATCAGATCTTCATGGCTGAAGAAGATGAAGAGAAGACCGCATTCATCACACCATGTGGCACCCTCTTTGTTTTCATACGGATGCCTTTCGGTTTGAAGAATGCTGGTTCAACATTTGCAAGGGTAGTCCATGGCGGCTTTTGAGCCGCAAATGCACAGAAATGTAGAAGCCTACATGGATGACATAGTGGTCAAGAGCAAGGACAAAGCAACTTTGGTTCAAGATTTGGACGAGACCTTTGCAAATCTGCGCAAGATCAACCTCAAGCTCAACCCCGAGAAGTGCGTGTTTGGAGTCCCTTCCGGCAAGCTTCTCGGGTTCTTCGTGTCTCAGTGGGGGATTGAAGCTAATCCCGACAAGATCAAGGCCATTGAGCAGATTGAAGCACCAAAGCGCGTCAAGGATGTACGGAGACTTGCCGGTTGCGTGGCTGCTCTCAGCAGGTTTATTTCTAGGTTCTGTTGGCCAGCGCCTGCCATTTTCAAGATTTTGAAAAAGGCAGGTCGATAAAATGGACTCGAAGCGGAGGCTGCGCCGCAGGACTTGAAGAGATACCTGTCCTCCACTCCAACACTTGTCGCACCTAAGCCACAAGAGAAGTTGCTGCTGTATATAGCGGCGACCAATCAAGTGGTTAGTGCTGCGTTAGTGGCGGAGAGGGGCGGATGACGAGCCAAGCAACCACGGCAAACACATCCAGCGACAAGCAGGGGGCTTCGCCGACAAGCTCTGGTCCCGACAAGGACGAGTCCGCAAAGACGCATGAGCAGATGCAGAAAAGGATGGTGCAGCGCCCAGTCTACTTTGTCAGTTCCCTCCTGCAGGGGGCTAGGTCAAGGTACTCTGGTGTGCAAAAATTGCTTTTCGGCCTCCTCATGGCCTCGAGAAAGCTGCGCCATTACTTCCAAGCACATGAGATCATAGTTGTCACTCTCTTTCCCACGAAGAGGATCTCTGCAGAATCCGAGCGGCGAGCGGGGATTGTCGAGTGGGCCTTTGAGCCGCTCAAGCTTTGGTCTTAAGTTTGAAAGCACTTCAACTATCCAAAGCGAGCCTTGGCAGAATTCATAGCGTAATGGACGCCAACGCCAGATGAAGAGATTCCGGAGACGCAGCATTCCCGTCAAAGAAGCAAGCAAAGAGTGGCTGATGTACTTTGATGGTGCCTTCTCGCTGCAAAGGCGCCCGGTGCCAGCGTCGCTTATCGCACCACCGGAGAGCACCTCAAGTACGTCGTCGAGGCACTTTCCCAAGGAGCAAGCGACAAACAATACTGCAGAGTATGAAGGTTTGCTTGCCGGTCTCGTGGATCGCAGTGGACCTTGGGATCAAGAAGCTCATTGTCCGGTGACTCGCAACTCGTCAGTCCGCCAAGTCAACAAAGATTACGAGTCCGTTGATGGAAGCCTACGTTGATGAAGTGAGGAAGCTAGAAGAACACTTTGAAGGCCTGCAAATGGAACATGTTCCAAGAGCTCAGAATGATATTGCTGATGGTCTGTCAAAGTGCGCCGCACTCAAGCTACCTATGGAACCAGGGATCTTTGTGCTCAAGCTGACTCAACCAACCGTAACATCATCGACTGGACAGAGCAAGAAGAGGAAGTTGGCCTCTGGTGACTACTTTCTGACAGAGCTTCCCGAAGCCGTCGTTGCAAAGGTCCCGAAGATCAACACCAACAATGCTGAGGAGCAGTCTACTCCGACAGACCCCAGGGTTTGTTCCGTTGAAGCAAACGCTCCCTACAAGTCTTGCTCCGGCAAGCTTGTCGGGGAGCATCTAGCTCCGGCAGAGCCATAGGCTCTTGCCGTAGAAGCTGATGTTCCCGCAGCAGCAGATGTGCCTTTAGTCCTTGTTGTCGAGCCGCAAGCTCCAACATGGGCGCAGCAGATTGTCCATTTCCTTCTAACAGGAGAGCTTCCCGCAGAGCAATAAGAAGCGGAAAGAGTAGCTGGCAGTCAAGTATGTACCGGTTTGTCGACGATACTGCATGTAAGAAGACTCAACGGTGTGAAATTGGAGTGTATTGCCGGGAAGATGGACGTAAGCTGTTGGCGAGAGATACATGGAGGCATATGTGGTCACCACATTGGAGCAAGAGCACTTGCCGGCAAAGCTTTCCGGCAAGGTTTCTTCTGGCCGACAGCCCTCCGGGATGCAACTGCACAAGTAACCAAGTGTGAAGCGTGCCAGTTCCATTCCAAACAGATACACCTGCCAGCTCAAGCTCTCCAGACGATCCCTTTATCCTGGCCATTTTCGGTCTGGGGGCTCGACATCCTCGGCCCCTTCCCCCGAGCTGTCGGGGGCTTTGAGTACTTGTACGTCGCCATCGACAAGTTCACAAAGTGGCCGGAAGTGGAAGCGGTGAGGAAGGTGACAAGCAAGATCAGATCAAGTTCTTGGTCGATTGTTTGCCGTTTGGAATCCCTAACAGGATCATCACCGACAACGGCACACAATTCTGAGTCGCACCTTCATGCGATGCGTCCAAGACCTTGGCGCCAAGGTCTGCTTTGCTTCCGTTGCTCACCCGAGAAGCAGCGGTCAAGCGAAGAGGGCAAATGCTGAAGTGCTGCGGCGGGCTCAAGACCAGAACTTTCGACGGGCTGCACAAGTGCGAAGAAACTGGATCGAGGAGCTGCCGGTGGTTCTTTGGTCGATCAGACGGCGCCAAATCGAGCCAGCGCCGTGCACCCTTTGCTCTAGTCTATGGAGCAGAGGCAGTTCTCCCCACGGAACTCAGATAACGGATCACCTCGGTACTCGCTTATGATGAGCTTGAGCAAGAGCAGCTGCGACAAGATGACGCTGCTTTCGTCGAGGAGGATCGTCTTGAGCCGTTGTCGCGAGCCGCTTCGCTACCGGCAAGCCTGCGCCGCTACCATAGCCGCAGAGGTTAGCACGAAGTCTCGAGGAAGGCGACCTTGTTCTTGGCGCGTTCAGTCCGCCAAGAATTCAAACAAGTTGACACCAAAGTGGGAAGGCCCTTATCGGGTGAAAGCGAGTCACTAGGCACTGGCGCTGTCCGCCTTGAGACCGAAGATGGCATTCCGGTGAGCAACTCCTGGAACATTGAGCATCTTCGTAAGTTTTACCCATAGAAGCGCGGTTGTCGGAATCCGTTCCGGCAACCACCTTTTGTACAAGTCTTGCCGCTGTTGCATGTAATCCTTCATTACAAAGCCGGGCGCAGACCCGTGCATCGATAAAGCTTCGTGTGTTGCGCACGACTTGTCAAGTTCATGCATTCATCAATTTATTGCATGCTTTGGCTAACACTTTTGCAGCAACCACACCCGGTAAGCAGAATCGAGCCGCTAGGCTCCATAACGATATTTCCTCTTCTTTTCCTTCTCTCAAAGAAAGGAAGGCTCCCTCGCGCACAAGTTAACCCAGGGGAGGAGGAGATAATACTATGGACCAGGCACCGCTCGAGGAAGTTTCACCTCATCGGGAAGCAAGAAATGTAAAAGCTAAGTTGCCAAAGTTTGAGCAATCGATTTTTAAATTTTCGTTATCTTCCTCGAACGATAGTACTTTGTATGGAAAACCTGTGCGCAGAGGAACCAAATCGTGACTGGTCGCGCCCTTATTTTGTTTCGAGTCCGCTCAACAACTTAAGTGAGCTGCGGCTAGTCCGTGACAAGGTTGCTTGTCGGTAGCGACCCCGCCAGCAGGCTGCTGAAGTTCCGCACTCGGTGCTCACGGCAAGGGTGCCTGCACCGGCAAGTTTCCCTGAAAAGCGTAGGGCAATAACATACAAAGGAAGAAATCAAGTAGAGGAAATATCATTGCATCGATCGATTCAGATCAGTAATAAATTTTTAAAGTTGTCTTCCTTGAACGACCGCGCTTTGTATGTAAAACCCGTGCGCGAAGGAACCAAATCGCGACTGGTCGCGCCCGTACTTTGTTTCGAGTCCGCTCAACAACTTAAGTGAGCTGCGGCTAGTCCGCGACAAGGTTACTTGTCGGTAGCGACCCCGCCAGCAGGCTGCTGAAGTTCCGCACTCGGCGCTCGCGGCAAGGGTGCCTGCACCGGCAAGTTTCCCTGAAAAGCGTAGGGCAATAACATACAAAGCCAAGAGTCGAGTAAAGGAAGTAACATAGCAGATGTTGCCCAGAATAAAGTTATGTTACAAAGATAACTTATCGCGGCACTGGCTAAATCATCCTCAGAACTGAAATAACAGCGAAGAGGAGAAGAAGGGCGCGCCGGCACCCAAGCCCCGGCAAGCCAGAGTTGCCGGGGGCTGCGGCAAGCCAGAGTTGCCGGGGGCTGCGGCAAACCAGAGTTGCCGGGGGCTTCGGCTAGCCAGAGTTGCCGGGGGCTGAGACACCAGATAAGCCCTTCGTCCCTTTTCAAACATCCCTTTTTCATTAAAAACATTCTACTCGGATACAATCCGTGGGGAATGAAAAACATGAAAGAGAGGATTACAAGCTTTAAATGCGGATAAGGCCCGAAGGCTTACAAATTAAAAAGATAAGATGCCCGTAATCCCTTTCCTGTCCCCCTTTTTCGGGAGGTAGGTCAAGGAGGCGAGAAGGGCAAAAAGAAACGCCTAGACGAGCTACGGGTGCCGAAGGCACCAAAGGAACATCCCGGAGCTCCCGAGGGCTTGACGGAGATGGCAGCGCAGAAGCGGGGTTCGAGGCAGGCGGCAAGGCGTCGGCCTGTTGTCGAGGGCACTACGCCCTCGTACTCCGACAGCGGCCTTGTCGCCATCCCTCTTCCCCTTCTGCAGCCTCCCTACGCCAGTTGCCCAAGGAGCCGGCGACACGGATGATGGGGTCGCCGGTGACGCACGAAGCGGCGCCCGACAACTAATCGGGCCCGCTACCCTCATCGTCGTTGTCGCTCTCCTCCTCGTCACTCTCACCCGAGGGGGAATCTTCGCTGTCGGAGGAGCTATCCACGCAGCACTTCGCCCGAGTACCAAGATCCCCGAAGACCTTGACGGAGAGGAGATCACCCTCCATTAACTTAAAATGGGCCGGTAAACCCGCCCTCGGCTGTGGATGCGGGTGAACGTCTTCCACCCACGATCGAGATACATCACATTAGGGGCTGGTAATACAACACGGACTCGCATGTCGCTGATTCCACAGCCCCTCATGTGCAATCTCGATGTCTCGGCGGATCCGACTCCATCGCGCTGTAAGCGGAGCTGGAAGCCGGAGGCGGCGACGAGGCGCCACGCAGCTTGACGAAGAACTTCGCAAAGGTCGTCCCCGTATGGACCGCCCGCGAGGAGAACGCCGGCGGAAGCGGAGGCAGCGCCGCCCGTCCGCCTCTTCCCCGAGCGCCTCGACCTCGTCCACGACCTCGCTCCCTCCCTCTTCCTCTTGGGGCTGGCTCTGCCGCCTCGGACGTGGGGTTGGGAGGGGCGCGCTGTCTAGCGGCGACCCTCGCCACCGATGAAGAACCAAGGTTCCTTTTCTCCATGGCGGATGAGAGAAAGGGAGCAGGAACTGATGAAAGGAGGAGGTGGTAGAGTGCGGCCTGCGCTCCCCTTCCGCTCTTTTAAGGAAGCAAGGTGGGGGCTCGACCGCCTCTTTCGACAAATCAGGGCACCGGAAGAGCAGGGAATCGGAGCCAACCTGCTGCCTCTGCTCGTAGCGGCCCGGTTTTCCACTTCCACCGTCCGTGACCCCAAGAGCATGGGAACCACGTGGCGGGGATACAGAACTGAGACGACGGGTGGAGCGACCCCGCACGCCGCCCACTTCCCCCATGACGCCGCAATTGACGCGTGCCGTTACGGAGGGACGCGGCGGATACGGAATGGGTTTGGTTTGGACCCAGGCCGCGCGTGCCCGTGCCCTGTTTTGGGCCTGGCCCAATAGCGCTCGGCACCGTGTATGGCCCAGACCCGGCGGCTCCTGTCGGTGTACTAAAGTGGGGGTACCTAAGTACCCCGAACTTGTGCACGGGCAGTCGCAGCGTCCCCGCGGCAAGCCTCACCGGGCGTCCGCCAAGACCCTCCGCAGCCATTGAGAAGACAAGGTCCCGACAAGAGGAGCTTGTCGGGAAGGCCACTCGAACGCGCGAAGACAAGGCCCGGGAAGAGGAGCTTGCCGGGAAGGCTCGGCGCGACAAGTCTCCGAGCGCGACAAGGATTCGGCCGCGGCAAGGCGCTTGCCGCGGCATGCAACTTCTCTCCGTCTCCGCTCCAGCTCACCCAGCGACGTGTCGCCATGGGACCGTTCCATGGGCGCGTGTCGAGCAGCTGTGCAGCCAGCGGAGAACAGCGATGAGCGGCGCTGACAGGCTCGCCATCGTGGCGAGCGGAGGCGCACCTGACGGTCTCTGTTACACTGTTTGGGCGACAACGACGGGCATTTATTGCTTTTGTCCCTTGCCGTCAGAGTTAGGTATTTTGCACTGTATACCTTTGTTCAAGTAGGTGTACCAACTCCTGATTTTACATTTGTACCCCGCCTATGTTGCCACATGCCGGAGACCCTTGAGCATATAAAAGGAGGCCCGAGTGCAACGTAGAGGGGGTTCGGTTCACGTCTTTCGCAAGGTTCGGTTCATTCGACTGGCCTTAGACTAGATACACTCACGCTAGGTTTTGTAGCTCGCATTGCTCCCTAGCAAGAACACAATAGATCAAGCAAGCAGCAGTAGGAGTTTTATCTCTCCGGAGAGCTCGAAGCTGGGTAAACCGCTCGTGTGCATCGCCTCGATCCGCTCTTCGTGCGACCTTCGCCCCCCTCCGAACCACAAGGGGCCTGCTCCGCCGGCCCCATAGGTGTCCGTGGGTACGGTCAGCCTCCCCGACACCCCTGCCGCATACAAGGAAGACTCCGGCAAGACTTGGCGCCCAAGACAAGGACTCTCCTAAACCCTAGGCCTCCGGTGTCTTATATAAACCGAAGCCAGGCTAGTCAATAGAGGGGGGAGTTTCATTACTACAATCTCGTGGTAGACACATGTACTCTGTACTACACCCATATGAATACAATGAAAAGCAGCATGTAGGGTATTATCTCATCAAGAGAGCACGAAGCTGGGTAAAACCCCGTGTCCATGTTACCATCGCTCCAAGACGCCTAGCTTAGGACCCCTACGACGAGATATGTCGGATTTGATACCAACATTGGTGCTTTCATTGAGAGACTGCTGGGTGTTCGTTGCGGATCGATGGGATGATCAGGTGATGTTTTTTTAGTAAGATCGGTTTCATATAGATGATCTTTTTTGCAAAATCATTGCTGTCGTGCCGTACTACTTTGCCCTCTGAGCGGATCGGGATCAAAATAATATAGCGGCAGGCGTGTGTCCGTCATCGGGCAAGACGTCGGATCTCGTGCGTCGCGTTTGCGGACTCGATCTAGGACAACACAGAAGAAATTGTGTACGGCGATCTAATAACGGCGATTCCCCCGAGGAGAGTACGTATGCATAGTACTTCCATGGAGCAGTACACCAGGGCCGAGATGAATTCGGCTATGCGCGTCGACGGACCAGACTTCAGCTCGATGGAGCAAATCGGGAAGACTCTTTTCCTTCTTTTTTAATTCAGCTCCTAGTTCGGCCGCGGCATGGTCTCCAAGATCTGGGCTACACACATCACTCCACGTATTGAGAAATTCTACCGATGTTTGTACCGGGCGTTAGTTCGGCCAGCCTCTCCCTGTCACCTGGGCAGGCCAACCTTCGCCGACATCGCCGTACCACGACGCCATCGCGCCATCAAGCTAGTCTCAGCGCTCAGGCCATATTTACCAGACCTTTTTCGCATAAATTAATTATGCACCTTTTTTTCACTATTATTATTTCTTGGTTGCACTACTTTGTGCGTGCAGGCAATCTATTTGTCAACATTACCACACGACCACTTCACAGGGCCGACCTCGATGCTCAGGACATATCTATTTCATTATTTACTTCACTTATATTAACTAAGTAGAAGAAATTATTTTTAGTATAAATTATTATCTTTATTTGTCATTACTTTTGGTTCGCACTATCTTAGCTGTGCAGCTAATCGACTTAGACTGAGCCGCGTTGTCGCCTCCGTCGACCAAATTGTGTCGTCGCCTTGGAGCGCTGCCCTGTGTTGGCAACCCCGTGTCGCTGATTCATCAACCTACTCGGCCGGAGACTCCGGCATGCTTCGTCACATCGGCTAAATTAGGAGCTTCACCTCTCCACAGAGGGCATACTATGTCACCTCTTCGGAGTGCCGAGCTCTTCGCTCGGCCACATCGGGATTGGGGGCTAAGACCTCCTCTTGCACCAAGCTCGGACCGCATCATCAACACCGAGCACATTAACCAGCTAAGTCACTTTCATGCTAAAAAACTTTCAGTTTTAAATTTTGTTCGGTTCGACCAAGCACTATACTTTTTTTAGCAAAAAGTTGTTTGTGAAAAACTTCCTTGTCCAAACTTTGTTCGTGACGCGCATATTCAAATACCCCATTTATCTGGGGGCTCCCTTGATGGAGCTTTTCCTCTTGCATATGATTATACTTGTACGGCTTCGTTCCTTGTTCGTGTATTACGCCACAATATGCACCATATTGACCTAAGTGTTCTGCAAGCTGGGTTGCCTGGCTCACATGCTTACCCCTCGTTCCCGATTGTTCGCTCGGTAGTAAAGGGAGCACCTCTGCGATTGTCACGATCGGTTCATCCGAGCGGACCTCGGTACTGGTGAAGCCGAAAGCTAGCGCTCTTATTGTTTTCAATCATGGTCGGCACACAATGGAACTCATGAGTACAAAAAATCTATTGCACAAGTCTCATGTTAACAATGAGCACCGAAGAAAGGTATCGGTGGGGGTACTATTTTCTTTGAAGATGCATCTTACACTTTATTAGTAATATAGCAAGTTCCCTGAGCGCGCTTTGTCTGTTACAGCCTTATGACCTGATTGCCTGGTTATCGGAAACACCGTCGATATTCTCGATAGGTGGAGTACATAACACTTTTCGGTCCTTGACCGAAGAGGGAGAAAGCCGATTCGGTTAAGACACGTTTAAAGTTTGGGTGAACATATAGATATGATATAAGTACTTCGGTACATACAATCATTCTTTTACCCAAGTCACTCGGGGGCTCTTAAATTTATGAGAGCTGTTTTATAATAAGTGTTCTTCTTCTTAGTCGTTGCAAAGTCTTTTTTCTATCACTCCTTTTTTCGACACAAGTGTGCGGTCAATAGCCAGGGAGCCTAATTTCTCTCTCGAAGCCGCTAAAGTTTGCTAAACTGGCCTAGTAAGAAGTACTCCGCCTTCGGATAGGAGGTTGAAGCCGTAGGCTGGCCCGCTTGAAGTCTTGAGATAGGATGTGTCATGTTAAAGCACGACAGAAGCATAATTCTTTTTTTTCTAAGACCAATTTTCTGATTGGCACCGAACAATTGATCTAGTTCGGACGTCGAGTTTTACCTTGGCGTTTTGGTTTTCAATCCTATGGCACTCTTTAACTATTTGTGTGTTTTACGCATAAGTCTCGCGATTACAACGCCGGACACCTTTAGAGATTCGCAAAATTCTCGAATATTGCTATATATGCCTCGATTTCGATTTGTGTCTTTGGTCAATAGTTGGGTTGCTGGCTCCTGCGCTTGCCTCCTATGTTCCGCTTTGTTATTAGGTGTGCAAGGAGAACCACTGCGATTGTGCTTCCATTTCATGGTTAAGCACCTCGGTGGAGAAAGCTGAAAACCGACCATCACGATGGCGTAAACTAGTCAGCGGTCCGATGACTCTATTTAATGACGGGTCGTTCATAACATTGGCGAAGTTTTTCGGCTTGACCTCGGTATGTCACGAACACTAACCGGGGGGCTACTTGCTGGCCTCCCAACTTTAAGCTCCTATGACTAAGTGAAAGTTATAAAGGTCGCATATCTGATTGCCTCGTTTCCACTAACACAACCGCCTTCGGGCGCCGAGACGTCGGCTAAGGGTTGTTTTGTTATTGCAAAAACACCCTGCATAGCATCTACAAGGGGGTAGAAGCCGACGATAGGCCACTTTCAGATTATAACCGGTCGCAACGGAGGTAAAAATTTAGGTTCATTTAGACCACAGAGTTTGGAAGCGTTCCCCGAAGTAAATCCTCAGTATTTTCCTCCCACATTGATCGGAGCTGAGGTTTCATGATCATGCTTAGCATGACAACCCAAAGAAAGGAACCGATAGCGGGACTGTTTTCTTTGGAAGACATTTTTTATGTTAAACAATAATATAACATATCTCTCTGCGTACCTTTGTTTATAACACCGTATGGCCGGATCGCCTTGTTTGCCGTAAATCTTTGCCCTCATAAAGGCTTTATAAAGTAGGACAAACACTCCTCGGCTACTGGGCGAGGAGGTTGAAGCCGATGGTCGGTCAACAAAGTTTTGTACAATGCGGATCCGAGCATGAATGATGTATACTACTTGGATACATAGAGTCTAACACACAATTTGTGATTTTACTATGGATATCGATCCTTAATTCAGCCTCCCGTGCCCGCATTAAGCCTCGGGGGCTACTAGGCTTCGGGCTTATTGCTTACAAATATTAAAAGGGCACATCGATCCCCTGATCTGGTGTCTCCACTCGACCAGTGTCTCGGGGGCTATTGCATTGACAATCCAATGCAGAAAATTTAAAGCACAATATAGTTTTCGAGGAGATTATTATCCTCGGGTTGGTCGGCCGCACCCAACCTGAGTCTCGAGGACTTTGCACACCGCATTTCTAATCCTAAGTATGATGCCGAGCTGGGAATTGATCCTCAGGCTTATTTTATGAATCGACCTGAGTCTCTGGGGCTACTAGGATCAGCGGTTTGATTTTTTTCCATCAGGTGCATCCCGGATATTAGGCCAACGCGCACCTTGAGGGCTACAAGCTATACATCTCGGCAGAGATTACATTGCATAATTCGGAATTAAATTCATAAAAATCAGCCCATGGCCGAGGTGGTGCACCACCTCGGATAGAGTCCGGTGTTGGTGCTCGACTACAATAGACACCCCAGAAGCATTTCGGCATAAAGCTCAGACGCCAGTGGCTTGCTCCGTAGAGGGCATTTCCGGCATTATGGTCGGCTAAACTCCTTCAACTTTTTTTAACCAAGGTGATCTATGACACCTCGAATATAGTCCGGCGTTGGAGCTCGGATACAGTCCGGCGTTGGAGCTTGGACATAGTCCGACGTTGGAGCTCGGATACATTCCGGCGTTGGAGCTCGAATACATTCCGGCGTTGGCGCTCGGCTGCTAAAGATACCTCAAATACAGTCCGGCGTCGGAGCTCGGACGCAAGAGCACGTTGCCGCTCGGGAACAACTTCAAACCCGAGGCGTGGCATAAAAATAACAAGGCATTGATAAAGGCCGGAAACTTAAAGGGGATCCTCGGATACCCGACGTGTAAACTCTTTGGATTCACTTTGGTGATCCTCAAGATCGAAGATGGGAAGATTTGTTGAACTAGTTTTCAAGACCAGCGACCGAAGGTGAAGAACAGTTCGGAAGAATCGAGGAGCGTTCCCAAATTGAAGACCGGTTACTGACGGTGTCCTGGACTAGGGGGTACTCACCACGTCGTCTCCCGATCAGTTAGATTGGGCCGAGGACCCCCATGGCCGCATACTCGTGGGCCAGTTCGGACAACCCCTGCCACATACAAGGAAGACCCCGGCAAGACTTGGCGCCCAAGACAAGGACTCTCCTAAACCCTAGGCCTCCGATGTCTTATATAAACCGAGGCCAGGCTAGTCAATAGAGGGGGGGGGGGGGGGAGATTCATTACTACAATCTCGTGGTAGACACATGTACTATGTACTACACCCATATGAATACAATCAAAAGTAGCATGTAGGGTATTATCTCATCAAGAGAGCCCGAAGATGGGTAAAACCCCGTGTCCATGTTACCATCGCTCCAAGACGCCTAGCTTAGGACCCCTACTACGAGATATGCCAGATTTGATAACGGGTTTTGTCACAATTATCGTCATAGAAGTGTCATAAGCATGACAGGAAAAAAATTCGTTCGGCCCAAAATGTCATGGATGTGTCTTTTTTGTAGTGCTTCCTCTCTCTCTCTCTCTCTCTCTCTCTCTCTCTCTCTCTCTTGATTCTCCATACAATGGTCTCTTGGAGATCTATTTGATGTAACTCTTTTTTGCGGTGTGTATGTTGGGATCCCATGAACTTTGAGTTTATGATCAGATCTATATATCCATGAGAGGTATTCGAGTCTTCTTTGATCTCTTATATGCATGATTATTTGTAGCCTCGTATTTCTTCTTCGAATCTTTGGTTTAGTTAGGCCAACTGTTGGGTCTTAAGATCAACATTCGAGCAACTGTCGGGTCTTAAGATCAATTTTCATAGAAGAGAATTGTTTTGTTTTGGCGAGGCTCAAGACGAGGCTCACCTGTACACTGAACTGTTCTGTGACGCCCGGATAGTTAAGATACAGTAACCATCTGCTAATGATGCCACGTCACCTCCGTTACTGTCGCTAATCTCGTGTTAGTTCAAAACCGTTTCGAAATTCAAATTTAAAATAAAGGCAAACGGTAAAAGTTTTTGAAAGTCAAATCTACAATTTTCAAAGTGTAGCAAATAAATCATAGATGATTATGGTGGTGAATCCAGATTAATATAAAATGTTTAAATGCACTAAATAATAGAAATAGTAGCTGAAACAATTATTTAAACGTTTCTTAAACAATTAAATTACTGAAAACTACTTTTTATAACTACAAGAATAATTGTGGCAGTGGTATAATTATTATTAGCCGGCCCGCTTCCCCCACTGGGCCTCGACCCAGCCGGCCCGGTCGGCCACCCCACCAGGCCGGCCCAGCCGGCCACCCCCCCACTCCCCATAACCCCCACTCCACCCGGTCAAACCCTAACACACTGCCCACTTCCCCCACGACGCTCTCCCCTCCCCCTCCCCCGATCCAGATCAGATCGGGGCATGACGCCGCCGTGCGCCGCCGCCTCGCTCTCATCCGTCGCCGCCCGGAGCCACCACGACGGCCTGCATCCCTGTCGGAACGATGTCTCCGACCTCCTCCGTGAGCCCCCCTTTTTTCCTGCTTCCCCGCGGTCACCGCCACGCTCCACGCTTGCCGCCTCCGCCCGCCCCAGCTCTGCTCACATGCCCTTCTCCTCCGCGTGCATGCGCTCGCGCTCACCGCACGCCGACCATTCCCGTCCGTGCCCCCTCGCGGCCCTGCTGGCTCGATGCTCCGTGCGCCCGCGCCGCATCGGCGCCCCTCCATGCCCGCGGACCCCTCCCCTTGCTTGCTGCTGCCCCTCGCCTCGCAGCGCCGGGCCGCGCTCCGCGCGCGCTCACCGCAGCCGCCGCCCTTGCTCCCCAGCGCCCGCACCGCTTCGGCCTTGCCGCCGCTTCTGCACCGCCTCTGTTGTGCCGCGCCCGCTGCCTGCTTCTTCTTTGCCTCCATGATGCATAACGCACCCGCCATCCGCCGATGCCCGTTGCCACGTTGTTGTTGCTGCTCCGCTGCCGTCTTGCCTCGACGCCCGTCCACTGGGCCCCTGTCCGGTGCCGCCTAGCCGCCTCATACGCCGCTCCCGGCCACCCCGAACGCTCTGCGGCGCGTACCGGTGACCCCAGCCACGCCCCATCGTCGCCGGCCAGCGCTCCTCCGTGGCCTTGTCGTGGCGCGAACCTCCATCGCGCCTTGGCCGGCCAGCGGGTCCGCCCGCCCTGCGTTGAGCCATCACCCCACCGGCGCCCATTAAGGCCCCTGGCCCAATGACAGCCGAGGCCCAACCCCCCAGAACGATTTTATATAAAAAAGAATAAAAACTGATAATAAGTAAATAAAAATATTAATTAAATTAGTTAATTAAATTAATTAACTTAATTAATTAGGTTCAATTAAACTAATTAAAATCAATTACCCTAATAACCTATTTCGACTAATTTAACTAGTTAGTTAATGTAACAGCCCATGACAGGGGGCCCCACCCCCTGTTGACCAGTCAAACGTTGACTGGTCAACTGGGACCCCTGGCCCACCTGTCAGCCTCTGGTACACTTCTGTGTACGTAGAGCTGGGTGCACCTAGCATTTAGCTATTTAATTTCGAATTAACAATAATTCCAGAACATTATTAAAACTTTGGAAAATAATATAAAATAAATCGTAACTCTGATGGAAATGTTTTGTACATGAAAGTTGCTCAGAACGACGAGACAAATCCGGATACGCAGCCCTTCGTCCGCCACACATCCCTAGCATAGCAAACACGCAACTTTCCCCCTCCGGTTCATCTGTCCGAAAATGCGAAACACCGGGGATACTTTCCCGGATGTTTCCCCCCTTCGTCGGTATCACCTCCTACTGCGTTAGGGCACACCTAGCACCGCGTATTACCCTATTATGCTTTGTAATTCTTTGATTGCTCTGTTATTTATTGTGTTCCCCCTCCGTTACTTCTTTCCGGCAGACCCCGAGACCGTTGTCGTTACCCCCGTGATCGACTACGTCGACGACGACCTCTCCTTGTCAGAGCAACCAGGTATCGCCTATTCCTTCTCTCTACTGCTTGCATTAGATTAGTGTAGCATGTTACTGCTTTTGGTTAATCCAATTCTGCTGCATAGCCTCTCATTGTTTCTACAGTTGTTACCCTTACCCGCGATCCTTTATAGGATGCTAGTATTCCATCAGTGGCCCTACATTCTTGTCCGTCTGCCATGCTATACTACCGGGCCATGATCACTCGGGAGGTGATCACGGCTATATACTTACATACATATTATATGATACATGTGGTGACTAAAGTCGGCTCGGCTCGTAGAGTACCCGCAAGTAATTCTGATGTGGGGGCTGAAAGGACAGGTGGCTCCTTTCCGGTAGAGGTGGGTCTGGGTTCCTGACGGCCCCTGACTGTTACTTTGTGGCGGAGCGACATGGCAGGTTGAGACCACCTAGGTCAGAGTTGGGCCTAACCCTGGTCGACGATCACGGTAACTTTAAATTAAGATGCTTAACGAGTTATTGGTATTTGATTTGAGTTGGGTCATTGACCTTATACGCACTAACCGACACGTGGGACAAGATATGGGCAATCAGCGTCGTGGTATCAGCCGAAGCTCTTTTTGACATCAGCGACTGAGCGGCGCGCGCCGTGTTGGACCGCGTAACGCAACTTCCCTTGTAATGGAGGTTGCTAGGTCTGCTCACTGGCCGCGTACGCCACGTGCAGGTGTGCAATGGGCGATGGGCCCAGACCCCTCCACACTTAGGATTTAGATCGGCGTGCTGACCTCTCTGTTGAGCCTAGGTGGGGCTGCGACATGTTGATCTCCCGAGGCCGGACATGACCCAGGAAAGTGTGCGCGGCGGAGGGATCGGCGTGTCGGGTAATGTGGTGCACCCCTGCAGGGAAGTTGATCTATTCCAATAGCTGTGTCCACGGTAACAGGACGACCCGGAGTTGTACCTTGACCTTATGACAACTAGAACTGGATACTTAAGAAAACACACCCTTCCAAGTGCCAGGATATAACCCGGTGAGCGCTCTCACACAGGACGACGAGGGGAGGATCGCCGGGTAGGATTATGCTATGCGATGATACTTGGTGAACTTACCATCTACTCTCTTCTACATGCTGCAAGATGGAGGTTTCCAGAAGCGTAGTCTTCGACGGGACTAGCTATCCCCCTCTTGTTCTGGCATTCTGCAGTTCAGTCCACCGATATTGCCCCCACATATACCCATGTATATGTAGTGTAGATCCTTGCTTGCGAGTACTTTGGATAAGTACTCACGGTTGCTTTTCTCCCCCTTTTCCCCTTTTCCTTTCTTCCTGGTTGTCGCAACCAGACGTTGGAGCCCAGGAGCCAGACGCCACCGTCGACGACGACTCCTACTACACCGGAGGTGCCTACTACTACGTGCAGGCCGCTGACGACGACCAGGAGTAGTTTAGGAGGATCCCAGGCAGGAGGCCTGCGCCTCTTTCAATCTGTATCCCAGTTTGTGCTAGCCATCTTATGGCAACTTGTTTAACTTATGGCTGTACTTAGATATTGTTGCTTCCGCTGACTCGTCTATGATCGAGCACTTGTATTCGAGCCCTCGAGGCCCCTGGCTTGTATTATGGTGCTTGTATGACTTATTTATGTTTTGAGAGTTGTGTTGTGATATCTTCCCGTGAGTCCCTGATCTTGATCGTACACGTTTTCATGCATGATTAGTGTATGATTGAATCGGGGGTGTCACAAGTTGGTATCAGAGCCGACTGCCTGTAGGAACCCTCCTTACACACTCCATGGACGAAGTCGAGTCTAGACATTGCAAAAAATTTACTAACATGGTTGTGTGCCTTACGGTCCCACGTCGCCATTTGTGTGGTATTAGGATCTTTTACTCATCGATCTTTACTCCGGGATTCTGATCTCTCTACTATTCGGGTTAAATGATTTTGCTAAAATCTAACTTTAGGATCTCGTGATCACATCCACCCGAAGAGCCCCTTATTATGGATGATCGCCGGTTGCACCATAAGATTCCTAAGATACTCTACGATGTTCTCTCGGTACTTTGTGCCATCTCTTTTGCAATTCCCTTTCATCGATAAAACCCCTATGGATAACCACGTACACTTGCCATTCATACAATCATTCCCCGTTGATCTTGTTATTACAAGATACCCCGAAATTTTCTCTATGGTTCCAAGAATACTTTGTGCCTACCGCCTTGCAGTTCTTTGCCACCTTAATACCCCTACGGATAATTTCTTGCACTTAGCGAGTATCCGCTCATCCCAGTTGATTCATGTATTTCACAAAGGTCTTTGAAATACTATTCGATCTTCCCAAAATTGGGGATACCAATACATTATCAGAGACTCACAAATGCGTACACGTTTGAATACGTTTGAAATACTATTCGATTGTACACGTTAGCATGCATGATTAGTGTACTATTGAATCGGGGGCGTCACATGTTCGGATGCGGGTTGGGCCAGTTTCCAATCACATATTTGGGGATACCAATACATTATCGGAGACTCACAAATGTTGAATGGAAACACGTCGAGGAGAGACTGTAAAAAAGACTTAGCAGTTGGAAAGGTAGACTGTTGTCTCTTGGTGGAAAATTGGTCCTCATAAATTCAGTACTAAGTAACATGGTACTATATATGATCTCCTTCTTCCAGTTGCCAAAAGGAGTTTTACATAGAATGGATTATTTCCGATCAAGATTCTTTTGGCAAGGAGATAATGAGAGGAAACAATATCGACTAGCTAAATGGAGTGTGATTTGCCGTCCCAAAGACCAAGGTGGGTTGGGCATTCATGACCTTGAGGTTAAGAATAGGACCATCCTTGGCAAATGGTTGTTTAGATTACTGACCGAAGATGGTGTATGGCAAACCCTCCTGAGGATGAAATATGTGGGTTCCAAGGTGATATCCCAAGTATATTGGAAGTCTGGGGATTCTCACTTTTGGGCGGGTCTAATGGCGAGAAGAACTATTTCTTCTCTTATGGATCCTTCTTGATTAAGGATAGCTCGGAAATTAGATGCTGGGAGGACAAATGGCTAGGAAATACCACACGCCGGGAACAATATCCTGCTCTATACAACATTGTACGTCACAAGGGTGATACTATCACGACGGTAATGCTATCATTTCCACCAAATCTGACACTCAGAAGAGATTTAATTGGACCTAGACTCCAATCGTGGTACATCCTTCTCGAGCGATTGTCCACGGTTCGATTGCCACATGGATCTGATATATTTCGATGGAACCTACATGGGAACGGACAATTCTCAGTGGAGTCCATGTATAGAGCGTTAATCCAGTCTGATGTGCCAGTTGATAATAACAAGAAGATCTGGAAGATGAAGATACCTCTTAAGAATAAAATCTTTGCATGGTATCTTCGTCGCGGAGTCATCCTTACTAAATATAATATTGTTAAGAGAAATTGGCATGGAAGTCAGCAATGTGTCTTTTGTCACCATGATGAGACAATAAAACATTTGTTCTTCCAATGCGAATTGGCTCGTTCTATATGGTCAGTCATCCAGATAGCTTCTGGTTGTATCCTCCTTGTAGTGTTCCTAATGTATTTGGCAACTGGTTACATGGGATTGATCACAGGTTTAGAACTCTTCTTAGGGTGGGAGCGCTTGCTGTTATCTGGCCACTTTGGCTATGTAGAAAAGGTAAGGTTTTCAATGATAAAAGTACTTCTCTGATGCAGGTTATCTACATATGTATCGAGACTCTTCGTTTATGGTCTTCTCTACAACGCGTGGAGAATCGAGACCTGTTTACGAAGGTGTGTACATGATTGGAGGATATGGTGAAGTATACTGAGGGAGTCCTGGATTAGGGGGTATCCGGACAGCCGGACTGTATACATCATCTGGACTATTCAAGCATGAAGATACAAGACTCAAGACTCCGACCCGTGTCCGGATGGGACTTTCCTTGGCGTGGAAGGCAAGCTTGGCGATCCGGATATTGTATTTCCTTCCTTGTAACCGACTCCGTGTAAACCCTAGCCCCCTCCAGTGTCTATATAAACCGGAGAGGTTGGTCCTTAGAAGGCCGATCACAATTACAATCATACCATCATAGGCTAGCTTCTAGGGTTTAGCCTCTACGATCTCGTGGTAGATCTACTCTTGTACTACCCATATCTTCAATATTAATCATGCAGGAAGTAGGGTTTTACCTCCATCAAGAGGGCCCGAACACAGGTAAACATCTGTGTCCCTTGCTTCCTATTACCATCAGCCTTGACGCACAGATCGGGACCCCCTACCCGAGATCCGCCAGTTTTGACACCGACATTGGTGCTTTCATTGAGAGTTCCTCGATGTCGTCGCTGCAAGGCTCGATGGCTCATCTCGTTGTCGGGGACAACATTACCGCAGGGGGAGCTCTGGCTGTAGGCCAAACTCTCGGACTAGGCGGCTTCATCATGGCCGCCCCATCGGCTGCCGCACCGACGATGGCCTCTCGGGTCATCACGCATAAACTTCACATCAATTCGGAGCTCGCCGAAGAGATGGATCCGGTAGAGCTCTCTTCTCTCAATGAGCTCTTGGATCGCGTCGCCGCTTTGGGTCGCAACGGACTATGACCGGATCGGGCTTAAACCTGACCAGAGGGACATTAAATCCCCGCCGGTCACCCACGAGATAGTGGTATCGAAGGAACCACACAAGGAGTATCCCTCTATTTTGAGGACGAAATATGTCCAGATCGCCGAGCTCCCGGAGCCGGACACTCGCCCGGGGGATGATACGACCCGGGTCCTGGACTTAGAACCGGGCACGGGGCAGGAAAAATTGGGCAGCGTCCCGAATCCCGAGCTGTTGAACTAGGAAGCTTCCATGCCCCGGGGTGATAGATCGGATCAGAATTTGGATTCAGCTATAACCACCTACGCGGACTTAAATCGTCTCTCCCATATCAGGCAAGAGCCCGGAGGCGGTACATCATTCTTTGGGCTAGATTCCTCCTTGCACTAAACAAGGTCGAGGACTGCCACGAGGAGGATGTAGTCTTTCTCTTCTGTAAAAACTGCACGGACAAAGGAATCCTCAATGCTATAAGTCGCCGTGACATAGTACGCTTTGCGGACTTAGCAATCATAGTACAGAAATACTGTGCGATGGAAAGCGTCTGGAAAACTCAAACTGGATTTTGGGAAAACCCGGCTTTCACCAAAACCTTTGTCCAAACTAAACGGGCGAACTCTCGTACGTCATCCGATCCAATCCCCAAGAAACCAAAGCCCACCCCAGGGCGGGGAACAGTATTGGAAAAATGGCTCAATGGGCCATGTAAACTCCACAACACTCCGGACGCAGCACCAGCTCATAGCCTTAGGGCATGTTGGATTCTCCGGCAGGTCGCGGAAAGTGGCGAGGATCTTCTTACCGAGCAACATCCCGCCAACGAGCACAATACGGTACTAACAGTTGATGTCTACTACACAACCTTTTCTTGTAGACATTATTGGGCCTGCAAGTGCACAGGTTTGTAGGACAGTAGCAAATTTCCCTCAAGTGGATGACCTAAGGTTTATCAATCCGTAGGAGGCGAAGGATGACGATGGTGTCTCTCAAGCAACCCTGCAACCAAATAACAAAGAGTCTCTTGCGTCCCCAACACACCCAATACAATGGTAAATTGTATAGGTGCACTAGTTCGGCGAAGAGATGGTGATACAAGTGCAATATGGATGGTAGATAAAGGTAATTGTAATCTGAAAATATAAAAACAGCAAGGTAACAAGTGGTAAAAGTGAGCGTAAATGGTATTGGAATGATAGTAAACAAGGCCTAGGGTTCATACTTTCACTAGTGCAAGTTCTCTCAACAATAATAACATAGATAGAACATATGACAAGCCCTCAACATGCAACAAAGAGTCACTCCAAAGCAAATAATAGCGGAGAACAAACGTAGAGATTATGGTGGTACGAAACCACCTCAAAGCTATTCTTCCGGATCAATCTATAAAAGAGTTCGTACTAGAATAATACCTTAAGACACAAATCAACCAAAACCCTAATGTCACCTAGATACTACATTGTCACCTCAAGTATCCGTGGGCATGATTATACGATATGCATCACACAATCTCAGATTTATCCAACCAACATAAAAGTACTCAAAGAGTGCCCCAAAGTTTCTACCGGAGAATCAAGAAAACGTGTGCCAACCCCTATGCATAGGTTCTCAATGTCACGAAACCCGCAAGTTGATCACCAAGACATACATCAAGTGTTCTCATAAAAGTCTCAATCCGATAAGATAACTTCAAAGGGGAAACTCAATTCATCACAAGAGAGTAGAGGGGGAGAAACATCATAAGATCCAACTACAATAGCAAAGCTCGGGATACATCAAGATCGTGCCATAGTCGGAACACGAGAGAGAACACGAGAGAGAGAGAGATCAAACACATATCTACTGGTACATACCCTTAGCCCCGAGGGTGAACTACTCCCTCCTCGTCATGGATAGCGCCGGGATGATGAAGATGGCCACCGGAGATGGATAACCCCCTCCGGCAGGGTACCGGAAAGGGGTCCCGATTGGTTTTTCGTGGCTCTGGAGGCTTGCGGCGACGGAACTCCCGATCTAGGTTCTGTTCTGGAAGTTTTAGGGTACGACGGTATATATGGGTGAAAGGAGTACGTCGGTGGAGCTATGGGGGCCCCACGAGGCAGGGGGGCGCGCCCCCCACCCTCGTGAGCACCTCTCGTATCTTCTGACGTGGGGTCCAAGTCCATCAGGTGGGTTTCCTTCCAAAAATAACTTCTCCAGTTGATTTCGTTCCGTTTTGACTCCGTCTGATATTCCTTTTCCTCGAAACACTGAAATAGGCATAAAACAGCAAATCTGGGCTGGGCCTCCGGTTAATAGGTTAGTCCCAAAAATAATATAAAAGTTTAAAATAAAGCCCAATATTGCCTAAAACAGTAGATAATATAGCATGGAGCAATCAAAAATTATAGATACGTTGGAGACGTATCAAGCATCCCCAAGCTTAATTCCTGCTCGTCCTCGAGTAGGTAAATGATAAAAAAGATAATTTTATATGTGGAATGCTAGTTGGCATAATTTCATTGTAATTCTTCTTACTTGTGATATGGATATTCAGATCAGAATGAATACAAAATAAAAGTTCATATTGATAAAGGAAACAGTAATACTTCAAGCATACTAATCAAAGTAATCATGTCTTCTCAAAATAGCATGGCAAAATAAAGTTCATCCCTACAAAATCATATAGTTAGGCTATGCTTCATTTTCGTCACACAAAGATGTTCCCAACTTCTATACCCCGATGACAAGCCAAGCAATTGTTTCATACTTAAATAATCTCAAACTTTTTCAACCTTCACGCAATACATGAGCGTGAGCCATGGATATAGCACTATGGGTGGAATAGAATATGATGATGGGGATTGTGTGGAGAAGACAAAAAAGGAGAAAGTCTCACATCAAAGAGGCTAATCAATGAGCTATGGAGGTGCCCATCAATTGATGTTAATGCGAGGAGTAGGGATTGCCATGCAACGGATGCACTGGAGCTATGATTGCTCAACAAAAGAAAACTAGTGGGTGTGCATCCAACTTGCTTGCTCATGAAGACCTAGGGCATTTGAGGAAGCCCATCGTAGGAATATACAAGCCAAGTTCTATAATGAAAAATTCCCACTAGTATTAAAAAGATAACTTATGAGACTCACTATATGAAAAACTTGGTGCTACTTTGAAGCACAATATATGAGACTCACTACATGAAGAACAAGGTGCTACTTTGAAGCACAAGTGTGGAAAAAAGGATAGTAGCATTGCCCCTTTTTATTATTATTTTTTTATTTTTATTTTTTTGGGCCTTCTTTTTTTTCTTTGGCCTTTCTCTTTTTTTGGGACAATGCTCTACTGAATGATGATCATCACACTTCTATTGATTACAACATAAGGATTACAACTCGAAACTAGAACAAGATATGACTCTATATGAATGCCTCCGGTGGTGTACCGGGATGGTGCAATGAATCAAGAGTGACATGTATGAAAAATAATGCATGGTGGCTTTGCCACAAATACGATGTCAACTACATGATCATGCAATGGCAATATGACAAAAGTAATGTATGTCATGATGATGATGAACGGAACGGTGGAAAGTTGCATGGCAATATATCTCGGAATGGCTATGGAAATGCCATAATAGGTAGGTATGGTGGCTGTTTTGAGGAAGATATAACGAGGTTTATGTGTGATAGAGCATATCATATCTTGGGGTTTGGATGCACCGGCGAAGTTTGCACCAACTCTCGAGGTGAGAAAGGGCAATGCACGGTACCGAAGAGGCTAGCAAAGGCGGAAAGATAAAAGTGCGTATAATCCATGGACTCAACATTAGTCAAAAGAACTCATATACTTATTGCAAAAATTTAGAAGTCATCAAAAATCAAGTACTACGCGCATGCTCCTAGGGGGATAGATTGGTAGGAAAAGACCATCGCTCGTCCCCGACCGCCACTCATAAGGATGCACGAGCCAGGTACACTTCATGTTTCAAATTTGTTACACAACTTTAACCATACGTGCATGCTACGTGACTTGCTAAATTCAACACAAGCATTCTTTAAATTCATAATCACCCAACTAGCATGACTTTAATATTACCACCTTCATATCTCAAAACAATTATCAAGCATCAAACTTCTCTTAGTATTCAACACACTCATAAGAAAGTTTTACATATCTTGAATACCAAGTATATTAGGATTTTAAGCAAATTACCATGCCATTTAAGACTCTCAAAATAATATAAGTGAAGCATGAGAGTTCATTAATTTCTACAAAATAAAACCACCTCCGTGCTCTAAAAGATATAAGTGATGCACTAGAGCAAACGACACACTACTCCAAAAGATATAACTGAAGATCAATGAGTAGTCGAATAATTATGCAACTATGTGAAGACTCTCCCATTTAATAATTTCAGATCTTGGTATTGTATTCAAACAGCAAGCAAAACAAAATAAAATGACAATGCAAGGATAGCACAACTCATGTGAAGAAGCAAAAACTTAGGCTCAACCGATACTAACCGATAGTTGTTGAAGAAGAAAGGTGGGATGCCTACCGGGGCATCCCCAAGCTTAGATGCTTGAGACTTCTTGAAATATTATTTTGGGTTGCCTTGGGCATCCCCAAGCTTGAACTTTTTGTGTCTCCTTAATTCCTTTCATATCATGTTTTCTCTTTTTATCAAAAGCTTCATTCACAACAAGCTCAACAAGAACTCGTGAGATAGGTTAGTATAAACCAATGCAAAACCTTATCATTTTCTACTGTAACAAATCACTAAAATTATTATTCAACATTTCATACTAAATGCCTCTGCATATTTAATACTCCTATCCTTAAATAGAATCATTAAACAAGCAAACAAATGCAAACAATGCAAACATAACAGCAATCTGCCAAAACAGTACAGTCTGTGAAGAATGCAAGAGTATCAATACTTCCCTGACTCCAAAAATTATGAAATAAAATTCCCACTGTAATAAATTTATCAGAGCTCAATATGCAAAAAGATTCAACATTATACCACTCTCTTACTTTTCTAGAGAATTTTTGCAACAGCGGTAAACTTTCTGTTTTCAAACAACAACCTGTATACTAGCAAAATAAGTATGGCAAAGGCTATCCTTGACTTTTTTATTGAAACTAAAGATGCAAAACATTATTCTAACTAACAGAAAGCAAAACAAAACAAAATGACATGACGCTCCAAGCAAAACACATATCATGTGGTGAATAAAAATATAGCTCCAAGTAAAGTTACCGATGAACAAAGACGAAAGAGGGGATGCCTTTCGGGGCATCCCCAAGCTTACGCTCTTGGTTGTCCTTGAATATTACCTTGGGGTGCCTTGGGCATCCCCAAGCTTACGCTCTTGCCACTCCTTATTCCGTAGTCCATCGAATATTTACCCAAAACTTGAAAACTTCATAACACAAAACTTAACAGAAAACTCGTGAGCTCCGTTAGCGAAAGAAAACAAAAGACCACTTCAAGGTACTGTAATAAACTCATTCTTTATTTATATTGGTGTTAAATCTACTATATTCCAACTTATCTATGGTTTATAAACTATTTTACTAGCCATAGATTCATCAAAATAAGCAAACAACACAATGAAAACATAATTTGTCAAAAACAGAACAGTCTGTAGTAACATGTAACTAACGCAAACTTCTGGAACTCCAAAAATTATAAAATAAATTTGTGGACCTGATAAATTTATCTAGTAATCATCTGCAAAAATAATCAACTAAATTGAACTCTCCAGTAAAAATTTCTAGCTAATCTCGTGACCGCTAAAGTTTCTGTTTTTTTACAGCATGATCATAAAGACTTCACCCAAGTCTTCCCAAAGGTTCCACTTGGCACAAACACTAATTAAAACATAAAACCACATCTAAAAAGAAGCTATATGGATTATTTTTTATTGAACAGAACCAAAAAGCAAGAAACTAAAATAAAATTGGATTGCCTCCCAACAAGCGCTAACGTTTAACGCCCCTAGCTAGGCATGATGATTTCAATGATGCTCACAAAAAGAGATAAGAATTGAAACATAAAGAGAGCATCACGAAGAACATGACTAGCACATTTAAGTCTAACCCACTTCCTATGCATAGGGATTTTGTGAGCAAACAACTTATGGGAACAATAATCAACTAGCATAGGAGGGTAACACAAGCATAACTTCAGAATTTTAAGCACATAGAGAGGAAACTTGACATTATTGCAATTCCTACAAGCATATATTCCTCCCTCATAATAATTTTCAGTAGCATCATGAATGAATTCAACAATATAACCAGCACCTAACACATTATTTTCATGATCTACTTGCATAGAAATTTTACTACTCTCCACATAAGCAAATTTCTTCTCATGAATAATAGTGGGAGCAAACTTAACAAAATAACTATCATGTGATAGAGAATTAAGTTCAAGATGACAAGTTTCATGGTTATCATTATTCTTTAAAGCATACGTGTCATCACAATAATCATCATATATAGGAGGCATGCTTTCATCAAAATAAATTTGCTCATCAGAACTTGGGGGACTAAAAATATCATCTTCATCACACATAGCTTCCCCAAGCTTGTGACTTTGCATATCATTAGCATCATGGATATTCAAGGAATTCATACTAACAACATTGCAATCATGCTCATCATTCAAATATTTAGTGCTAAATATATTAATGCATTCTTCTTCTAACACTTTGGCACAATTTTCCTTTCCATCATACTCACGAAAGACATTAAAAAGACGAAGCGTATGAGACAAACTTAATTCCATTTTTTTGTAATTTTCTTTTATAAACTAGACTAGTGCTAAAACAAGAAACAAAAAGATTCGATTGCAAGATCTAAAGATATAACTTCACTTACCTAGCCTCCCCGGCAACGGCCAAAAAGAGCTTGATGTCTACTACACAACCTTCTTCTTGTAGACGTTGTTGGGCCCTGCAAGTGCACGTGTTTGTAGGACAGTAGCAAATTTCCCTCAAGTGGATGACCTAAGGTTTATCAATCCGTAGGAGGCGAAGGATGAAGATGGTCTCTCCCAAGCAACCCTGCAACCAAATAAGAAAGAGTCTCTTGTGTCCCCAACACACCCAATACAATGGTAAATTGTATAGGTGCACTAGTTCGGCGAAGAGATGGTGATACAAGTGCAATAGGGATGGTAGATAAAGGTAATTGTAATCTGAAAATATAAAAACAGCAAGGTAACAAGTGGTAAAAGTGAGCGTAAACGGTATTGCATGATAGTAAACAAGGCCTAGGGTTCATACTTTCACTAGTGCAAGTTCTCTCAACAATAATAACATAGATAGAACATATGACAAGCCCTCAACATGCAACAAAGAGTCACTCCAAAGCCACTAATAGCGGAGAACAAGCGTAGAGATTATGGTAGATGTGAAACCACCTCAAAGCTATTCTTTCGGATCAATCTATAAAAGAGTTCGTACTAGAATAACACCTTAAGACACAAATCAACCAAAACCCTAATGTCACCTAGATACTCCATTGTCACCTCAAGTATCCGTGTGCATGATTATATGATATGCATCACACAATCTCAGATTTATGCAACCAACATAAAAGTACTCAAAGAGTGCCCCAAAGTTTCTACCGAAAAATCAAGAAAACGTGTGCCAACCCCTATGCATAGGTTCCCAATGTCACGAAACCCGCAAGTTGATCACCAATACATCAAGTGTTCTCATAAAAGACTCGATCCGATTAGATAACTTCAAAGGGGAAACTCAATTCATCACAAGAGAGTAGAGGGGGAGAAACATCATAAGATTCAACTACAATAGCAAAGCTCGGGATACATCAAGATCGTGCCATAGATGGAACACGAGAGAGAACACGAGAGAGAGAGAGAGAGAGAGAGAGAGAGAGATCAATGACATAGCTACTGGTACATACCCTCAGCCACGAGGGTGAACTACTCCCTCCTCGTCATGGATAGCGCCGGGATGATGAAGATGGCCACCGGAGATGGATTCCCCCTCCGGCAAGGTACCGGAAAGGGGTCCCGATTGGTTTTTCATGGCTCTGGAGGCTTGCGGCGGGGGAACTCCTGATCTAGGTTATGTTCTGGAAGTTTTAGGGTACGACGGTATATATGGGTGAAAGGAGTACGTCGGTGGAGCTACGGGGGCCCCACGAGGCAGGGGGGCGCGCCCCCCACCCTCGTGAGCACCTCCCGTATCTTCTGGCGTGGGGTCCAAGTCCATCAGGTGGGTTTCCTTCCAAAAATAACTTCTCCAGTTGATTTCGTTCCGTTTTGACTCCGTCGATATTCCTTTTCCTCGAAACACTGAAATAGGCATAAAACAAAGAATTGGGCTGGGCCTCCGGTTAATAGGTTAGTCCCAAAAATAATATAAAAGTGGAAAATAAAGCCCAATATTGCCTAAAACAGTAGATAATATAGCATGGAGCAATCAAAAATTATAGATACGTTGGAGACGTATCAACAATCTTCGAGACTTTTGCCTCAAACAGTAGGCGCAAGCGAGCTCATCGAAGCTCTGCGGAAATTTGCCATACGGCCAAGATGAACCCCTGGAACGACACTGCTATAACTTTCAACGCCAGTGACGAACCTCGGTCCCGAACTGTCCGGGCACCAGCCGCTCTGGTTCTTAGCCCAATCGTGGACGGCTTTCGGCTCACTAAAGTACTCATGGATGGAGGAAGCGGATTAAATCTGATCTATGAAGAGACACTCAGCAGGATGGAAATTGACAAAGGCCGCATTGAACAAAGCGGCACAACCTTTAGGGGAATTATCCCTAGTCGGGAAGCACGGTCTGCAGGAAAAATCACACTTGACGTGGTATTCGGCACCCCGGAGAATTATAGGTCCGAAGAAATCACCTTCCAAGTGGCCCCTTTCAGCAGCAGATACCACGCCCTTTTAGGACGGGACGCGTTTGCGAGCTTTCAAGCTATACCCCATTACGGGTACATGAAGCTTAAAATGCTTGGGCCCAATGGAATCATCACTCTAGCTAGTGATCCGGACGTCGTACTTTGCGCCGAAAACAAAATCGCAGCATTAGCCCTGGAGGCACTATCTGAGGCCCTAGCAGCCGAAGAAGTAACAACACTGCGGGCCACCGTGGACAGGGACGACGTGATACTCGACAAGCGACCCAAGTCCACCTCATTTAAACCCGCAGACGAGATAGTCAAATTCCAAGTCCATCCAACGGACCCCATGAAGACAGCTTCCGTCGGGACACAGCTGAGCCCGCAATGGATGCCGCCTTCTTGCGAGACTTCTTCTGCGAGAATTGGGACATCTTACTTTGGCACCCATCGGACATGCCGGGCATCCCACCCAGATTGGCGAACACAGCCTCAATATACTAAAAGGATACAAACCGGTCAAGCAGACTCTAAGACGGTTTCAGATCCCAAACGGCAGGCCATGGGGAAGAGCTAGCCAAACTACTCGAGGCCGGATTCATCAGAGATATCAAGCATCCGGATTGGCTGGCAAACCTGGTAATGGTACCAAAGAAGGACAAATCCTGGGGCCTATGTGTCGACTTTATAGACCTCAACAAGGCTTGCCCCAAGGATCCCTTTCCCTCCCTCGCATCGATCAAATCATTGATGCCACAACAGGACACGACTCGCTGTGTTTCCTCGATGCATACTCTGGGTACCATCAAATAAAGATGTCAGAGTCTAACCAAGCTGCAACAGCTTTTATAATGCCATATGGCCCTTTCTGCTTCAACACTATGCCTTTCGGGCTCTAGAACGCTGGTGCAACCTACCAACGCATGATTCAAACATGCCTGGAAAAGCAAATCGGCAAAACACTGGAGGCATACGTGGATGACGTGGTCATAAAAACAAGACACGTCGAAACCCTAAAAGATGACTTGAGGCTTACATTCAACAATCTCCGGACATACGACATCAAGCTGAATCCGAAAAAATGCATTTTTGGCGTCCCCTCAGGGAAGCTACTCGGCTTCATCGTTTCCAACAGAGGAATTAAAGCGAGTCTAGCAAAGATCCGAGCTCTGTCATAGTTGGCTATACCAACAGACCTCAAGCACATCCAAAAACTAGTCGGATGCATGGCTGCTCTCAGCAGCTTTATCTCCAGGTTAGGAGAAAAGGCATTACCTCTTTACCGCCTTCTTCGGCGCACCGAACACTTCGTGTGGACGGATGCAGCCGCGGCCGGACTAGATGAAATAAAGACCTTATTGGCCAGTAATCTAGTACTAACAGCGCCGAATATCGACGAACCTATGTTGCGGTACATAGCTGCAACGCATCAAGTTGTAAGCGCAGTGCTCGTCGTTGAACGAGAGGCCGACGGATACAAATACCCGCTCCAGAAGCCGGTTTACTACGTGTCCACGGTCCTAACCCCATGCAAATCCCGATACCCACACTATAAAAAAATAGCATACGCGGTGTTCATGGCATCTCGGAAGCTGCGACACTACTTTCAAGAGTGTTCGATTACGGTGGCCTCCGAAGTACCACTCAATGACATAATAAATAACCGCGATGCTACGGGCCGGATTGCCAAATGGGCCATTGAGCTCCTTCCGTTCGACATAACGTACAAACCACGGTGGGCCATCAAGTCGCAAGTATTGGCTGACTTCGTCACCGAATGGACAGAAGCCGAACTCCCTAAAGAGTACGGCGCATACTCAAACTGGATCATGCACTTCGACGACTCTAAAATGCTGGTCGGACTGGGAGCAGGTGTAGTCCTGACATCTCCCACCGGAGACACGGTCCAGTATGTCCTCCAAATATTATACACATACTCCAACAATGCAGCCGAATATGAGGCTCTGTTGCACGGTGTTCGGATGGCAGTCTCTATGGGAATTCAACGCCTAGAAGTGCGCGGGGATTCAAACCTCACAATATCACAAATAAATGGAGATTTTGATGCCAAGGACCCGAAAATGGCGGCCTACTGTAATGCCGTCCTCAAAATGTCAGCTCGGTTCGAGGGGCTCGAATTCCACCATGTGGCTCGAGAAAACAATCAAGCGGCGGATGTCCTCGCTCGCATCGGTGCTAAACGCGACCCTGTCCCACCTAACATATTCTTGGAACGGCTGTTCAAGCCATCCGTAGTATGGGAAGGGGAGTCCGGCAATACTAGCACGGATCCGAATACACCCCCAGATTCTGAACCATCAGATATAGTCGGAGGCTCTACCACCAAAATAACGTCCTCGGTCCATGAAATCATGGCTGTAATTGCCTCGTGGACCGAGCCTTTCTTGGCCTACCTAAATAGGCAGGAACTCCCCAAAGACAATAATGAAGCACGTTGCATCGTCCGGCGCTCTAAAGCTTACAAAGTATACGAAGGGGAACTCTACAAGAAAAGCGCTACCGGAGTACTCCAAAGATGCATCTCCGAAGAGCAAGGGCGGCAGCTCTTGGCTGAAATCCATGCCGGATCAAGGGCACCACGCCGCGGCTCGAGCATTAGTCATCAAGGCCTTCCGTACAGGTTTCTATTGGCTGACAGCCCGAGCAGATGCACAGGACCTTGTCCAACATTGCGTTGGTTGCCAGCTCTTTGCCAATCAGAGTCATATGCCCCCTACCGCTCTCCAAACAATCCCCATAACTTGGCCCTTTGTGGTCTGGGGACTGGATATGGTCGGACCTCTTAAAGGGGGAAACCATAAGAAAAAATACTTATTGGTCATGGTGGACAAATTCACCAAATGGATAGAAGCTACACCAGTCAAAACGGCTGAATCCGGACCAGTAATAGACTTCAGATCCGGGGTCGTACACCGATATGGTGTCCCCCATAGCATCATCACTGATAATGTCTCAAATTTCTCAGTCGACGAAGTGAAAACTTGGTGCGCAAAAATGGGCATTAAGCTTGATTACGCTTCCGTCTACCATCCCCAAACAAACGGCTAGGTAGAGCGGGCAAATGGTCTCATCATGAGCGGCATCAAACCTAGACCAGTGCGATCCTTGACAGAGTCGGATACACACTGGGTCGAGGAGCTCGACTCCGTACTCTGGGGGCTGCGGACCACGCCAAATCGCACCACCGGATACACACCATTTTTTATGGTGTACGGCGCGGAAGCAGTATTACCCTACGACATAATACATGATTCGCCACGCGTACGCATCTACGAAGAGAAGGAAGCCGAGTTAGATCGGCAGGATAAATTGGACGCCCTGTAGGAGGAGCGCGACGTCACAAAAGCCCGCTCCGCATTCTATCAGCAGCAGGCTCGACGATATCAAAGAAGAGAAGTGCGGGCTAAAACTTATAACATTGGCGAGCTCGTTCTACGCCTACCGGAGAAGAAGAAGGACAAGCTCAAACCCAAGTGGGAGGGTCCCTTCGTCATTGACAAAGTTCTCACCGGAGGAGCGTACCGCTTACGTAATGCATCCGATAACAGACTCGAGCCGAACCCATGGAACGCGGCCAGACTCCGGAGATTCTATGCCTAGCGCCGAACTTAGTGTTCGTCTCCTAAACCCTCCTTTTTAATTATGCTCCATCCATTTTCCCTTTCTTGACCTTTTTCTCTCTTCACACAAAGTATTCAATACAGTGCGGATTGCCGGATCACTCTGGCCGCACTAAGTGCGTAAGCAATACCTGGGGGCTTCCTATATGGAAGCTAAAAATAATTACTCACATGGCTTTCTGCCCATCACATATGCATTCTTTTTCCATATGTGCCTTTTCTTCACCATTATATGCATCCATATGACTTAAGATGTTGCCAAGCTGGGTTGCCTGTCTCTTGTGTTTATGCCCTACGTTCTCGTTAATTCGGCTAGGGCATAAGGGGAGCACCTCTGCGATTGTTACTGCCAGTTCAGCCGGATGTGTACCTCAGACTGGGTGAAGCCGAAAGCTATCTTACTTAAGAGAATATTCGGCCGGTGAACAAAAGATGTGTTTGTTTATTACAACATAAATCCCCAGAAGTCTTGTATCCTGCACCATCGTTCGCAGTCCGGACGTGTGCATCGTCGCATGCATACCCAGGGAAAGGAACCCCTAACGGAACTATTCTCCCTGGAAGATGTTTCTTACTATCCATGTAATAGTTGGGTACTTGTCCGTTCAAGCACTTATGACCCCTACGCCTTGTTTCCATGCAAACCCCGGTTTTGTATAACTGAGTGGGTATTCGGTCACACCCCAGACTATAGGATCCGGGGGCTGAAGCGAAATGTTCCGCCATGACAAACGATTTTAATCCGGCTAGGGGCTAATCATGCCCATTAAATTACACAGTCACTTGGACTGACTATATTCCTCCTCTATACCGTCCAACAGACTATCTAGCTTACAATCTTGTTGAGAATACTTAGCGGCTAACGCTACCTGGTCATACACCAGACTCACGGGAATTTCTAGCCCATCGGGCCCCGCCGGTCCTACTTCGGCCATACGGTTCGGGTCCAGCTTGGTGTAGCGCGTCTTCACCATAGCCCAGGCTTCTCTTGCACCTTCCACAGTCGGAAGCGCCGCCGTGCTCCTTGAAGCATATTCTCAAGCTCCCCCATGCCATTCGGCAGCAAGCTTGATGGCCATAAAGCCTGAGCAACACCCTGCATCATTTGCGGAGCTCGCTTGTGCAGTTGCAAAAGGTCTTGCAGTAAATCACTTGCAGATGAGGGCATCTCCTCCTCAGGGCGACCCGTTAACATTCCTGCAAGCAAAATTCTTTCAATATACTTCCTCGCCGAACTGTACTACAGTTCGTCTAGGCACTTGCCGTAAATGCCACGTCGAAGCCTCTTGTTCTCCTTCATGGAGTCCGCCACCGGTGGCGGAGATCTTTAACTCCACGTCCAGCTGGACTTTGGCATCTTGAAGATCGTTCTTCTCACGCCTAATCGGGCGTAAGAATGCGCTCACCAGCCTCCAGCTGCCTTTTGAGATGCGATGCGTCCTCTCTTACGCCCTCGGATTCACCCCGTGATTGTCTGCAGAATTTTACATTAGACTTGTCATATCAGCCATTTACTAACTGGTGCATCTTCGTACAATTGTGACAATTGTTACCAGATGAGGGCTTTTGGGGTTCCTCTAATTTGGCAACTGCGGCCCTCAGTTCGGCCTTGCATTCCTCTAGCTCCCGAGACAATTGCTCATTCTTATCTACAAGGACCAGTGCATAAATTGATCCTTAAAACTGTTGCTCCAATCGTTTCAAGTCTCAGGGGCTACTGCTACACATGCTTATCAAATTTTCTTATCCGTATATCTTTGGTATACCGGTCCATCGCTCGGGCAAGCCCGCCTTGAGCAGCTCAGATATATGCGTCTCCCGAATTGAAGCCGTTAAATGCCTCTTCGGAAAAGATGTTGTTCCAAAGTACGACCCGTCGACGCCGGTGATTCATGGCGCTCTCTACTTCGGGATTCGTGGCTGAGAGCATATCCTCATTCTCTGTTGGACAACTATGCGGCATCGGCCCCGCTCCCGCCTCCGCTCTTGAAGCTGGCTCTGGAATCTGGCTGGTGGAGGCGTGGTTGGCAGGATCCCCGGATATAGTCTGGCTGCTCCTCTTCCTGCCAGAACACAAAGGGTGCTGTCATACTTCAAAATACCATAATCACAGCACAAGTTTTTGTCTTACCTCTGTAGCGGCGAGTCGACCCTTACCGCCTTCCTCTTGAGCCTGCACGATCCGGACGCCCTTGGCCGACGAGTCCCTAGGGGCTCGGCCCCACGCTTCGATCGTCGTCTCTACAAAAGCCACGACACTTCATGGGTAAGGCATGACATCTGAAGGGAGTCCTCTTCTGAGGATAGAGTTTTTCGACTTGGCTTACGCGCGATGTAGGAAGTGGTCCGGGATAGTCGGCAGTAATGGCCACTAGGGCGCCATCACAGCTCGCTTGATAGAATATCCTGTTGACGAGCTCCACGGTAATATCCGGATCTTCTTCGAGACCTGGATCTAGGGCCCTTCCGGGGTCCTCCGGCTGCGGGGAAGGGCTGGAGTTCCTTCTACGGCCCTCCTCAGTTCCTGCTTGGAATATCGAGGCAGATGATCTTAGCAAAGAACGCCACAATAAGTGACGTAGGGAAAGGAACGACAACTTACCCAGTTTGGGGGGTTGTACATGGAGAATCCCTCTCGCGGTTTGATGTGAAGGAATTCCTCCTCTTCCCCTTTGTACAAATCGGACAATATCCTTGCCAGAGCAGTGGCGAAGTCCGGACCCTTACGGCCACAGCGGGTGGCATCATCTTCCCCGTTGAAGTGCCACATGGGCTTCCCCCGATATTGAAGTGGTTGCAACCCCCGTATTATGCATATTGCCATAACCTCGACTATCGTCAGTCCGGAGTTGACCAGCAACTTTATCCTGCTCATCAGGTACTGTATTTCTCTGGTATCCTCCTCTTGGGGGCCTCAAGGCGCCCGGCTTAGACGATGCCCTCGGCGGGCGTTCTTGAACTGGGAGACCTGTCCGGACTGGATCCGGAAGGGGAGCGTCGTCAATGTAGAACCACTCTTAAGGCCAGTTCTCTGGTACCTTCTTAGGAGTGCCGGATAGGTATCCGGTCTCGGCAATGCGCCATACTTCGGCCCTGCCCACCTGACATAGGGATTCTCCCTGGTTGCGGGGGACAAGGTAGAACATCTTCTTCCATAACCCGAAGTGAGGCTCGCAGCCTAAAGATAGCTCGCAAAGGGCAACGTACCCTGCTATATGTAGTATAGAGGCAGGGGTGAAATTGTGTAACTGGAGGCCGTAGAACTCCAAGAGCCCGCGAAGGAAGGGGTGGATAGGAAACCCGACGCCCCTTATCAGATGCGGGATGAGGCATATTCGCTCCTCTGGAGACGGATTCGGAGATCTCTCCGCTTGCTCCCCGCCATTATAGGTGGCTATTCCGGCTCGGACAGGGACCATGAATGCTGGTGGAAGAAACCCTTGGACTTGTAACTCGATCAAACGGCTATGGGGAACTGAACACTCTTCCCAGTCCCTCGATTTGGGGCGAGGAGAGCGAGCAGAAGAGCTGTGCTGACCGGCCATGGTGGAATGGTTTTTCCGGAGCGCTCTATTGGATGCTTGCTCGAGGGGGAGGAGTGAGGTTTGGATCTGAGAATCCCCGCCTCTTTAAATAGGCGGTCAGCCCAAATGATTGAGGATGGTAAATGCGAAAAACACCTCGGCTCCTCGCATTCGCTCGACACGTGGAGATGGTCATTATTGAGGCGCTGAAGCCAAGGAGTACAACATTGATGGAGTTCCGGACACTACTCGTCGTAACAAGTATTTTGGAGTATTCGGAGATGGAACCCGCCCTGCAACGCCGAAGACAAGACTGCGCACCGTACATGTCGTCATTGAGGCCTGGTTTAGGGGCTACTGAGGGAGTCCTGGATTAGGGGGTATCCGGACAACCGGACTGTATACATCGTCCGGACTATTGAAGCATGAAGATACAAGACTCAAGACTCCGACCCGTGTCCGGATGGGACTTTCCTTGGCGTGTAAGGCAAGGTTAGCGATCCGGATATTGTATTTCCTTCCTTGTAACCGACTCCATGTAAACCCTAGCCCCCTCCAGTGTCTATATAAACCGGAGAGGTTGGTCCTTAGAAGGCCGATCATAATTACAATCATACCATCATAGGCTAGCTTCTAGGGTTTAGCCTCTATGATCTCGTGGTAGATCTACTCTTGTACTACCCATATCTTCAATATTAATCAAGAAGGAAGTATGGTTTTACCTCCATCGAGAGGGTCCGAACCTGGGTAAACATCTGTGTCCCTTGCTTCCTGTTACCATCAGCCTTGACGCACAGATCGGGACCCCCTACCCGAGATCCGTCGGTTTTGACACTGACAGATACTTTTACCCAACATGGGTGGTAGAATGATCTTAGGATTGATCCACCTCCTCTTTAGGCGTTATATGGATTCTACATGTTTCTTTGTATTTCGCCTTTTTCTGCGAGAAAACTTTATTTGGCTATGTGCATCTTAGTTATGCAGAGGCCGGGTGTAATTATTAAACCTTTTTAGTAATAAAGTGCCCCTTTTTGAAAAAGTTAGGCCAACTATATTGATTTTTCTTGCCATGGGAAGAGGTGCTTTGTGATGGGTTAGATCATGCGGTGTTCTTTCCCAGTGACAGAAGGGGCAGCAAGACATGTATGTATCATTGCCATTAAGGATAACAAGATGGGGGCTATTCCTACATGAATAGATCTCGTGTACATCATGTCATCATTCTTATTACATTACTCCGTTTCTCCATGAACTTAATACACTAGATGCATGCTAGATAGCGGTCGATATGTGAAGTGATAGTAGTAGATGCAGGCAGGAGTCGGTCTACTAATCTTGGACGTGATGCCTATATATTGATCATTGCCTAGATATAGTCATAATTATTTGAGGTTTTATCAATTTTCCAATAGTAATTTGTTTACCCACCGTGTGCTATTTCTTGAGAGAAGCCACTAGTGAAATCTATGGCCCCCGGTTCTATTCTTTATCATATTTGTTTTCTGATCTATTATTTGACACTTTTATTTTTAGATCTATTATTCCAAAAACCCAAAAATACCTTTCTGCAATTTTTTGTTACTTATTTTATTTCTCATTTTATCGAGATCTATTTATCCAATCTACCACAAACTTATCTATCTTTTTACCGTGGAGGGATTGAGAACCCCTCTTACGCGTCGGGTTGCAAGTATTTGTTCTTTCTTTGCTGGTACGATTTATATAGTGTTGCTTGGTTCTCCTACTGGATTGATACCTTGGTTTCATAACTAAGGGAAATACCTACCGTAGCTGTGTTCCACCATCCCTTCCTCTTTGGGAAATACCGACGTAGTTCAAGAGGCATCACTTGCCAATCATCGGGCAAGTCCACCAAAGTCCATACTTTGTTCTCATACATGGATCCTATCTCGGATTTCATGTCCTAAAACCATTTGTCAGAATCCAGGCTCATCATAGCTTCTTCATAGTTCGTAGGTTCGCCATTGTCTATCAACTTGATTTCCAGGACTGGATTACCGTACCACTCTGATGCGGAATGTACCCTGGTCGACCTACGAAGTTTAGTAGTAACTTGATCTGAAGTTTCATGATCATCATCATTAGCTTCCTCTTCGGTTGGTGTAGGCATCACGAGAACTGCTTTCTGTGTTGTGCTACCTTCCAATTTGAGAGAAGGTACAATTACCTCATCAAGTTCTACTTTCCTCTCACTCACTTCTTTCGAGAGAAACTCCTTCTCTAGAAAGGACGCATTCTTGGCAACAAAGATCTTGCCCTCGAACCTGTGGTAGAAGGTATAAAAATGGTCTCTTTAGGGTATCCTATGAAGAGGCACTTCTCTGTTTTGGGTTCGAGCTTATCAGGCTGAAGCCTTTTGACATAAGCGTCACATCCCCAAACTTTAAGAAACGACAACTTAGGTTTCTTGCCAAACCACAACTCATACATCTCAACGGATTTCGACGGTGCCTATTTAAAGTGAATGCGACTGTCTCTAATGCATAAACCCAGAACGATAGTGGCAAATCGGTTCGAGATATCATAGAACACACCATATCCGATAGAGTATGATTATGATGTTCAGATACACCATTATGCTGTGGTGTTCCGGGTGGCGTGAGCTGTGAAACAATTTCACATTGTCTTAAATGCATACCAAACTCGTAACTCAAATATTCACCTCCACGATCAGATTGTAGAAACTTTATTTTCTTGTTACAATGATTCTCCACTTCACTCTAAAATTCCTTGAACTTTTCAAATGTTTTAAACTTGTGTTTCATTAAGTAAATATACTCATGTCTACTCAAATCATCTGTGAAGGTAAGAAAATAATGATATCCACCGTGTGCTTCAACACTCATCGGACCGCATACATCGGTATGTTTTATTTCCAATAAGTCACTAGCTTGCTCCATTGTTCCGAAGATCGAAGTTTTAGTTAGCTTGCCCATGAGGCATGGTTCACATGTCTCAAATGATTCATAATCAAGAGATTCCAAAATTCCATCAACATGGAGTTTCTTCATGCGCTTTACACCAATATGACCTAAGCGGCAGTGCCACGAATATGTGGTACTATCATTACTAACTTTGTATCTTTTGGCACCAATATTATGAATATGTGTATCCACTACTAGAAAAAGGCGTACTAATGGCGCACCGGTTTTGCCTACTAATGGCGCACTACCGGTGCGCCATTACTAGCACGCCATTAGTATTTTTTACTAATGGCGCGGGCTATACTAATGGCGCACTACATAGAAGTGCGCCATTAGTATACCAGATACTAATGGCGCACCACATAGAAGTGCGCCATTAGTAACATTTTTTTTTCAAAATTTTTTCAGAATTTTTTTTCAAATTTTTTTTCAATGTTTTTTTAAAAAAATTTTTAGTTTTTTTTTCTCAAATTTTTCTTAATCTCAGTTCACTATGGCTTAATCTCGGGTCAATATGCTTAATCTCAGGTCAAATCGCACTCCGTGGTCAAACTTCCCGAAAGGTCACCCATCCTCACACTACTCCAAATTTCAAGCACGCTTAACTTCGTAGTTCTATCCAACCCCAACAGCTCACTTCACGGGCACTTGTTGATATATCTATCATATCAATCCTGTTATACCTTGTTGATGTCTAGGACTTTGTTCATGTTCATGACTATGATGAAATTTTGAAAAATATTTCAAACTTCCCGGTCATATTACGTATCATTTTTTGAAAAAAAATTCAAAAAAAATTCGAAACCAATTTTTTTCTGTTACTAGTGGCGCACCACATCCAACTTTGTATCTTTTGGCACCAATATTATGAATATGTGTATCCACTACTAGAAAAAGGCGTACTAATGGCGCACCGGTTTTGCCTTCTAATGGCGCACTACCGGTGCGCCATTACTAGCACGCCATTAGTATTTTTTGAATTTTTTGCCGCTGGATTTTGAAAATGTTTAACGGGATTCCCCCTGTTAAATTTGGATGTAACTTTTCGAGTAGATGATTTTTCATATAAAAAACTTTTTCATCCGAGTTCGTATGCAAAAGTTATGCCCATTTTACAAATTTCCAGAGACATTTTGCAAATAAAGTCGAAATTCATATTTGTAATTTTCCCAAAAACTAGAGCACATATCACATGGGAAACATATTTTCTTTTATTTTTTTGACATTTCCATCATTTTCTTTTATTTTTTTTAAAACTGAAAAGGCGATCCACGGGGTGGGGGGGGGGTGCATTCGGTGGAAGTGGTGGCGAAGTTACTAATGGCGCACCGTGGCATGGTGCGCCATTAATATTTAAACTAGAAATGGCGCACCACTACCACGGTGCGCCATTAGCAGTTTTGACAAAAATTTAAAAAAAATGATATTTTTTGATTTTTTTGAAAAAACTTAGTAATGGCGCACCGGTGGAAGCTGCGCCATTACTAGTTAAAACTAGTAATGGCGCACCGAGACATGGTGCGCCATTAGTAACAAATTTTTTTATTTTTTTTTATTTTTTTTTGCAAAAGTACTAATGGCGCAAGTCGGATGTGGTGTGCCATTACTACGTCAATTAGTAATGGCGCACTATGCAACGGTGCGCCATTAGTAACAAAATTTATTTTTATGTTTTTTTTCAAATCTACTAATGGCGCACCACACACCAGGTGTGCCGTTAGTAATATATTACTAATGGCGCACCGAGACATGGTGCACCATTAGAATATAGTAATGGCGCACCACATCACAGGTGCGCCATTAGTGGCCATTCCATCTATAGCCCTTTTTGTAGTAGTGATCACTACGATCGAGATTCCACAAGAACAAACCATTCACAAGGGGTGCATGACCATTTAAGATATTACTCATAAATAGAACAACCATTATTCTCTGACTTAAATGAATAACCATCTTGCAATAAACAAGATCCAGATATAATGTTCATGTTGAACGCATGCACCAAATAACAATTATTTAGGTATAAAACTAATCTCGGAGGTAGATGTAGAGGTAGCGTGCCGACGACAATCACATGAACCTTGCAACCATTTCCGACGCGCATCATCACATCGTTCTTAGCCAGTCTTCGTTTATTCTGTAGGTCCTATTTCGAGTTAGAAATATTAGCAACCGAACCAATATCAAATACCCAGGCGCTACTACGAGCACTAGTAACGTACACATCAATAACGTGTATATCAAATATACCTTTGTTGATGTTTCCAGCCTTCTTGTGTCTTTTAATGCATATAAAACATCCAAAACAGATAATATAATACCATGGAATAATCAAAAATTATAGATACGTTGGAGATGTGTATCAAGCATCCCCAAGCTTAATTCTTGTTCGTCCTCGAGTAGGTAAATGCTAAAAACAGAATTTTTGATGTCGAATGCTACCTAACATATTTATTCGTGTAATTTCTTTATTGTGGCATGAATGTTCAGATCCATAAGATTCAAAACAAAAGTCTAATATTGACATGAAAACAATAATACTTCAAGCATACTAACAAGGCAATTATGTCTTCTCAAAATAACATGGCCAAAGAAAGCTTATCCCTACAAAATCATATAGTCTGGCAATGCTCCATCTTCATCACACAAAATATTCAAATCATGCACAACCCCGATGACAAGCCAAGTAATTGTTTCATACTTTTGATGTTCTCAAGCTTTTTCAACTTTCATGCAATACATGAGCGCGAGCCTTGGGCATATCACTATAGGTGGAATAGAAGGTGGTTGTGGAGAAGACAAAAAGAAGGAGAGAGTCTCACATCAACTAGGCGTATCAACGGGCTATGGAGATGCCCATCGATAGATATCAATGTGAGTGAGTAGGGATTTCCATGCAATGGATGCACTAGAGCTATAAGTTTATGAAAGCTCGAAAGGAAACTAAGTGGGTGTGCATCCAACTTTCTTGCTCACGAAGACCTAGGGCAAATTGAGGAAGCCCATCATTGGAATATACAAGCCATGTTCTATAATGAAAAATTTCCACTAGTATATGAAAGTGATAACATAGGAGACTCTCTATCATGAAGATCATGGTGCTACTTTGAAACACAAGTGTGGTAAAAGGACAGTAACATTGCCCCTTGTGTCTTTTCTCTCATTTTTTTACTTGGGCCTTCTCTCATTTTTTTGGCCTCTTTTTTCGTCCGGAGTCTCATCCCAACTTGTGGGGGAATCATAGTCTCCATCATCCTTTCCTCAATGGGACAATGCTCTAATAATGAATATCATCACACTTTTATTTACTTACAACTCAAGAATTACAACTCGATACTTAGAACAAAATATGACTCTATATGAATGCCTCCAGCGGTGTACCGGGATGTGCAAGGAATCAAGAGTGACATGTATGAAAGGATTATGAACGGTGGCTTTGCCACATATACGATGTCAACTACATGATCATGCACAGAAATATGACAATGATGGAATATGTCATAATAAACGGAACAGTGAAAAGTTGCATGGCAATATATCTCAGAATGGCTATGGAAATGCCATAATAGGTAGGTATGGTGGCTGTTTTGAGGGAGGTATATGGTGGGTTTATGGTATCGGCGAAAGTTGTGCGGCACTAGAGAGGCTAGCAATGGTGGAAGGGTGAGAGTGCATATAATCCATGGACTCAACATTAGTCATAAAAAACTCACATACTTATTGCAAAAATCTATTAGTTATTGAAATGAAGTACTATACGCTTGCTCCTAGGGGGATAGATTGGTAGGAAAAGACCATCGCTCGTCCCCGACCGCCACTCATAAGGAAGACAATCAATAAATAAATCATGCTCCAACTTCATCACATAACGGTTCACCATACGTGCATGCTACGGGACTCACAAACCGTAACACAAGTATTTGTCCTATTCACAATTACTTACTAGCATGAGTCCAATATCACCATCTTTATATCTCAAAACAATCATAAGGAACCAAACTTCTCATAGTATTCAATGCACTTTATATGAAAGATTTTATTATATCTCTCTTGGATGCCTATCATATTAGGACTAGATTTATAACCAAAGCAAATTACCATGCTATTTAAAGACTCTCAAAATAATATAAGTGCAGCATGAGAGTTCAACAATTTCTATAAAATAAAACCACTGTCGTGCTCTAAAAAGATATAAGTGAAGCACTAGAGCAAAATTGCCTTGCTCAAAAGATATAAGTGAAGCACATAGAGTATTCTAATAAATCACGATTCCTGCGTGACGCTCTCAAAATGTGTGTACAGCAAGGATCATCGTGGCTAACTAAAAGGTAAAAAGTCATACAAGATGCTCCAAGAAAAAAACATATCATGTGGTGAATAAAAATATAGCCTTAACTAAAGTTACCGATAGACGAATACGAAAGAGGCGATGCCTTCCGGGGCATCCCCAAGATCAGGCTCTTGGTTGTCCTTGAATATTACCTTGGGGTGCCTTGGGCAAACCCAAGCTTAGGCTCTTTCCACTCATTATTCCATAGTCCATGAAATCCTTACCCAAAACTTGAAAACTTCACAACACAAAACTCAACAGAAAGTCTCATAAGCTCCGTTAGTATAGGAAAATAAATCACCACTTTTGGTACTGTTGTGAACTCATTCTTTATATATAACTGTGTAATATCTACTGTGTTCCAACTTTTCCATGGTTCATACCCCCCGATACTACCCATAGAATCATCAAAATAAGCAAACAACACATGGAAAACAGAATTTGTCAAAAACAGAACGGTCTGTAGTAATCTGTAACTCTCGAATACATCTGTAACTCCAAAAATTCTGAAAAATTAGGAAGACCTAAGAATTTTTTTTATTAATCTTATTCAAAAAGAATCAAATCAAAATCACAATTCTATAAAAAAAGAAAAATATTTTTCTAGGTGCAAAAGTTTTTGTTTTTCAGCAAGATCAAATCAACTATCACCTTAAGCTATCCCAAAGGTCTTACTTGGCACAAACACTAATTAAATCACAAAACCACATCTAACCAGAGGCTATATGAATTATCTATTCAAAAAAATAAAATAAAAATATTGGGTTGTCTCCCAACAAGCGCTTTTCTTAAAAGCCATTAAGCTAGGCATTGATAATTTCAATGATGCTCACATAAAAGAGAAGAATTGAAGCAGAAAGAGAGCATCATGAAACATGTGACGAACACATCTAAGTCTAACATACTTCCTATGCATAGGCATTTTATAAGCAAACAAATTATCAAGGCAAGCAAAAACTATCATATGCAAGGAAAAAGAAAGAGACGATAGCAATCTCAACATGAAGAGAGGTAATTTACTAACATGGAAATTTCCAAAAACATATTTTCCTCTCTCATAATAATTACATGTAGGATCATATTAAAATTAAATAATATAGTTATGACATAAATTATTCTCTACAAGATCCACATGCATGCAAAGTTGACACTCTTCCAAAATAGTGGGATTATCATTAACTAAAATCATGACCTTTCCAAACCCAATTTTATCAAAATTTTCATGAGATTGAATATTCTCCCAATATGTGTGATCTAAAATTGACACTCTTCCAAACCCACTTTCAATATTATTGCAAACATTATTATCAATCTCATATTCATCATGGGGCTCAAATAATTTTTTAAGATCATAAGAAGAATCACCACAATTATGATCATTGCAACAAGTAGTAGACATAGCAAGATTAGCATCGCCAAGCTTAGGATTTTGCATATCATTAACATAATTGACATTAATCGAATTTATAATAACATCATTGCAATCATGCTTTTTATTCAAAGATCTATCGTGAAACACATCATAAAGCACTTCATCACAATTTTCAGATTCATGGATTTCAAGCAAAACATCATAAAGATAATCTAGTGCACTCAACTCACTAGAAATTGGTTCATCATAGTTGGATCTTTTAAAAATATTAGAAAGTGGATGAGGATCCATAAACACTTTGCTTCATATTTTCAATAAACACACAATTATACCAAGCAAACAAGCAAACAAACCAATTAAGACATAAGGGCATACGAAAAGGCGAATGGAAAGAAGGGCAAAGAAAAAGGCAAATCTTTTCGAAAATCGTTTTAGAAGTGGGGGAGAGGAAAAGAGAGGTGAATGGTGAATAATGTAATGCAAGAGATGAGAGTTTATGATGGGTACTTGGTATGTCTTGACTTGGCGTAGATCTCCCCGGCAACGGCGCCAGAAATTCTTCCTGCTACTTCTTGAGCTTGTGTTGGTTTTTCCCTTGAAGAGGAAAGGGTGATGCAACAAAGTAGAGATAAGTATTTCCCTCAGTTTGAGAACCAATGTATCAATCCAGTAGGAGACAACGCACAAGTCACCGAATACCTGCATAAACAATCAAACAACTTGCACCCAACGTGATAAAGGGGTTGTCAATCCCTTCACGCTTACTTGCAAAAGTGAGATCTGATAGAGATAGATAAACGATAAAGTAAATATTTGGTATTGTTGGTTTATAGATCGGAAAGTAAAAGATTTCTAAATAGTAGATTGAAAACTTATATGATGGAAAATGGAACTAATATGATGGAAAATAGACCCGGGGGGCATAGGTTTCACTAGAGGCTTCTCTCAAGATAGAAAATAATATGGTGGGTGAAAAAATTAGTATCAAGCAATTGATAGAAATGCGCAAAGGTATGCGATATCTAAGGCAATGATCATGAATATAGGCATCACGTCCGTGTCAAGTAGACCGAAATGATTATGTATCTACTACTATTACTCCACACATCGACCGCTATCCAGCATGCATCTAGAGTATTAAGTTCATAAAGAACGGAGTAACTCATTAAGTAAGATGACATGATGTAGAGGAAGTAACTCAAGCAATATGATGAAAACCCCTTCTTTTTATCCTCGATGGCAACAATACAATACGTGCCTTGCTGCCCCTACTGTTATTGGGAAAGGACACCGCAAGATTGAACCCAAAGCTAAGCACTTCTCCCATTGCAAGAAAAACCAATCTAGTTGGCCAAACCAAACCGATAGTTCGAAGAGAGTTACAAAGATATCAAATCATGCATAAAAGAATCCAGAGAAGATTCAAATAATATTCATAGATAAGCTGATCATAAATCCACAATTCATCGGATCTCGGTAAACACACCGCAGAAAAGTATTACATCAAATAGATCTCCAAGAACATCGAGGAGAACATGGTATTGAGAATCAAAGAGAGAGAAGAAGCCATCTAGCTACTAGCTATGGACCCGTAGATCTGTGGTAGACTACTCATGCTTCATTGGAAGGGCAATAGAGTTGATGTAGAAGCCCTCCATGATCGAATCCCCCTCCGGCAGAGTGCCGAAAAAGGTCCCTAGATGGGATCTCACGGGTATAGAAGGTTGTGGCAGTGGAAAAGTATTTCCGTGGATGCCTCTGGTGGTTTGGGGATATAAGGGAATATATAGGCAAAAGAGTTAGGTCACGAGGTGCACGAGGGGCCAACAGGGGTGGGGGCGCCCCCTCCGTCCTTGTGGCTGCCTCGTGGCTCCTCTGACTTCATCTCCAACTCTCATGGTTGTCTTCTGGTCCAAGAAAAATATTTGCGACGGTTTTATTCCGTTTAGACTCCGTTTGGTATTCCTTTTCTGCAAAACTCAAAAATAGGGAAAAACAGAACTGACACTGGGCTCTAGGTTAATAGCTTAGTCCCAAAAATAATATAAAATAGCATATTAATGCATATAAAACATCCAAAACAGATAATATAATATCATGGAACAATAAAAAATTATAGATACGTTGGAGACGTATCAAGCATCCCCAAGCTTATTTCCTGCTCGTCCTCGAGTAGGTAAATGCTAAAAACAGAATTTTTTATGTCGAATGCTACCTAACATACTTATCCATGAAATTTCTTTATTGTGGCATGAATGTTAAGATCTGTAAGATTCAAAAAAAAGTTTAATATTGACATAAAAACAATAATACTTCAAGCATACTAACAAAATAATTATGTCTTCTCAAAATAACATGGACAAGCTTATCCCTACAAAATCATATAGTCTGGCTATGCTCCATCTTCATCACACAAAATATTCAAATCATGCACAACCCCGATGACAAGCCAAGCAATTGTTTCATACTTTTGATGTTCTCAAACTTTTTCAACTTTCACGCAATACATGAGCGTGAGCCATGGACATAGTACTATAGGTGGAATAGAAGGTGGTTGTGGAGAAGACAAAAAGAAGGCGATAGTCTCACATCAACTAGGCGTATCAACGGGCTATGGAGATGCCCATCGATAGATATCAATGTAAGTGATTAGGGATTGCCATGCAACGGATGCACTAGAGCTATAAGTTTATGAAAGCTCAAAAAGATACTAAGTGGGTGTGCATCCAACTTGCTTGCTCACGAAGACCTAGGGCAAATTGAGGAAGCCCATCATTGGAATATACAAGCCAAGTTATATAATGAAAAATTCCCACTAGTATATGAAAGTGATAACATAGGAGACTCTCTATCATGAAGATCATGGTGCTACTTTGAAGCACAAGTGTGGTAAAAGGATAGTAACATTGTCCCTTCTCTTTTTCTCTCATTTTTTACTTGGGCCTTCTCTCATTTTTTGGCCTCTTTTTTCGTGTGGAGTCTCATCCCGACTTGTGGGGGAATCATAGTATCCATCATCCTTTCCTCCCATGGGACAATGCTCTAATAATGAAGATCATCACACGTTTATTTACTTACGAATCAAGAATTACAACTCGATACTACAAAATATGACTCTATATGAATGCCTCCGGCGGTGTACCGGGATGTGCAATGAATCAAGAGTGACATGTATGAAAGGATTATGAATGGTGGCTTTGCCACAAATACGATGTCAACTACATGATCATGCAAAGCAATATGACAATGATGCAACGGGTCATAATAAACGGAACAGTGGAAAGTTGCAGGGAAATATATCTCGGAATGGCTATGGAAATGCCATAATAGGTAGGTATGGTGGCTGTTTTGAGGAAGTTATATGGTGGGTTTATGGTATCGGTGAAAGTTGTGCAACACTAGAGAGGCTAGCAATGGTGGAAGGCTGAGAGTGCGTATAATCCCTGGAGTCAACATTAGTCATAAAAACATATTTATTGCAAAAATCTATTAGTTATCGAAATGAAGTACTACACGCATGATCCTAGGGGATAGATTGGTAGGAAAAGACCATCGCTCGTCCCCGACCGCCACTCATAGGGAAGAAAATCTATAAATAAATCATGCTCTGACTTCATCACATAATGGTTCACCATACGTGCATGCTATGGGACTCACAAATCTTAACACAAGTATTTCTCCAGTTCACAGTTACTTACTAGCATGACTCTAATATCGCCATCTTTATATCTCAAAACAACCATAAGGAATCAAACTTCTCATAGTATTCAAATGCACTTTATATGAAAGTTTTTATTATATCCCTCTTGGAAGCCTATCATATTAGGACTAAATTTATAACCAAAGCATTTTACCATGTTCTTTAAAGACTCTCAAAATAATATAACTGAAGAATGAGAGTTCAACAATTTCTATAAAATAAAACCACCGCCATGCTCTAAAAAGATATAAGTGAAGCACTAGATCAAAATTGCCTAGATCAAAAGATATAAGTGAAGCACATAGAGTATTCTAATAAATCACAATTCATGTGTGCCTATCTCAAAAGGTGTGTACAGCAAGGATGATTGTGGCAAACTAAAAGGTAAAGACTCACATCATACAACACGCTCCAAGCAAAACACATGTCATGTGGTGAATAAAAATATAGCCTCAACTAAAGTTACCGGTAGACGAATACGAAAGAGGGGATGCCTTTCGGGGCATCCCCAAGCTGAGGCTCTTGGTTGTCCTTGAATATTACCTTGTGGTGCCTTGGGCATCCCCAAGCTTAGGCTCTTGCCACTCCTTATTCCATAGTCGATCAAATCCTTACACAAAACTTGAAAACTTCACAACACAAAACTCAACAGAAAGTCTCATAAGCTCCATTAGTATAAGAAAATAAATCACCACTTTTGGTACTGTTGTGAACTAATTATTTATTTATATTGGGGCAATATCTATTGTATTCCAACTTTTCCATTGTTCATACTATCGGATTCAGGGTTCCACAGACCCTTGAGAGCTTCGAACTCTGGGGTGCGTGCGAACAACTCGTCTTCCCCAGTCTGCCTACGCATCGATTCCACGACATAGCTCAACGAACCAAATGCACCAGAGACATAGCAGTTTTACCCAGGTTCGGTCCACCTTGCGGTGTAAAACCCTACTCCTACTTTGTGGTGGATTGGCCTCGAGGGGTTGTTGTGTTATTATGCAATGGACGAACAGTCACAGGAGGTGAGGTGTTCTTGTGCTCGATGAGTTGTCAGTGTGAGACTGATCTAAATGATCCCCCCTTCTATGGTGGTGGCTAGGTCCTATTTATATTGTCCTTGGTCCTCTTCTCAAATGTAGGAGGGAAGGGATCCCACAACGGAAAAATTCAAAGGGAGACAACTATTACAAGTTATCCTGACAAAGTAGTCTTCGCCTGCAAAAGCCTCTGGTGGTGACGCCACGGTGGGCTCGGCGATGACCTCCGTCCTGCTATCCTGGTGGTCCTAGTCTTGTTGCATTGATACGGAAACCTTTGTTTGATTCCTCTGGACTCCACGCCTGTGCTTGCCTCCTTAGCACCAAAGAGGAAACTGGTACACTGCGCCCGCTGGCGCCCGCCTAGCCTTGGTCGTCATTGCTTACGTCATATGAACCTCGCGAGGTGCAGCTTGCATAGATATCTCTGCTCCTCGGGAGCCAGCCTGGGGAGTCCGCCCCCCAGGGATGTCTTGGTGTCGCCCGCCTCGCGAGGCTTGGCCCCTCGCGAGGGTCTTTGATTTGTTTTTTCTGAACCTGGGCCGTACCAGGTCGTTGACAGAGCCACACCGTGGGCCGCAGGAAGGCAAGTCTGGGTACCCCCATTCCCAGAACAACGACAGTAGCCTCCAGACCCAAGGCACGCTCGCACTTGGCTTCGAGGCGAAACCAAAGGGAAAGTGCTGAGAGCCGTGGGCCCCAACCGCATGCGGCCTTGGTCGACGCGTGGCGATTGATGGGATGTGGGCGCCTCCGCTTCCCCACGCTGCCTCGGCAACCGTTTGACTTAACGAGACCCTGCTGCATGCAGAGAAAACCATCATTGCGTGCGATCATGGAGGCCGGCGGCTGGCCTTCTTCCGGCTATAAATGGGGAGAGGGGCGGAGCCCCCTTCCTCATCTCCATCTTCTCATCGCCCGCTCCCTCTTCTTCCTCTTTGCCTTGCCGTCTTGCTGTAGTTCTCATGGCGCCGACGAGGAAGTTCTCTGCCGCCCAAAAGGGGAAGGCCCCCAAGGAGGCACCCGGCTCGCCGCCGCCCAAGAAAGGGCGGGGCCGCCCCCGTAAGCACGTTGCGACCCCTACGGTGGCTCCTCGGGGGCGCGGGCGCACTCCTTTGGGGGCCGGTGTCACCCTGGGCGGCTGTGGCGGTGCTTCTTCTCGTGGCGGGTGCCGCCAAGGGCGAGGCAGCCCCAACGACGAAGGGAGGCGCGCCATGGTTGCCCGGCCTACTCGGCCGCGTTTCCACTCGACGGAGGTGCTCCCGGAGTTTTCTTGTGGTCGGAGAGGCTGACCGGCACCTGGCTCCAGCTTCCGCGCTTCTTTGCATGCGAGCTGCCGGCCACGGGGCTTGACAGCCTCTGGCTGCAGGCTAATGGCTACTGCAGTAAGGCCTCGTGGGACGGGGTCGAGGTCAACACCGCGGGCAACGTGGCCCTGACCCGCGGCTGGCAGGCGTTTGCCCGCGCCGCGGCTTGTGCAGGTGGTGCACCCTCCACTTTAAGTTCGATGGCCTCATGACCCTCTACGTGAGGGTGTTTGGGGAGGACGGCCGTCGTGTAGGTTGCTGCCCTGAAGACGGTGGCGGCGACGATGAGCTTGGCCTTGACGGTGGCCGCGAGGACGCCGAGGGTGAGCTTGCCCTTGGCGATGCTCGCGCTTCCTTCAGCAGCGGAGGCTCCTCCTCAAGCGAGAGCACGTGCAGCGGTAGCTACGAACAGCCGCCACCTCGCCAGGCTCGCTTCATGGGAGGCGGCGGATCATCTCGTTGCCACGCTCCGGTGAAGCAGGAGGAAGGCTCGGGCTGAGCCCGGGAGGCCTCCGGAACCAAGCCTCGGGAGCTGCTGCGGTCGAACGGGCCGCTTTTGTTTAACCTTTCCTTTCCCCTGCATTTTGAAAAAATTAGAGGGCCCTGCTAGGGCCTGTAATGAACCTTGGTACTTATGCCACTATGTTATGTTTATTGTTCTGGTGTTACGCTGTGGTGTTCATGTTTCGAGTAGGTGCGGTAGGATAACATATCTGGATACACTCGCGGTACTTTCCCAACTCACGAGGGCGCGCCCTTCAGCATCAGGTGAGGCCACCTTGCTGGCGACTCAAGAGCTCTTGGCCTCAGGAGACATCATAAAGGTGCAAAATTGTTAGAAAACTTGTCAGGTGTCTTCTTCTTCCTTGCGCGAGACCTCAGGCATGGCTAGTCGTGTCTTAGTGCACCATGTCGCAGTACCCGGGGGGCATGGACTTTAAGAGGGTGCATAAATCACGAGCTCATTCGAGGGCATCTCGCGAGGATAGAAAAAGCCAAAGCTCTGGGGATACAGAGCTATGGCGAAGTGTGTTTGCGGTGTGGGGCGGGCCCAACAAACGCACACACCTGCCCAGGCCTAGGCCCCACGCGCGAGACGCGCAAAGAAGAGCGACGAGCAACTACCGCTCCTCCTGGGCCAAGATCAAAGGGCAAGAGAGAAGATGAAGGGGAAATCCGGCTAGGCAATCGAAAACACGAGAACTCCAAATTCCATTAAAAAGGTGTGAAAACCAACTACAAAAAGCAAGCAAATGAACAGCCGCGTCCGACACCTAGACTAGTCTTCTAACCAGTGCAAAACTAAGTGCTGCCACTAGGACATGGGAGGGAGCCCCCGAGGACCGAGGGCGGCACTCCAGAGACTCCGGGGCGTGTACAGCCCCACTCATTATTATGTGAGAGTGTCACGAGCAGAGACCTTCACAAGCACTAGGCCTTGATTCATGGGTACAACTTCTGGAGGTGCTGGATGTTTCAGGCGTTCTAGATGGGGATCTCGTCCTGCCTCTTCAGGCGCACGGCGCCAGGCCTGGAGATGCGGGTGACCCTAAACGGGCCCTCCCACATGGGCGAGAGCTTATGCAACCCTTCCCTGGAGAGCACCCGCCTCAGGACGAGATCACCCATCTCGAGCGTCCTGGAGCGGACGCTGCGGCAGTGGTACCGCAGCGGCGCCTACTGGTACCGCCGTGGCGCTTGCAGGTACCTTTCCACTCAGAGCGAGGCTTGGCGGTGGCGTTCCTCCCCTAGCACGATGTCTATCCTCCGCGAGGCATACTGGCATGCCTCGTCAAACACCAATACCTGCGCGGAGTGATGCTTGACTTCGTGTGGGAGAACCACTTCGGCTCCATAGACGAGGAAGAATGGAGTCTCGCCGGTCGGCTTGGTCGTGGTGGTGCGGATGGACCACAACACGGACTGGAGCTCGTCCATCCAGGCCCTGCCGCAGGCCTCGAGCTTCTTCTTGAAGGTTCTTGCCTTTAGGCCCCTCAGAACCTCCGCGTTGGCGCGCTAGGCTTGGCCATTGCTCCTGGGTGCATGGACCCACAAGTATAGGGGATCATTTGTAGTTCTTTTCGATAAGTAAGAGTGTCGAACCCAACGAGGAGAAGAAGGAAATGACAAGTAGTTGTCAGTAAGATAATGTTTGCAAGTGCTGAAATTGTAAGTAGCGGAGTAGTTTGATAGCAAGATAATTTGTAACGGGCAAGTGACGATAGTAGTAACAAAAGTGCAGCAAGTTAGCCCAATCCTTTTGAGGCAAAGGACAGGCCAAAACGGTCTCTTATGATAAGCAAATCGCTCTTGAGGGTATACGGGAATTTCATCTAGTCACTTTCATCATGTTGGTTTAATTCGTGTTCGGTACTTTGATAATTTGATATGTGGGTGGACTGGTGCTTAGGTGATGTTCTTACTTGAAAAAACCTCCTACTTAGATTAACCCTCCCGCAAGCATCCGCAACTACGAGAAAAGTATTAAGAATAAATTCTAACCATAGCAATAAACTTTTGGATCCAATCGGTCCCTTACGGAATAGCGCATAAACTGGGGTTTAAGAATCTGTCACTCGCGCAACCCATCATCTAATTGCTACTCCACAATGCATTCCCTTAGGCCCAAATATGGTGAACTGTCATGTAGTCGACGTTCACATGACACCACTAAGGGAATCACAACATACATACTATCAAAATATCAAACACATATCGAGTTCACATGATTACTTGCAACATGATTTCTCCCGTCACCTCAAGAACAAAAGTAACTACTCACAAATGATAAGCATGTTCATGATCAGAGGAGTATTAAATAGCATAATGGATCTGAACATATAATCTTCCACCAAATAAACCATATAGTAATCAACTACAAGATGTAATCAACACTACTTGTCACCCACAAGCACCAATCTATAGTTTCGATAACAAGATTGAATAAAAGAGATGAACTAGGGTTTGAGATGAGATGGTGCTGTTGAATATGTTGATGGATATTGCCCTCCCCAAGATGGGAGAGTTGTTGGTGATGATGATGACAATGATTTCCCCGTTCGGGAGGGAAGTTCCCTCGGCGGAATCGCTCCGCCGGAGGGCAAAAGTGCTCCTGCCCAAGTTCTGCCTCGAGACGGCGGCGCTCTGTCCCGAAAGTCTTCTTCTTATTTTGTATAGGTCAAAATGACCTATATACCAGAATATGGGCACCGGAGGTGGGCCGAGGAGGCCACAACCCACCAGGGCGCGCCCAGGTGGGTTGTGCCCACTTGTTGGCTCCCTCTGGTAGTTATTGGCTCCAATAATTCTTAAATGTCCCATAAAAATCTCCGTGACGTTTCAGCTTGTTTGGAGTTGTGCAGAATAGATTTCCAGCTGCCGGAATTCTCCCTCTTGGTGTGCTCCTTGCAAATTATGAGAGAAAAGGCATTAGAATTACTTCAAAAAGCATTATTATGGATACAAATATTATAAATAACAGTAAGAAAACATGATGCAAAATGGACATATCAACTCCCCCAATCTTAGACCTTGCTTGTCCTCAAGCGAAAACCGAAATAGATAAATATGTCCACATGCTTTGAGAGAGAGGTGTCCATAAAAACAAAATACGGACATAGAAGCATCATGTTTATTATTATAACAGCAACAAAATTAAACATAGGACTTTTGTCATAGAACTTTTGTCATATACTTCTCATCAATAAGTAATAGTTCATCACACAATCGAAGTATAAAGCAAAAATTCTATTAGAAACCAACAAACTATGTTCTCAGTCAACTTTGCAACTACAATTCATCATCTTTTCAGGAAGAGTCACGTGTCGGAGCCTTTAGGCAAGTCCACATACTCAACCATCATATAGTCTTCGATGATTGCTAACACTCACCTCATACCCATGAGCAAAACGTTTCAACCGGACACATAGAAAGATAGGGGCTTATAGTTTCGCCTCCCAACATACTCACCTCAAGGGTGATGTCAACAATAATGACTCATGCTATCTATATTCAACTGGACATATGTGCCTAGATCTTTCCTCACCACATGATGCTTGCCAAAGGAGAAAATAAAAGTAATAGAAGAAAAACTTTGACTCTTTGCATAAAAGAAAATACATAAAAGTAAAAGATAGGCCCTTAGCAGAGGGAAGCAGAGGTTGCCATGCGCTTATTTATTCGTATGCTCATTCCCTTAATGCAAGATAACGTCACGTTGTATTGTCCCTTAAGATGACAACCTTTATTATTGAGTTTGTCGCTTTTATTATTTGTCATCCAAGTTCGTACAATGCTCAATTTTCTCTTACACTAAATGATCTCACACATTTAGAAGCAATTTTTATTGCCTTTTTGCACCGATGACAACTTACTTGAGGGATCTTCCTCAATCCCTAGGTAGGTATGGTGGACACTTGAAAAAGATTTGTGTTTAAGGGATTTTGGATGCACAAGTAGTATCTCTACTTAGTGCGGAATTTTTGGATTGCAAAGGTAGGGGCAAACATCACATGTTAAAGGATCTATGACAATATGGCTTCTATGTGAATATAAACAAACATAAACCATTAAGTTGTCTTCCTTGTCCAACATCAACAATTTTGGCATATAATATTTTGATGAGGGCTCACAATCACAAAAGATTCTAGGATAGTATATTTATATGTGAATCTTCTCTTCCCTTATTAATTCTTTCATGAGTTGCATCGTTGACTAATGCTATGTTTGTCAACCTCTAATAAAATTTCTACTTGTACTTTTCCTTATGTGGTGCTATCACCTACCATAGGATTAGTATATGATCTTATTGATTTCTATCTTTCTTTTTATTTATTTCATTTCTCTTTTTCCTTTCTCACTTCTTTTCTTTATTTGCAACATGAAAGTAAAGAAAGCAAAAACTCAAACTAACTTTATTATATAACTTGCACATGATTACAATGATAGATCACTAAGCAAACTCTCAAACAAGAAAAGATCGAACTAAACTTGATTTCATCTAAAGAAAAAGATCAAACTAAGATAAGTAAAAGAAAAAAGATAATGGGATGATACGATACCGGGGCACCTCCCCCAAGCTTGGCGGAAGCCAAGGGGAGTGCCCATACCCGATACTCAGTTCTCTTTTGGTGGTGAAGAAGATGGTGGTGGTGATGAAGCAATCCTATCCTTAAGGATCAAGAGGTTTTCCAACCGACGGATGACACTTCGAAGATAGGTGATATGCTCTTGATGCAAAATATTTTCGCGAGTGAGATACTTATTTGGTATGCAAACTATTTCAATGACGCGAAAAGCGTCAATCTCAGCAGGAGTCAGGTGAGTAAGGTAGGGTTTAAGGATATCTTCCTCCTCCTCCTCGGCCAGCAGTGCTTGTGCTACCACCGGGGATGGATCTACGGTAGCTTCCTTGCCCGTGTCTCCCTTTGACGGTGTCTGTGGGCTCCTCCCTATTCGTTTCGATCTTCATCAGCCAAGCATCTTCTTCCATGTTGTTGGAGGAGCAAGAAGACATGATGCCTGGCTTGATAAATCTGACCGGAAACAACAAGAAAAGAGAACAGAGGATTTCTTCACGATACGGTGGTTAACAGGTTTGGGAAGTATATATAGATTTTTTTAACTTGGAGGACAATAATACGAGAAAAAACGGAGTACGGAAGGTGTCCATGGTGAGCACAACCCACCTGTGCGCGCCAGGCACGCTCTGGTGTTTTGTGCCCACCAGGGGACGCTTCCTGGGAGTTTCTTTATTTCCAAAATTCTAAAATATTCCAAAAGTGATAAAAAATATTTTTGCGGATTCTTCGGAGTCCGTTTACTTACCGTATCACGTACCTCCTTATTTTCACGATTCTGGAGTGTTTCGGAAGGGCTCTTTTATGTGTTCGTTCGGTGTTAAAGTTTGGACAATATTACTTTCAACGTTAATGGGCGTACCTGAGATATGATGCTTTATTCGTTGCCCATTGACAACCTTCAGGTTAGTACCTTCGGAATTATTTATTTTGATAGCTCCAGACCGGTAAACCTCCTCGATGACATATGGGCCTTCCCTTTTTGAGAGGAGCTTTCCTGCAAAAAATCTAAACAAGAGTTGTACAAAAGAACATATTCTCCAAATTTAAACTCACGCATTTGGATTCTTTTGTCATGCCATCTTTAACTTTTTCTTTGAATAACTTTGCATTTTCATAAGCTTGGGTTCTCCATTCATCTAATGAGCTAATATCAAATAACCTCTTTTTACCAGCAAGTTTGAAATCATAGTTGAGCTCTTTAACTGCCCCAAAAGCTTTATGTTCTAACTCAAGAGGCAAATGACAAGATTTTCCATAAACCATTTTATATGGAGACATACCCATAGGATTTTTATATGCTGTTCTATAAGCCCAAAGTGCATCATCTAATTTTTGAGACCAATTCTTCCTGGACCTATTAACAGTCTCTTGCAAAATTGATTTTGTTTCTCTATTGCTATTTTCAACTTGACCACTAGATTGAGGATGATAAGGTGATGCAATTCTATGGTTAGCAAGCATTTTACGGAAAGCACCATGAATAAAGTGTGAACCACCATCATTCATTAAATATCTAGGGACTCCAAACCTTGGGAAAATAACTTCCTTAAGCATTTTAATAGAGGTGTTGTGATCAACACTACTGGTTGGAATAGCTTCTACCCATTTAGTAACATAATGAACAACAATCAAAATATGTGTGTACCCATTAGAGGAAGGAAAAGGTCCCATATAATCAAATCCCAAACATCAAATGGTTCAACAGCAAGTGAATAATTCATAGGCATTTCTTGACGCTTACCGATATTACATATTCTTTGACATGCATCACAAGATGAGACAAACTTACGGGCATACTTGAAGAGAGTAGGCCAATAAAATCCAGATTGCAATACCTTATGAGCAGTTCTATCTCCAGCATGATGCCCTCCATAAGCCTCGGAGTGACATTTCCGTAGGATTTGTCCCTGTTCATGCTCAGGTACACAACATCTAATAATACCATCTACTCCGTATTTATAAAGTTGTGGGTCATCCCCAAAGTAATGTCTTAAATCATAGAATATTTCTTTCCTTTGTTGGTATGTAAAGCTAGGTGGCAAATATTTAGCAACAACGTAATTAGCATACTCAGCATACCAAGGAGTGCTATTAGCAACATTTATTGCAGCTAACTGCTCATCAGGAAAAATATCATCAATAGGTAGTGGGTCATCAAGCACATTTTCAAGCCTAGACAAGTTATCATTTCTGAGGTTCTTAGCTCCTTTTCTATCAATGATATGTAAATCAAATTCTTGTAACAAGAGAACCCAACGAATAAGTCTAGGTTTAGCATCTTTCATTTCCATCAGATATTTAATAGCAGCATGGTCTGTGTGAACAGTTACTTTGGAATCAACAATGTAAGGTCTAAATTTTATCACAAGCAAACACCACTGCTAAGAATTCTTTTTCAGTAGTAGCATAATTTCTTTGAGCGATGCCTAGAGTTTTACTAGCATAATGAATAACAATCAATTTCTTTTCAACTCTTTGTCCTAGAACAGCACCAACAGCATAATCACTAGCATCACACATAATTTCAAAAGGCAAGTTCCAATCAGGTGGATGAACAATAGGTGCAGATATTAAGGCTTTCTTGAGTGTTTCAAAGGCTTCTAACCAATCATCATAAAAAACAAAAGGAATAGCCTTTTGCAAGAGACTAGTAAAAGGCCTAGAAAAATTTAAGAAAAGTCTTTGATAAATCTCTTATAGAAACCAGCATGACCTAGGAAACTACGAATACCTTTGATGTCCTTAGGACATGGCATTTTCTCAATGGCATCAACCTTAGCTTGGTCCACTTCAATACCTCTTTCAGAAATTTTATGACCCAAGACAATGCCTTCATTAACCATAAAATGGGACTTCTCCCAATTCAAGATAAGATTTGTTTGTTCACATCTTTGCAAAACTCGGTCAAGATTGCTTAAACAACCATCATCGCTTGGTCCACTTCAATACCTCTTTCAGAAATTGTATGACCCAAGACAATGCCTCAATTAACCATCAAGTGGCACTTCTCCCAATTCAAGATAGATTTGTTTGTTCACATCTCTGGAAAACTCGCTCAAGATTGCTTAAACAATCATCAAAAGACTTCCCATAAACAAAAAAGTCATCCATGAAAACCTCAACAATCTTTTCACAAAAGTCAGAGAATATAGCAGTCATACATCTTTGTAAAGTAGCAGGTGCATTACACACTACTGGAAGCAGAGGATTCGCCATCAGCCCCTTCTTTGTCGTCTGCTAGCGGACGGCAAAGGAGGTCTTTGCTGTCCGTTTCCAAAAAACAGACGGCAAAGAACTGGCTGATGGCAAAGATCATATTTATCATCAGCCAGTTCTTTGACGGCTGCTAGCGGACGGCAAAGAAGCTTTGCCGCCGGCTAGCAGACGACAAATAGGGAGGGGCCCCCCTGACGAGCTGCTTAAAAAAAGCGGATGGCAAAGGGGGGCAGACGGCAAAGACTTAACTTATCTAACGGTGGCCGCGCCCCACCTCGCCCCTCTCTCTCTGTTTCTCTCCCTCTTCACGCGCGCGCCGCCGCCCCCACCACTCGCCGCCACCCCGTCGCCCCACCACCCTGCCGCCCCACAGGCCCCCCGCCCCGGTGCCACCGCCCCATCGCCCGCCACCTCGTCTCGGCGCCACCACGCCCAGCCCTCCCAGCGCCCCGCCCGGCTCCGGCCCGTCGCCACTTCTGCCTCAGTAGCCCCACCACCCGGCCCCATCGGCCCCGCCCCGTCGCCTGCCGTCTCGGCCCAGCGCCCGACCCCAGCCCCGCCCACCACCCGGCCCGTCGCCCTTGCCCCGGCGTCGCCGCCCAGCCGCCCGCCCCCTCCTCCACCGGCCACCTCCTCCACCGCCCCGCCTGTGAGCTCTACCTGCTCTTTTTTCTTTTTTCTATTTTTTAGTTTTAGCTTTATGTTTAGTTTAGATTTAGTTTTAGTTTTAGTTTTAGTTTTAGGTTTAGTTTTAGGTTTAGGTTTAGTTTTAGTTTAGTTTTAGGTTTAGATTTAGTATTTTCCTTTTTTCTGTTTTTTTAGTTTTAGGTTTATGTTTAGTTTAGTTTTAGTTTTAGTTTTAGTTTTAGTTTTAGATTTAGGTTTAGTTTTAGGTTTAGGTTTAGGTTTAGGAAATAAGAAGAAGAAAAAAAGAGGAGAGGAGGAGAAGAAGAAGAGGAAAAAGGAAAGGAAGAAGAAGAAGAGGAGGAGGAGAAGAAAAAAGAAGAAGAGGAAGAAGAAGAAGAAAAAAGAGGAGAGGAGGAGAAGAAGAAGAGGAAAAAGGAAAGGAGGAGGAAGAAGAAGAAGAAGAAGAAGAAGAAGAAGAAGAAGGAAAAAAAGGAAGAAAAGGAAGAAAAGGAAGAAGAGGAAGAAGAAGAAAAGGAAAAAAGAGGAAAAACCCTGACCCAACACGGCACCCGACCCGACCCCACCCCGACCGACACCACCCCGAGACCCCAGACCGACCCCGACCAGGCCCCGACACCCCGACCCCGAGCCTGACCCGATCGACACCCCGACCGCGACACCGACACGGCACCCCGACCCCGACCCGGCACCCCGACCTGACACCCCGACCCCGAGACCGACCCCGACCCCGACACCCCGACCCCGAGCCTGACCCGACACCCCGACCCCGAGCCTGACCTGACCCGACACCCCGACCCCGACAACCGACCCCCTGACCCCGACACCCCGACCCCGACACGACACCCCAACACCCCGACCACAAGCAGCACCCGGCCCGACACGGCACCCAGACACCGACCGACACCCGACCCCGACACCTCCCGAAAAGGTGTTCTTTGGCCTTCCAGAGGCCGACGGGGTCATATATTTGTGAATTATTAGTTAGGTCATATATTTTCTGATTTTGTTATGAAAAACATCATATATAATTGTGTTGATCGGGTAGTTTCAAATGTGCAGTTGTTTCATCGCTGCGAGGTTTGGTGTTCGACGACCTCGCCGTGCGTTTGATGAGCTGTGCCCCTTCGTTCGCGGGTGAGCAGAAATGACATGTCCTCCTCCCCCATTAATTATTTGATCTATTCCGATGAAACTTGATAGCTAGCTATATATGTGTCTTGAATCATCGGTGTCGTAACCAATATGTGTGTCCCGTTCGAAAGCGTCATAGTTATAAATATGCATGCATTTGCATATTTATAACCTTGATTCTTAGAATTGTCCAACGCTATCCATGGACAGCCCAGTATGTGTAGATTGGGTTCGTTTTCCCATATGCTTTGCTCTAGATCCGGCGCATAAATTTAAATCGGTGCCTCCCCTGTTGTTCTCCGGTACACATCCTCTCTATTTATTGCGTAGAGGCGTGTATCGGAGAATAGCGAGGAAGGTGCTGCCGAAATTTTAACGTCGAATCCGAAGCATAACATGGGAAAATGAACCCAATCTACATACTCGAGTGAGATAGGACCTATCATTACCTATTAGAGTGTAGGTTGCATGGACGTAATAAAATTGACAAAGTAGATCAGGTGATGAATATATACATGGTGAATTATATATATAATTGTTACGTGTCCAATAGCTCACGAAAGTCAAGATGAGTGATCGATGCGTGGATGTATACCGGTCACACTGCTTGGTCGAGAACAAATGGAGCGCTGAATGGTTCACAAAAACCAAGGGGTTTGTGCAAGCCGCATTGCAAATGGCGGAGGAAAACACAGTGCCCTGTTTACGATCGGCAATTGGGAAAAGAGGGCGAGAGGCTGAAATGGGTAAACACCTGCGGAAGAATGGTTTTACGCTCGATTATCTGGTGTGGACATTTCATGGTGAGTCTGCCCAACGTGACCGAGCTGAGGTGGATCGTCGTCGCACCGACGAGCATGGTACCGGGATGGAAAACATGGTGCAAGACTATGGTGATGCTCGGGATTCGGACGAGGAGATGTAGGAATCTGCAAAGGCCTTCAATGAAATGTTGGAGTCTTCAAAACGTCCGCTCCACGAGCACACTGAGCTCTGTCAGTTGGATGCCATCTCACACGTCATGGCTCTGAAGGCTCAGTTCAACTTGGGCAGAGAATGCTACGACGCAATTATGACGATGTTGGACACTTTCTACCTAAAGGCCATGTAATGCACGCAAACCTGTACCAGTCGGACAAAATCCTCCGTTACTTGAAGATGCCCTATGAGAAGATACATGCACATGAGAAAGGATGTGCCTTATTTAGGCTTGACTATGCGGACTTGAACTGTTGTCCCATTTGCAAGTCTTCCAGGTATATTTTGGTAGACAACGGTATGGGTGAGAAGAAACAGACCAAAATCCCCGTTAGTGTTCTTCGGTATATGCCAATCATACCAAGACTTCAACGTCTTTTCATGGTCGAAGAGACGGCCAGACAGATGACATGGCACAAAATAGGCAAAAGAACCGAACTAGATGCAGATGGGAATCTGATGATGGTACACACATTGGATGGTGTTGTGTGGAAAAAGTTTGATGAATTACATGCTGACAAAGCGGCAGATCCGAGGCATCCTCGAGTCGGCATCAACATAGATGGGTTCAGTGTGTTTGGTATGACGGCAGCCCAATACAGTTGTTGGCCCGTATTTGTCTTTCCACTCAATCTCCCCCCTGACAGATTATGCAAAGAAAGAACATTTTCTGGCGTTGATAATTCCGGGGCCCAACTATCCAGGAAAAATATGAATGTGTACATGCAGCTGCTTAAGGGCGAATTGCAAGAAGCACAGGGTAATGGGTTCAAGACATACGACGCCTATAGCAAGCGAAACTTCATAATGCGTTATACGGTACATGTACTCGACGCATGACTTGCCGGCGTATGCGCTATTAGATTGGCTGGTGTGTGCATGGAAGGTTCCGTGCCCCACATGCAAGGGAGCTCTTGAGTTTCGTTGGCTTCAGGCTGGTCGCAAGTTTTCTTGCTTCGACATGCATAGACAGTTCTGGATCCTCGCCATAAGTTTAGGAAAGACAAGAAGAACTTCATCAGGTAGAGTTGTCAAAACTCTGCACCACCTGCATTGACAGCCAACAGACCTGGATCGATTAAACGCTCTCGAGCCAGATCCACAGCGTCCAGGGTACTTCAAGGGGTATAATACTAAGCACGCGGACTCACAAAACATGCTTATGGGATCTGCCTTACTTCAAAGACCTCCTTTGCCCACACAACATCGACGTGATGCACACTGAGAAGAATATCGTCGAGGCACTTTTTGGTACATTGTTCGGCATAGATGGGAAGTCAAAGCATAATACGAAGGCTAGATTCGATCTGGGCGCTATGTGATAGGCCGTTACAAAACATGAAAGAACCGAAAGGAAAGCAGAAGCGGGCCGAAGCCAAAGGCATGGTTCAATCTTGGAAGGCCGACTATGAGGGAAATTATCTTGTGGGTGCAACAGAATTGATGTTCCCGATGGGTATGCAGCGAATCTAAAGAGGGGAGCGAATCTTGATAAATTGAAGATATTTGGTCTCAAGAGTCATGATTGGCACATACGGATTGAGCGGGTAATGCCGGTGATGTTGCGTGGCTTCATCCCTGAGGATGAATGGCTAATCTTGGCGTAACTCAGCTATTTCTTCCGTGTTCTTTGTCGAAAGAACTATCGCTGGTGTGCTAGAAGAAATGGAAGAGTTAGGCGCGGAGTTGATCTGCAAGTTAGAGAAGATCTTTCCACCGGGCTTCTTTAATCTAATGCAGCATTTGATTTTGCATCTCCCGAGCGAGGCAAGATTGGGGGCCGTGCAAAATCGTTGGTGCTACTGGCCCGAGAGGATCACGAGAAGGCAGCTTGAGAAAAATGTAAAAATAAACGTAGAATTGAAGTATCGATGGCTGAGGCATTCATCACAGAGGAGGCGGCAAACTTCGTAACAACACACTACGAAGCCAAAAATCATCATTTACATAATCCGAAGCCTCGGTACAATGCTAACGACCCTAAAAAGGGTGGATCCAACCTCAGCCTATTCAAAGGGAATCTCGCACCAGCTAGTGTTTCACATCCAGTATCTTTGGATAACGAAGAATGGCGGACCATTTCGTTGTATATCTTCAACAACCTGATAGAAGTGTGGCCGTACATCGAGTAAGTTCTCGGTACATTGTTTCGCAACTTCTATTTCCTTTGAACTCCTCTTATTCCTGGATATGTCATACAGTTGATGCGTCGCCATATTCTCGTATGGAGCGGAGATCCAAAAGGATTCTGTCGAAGAGTATGAGCTTCTTGCGAAGCAAGGAGGCGGCTATCCCGGTTTCATCTCTTGGTTCAAACAAACGGTAATTTCTATTAGACAATTTCATTTCATTCGCTAATTTGTGTGTAATGCAACAATCCTTTCATATTAAACTTGTATGCTAATTCAGAGTCTATGGGCCTTGAATTGAGACAAATCGCTAATGGTTTTGACTATAAGGTCCGTTCATTTGACAAATGCGACATCAACGGGTATCGCTTTCGTACCTATGGCAAAAGAGCTATCTATGGCCGACCGAAAGTCTACAAATTGTTGTGTATCTGCTATATCGGCGAAGGAGGTCACGGAGTATTATGGGAGAGTTGAAGCAATTTATGAACTTACATTCTATGGTGAAAACCCACCGAATGTCGTAGTCTTCAAATGTTATTGGTTTCAGCCGAAGGAGACTAGAAGGACTCATGAACATATAGGGCTAGTTGAAATCAACCAAAGCATCCATTTAGATGTTCCTGATGTCTATATTACGGCTCAAAAGGTGACCCAAGTATTCTATCTACCGTGGGCCTGCCAAACTAATCCAAATCTGAAAGGTTGGGATGTCGTTTATGAAGTGCCGCCACGTGCTAGACTTTCTCCCCCAAAGGAAGAGGATTATGAACCTCACATTAACCTGAGACACATATGAAGGAGAATTCTTCCAAGAGACACGTCTTTCCAAAAGCGTTTCAAGAACCTCTATACTTCACCCCAAAACATTGAAGTAGGCAATGACGATTGAATCCGACATCACCCCATAGGAGGAACAAGAAGAACTGGAACAAGAAGAGGTTCTTGCCGCGGATGAACTGTCAATGCTTGACCGATTACGTCAAGGTGGCCTTGCACATGTTGATGCCAATGAACCCTATGAGCCCATCATTGATTATAGTGATGATGATGATTATGCATTTATTGATGATACTGATCGAGATTATTAGTAGTGTCATGATGATGATACACTTAAGTGATATACATATTATTATTCATGTCGGTACTTTTTTTTTATGTTGTACTAATTTTGTTTATTCTTTGTCATGGCAGGTGTTGAAAGATGGTGGGCGCTAGTCGGGAGCGTGCCGAGGCCCCTTCTTCGTGGGCGCGTGGTGCGAGGTCTTCCATTGCACACGCACCTCTCCGTCGAGCGTTGCTAGACAGTATGGCGACACCACCAGGCCCTTCTTCGTCGACTGCGGTGCCTAGCAGGGTGACTCTTACGGCGCCTTCCTCGCCGCCACCCCCAGCTGTTTCACCCGAGCACGTGACTGCTACGGTGGACTTGTCCGAGGACGAGGCTACACGGACTCCGGTCCATGAGCCTCCGGTCCACGGGTCTTCGGCCCACGAACCTCGGGTCAACGGGCCCTCGGCCCACGAGAGTTGGGCCCACAAGACCCCGGAGGAGCACACGTCTGGATGGGGTACCTGGTCGGGTCAGCCTGAGGAGCCGAGTGGCCATGCTGATGATGGCGGGGAGCCGAGTAGCCATGCTGATGATGGCGGGGAGACGACTGATATTGAGGAGGAGGGGGGCAACGTCTACCAGCGTGGTGCTACATGGCTCCCGTCCGTGCAGCGACCCCGGCGAGAGGTGGTCGATTTTCCTGATGGGGAGAGGTAAGTGCATTTAATCTTTTGTACCTTCTGCATTCACGTTTCTTCAAATAACTAATCGTTGGCCTTGTCATGCTTTGCGGGGTTGGGACCACCATGAAAGTGTCCGCCGCCCAACTCCGTCCTTGGAGTTCTGATTGACCAAAACTTCCCGGGGTTTGTCACGTTGCACAGTGAGGTCGGCTTCGAGAGGTTGGATTGAGTTGGGAGCACTACTTGGCTGCCCGGCCCTTGGTGAGATTATCGACGGTGTCTTGTGCAAGACAAGGGCAGACGTGGTGATCAAAAAGTTCTGGGTAATTTCTCCTTTACACAATTAAAAATATTCAACTAGCTAGTTATTAATTGTACTAATCAATATTGTCTCATTTGATTGCAGACATTCTACAGGTGTGAGGAGGGATACGAGGAGGAGGCGGCAAATGTTATCGACAAGGAGTGCAAGCGCCTACTTCAGAACTTACGGCATGAGGTTCGGGTGTAGGCTGTTCGAGACTACTACGCTGGGCGTGGTATCAAGAAGCCGAAGCAGGAGTGCCGCGATAAGTTCTTGAGTAAGGAGCGGTACATGAAGGTAATTCTTAAGGCTTTGTACTTACTTCCTTCATTTAGTAATTCATAGCCGTAGCGCTCAACTTTCTATTTGCTAATTTAGGCCCCTCCGAGATGGTGTGCGGATCGGATGGATTGTTGGGAGGTGTTGGTCAATGTGTGGTGCTCAAAAGAATGGCGGGCCACCCACAACAAGGCCAAGGACAAACGTGCCCAAATGGAAGGTGTGCCACACCACCAAGGCAGCTCCAACTTATTTCAGTATGGGCGGAACTGGGTATGTGGTTTGCTTCATGATTCATGCAATTCATTCATCATGCTAGCTTTAGCCCTTTAATTACTAATTTACTTTGTTTCTCTCTTTCAGGCACGCTACAATAAGGAGGATAAGGTGCCAGAGGTGTACGACCTGTATGCCATGGCCCTGCTTGGCCCTTACAAGAAAGTCAAGGCATTCTCTGCGTCGACCTCGATGATCCAAAGAACTTCACCAACATCTCCGCCCACGACAAGCTCGTGCAATATAGAGATCGGGGAAAGGCGAGGAAAGGAAGGACTTTAACCCAGTCGTGGTCCCATTGATCTGAGCTCTTGATGATATCTGGTGGCGGGAGGTCCCATGGCTCCATAGCCATGGGAGATGGACTTATCCGCTTGTCCTAGCACTCTCCAGGAGATCAAAGCGCGCCATGATCGAGCTCCGCTCACGAGATAAGGCCTCGTGAGCGGCCGGTCCAACTCGCCTTCAAGGTTAGTTATCGTACTCAGCTATCTTTCTCCATTACATTTGTGTGCGCTTCCACCAATGATTACAAATGGTCATGTGAGTGGTGTTGCAGGCTGCTATCTGAGTGAGAGAGATAGAACGGAGAAACTTCTAAGCGGAGGCGGCGGAGAGGCAGCGGGAGTTGGAGGAGAGGGCGACAAAGATGTTGGAGGAGGAGAGACGCGGAATGACATGCGGCAAGGGCCATGTCTGAGCTCCTTGTGGTAAGTTTCTTCTGCGGATTACTTGCTAGTCTTAACATTTGAGTCTCATTACTAACTAGTATGACTCTGTTGTGAAAACCAAATGTGCGATGCAGTAATGCGAGAAGTTCGGTCGAGACAGCTCATGCCGATGCCAATGATTGCTCCCACAGAACGCTGAGTTTAATTAGAATGGACATTACTTGCTAGTCTTAACATTTGAGTGTCATAATGCTAACGAGACATTGGAAATGATCTTTGGTGCAGCTTAACTCCGAGAAAGCATCGCACGATCCTTCTCCGACTACGGCGAGCCAACGCTCGTACACCTCCACGATCACGGTAAGTTTCTCTAGTGTTTTGCTTAACAAATGCATAAAGACCTAGACTTAGCTTTATTTCCTCCAATATGCTTACCATAATTACCTAGAGTTAGCTTCTTTTCCTCCAAAATGACTTAATAAGCTTACTGACCTCATAAACCATCCATTCTACCTAAGTTAGCTCTAAAATGATATGTACTTAACTTAATTATGTCAAAAATTGCATAATTAGCTTAGTTAGCTCATAAACGATCCATTTTACCTAAGTTAGCTCTAAAATGACTCATTTTACCTTAGTTAGCTTACACGTGATCCAATTTATCCAAGTTAGCTCTAAAATGACCCATTTTACATAGATTAGCACCTAAATGATCTATTTTACCTATGTTAGCTTTAAAATGACCCATTTCACCTAGGTTAGCTCCAAAATGACCCATTTCACCTAGGTTAGCTCCAAAATGACCCATTTCACCTAGATTTGCTCCTAAACGATCCATTTCACCTAAATTAGCTAAAAATGATCCATTTCACCTAAATTAGCTCTTAAATGATCCATTTCACCTAAGTTAGCTCAAAACGATCCATTTCACCTTAGTTAGCTCAAAAATGTGGCATTTCACCTTAGTTAGCTCATAAATGACCCATTTCAACTAAGTTAGCTCGTAAAAGCTCATAAATGATCCATTTCACCTAAGTTAGCTCAAAAACGATCCATTTCACCTTAGTTAGCTCAAAAACGTGACATTTCACCTTAGTTAGCTCATAAACGACCCATTTCAACTAAGTTAGCTCATAAAAGCTCATAAATGATCCATTTCACCTAAGTTAGCTAAAAAACGATCCATTTCACCTTACTTAGCTCAAAAACGATGCCCTTCACCTTAGTTAGCTCATAAGCGACCCATTTCAACTAAGTTAGCTCATAAATGATCCATTTCAACTAAGTTAGCTCATAAACAACCCATTTCAACTTAGTTAGCTCATATATGATCCATTTCACCTAAGTTAGCTCATAAATGACATATACTTCTTGTTCTAGTCTTTTTCTTGTTCTAGTCACCTATTTCTAACTTTCTTATTTACCATTTTGCAGATTTCATTCACTTCATGGAAGCTAGCTTGCTATGATGGAGTGCTTGCTTTTCCTTTGATGAAACTTTGCATTGTATCTAGCTTGCTATGATGGAACTTGCTATCTTGATGAAACTTTGCATTGTAATATGTATATGGATGGAACAATGTGTATGGATGGAACTTGCTTATGTATGAACAATGTGTATGGATGAAACTGATGTTATATGTGATATGTGATATGAAACTTATGTGCTGGATATGTGATATGGAAATATATCTATATATGTCATATATATTTGCTGTGAAAATTGTTGGATTAAAAAAACAGAAAAAAGAGACAATATGCAGGCTCTTTGCCGTCTGCCACCGACGGCAAAGGTATCTTTGCCATCAGCAGCGGCAAAGAGGCCACGTCGTGCAATCATGCTTCTGGGAGGCTGACCAATTTGGTCGGTTTGCCTCTGATGGTGACGGCAAAACTTTGCCGTCCATGACGGATGGCAAAGAAAAAAACTTTGCCTCTGTTGGCCAGACGGCAAAGGCCTGCCGTTTAGTGACGTCGGCTGACATCACTCGGCGGACGGCAAAGGCCTTCCGAAGTTTGCCGTCAGTGGCAGACGGCAAAGGCCTACCATTAACCAACTAACAGAGTAACAGCGCATTTATTACCGTCCGCATTCTTTGCCGTCCACTGCTGAGGGCGAAGGCCCCTTTGCCGTCAGCCGCCCGAAGCAGATGGCAACGTAGCTCTTTGCCGTCCCCTACTTTGCCGTCCCCTTCTGCCGTCCGCGGCGGACGGCAAAGACCTTTGCCGTCCGCCGTGGCAGATGGAAAAGTAGCTGATTCCTATAGTGACATAAACCAAAAGGCATACGTCTATAAGCATAAGTTCCAAAGGGACAAGTAAAAGTGGTCTTTTCTTGATCAGGTTGAGAAACAGGTGTTTGTGAAAAACCAGAATATCTATCAAGGAAGCAATAGTGTGTGTGCTTAGATAATATTTCAAGCATTTGATCTATAAAAGGCAAAGGGTAATGATATTTTCTAGTTGCTTTGTTTAATTTTATAAAATCAATTACCATTCTATAGCCTGTAACAATTCTTTGTGGAATAAGCTCATTTTTATCATTAGGAACAACAGTAATACCTCCGTTCTTAGGGACACAATGAACAGGACACCCTGGCCACGAGGGTGGGGGGCGCGCCCCCCTGCCTCGTGGGCCCCCTGGCAGGCCTCCGGTGCCCATCTTATGCTATATGAAGTCTTTCGTCCGAGAAAAAAGTCATAAGCAAGCTTTCGGGCAGAAACTCTGCCGCCACGAGGCGGAACCAATCTAGGGCTCTGGCAGAGTTGTTCTGCCAGGGAAACTTCCCTCCGGGAGGGGGAAATCATCGCCATCGTCATTACCAACGATCCTCTCATTGGGAGGGGGTCAATCTCCATAAACATCTTCACCAGCACCATCTCCTCTCAATTCCTAGTTCATCTCTTGTATCCAATCTTTGTCCCAAAGCCTCAGTTGGTACACAGGTTGCTAGTAGTGTTGATTACTCCTTGTAGTTGATGCTAGTTGGTTTATTTGCTGGAAGATCATATGTTCAGATCCATTATGCATATTAATACCTCTCTGATTATGAACATGAATATGATTTCTGAGTAGTTATGTTTGTTCCTGAGGACATGGGAGAAGTCTTGCTATTAATAGTCATGTGAATTTGGTATTCGTTTGATATTTTGATGAGATGTATGTTGTCTTTCCTCTAGTGGTGTTATGTGAACGTCGACTACATGACACTTCACCATTGTTTGGGCCTAGAGGAAGGCATTGGGAAGTAATAAGTAGATGATGGGTTGCTAGAGTGACAGAAGCTTAAACCCTAGTTTATGCGTTGCTTCGTAAGGGGCTGATCTGGATCCATATGTTTCATGCTATGGTTAGCTATACCTTAATACTTCTTTGGTAGTTGCGATGCTTGCAATAGGGGTTAATCATAAGTGGGATGCTTGTCCAAGTAAGGACAACACCCAAGCACCGGTCCACCCACATATCAAATTATCAAAGTGCCGAACGCGAATCATATGAATGTGATGAAAACTAGCTTGACGATAATTCCCATGTGTCCTCGGGAGCGCTTTTCTCTATATAAGAGTTTGTCCAGGCCTGTCCTTTGCTACAAAAAGGATTGGGCCATCTTGCTGCACTTTATTTACTCTTGTTACTTGCTACCTGTTACAAATTACCTTATCACAAAACTATCTGTTACCGATAATTTCAGTGTTTGCAGAGAATACCTTACTGAAAACCACTTGTCATTTCCTTCTGCTCCTCGTTGGGTTCGACACTCTTACTTATCGAAAGGACTATGATAGATCCCCTATACTTGTGGCTCATCAAGACTCTTTTTTGGCGCCATTGCCGGGGAGTGAAGCGCCTTTGGTAGGTGGAATTTGGTAAGGAAAAATTTATATAGTGTGCTGAAATTTTTGTCACTTGTTACTATGGAAAGTAATCCTTTGAGGGATTGTTAAGGTATCTTCACCCCGACCCGATGAAACAAATAGTTGCTCCTCAACCTCTTGAACCTATTGAAAATGTCTACTTTTAAATTCCTTTGGGTATGATAGAAAAACTGTTGGCTAATCCTTTTATAGGAGATGGAACATTGCATCCTGATTTACAATTAATCTATGTGGATGAAGTTTGTGGATTATTTAAGCTTGCATGTATGCCCGATGATGTTATCAAGAAGAAGGTTTTCCCTTTATCTTTGAAGGGAGATGCATTGACATGGTATATTCTATGTGATGATATGGGATCATCGGACTAGAAACGATTGAAATTGGAATTCCATCAAAAGTTTTATCCTATGCATCTTGTTCATCGTGATCGTAATTATATATATAATTTTTGGCCTCGCAAAGGAGAAAGCATCGCTCAAGCTTGGGGGAGGCTTAAGTCAATGTTATATTCATGCCCCAATCATGAGCTCTCAAGAGAAATGATTATTCAAAAAATTTATGCTCGGCTTTCTCGTAGTAATCAATCCATGCTCGATACTTCTTGTATGGGATCTTTTATGATGAAGACTATTTTATTCAAATGGGATTTATTGGAAAGAATTAAACGCAACTCTGAAGACTGGGACCTCGATGAAGGTAAGGAGTCAGGTATAACACCTAAGTTTGATTGTGTTAAATCTTTTATGGATACCGATGTTTTCCGTGAATTCAGCACTAAATATGGACTTGACTCCGAGATAGTAGCTTATTTCTGTGAATCCTTTGCTACTCATGTTGATCTCCCTAAGGAGAAGTGGTCTAAATATAATCCTCCCATTGAAGTAAAAGTAGTTGCACCTATTAAATTTGAAGAAAAGACTATCACTTATAATGATCCTATTGTTCCTACTGCTTATGTCGAGAAACCACCTTTCCCTGTTAGAATAAAGGATCATGCTAAAGTTTCAACTGTTGTCAACAAAAGTAATATTAGGACACACAAACCCCCTGAGCAAGTTAAAGTTTAACCTAATATTTCTATGGTTAAAGATCTCTTGGCTGATAATATTGATGGGCATGTTATTTATTTACGTGAGGAAGCTGCTAGAATTGCTAACACAGTGCTAAAGATAAACATAGACCTGTGGTAGGCATGCCTGTTATTTCTGTTAAAATAGGAGATCATTGTTATCATGGCTTGTGTGATATGGGTGCTAGTGCTAGTGCAATACCTCATTCCTTATACGAAGAAATTATGCATGATATTGCACCTGCAGAGATAGAAGCTATCGATGTTACCATTAAGCTTGCCAATAGAGATGTTGAGATGTTGAAGTCTTGTGTGGGAAGGTTAAATATCCTGCTGATTTTCTTGTTCTTGGTTCCCCACAAGATAGCTTTTGTCCCATTATATTTGGTAGACCCTTCTTGAACGCTGTTAATGCTAAGATAGACTGCGAAAAGGATGTTGTTACTATTGGTTTGGGTGATATGTCTCATGAGTTTAATTTTTCATAATTTCATAGACAACCCCATGATGAGGAATTGCCTAGTAAATATGAAATTATTGGTCTTGCTTCTATTGCCGTGCCTCCTAATGATCCTTTAGAACAATATTTGCTCGACCATCAAAATGATATGTTCATGAATGAAAGAAGGGAAATAGATGAAGTATTCTTTAAACAGGGACCTATTCTGAAACACAACTTGCCTGTTGAAATCCTAGGGGATCCACCTCCACCCAAGGGTGATCCCATGTTTGAGCTTAAACAATTACCTGATACACTTAAATATTCTTATCTTGATGAAAAGAAGATATATCATGTTATTATTAGTGCTAACCTTTCAGAGAAGGAGGAAGAAAAATTATTGAAAACTCTGAAGAAGCACAGTGCTGCTATTGGATATACTCTTGATGATCTTAAGGGCATTAGTCCCACTCTATGTCAACACAAAATAAATTTGGAGAAAGACGCCAAACCAGTTATTGATCACCAACGACGGCTAAATCCTAAGATGAAAGAAGTGGTAAGAAAGGAAATATTAAAGCTCCTTGAAGCAGGTATAATCTATCCTGTTGATGATAGTCAGTGGGTAAGTCATGTCCATTGTGTCCCAAAGAAGGGAAGTATTACTGTCGTTCCTAATGATAAAGATGAATTGATCCCACAAAGAATTATTATAGGTTATAGGATGGTAATTGATTTCCGCAAATTAAATAAAGCTACTAAAAAAGATCATTACCCTTTGCCTTTCATTGATCAAATGCTAGAAAGATTATCCAAACATACACATTTTTGCTTTCTAGATGGTTACTCTGGTTTCTCTCAAATACCTGTGTCAGCTGATGATCAAGCAAATACCACTTTTACTTGCCCTTTTGGTACTTTTGCTTATAGATGTATGCCTTTTGGTTTATCTAATGCACCTGCTACCTCTCAAAGATGCATAATGGCTATATTCTCTGACTTTTGAAAAGGTTAGTGATGTTTTCATGGATGATTTCTCCGTTTATGGATCCTCTTTTGATGACTTCTTGAGCAACCTTGATCTAGTTTTGCGTAGATGTGAAGAAAGTAATCTCGTCTTGAATTGGGAGAAATGCCACTTTATGGTTAATGAAGGCATTGTCTTGGGGCATAAAATTTCTGAAAGAGGCATTGAAAGTTGATAAAGCTAAAGTTGATGCTATTGAAAAGATTCCGTGTCCTAAGGACATCAAAGGTATAAGAAGTTTCCTTGGCCATGCTGGATTTTATAGGAGGTTCATTAAGGACTTCTCAAAAATTTCTCGACCCCTGGCTAATCTATTACAAAAAGATATACCTTTTGTCTTTGATGATGATTGTGTAGAAGCATTTGAAATACTTAAGAAAGTTTTGATTTCTGCACCTATTGTCCAGCCACATGATTTGAATTTACCCTTTGAAATTATGTGTGATGCTAGTGATTATGCTGTAGGTGTTGTTCTAGGACAAAGAGTTGATAAGAAATTAAATGTTATTCAATATGCTAGTAAAACTCTAGACAATGCCCAGAGAAATTATGCTACTACTGAAAAAGAATTTTTAGCAGTTGTTTTTGCCTATGATAAGTTCAGACCCTATATTGTTGATTCTAAAGTAACTATTCACACTGATCATGCTACTATTAAATACCTTATGGAAAACAAAGATGCTAAGCCTAGACTTATTAGATGGGTTCCCTTGCTACAAGAATTTGATTTGCATATTATTGATAGAAAGGGAGCTGAGAACCCCGTTGCAGACAACTTGTCTAGGTTAGAGAATGTTCTTGATGACCCACTACCTATTAATGATAGCTTTCCTGATGAACAATTAAATGTCATAAATGCTTCTCGTACTGCTGCATGGTATGCTGATTATGCTAATTACATTGTTGCTAACTTTATACCACCTAGTTTCACATACCAGCAAAAGAAAAAGTTTTTCTATGATTTGAGACACTACTTTTGGGATGACCCACATCTTTATAAAGAAGGAGTAGATGGTGTTATTAGACGTTGTGTACCTGAGCATGAGCGAGGAGCGGATCCTACATAAGTGTCACTCCGAGGCTTATGGAGGGCATCACGCTGGAGATAGAACTGCACATAAGGTATTGCAATCCAGTTTTTATTGGCCTACTCTCTTCAAGGATGCCCGTAAGTTTGTCTTGTCTTGCGGTGAATGTCAAAGAATTGGAAATATTAGTAGACGTCAGGTGATACGTCTCCAACGTATCTATAATTTTTTATTGTTCCATGCTATATTATATTCTGTTTTGGAAGATTAACAGGCTTTATTATACACTTTTATATTATTTTTGGGATTAACCTATTAACCGCAGGCCCAGCCCGAATTGCTGTTTTTTTGCCTATTTCAGTGTTTCGCAGAAAAATAATATCAAACGGAGTCCAAACAGAATGAAACCTTCGGAAACATGATTTTCGGAACGAACGTGATCCAGAGGACTTGGAGTCTACGTCAAGAAATCAACCAGGAGAGAACGAGGCAGGGGGCGCGCCCTCCACCCTCGTGGGGCCCATGTTGCTCCACCGACATACTTCTTCCACCTATATATACCTACGTACCCCCAAACTATTAGATACGGCTCCAAAAACCTAATTCCACCGCCGCAACCTTCTGTACCCGTGAGATCCCATCTTGGGGCCTTTTCCGGCGCTCCACCGGAGGGGGCATTGATCACGGAGGGATTCTACATAAACACCATAGCCACTCTGATGATGTGTGAGTAGTTTTCCTCAAACCTTCGGGTCCATAGTTATTAGCTAGATGGCTTCTTCTCTCTCTGTGGATCTCAATACAAAGTTCTCCACGATTCTTGTGGAGATCTATCTGATGTAATCTTCTTTTGCGGTGTGTTTGTTGAGATCGATGAATTGTGGGTTTATGATCAAGTTTATCTATGAACAATATTTGAAACTCCTCTGAATTCTTTTATGTATGATTGGTTATCTTTGCAAGTCTCTTTGAATTATCAGCTTGGTTTGGCCTACTAGATTGATCTTTCTTGCAATGGGAGAAGTGCTTCGCTTTGGGTTCAATCTTGCGGTGTCCTTTCCCAGTGATAGCAGGGGCAGCAAGTCACGTTTGTATTGTTGCCATCGAGGATAAAAAGATGGGGTTTATATCATATTGCATGAGTTTATCCCTCTACAGCATGTCATCTTACTTAAAGCATTACTCTGTTCTTATGAACTTAATACTCTAGATGCATGCTGGATAGCGGTTGATGTGTGGAGTAATAGTAGTAGATTCAGGCAGGAGTGGTGTACTTGTCGCGGACGTGCTACCTATATACATGATCATACCTAGATATTCTCATAACTATGCTCAATTCTATCAATTGCTCAACAGTAATTTGTTCACCCACCGTAATACTTGTGCTCTCGAGAGAAGCCACTAGTGAAACCTATGGCCCCCGGGTCTATTTTCCATAATATTAATCTTCCAACACTTAGTCATTTTTATTGCTTTTTATTTTACTTTGCATATTTATCATAAAAATACCAAAAATATTATCTTATCATATCTATCAGATCTCACTCTCGTAAGTGACCGTTGAAGGATTGACAACCCCTTTATGGCATTGGTTGCGAGTTTCTTATTTGTTTGTGTAGGTGTGAGGGACTCGTGCGTGATCTCCTACTGGATTGATACCTTGGTTCTCAAAAACTAAGGGAAATACTTACGCTACTTTACTGCATCGCCCTTTCCTCTTCAAGGGAAAACCAACGCAGTGCTCAAGAGGTACCAAGAAGGATTTCTGGCGCCATTGCCGGGGAGATTCGCGCCAAGTCAAGTCAAGTCAAGACATACCAAGTACCCATCACAAACTCTTATCCCTTGCATTACATTATTTGCCATTTGCCTCTCATTTTCCTCTCCCCCACTTCACCCTTGCCGTTTTATTCGCCCTCTCCTTTCCATTCGCCTCTTTTTTGCTTGCTTATTGTTTGCTCTTGTGTTGGTTTGCTTGCTTGTCGTGATGGCTCTACCTAGATTTGGTGATCTTCACCTTAAAAGGTTAGAAGAGATTGAAAGGAATGTTAGAAGGACTTTACGGTTTGAGCATAACAATTTCTTTAGAAACGAGCTTAAAGAACAAAAAAGCTTTATGGGTTACATGAATAAAGAGCTCGACGATATGTCTAAGTAATTTCATGGTTTGAAATCTCAGATTGCTTGTCTCGAAAAATTAGTTGCTGAAATTTCGGATAAGCAGGACACCTTAGTTAATAAGATGGCCGCTGAACCGGATAGTTTCTATGAAAATAAAGATGAATATCTAAAAGTTATTGATGTATCCCCTATTAAATCTTTGTTTTGCAATATGAATCTTGATAATGATGGGACTGAATATGAGACACCTTTACGTAGAAGGCGTTCCAAAAACTCGGAGTCTTTAGATCATGATGCAAAAATTGGTAAAAGTGAGATTGAAGAGATCAAAACTCTAGATATTAATGAACCCACTATTTTGGATTTCAAGGAATTTAATTATGATAATTGCTCTTTGATAGATTGTATTTCCTTGTTGCAATCCGTGCTAAATTCTCCTCATGCTTATAGCCAAAACAAAGCTTTTACTAAACATATAAATCGATGCTTTGATGCAATCTTATGAAGAAAAACTTGAGTTGGAAGTTTCTATCCCTAGAAAACTGTATGATGAGTGGGAACCTACTATTAAAATTAAAATTAAAGATCATGAATGCTATGCTTTGTGTTATTTGGGTGCTAGTATTTCCATGATTCCAAAAACTTTGTGTGATTTGTTAGGTTTCCGCAAATTCGATGATTGCTCTTTGAACTTACACCTTGTGGATTCCAATATTAAATAACCTATGGGAAGAATTAATGATGTTCTTATTGTTGCAAATAGGAATTATGTGCCCGTAGATTTTATTGTTCTTGATATAGATTGCAATCCTTCATGTCCTATTATTCTTGGTAGACCTTTCCTTAGAACGATTGGTGCAATTATTGATATGAAGGAAGGGACTATTAGATTCCAATTTCCATTAAGGAAAGGCATGGAACACTTCCCTATAAACAAAATTAAATTACCATATGAATCTATTACGAGAGCCACTTATGGATTGCCTACCAAAGATGGCAATACCTAGATCTATCCTTGCTTTTATGCCTAGCTAGGGGCGCTAAACGGTAGCGCTTGTTGGGAGGCAACCCAATTTTATTTTAGCTCTTTGTTTTTTTCTGTTTAGGAATAAATTTTTGATCTAGCCTCTGGTTAGACTTGTTTTTATATTTTAATTAGTGTTTGTGCCAAGTTAAACCTATAGGATCTTCTTGGATGATAGTTATTTGATCTTGTTGAAAATTCCAGAAACTTTCTTTTCACGAAAACAATTTTTGAAAATCACCAGAACGTTATAAAATATTGATTCGAATTTCTGCTGATAAATAAACAAATTTTCTAGGTCGTCCTATTTTGGTAGATTTTTTTGAGTTCCAGAAGTTTGCGTTAGTTACAGATTACTATAGATTGTTCTGTTTTTGACAGATTCTGTTTTCGTGTGTTGTTTGCTTATTTTGATGAATCTATGGCTAATAAAATAGTTTATAAACCATATACAAGTTGGAATAACAGTAGGTTCAACACCAATATAAATAAAGAATGATTTCATTACAGTACCTTGAAGTGGTGTTTTGTTTTCTTTCGCTAACGGAGCTCACGAGATTTTCTGCTAAGTTTTGTGTTGTGAAGTTTTCAAGTTTTGGGTAAAAGATTTGATGGATTATGGTACAAGGAGTGGCAAGATCCTAAGCTTGGGGATGCCCATGGCACCCCAAGATAATCTAAGGACACCAAAAAGCCAAAGTTTGGGGATGCCCCGGAAGGCATCCCCTCTTTCGTCTACTTCCATCGGTAACTTTACTTGGAGCTATATTTTATTCACCACATGATATGTGTTTTGCTTGGAGCGTCTTGTATGATTTGAGTCTTTGCTTTTTAGTTTACCACAATCATCCTTGCTGTACATACCTTCTGAGAGAGACACATATGATTCGGAATTTATTAGAATACTCTATGTGCTTCACTTATACTTTTTGAGCTATATAGTTTTTGCTCTAGTGCTTCACTTATATCTTTTAGAGCACGATGGTGGATTTGTTTTATAGAAACTATTGTTCTATCATGCTTCACTTATATTATTTTGAGAGTCCTAAAAACAGCATGGTAATTTGCTTAAATTGAAAAATTAGTCCTAAAGTAATTGGCATCTAGGACTAGAAAAAATTTATCTTATGAGTGTGTTGAATACTATGAGAAGTTTGATGCTTGATAATTGTTTTGAGATATGAAGATGGTGATATTAGAGTCATGCTAGTTGAGTAGTTGTGAATTTGAGGAATACTTGTGTTAAAGTTCGTTATTCCCGTAGCATGCACGTATGGTGAACCGTTATGTGATGAAGTCGGAGCATGATTTATTTATTGATTGTCTTCCTTATGAGTGGCGGTCGGGGACGAGCAATGGTCTTTTCCTTGCGCTTAATACTTTGCTTTGATAACTTGTAGATTTTTGCAATAAGTATATGAGTTCTTTATGACTAATGTTGAGTCCATGGATTATACACACTCTCTTCCTTCCACCATTGCTAGCCTCTCTAATACCGCACATTTTTCACCGGTATCATACACCCACCATATACCTTCCTCAAAATAGCCACCATACCTACCTATTATGGCTTTTCCATAGCCATTCCGAGATATATTGCCATGCAACTTACCACCGTTCCGTTTACTATGACACGCTTCATCATTGTCATATTGCTTTGCATGATCATGTAGTTGACATCGTATTTGTGGCAAAGCCACCGTTCATAATTCTTTCATACATGTCACGCTTGATTCATTGCATATCCCGGTACTCCGCCGGAGGCATCACATAGAGTCATATTGTTGTTCTAAGTTTTGAGTTGTAAGAAAATAAAAGTGTGATGATCATCACTATTAGAGCATTGTCCCAAGTGAGGAAAGGATGATGGAGACTATGATTCCCCCACAAGTCGGCATGAGACTCCGGACGAAAAAAAAGAAAAAAAAGGGGGCCAAAAAAAAGAGAAAAGGCCCAAATAAAAAATGAGAGAAAAAGAGAGAAGGGACAAGGTTACTATCCTTTTGCCACACTTGTGCTTCAAAGTAGCACCATGATCTTCATGATAGAGAGTCTCCTATGATATCACTTTCATATACTAGTGGGAATTTTTCATTATAGAACTTGGCTTGTATATTCCAATGATAGGCTTCCTCAAAATGCCCTAGGTCTTCGTGAGCAAGCGAGTTGGATGCACACCCACTTAGTTTCTTTTGTTGAGCTTTCATATATTTATATCTCTAGTGCATCCGTTGCATGGCAATCCCTACTCACTCACATTGATATCTATTGATGGGCATCTCCATAGCCCATTGATACACCTAGTTGATGTGAGACTATCTTCTCCTTTTTGTCTTCTCCACAGCCACCATTCTATTCCACATATAGTGCTATGTCCATGCTCACGCTCATGTATTGCGTGAAGATTGAAAAAATTTGAGAACACCAAAAGTATGAAACAATTGCTTGGCTTGTCATCGGGGTTGTGCATGATTTAAATATTTTGTGTGGTGAAGATAGAGCATAGCCAGACTATATGATTTTGTTGGGATAACTTTCTTTGGCCATGTTATTTTGAGAAGACATAATTTCTTGGTTAGTATGCTTGAAGTATTATTATTTTTATGTCAATATTAAACTTTTATCTTGAATCTTTCGGATCTGAATATTCATACCACAATTAAGAGAATTACATTGAAAATTATACTAAGTAAGCATTCCACATCAAAAATTCTGTTTTTATCATTTACCTACTCGAGGGCGAGCAGGAATTAAGCTTGGGGATGCTTGATACGTCTCCAACATATCTATAATTTTTTATTGTTCCATGCTATATTATATTCTGTTTTGGATGATAAATGGGCTTTATTATACACTTTTAAATTATTTTTGGGACTAACCTATTAGCCGGAGGCCCAGCCCGAATTGCTATTTTTTTTGCCTATTTCAGTGTTTCGCAGAAAAAGAATATCAAACAGAGATCAAATGGAATGAAACCTTTGGGAACGTGATTTTTGGAACAAACATGATCCAGTGGACTTGGAGTCTACGTCAAGAAATCAACCAGGAGAGCACGAGGCAGGGGGGCACGCCTACCCCCCTAGGCGCGCCCTCCACCCTCGTGGGGCCCAAGTTGCTCCACCGACGTACTTATTCCTCCTATATATACCTACGTACCCCCAAACTATCAAATACGGAGCCAAAAACCTAATTCCACCGCCGCAACCTTCTGTACCCGTGAGATCCCATCTTGGGGCCTTTTCCGGCACTCCGCCGGAGGGGGCATTGATCACGGAGGGCTTCTACATCAACACCATAGCCTCTCCGATGATGTGTGAGTAGTTTACCTCAGACCTTCGGGTCCATAGTTATTAGCTAGATGGCTTCTTCTCTCTCTTTGGATCTCAATACAAAGTTCTCCACGATGCTTGTGTTGATCTAGTCGATGTAATCTTCTTTTGCGGTGTGTTTGTTGAGACCGGTGAATTGTGGGTTTATGATCAAGTTTATCTATGAACAATATTTGAATCTCCTCTGAATTATTTTATGTATGATTGGTTATCTTTTCAAGTCTCTTCGAATTACCAGTTTGGTTTGGCCTACTAGATTGATCTTTCTTGCAATGGGAGAAGTGCTTAGCTTTGGGTTCAATCTTGCGGTGTCCATCCCCATTGACAGCAGGGGCAGAAGGCACGTATTATACTGTTGCCATTGAGGATAAAAAGATGGGGTTTATATCATATTGCATGAGTTCATCCCTCTACATCATGTCATCTTACTTAAAGCATTACTCTATTCTTATGAACTTAATACTCTAGATGCATGCTGGATAGCGGTCGATGTGTGGAGTAATAGTAGTAGATGCAGGGAGGCGTCGGCCTACTTGTCACGGACATGATGCCTATATACATGATCATACCTAGATATTCTCATAACTATGCTCAATTCTATCAATTGCTCAACAGTAATTTGTTCACCCATCGTAATACTTATGCTCTTGAGAGAAGCCACTAGTGAAACCTATGGCCCCCAGGTCTATTTTCCATAATATTAATCTTCCAACACTTAGTCATTTTTATTGCCTTTTATTTTACTTTGCATCCTTATCATAAAAATACCAAAAATATTATCTTATCATATCTATCAGATCTCACTCTCGTAAGTGACTGTTGAGGGATTGACAACCCCTTTATCCCGTTGGTTGCGAGGTTTCTTATTTGTTTGTGTAGGTGTGAGGGACTCGTGCGTGATCTCCTACTTGATTGATACCTTGTTTCTCAAAAACTGAGGGAAATACTTACGCTACTTTACTGCATCACCATTTTGTCTTCAAGGGAAAACCAACGCAGTGCTCAAGAGGTAGCATCAGGAAATGCCTATGAATTATTCACTTGTTATTGAACCATTAGATGCTTGGGGTTCGATTATATGGGACCTTTTCCTTCCTCTAATGGGTATACACATATTTTAGTTGCTATTGATTATGTTACTAAGTGGGTAGAAGCTATTCCAACTAGTAGTGCTGATCATAACACCTCTATTAAGATGCTTAAAGAAATTATTTTTCTGATGTTTGGATTCCCTAGATATTTAATGACTGATGGTGGTTCACACTTTATTCATGGTGCTTTTTGTAAAATGCTTGCTAAGTATGATGTTAATCACAGAATTGCATCCCCTTATCACCCACAGTCTAGTGGTCAAGTAGAATTGAGCAATAGAGAGCTTAATTTAATTTTGCAAAAGACTATTAATAGATCTAGAAAGAATTGGTCCAAGAAACTCGATGATGCATTATGGGCCTATAGAACTGCATATAAAAACCCTATGGGTATGTCTCCATATAAAACGGTTTATGGAAAAGCATGTCACTTACCTCTCGAACTAGAACATAAGGCATATTGGGCTATTAAAGAGCTCAATTATGATTTCAAACTTGTCGGTGAGAATAGGCTATTTGACATTAGCTCACTTGATGAATGGAGAACCCAAGCCTATGAGAATGCCAAGTTGTTTAAAGAAAAAGTTAAAAGATGGCATGACAAAGGGATACAAAAGCGTGAGTTTAATGTAGGTGATTATGTGTTGCTATACAACTCTCGTTTAAGATTTTTTGCAGGATATCTTCTCTCAAAATGTGAAGGTCCTTACGTTATCGAGGAGGTCTATTGTTTCAGTGCGTTAAAAATTAACAACTTCGAAGGCACAAATCCAAAGGTGGTGAATGGTCAAAGAAGCAAACATTATATCTTAGGTATTCCCATAAATGTTGAAACCAATATTACTGAAACCATAACCCCGGAGGAATACATAAGAGACACTTTCCAGAATGTTCCAGACTCCCAAAAGGAATAGGTATGTGGTATGGTAAGTAAACCGACTCCAAAACAGTTCTAATGGCAATTTTCTCCGTTTTGGAATATTTAAGAAAATAGGAAAATAAGTAGTCTGGGAAGGACACGAGGCTTCTACGAGGGTGGAGGGCGCGCCCTAACCCCCTAGGCGCGCCCCCTGCCCCGTGGGCACCTCGTGTACTCTCCGGACTCCATTTTCTTGCACGATACTTCTGGTCGGTAAAAATTCATTATATAATCTCCCGAAGGTTTTGGCCACCGTATCACGCAATTATCCTCTGTTTTTGTTTCGAGTTGTTTCTGCCGTAGATTAGAGCAAGATGTCTTCTCAAGAGTCAATTGGGGAGAGTCGGGTGTCTCATCCGACACCAGGTCCAGGGGCAAACAGCGATGCCTATCGCTTTGGGCCCTCAACGGAGGAAGAGGTGGAGGCCGACTTGAAAAGGATAGATGCCATGGAGGAGGATCAAGAAGTTACTTCCCGTTTCCGAGCCGGATTCACAATGGGGAACTTGAGCTCAGCTATCCCAAACTCGGTCATCCCCTCCAATGTTAAATTTCTCTCTTATGAAAATATGAAAAGGAGTGTTACTTGTTCCCCCGCAGCTATGCAGCATCCATGGGTGCAAGGAGCTTTAACCGTCACGGGTAAGCTCCATAAGGAAATAATGGATCTTAAGCGGCAAGTCAACAAGCTCGAGGAGCAGAATCGTATCCTGAGGGGTATCATAGCCAAGAATATCACATCTTCACCCCCAAAGAAGGAGACATAATCACATGGGTATGGGCACTCCCCTTGGGAACTGCCAAGCTTGGGGGAGGTGCCCCGGTATCGTATCACCATCACATCTCTCTCTTAACCGTTTTTCTTAGTTAGATCCTTTTGGTAATATCTTGATCTAGTAGAATAAAGTTTTAGTATGATCTAGTTTTTGAGTTTTGCTTTATAATCCTTCTATGTAATCAAGTCCGTGAGCTATATATAATAAAGATTAGTGTTGAGTCAAGGGCTTGATTATGTTGATATGATCTTGAGGGAATAAAAGAAAGAGAAAGAATAAAAAGAAATAAAAGAGATCATATTGATCTTATGGAGAGTAATGACTTCACATATAAATAGTATGATGATTAAAAGTTGTTGAGAGTTGACGAACATAGTTTTGGTCATCGTTGAAATTAATAGTAAGTAATAAAGAAAGAGAGGTTTCACATATAAATATACTATATTGGACATCTTTTATGATTGTGAGCACTCATTAAAATATGACATGCTAAAAAGTTGACGTTGGACAAGGAAGACAACGTAATGGGTTATGTTTTCTTGTATCCGAAATAAAGTATATTGTCATGGATCATCCAACATGTTGAGATTTCCTTTCTCCCTCATGCTAGCCAAATTCTTTGCACCAAGTAGAGATACTACTTGTGCTTCCAAATACCCTTAAACCCAGTTTTGCCATGAGAGTCTACCATACCTACCTATGGATTGAGTAAGATCCTTCAAGTAAGTTTTCATCGGTGGAAGCAATAAAAATTGCTCTCTAAATATGTATGATTTATTAGTGTGGAGAAAATAAGCTTTATACAATCTTGTGATGTGGAAGAAATAAAAGCGACAGACTGCATAATAAAGGTCCATATCACAAGTGGCAATATAAAGTGATGTTCTTTTGAATTAAGATTTCATGCATCCAACCATGAAAGCGCATAACAACCTCTGATTCCCTCTGCAAAGGGCCTATCTTTTACCTTTATATTCTACCCTTATGCAAGAGTCATGGTGATCTTCACCCTTCCTTTTTATATTTTATCCTTTGGCAAGCACATTGTGTTGGAAAGATCCTGATATATATATATATATATATCCAATTGGATGTAAGTTAACATGAATCATTATTGTTGACATTACCCTTGAGGTAAAAGGTTGGGAGGCAACACTATAAGCCCCTATCTTTCTCTGTGTCCGATTAAAACTCCATACCCATAAGTATTACGTGAGTGTTAGCAATTGTGAAAGACTAAATGATAGTTCAGTATGTGGACTTGCTGAAAAGCTCTTATATTGAATCTTTCTGATGTTATGATAAATTGCAATTGCTTCAATCACTGAGATTATAGTTTGTGGTTCTCAATGAAGTTTCGGATTCATACTTTGCATTGTGAATAGATTATTACTTGAGTTAAGAAATCATGTGACAATATCCATAAATGTTGCTGTTATAAGAATGATCATGACGCCCTTATGTCTGTATTTTATTTTGTCGACACCTCTATCTCTAAACATGTGGACATATTTATCTATCGGTTTCCGCTTGAGGACAAACAAGGTCTAAGCTTGGGGGAGTTGATACGTCCATTTTGCATCATGCTTTTATATTGATATTTAGTGCATTATGGGCTGTTATTACACATTATGTCACTATACTTATGCCTATTCTCTCTTATTTTGCAAGGTTTACATGAAAAGGGAGAATGCCGGCAGCTGGAATTCTGGGCTGGAAAAGGAGCAAATATTAGAGACCTATTCTGCACAACTCCAAAAGTCCTGAAACTGCACGGAAGCCATTTCTGGAAATAATAAAAAATACTGAGCGAAGAAAATACCAGAGGGGGCCCACACCACAGCCACGAGGGTGGGCGCGCCCACCTCGTGGGCCCCAGCAGGCCTTCGGTGCCCATCTTATGCTATATGAAGTCTTTCGTCCGAGAAAAAATCATAAGCAAGCTTTCGGGAAGAAACTCCGCTGCCACGAGGCGGAACCAATCTAGGGTTCTGGCAGAGCTATTCTGCCGGGGAAACTTCCCTCTAGGAGGGGGAAATCATCGCCATCGTCATCACCAATGATCCTCTTATCGGGAGGGGGTCAATCTCCATCAACATCTTCACCAACACCATCTCCTCTCAAACCCTAGTTTATCTCTTGTATCCAGTCTTTGTCCTAAAGCCTCAGATTGGTACCTGTTGGTTGCTAGTAGTGTTGATTACTCCTTGTAGTTGATGCTAGTTGGTTTATTTGGTGGAAGATCATATGTTCAGATCCATTAGGCATATTAATACCCCTCTGATTATGAACATGAATATGATTTGTGAGTAGTTACGTTTGTTCCTGAGGACATGGGAGAAGTCTTGCTATTAGTAGTCATGTGAATTTGGTATTCGTTTGATATTTTGATGAGATGTATGTTGTATTTCCTCTAGTGGTGTTATGTGAGCGTCGACTACATGACACTTCACCATTGTTTGGGCCTAGAGGCAGGCATTGGGAAGTAATAAGTAGATGATGGGTTGCTAGAGTGACAGAAGCTTAAACCCTAGTTTATGCGTTGATTCGTAAGGGGCTGATTTAGATCCATATGTTTCATGCTATGGTTAGGTTTACCTTAATACATCTTTTGTAGTTGCGGATGCTTGCAAGAGGGGTTAATCATAAGTGGGATGCTTTTCCAAGTAAGGACAGCACCCAAGCACCGGTCCACCCACATATAAAATTATTAAATTACCAAACGCGAATCATATGAACGTGATGAAAACTAGCTTGACAATAATTCCCATGTGTCCTCGGGAGCGCTTTTCTCTATATAAGAGTTGGTCCAGGCTTGTCCTTTTCTATAAAAAGGATTGGGACATCTTGCTGAAATTTATTTACACTTGTTACTTGCTACCCGTTACAAATTACCTTATCACAAAACTATCTGTTACCGATAATTTCAGTGCTTGCAGAGAATACCTTACTGAAAACCGCTTGTCATTTCCTTCTGCTCCTCGTTGGGTTCGACACTCTTACTTATCGAAAGAACTACGATAGATCCCCTATACTTGTGGGTCATCAGCAGGCGGTAGTATCGGTTGCGGAGAACAACCGGAACAACCGCCCAGTCACCGCTCAACCACCGCGTTGAAACAGTAGGGTGTCACCCTTGTGTGCGGTGATCGAGCGGTATAGCCCTGGTGCAACCGCCTGGCCTTGGACGCTTTGGTGGCTAAGTCCCAAGCGGTAGGACCGCTCAGGACACCGATGGTACCGGTGTGCAGGAAACAACCGGACAAACCGGGCCACCGCCGCCCAAGTACCGCATCAAAACAGAAGTCTGGCCGGTTGTTGAGCGGTACTTGGCCGGTACAACCGCCGCAGTCATTGTTAAGCTTGGTGGCCGTACCACCGCCCGGGAGCAGCAGTACAACCGCTCGTTCACGACTGGATTGTTCAACCCCAGGGTATCACCCCTGGGGTGGAGGTTGGGTTAGCGCCAAGAGCCAGCGGTACAACCGCTTCGCCGCGAAATGTACAATCATTGGAGACCACAAGAAGCGATGAAAAAGAAGGGGAGCTCTCTCTCTCTCTCATTAGAAAAGGAAGGCAAAGGAGGGTGTGGCAAGTGTGTGCGTGAAAAGATCCCCCCCCAACTCCTTCCAATGTGGATTCCCTCTTGATAGTACGGGTTCCCTATGACCAAAGAGAAACACGTAGAAAAACCTTGTCTTCGATCTCTTCCTTCAAAAGAGAATAGCTAACCGATGTAAGCCTAATCACCGAGAACCTGAAGCACTTAGCACACGATTAGACCAACAAAGGGTTGTCATCATCATCCAAAACACAAACTAGGGAAATGCCCTTACAATCTCCCCCTTTTTGGTGGATGATGGCAACAACATGATTTGCAAGAGAGAGGTCTAGAAAATATAGACGGGACTCCCCCTAGATGTGTGCCCTAATTTGATATTGCTATTGGAATGCAAGTGCACACAATAAGGGCAAGACTCCCCCTATATTTTATAGACCCACCACTCCTACTACACATGCGAAGATAAGCAATAAGCACATAATAGGAAAGTAAGGACTATAACGGATAAAAACAACAATGATAGATAGATGAGCGCATGTCTCACACCATGCAAGTCAAGATAAGCAACAAGGTCCACAAACTAAAGTTCAACATGACGCACGAAAGAACAAAACACAAACCCAAGCAAAGGAAATCCCATGCAAATCCCGAGACCTAATAGAACTCTCTCCCCCTTTGGCATCAAGACACCAAAAAGGAAAAGAGCAAAGCTAGCGCCCCAGAGCTCAGTCCTCCTCCTCTAACTCCTCGGTTGCATATGGATCCTCATGATCGTCCCGATATGCGTCCTCCATGATGTCATCATCAGTAGCAAAGGAGGTGGAGGGTTGGCGAGGAGCCTCATCAGCAGACCAAGTGTTCAACATAGAGATCCATCGCTCCTCTGGTGTGATGCTCTTCTCAGAACCACTCTGAACAGACATATTGAGGTGCTTCATCATTGCAATCTAACGACGCCTGGCATGCTTCTCATTGACATGGGCCTCATACATCCTCTTCTGAATGTCAGTCTGGAGGCAGAAGGTCTTCTTCATCTTGGCAGCGAGCTTGGTCACCCAAGAAGGCTTGGCCCCTGGCTCCATCTCAAAGTCCTCATCCTCTGAAGTGGCACAGACATCCTCGGGATCATTCGCAGGAAAGCAAGGCTCAGCATGCTTCTTCTTCTTGAGTAGCTTGACCTCATGAACGGTGAGATTATCTGGAGAAGTGAGAAGCTCTCCAGGACAGCAAACAGCCCAAACTGAGTTCACAAAACACATGACAAACGGAGCATAAATAGGGAACTTTCTGTAGATGACCATGTTGTACATCTCGTGCCACAGCCAGTTGGACAAATCAAATGTTGTGCCAGATCCCACCTTTGTCTTCATAGCAACCATCAAGTCAACAAGGTAGCCATGAATTTCATCTTGATTGCCCAACTTGGGCAAAAGCACTGTCGGAGTAATTGGACACGGATACCCCAAAGACGGCAAGACAATTATTCAAGACATCGGGGCTAGCAAAGCCCCTCATTCCGACTGCCCGGCCGCTCCTGCCGGCTCCCCGTCCGACAGCTCCACCCGACCGCCTACCAGCCGGCTGCCGACTGCAGCCCGAAGTGACACCCTCAAGACCCCGACGTGGCGGCCATACCGCGGACGAGACGGCTGTACCTCGATGCCATCATGTATAGTGTCACTTGTCCCCTTGCACTATTTATGAAGTGACCCAGGGGACAAAGATGACACCCACCATGCCTTGCCCATGCCCACTACCAAGCTTACATCCTAAGCTACCCTCACCTATATAAGCTAGCTCCATCCATCCATCAGGGAATGGACTCACACTCATACACACTCATGCATGCATGCTCAGGCACATGCGGCCACACACACACTTGTGCTCATATGCATATACGAGGCCAGATGCCAATGGCACTGACCTCAGATACAGCTCCAGGAGCACTCTGTTCCAGATATACCAGATACACTCAGACATGCAGCAGTAGGAGTATTATCTCTCCGGAGAGCTCCGAAGCTGGGTAAACCACCGCGTGATACTCGCATACCCGCTCCCAGTCCTATCAGCAGCAGTCCTACCCTCACACTAAGCCCTTGTGGCATCTGTCGACTCGCAAGCCCCCCGTGAGAACACCACGACAGTTGGCGCCCACCATGGTGTGGTACTTTGCTACCACGCTGCTGCTGGTTTCGCAGTCCGGGCGGGACCATCTTCATCATCATCACCGCGGCCTCGTGCCGTCTCTCCGGTAGCGCTCGGGGGCTCGACCCGACACGCCCCCGGAGAGGCCGCGAGGGGTGGCGTGTCCTCGCTGTCGGTTGCGCCTTCTTCACCGCCACCATTGCGACACTGGCCATCCGCCTGAGTGTGCCGCGTGCCGGGCCTCGCTTCGGTCAGCCGCCTCCATCCACGCGCCGTCGCGTCCGTCGCCCTCTTCGTTGCGCCTTGCTCTGGCCGAAACACGCGTTGGCTCCTCCATATACCATCTACAAGTTAGCTAGATGCTAGTCAACAATGGTCAAACCATCCATACACTACCTATACATTAGTCAGAGAGTACCCAGATAATCGCATACCATGGTTACACATGCAATCCCGAAATTCCCCGCGCACTACTCATACGCTTGCCCATATGCTTTCTGTTCAACAGTCAGATATTGGCCGGGCAATGGTCAGAAACAGCCCGGACAGTGGCTCGACCTCGACCCTCTGTTCAACAGTCAGATATTGGCCGGGCAATGGTCAGAAACAGCCCGGACAGTGGCTCGACCTCGACCCCGTGCTGCTCCGCCGCGGCCGCAGCTTCGTGTCACACTTGCTCCTGCGCGCCCCTGCGCCCCAGCGTGCCCGCTGTGGCCTCGCCTGCGCGCTCGCAACCCCCTCCTCTCCAGCACGGGTCCGTCAGCCGCGTTCCTACCGGCTCCTCCGCGCCCACGCGCGACCCGTCTCCTCGGCTGCTGCACGCCCGACCCGCCGCTGCCCGGCCACGTTGTTAAATGCTGGCGCCCGGCTGCTCTGCGCCGCCTCCCCGCCTGCTACCCTCGACCGGGTGCGTCCACATCACCTCTGGCCGGTTGTTGCTCTGAGCCGGCTCGGGCCTCCTGCTCGACCTCGCGCTCGTCTCCTGCGGCAAACCCCGCACCGCCACAGGCATTGCCGGCTGGCCGCTCCTCCGGTCCGCCCCACCAGCCGGCGGGTTGCCACTCTTGCCTTCTGCGGCTGGCGGCTCGCATTGTCGCCTCCAGCGCGCCCGACTCGCGTCCAGCGCACCACCCGGCTCCGGCCCCGCTCTGAGCACCTCCACGAGTAGCGCCGCCTTCCGGCCAGCGCCACACAGCACGCCTCGCGCCACTCCACAGGCATCCCTGCGGCCCACTGCTGCCTCCAGCGCCGGCCGGCTCGCTGCCGCCTCCCAGCAGCCCCGCTTCATTACTGCTACAGCGGATGCCCGCCTTTGCTTGGTGCTGGCCTCCAGCGCCCGGTTCGGCCCCGCGCCCGCCGGCTTGCCGCTCCAGCCGGCGGCCGGCTTCCACCCGCTTCCCGGCCTGCCGGCTTCTGCCGGGACCCGGACGCCGGCTGCTGCCGTCCCGCTCCTGCCGACTGCTCAGAAGTGAAAGAAAAGAAAAAAGAGAAAAAGGGGCCGGGTGCCCATCTGGTTGTGTAGAAAATGAATAGTCAAAGGTTGACTGGCCTTGTAAAAAAAGAAGTGACCGGGTGAGATGGCCGGTTGCCGGAGAGTCGACCAAAAAAAGAGAGAAAGAAAGAAATGTGCGTCTGACTGCAAGATGTGCGTCCGATCACGGCCTGGCCGGTACCAAAAGAGCCCGACTAACGTCGGGGTCCGCCCAACCGGTGAAGAAGAAAAATAAGAAGACAAAGTAGTCGCTGGAGATCCGGCCGACTGCTCCATGATTGACCGAATCTCGGGGCTACACCAAAGTCTTGTTGGCGTGCCCGTGAAGAAGAAGATAAAGTAGTTGCCGGAGATCCGGCCCGACCGCCGATCGGCCTGAATCTCGAGGTTACTCCAGTAGTCGTTGTGGCTACGAAGAAGAAGACAAAGTAGTTGCCGGGAGATCCGGCCCGACTACTCAGCAGTCGGCCCGATTACTCAGCAGTCGCCCCCGCGAAGATTGTAGACAAGAGAAGAGTTCTGTCCGGCTGCCAGCAGCCGGCAGAAGAGAAAAAGAAGAAAAAGGGCATTGCGAGACGCCTCGCCGCCTGGTCGGTCGAGCCTGACCGGTCGGGACCCCATTTCGAGCACCCAGAGGCTCGAAGGCCACACCCAGCGGGTCCGCCGGAGCGTTCCGCGAGCGCCAAGCCGCGCCGGTTGTCTTCAACGACCTCCGCCTCGGCTACACGAAAACCAATGTGAGCTCCTCACCCGCATATTTTTTTCACCGCGAGAGAACGGATAACCTCGAGCGAGTCTCGGGAGCTATCTCCGCATTTTATTACAGTTGCATCACTGTTCGCCCCGGCACCAGCCAGAGTTGGCCCGGGGGCTGGCCTGAGACGTTAGTTTCCGCAGACGGCTTAGTAGCGTGCACAGTACCAAAGGCCCACTCTTAGTCATAGACCGCAGAGCTGCTGTCCGGCTAGCAAGAGTGAACGCTGGAGGCCATCCACGCGAAAAACGTCCAGGAAGAGAAACGCTTCAGCAATCGACCGTTTCTTTATGAGTATCTGCCGCTAAATCTGCTCCCGATGTCGAAAGTCAGACACTCCACTCCGCGGCCCACTCTCAGCCACAGACCGCAGAGCGGCTGTCCGGCAAGCGAGAGCACAAGCCAAGGAGTGGAGGGAACATGAAAAAGATTGAAGGGGGCTCGGACGAAACCGAGTCGGCACCCTCCGCATAAAACTGGCAATGTTAAAAGAAAACATTTGATATATCTGCATGGACTACTTTGTCTTTTTTCATGATCATTTCCATGAACACTCGCCAAAAAAACCTCCGCCCAACTTTGCCAAGTTGCCCGGAGGCTTGGGGGCTACTGCCGGAGTAATTGGACACGGATACCCCGAAGACGGCAAGACAATTATTCAAGACATCGGGGATAGCAAAGCCCCTCAGTCCGACCGCCGGTTGCTCCCCGCCGGCTCCCCTCAGACGATCAAGCTTCCACCCGGTCGGCTGCTGCCGGCCGCCACCGGCCGCCGATCGCAGTCCCGACACCGACAAGACCCCGACGTGGCGGCCATACCGCGGACGAGACGGCTGTACCTTCATGCCATCATGTATAGTGTCACTTGTCCCCTTGCACTATTTATGAAGTGACCCAGGGGACAAAGATGACACCCACCATGCCTTGCCCATGCCCACTACCAAGCTTACATCCTAAGCTACCCTCACCTATATAAGCTAGCTCCATCCATCCATCAGGGAATGGACTCACACTCATACACACTCATGCATGCATGCTCAGGCACATGCGGCCACACACACACTTGTGCTCATATGCATATACGAGGCCAGATGCCAATGGCACTGACCTCAGATACAGCTCCAGGAGCACTCTGTTCCAGATATACCAGATACACTCAAACATGCAGCAGTAGGAGTATTATCTCTCCGGAGAGCTCCGAAGCTGGGTAAACCACCGCGTGCTACTCGCATACCCTCTCCCGGTCCTATCAGCAGCAGTCCTACCCTCACACTAAGCCCTTGTGGCATCTGTCGACTCGCAAGCCCCCTGTGAGAACACCACGATGTCATAGTCCTTCACCAAATCCTTGGATTCTCCAATAATACCACGACCCCGAATGTACAGAGGGGCAAGCTTGTCCTTAGGCATGGACTCAGGATGGTCGTGAGGACGAATGCCACCATTCCCCTCAAGGCTTGTATCGTCATAACCAAGAGCTTTGCAGAACCCCTCCAGGGTACTTGAAAGAGCTCATCATGGCACATGAACGTGGGTGTGCGAGCATCATATTCTCCAAAATGAACAATGGCATAGAACTGATGGATAAGCTAAACATCAAAGTCATAGTTTACTGACATGAGCTTGACCAAATCGAACTCCTCACAGAGAGCCAAAGCATCACCAAAATACTCCAAGTTGCCACTCCAATGGTAAAGATCAATGATCCACTGCTCGGCATACCTGTTCTTCTTGTGCTCAAGGAGTTCATGAACAATCCGCACTTGCATCTCATTCCGGAACTGAACGGTGGTCCAACGAGGTGCAATGGGAACCTCGTAAGGATTCTTTGAGCGGAAGGCTTCCCAATCCTTGGCTTTCCAATGGTGCAAGGGAATAACCACACGTTGCTTGGCAGCGACAAACTTCTCATGGCGAGTGGGCTTGGTGGGAATCACAACCTCTTCTTCTCCATCAGACGCGACCGGGCGCTGGCATCTCCTAGCCCGTTTTTTGTCTTGCGAGGAGCAGAGCGAGAACTAGAGCCACCTGCACACACACGCATGAGGAGAAAACAAGAAACCCAGTAGAGATGAGAGGATTGCACACACGAATAGAGAAAAAGGTAGATTGCACAACGGAGAAAATAGAACAGAGCTACGTGGTTCAGATATCACGGTTGAACCAGTTCTACGACCAGTAGTACCGCTCTGGCGGTTGTACCGCCCATGGAGGCGGTAGAACCGCAGGGAAAGCAGCACTATCAGTTGGAGAAGGGCTGACCACGAGATTTGAATCAACCTAACCATATTCTAACTTCTAAGAAATGCAAACTAAGCAAGAGGCATAAATGGATCTCTTCCACCCAATAGTTTGAACAATAAACGCGGAATGTCAAGTAATGCCCTAGAAGTAGGGAAAGAACGCTAGAACGAAGAACGAAGGAAATGGGGCATTACCGACATCCATGAGAAGAGATCGGGAAGGAGGGGGCCTCCATGGAGAGAATCCACGGAGAGCCCATGGATCCGGAGCGCGAAGAGCGCTCTGGGGTAGGGGCAATGGCGTCCGGTGTCTAGGGCACGAGATAAGGAAGGACAGGGGACGAGGGGAAAACAAAACCCTTCAGCCCCATCACTATATATGCCCGCAGACGTGAAGCGGTTGTACCGCTCTAAGGAGCGGTTGTACCGTTTCCTGGTACATGCCAGCGGTTGCGGGCGATACTTCCGTCGTCTAGAAGGCAGCGGTAGTACCGCCTGTAACCAACCGATAGTACCGGCCAGAAGCACAACCTGGGGTCGAGCTGTGGAACCACTCAAGCACCACTGGGAGTCCTCCTGGGACGGTACAACCCAAGTGTACCAGCGGTTGAACTGCTCGTAACACCGGCTGTACCGCCCAATCACCATTACCCGAACCAAGATCAAATGTGTGCAATTGGATTAGATGGTTTTAGGAGAAGGAGAAAGGATTGGGATGGAGCACGACACTGGAATATGGTGTGATGAGCTCCAAGAGGGCACAAGGCAACCAAATGAGAGAAACCACAACTTGGAGACCACAACACCTAGGACCTGACACAAGACTACGGCAAGAACCAAAAGAAAACCAAAACCAACTCCCTTCAAAAGGGAGGGCGGTGGACGAGGCCACCTATGTTTGACTGTAAGGTATGGCACCGCGAAGATTTTAACCTTGGGCCCATGACCAAAACTCATCTTTGAAGCACAAGTACCATCAAAAATGGCTAATGTGAAAGATTAGATTAATTTATGCATAATTGGGGAAGGGGGAGTTCATTGAGAGAACAACACCCCCCCCCCTATGTCCATGCCTACACCTAAACAAGATAACAAGTTGAGTATGGTGGGGTGTGCACGGGTTCAAGTAACATTGCTCGAATCAATGATATTTAGCTCATGCCTTAACTCGCGAAATCTTGCTTCATCCAAGAGCTTCGTGAAGATATCTGCAAGGTTATCATGAGTGTTGACATAGTTGAGCTCGATCTCCCCTCGCCTAATATGATCATGGATGAAGTGATACCGAATCTCAATGTGCTTCGTCTTGAAGTGTTGCACCGGGTTGAGAGAAATCTTGATGGCACTTTCATTGTCACACCAAAGAGGTACTCTATCGCAAATGACACTGTAATCCTTTAAAGTTTGCCTCATCCATAGAAGTTGTGCACAACAACTTCCTTCAGCCAAAACTCACACTTGCTGAACGTGGAGTATAGGTGATGTTCTCTGATCTTCCCAAGTACCAAACGCAAATGCTCCTTATGTTCCTGTTTTTTCTTCGAGTAGACCAAAATATCATCAACGAACACCACGACGAACTTATCCAAAAACTCCATAAACACTTTGTTCATCATGTTCATAAACTAGGCAGGTGCATTAGTGAGACCAAATGACATAACGGTATACTCGTATAGCACATACCTCGTGGTAAAGGCTGTCTTAGGTATATCCTGCACTCGAATCTTCAGCTGGTGGTACCCTGATCGTAGATCGATCTTATAAAACACTTTAGCTCCTTGCAACTGATCAAACAAATCATTGCATTGGCAATGGGTACTTGTTCTTGATCGTCACCTCATTCAATCCACGATAATCAACAACCATCCTCAACGATCCATCCTTCTTCTCCACTAGAAGTACTGGTGATTCCCAAGGTGACGAACTTGGGTGAATATAGCCCTTATCTAGTAACTCCTTAATTTGCTTCTTAATTTCCTCCAAATCCTTTGCGGGCATTCTGTACGGTCTCTTAGATATTGGCCTGCGTTCGGCAAAAGCTTCGATCAAAACTCAATGTCTCTATCCGGTGGCATGCACAGCAACTCTTCTCCGAAATACATCCAGAAAATCCTTCACCACTGGTACTTCCTCCTGTACATCTCCTGATAAGGAATTCACTTGAGTCCTATTCGGCACATGCCGGGATACATACTTGATCCTTCTTCCTTCTGGGGTGGTGAGAAAAATCGACTTACTGGCGTAGTCAATGTTCCCTCCATACTTCGATAACCAATCCATGCCTAATATCACATCCAGTCCTTGTGACTCCAATACTATTAGGTCCGAGGGAAATAGGTAGTTACCAATCCTTAATGGTAGCCGATCACACCATAGGCTAGCCATATACTCCGCTCCTGGCAAGGTTACTAACATGGGTAACCTAAGGGCTTGGGTTGGCAGTTTAAACTTATCCACAAATCCCCTTGATATGTATGAATGCGATGCACCAAAGATCAAAAAGAACGATCATAGAAATGACTTAACCAAAAACTTACCTATTACTGCATCTGGTTGGGCTTTAACCTCCTCCATGTTAATGTGGTTCACTTGTCCCCTGCTGAAAGGGTTGGGCTTCTTCCCAGAGCTTCCATTGTTGTTTCCGTTCTTAGCTTCAGGACATTCGTTGGCGTAATGTCTAGTCTTCTGGCACTTGTAGCAAGTAACGTGGCTTAGATCTTTCTTGGCGGGCGTTGCTGGGTTGGAACGGTTCTGTCCGTTGCTTCCTCCATTACCATTCCCGTTCTTGGAGCCACTATGGTTGTGCGAACTTCCTCCAGTGTGATTGTGACCTCCATGGTTATGTTGAAGGGTTCCTCCCGAGTTCGGGGTAAAACGGGGTCTCTGCTGAGCTCCAGAATTATAGTTCCCTTGTTCATACTTTCTCTTGCGGTTGTCAATCTGCTGCTGCTTCCCTACAATCATGAGAGCCCTATCTACCAACTCCTGGTAGTTATTAAAATTTGCCACCATCAACTGCATGCTCAGCTCATCATTCAGTCCTTCCCGAAACTTCTCCTGCTTCGCTGCATCCGTAGCGACGTCATCTGGGGCATAACGTGCTAGCTTACTAAATTCATCCACATATTGGCCAATGGTGCGTCCTCCTTGGCGTAAATTACAAAACTCACGCTTCTTCATGGCCATAGCTCCTGCTGATACTTGGGCAGTTCTAAAAGCTTGCTGAAACTGGTCCCATGTCACAATGTCAATGGGGTAAGTGGCTGTGAAATTCTCCCACCATGATGCTGCGGGTCCATCAAGCTGATGTGCAGCAAAATGCACTCTCTCTGCATCTGTGCATCCTGCAGTGGTCAACTCCCTTCCAATCTTGTGGAGCCAATCATCTGCAACTATCGGCTCGGTGCTCTTTGGAGAACACCGCGGATTCAAATTTTAGAAAACGGGCTAAGTGATCAACAGGTGGTGGTGGTGGGTTGTTGTTGTTGTTGTTCCCCTGATTCTGATTCTAGACTAGTATCTGCATCAATGCATTCTGCTGCTGGATCAACTAAGTGAGCTCCGGTGGGAAAGAAAATCCATTGTCGCGTCTTGGAGGCATCTCCTGGGTTCAGAAAAGGTGAGAAATAGTAATAGAATGAGGTCTAGGGGGAAAACACTACCCATATGCACATGAGACAAACACAAACATATCACTCAATCAATCAAGCAAGGGCATACAATCAGTCTAGAACTGTCATTACAAATGTGCTCGGACTATACTATATACATGGAGGAATACTACTACTGATATGGTGGTCAACTAGAAAAATTGATTGGTCGAAGACTCCATGATATCCGCTCCAGCTTCATCAATGTAGTCATCATCGCTTTCGTCGGGGTCCGAGTCGGTGTCGTCAATGATGATGTAGTTCTCTGGGCAAGTGGAATCATCGTCTTCTCCTCCTGGCGCGGGGTCTCCCATGAATACTCCCAGCTTCCTTGTCAGGCCGTCATTCTTCACCACTAGTACGACAATTTCCTCCTCATAATCTTCGCGTGTAGCCTTGAGTTCTTCCTCCAGCTCCGTGATCCTTGTGATCGCCTTCTTCAAATCTGTCATGCCTGCGCACATCTGGTTCTCCTGGTGTTGAATGTGCTGGTTTAACTCGTGGATGAAAGCTGGAAGTGACCTATCCTTCCTGGTGCTGATCATCTCCCATTGCTCATCTCGGCGCCCACAAATCTGGTAGATAGTATCCTTGATATCATTGTGGTAAACTTCTCCAATGCATCCCATGGTGATGTGGGCTGCCATGCTCTTTCCTAGACTCCAGGTTGGTGCATCAAAGGAAAACTCTATGGGCTCAGTGACTGGCGTAAATGTCCTTCCTGGAACTTGAACTTGAATCATCCAGCGGTCCTCTTCTGGTAAAGTGGCGTTGTAAGTCCTGGTGAAGCTTGGTATTCCGATGTTCAGGTACCTAGTGACTTCCTTCAAGTGGCATTCAAAAGGGGTGTCTTCATCCGGTTGTGTGAACTTGATCCTTGCATCCGCCATCCTAAAGAGTAGAAAATGGAGAGAAGTCATCAATGGGAGGAGAGTAGTGATCTAGGGCTTTAGCTTAGTGGTCGTGTCCTACAGCTAGTGTGTGCTCCTATACCATCTTGTAGCGACCAGACCTCAAACAGTCTGATCTCTGTGTATCAGTGTCATCCCTGGATCGACAATGCTGACACACACAGTACTTGAAGGATTTATAACAGAGTAGCAATCACACACTTATTACATCGAATGTCTCAAAAGACAACTTATTACAATAAATATGGCTTAGGCCATCTAATTCGATAACAGCGGAAGGCTTGGAAGATAAAGTGAGTCCATCAACTCCAACAGCACACTGAGTGAAAGACCATGACCTAAGGCACCTTACTCATCGTCTGAAAAGTCTACAACATAATACGTTGCAGCCCAAAAACGGGTCAGCACATGGAATATGCTGGCAATGTAACACAAAAGAGTAATGAATAGAATAAGGCTATCACTACATGCATATATGTCTAGTGGAGGCTGTATGGTTAAAATGTTTTGCGAAAAGCCAATTTTTTCCTATAACAAAGGGATAAATTTTATTTAACTATCATGGTAGTTGTTAAACATTGAGAATGGTAAACCCCATCTCAATCCCAATTAAAAGTAATTTAAACCCAATCAAATTATATTAAGAGTGATGAGATCCACATGAAAATCCAAGATCCAGATACTCAAAATGTCCATAACCGGGGACACGGCTAACCATGATTAGTTTGTACACTCTGCAGAGGTTTGCGCACTTTCCCCACAAGACTCGATCTCCTCCGTTGGATTTCTCGCACTACATGGTGTTTGAGAAACGGATGATCGAGACATAGTCTTTCAGAAGCGTTGACTCTTTACTCTAGGTAGACAGTACCACCTACATCCCCTACATCTACTAGCCTACCACTGAAAGAGGTCACACAACATACTCAACTATGCCAGAGCCCATAATGGCTTGTGGCTGCACACGGAAGTTTCTAGCATGAATAATCTCATGATCCCTTTGAGCCTGGGTGGCAGTCCATAGGAGAATCACACGGTACCCCGGGATTTCCAAAAATACAGGCAATCACTGGGTTCCCCAGGTGCCTCAATCCACCCAGATGTGTATTAAAGTTGACACCTTAAGTTAAACCATTAAGTAACAATCTCACATCTTTCATGAAATACTCTCAAAACCCAATCCACGTCTACGAGCATAGCATAGCAATATAAGCAACGTAGAAGTAACTCTCATAGGTTTGATAATAAATAGGTGAATAGGTACTACCTCATCTACTTTCCAACCCACAATTTAATCAGATTCTAACCATGCAATTGTTTGAGGATTGATCTAATGCGATAAAACTGGGTAGTAAAGAGGTATGATCAAAGTGTTACTTGCCTAGCTGATGATCCGCAAAACCTAGAGACTCGTAGTAACACGCTTCGCACTCCGGGTACTCTATCGCAAACAAACAAGCATACAATAAGCAATCTAGCAAACATGCACGGGTAAAACTCAAATAAGAAGATCTAACTAGAAAGTTCAACTTAAGAACTCCGGTTTACACAAAGAATCAAATCAAACAAAGCAACGAAACTCCAACTACGAAAGAAACAAGCTTTGTTAACTAATCTGGACTAAAGTCACTTTTTACAGTAGCAAAAACTTGTTTAAGTTGATTAAACAGAAAGAGGGTTTCGAGACAAAACTCTAGGTGCTTGAGTCGCCTAATTCCGATAAACGAGCGAAAAGTTAAACTAAAACGAAAATCGGATTAGAAATCACGATCGAAAATAATCACGATATATCCGAGAAAAAGAAAAACTTATGAACAGACTGACGAACGGACGTTCGCTCTAAATGGTGAAAACCGTTTGTTAAAACGAACCAAAGAACGCACGTTCGCTAAATAACTAAACTGAAAAAAAACTGAACCGATCTAGATCTAGGGTTTAAAAAAACCGAGGCGGCGGCGGCTACCTCCTCGGCGGCGGGATTGGTGGCGGAGGCGGCGAGCGGTCATGGGCTGGGTTGCGCGGCGGCGAGACGGGAGGCGGCGAGGCAAGGCGAGGCGGCGACGACGGCTAGCGGTGGCGGCGGCGGATCGGGTCGGGCGGGCTGGCACTAGGGTTTGGGCGGGGCTGGCGGGCCTCGACGGCTTATAAAGGCCGGCCGGGTCGGAGTCCTAGTCGGGCATGGCCCGACTAAGTCCGTTGACTTTTTTAAATAATTCCGACGCGTAGAAAAACAAAGAAAAGAAATACTAAACGGACTCCAAAAATCCTGAAATAAATTTTCCTCGTCCTCTAAAAATCTCCCGGACAATGTGAACATTTATTTGGACCTCTAATGCAATTTTGAGAAATGCATATTTTTCTCCTAATTCAAATAAAATAGCGATAAAAATCCGAATAAAAAATCTTAGTTAATTTTAATATTAAATCTCCAATATTTATTTATTTTTGAGGAAGTCATTTTATCCTCTCTCTTTTATTTTAGTAAAAGAAATATTCGAAGAGAAAATAATTAAAACCAAACGATCCTCTTTTTAAAATTTGAGAAAACTCAAATATGACAATAAGAAATCCCAACTCTCTCTGTGGGTCCTTGAGTTGCGTAGAATTTCTAGGATCAAGCCAAAATGCAATAAAATATGATATGCAATGATGATCTAATGCATAACATTCCAAATTGAAAATTTGGGATGTTACAGAAACATCAAAAAATTGGGGAAAAGCCAGCATCAAAGCCCGAGAAAAACCGAAATAACGAAGAAAATACGACAAATAAAATAGAGTTCCAACATTATTATACATAGACTCATACATGAAAGGTAAACAACATGCCAGGTTCAACTACTCCCATACAGGAAACGAAACATCATGACTCGTACGACTACATCCGTACATCATCCTGACGACTGCGGATACTTAGAAGCTCTACTGCTCTGCTGGTGCTGCGGGGTCCTCTCCTGAAGCGGACTCAGATCCTGAACTGACGACGTTAAAGGAAACCTCCGGGTTAAAGGTAACACAACGACGCTGCCTCGAGGGCTCTCCCTCCGGGGCAGGTGCAGGGTGAAGCATCGGGGCTACGGGAGTAGTGAGAAGTGAAACCCACTTAGCAGGAGCACTCAGAGGATTCACGGTCGAGGTGCTCAAGCTACTCGGAGGAGTAACTGGTGAAATCGGTGAACTAGAACTGGCAGGAATATAAGGAGTAAATCCCGTAGAGGATGGAGCAGTGACAGATCTAGTAGAGGCTAAAGCAGTACGAGCACGAGTCAGCTCTCGAGCTAGCTCGTGAATCATAAGGTAGCTAGCAGTGATATAACGAGAAAGATGGCTAGCAACACTGTCAGACTCCGGATCAATGATAGGGAAACGGACACGACCATTGTCGTGCAGAGAGGGATAGTAGTAGAAACCTGGGTGGTTCTGCATCCAGACCTCGTTATAACGAAGCTCGACAAGGACCTCGAATGCAGCAAACTGGACGGCGTGGGAAGCGGTAAAAGCAAAACCGCTCTGAGATGTATGAGTGTAAGTGCTGGAATCGGAATTGGTGCGCAGAGTAACCACTGCGTGATACTCATACACTGAGTCTGCTAGACGCTCCCGGTACACACGATAGACTGGGTCGTCACCGAGGGGGTACAGCCGACGCCACACGTTACGAAGGAGATGCGGCGACGTGTACGGCATCAGCTGCAACTGGCACGGATACGGCACTGGAGCCATCTACACTCACAACCATTAGCAGGTTAGCATAAAAATAAAACGAGTGCATACAATGCAACAACCAGCTACAAATGCTACCGGCACTCAACTTAAACTCGTATCTAACGTCCAGTTAACACGTCGTAGTCTAGCGTGGACTACAGTCGGTACTCGATACCAAGCGTTGTGGCACCCGCACGCAGCAATCGGTTTACCATGCATTGCCAGCCCAGAGACCATGTCTTCTAGCAACACACAACATCTTGGTACAGAAAACAACCGCTTTATTGATGCTAGCGGATCATAGTTTATATTACAACAGGTGGCGAGGCCAAGAGGCACACACGGTGCGGCTGAACAATATATACATTATTTAGTTAACATAAAAGGGGCCTCGATCATAACAACTACGCGGCAGTGGAACAACGTCGTAGAGGAACTCCATAGCACAGGGACACCGATGTGGACACGATCTAGACTCGGACAACACTCCTTTCCAACGAGACTTTCTTGAAATCTGGCATGACACGCCAGGTCAGTACATTGAATGTACTTGCAAGCTCACAACAAGCATAAAAATAATGACAAACAATATCATGATATTTAACCAATTGTTAATAATGCAACAATATATCCAACATGTTGTGATCATGCTCTTGTGATATAAGCCCCTCGGACTTTCTTACCAATGGTGATCACTCTCAGATCACAAATAGACCAACCTCGTGGTCTTAGCTCGGGTTACCTCGTAACCGAACGGTGATCTTTCCGGCGATCACAACCATGAACAACACTTGGTCTCAGACGGTGATCTTTCCAGCGATCACAACCATGACAAACACTTGGTCTCCAACATCAAGATGTTCTACCCACCATCATCCACAGTGCAAAGTTCACAACTTAGTGTGAAAAATTTATTAAGCGTTGACCCATGGTGTGACCTACTTTCGAGCGTGTCCGTAACCATGGACTCGGCTATCGATAGATTTAAAACACTCTGCAGAGGTAGCGCACTGTACCCACACCATGGAGCCCATGGCCTCGCACTCCCATTCGGGTGGACCAACGGCATTCCGACGAAACCCCTCCATTGCCATGACACTCTCCCGGCCACTCCGTCTCACTCCCCACTGGGCTAGTCCTGGGTGGCCCCGTGTCTACCAAAGACACCAACGGCCACCATCGTGGCAAAACATAAAGGTCCCAAACAGGGACAAGGTACCATAACATCAACAACGGGCACACAAGGTTGTCTGTTTACCAGGCCAGGGTACCGCACGCCCATAACCTTCCCTATTTGGAGGCACCGACTAGAGGCATGACAACGGACCGAATAAAGGCCTTCCCATAAAGGCAAATGTGGTTGCACTGGGAAAACTCGATTCAGTGGCACCATGACCTGGTCAATGATATATTCAAGTTGAGTTATTATCAGGTTCAACTTAAAGTGAAGGTAACCGGTGTCATAATATGCCATGAAAATGCAACACGAATATATGCATCACATATCATCGGAAATACCTAGGTCAACTATATCCACACTAAGCATAAACATCACAACTCATAACACTTCTTTGGTTATGATTAATCATCACTTTAAAAAGAATCTTTACTTAGCAAATTTATCATTTTCTCCTCCAAGAAAATAACTCAAAATAATTACTTATATCCATAACCATATTACTTCTTCATCACAACGATTTCTTCGAGTTATTTAACCAACTTAGTTAGCTTCAAACTTCTGTAAACTAAGCATATCAACTTAAACAAGCAACCAACAGAATATAAATAATATACTAGTGATTTAAATGCATGAATTAAATCATTAATTCAAGTTGAAAAATCACAAATATTGTAATGGCACCATGAAAATGTTGCTGTGGCTTGCCTTAGTGCAGATGAGGTTCACAATCCTCCTGGTGATCCTCAAGACAAGCTTCTCTTTCTGAAAATATTTATAAACACAAAAAGAAAACATCAAGAACCCTTCTGAAATTCACCAGAAAATCTAGACAGCAGGGAAAAATCTCATTTTTGGTGAGCTGCTAGATTTCTTCATAAAGAACACAATGCAAAAAATAATCAATTCATTTGGACTTATGGTTAAAAAGTTTTGGTTGTTTGAAGCTCTCTAGATAGAATTGAATTTTGAATTTAAATAAAACAGAACTGGGGGGGGGGGCGGTGACGTCGAAGGCGTAAACCTCGCGGGCGCCACCACTCGTACCGTGCATATAGAGTGGCAGACTAGCAAGCCCCGCTAGTCAGGTGAGAGGGAGGGGGAAAGGGAAACAGAGGACGGCGCGGCTTCGCCGGAGCACACAACGCGAGGAGAGGTTCTTGGCCAGAACGAGAGGGAGGGATCGAAAGAGAAGATGGAGGCGCACCTGCCCGTACTCGTAGATTAGCTAGGGGTGGTCGGACGGCATCGGAAAAAACCTCTATAGCGGAGACAGGAAGCAGAGGTTGGCGGAGATGAAGACGACGACGACCAGAGGCGACACCAAGGGCTCCAACCGGGCGGAACGGCACCACCGAGGCACGACGGAGGCCCTGGAAGGGTGGCTCGAGCCTGGGAGGGCTGGAGCCGCGGAGACGACACGAGGGGATTGCCGGTGAGCTCAAGCTCGGGGACGGCGGCCCGCTTCCTGCCCGGCCGAGCTACGGCTTTCTACGAGATTGTGGAGTGTGTGGGAGGAGTGGATGATGCTCGAGGAGGCTGGGGAGGGCTCTATTTATAGATGAGCGTTGAGAGGGGATCGGGCTCCACCGGAGGACACCTAGACACGGCGCCCGACGACGAACGGCGTCAGTGAGCGATGGGGAAGGCGACGCAGCTCATGCAGGAACTGTGGGCGAGCGGAGACGATCACAGTGGCAAGAGGGTGGTGACGAACACAGTGCGCAGGGCACAATTGCGTTTGCCGGACCGCGACCGTGCTCGCTGCGGCGAGCTCCAGCATCGACGAGCGCTAAGAGGGAGTTAAGAAGATCCACACGATGATTGTGGCGAGGTTTGGCAAGTTTATTCAGTCGGGGAAGCGAGCACGCTATCAACAGAGGCTCGGGCGCGTCGCAGAGCGCGTCGGCCGAATGCCAGCACGCCTGGACGAACGCGGTCACCGCGTGAACTCTGATCTCAGGCCGACCTAAGCCTAAACTTCATGTCTGGCGTGTAGTTCGTGGTAGATTGAGAGGTTACCACGCTTTAGTTTGAGCTCAGACGCAGTAGAATGGATTTCAACTGCCTGGTAAGTTTCTGGTCAGTAACTTTGAGAGATTACCGTGGTCAAACTACTGAGAGTTGGGAGCTGGGCTTTGGAGGTTAGCAATCATCTACTAAGGTGATTATGCACAAGAAAAATAAGCCACAATGGATCAAGTAAAATGGTAGTTGCTGTAGAAACTACCATTTCTGTCCAGATCAGAAAATATTTTCTGTAGCAAAAATATTCCAAAAAGTGATGAAATGTTTTGCTCAGGAAGGTGCCCTAGGGTTCAAAGAATATTTGGGAATTTTCTCGGATTTTTGTGGGCAAGAAAAATTGGGGTTGCTTTGGAGCACATTGAGCTAGATAGGCTTTAAGAGAGGGAAATGAATATTTTCCTTTAAGAAAAATATTCAAAATATTATTTTGAGGTGAACCAGAGAGAAAATAATAGTTAGAGAGGGAAATGAGGCACTTGGGTGAAAGTCAAGGGGTACCCAAGTGTTTAAGTCCATCTGAAAAGATTCAAAACTCCAAATTTCAAAACCAAATCAAATGAAAATCAGACAAAGGGAAGAGGGCAAAAACCAGGCTGTCATATACACGTTTGTGACCAGAATGATAATGCTACGTACGCTTCGACCAGGTGGGTCCCGACTTTCAGGCACTTCCTTCCCTATGAAGATGTAGCTGGTGGGTCCCAGCAGTCAAGGGGGCGAAGTTCTTTTTTTGCCCGGACGCACTTCCTTGCATGTGAAGATGTAGCTGGTGGGTCCCAGCAGTCAGGGGGAAACATTTTTTTCGCGAAATACGGTGGCCCGTCCGGTGGGTCCCTGCTGTCAGGTGGAGGAATTATTATTTTGCGCATAATAAGGAGGCACTTCCTTGCGGCCGCCGTGGACCCAAATTGTCGACCTCTCCACGTCTGATACTCTTCTGATGGAAGTCATTCCTTGACTATGTTGACCACGCCGCGCCGAGAGCACCAGGGCGGTGGACGACGGTGAGGCCTAGGAAGGGGTCAACGCGGAGCTAGGGAAGACGTGGCAATGGAAACCCGCGCAGAGAGGAGTACGAGGGTTCACTGGTTCGGCTGCGGTGTGAGGCTGCCGTCGCCGCAGGGCCTGGCCAGCGGTGGGAATAGTAGAGGGTGGCGAGGCCTCCGCGGCATCACAGCCGGCCATGGGAGGCAGGAGCATGCGGCACGACCGGTGCTGCTTTGGGCGGCTGGAGCAAAAAGACCAGACGTTGAAGAAGCACTACGGCCGTTGGATGGACATCGTACGGTCACTATAGCTAGAATCATTCATATTCACTAAGTTGACGAAGCACTCCGTCCCCATCAACTTAGTAGGCCCACAAGTCAGCCTCCCACCAAGGTGGGTCCCAACTAGCAGGGGGAGTATTCATTTTTTGTGCGTAATAAGGAGGCACTTCCGGTGGGTCCGGGCTGACAACGGGGGGAACATTATTTTCGCAAAATACGGTGGCCCGTCCGGTGGGTCCCAGCAGTCAGGGGGAAACATTTTTTTCACCAAATACGGTGGCCCGTCAGGTGGGTCCCTGTTGTCAGGTGGAGGAATAATTATTTTCCACGTAATAAGGAGGCACTTCCTTGCGGCTGCCGTGGACTCAGTTGTCAGCCTCTCCACGTACAGTACTCTTCCGATGGAAGTCGTTCCTTGACCACGTTGACCACGCCGCGCCGAGAGCACTAGGGCGGTGGATGACAGCGAGCGGCGAGGCCTGCGAAGGGGATGACGCGGATCCGGGAAAGATGCGGCAGTGGAAGCCCGCACGGAGAGGAGTACGAGGGTTCACTAGTTCGGCTGTGGTGTGAGGCCGCCGTCGCCGTAGAATAACAGGGGGTGTGGGTGAGTGGAGGGATGGCCTGGCCATCGGTGGGAGTAGTAGGGTGCGGTGAGGCCTCCGCGGCGGCACAGCCAACCACGGGAGGCAGGAGCAGGCGGGACGTGATATCCCAAAAGTATAGGGGATCGCAAAAGTTTTCGAGGGTAGAGTATTCAACCCAAATTTATTGATTCGACACAAGGGGAGCCAAAGAATATTCTCAAGTATTTGCAGTTGAGTTTTCAATTCAACCACACCTGGATAACTTAATATCTGCAGCAAAGTATTTAGTAGCAAATTAGTATGGAAGTAACGGTACCAGTGGCAAAAGTAACGATAGCAGTTTTGTAGTAATTGTAACAGTGGCAACGGTAAAGTAGCTAAACGAAAAACAATATGTCAAAAGCTCGTAGGCATAGGATCAGTGATGGATAATTATGTCGGATGCGATTATTCATGCAACAGTTATAACATAGGGTGACACAGAACTAGCTCCAATTCATCAATGTAATGTAGGCATGTATTCCGAATATAGTCATACGTCCTTATGGAAAAGAACTTGCATGACATCTTTTGTCCTACCCTCTCGTGGAAGCAAGGTCCTATTGGAAACTAAGGGATATTAAGGCCTCCTTTTAGTAGAGTACCGGACCAAAGCATTAACACATAGTAAATACATGAACTCCTCAAACTACGGTCATCACCGGGAGTGGTCCTGATTATTGTCACATCGGGGTAGCCGGATCATAACACATAGTACGTGACTAATTACTTGCAAGATAGGATGAAGAACTCACATATATTCATGAAAACATAATAGGTTCAGATCTGAAATCATGGGGCCCTAGTGACAAGCATTAAGCATAGCAAAGTCATAGCAACATCAATCTCAGAACATAGTGGATACTAGGGATCAAACACTAAAAAAACTAACTCGATTACATGATAAATCTCATCCAACCCATCACCGTCCAGCAAGCCTACGATGGAATTACTCACACACGGCGGTGAGCATCATGAAATTGGTGATGGAGGATGGTTGATGATGACGACGACGACGAATTCCCCTATCCGGAGCCTCGAACAGACTCCAGATCAGCCCTCCCGAGAGAGATTAGGGCTTGGCGGCGGCTCCGTATCGTAAAACGTGATGATTCCATCTCTCTGATTTTCCCCCCGAACGTGAATATATAGAATTGGAGTTGAGGTCAGTGGAGCACCAGGGGGCCCACGAGGCAAGGGGGCACGCCTAGGGGGGCAGGCGTGCCTCCCACCCTCGTGGACAGGATGTGGCCCCCCTGGCCTTGATCTTTTCGCCAGTATTTTTTATTATTTCTGAAAATAATCTCCGTAAAGTCTTAGGTCATTCCGAGAACTTTTGTTTCTGCACAAAGATAACACCATGGCAATTCTGCTGAAAACAGCGTCAGTCCGGGTTAGTTCCATTCAAATCGTGCAAGTTAGAGTTCAAAACAAGGGCAAAAGTGTTCGGAAAAGTTGATACGGCGGAGACATATTGCTACCTCTTGAGCACTGCGTTGGTTTTCCCTTGAATAGGAAAGGGTGATGCAGTAAAGTAGCATAAGTACTTCCCTCAGTTTTTGAGAACCAAGGTATCAATCCAGTAGGAGATCACGCACAAGTCCCGCGCACCTACACAAACAAATAAGAACCTCGCAACCAACGCGAAAAAGGGGTTGCCAATCCCTTCACGGTCACTTACGAGAGTGAGATCTGATAGATATGATAAGATAATATTTTTGGTATTTTTATGATAAAGATGCAAAGTAAAATATACGGCAATAAAAATAGCTAAGTGTTGGAAGATTAATATGATGGAGAATAGACCCGGGTGCCATAGGTTTCACTAGTGGCTTCTCTCAAGAGCATAAGTATTACGGTGGGTGGACAAATTACTGTCGAGCAATTGATACAATTGAGCATAGTTATGAGAATATCTAGGTATGATCATGTATATAGGCATCACGTCTGTAACAAGTAGACCGAAACGATTCTGCATCTAGTACTATTACTCCACACCTCGACCACTATCCAGCATGCATCTAGAGTATTAAGTTCATAAGAACAGAGTAACGTTTTAAGCAAGATGACATGATGTAGAGGGATAAACTCATGCAATATGATATAACCCCCATCTTGTTACCCTCGATGGCAACAATACAATACGTGCCTTGGTGCCCCTGCTATCACTGGGAAAGGACACCGCAAGATTGAACCCAAAGCTAAGCACTTCTCCCATTGCATGTAAGATCAATCTAGTAGGCCAAACCAAACTGATAATTCGAAGAGACTTGCAAAGATAACCAATCATACATAAAAGAATTGAGAGAAGATTCAAATATTGTTCATAGATGATCTTGATCATAAACCCACAATTTATCAGTCTCGACAAACACACCGCAAAAGAAGAGTTACATCAAATAGATCTCCAAGAGAATCGAGGAGGACTTTGTATTGAGATCCAAAGAGAGAGAAGAAGCCATCTAGCTAATAACTATGGACCCGAAGGTCTGAGGTAAACTACTCACATATCATCGGAGAGGCTATGGTGTTGATGTACAAGCCCTCCGTGATCAATGCCCCCTCCGGCAGGACGCCGGAAAAGGCCCCAAGATGGGATCTTATGGGTACAGAAGGTTACGGCGGTGGAACTAGGTTTTCGTGGATGCCTCTGATCGTTTGGGGGTACGTAGGTATATATAGGAGGAAGAAGTACGTCGGTGGAGCAACATGGGCCCCACGAGGGTGGAGGGCGCGCCCCCTGCCTCGTCCTCTCCACGTTGATTGCTTTACGTAGACTCCAAGTCCTCTGGATCATGTTTGTTCCGAAAATCACGTTCCCGAAAGTTTCATTCCGTTTGGACTCCGTTTGATATTCTTTTTCTACGAAACACTGAAATAGGCAAAAAAAACTTCAATTTGGGTTGGGCCTCCGGTTAATAGGTTAGTCCCAAAAATAATATAAAAGTGTATAATAAAGCCCATTAAACATCCAAAACAGAATATAATACAGCATGGAACAATAAAAAATTATAGATACATTGGAGACGTATCTAGCATCCCCAAGCTTAATTCCTGCTTGTCCTCGAGTAGGTAAATGATAAAAACAGAATTTTTGATGTGGAATGCTTCTTAGCATAATTTACAATGTAATTCTCTTAATTGTGGTATGAATGTTTAGATCCAAAAGATTCAAGACAAAAGTTTAATATTGACATAAAAATAATAATACTTCAAGCATACTAACTAAGCAATTATGTCTTCTCAAAATAACATGGCCAAAGAAAGTTATCCCTACAAAATCATATAGTCTGGCTATGCTCTATCTTCATCACACAAAGTATTTAATCATGCACAACGCTGATGACAAGCCAAGCAATTGTTTCATACTTTTGGTGTTCTCAAACTTTTCAATCTTAGCGCAATACATGAGCGTGAGCCATGGACATAGCACTATATGTGGAATAGAATGGCGGTTGTGGAGAAGACAAAAAGGAGAAGATAGTCTCACATCAACTAGGCGTATATACGGGCTATGGAGATGCCCATTAATAGATATCAATGTGAGTGAGTAGGGATTGCCATGCAACAGATGTACTAGAGCTATAAGTATATGAAAGCTCAACAAAAGAAACTAAGTGGGTGTGCATCCAACTCGCTTGCTCACGAAGACCTAGGGCATTTTGAGGAAGCCCGTCATTGGAATATACAAGCCAAGTTCTATAATGAAAAATTCCCACTAGTATATGAAAAGTGATAACATAGGAGACTCTCTATCATGAAGATTATGGTGCTACTTTGAAGCACAAGTGTGGTAAAAGGATAGTAGCATTGTCCCTTCTCTCTTTTTCTCTCATTTTTTTGTTTGGCCTTTTCTCTCTTTTCTTATCGCCTTTCCTTTGTTAGTCCGGAGTCTTATCCCGACTTATGTGGGAATCATAGTCTCCATCATCCATTCCTCACTTGGGACAATGCTCTAATAATGATCATCATCACACTTTTATTTTCTTTACAACTCAAGAATTACAACTCAAAACTTAGAACAAAATGTGACTCTATGTGGATGTCTCCGGCAGTGTACCGGGATATGCAATGAATCAAGAGTGACATGTATGAAAGAATTATGAACGGTGGCTTTGCCACAAATACGATGTCAACTACATGATCATGCAAAGCAATATGACAATGATGAAGCGTGTCATAGTAGACGGAACGGTGGTAAGTTGCATGGCAATATATCTTGGAATGGCTATGGAAATGCCATGATAGGTAGGTATGGTGATTGTTTTGAGGAAGGTATATGGTGGGTGTATGATACCGGCAAAAAGTGCACAGTATTAGAGAGGCTAGCAATGGTGGAAGGATGAGAGTGTGTATAATTCATGAACTCAACATTAGTCATAAAGAACTCATATACTTATTGCAAAAATCTACAAGTTATGAAAGCAAATTATTACTCGCATGCTCCTAGGGGGATAGATTGGTAGGAAAAGACCATCGCTCGTCCCCGACCGCCACTCATAAGGAAGACAATCAATAAATAAATCATGCTCCCACTTCATCACATAATGGTTCACCATACGTGCATGCTACGTGAATCACAAACTTTAACACAAGTATTTCTCAAATTCACAACTACTCAACTAGCATGACTCTAATATCACCATCTTCATATCTCAAAACAATTATCAAGCATCAAACTTCTCATAGTATTCATCACACTTGTCGTGGATGTCACGGCAGATGTCCTTTGCGTTAGGACTTAGTCGCGAGGCCAACGCATCTATGTGGTAGCTTGAGAGGGGTTGAGTGGGACGAGAGACGCAGGGCGGATCAACATGCAAGACAAGGGTTTAGACAGCTTCGGGCCCCGGGAAACATCATCCAGTAATAGCCCTACATGCTGTTTGAGGCTAGGTCTCATTATGCTCATGAGGGAGTCGCCACCTAAGCCAGCTCCCCCTTTGTGTCCAGCCCTAGATATTGTTTCTTGTTGCTCGTCCCTCTTTGGGGTGCCCTGCCCCTCCTTATATAAGTTGAAGGGGCGGGTAACATGTGGAGTCCAACTCAGACTTAAGACTTAACTATTCTAACTTATCTTCATGGGCTTCTTAACATCTTGGGCTTCATAACATCTCGGGCTTCATAACCCCTGACAACCCAGTTATCACTGTTTGCCGGTTTAACATTGTCTGCCGGTTTAACGTTGTCTGCCGGTTTAACATTGTTTGCCGGTTTAACATTGTCTGCCGGTTTAGCATTGTCTGCTGGTTCACCACCAGCCGGTTTACCATCTGTCTTAGCCATCTGTCTTGACTCTCTGTCTTAACACTCCGTCGGTTTACTATCCGCCGGTTTACCAAGTCCCAGCCGGTTTACAACTCCAGTCGGGTCATACCGCGGGGTATATCCCCAACATTAGCCCCCAGTTTAATTTGGATTTATCCATGTTAAACTGATCCTGAGCATCTTTAAATCCTTGTCATTTCCTTCTAGAAAATCCGGGTCAATAGGCCAGCTTCACAATCAATTTGCTGACATTGGTTTATCACAGAGAAATATTGTGAAGAATAACTCCTTTGACTCAGCTCCCAATGCTTAAAAAAATATTGGTCTTTAAAATACTCATATGATCTTCAGCCGGTTTAAGAATGTAGAACTTTGCCGGTTTACAAATATTGATGGTACCGGATCATAACTGTTTGTTAACATCAGCTTTTGAAAATATACCTCTTATATGCCTATCACTTGTAGCCCTCAACTCTTAAGATGGTAACGTTGTAACAGCTTAAGATTTGCTTCAATATGAATGTCACAAGCTTGAAGAAATCCAGGTTTGTTCATCTCAATCGCTAGTCAGAACTGAGTATTCCACATATGAAGCCCCCAACTGCTGGGTTGTCATGCTTGCAGCAACCTGGGACTTGTAATTTCCTGATGCTCATAAAAACTTCAACCAGTGTAGCCCCCAAGGGCCGGGTCATTATGCAAATAATGAGCAGGGACTTTAAAAATATGATCATGTAGAATGTAACAACAACGTGTAGCCCCCAAGGGCCGGCTCAGTAAGATAATATTGAGCTGGGACTTTATATATACTGCATTGAGAATAACATTATATTATGTAACTCCCATCATGGGGCGTGAACCCACGTCCACAAGGTTGAGAGCTTTGTGCTTTACCAACTAAGCAGTGGATCCTTCAATAATAGATGAAAATTTGTGTACCTTGAATTGTTGACAGGAGCAATTGGTAGCTCCCAAGGGCCGGCTCATTATGATATGATGAGTCGGGTCTTCAATAAGACTAATAAAAATGACTTTGCATTAGCCCCCAAGTGTCATGGTGCATGCTTGCAGCGACATGAGACTTGCATATTTGATATAATCTTAAGTTGAATAATGTAGCCCCCAAGTGCCGGGTTGTAAACCTGCAACGACTTAGGACTATTCCTTTAATTGTAAATAAATCATATCCATTGACAATATAATAGCCATTGCGCTAAAGCGACTTTGAAAACCTTAATCATAATACTGGTTACTGATTACCATAATAAAATCCAGCCATGTTGGCTATTTGAAGATTTGAATAATATAATCCAATGATTTATGAGCGCATGATTCCAATGGCGCAATCCAAATATATGCTGGCGACTTATAGTCGAAACCAGATTGGGCTGATAGTCTCCAAATAATGATTTAATCGTGTTCCGTCAATCTGTAACTGACAGTTGAACCGGATTTAATAATGTTGATTGAAAACTCAACAGAAAAAATATTTTATCAAAAGAAAAAACAGAAGCAAAGGCAAAGATAAAACCATTGCAAATGAGGCCTTGAGCCGATCAAGTGGCATTACCATGGTCGGACAAGACCATGCCCCCAAAAAGGCGTAGCTATGGTTCGTGTCAGCCAGGTCCCCAAATGATGCATTGGCATTACGCCGATCAAGAGGTGTAGCGATGGTTCGGGTTCGACCAAAGCCCCCAAGTGATGTTGTGGCACTAGCCCGATCAAGAGGCGTGACTATGGTTCAGACATGACCAAGTCCCCAAGTGATGCTGTGGCTTTTCGCCTACCAAATGGCCTTGCTATGGTTCGGACACGACCAAAGCCCCCAAGTGATACTGTGGCATTGCACCGATCAAGAGGTGTGACTATGGTTCAGACATGACCAAGCCCCCAAGTGATCAATAAATGATAAGCCAATAAGGCATGATACCCATGTTTGAAGCGCGCATCATGGCAGCAGGTCCTCTTTGGCACCCTTTAACTTTATGCAAGAGATAAATCCTTCTTGAACCATACATTAAACCGGATATTGAGAGCTTCAAAGCTTTGCGGGAGACATCTTTCCCTTGAACCGGATTTTAAACCAGAATCTTCATTTTCAGCCGGAAATTTTCTGACGGCCTTTAAATTTGCACCAATATGGCGGTTTAGGGTCCTGCATTAGATAACTTTGCAAGCCGGAGTAATTTCTCTTTTAAAGAAAGCAATATATAATATAAAAATATACTAGATGGATTTCACCTGATATGCCAGGCTAGTAGTTATCCACCGCAGAGTTGATGATCACCATGGTGAAGCCGTTCAACAACAAGCAGGTGCGGACAACGACGCATGATGACGCTTAACGCATACTTCATTGGCACAACATGGCATCATCTTTACTATAATTATTGTCCTGCACATAAAAAATATACAGATCAAAAGTAATTGTTCTCTTTATAAAAACAATATTTGCTGATAAAATGTACTTAGATGAATATCACCTGGCATTTTTTGTCGGATGATACTGATGGCACAAACCAAATTTAGATAACCGGGTCCGCTAGATAACCTGCTTTTCCGTTTTGTCTCTATGATCTTTCTTCGGACGGACTATGCCATCACACACGTAATAACCTCCGGTTTTATCGATCAGGAGATTGCAATTATTTCTCATATGGCAGACGGCCACAAGATTCATCCTTCACCGACCACACTCATCCCGGTCGGGCCCGCTTGCAGCGATATGTCCTTATCTCCTGCGAAGGCACTTATTTCACCGCTATCTCCATGGCAACCAGCCCGGTGCGTTAGCGCTGAAGCCGGTAAACCGCCCGCGTTTAAGGGACCGGGCGGCGGTTGGAGCCTGTGGGCGAGCGGTGAGTCAAGTGGGTCAGCGTACCTCGTCAAGGGCCGGTCCACAGAAGCAGAGGCCACGGGTGGTTCAACAGCAACGGAGGCGAGGCAACTTTGTCGACGGCGATTTAGAGCGGCAGTAACACGTAGCAAAACCGACCACGAAGGCAAGGCCACAATAGAAACAGCCCTTGTCCACAAACACAAACAGAGGCATAACCCAGCCGAGACCGGCGTGCAGTGTTGGCGCGGCTGAAGGGATGGCCCTGACGGCGAAGGTGAGCACGGTGGGGATTTGCGAAAAGCGTAGACCGGCTTCCCAATCCGCCATACATCAACAGACGGAGGCTCATAGCAAGGTTGTGGAGGTGACAGCGCTACTGCTGTAATGGTGGACAGGCGGCGAGGGCGACGGTGACTGCGACATGGAGCCAGCGTGGCCGCGCGAAGGGAACCGCACGAGGGCATCAACCTGCCCCGGCCTCTGTCCCAGTCGTGTTTGCCACCGCTGTGGAGTAGAGGCGCTGGCGGTTCGGGCACGGAGGCAAACCGGCGATGGTGGCGCGGTGATAGAGGCGCGCCGGCACGGCACAGCTGCAGCCGTGGAGGTGACGACGGGGCGGCGATTTGTGTCTCAAGCCGAATCGGAGGAAAAAGGCGTCGAGGCAGCTGGCTTTTGAGACAGTGCTGCTCGCGACAGAGCGGCTCGATAAGGCTTCAGGTGGCGATTGTAGGTGGCGGAGAACGGCGGCGGGTTGGGAAAATCCATGGCGGCCCGGTGGCGATTCAGACAAAGGTGAGGCGCGACTGAATCCGGTGTCGAGTTGTGGAAGCGCGGCTCTGGGTTGGTGATAGCGCGACTGAATCCGGTGTCGGGTTGGGGAAGCGCGGCTCCGGGTTGGTGATGGCGCGACTAAATCCGGCGTGGGAGGCCAGCACGGCTCCGGGTTGGTGAACGGGTGCGCAGTCCGGCGCGTTGGTGGTCGAGGGCGGAACGGACCAGAGCCGGCACACGCTGGAGGTGGCTGGGCGCGGTGATTACGAGCGGGCGATGCAGAGGCAACCCGGCCGCCGGCGGAGGCAACCCTGGTTGGGACCCGGAGCCGGCCGGTGCGGTGATGACGAGCGGGCGGCCGAGTCGCGTGATGAATGGCGGTGGTGACAAGGACTGCACGCGCGCGTGGAGGAGCTGGGATCGCGGGCACGCAGCAGAGCCATGACATCACGCCGGCCATTGCCGCTATGCCACAGTGTAGGCGGTTTACCCGTGGCGAGCCACGACGATTTAACAACAGGCGGCACGGCGGAGGTGACTTTGACGTGACGGGTGGCTAGACGCGGCGTAGCAAAGCAGCAAACCAACGGAGCATGACAGACCCAAACGGAGCAGTGACCCGGTGCCGCACTACCTGGGCGACTCGAAGACGAGGCGGCCGAGGTGGTTTGACAATGGCGCAAGGTCGACGAGGAAGATTGAGGCTGCGGCGGCTCTGCGTGCCCGCAGCGAGGTGGCTCGGGGAGGTCCTCCGGCGGCATCTCAACACGGGGAGGCCCGGCAGTGACTCGAATGACGGACCACGGGTTGTGGCTTCTACAAAGCGGTGGCTGCTGTAGTCTGCAGAGCCATGGTAGTAGATCGAGGCCGGCGGTGTCCAGCGAATTGAGCTGCGGCAAGGGGCGGCTCGTCGATGTGGGACGACTCGTCGGATTGAGCTAGGTTCACGGTACTGGGCTGCTCGACTGGTCTGACCACCACGGAGGTGGCCGGTATTGGGCTTGTAGAAGTAGAAGAAAGACGAGGTGAACCGTGGTAGAGGAGCGGAGGCGCGAGCCAGTCCGAAAGCTGGCAGTTCATGTGGAGGAAACTTGGAGTCGTAGTGACGAGGCCCGGGCTACTTTGGCATTGCCGCGGTGGTTGTGGCCGGCCGGCGGCTGTAGTTGAAACGGCGGCGGGTCTCGGCAGCATCTCGACGGTTTAGCACGAGGCTGTGGGGGTGCAGCCATGGATGCCCCAAGGTCGGCTCAGCAGATTGCCATGGTGGCTCGCGCGGTTGCCGGGCGTAACAAACACGGGACCGGGCGGATGACAGCCGCAGCGGTTTAGAGTCCGTGGCGGAAACAGATTGCTTGGGCGATTTGGAATAGGCGTGGCGACTCGTGGCTCCAAAGCGGATTCGAGGGGAAGACGAGGTTAGCCACGGAGGCATGCAAAGCGCCGTATTCGTCGACCCGGCAAGGGGGAGGCAGACCTGCTCGAGGCGTGGTGGTTTAAACTGAAACGTGATGATTGCACCCGCGAGATGACTGTTAGCGGCGGTGGGCCCTCTCATGGAGACCCGACGAGGTGCCGGCGGTTTACGGCAGCGGCGATTCATAGCACAAGCCAATAGCGGAGGCAACTCATGATAGCGGCCTGGAACAACTTGCATGTTTGATGATTTGCACCCATTGGATTTCGGCGATCCAACTTGAACCAAATGAAACCTTCAGGATCTTCTCTGTTAATATTGCCAACCGACCGAATACACTCCATTAATCCATAATTTCTAATCTTGATCAAAGTTGATGTAGATCCTTTTAAAACCGACTTTTCTTCCTCGACAAATTTGCGAACTTATCGATCCCTGAGAGATCCCTCCAAGAACTCATCACCACCGTGCGCGAGCCCCACGGTGGGCGCCAACTGTCGTGGATTTGTCTCGGCAGATGTCCTTTGCATCAGGACTTAGTCGCGAGGCCAACACATCTATGTGGTAGCTTGAGAGGGGTTGAGTGAGACGAGAGACGCAGGGCGGATCAACACGCAAGACAAGGGTTTAGACAGCTTCGGGCCTCGGGAAACATCATCCGGTAATAGCCCTACATGTTGTTTGAGGCTAGGTCTCATTATGCTCATGAGGGAGTCGCCGCCTAAGCCAGCTCCCCCTTTGTGTCTAGCCCTAGATATTGTTTCTTGTTGCTCGTCCCTCTTTGGGGTGCCCTGCCCCTCCTTATATAAGTTGAAGGGGCGGGTTACATGTGGAGTCCAACTCGGACTTAAGACTTAACTATTCTAACTTATCTTCATGGGCTTCATAACATCTCGGGCTTCATAACCCCTGACAACCCAGTTATCACTGTTTGCCGGTTTAACATTGTCTGCCGGTTTAACATTGTCTGCCGGTTTAACATTGTCTGCTGGTTTAACATTGTCTGTCGGTTCACCACCAGCTGGTTTACCGTCTGTCTTAGCCATTTGTCTTGACTCTCTATCTTAACTCTCCGCCGGTTTACCATCCGCCGGTTTACCAAGTCCCAGCCGGTTTACAACTCCAGTCGGGTCATACCGCGGGGTATATCCCCGACAACACTCATAAGATTTTTTTACTAATCTTACATGCCTATCATAATTAAAGCAAATTACCATGCTGTTTTGTAGGACTCTCAAAATAATATAAGTGAAGCATGAGAGAACAATAGTTTCTATAAAAAAAATACACCACCGTGCTCTTAAAGATATAAGTGAAGCACTAGAGCAAAAATTATATAGTTCAAAAGATATAAGTGAAGCACATAGAGTATTCTAATAATTTCCGAATCATGTGTGTCTCTCTAAAAAGGTGTGTACAGCAAGGATGATTGTGGCAAACTAACAAACAAAGACTCAAATCATACAAGACGCTCCAAGCAAAACACATATCATGTGGTGAATAAAAATATAGCTCAAGTAAAGTTACCGATGGACGAAGACGAAAGAGAGGATGCCTTCCGGGGCATCCCCAAGCTTTGGCTTTTTGGTGTCCTTAAATTATCTTGGGGTGCCATGGGCATCCCCAAGCTTAGGCTCTTGCCACTACTTGTTCCATAATCCATCAAATCTTTTACCCAAAACTTGAAAACTTCACAACACAAAACTCAAAAGAAAATCTCGTGAGCTCCGTCAGTGAAAGAAAACAAAACACCATTTCGAGGTACAATATTGAACTCATTCTGTAACATCCCAAATTTTCAATTTGGAATGTTATACATTAGGTCATCATGCATATCATATTTTTCTCGCATTTTCCGATCCTAGAAAATTTCACGCAACTCAAGGACCCTCGGAGAGAGTTGGAAGTTTCATTATTTTCATATTTGGGATTTATTTCTCAAATCTTGAAAATAGGATCATTGGATTTATTTAATTATCTTCATAAAGTTTTTCCTATAAAAACTTAAGAGAGGGAATAATATGACTTTCCCAATATTTAGGAAAAATGAAGATATTATAAATAAATCAAAATTTTGGTTTTGGAAGATTTATTTTGCTTAGGCAAAAATGAGCATTTTAAAAAAATATGCATGTTTGCCGTTTTTAAAGTTCATTTTGTTCGACTCATTTTTAGGAGTCGGGGAAAGTTTATTTTATTAAATTCGGAGTTCGTTTGGTATTTTTTTATTTCGTTTAGTTTTGTTTTAAAAAAAACTGTGCGCCCCCTCCTGGGCCAAGGCCCAGCCGGCCCAGCCAGCCGCGCCCCGGCCCAGCGCCCCGGCCCGCCTCCTCTCTCCCTCGCGCGCACGCCCTTGTGAGCCCCCGCCACGCCACCGCCGCCGCCGCCCGTGTCCGGGTCGGACACGCCGCCGCCGCCGCCCAGCCCTTTCCCCAAGGCGCGGAACCCCCCTTCTATTTATACCGGCGCCCCCTCTCTCTCATCCCGCCGCCGCCCCTCACCGAGCCCGCCGCCGCCCTCACCGAGCCGCCGCCCGCCGCCGAAGACGCCGCCGCCGCCGTTCCCGCCCGTCGCCGGAACCTCGCCGCCCCTCCCGACCCCGCCGACCCCGCCGCACTGGAGCCCCGCCGGAGTCCCGCCGGCGAAGACCACCGGAGGTAGCCGCCGCCCCGCCCCGATCCGGATTTTTTTAGAAAAACCCGATCCGGTTTTTCGTTCGATGTTCGGGTTTTTTTCAAAACCCTAGATGGTTTTTATTTTTTTCGGTTTTCTTAATTAACGAACGTTCACGGAACCGTTCGTTTCAATGAATGTGTTCGTTGGATTAGTTCTGTTAACGAACGTCCGTTATTTAATCCGTTCGTTGTTTTCTTTTAATCGGATTTAATCCGTTATTTTTCAGATTCGATTTCTGATCCGATTTTCAAATCTGTTTTATTTCTTGCTCGTTTATCGGAATCAGGTGATTCAAGCGCCTGGAGTTTCATTACGAAACCGCCGTTCCGACTAACCTACTTACACAGAGTTTTGCTACTGTAAAATTTTGACTTAGTTTCAGATTTGCTAAACCGAGTCGTTCTCTCTCGAGTTCCGACTTTCGATGCTTTATTTGATTCGATTCTTTTGCAACCAGGGTTCTTAAGTTGAACTATCTGGTTAGATCTTTTATTCGAGATTTCCCGTGCATTAGATGAGTACTTATTGTATGCTTGTTGTTTGTCTGCGTTAGATCACCCGGAGTCGCCTTGTTACTTCGAATCTCTAGGTTTCGCGGATCATCAGCAAAGCAAGTAACACTTTGATCATACTCTTCTCATACCCAGTTTTTATGCATTAGATCAAACCCTCAAACACTTGCATGATTAGGATCTAATTAAATTGTGGGATGTGAAGTAGATTGAGGTAGTACCTATTACCTGTTTTACTTATGAAACCTTGGGAGTTACTTCTACGTTTGCTTAATTATGCCATGCTATGCTAGTAGACGTGGATTGGGTGAGTGATATCCATGACAGATGTGAGATTGTTAATTAATGGTTTATTTAAGGTGGCAACTTAAATACACATCTGGGTGGATTGAGGCACCTGGTTTCTATCAGGACTTGCCTGTATTTCTTCGGACCGCCACCTGTGCTCTAAGGGATCATAAGATTATTCAAACCGGAAACTTCCGTGTGCAGCCACAAGCCAATTATGGGCTCTGGCATAGTTGACTAAGTTGTGCGAACTCTTACGGGTAGACTAGCAGATGTAGGGGAAAGTAGGTGTACCGGTCTACCCACAAGTAAGGTGCTAGCGCTTCTGAAAGACCGTGTCTCGGTCATCCGCTTCTCAAACACCATGTAGTGCGAGAACCAAGCGGAGGCGATCGAGTCTTGTGGGGAAAAGTGCGCAAACCTCTCAGAGAGTGTATAAACTAATCATGATTAGCCGTGTCCCCGGTTATGGACAATCTTGAGTATCTAGTACTTGAATATCATGTGAATCTCAACATGTTACTTCAAATAAATGTTATTGGGTTTTAATGAGTACTTTTAATTGGGATTGAGGATGCTTTGTCAACCATTCTCAATGTTTAACAACCACCATGATAGTTAAATAAAATTATTCCTTTGATGTAGGGAAAAACCAGCTTTATGCAAAAATGTAAATCAGAGAGCCTTACACCAGCCATATATGCATGTAGTATAGGCTTGTTGCTTCATTGTTCTCTATGTGTTACATTGCCAGCATATTCCATGTCTTGACCCGTTTTGGCTGCAACTTTCACGTTATGCACTTTTCGCACGACGAGTAAGGTGTTAGGTCGTGGTTCTATACTCGATGATGCCGATGGAGTTGATGGACTCACTGGTCTTCCAAGCCTTCCGCTGTTATTATTAGATGGCCTTAAGCCATATTATAGTATTAAGATCCCTTGTGGACAACGATGTAATAAGTGTGTGATTGCTACTCGCTATAAATCCTTCAAGTATCGTGTGGTGTCGTACATTCGATCCGGGGATGACATCGAGCACGTAGCACTAGATCCATTCGGTCTGGTCGCTACAGAGAATGGTATCAGAGCACACGCTGACTGTAGGACACGACCACTAAGATAAAGCCATAGATCACTATTCTCTTCCCATTTTCTAACACCTCATCTTTTCTACTCTCTTTAGGATGAAGGACGCGAAGATCAAGTACACCCAACCGGATGAAGGCACACCTTTTGGATTTCACTTGAAGGAAGTTACCAAGTACACGAACATTGGACTACCAAGCTTCACCGACTTTCAACGCCACTACTCATCAAGAGGAGCGCTGGAAGATTCAAGCTCACGTTCCAGGAAGGACATTCGCCCCAATCACCAAGCCTATAGATAGTGTTTTCAGCACCAACTTGGAGTCCGGGAAAGAGCATGGCAGCTCACATCACCATGGGACGCATTGGAGAAGTTTATCAAGAAGACCTCAAGGACACTATCTACCAGATTTGCGGACGCCGAGATGACAAATGGGACGTCGTCAAGACCAAGAAGGATAGATCCATTGCAGCGTTCATCCAGAGTTAAACCAGCACATTCGACGCCAGAGAACCAGATGTGCAATGATATGTTGGAGTTGCGAATGCAAAGGGAAGGATCATCGAACTTGAAGAAGAACTAAAGACAACTCGCAAGGACTATATGGGACGAGATCGTAGCTCTAGCAAGACACAATAACGATCTTAAGTACGAGATTGAAGAACTCAAGAAGAAGTTGGCGCCAGAATGAAGGCCAAGATGTCGATTGCCCAAGCGACTACATCAACATCGACGACACCGATTCGGATCCAAGTGAACCCGACTTTGAAGATGAAGCAGAGCGTACATTATGGAGTCTTCCACGGTTCAAATTAGTAGAAGTCCCCACATATTAGTAGTATTCCCCCCCCATGTAAACATTATAGTACACGCACTTTTGCGATAGTTAGATCGTTGTAAGCCCTTGTTTGATTGAATGAAGTGATTTTGTGTGTATTTGCTCATGTGCATTTGGGTAGTGATTTCCCCTTAGACCTCATTCTATTCTAAATTCTCATCTTTTCTAAACCCATTAGATGCCTCCGAGACGCGACCCCGGATTTGTTTTCCCACCAGAGATCACCCAACTGATCCAAAGAATATCACCGATTCAAACATTGGTGCGTAACCAGGCAACAACAACCACAACCCACCACCACCACCACCTGCGGATCATCGACTCGTTTCCTTAGACTAAACCCGCGGTGTATTCTAGTAGCACCGAGCCAATTGTAGCAGATGGTGGCTCCGCAAGATAGGAAGGAGCTGACCACTGCAGGATGCACAGATGGAGAAAGAGTGAAGTTTGCAGCACATCAGCTTGAAGGACCCGCAGCAAAGATGGTGGTGGGAGAATTTCACAGCCACTTACCACTGTAGACACCGCCTAATGGGATCAATTTCAGCAAGCTTTCCGCCTGCCCATGTTTCAGCAGGAGCTATGGCCATGAAGAAGCGTGAGTTTCGCAACTTACGCCAAGGAGGAAGGACTGTTGGCGATGCGTGGATGACTTTAGTAAATTAGCACGTTATGCCCCGGATGACGTTATACCGATGCAGCCTAAACAGAGAAGTTTCTAGAAGAACTGAATGATGAGTTCAAGATGCCGTTGATGGTAGCCAGTTTCAATAACTACCAGGAGTTAGTAGACCGAGCCCTCATGATTGAAGGAAAGCAGCAAAGAATTGAGAACTGCAAGCGGAAGTATGGGCAAGGGAAGTATAACTTCGAGCTCGTAAACCTCGTTATACCCCTAAGTCAGGAATTCGGTTTCAGCATACCCATGGAGGAGGTAATTCGCATAACCATAACAGCACCAAGAATGGGAATGGGAATGGAGGAAGCAACGGACAGTAATCGCACCAACCCGTCAACACCATCCAAAGTAGACCTGAGTCATATTACTTGCTTTAAGTGCCGCAAGATCGGGCATTATGCCAATGACTGCCCGTATAGGCCGTAATGGAAATGGCAATGGAAGCTCGAAAGAAGCCCAACCCTTTCAATAGGGGACAGGTGAACCACATTGATGTGGAGGAGGTTGAAGATCAGCCCGATGCAAAGAATCGGTAAGTTTTTGGTTAAGTCATTTACTGCAGTTGTTCTTTTCGATACTGGTGCATCGCATTCATACATATCAAGGGGATTTGTAGAGAAGTATAGCCTACGTACTCGGATTCTTAAAACCCCTTTGCTAGTAAGCTCAGCAGAAGCGGAGTATATGGCCAGACAAGGATGTTTTCAAGCGCCATTAAGTATAGGAAGGCATGTATTCCCGACGGATTTGATCATTCTGGAATCGCAAGGATTTGATGTAATTCTCGGTATGGATTGGCTGTCGATGTATGGAGGAAACATCGATTGCGCAAGTAAGACGATTTTCTCACAACACCAGAAGGAAGAAGGATTAAGTATGTATCACGGCATCGATCGAGAAGAGCGCAAGTTAATTGCCTATCGAGAGTGGTGCGGGAAGAAGTACCAGTGGTGAAGGATTTTCCGATGTATTTCCTAAGAGTTGCCGAGAATGCCACCGGATAGAGACATTGAGTTTTGATAGAACTTTTGCCGTGAACAGGCCCAATATCGAGCGACCATATAGGATGCCCGCATGTGATTTGGCGGAAATCAAGAAGCGATTAAGGAGCTATTGGATAAAGGTTTTATACGCCCAAGTTCTTCACCTTGGGGATCACCCGCTTTGCTAGTGGAGAAGAAGGATGGATCGTTAAGAATGGTTGTTGATTATCGTGGATTGAATGAAGTAACAATCAAGAACAAGTACCCACTACCTATGATAAATGATCTGCTTGATCGCTTGCAAGGAGCCAAGGTGTTTTCCAAGATCGACTTGCGATCGTGGTACCATCGATTGAAGATTCGGGAGCAGGACATACCCAAGACAGCATTCACCACGAGATATGGACTGTACGAGTATACCGTTATGTCATTTGGACTGACTAACGCACCAGCCTATTTCATGAACCTGATGAACAAAGTGTTTATGGAGTTGTTGGATAAGTTCGTCGTGGTGTTCATTGATGACATTTTGATTTTGTCGAAGAATGAAGAGGAACACAAGGAACATTTGCGATTGGTTCTGGAGAGACTGAGGGAACACCAGTTGTATGCCAAGTTCAGCAAATGTGAGTTTTGGCTAAAGGAAGTTGGATTTCTCGGACATGTTATATCCGGAGAAGGGATAGCAGTTGACCCCACAAAAGTTGAGACCGTAACCAAATGGGAAGCACCAACGACAGTTGGAGAGATTCGGAGTTTCCTTGGACTCGCAGGATACTACCGAAGGTTCATTGAGAATTTCTCAAGGATTGCTAAGCCTATGACAGAATTGTTGAAAAGGAAAACAAATTTATATGGACCGAGGACTGTGAGGCAAGTTTTCAGGAGTTGAAGAAAAGATTGGTCACCTCACCGGTCTTGATATTGCGAGATCGGACTAAGGATTATGAGGTGTATTACACGCTTCACGCCGAGGACTTGGAGCAGTGCTTATGCAGGAAGGAAGAGTTGTTTCAGTATGCTTCACGACAACTTAAGCCCCATGAGTTGAATTATGCCACTCATGATTTGGAGCTAGCAGCCGTTGTGCATGCCTTGAAGACGTGGAGACATTTTCTCATTGGAAATCATTGTGAAGTATATACGGATCACAAGAGTTTGAAGTACATTTTCACACGTATGAATTGAATCTCGGACAAAGGAGATGGTTAGAGCTTATCAAGGATTATGACATGAGATTGCATTATCACCCGGAAAGGCTAATGTCGTAGTCGACGCATTGAGCCGTAAGAGCCACGTCAATACTCTAATGATGGGAGGAATACCCAATGAGTTAGCCGAGGACCTTCGAGAGCTATGTTTGGAAATAGTTCCGAGAAGCTATGTAGCAGCATTGGAGATTCAGTCAACGCTGATGGACAAAATCAGAGAAGCCCAAAAGACAGATAAGGAAGTTGCCTCTATAAAGGAGAAAATAAGCAAAGGAAAAGCTAAAGGATTTCGTGAGGATGAGCATGATACCCTATGGTTTGAAGACCGTGTTTATGTGCCCAATGACCCAGAGATCGGGGAAGTTGATTTTACAAGAAGCTCATGATTCACCCTATTCGATTCACCCAGGAAATACCAAGATGTACTTGGATTTGAAGAATACTTTTCGGTGGACCGGAATGAAGAAGGATAATGCGGAGTATGTAGCGATTTGCGATGTATGTCGAAAGTAAAGGCGTAACATCGAAGCCAGCAGGATTGTTACAACCATTGCCGATACCCGAATGGAAGTGGGATAAACTAGGCATGGATTTTATCACAGGATTGCCAAAGACTTCGTTCAGATATGACTCGATTTGGGTTATAGTCGACCGCTTAACAAAGGTAGATCATTTCATTCCAAATCAAGACCACCTATAGCAAAGTGCTAAGTTAGCGAGATATACATGACCAGAATTGTGTGCTTACACGGAGTTCCGAGGAGCATCGTATCGGATAGAGGAACCCAGTTTACCTCGAAATTTTGGAACCGGTTACACGAAACATTGGGAACCCGATTGGAATTCATGCAGCTTTCCACCCACGTAGACCGATGGACAGACCGAGAGAGTCAATCAGATTTTGGAGGACATCTTTGAGAGCTTGTGCCCTAGATTATGGATCTAGCTGGGATGATAATTTGCCGTATGCAGAATTTTCCTACAACAACAGTTACCAAACCAGCTTGAAGATGGCACCTTCGAGGCTCGGTATGGAAGAAGGTGCAGGACACCGTTGTTATGGGACGAAACCGGAGATCGTCGATTGTTTGGACCAGATTTGATTAAGGAGTCTGAGCAGAGGGTTAAGTTGATTCGAGACGAGCTCAAGGTAGCCCAGTCCGAATAAAAGAGCTATGCCGATTCAAAGCGCCAGCGATTGAGTATGAAGTTGGAGACAGTATATCTCGTGAGTATCCCCACTTCGAGGAGTTAAGCGTTTTGGAGTTAAAGGAAAGTTAGCACCCGTTTCGTTGGACCGTATAAGATTTTTGCAACGCATGGGAGAAGTTGCCTATAAGTTGGAATTACCGGAAGGACTGTCAGAGTTCATGATGTATTCCATGTTTCTCGATTGAAGAAATGTCACCCGAGATAGCAGAGGTACCGTTAAGAGACACAGTGCCCCGAAGCAATTCAGTTGAAGGATGACTTGACATATGAGGAGAAACCGTTAAGATTCTCGATTATGCCAGCAGAGTTACCCTTGACAAAGTTAGCAAGTTTTGCAAAGTTCGGTGGAGCCACCACACTAAGGATGAAGCCACACGGGAAAGAGAGGAAGTTTTGCTCAAGGACCACCCTCACCTATTTTCTAGTTAACCCGAATCTCGAGGGCTAGATTCATCTTAAGAGGTAGGTTTGTAACATCCCAAATTTTCAATTTGGAATGTTATACATTAGGTCATCATGCATATCATATTTTTCTCGCATTTTCCGATCCTAGAAAATTTCACGCAACTCAAGGACCCTCGGAGAGAGTTGGAAGTTTCATTATTTTCATATTTGGGATTTATTTCTCAAATCTTGAAAATAGGATCATTGGATTTATTTAATTATCTTCATAAAGTTTTTCCTATAAAAACTTAAGAGAGGGAATAATATGACTTTCCCAATATTTAGGAAAAATGAAGATATTATAAATAAATCAAAATTTTGGTTTTGGAAGATTTATTTTGCTTAGGCAAAAATGAGCATTTTAAAAAAATATGCATGTTTGCCGTTTTTAAAGTTCATTTTGTTCGACTCATTTTTAGGAGTCGGGGAAAATTTATTTTATTAAATTCGGAGTTCGTTTGGTATTTTTTTATTTCGATTAGTTTTGTTTAAAAAAAAAAAATCGCGCCCCCCTGGGCCAAGGCCCGACCAGCCCGCGCCAGCCCGGCGCCCGACCCACCTCCCTCTCTCCCTCGCGCGCCACGCCCGCCATGTGAGCCCCCGCCCGCCACACCCGCCCGCCGCCGCCCGTGTCGGGTGGGACCACGCCCGCCCGCCGCCCAGCCCCTTCCCAAAAGGCACGGACCCCCCTTCTATTTATCTGGCGCCCCCCCTCTCTCATCCCGCCGCCGCCCCTCACCGAACCCGCCCGCCCTCACAGAAACGCCCGCCTTGCCAGAACGCCCGCCGCCGCCGCCGTTCCCTTGTGATCGCGGAACCTCGCCGCCTCCCGACCCCGCCGACCCGCCCTTGCTGGAGCCCACTTGAGTCCCGCGGCCAGACCACCGGAGGTAGCCGCCCGCCCGCCCGATCCGATTTTTTAGAAAAACCCGATCCGGTTTTTCGTTCGATGTTCGGGTTTTTTTCAAAACCCTAGATGGTTTTTATTTTTTTCGGTTTTCTTAATTAACGAACGTTCACGGAACCGTTCGTTTCAATGAATGTGTTCGTTGGATTAGTTCTGTTATGAGCGTCCGTTATTTAATCCGTTCGTCGTTTTCTTTTAATCGGATTTAATCCGTTATTTTTCGATTCGATTTCCGATCCGATTTTCAAATCTGTTTTATTTCTTGCTCGTTTATCGGAATCAGGTGATTCAAGCGCACGGAGTTTTCGTTCTGAAACCGCCGTTCGACTAACCTACTTACACAGAGTTTTGCTACTGTAAAATTTTGACTTAGTTTCAGATTTGCTAAACCGAGTCGTTCTCTCTCGAGTTCCGACTTTCGATGCTTTATTTGATTCGATTCTTTTGCAACCAGGGTTCTTAAGTTGAACTATCTGGTTAGATCTTTTATTCGAGATTTCCCGTGCATTAGATGAGTACTTATTGTATGCTTGTTGTTTGTTCACGTTAGATCACCCGGTCGCCATTTGTTACTTTGAATCTCTAGGTTTCATGGATCATCGCCAAGGCAAGTAACACTTTGATCATACTCTTCTCATACCCAGTTTTTATGCATTAGATCAAACCCTCAAACATTTGCATGATTAGGATCTAATTAAATTGTGGGATGGGAAGTAGATTGAGGTAGTACCTATTACCCGCTTTACTTATGAAACCTTGGGAGTTACTTCTACGTTTGTAATTATGCCATGCTATGCTAGTAGACGTGGATTGGGTGAGTGATATCCATGACAGATGTGAGATTGTTAATTAATGGTTTTATTTAAGGTGGCAACTTAAATACACATCTGGGCGGACCGAGGCACCTGGTTTCTATCAGGACTTGCTCAGATTTCTTGGACCGCCACCCGTGCTCTAAGGGATCATAAGATTATTCAAACTGGAAACTTCCGTGTGCAGCCACAAGCCAATTATGGGCTCTGGCATAGTTGACTAAGTTGTGCGAACTCTTACGGGTAGACTAGCGAGATGTAGGGGAAAGTAGGTGTGCGGTCTACCCACAAGTAAGGTGCTAAGCGCTTACGAAAGACTGTGTCTCGGTCATCCGCTTCTCAAACACCATGTAGTCACGAGAACCAAGCGGAGGCGATCGAGTCTTGTGGGGAAAAGTGCGCAAACCTCTGCAGAGTGTATAAACTAATCATGATTAGCCGTGTCCCCGGTTATGGACAATCTTGAGTATCTAGTACTTGAATATCATGTGAATCTCAACATGTTACTTCAAATAAATGTTATTGGGTTTTAATGAGTACTTTTAATTGGGATTGAGGATGTCATGTCAACCATTCTCAATGTTTAACAACCACCATGATAGTTAAATAAAATTATTCCTTTGATGTAGGGAAAAACCAGCTTTATGCAAAAATGTAACCATAGAGCCTTACACCAGCCATATATGCATGTAGTATAGGCTTGTTGCTTCATTGTTCTCTATGTGTTACATTGCGGCATATTCCATGTCTTGACCCGTTTTGGCTGCAACTTTCACGTTCTGCAGACTTTTCGAATGACGAGTAAGGTGTCGTGTCGTGGTTCTATACTCGATGATGCCGATGGAGTTGATGGACTCACTTGTCTTCCAAGCCTTCCGCTGTTATTATTAGATGGCCTTAAGCCATATTATTGTATTAAGTTCCCTTGTGGACAACGATGTAATAAGTGTGTGATTGCTACTCTGCTATAAATCCTTCGAAGTACTGTGTGGTGTCAGCATTACTGATCCAGGGATGACACTGAGCACAGAGCACTAGATCCATTCGGGTCTAGTCGCTACACATTCTTTATTTATATTGGTGTTAAAACTACTATATTCCAACTTCTCTATGGTTTATAAATTATTTTACTAGCCATAGATTCATCAAAATAAGCAAACAACACACAAAAACAGAATCATCAAAAGCAGAGCGATGTGTAGTAATCTGTAACTAACGCAAACTTCTGGAACTCAAACAATTCTGACCTAGACAATTTGTTTCTTTATCTACTGCAATTGGAATAAATATTTTATCACGTTCTGGTGATTTTTAACAATTGTTTTCGTGAACAGAAAGTTTCTGGAATTTTCAGCAAGATTAAATAACTATTATCCAAGAAGATCCTATAGGTTTAACTTGGCACAAACACTAATTAAAACACACAAAAAATCTAACCAGAGGCTAGATCAAAGATTTATTCCTAAATAGAAGCAAAAGGCATAAAACTAAAATAATATTGGGTTGCCTCCCAACAAGCGCTATCGTTTAACGCCATTAGCTAGGCATAATAGCAAGGATAGATTTAGGTATTGCCATCTTTGGAAGGCAATCCATAAGTGGCTCTCATAATATATTCATAAGGTAATTTTATTTTCTTTCTAGGGAAGTGTTCCATGCCTTTCCTTAATGGAAATTGGAATCTAATATTCCCTTCCTTCATATCAATAATTGCACCAATCGTTCTAAGGAAAGGTCTACCAAGAATAATAGGACATGAAGGATTGCAATCTATATCAAGAACAATAAAATCTACGGGCACATAGTTCCTATTTGAAACAACAAGAACATCATTAATTCTTCCCATAGGTTTCTTAATAGCGGAATCCGCAAGGTGCAAGTTTAAAGAGCAATCATCAAATTCGCGGAAACCTAACAAATCGCACAAAGTTTTTGGAATCGTGGAAACACTAGCACCCAAATCACACAAAGCATAGCATTCATGATCTTTAATTTTAATTTTAATAGTAGGTTCCCACTCATCATAAAGTTTTCTAGGGATAGAAACTTCCAACTCAAGATTTTCTTCATAAGATTGCATCAAAGCATCAACGATATGTTTAGTAAAAGCTTTATTTTGACTATAAGCATGCGGAGAATTTAGGATGGATTGCAGGAAGGAAATACAATCTATCAAAGAGCAATTATCATAATTAAATTATTTGAAATCCAAAATAGTGGGTTCATTAATATCTAAAGTTTTAACTTCTTCAATCCCACTTTTATGAACTTTATCATCAAGATCTAAAAACTCCGAACTTTTGGGACGCCTTCTAGGTAAAGGTAACTCATATTCAGTCCCATCATTATCAAGATTCATATTTAAAAACAAAGAGTTAATAGGAGATACATCAATAACTTTTAGATCTTCATATTTATTCTCATAAAAATTAGAAGAACACACTTTCACAAAGCAATCTTTCTTATCATGCATCCTAGGGGTTCTTCTTTGCACTCATCAATGGAAATTCTCATGGCTTTGAGAGACTCATTGATATCATGCTTAGGTGGAATAGATCTAAGTTTCAAAGAATCAACATCAAGAGAAATTCTATCAACATTCCTAGCCAATTCATCAACTTCAAGCAATCTTTCTTCAAGCAAAACATTGAAATTGTTTTGTGAATTCATAAACTCCTTAACACTAGTCTCAAATTCAGAGGGCATCTTATTAAAATTTCCATAAGAATTGTTGTAAGAATTACCATAATTATTAGAGGAATTACTAGGGAACGGCCTAGGATTATAGTTTCCTCTGTATGCATTGTTACCAAAACTATTCCTACCAACAAAGTTCACATCCATAGATTCATTATTGTTCTCAATCAAAGTATACAAAGGCATATCATTAGGATCAGAAGAAACACTTTTAGTAGCAAATAATTTCATGAGTTCATCCATCTTTCCACCCAACACATTAATTTCTTCTATCGCATGAAATCCTTCTTGCTACCTCTTGAGCACTGCATTGGTTTTCCCTTGAAGAGGAAAGGGTGATGCAGTAAAGTAGCATAAGTACTTCCCTAAGTTTTTGAGAACCAAGGTATCAATCCAGTAGGAGATCATGCACAAGTCCTGCGCACCTACACAAACAAATAAGAACCTCTCAACCAACGCGAAAAAGGGGTTGTCAATCCCTTCACGGTCACTTACGAGAGTGAGATCTGATAGATATGATAAGATAATATGTTTGGTATTTTTATGATAAAGATGCAAAGTAAAATATACGGCAATAAAAATAGCTAAGTGTTGGAAGATTAATATGATGGAGAATAGACCCGGGGGCCATAGGTTTCACTAGTGGCTTCTGTCAAGAGCATAAGTATTACGGTGGGTGGACAAATTATTGTCGAGCAATTGATAGAATTGAGCATAGTTATGAGAATATCTAGGTATGATCATGTATATAGGGATCACGTCCGTAACAAGTAGACCGAAACGATTCTGCATCTACTACTATTACTCCACACCTCGACCGCTATCCAGCATGCATCTAGAGTATTAAGTTCATAAGAACGGAGTAACGCTTTAAGCAAGATGACATGATGTAGAGGGATAAACTCATGCAATATGATATAAACCCCATCTTGTTACCCTCGATGGCAACAATACAATACGTGCCTTGGTGCCCCTGCTATCACTGGGAAAGGACACCACAAGATTGAACCCAAAGCTAAGCACTTCTCCCATTGCAAGAAAGATCAATCTAGTAGGCCAAACCAAACTGATAATTAGAAGATACTTGCAAAGATAACCAATCATGCATAAAAGAATTCAGAGAAGATTCAAATATTGTTCATAGATAATCTTGATCATAAACCCACAATTTATCGGTCTCGACAAACACCCCGCAAAATAAGAGTTACATCAAATAGATCTCCAAGAGAATCATGGAGAACTTTGTATTGAGATCCAAAGAGAGAGAAGAAGCCATCTAGCTAATAACTATGGACCCGAAGGTATGAGGTAAACTACTCACACATCATCGGAGAGGCTATGGTGTTGATGCGTAAGCCCTCCATGATCAATGCCCCCCTCCCGGGAGACGCCTAAACGGCCCCAAGATGGGATCTCACGGGTACAGAAGGTTGCGGCGGTGGAACTAGGTTTTCGTGGATGCCTCGGATGGTTTGGGGGTACGTAGGTATATATAGGAGGAAGAAGTACGTCTATGGAGCAACGTTGGCCCCATGAGGGTGTAGGGCGCGCCTAGGGGGGTAGGCGCCCCCACTCGTGCTCTCCATGTAGATTGCTTTACGTAGACTCCAAGTCCTCTGATAACCCACAAGTATAAGGATCACAACAGCTTTCGAGGGTAGAGTATTCAACCCAAATTTATTGATTCAACACAAGGGGAGCCATAGAATATTCTTGAGTATTAGCAGTTGAGTTGTCAGTTCAACCACACCTGGATAACTTAGTATCTGTAGCAAAGTGTTTAGTAGCAAAAGTGCTATGATAATAAAGGTAACGGTAGCAAAAGTAAATATAAATGTTTTTGGGTTTTTGTAGTAGTTGAAACAAGAGTATAGCGGAAAAGTAAATAAGCGAAGAACAATATATGAAAAGCTCGTAGGCAATGGATCAATGATGGATAATTATGCCAGATGCGATTCCTCATGCAATAGCTATAACATAGGGTGATATAGAACTAGCTCCAATTCATCAATGTAATGTACGCATGTATTCCGTAAATAGTCATACGTTCTTATGTAAAAGAACTTGTATGACATCTTTTGTGCTACCCTCCCGTTGAAGCAGGGTCCTAGCGGAAACTAAGGGATATTAAGGCCTCCTTTTAATAGAGAACCGGATCAAAGCATTAGCACATAGTGAATACATGAACTCCTCAAACTACGGTCATCACCGAGAAGTATGCCGATTATTGTCACTTCGGGGTTGTCGGATCATAACACATAATAGGTGACTATACACTTGCAAGATAGGATCAAGAACACACATATATTCGTGGAAACATAATAGGTTCAGATCTGAAATCATGGCACTTTCGGGCCCTAGTGATGTGCATTAAGCATAGCAAAGTCATAGCAACATCAATCTCAGAACATAGTGGATATTAGGGATCAAACCCTAACAAAACTAACTTGATTACATGGTAAATCTCATCCAACCCATCACCGCACAGCAAGCCTACGATGGAATTACTCAAGCACGGCGGTGAGCATCTTGAAATTGGTGATGGAGGATGGTTGATGATGACGACGGCTATGAATCCCCTTCTCCGGAGCCCCGAACGGACTCCAGATCAGCCCTCCGGAGAGAGATTAGGGCTTGGCGGCGGCTCCGTGTCGTGAAACGCGATGAAACTTTCTCTCTGGTTTTTTTCTCCCCGAGACGGAATATATGGAGTTGGAGTTGAGGTCGGAGGAGGTCCAGGGGGGCCACGAGATAGGGGGGTGCGCCCTAGGGGGGGGCACCCCCTGTCTCGTGGACAGGCCCTGGCCCCCCTGATGTATTTCTTTCACCCAATAATTCTTATAAATTCCAAAAAGTGCCTCCGTGGATTTCCAGGACATTCCGAGAACTTTTCTTTTCTACACATAAAACAACATCATGGTAGTTCTGCTGAAAACAGCGTCAGTCCGGATTAGTTTCATTCAAATCATGCAAGTTAGAGACCAAAACAAGGGCAATAGTGTTTGGAAAAGTAGATACGTTGGAGACGTATCAACTCCCCCAAGCTTAAACATTTGCTTGTCCTCATGCAATTCACTTGATAAACTGAAAGTGATGAAGAAAAACTTTTACAAACTCTATTTGCTCTGGTTGTTGTAAACATGAAAAGCCAGCATTCAAGTTTCAGCAAGTATTATGAACTAACCATACTAACAATAACAATTAGGTCTCACAATTACTCATATCAATAACATAATCAGCTAGCGAGCCATAATAATAAAACTCGGATGACAACACTTTCTCAAAATAATCATAACATGATATAACAAAATGGTATCTCGCTAGCCCTTTACGAGACCAAGAAACATAAATGCAGGGCACCTTTAAAGATCAAGGACCGACTAAATATTGTAATTCATGGTAAAAGAGATCCAGTCAAGTCATACCCAATATAAACCAATAGTAATGAATGCAAATGATAGTGTGCTTTCCAGCGGGTGCTTTTTAATAAGAAGGATGATGACTCAACATAAAAGTAAATAGATAGGCCCTTCGCAGAGGGAAGCAGGGATTTGTAGAGGTGCCAGAGCTCGTTTTTTAAAATAGAGACTGAATAACATTTTGAGCGGCATACTTTCACTGTCAACGCAACAACTATGAGATGGCTGTATCTTCCATACTACATGCATTATAGGCAGTTCCCAAACAGAATGGTAAAGGTTTATACTCCCCCTCCTCCACAAGCATCAATCCATGGCTTGCTCGAAACAACGAGTGCCTCCAAAATTCAACGGATCCCAGGGGGAGTTTTGTTTAATTATTTTGATTTGCATTGATCTTTTTGGATCATGGGACTGGGCATCCCGGTAACCGGCCCTTTCTCATGAATGAGGAGCGGAGTCCACTCCTCTTGAGAATAACCCACCTAGCATGGAAGATATAGGCAGCCCTAGTTGTGCATGAGCTGCTCGAGCATACAAAACAGAATTTCATTTGAAGGTTTGGAGTTTGGCACATACAAATTTACTTGGAACAGCAGGTAGATACCGCATATAGGAATTTATAGTGGACTCATATGGAACAACTTTGGGGTTTAAGAAGTTTGGATGCACAAGCAGTATTCCCGCTTAATCTTGGTGAAGGCTAGCAAAAAGGCGGGAAGCGAACAACTGAGAGAGCGACAACATTCATAAACATGCATTAAAATTAATTCACACCGATTACAAGCATGAGTAGGATATAATCTACCATGAACATAAATATCATGAAGGCTATGTTGATTTGATTCAACTACATGTGTGAACATGTGCCAAGTCGAGTCACTCAATTCATTCAAAGGAGGATACCATTCCATCAATCATATCATAATCATTCTAATAGCATGTTGGCATGCAAGGTAAACCATTATAACTCAAAGCTGATCAAGCATGGCACAAGTAACTATAATCTCTAAATGTCATTGCAAATAGCTGACTCAAGAACGATGAACTCATCATATTTACAAAAACAAGACAGATCGAGTTCATACCAGCTTTTCTCATCCCAATAAGTTCATCATATATCGTCATTATTGCCTTTCACTCGCACGACCGAATGATGTGTATAATAATAAGAGTGCACGTGCATTGGACTAAGCTGGAATCTGCAAGTATTCAACTCAAGAGAGAAGACAGGGTAATATGGGCTCTAAGTTAAATAAACATTCATGCATATAAGAGCCACTAAGCATTTTCAATATGGTCTTCTCGACCCCCAAAAGAAAGAAAAGAAAAGAAAACTATTTACACGGGAAAGCTCCCAACAAGTAAGAAGAAGAACTAGAAATCTTTTTGGGTTTTCATTTTGATTCTACTACAAGCATGGAAATTAAACTAACTAACTTTTTTGGTTTTTCTTAAGGTTTATCAAACACACAAGAAGAAAACTAGAAAAAGAAATTCAAACTAACATGGATAATACAATGAAAGAGTATGAGCACCGACGACTAGTGTGTGAACATGAATATAAAGTCGGTGAGAAATACGTACTCCCCCCAGCATAGGCTTTTGGCCTAAGTTGGTCTAGTACCAAGGACCGCTGCTACTCTCCCCTGTGTAGTGGGAGGTGTAATCAGGATACCACTGGCTGGTCATCTCCGGATCCCACTGGACAGATGATGCACGATAAGGATCCAGCTCAGGTTCCGGTTTAGGTTCAGGTTCTGGAGTAAAAGCTTGAGCTCGATGATTGTTCACCACTTCCGGTGTGACAAGAAAATTATCTGCAGTCAAATCAAACAACAGAGGCGCAGGCAAAATGATAGTCTCATTGTATTTCTTATTAAATCTCAGGTTATACAAGAGCATCTTCTCTTCGTTGTCAACAATAAACTTGTGCGCTACCATGCTCTTGTAATTTAAAATGTGAGGAGGTAATTTTGTCTCCTCCTCCTCCTCATAGTGCCTAATGGGTATCTGAAAATGTTCAGCGAGACGAGCAGCATAGATACCCCCAAATATGGGGCCTTTTGTATGACTCAGGGCTAACCGTTTAGCAACGACGACACCCATACTAAAAGTGTTATCTCCTAGCAAAGCATGTTGAAGAATAATAATATCTGGAACGCTCAAATTTCCAATATTTCCATGACCCATCAAGCATCTACTAGCAAAAATGGCGAAGTAGCGTAAAACAGGAAAGCGTATGCTAGAGACTTTTGCCTCAGAGCCCTTCTTTGGCTCTTCCACAGCAATAGCTTTAACGAAGCCATCCACATCTTCACGATGGGGTTCCTCTAATTCTCCCTCATAAGGTATCCTACATACCGCGCAAAAATGACATATAGACATTTCTTTGAATTTATCATATAAATGAAATGATACTGCAGGCGGTGACTTCTTAGGATAATAATAAAAGTTTTGCACGAAAGTATTGGTGAGCAAGAGATACTGATCGATTCGGTCGTTGATGAAACCGGTGAGGCCTGCAGTCTCGATTAAAACATAAAAATCTTCATGAATTCCGACTTATTTCAAGAAATCTTCGCATGGCCATTCACACGACTGCATTTCCGCTAAGCGAGGAAGATTATACTTGGGTTTTCCTTCTCTTTGTCTTGTTTTTCCTTAGAGCTTTGGCTAGAAGAACCTTTAAAGAGCCTCCTTAACATTTTCTGAAAAATTCTGAAATTTTAGTAACTTCAAAATAAAAGTGCATAAAACTAAACAAGATTGATAGCAACTACTCCTACAAGTGCCTAGAGCCTATATCGTGTATTGGAATTGCTTGGGACCTCAAAAATTTGACATGCAAGCTCAAGAACATGGTCACCTATGCAGCAAAAATTTGCAATGAATAAAGCACTAGAACAAAAACTATTTGTACCAATGGAGGAGTCACATACCAAGCAACAATCTCCCAAAGCAGTTTTGCGAATGGAGCTTTGAGCTAAGAGATCGAAAATCACAGCAATAAGACCTAGAACTCGTGCTTGAGCTAGATGGGGATTTTTTTGGGTAGAAGATGAAGTCTGAGGGTACTGGCATAAGTGGAGGGGAGCCACCAGGGGCCCACAAGACAGGGGGGCGCGCCCTACAGGGGGGGCGCCCTCCTCTCTCGTGGCCTGGTGATTGCCCCTTCAGCAGTGTTTTCAGTGCCTAAAATCCTCAAATATTCTAGAAAAAATCATACTAGATTTGTAGGGCATTTGGAGCACTTTTTTTTTCGGGCTATTTTTTAATGCACGGATAATTCAGAAAACAGACGGATAATACTATTTTTGATTTATTTAATCTAAATAACAGAAAGTAAAAAGAGGGTACAGAAGGTTGTGCCTTCTAGTTTCGTCCATCTCGTGATCATCAAAATGAACCTACTAACAAGGTTGATCAGGTCTTGTTAACAAACTCATTGCGGATGACACGGAACCGGAGAAATTTCGAATAACACTAAGTTACCTCAACGGGGATATGAAAATCCCCAAGAATAAGAATATCATACTTTTTCTTGATAGTAGGGAGAGGAAATTCAAAACCTCCAAAAATGATAGTTGGAACTTTTCCAATTGAATTGATGCTATGAACTCGAGATTATTTCCTCGGAAAGTGCACCATATGCTCATTACCATTAACATGAAAAGTGACATTGCCTTTGCTGCAATCAATAACAGCCCCTGCGGTATTAAGAAAAGGTCTACCAAGGATAATAGACATACTATCGTCCTCGGGAATATCAAGAATAACAAAGTCCGTTAAAATAGTGACATTTGCAACCACAACAGGCACATCCTCACAAATACAGACAGGTATAGCAGTTGATTTATCAGCCATTTGCAAAGATATTTTGGTAGGTGTCAACTTATTCAATTCAAGTCTATGATATAAAGAGAGAGGCATAACACTAACACCGGCTCCAAGATCACATAAAGCAGTTCTAACATAATTTCTTTTAATAGATCATGGTATAGTTGGTACAATCCGGATCTCCAAGTTTCTTTGGTATTCCACCCTTAAAAGTGTAATTAGCAAGCATGGTGGAAATTTCAGCTTCCTAAGATCTTTCTTTTATTTGTGATGATATCCTTCATATACTTAGCATACGGATTTACTTTAAGCATATCAGTTAAGAGCATACGTAAGAAAATAGGTCTAATCATTTCAGCAAAGCGCTCAAAATCCTCATCATCCTTTGGCTTGGATGGTTTAGGAGGAAAGGGCATGGGTTTCTGAACCCATGGTTCTCTTTCTTTACCGTGCTTCCTAGCAACAAAATCTCTCTTATCATAACGTTGATTCTTTGATTGTGGGTTATCAAGATCAACAACAGGTTCAATCTCTACATCATTATCATTGCTAGGTTGTGCATCAACATGAACATTATGATTAACATTATCACTAGGTTCATGTTCATCACTGATTGAGTTTCGACATCGAGAAATAGAAATATTATTGGGATTCTCGGTGTGTCTCTGATGGGTTCACTAGAAGCATGCAAAGTTTTATCGTTTTTCTTTTTCTTCTTTTTAGAAGAACTACGTGCCTCTAAATTATTTCTCTCAGAATCTTGCTGAATTCTCTTAGGGTAGCCTTCAGGATACAAAGGTTCCTGAGTCATTCTACCAGTTCTAGTAGCCACTCTAACAGCAAAGTCATTTTTATTATTTAATTCATCAAGCAAATCATTTTGAGCTCTAAGTACTTGCTCAGCTTGAGTAGCAACCATAGAAGCATATTTGCTAACCGGTGAAGTTCATCTTTAACCCTAGCCAGATTATCACCTACGCGTCCTATTTCGAAAGCATTATTCTTTAACTCTCTACCAACATAAGCATTAAAACTTTCTTGCCTAGCCATAAAGTCATCAAATTCATCTAAGCATGGGCTATGAAATTTAGTAGAGGGTATTTCAACTTTATCATATCTATAGAGAGAATTTACTTTTACTACCTGTGTCGGGTTATCAAGACAATGTGGTTCTTCAGGCGGTAAATTAACACCATGTATTTCTTCAATATGAGGTAAATTCTTAACGTCTTCAGCTTTAATGCCTTTTTCTTTCATTGATTTCTTTGCCTCTTGCATATCTTCAGGACTTAGAAATAAAACACCTCTCTTCTTCAGAGTGTGCTTAGGAATAGGCTCATGGGTTGGCTCAATTGGTTCAGGAATTACTTCAGGAACTGGCTCAGGAAGAGTCCAATTATTTTCATTAGTCAACATATTATTCAATAATATTTCAGCTTCATCAACTGTTCTTTCCCCGAAAACACAACTTGACACAACTATCCAAGTAGTCCTTGGAAGCATCGGTTAGTCCATTATAAAAGATATCAAGTATTTCATTTTTCTTAAGAGGATGATCATGCAAAGCATTAAGTAACCGGAGAAGCCTCCCCCAAGCTTGTGGGAGACTCTCTTCTTTGATTTGCACAAAATTATATATTTCCATAAAGACAGCTTGTTTCTTATGAGCAGGGAAATATTTAGGAGAGAAGTAATAAATCATATCCTGGGGACTACGCACACAACAGGGAGCAAGAGAATTATACCAAGTCTTAGCATCACCCTTTAATGAGAACGGAAATATCTTAAGGATATATAAATAGCGAGACTTCTCATCATGAGTAAACAAGGTGGCTATATCATTCAACTTGGTAAGATGTGCAACAACAGTTTTGATTCAAGGCCATAAAAGGATCAGATTCAACTAAAGTAATAATATCGGGATCAACAGAGAATTCATAATCCTTATCAAGAACACAAATAGGTGAAGTAGCAAAAGTAGGGTCGGGTTTCATTCTAGCATTAAGAGGCTGCTGCTTCCATTTAGCTAATAATTTCTTAAGATCATTTCTATCATTGCAAGCAAGGATTTCGAGCAACTTTTTCATTCATAACAAAACCCTTAGGAACAACAGGTAAAACATAATCATTGGGGAACCTTCATCATCACTATCATCGACAATAGGATCTTGATAATTTCATCCCCTCTAACTCTAGCAAGTTGTTCATCAAGAAATTCACCTAATGGCAAAGTAGTATCACGTCTGAGTAGTTTCATCATGCATAGCAGAAGTGGCATCATCGATAACATGCGACATATAATAACTCATAGCAGTAGCAGGTTTAGGTGTCGCAAGCTTACTAATAACAAAAGGAGAATCTAGTGCAGAGCTAGATGGCAGTTCCTTACCTCCCCTCGTTGTTGAGGGCAAAATAGTAGTTCGGTTGTCTTTCAAGTTCTTCATAGTGATCAACAGATATAAATCCCAAGTGACTCAGAGAATAGAGCTATGCTCCCGACAGCGGCGCCTTGAAATTAGTCTTGATAACCCACAAGTATAGGGGATCGCAACAGCTTTCGAGGGTAGAGTATTCAACCCAAATTTATTGATTCGACACAAGGGGAGCCAAAGAATATTCTTGAGTACTAGCAGTTGAGTTGTCAATTCAACCACACCTGGATAACTTAGTATCTGCAGCAAAGTGTTTAGTATCAAAAGTGGTACGATAATAAAGGTAACGGTAGCAAAAGTAAAGATAAATATTTTTGGGTTTTTGTAGTAGTTGTAACAGTAGCAATGGCAAAGTAAATAAGTGAATAACAATATATGAAAAGCTCGTAGGCAATGGATCAGTGATGGATAATTATGCCGGATGCGATTCCTCATGCAATAGCTATAACATAGGGTGATATAGAACTAGCTCCAATTCATCAATGTAATGTAGGGATGTATTAAGTAAATAGTCATACGTGCTTATGGAAAAGAACCTGTTTGACATCTTTGTCCTACCCTCCCGTTGAAGCGGGGTCCTAAGCGGAAACTAAGGGATATTAAGGCCTCCTTTTAATAGAGAACCGGAACAAAGCATTAGCACATAGTGAATACATGAACTCCTCAAACTACGGTCATCACCGAGAAGTATCCCCATTATTGTCACTTCGGGGTTGTCGGATCATAACAGATAATAGGTGACTATACACTTGCAAGATAGGATCAAGAACACACTTATATTTGTGGAAACATAATAGGTTCAGTTCTGAAATCATGGCACTCAGGCCCTAGTGACAAGCATTAAGCATAGCAAAGTCGTAGCAACATCAATCTCAGAACATAGTGGATACTAGGGATCAAACCCTAACAAAACTAACTTGATTACATGGTAAGTCTCATCCAACCCATCACCATCCAGCAAGCCTATGATGGAATTACTCACGCACGGCGGTGAGCATCATAAAATTGGTGATGGAGGATGGTTGATGATGACGACGGCGACGAATCCCCCTCTCCGGAGCCCCGAACGGACTCCAGATCAGCCCTCCCGAGAGATATTAGGGCTTGGCGGCGGCTCCGTGTCGTGAAACGCAATGAAACTTTCTCTCTGATTTTTTTCTTCCCGAGACGGAATATATGGAGTTGGAGCTGAGGTCAGAGGAGGTCCAGGGGGGCCACGAGATAGTGGGGCGCGCCCCCTGTCTCGCGGAGAGACCCTGGGCCCCCTGATGTATTTCTTTCGCCCAATAATTCTTATAAATTCCAAAAAGTGCCTCCGTGAATTTCCAGGACAGTCCGAGAACTTCTCTTTTCTACACATAAAACAACATCATGGTAGTTCTACTGAAAACAGCGTCAGTCTGGGTTAGTTTCATTCAAATCATGCAAGTTAGAATCCAAAACAAGGGCAAAAGTGTTTGGAAAAGTAGATACGTTGGAGACGTATCATCCTATGGATCAGGTTTGTTCCGAAAATCAGAAGGTTTCATTCTGTTTGGACTCCGTTTGATATTATTTTTCTACGAAACACTGAAATAGGCAAAAAACAGCAATTTGGGTTGGGCCTCCGATTAATAGGTTAGTCCCAAAAATAATATAAAAGTGTATAATAAAGCCCATTAAACAAGCAAAACAGAATATAATATAGCATGGAATAATAAAAAATTATAGATACGTTGGAGACTGTCGGCGTTCTGGGAACGGGGTCCCCAGACTTGCCTGCCTGCGGCCTGCGGCGTGGCTCGAAGGAGGCCCAGCACGTCCCATCTTCATAAACGCAAGCTCAAGACCCTCGCGAGGGGCTAAGCCTCGCGGGGCGGACGACAAGGAGCTTCCTCAGGCACGGCCTCGTCAGGCTGGCTCATGAGGAGGCGAAGAGTTCAAGGCAGGGTACCTCGCGAGGTGCCCATGACGCAAGCCATGACGACCAAGGGTGCCAGTCGGGCGCCAGCCCGCGCAGTGTCCTCCTTTCCTCTTTGGTGCAAAGGGAGCAAGTGCAGGTGAGAGCATCAAGCAAAGGCATCTGTTTCGGTGCAACAAGACCAAGACCAGCCCAACGGTTGGAAGGGAGTCATCGTGGAGCCCAAGCAGGCGTCATCACCAGAGCCTTTGGCAGGCGAGGACCAACTTTAGTCAGGATAAGTGTAGCCGTTGTTCCCCTTCAGAATGGCCAATTGTTGGCGCCCTTCCCGCTCAATATTTGGGAAGAGGCCCAGGGCCTTCGCCTATAAATAGGAGTAGCCACCTCCAGGGGATAGAGAGCCGAATGCTCATAAAGAAACCAATAGCTAGAGCGACCGAACACCACCTAGCAGTTCATCGCACCCGCCAAGAACAGACCCTCACGAGGCTGTTCTTCCTTGTATTTTTCCTCATCAGCCCAAGAGGCAATCCACCACACCACACACTGGAGTGGGGTATTACACCACAATGGTGGCCCGAACCAGTAAAAATCTCGTGTCTCTTGTGCTGCTCCGTTTAGTAGTTTAGGTCCGAGCGTTTCGGCGAGGTGCGAGACGGTGGAGGGTTGGATCTCCGCGCGCACCCCAGTATTCGAACCTCAAGGGTCTGCCGGAACCCGAAATCCTACATTTGGCGCGCCAGGTAGGGGTGCGCCGGAATCTGCCTTTCGTCGCCTCGTTCTTCCCCGACCACCGCAACCATGTCTCACGCCCGTCGGGCCCGCGCCGAGTGCTGAGCCGCCCTCGCCTCCCATGTCACCCAGACAGCTCCCGTCAGCGGGCGCCCTCGTCGTTCCCCGTCACCTGCCGTCAACACCGCCACCGGCCCGACGGGGAACGAGCAGCTAGCATCGTCCCAGCACCTGTCGGCGTACTAGAGTAGGGGTACCCTAGTATCCCGAACTTGTGCAGGCGATTGCAGCCCTCCATGGCGAGGCTAACGGGTGACCGCCAAGATCCTCCATGGTTCCTTTGGAGCCATTCAAGAACAAAGTATTTAAGCCAAGGAGACAAGGCCCGGCAAGAGGAGCTTGCCGGGAAGGCCACCCAAGGCACATACAAGACAAGGCCCGGCAAGAGGAGCTTGCCGGGAAGGCCACCCAAGGCACATACAAGACAAGGCCCGGCAAGAGGAGCTTGCCGGGAAGGCCAGCGGCGACAAGCTTCGGTCGCGACAAGACAACAACAGCGGCAAAGGCGTTTGCAGCGGAACCACCTCTCTATACCTACGCTCCAGCACATCCACTAACGTGTTGCCCTGGGACCTTTCCAGGCGCGCGTGGCGAGAGGCTGTGCAACCAGCGGTGCGAGGTGGCAAGCGGCACTGGCAAGTTTGCCAGCGTGGCGAACGGTGGCGCCCAGCGGTCCCCTGTTTGCACTGTTAGGGCGACTAGACGGGCATTTAATGCCTTTGTCCTCTGCCGTCAGGGTTAGGTATGGTACACTGTACACTGTACAAGTAGGTGTACCAACCACTATTTTTCCATTTGTACCCCCGTCTACGTTGCCACCTGTCGGAGCCCCTTGAGCATATAAAAGGAGGCCCATGCGCATAGCGTAGAAAGGGGTTGGTCGATCGATTCCCTCCACGCCAGTCTCGTTAGCAGCTTCGTGTGTCTTTGTAGCACTCAGCGCTCCTGAGCAAGAACGCAATACACCTAGACATGCAGCAGTAGGAGTATTATCTCTCCGGAGAGCTCCGAAGCTGGGTAAACCTCTCGCGTGCTTCGCCTCGATCCGCTCTTCGTGCGACCTCCGCTCCCCGCCGAACCGAAAGGGGCTCGGTCCGCCGGTCCCATAGGTGTTCGTGGGCCAGATCAGCCCGCCCCGACATCTTTGGCGCGCCAGGTAGGCGTCGAGGTTGTGTGAACCTGATCCGGCGTCCACGCGAAGCTAGATCTTCATCATCTTCATCAACATGCCACCGAAGAAGAAGGCTTCGGCGGCGAAGCCCGTCTGCGTCGAACCCACCACCACCGGAGCAAACAGGTGGTGGGGTAGACGCCGGCGGAAGAATGGACGGCGACGGGGGAGCTCACGGTGCTGCCAAGTCCAAGGACAAGGCTGCGCAGACCTCGGCGTCCGTACATGCACCGCGCCCGTCTCAGGAGGCGCGAGACCGACACCGTCATGGCATTCACAATGCCATACGTTCGTTGGACCAAGATCGAGCTGGAGGATCTCGGGACGCTCAAGACCAGCATGCACGCCAACATGCTGGCGCGAGCGAGGCACGGTCGCCCGGACGGGATACTGCTCCTTCTAACATAGTTAGAAGTCCGAGCATATCCCGGTCCTCGCGCGCCGTCGCCATCGCCACCCACCACTCCAGCGAAGCTTTGGCGAGAGCCCAACTGCTCTGGATTACCCTCTAACGGCCGACAAAGGTCGATGAATGGAGGGCCACCATTCAAAGTCTCATCGGCTTCGCTTAACGGCGTGCTCCACGGCAACCGAAAGTGCATCGCTGCGGCAGGACTGCCAAACACGAGCCGGTGGCGGCAGAGACCGTGGGGTGCAACCACCATGCACTCTCTCGCCCGAAGGCCAAGATCGCCGACTCGCCGGATCCACCTCGACAGCGACTCCACCGCATCATCGGATCCACGAGCTCGTCGCGATCAGCGCCAAGTTCTACACGATCGACGGCAATAAGATGCTCGAACTCGCATCGAGCACCGAAGAGAAGCGCGACATCAATCCGACAAGCGCGCTGGGCCCTCTGTTGACATGCACGCGCCGGAGGAACCAGGCGACTTGCCATACGCGGTGGGTTGCCCTGCGTTCACTCGTGAGCTGCGGCAAGTCCAGTGGCCCAGCAAGAAAAACTTCAAGCCAAACGTACCAGAGAAGTACGACGGCAAGACGCATCCGTCGGAGTTCCTCAGCATCTACACCATCGCGGTGCAGGCTGCCGGGGGGCGAGACGACAAGATCCTTGCCAACTACTTCCGGCGGTGCTCAAGCCCAATGTCAGGTCTGGCTCATGCACTTGCCGGACAGCTCCATATCTTCTTGGGCAGATCTATGCCATCGGTTTGTCGGCGCCTTACAGCGGCCACAAGCCCCATGGCCAAGAAAGCGACATTCATCTGCTTTCGCCCGGAAGGAAGGAGAGCCCTGCGCAAGTATATTCAAAGATTCAGCCGTGTACAAAGCACAACATCCCGGATGTCCACCTCGTCGCGGTGATCGGTAGCGTTCCATCAGAACGTGCGAAACTGCAGGATGCGGGAGGAGATGGCGATGTGGAAGATCAGAGACGTCAGTGAGCTATATGCCCTGGACGACAAGTGTGCACGTGCTGAAGAAGTGAGGAGACTCCCCGAAGAAAATACCGAAGCAGTAGGATCTGACAGTGAGGAGACCGCCCCAGCAAAGAAGAGCCGGCGGCGGGGCAACAGGAAAAAGAAAGGCAAAGATGTGCTAGTTGTTGAGCAGTCCGGCAACGGAGGTGGCGCCAAGAACGCCAAGGCTGGTAGCTCCGGCAAGGAGGTTGCCGCTGGCGCCAACTACCAGTCTGTGGCGATGCATGCCGACAAGCGGGGCGGCTCCGACAAGCGATGCTTGCAAGATCCACCGCACCAAGGGCCATGACCTCCAGAGCTGCAAGAAGGTCGAGCAGCTTGTCGAGCAGCAGAAAGCTGAATACGAACGACGCAACAAGGAGAAGGCCCAGGAAGGTGTTGGAGGAGCTAGCAAGAAACATCCCGGCCGGGGAGGGCGCCGCGGAAAGGCCAAGCAGCGGCAAGGAGATAGGCCTCCCCGCGGCCGCGACAAGGACGACGACGACGACGACGACGAGGACATGGATGATGACGAGGCCGATGAGCAGGAGTTCCAGAAAGCCACAGAGGTCATGTGCGTTGTGGCGGTGCTTCTGCATAATTCACACCACCAACTCAAGCGGTGGATGCGGAAGTCAATGCAGCAGAACCATCCATCGAGTCACGCAAGCCTCTGAAATGGTCCAAGACGCCTATCATCTTTGATATTGAGGACCACCCCGATCGTGTAATCTGCGGTCGGTGCTTGCCGATGTTGGTTTCACCAACTATCCGCAACCTCAAGGTCACCAAGATGTTAGTTGACGGCGGGGCGGCTTGAATCTGATCTCCCTGCGGTGCTCCGAAACTCCAGATCCTCGATGGCGAAGCTCAAGAAACCGGCACATCCCAAGGAATCAATCCGGGAAGGAGCAAGCGAAGGAAAGATCACGTTGCGGTGACATTTGGCAGCCGAGTTGAACTTCAGAATCGAGAGGGTCACCTTTGACGTTCTTGACTTTCCATTGCCTTACAATGGGATACTTGGCAAATCCAGCACTGCCAAATTCATGGCGGCCTCTCACTATGCCTACACCATGTTGAAGATGCCAGGCCGATAAGTGTCATCTCCGTCCTGGCGACAAGAAGGATGCTCTTATCTGCGCCGACAAGATCTACCGGGAAGCAGCAGCTGCAACAGATTGCAAGCCACTTGCCGCTGAAGCTCCCGGGGGGGAAGAAGAAGACCAGGTCTGGCAAGAGCTCTGATGCCCACTCCGGCAAGCGCACCTCTTCGGAGTGCTGCGCTACCGTCGAGGACGCACCATGGAGCTCCACTGGCAAGTGTAAGAAGACGATGACAGGTCCACCAGAGACCAAGAAGGTGTCCGCCAAGGAGGACTGCACTGGTGGTACCTTCACCATCAGTGCCTCTCTCGACCCTAAATAGGAAGGCGTGCTCGTTGCTTTCCTCTGCGGCGAACGTCGGCGTGTTTGCGTGGCAACCGTCGACATCCCGGTGTTCCCTGTGAAAGTAATTGACCACCATCTTGCCGTTTGTCCTCATCGCGCGCCCGTCAAGCGAGAAAGTCGAGGAAGCAAGGAGTGGAGCGTCAAGAGTTCATCGCGGAAGAAATCAAGAAGCTGAAGCGGCAGGCCTTGTCGGAGGTGCTCCATCCCTCGTGGTTGGCCAATCCTGTAGTTGTGCATAAAGGCTAACGGGAAATGGAGGCTTTGTATCGACTTTACGGATGTCAATAAAGCTTGTCCCAAAGACCCATTTCCCTTGCCGCGCATCGACCAGATTGTTGACTCCACGGCGGATGTGATTTGCTTTCATTTCTGGATGCATACTCAGAATATCATCAAATCTTCATGGCGTAAGAGGATGAGGAGAAGACCGCATTCATCACCCCATGTGGCACATATTGTTTTGTACGGATGCCCTTCGGGTTAAAGAATGCTGGTTCAACGTTTGCAAGAGTAGTTCATGACGCTTTTGAGCCGCAAATGCACAGAAATGTGGAAGTCTACATGGATGACATAGTGGTCAAAAGCAAGGACAAAGCGACTCTGATTCAAGATTTAGACGAAACCTTTGCAAATCTGCGCAAGATCAACCTCAAGCTCAACCCGAGAAGTGCGTGTTCGGAGTCCCTTCCGGCAAACTTCTCGGGTTCTTCGTGTCTCAGCGGGGAATTGAAGCCAATCCCGACAAGATCAAGGCCATTGAGCGGATTGAAGCACCAAAGCGCGTCAAGGATGTACGGAGACTTGCCGGTTGCGTAGCTGCTCTCAGCAGGTTTATCTCTAGATCTGCCGAGCGCACCCTGCCATTCTTCAAAATTTTGAAGAAGGCAGGTCCGATGCAATGGACTTCGGAAGCGGAGGCTGCGCTGCAGGACTTGAAGAGATAACTGTCCTCCACTCCAACACTTGTCGCACCTAGGCCACAAGAGAAGTTGCTGCTATATATAGCGGCATCCAATCAAGTGGTTAGTGCTGCGTTAGTAGCAGAGAGGGAGGCGGATGATGAGCTAGCAACCATGGCAGATGCATCCAGCGACAAGTAGGGGGCTTCGCCGGCAAGCTCTGGTCCCGACAAGGATGGATCTGCGCCGACACATGAGAAGATGCAGAAAAGGATGGTGCAGCGCCCAGTTTACTTTGTCAGTTCCCTTCTGCAGGGGGCTAGGTCAAGGTACTCTGGTGTGCAGAAATTGCTTTTCGGCCTCCTCATGGCCTCGAGAAAGCTGCGCCATTACTTCCAAGCACACGAGATCACAGTTGTCACTCGCTTTCCGCTAAAGAGGATACTGCAAAATCCAGAGGCAACAGGCAGGATTGTCGAGTGGGCACTGGAACTGTCAAGCTTTGGCCTCAAGTTTGAGAGCACTTCAACTATCCAAAACAGAGCATTGGCGGAGTTCATAGCAGAATGGACGCCAACACCGCATTTAAGAAATTCCAAGCTGAGCATCCCCGCCAAGGAAGCAAACAAAGAGTGGCTGATGTACTTTGATGGTGCCTTCTCGCTGCAAGGCACCGGTGTCGGCGTGCTACTTGTCGCACCCACTGGAGAACACCTCAAGTACGTAGTCCAGATGCACTTTCCCTAGGAGCAAGCAACAAACAATACTGCAGAGTATGAAGGTTTGCTTGCCGGTCTCGAGATCGCATGATGAACCTTGGGATCAAGAAGCTCATTGTCAGGTGTGACTCATAGCTTGTTATCCGCCAAGTGAACAAGAATTATCAGAGTACGTTGATGGAAGCTTATGTTGATGAAGTGAGAAAGCTAGAAGAGCACTTTGACGGCCTACAGATGGAATATATTCCAAGAGCTCGAGCGACATTCTTGATGGCACGTGAAAGTCGCCGCACTTAAGCTACCTGTGGAACCAAGGATTTTGTGCTCAAGCTGACTCAACCGTCTGTAACACCATCAAGCTGGGATGAGCAAGAAGAGGAAGTTAATCTCTGGTGACTATTTTCCGGCAGAGCTTCCCGAAGCCGCCGCCAAGAAGGTCCCCAAGATCGACACCAACAAAGGTCTTTGAGGAGCGATGCTGCTCCGACAAGCTCTAGGGTTTGTTTCGTTGAAGCAGACACTCGACAAGCTTTGCTCCGGCAAGCTTGCCGGGAACGTCAAGCTCGGCCGAGCCGCAGGTTCTTGCCGTCGAAGCTGATGTTCCCGCAGCAGCAGATGTGCCTTTAGTCCTTGTTGTCGAGCCGCAAGCTCCAGCATGGGCGCAGCAGATTGTCCATTTCCTTCAGACGGGAGAACTTCCCGAAGAGCAAGAAGAAGCGGAAAGAGTAGCCCGGCAGTCAAGTATGTACCAGTTTGTCGACAAAGACACTGCATGGTAAGAAGACTCAACGGTGTGAAATTGAAGTGTATTCACCGGGAAGACGGACAAAAGCTGTTGGCAGAGATACATGGAGGCATATGTGGTCACCACATTGGCGCCAGAGCACTTGCCGGCAAAGCGTTCCGGCAAGGTTTCTTTTGGCTGACAGCCCTCCAGGATGCAACTGCACAAGTAACCAAGTGTGAAGCGTGCCAGTTCCATTCCAAGCAGATACACCAGCCAGCTCAAGCTCTCTAGACGATCCCTTTATCCTGGCCATTTTCGGTCTGGGGGCTCGACATCCTCGGCCCCTTCCCGAAGCTGTCGGGGCTTTGAGTACTTATGCGTTGCAATCGACAAGTTCACAAAGTGGCCGGAAGTGGAAGCGATGAGGAAGGTGACAGACACGATCGGCCAGTCAAGTTCTTCAGGTCGATTGTTTGTCGTTTAGGAATCCCTAATAGGATCATCACCGACAACGGCACGCAGTTCACGAGCCGCACCTTCATGCAGTACGTCCAAGATCTTGGCGCCAAGGTCTGCTTTATACATTGCTCATCCGAGAAGCAGCGGTCAAGCGGAGAGGGCAAATGCTGAAGTGCTCTGGCGGGCTCAAGACCAGAACTTTTGACGAGCTGCACAAGTGCGGAAGAAACTGGATTGAGGAGCTGCGGTGGTTCTTTAGTCGATCGGAATGACGCCGTCAAATCGAGCCATCGGCGGACACCTTTCGCTCTAGTCTATGGAGCAGAGGCAGTTATCCCCACGGAACTCGTATACGGATCGCCTCGAGTGCTCGCTTATGATGAGCTTGAGCAAGAGCAGCTGCGACAAGATGACGCGCTGCTCCTTGAGGAAGATCGTCTTCAGGCTGCTGTACGAGCTGCTCGGTACCAGCAAGCTTTGCGCCGCTACCATAGCCGCAAAGTCAATGCGGAAGTCTCGAGGAAGGCGACCTTGTTCTTGGTAGCGTTCAGTCCGCCAAGAATTCCAACAAGTTGGCCTTGAAGTGGGAAGGCCCTTATCGGGTGAAGCGAGTCACTAGGCACAAGCTGTCATCCGCCTTGAGACCGAAGATGGCATTCCGGTGAGCAACTCCTGGAACATTGAGCATCTTCGTAAGTTTTACCCGTAGAAGCGCGGTTGCGGAACCTGTTCGGCAACCACCTATACAAGTCTTGCTGTTGCATGTAATCCTTTGTACAAAAGCGGTATGAGACCCGATGCATAAGTAAAGCTAAGCGTGCTTCGCACATCTTGTCAATTTCATGCTTTTTACTTCTATTTTGCATGCGTTATCGACACTTTGTGCAGCACCTACCCACAGTAAGTGATAACGAGCCACAAGGCTCCATATCTTTATTTTCTCTTCTTTCTCTTTCTCAAAGAAAGGAAGGTTCCCTCGCACACAAGTTTGCGGGGAAAGGAGAAGATAATGGTGTGGACCAAGCGTTGCTCAAGGAAGTCTAGACTTAACGGAAGCAAACAATGTAAAAGCTAAGTTGCCAAAGTTTGAGCAATCAGTTTTAAATTTTTAAGTTATCTTCCTTGAGCGACCAAACTTTGTATGGAAAACCTGTGCGCAGAGGAACCAACTCGTAGCTAGTTAGCGCCTTACTTTGTTTGAGTCCGCTCAACAACTTAAGTGAGCTGCGACTAGTTGCGACAAGGTTGCTTGGCGAGCGGCACCGCCAAACAAGCTCTTGACGTCCGCACTCAACGCTTCATGGCTCGGGTGCCCGCCCCGACAAGTTCCCTAAAAGCGTAGGGCAAAAACATACAAAGGAAGGAATCAAGTAAAGGAAATAACACAGCGATTGATACTCAAAATAGAGCTATATTACAAGATAGTTTGCCGCAGCTCTAATGGATTGTTCTTATAACATGACCAGCAGCGGCAAGAGAAAGAAAGAAAGCAGGCGGCCTAATCTCTGTGATCGCCCTCAACCCTCTTGATTCCGCTCACCACATCACAATGGGTGCGACAAGGGTCTTGAGCGCCTCCACATCAGCATCCGGCGGGAGGGACTTGGGGACGTTGGTGAGGTTGAGGCCTGGATTGCGAAAGGCCACCTTCATCAGCACCTTTTGAAGAGCCCCCGCGCAGATCTGGCGCGACTCCTCGGCCAGCTGGTTTGGGACTTCTTCCCGGAGTCGCTGGAGGCCCTTCACCACGCCCTTGAAGAACAAGCTAAGCTTGGCGCTGGTTTGGAGGTGCTCGTCGGAGGAATATCCAAGATCCACCATCCCCAGCTCCATCAGCTCCACTGTGGATGGCTGCGAGAAGTATCCACGAGACCCTCGGTCCGGTGCTCCACGTTCTCCCTCAAGGCACTCTGGCGGCAACAAGACTTTCGCCAAAGAGCCCCTCGTCGGCCTTGATCTTCTCCTTCAAGGCCGCCTCCTGCTCCTGGCGCCATTCCGGCTACCGAGTCAAAGTAGTTAGCTTCAACTCAAGGTCTGCATTGGAGTCCCTGGCGGCGCTGAGCTCCTTGCTCCTCTCGGCGAGACGGCCTGTCGCCAAGAGTGTAGGCGTCCTTCTCGCTCGTGCTTGAGTGCAGCAAGCTCCTCGCCACGCTCTTCTTGAGGCTGGCCTCCAAGCTGCGCCACCTTCGTCTCCGGCTCCTTCTTGGCGGCCTCGGCAGCTGCGGCAGCATCCTTTGCTTCCTTGAGAGCCCGCCAAATGTTTCCTCGCCGTGGCAAGATCCTCCTCGTGGTGGCTGTCCAGGTTAACCTTCTGCTGCGCCAACTCACCTTCCTGCGTAGACAGCTTCTCAGCGGCAAGCCGCTGTTCCTCCTCAGCTTCAGCCTTCTCGAGGATGAAGGCCTTGCGCTCCTCGGCGAGTTGCTCCCGCTCCTCCGCCAAGGACCGGAGAGCTTCCTGGTTGCGGCCCCGGAGCTCCTCCACGCGCTTCTTGATGTCTGCTCCCGCCTTTGCGACAAGCGCCTCCCGGGATTCCAGCTTGGCTTGTCGGGTGCGGTAGAGCGACAGCAACTTCCGCAGCAGCTGCTCCTCCTCAGGCTCGCCACGCTTCTTTGCTGCTTGGCGCGTTGACCAGCGTCGATCCGTGAGGCGAGCAGCTCTTCATCGAAGGTTTCCCCTTTGGCGGCGCCACAGGCTCGACTCCCATGGGAGCTTGATGAAGACGCCATCGCCCGGCCTTCAAGTAGGCGCGGGCTGGGGCTCCTCGAACTGGACAGCTGCTGACAGCGGCGGAGGGATCGGCGGTCGGCGTAGCGCCTGGCGCTCCTGCGGCCTCAGGGTCGTCAGTGCGATCGCCAGACCCCTCGCGAGCTTCTGCGGCGGCAGCTTTGGCGGCCTCTTCGCCGGCGGGCTCGTCAGCGCCGGCTTCTTCTTCCATGGCGGCGGCTTCATCAGTGTTGCCACGCGCATCCCCCTCGCCGGCGACCTCGGTCTCCATTGGCTCTGTGGCGGATGGATGAATAAAGTCCAGCAAATATTCAAAGACAAAATCAGAAGAAAAACAAAAGGTAAGTACTCATGCGAGAAGTTTACCCGCGCCGGGGGCTGCGGTCATGGTTTCAGCCGCCAAGGGTTCTGGTGCCGTCCCTTGCGGAGAGCTGCCCTTGCGGAGAAGTCCCCTTGCCGGAGAACGCTCCCTTGCCGGGAATCCACCCTTGGCCGGCGTGGTCGAAGCGGAAGGAGGCTGCTCTACTCCTACACAAATCAACGATCGAGATATCAGCAAGGAAAAAGCACCCATGCACGCCCGAACAGCAAGAAGTAGACCATATGCTTCTGTTGGGGGCTGCGCTGGGGGCTGCTTTGAAGAAGGGTTGCCTCGTCCGGCAAGGTGGTCTCGGACGCGCCTCCTGCTGTCGCAGTAGGTTCGTCCTCGATGACGACCACCGGGGTCTTGGCTCTCTTCGAAGACAAAGCAACAAATCGAAGAATTACAAGTACAGCAAAGAATCTTACTCTTCCTCTTCCTCGTCGGAGCTGAGCGCGGAGAGGTGGTCTAGCCCGCCTCAGACGACGAGGCGGAGGTGGAGTTCCACTGGGGCGCTTGGCGGAGGCGGGACCGGTGGCCTGCGAGGCCCCGCTCCTGTTGCCAAGCAGCGTGAGGTGCTCCAGCGGCAACAATGCTTACCCTTGATGGAAGCCAGCGTCGCTGGCGCTTCTGACTGTTGGCCCGTCTGCCGCCCCGCTGCGTCTCCGGCCTTGCGAAGACGCCTTCTTGGTGGAGCTGGTGGATCCGCTCGCGGCAAGCTGCTTGGAGGCGGGAAGGATGCCTCCTCGGCGGGTTCGCTCGACTCGGCTTCAGGCTCGGCAAGCTCCTCCTCGCCGGCAAACTCCTTTCGCTCGACAAGGCTTGCCGCCTCGGCTGCCTCTGCCTCCTCCACAGTGAAGCCAAACTCGCCCCTTGACAACGGCTGCTGCCGCCTCTTCCAGCCCTGGTAGCGATCGCTGCATCTCATCGTCGATGAGTGTCGCGGGTGAGGCCCCTCTGCTCGTCGGGGCGGACCGGCATTTCCACCAAATTGTCAAAAACTGCCGCACCACGTCATCTGCCGGCTCTTGCCAAGTTGGGACAATTCCATGTGAGTCGCACGACGGCATCATTGCACGGATGCGGTCAAGCGCGGAATTGTTGCACAGCGGAACGACACCCCTCGGCAACCTAAACATCTCCGGATGATCAGGATCGGGCTTGAACAGCTCTAAGAGCATCGCGTCAAGCTCCAAGACAGTGAAGTTGAAGTTGAGGCCCGGGCGTAGCCTCATCATGTCTGCTGCGTTCTGAAATTCCTAGGCAGGTCTCATTCTCTCCTGCAAGGGGGCGATGCGGCAGCGAAGAAATTCCAGCCAACGGTGCGTCTGATGGAAGTCCGGCAAGTCTGAGGCGGAGGATTCGGGTGACCGCGATCTTCAGCCTAAGCGTCTTCCGAGCCAGATTGCTCAATCATTGCAGCGCCTCACTGGGGTTTGGCGGCTGGCGGTGAAACGGCTGCGGGTTCTCCTCAACAATCCAAAGCACCAATCCGCCTCCACTCCTCCCATTTTTCTCGGAGCTCTCCCTCCGGATAAGCTTCCTTTTGCCGACCACAGAGATCCAAGCGATTCCTCCGGCAAGGGCTCTCCTCTCTCAACACGGGTAAAAAGAAGTAGCGGAAAAGAGCTACATTTGGGTGGAATCCGACAAAGTTTTCGCAGAGATGTGCGAAAACTGCCATAATCGAAACGGCGTTGGGGGTGAAATCAAGGAGGCGGAACCCGTAGGTGTTCATTATGTCACAAAAGAATTCAAAGAAAAGCGGGCAGAGCCCGCAGAGAAGAAGAGCGCGAAGAAGGATACCCGTCGGGGCAGTTCCGCAGCGATGGCGGGAGTACCTTCTTGCGCGGATGCGCCTGCGTCTCCGGCGACCGAAGAGGGGTAGTTCTCCTCGGCTCCTCGCGGCGAGCTGAGGGAAGATGGCCCGCTCCTTCCATGGCGCCGCAAAGCCGCTGCGCCTTGGCCGACTTCACGGCCTTCCCTTATCGACTTCGGGCCCATGGCGGAGGCGGTGGAGGAGATCGACGGCGTTGAGGGTGCTGAGTGGCGATGAAGTGGCGCCCGCTCTCTTCAGCCTTGAGAAGAAGGGGAGCAGCGGTGGTTTTCGATGGGACAGCAATTGGCAAGGGAGCGGCGTGCCCTGTTTCCCTGCTTATAAAGAGGGAGGCGGACGTTCCGATTTTCGAATAAAGAAACCCCACGATCTCGCCCCACGATCTCTCACACGACACCACGTTCGGTGCGTGCCGTTAAATGGGGACGTGGTGGGTCCGAGGTGAGTTATGGTGTGACCCGGGGCGCGTGTGCCCGTGCCCTGTTTTGGGCCTGGCCCAACAGCGCTCGGCACCGTGTGTGGCCCAGGCCCGGGGGCTCCTGTCGGTGTACTAGAGTAGGGGTACCCTAGTATCCCGAACTTGTGCACGGGCAGTTGCAGCCCTCCGCGGCAGGGCTAACCGGGTGACCGCCAAGATCCTCCATGGTTCCTTTGGAGCCATTCAAGAACAAAGTAAGCCAAGGAGAGTAGGCCCCGGCAAGAGGAGCTTGCCGGGAACGCCACCCAAGGCACATACAAGACAAGGCCCCGGCAAGAGGAGCTTGCCGGGAAGGCCACCCAAGGCACATACAAGACAAGGCCCGGCAAGAGGAGCTTGCGGGAAGGCCCGAGCGACAAGCTTCCGGTAGCGACAAGACAACAACGCGGCAAAGGCGTTTGCATGCGTACCACCTCTCTGTCGCTCCGGCACATCCACTAACGCGTCGCCGTGGGACCTTTCCAGCGCCAGCGTGGCGAGAGGTCGTGCAGCCAGCGGTCTTGAGTGTGGCAAGCGGCAATCGGCAAGTTTGCCATCGTGGCGAACGGTGGCGCCCCTGACGGTCCCTGTTTGCACTGTTAGGGCGACTAGACGGGCATTTAATGCCTTTGTCCTCTGCCGTCAGGGTTAGGTATGGTACACTGTACACTGTAAAAGTAGGTGTACCAACCACTATTTTTCCATTTGTACCCCCGTCTACGTTGCCACCTGCCGGGCCCCTTGAGCATATAAAAGGAGGCCCATGCATAGCGTAGAAAGGGGTTGGTCGATCGATTCCCTCCACGCCCGATCTCGTTAGCAGCTCGTGTGTACTGTAGCACTCGAGCGCTCCTGAGCAAGAACGCAATACACCTAGACATGCAGCAGTAGGAGTATTATCTCTCCGGAGAGCTCCGAAGCTGGGTAAACCTCTCGCGTGCTTCGCCTCTATCCGCTCTTCATGCGACCTCCGCTCCCCGCCGAACCGAAAGGGGCTCGGTCCGCCGGTCCCATAGGTGTTCGTGGGCCAGATCAGGCCGCCCAGACAGCACCCGTCCATGAGGCGGGACGGCCGCACCGCCGCGCCTTCGCTCACCCCCGCTGGTTCTTTGTCAGGCGCGCCCCACGCGGCCATGGAGGGCCGGGCAGCACTCATCGCGGCAAACGAGCTCCTGCGCTACCGCTCCGTTGATGACGTCTACGAAGAATGGCTCGACCGAGTCGCCGAGCTCTTCCGCGCCGCAGGAGGCGCCCCCGCACCGTCCGTCTCGCTACACCGTACCCCGCCCCATGCGGGCGATGAAGCTCCCGGGGCGCCTCAGCCGCCTCCTCCTCAAGAAGGCGCCCTGGCCCCAAGGCGCGCGGCCCCTGGGCGGAACCCGCTCCGCCGGTGGCGCAAGAGCAGAGCTGTCAAGAAGTTCCTCGCCCACGAGAAGCTGCCCAAGCGCTCCCCGCTCCAGCACGTCAGGACCCTGCGCTGCCCCCAGCCGCGGCGCAGGGAGGCCCGCAAGACCAAGCTCTCTGTCATCCGAGGCCCCATGCAGCCACGGCGGGCTGCCGCGCCTTCACCTCCGAGCTGCGCAGCGTCGCGTGGCCCGCCAAGTTCAAGCCAGACCTGCCTCCTTGCTACGACGCAGCTGGCCCGACCCTACGGAGTTCCTCCCGGCTCTGAGATGGGCATCGAGGCTGCCAACGAGGATGAAAAGGTCATGGCCAATTGGTTTCCCATGGCGCTCAAGGCCGGAGCCCGCACTTTGGCTCTGAATCTGGCCCCGAGCACGATCTCTTCTGGGCGAGATGCGCACCAGCTTGATCGCCAACTTCCGAGGTACTCGCGACCGCCACCCGCCATGAGCGACATGCGCCGAATCAAGCAGCAGCCAGAAACCCTGCAAAATACATCCAGCGCTTCAACAATGCGGCGCCTCAAGATCCCGGGGGTAACGGAGGAGGCCATCATCTCTGCCTTCTCCCGACGGCGCGTCGCGACGTCCAGATGAAGGAGGAGCTGGCGATGCATGAAGATCTGTGCACCTCCTTGGAGCCATTCAACTTGGCGACCAAGTGCGCCAGGGCTGAGGAGGGGCGCCTCTCCCTCCTCGAGCTGCCTGCCGCGGATACCGAAGAAAAGAAGTCCAAGGCCAAGGACGTGAAGCGCAAGGGGGCTGCCGTATTCGCGGCCGAACCAGACACCAAGCGAGGCAGAGATCAGCCCGAGTCCTCCAAGGGCAGTCGGTACTGCGTGTACCACGACCTCCACACCCACAACACCAATGAATGCCTCTGGCCCTCGCGAGTGGGACGTTGCGAGGGCCCGCCCCACAGCTACGTGTGCATGCCTCACGGCCTGCCAAGCAGCGTTCTTTGCACCAAAGATCTCATGAGGGCCATCCTGGAGGCTCGAGAGGTCAGGCACGCCGCAGCCACTGGCGGAGATGGAGATGGCCCCGAGGAGCCGCCCGGCGCCTCCGGATCCTCCCGAGGCCCCGGCCTGGGGCTCGTGAGATCGGCTCCGCAGCCCACCGAGTCTGCTACACCAACACCTCTTCGTCCCCAACATCACCAGTGACATCTTTAAGTTTTGATTCGGCTGGAGGCGCCTTGAGGCCGCATTATTCCCGGGCAGCGTGGGTCCGTCCTGCGGCATGTATCCCTTTATTTCATGTCATTAGCCTATCCTGTTGGGGGTGCCCTCGGCTGCATCATCCCCAAGCCGCTCGGGCCTGTCCCGGCGGCATGTATCCTTTTACGTTTTCCTTAGGATTATGCTCTCGCCTCCACCATGCTTGTTATTTGGTGCCTTTTCCTGGGTGACGGAATCTTGCACGTTAAAGGGGGGGTGCCTGAGCATCGCGACTCAGGGCTCCTACCGGCTCTCCGGCCCTCACCCTCTGGTCTTGTCCATGGCATCGCGACCTGGCTTGCCAGCGACGGCTGAGACCAGCCCGAGAGCCGGGACCCGAGGACGTAGAGTTTTGTCATCTAACCCATCTTGCACGTTAAAGGGGGGGTGCCTGAGCATCACGACTCAGGGCTCCGACCAGCTCTCCGGCCGTCACCCTCTGGTCTTGTGCATGGCATCGCGACCTAGCTTGCCAGCGACGGCTGAGACCAGCCCAAGAGCCGGGACCCGAGGACGTAGAGTTGTTGCATCTAACCCAGCTTGCGCGTTAAAGGGGGGGTGCCTGAGCATCGCGACTCAGGGCTCCTACCGGCTCTCCGGCCCTCACCCTCTGGTCTTGTCCATGGCATCGCGACACAGCTTGCCACCGGCTGACAGGCTGAGACCAGCCCGAGAGCCGGGACCTGAGGACATAGAGTTTCGTCATCTAACCCAGCTTGCGTGTTAAAGGGGGGTGCCTGAGCATCGCGACTCAGGGCTCCTACCGGCTCTCCGGCCCTCACCCTCTGGTCTTGTCCATGGCATCGCGACCTGGCTTGCCAGCCGACGGCCGAGACCAGCCCGAGAGCCGGGACCGAGACGTGAAACACCGGCATCTGGCCAAATTTGCAGGAACACACTCGAAGATAAGGCCCGAGCCAGCGCAACCCGCCTTGAGGTAGGGCTCGTGAGTCCCGCTTGGCTCACGGGTGCCCAGATACACCTCGTCAGCCCTCTTGTGCCAGCACGTGTGAGGGTGGGGCTGTATCGCCAGGGGCTCCTCCGGAGGGGAGCCCCTCCCACGCAGTGGAAGCACCATGCTCGCTACTGGCTGGCGACACCGCCGAGGAGCGGCTATGCCCGTATGCATGCGGAAGCGCTATGCTCCGCGCTGGTGATAAACAACTGAGGGTGGCCTCCGGGTCGCATCAACCTCAGGGAGCCCAGAGCTCAGTGTCCGGCCTCATCGCAACGCCTCCCGTCGGGAGCACCGCGTGAGGGGACTGGGCACGGGGGCTGCGCCTGGGTCACACCCAGACGCACGCCACCCAGCCAGGCCCCCCAGGCCTGGTTCGTCACACGTCACTCCCCGAGCGGAGCCAAGGTACGAATGCCGTTTGAGCGTCAAGGGGGACTCCTGAGCATCGCGACTCAGGAGCCTAACTGGTCACGTAGCCCCTCACCCCTTAGTTCCGAAAGGCTAATGGCGGTTGAGGTATGCGCGGGGCCGGGCTCTGCAGACGTAGAACGGTAGATCCGCCCGCGTCTCACCTCCCTACTTGCTGTTCATGCGCCAAGTGGGACTCCTGAACATTGCGACTCAGGAGCCTAACTTGTCACGTAGCCCCTCACTCCTTGGTCCCGTCCTGGTTTCCGGTCGGGGATAACGGCGGCTGAGGTATGCGCGGGGCCGGGCTCTGCCGGCGTAGAACATAAGCAAGTACGAAGCGCAAATTTCAAGGAATTCAAAAGCAAATATTACAATCCACACTGTTATCGCAATACCAAATGCAAGTTTCGCGCCTCCTGAGGCATGATACATGTGCAGGAATTAAAAGCGGGGCCAGAGCCACGAGGAGTCACTTGTCGGCCGGTGGAGCAGCGCGGAGTGGGTTCGCCTCGTGGGCAACAGGGCCGGCAGCGCCTCGCCCGGCTTGGTGTCTTGAAGGACGGAACTTTCCCAGCAGAGCCTCCAGCGCGACCATTCCTGACCTCGGCGGCCAGTGCTGCATGCTCTCTCCGCTTCTTGGCTCCGGCTGTCAGTCGACGCTAGGATCGCGAAGGTAGATGTGGGTGAGGACCAGCGTCGATTACCGCAGAAGACAAGACATGCGCCTCGGCCTCGGCCGTGGGGCCAAGGCCAAGGGTGACATCTTCAAGAGCGCGAACCAGGAAGGGAAGCAGCTTGGCGGGACCATACTCGGCGCCGGCAAGCGGACTCTCCAGGCCGCTGTCGTAAAGCGTCTTTAGCAAAGAGCCAGCCTTCACCTCCATATCCGTGAAGGCCACGCGATCTTCTGCAAGAACCCGCGCCTTGTTGTCCAGCTCGACCTTCCTCGCCTCCAGCTCCTGCTCCAGCGCGCCTAGGCGGTCGTGGCGCTTCTTGAGCCTGGCCTCCTGGTCCTTGACGGCCGCCTCGCGAGCCTTCATGCTTTCCTCCTGCTCCTGGCGGAGGCGGGCCTCCTCGGCAAGCTGGTTCTGTAGGCCCTTCAGCTCGCTCTCCAGCGTCTCACAGCGACCTTGGATGCTAGCTGCCTCCCCCAAGGCAGCATCGCGGGTAATCTTCGCCTCACGGACAGCCTGCTTCTCCTCGTCGCAAGCCGTCGAGGCCTGGACCAGCGCCGCTTCGAATCGAAGCGTCGAGGCGAATCCAGCCAGAGGCCAGCTCAAGCGCCCGGCCACCAAGCGAGGGTCGGCGCCCGGAAAGATCTTACCGCGGCCGGTCCAATTCAGCAGCAGCACGATCCAGGGGCAGTGGGAGGATTCGGAGACATCAGTTGGTGGAGTAGGAGGAGAGGGCGGCGGCGTAACCACCGATGTCGTGGCCGGGACTGCTGCGCCCCAAGCTGACTATGGCGTGACATCGGACAAGGACACCTCGGGGGTCGCTTGGGCCATGGGGGCTGGGCTCGCCCCATACAGCTCTGCCAGGCCTCGCGAGGATGACCGGGCAGGAGAGGCCCGTGTCTTGCCATCACCTTCCTTCGCGGGCAGAGGCGCTGCCCCAGATGAAGCCTCAGGAGCTCCCTTGACTTCTTCGCCCCTTGGCGCCAGCCTAGCCAAGAGATACAGATATCAAGCCTCAGCGACAAAGCAAGGAATAAAACAAGAATCAAGCACTTACTGGTCATCGCTCGCGAGCTCGAGCAACCTCCGGCCATACTTGAAGCCCGAGAGCCGGCTGCAGGGATCAGCTTCAAGGGGCCCGGGAGCAGGAGGCGCGTCTACGGATCGCCCCGGGGCCGGGGCGGACCCGCGGGGGACGAGCCCAGTCTGGTGCTTCTTCGGGATCGGGGGCAGGCTTCCGCCTCCCTGCTCATCCTCATCCTCGTCGTCGTCACTCTGGGGGAGGCGGAGAGTGCAGGACCTGCACCGAAGGGGGGGAGCCCTTGACTCCACCCCCGAATCAACCCCCTCTCCCGGCTCTCTTTCCTCCACCTCTTCGCTGGAGTCGGCAGAGGACATGTCCACCAGGTCCTCTGGAGCCTCCACGGGCACGGGCCCATCCCCATTGAAGACAGGCATGGGCCCCACTACTTGCTCCCAATCCTCACGAAGGAACAAGGGCGCGGGGGCGCCCTCCAGCCTCGCTACATCGCCCCCAACCAAGGACTGGAGGACCGCCGCCAGATCCTCGTCGGACAGGACCACGGTGCTCGAGTGAGGCCTCCACATCGGAAGCGAGTACTGACGAAGCAGAGCCAGTTGATGCTCCAGGAACTCCCTCAGCAGCGATGCACCGGTCAGCTTCGCCGCCGCCACGCTGGCCGGCTTCAGATCTGCGTCCATCTTCTCCAGCACCAGCTTCGCACGGGGATCCAGAAGCTCCACTCGGGACCAGTCGTCGGAGCTCGCGGGGTGCTCCGTGGGCAGGATCAGCCGAGGGTGGATGCGCCCAGCATCCACCAAGACCCACTTGCTCCTGAAGCCCTCAATCCGCTTCCCAGGGTTTGAAATGGCGATGGCTCCGCCGTATGCGACGAAGCTCGCGCACACGGAGGCGGAACCACGGGAGGTTCGGAGGGAGAAATAGTGGCGCAGCAAGGCCACCGAGGGCTTCACCCCAACATGGGCCTCACAATAGTAGGCGAAGATTGCTAGAAGAAGGACGGAGTTGGGATGGAGGTGCAGAGCTTGAATATTGTAGTGACGGAGGACGGAGAAGAAGAACTCAGAAAAGGGAGGCACCAGACCAGCAATGATGGTGCTCACGAAGAACGGGTAGAAGGTACTCCCCCAACCCTCAGGGGCGGAAGGGCCGGAATTGAACGCCTCCGTTCCGTTGACGCCCTGCGCCTCCACCATCCGGCGCACCAGGGCAACGCTCGCCCCTGACACATTTGGCGGGTCCAAGGCAGGAGAGTACCAAGCTCCGGCCGGGGCTTGGCGAGGCGCCATGACTGGCTAGGGCACGAAGGCGGAGTGGATCTGAAGATCTTGGAAGCAGAGAGGAGAGGTGCAAGAAAGGGGATCTGAGCAGCAACTGGAGAAAGTAAAGGAGGCAAGGAAGATGCCGCTCTGTTATCAACTCACGCGGTTGCAGAGGCGCACGCGTCCAATCAACCGCCACGCGGCGCCCAAAGCAGCTGTTAGGCCCATGACGCTCAAGACTTGCCCTTCGCCTCTCTGCTCGGCCAAGTTCGGGCGCGCCCGTGGGCCAGGGGGCTCTTGTCGGTGCGTTAAGGAACGGGGTCCCCAGACTTGCTCACTGCGGCCTGTGGCGTGGCTCGAAGGAGGCCCAGCACGGCCCATCTTCATCAACGCAAGCTCAAGACCCTCGCGAGGGGCCAAGCCTCGCGGGGCGGACGACAAGGAGCTTCCTCAGGCATGGCCTCGTCAGGTTGGCTCATGAGGAGGCGGAGAGTTCAAGGCAGGGTACCTCGCGAGGTGTCCATGACGCAAGCCATGACGACCAAGGGCGCCAGTCGGGCGCCAGCCCGCGCAGTGTCCTCCTTTCCTCTTTGGTGCAAAGGGAGCAAGTGCATGCGAGAGCATCAAGCAAAGGCATCCGTTTGATTGCAACAAGACCAAGACCAGCCCAGCGGTTGGAAGGAGTCATCGTGGAGCCCAAGCAAAGGCGTCATCACGGAGCCTTTGGCAGGCGAGGACCAACTTTAGTCAGGATAAGTGTACCCGCTGTTCCCCTTCAAAATGGCCAATTGTTGGCGCCCTTCCCGCTCAATATTTGGGAAGAGGCGCAGGGCCTTCGCCTATAAATAGGAGTAGCCACCCCCAAGGGATAGAGAGCCGAATCCTCATCAAGAAACCAGTAGCTAGAGCGACCGAACACCACCTAGTAGTTCATCGCACCCGCCAAGAACAGACCCTCATGAGGCTGTTCTTCCTTGTATTGTTCCTCATCAGCCCAAGAGGCAATCCACCACACCACACACTGTAGTATGGTATTACACCACAATGGTGGCCTGAACCAGTATAAATCTCGTGTCTCTTGTGCTGTTTCGTTTAGTAGTTTAGGTCCCAGCGATTCGGCGAGGTGCGAGATGGTGGAGGGTTGGATCTCTGCGCGCACCCCAGTGTTCGAACCTCAAGGGTCTGCCGGAACCCGAAATCCGACAAAGACGTATCACGTATCAACTCCCCCAAGCTTAAACCTTTGCTTGTCCTCAAGCAATTCAGTTGATAAACTCATAGTGATAAAGAAACACTTTTACAAACTCTGTTTGCTCTTGTTGTTGAAAATATGTAAAGCCAGCATTCAAGTTATCAGCAAAGGTTATGAAATAACCATGTTCACAATAAAATTTAGGTCTCATGTTTAGTCATATCAATGGCATAATCAACTAGCGAGCAATAATAATAAATCTCGGATGACAACACTTTCTCAAAACAATCATAATATGATATAACAAGATGGTATCTCGCTAGCCCTTTCTGAGACCGCAAAACATAAATGCAGAGCACCTTTGAAGATCAAGGACAGACTAAACATTGTAATTCATGGTAAAAGAGATTCAGTCATAGTCATACTCAATATAAATTAATAGTAATGGATGCAAATGACAGCAGTGCTCTCCAACTGGTGCTTTTTAATAAGAGGGTGATGACTCAACATAAAAGTAAATGGATAGGCCCTTCGCAGAGGGAGGTAGGGATTTATAGAGGTGCCAGAGCTCGATTTTGAAATATAGATAAATAATATTTTGAGTGGTATAATTCCGTTGTCAACATAACAACCGAGAGATCTCGATATCTTCCATGCTACACACATTATAGGCGGTTCCCAAACAGAATTGTAAAGTTTATACTCCCCCACCACCATCAAGCACACTCCACGGCTGGTCCGAAACAACGGGTACCGTCCAACTAACAACAAACCTGGGGGAGTTTTTTTGCAATTATTTTGATTTGATTTGCTTAAAGCATGGGACTCGGCATCCCGTTGACCAGCCATTTTCTCGTAAGTGGGGAGCGGAGTCCACTCCTCTTGAGAATAACCCACCTAGCATGGAAGATACAGACAGCCCTAGTTGATACATGAGCTATGCTCCCCGGCAACGGCGCCAGAAATTAGTCTTGATAACGCACAAGTATAGGGGATCGCAACAGCTTCCGAGGGTAGAGTATTCAACCCAAATTTATTGATTCGACACAAGGGGAGCCAAAAAATATTATTGAGTATTAGCAGTTGAGTTTTCAATTCAACCACACCTGGATAACTTAGTATCTGCAGCAAAGTGTTTAGTATCAAAAGTGGTATGATAATAAAGGTAACGGTAGCAAAAGTAAAGATAAATGTTTTTGGGTTTTTGTATTAGTTGTAACAGTAGCAATGGAAAAGTAAATAAGCGAAGAACAATATATGAAAAGCTCGTAGGCAATGGATCAGTGATGGATAACTATGCCTGTCGGGGCAGGCTGATCTGGCCCACGAACACCTATGGGACCGGCGGACCGAGCCCCTTTCGGTTCGGCGGGGAGCGGAGGTCGCACGAAGAGAGCGATCGAGGCGAAGCACACGAGAGGTTTACCCAACAGGCTCTCCGGAGAGATAACACTCCTACTGCTGCATGTGTGAGGTGTATTGAGTTCTTGCTCAGGAGCGCTTGAGTGCTACAGTACACACAAGCTGCTAACGAGACTGAGCGTGGGGGGAACCGACCGACCGACCCCTTTCTACGTTGCGCATGGGCCTCCTTTTATATGCTCAAGGGGTCTCCGACAGGTGGCAACGTAGACAAGGGCAAAAATGGGAAAAGGAGTGGTTGGTACACCTACTTGTACAGTGTACCGTGTATCATACCTAACCCTGAAGGCAGGGGACAAAGGCATTAAATGCACGTCTACGTCGCCCTAACAGTGCAAGCGAGGACCGTCGAGCGCCACCGCTTGCCACGATGGCAATCTTGTCGGCGCCTCTTGCCACCTCGCACGCTGGCTGCACAGCCTCTCGTCCGCAGCAGCGCTACCGAAAGGTCCCAGGGCGACACGTTAGTGGATGTGCTGGAGCGTAGGTACATAGTGGTGGTCCGCCGCGGCAAGCGCCTTGCCGCGGTTGTTCTCTTGTCGCGCCCGGAAGCTTGTCGCTCACCGTGCCTTCCCGGCAAGCTCCTCTTGCCGGGGCCTTGTCTCCTGGGTGCCTTGGGTGGCCTTCCTGGCAAGCTCCTCTTGCCGGGGCCTTGTCTCCTTGGCTTGAATACTTTGTTCTTGAATGGCTCCAAAGGAACCACGGAGGACCTTGGCGTCACCCGGTAAGCCTTGCCGCGGAGGGCTGCAACTGCCCGTGCACAAGTTGGGGATACTAGGGTACCCCTACTCTAGTACACCGACAGAGCCCCGAACTGGGCCACACTGCAGTGCCGAAGCGCTGTTGGGCCAGGCCCAAAAGCAGGCATCGGCACACGGCCCGGAGTCACGCCGTAACTCACCCGGACCCACCACGCCCTCCACGAACGACATGCGTCGACTGCGGCGTCGTGTGAGAGATCGTGGGCGAGATCGTGGGGGGGTTTCTTTATTCGGAATAACGGAACGTCCGCCCCCTCCCTCTTTATAAGCAGGGGAAACAGGGGCAGGCCGCCCATCTTGCCAGTTGCTGTCCCATCTCGAAAAAACCACCGCTGCTCCTCCCTTCTTCTCAGGGGTGAAGAGAGCGGCGCTCCGCTCCCCATCGCCACCAGCATCATCAACGCCGTCGACCTCCTCCACCGCCTCCGCCATGGCTCCGGAAGCCGACAAGGGGAAGGCCGTGAAGTTGGCCGGGGCGCAGCGGCTTGCGGCGCTGCGGAAAGAGCGGGCCATCTTCCCCCCCCCCCCCAGCTCGCCGCGAGGGAGCTGAGGGAGAACTACTACCTCTTCTGGTCGACGGAGACGCAGGCGCATCCAGCGCCGCGAAGGTACTCCCCGCTGCTTCGAACTGGCCCGGTAGGTATCCCTTCTTCGCGCTCTTCTTCTACCGCAGGCTCTGCCCGCCTTTCTCTGAATTCTTCTATGACATCATGAACACCTACGGGTTCCGCCTCCTTGATTTCACCCCCAATGTTGTTCTGACCATGGCAGTTTTCGCACATCTCTGCGAAAACTTTGTTGGAGTCCACCCAAATGTAGCCCTTTTCCGCCACTTCTTTATTCCCCGAGTTGAGAGAGGGGAGCCTCTTGCCGGAGGGATCGCTTGGATCTCGAGGGTCGGCAAGAAGGAAGCCTATCTGGAGGGAGAGCTCCGTAGCAAATGGGAGGAATGGAGGGCGGATTGGTGCTGGATTGTCGAGGAGGACCCGCAGCCATTTACCGCCATGGCCTTAAACCCGATGAGTCTTGGCAACAGCGATTGGAGCAATCTGGCCCCGGAAGGCGCTTAGGCTGAAGGTTGCGATCACCGAATCCTTCGCCTTAGACTTGCCGGGCTCACGGTAGGCACCGTTAGCGCAGACTTTCTTCGCCGCCCGCATCCCCTTGCGAGGAGAGGAGGAGGCCTGCACAGGAGTTTCGAGCGCGGCAGATATCATGAGGCTGCGCCCAGGCCTCAACTTCAACTTCACCGTCTTGGAGCTTGGCGCAATGCTCTTGGAGCTGTTCAAGCCCGATCACGATCATCCGTAAATGTTTAGGTTGCCGAGGCGTCGTTCATTGTGCAACAATTCCTCGCTTGACCGCATCTGTGCAATGATGCCGTTGTGCGACTCGCATGGAATTGTCCCAACTTGGCAAGAGCCTGCAGATGACATGGTGCGACAGTTCTTTGATAATCTGGTAGAAATGCCGGTCCGCCCCGATGAGCAGAGGGGCCTCACCGGCGACACCACCGATGATGAGATGCAGCGCATCGCCACCAGGCTGGAAGAGGCGGCAGCAGCCGCTGCCGCGAGCGAGTTTGGCTTCACCGTGGAGGAGGCAGAGGCAGCAGAGGTGGCAAGCCTTGTCGAGCGAAAGGAGTTTGCCGGCGAGGAAGAGCTTGCCGAGCCTGAAGCCGAGTCGAGCGAGCCCGCCGAGGGTGCATCCTACCCACCTTCAAGCAGCTTGCATGGCGAGCCCCCAGCTCCACCGAGAAGGCGTCTTCGCAAGGCGAAGACGTAAGGGCGGCAGACGGGCCAACAGCGGCCGCAGCACGCGCGGCAGCGCTCCACCACGGCAAGCACATTGCTGGAGCACCTCACGCCCGGCTGCGGCAAGCTGGAGCGGGCCCTCGCGGACCACCGGTTCCGCTCCCGCCAAGCGTCCAAGGGAACCTACTCCTCCGCCTCGTCGTACGAGGCGGGCAGAATTTGATCTCTCCGCTTTCGGCTCCGGCGAGGAAGAAGAAGAGTAAGATTTTTTATTGTACTTGTAATTCTTGATTTGTTGCTTTGTCTCAGATCTGATTTGCTTTACTCTGAACCCATTCTTTTTTAGGACGCTGGCCCGGAAGAATGTCGAAGAGCCAAGACCCGGTGATAAATGCGTTGACGACGAACCCATCATGCGACAGCGAGGCGCGTCTGAGACCACCCTGCCGGATGCGGCAACTCTTCTTCAAAGCAGCCCCAGCGCAGCCCCAGCGTAAGTATATGGTCTACTTCTTGCTGTTAAAGGCGTGCATGGGTGCTCTTTCTTTCTTGATATCTGTTGTTGATTTGTGTAGGGCGAGCAGCCTCATACCTTGACTTCGCCCGCCAAGGGAGGATTCCCCGGCAAGGGAGCGTTCTCCGGCAAGGGAGACTTCTCCGGCAAGGGGCAGCTCTCCGGCAAGGGACGACACCAGCGATCCCTTGGTGGCGGAGACCATCACCGCAGACCCCGGCACAGGTAATCTTCTTGCCTGAAAACTTCCCTTATGTTCTTCTTCTTCTGATTTTCTTTTTAAATATTTGCTTGACTTTCTTCATCCATCATACAGAGCCATGGAGACCGAGGTCGCCGGGCGAGGAGGACGGCGTGCAAGGTAACACCGATGACGCCCGCCATTATCGAAGAAGAAGCCGGGCGCCGACGAGCCTGGCCGAATGAAGAGGCCGCTTAAAGCCTGCCGCCATGTGTCGGCGAGGGGTCCGGGCGATCGACCGATGACCTCGAGGTCGTTAGGAGCGCCAGGCGCTACGCCAACCGCCGATCCCTCCGTCGCTGCGGCAGCGTCGGGCTCCGAAGAGCCCCAGCCCGGCGCCTATTCGAAGGCCGGCGATGGCGTCTTCATCAAGCTCCCATGGGAGTCGAGCTCCAGGGCCCCGGCCGAAGGAGAAACTTTTGATGAAGAGCTACTCGCCTCCATTTGGGATCGGGACGCTAGTCGACGCGCTTAAGCAGCAGCGGCGAGCCCGAGGAGGAGCAGCTGCTGCGGAAGCTGTTGTCGCTCTACCGCCCGACAAGCCAAGCTGGAATCCGGAGGCGCTTGTCGCCAAGGCGGGAGCAGATCGAGAAGCTGCTGGAGGAGCTCGGGGCGCACCAGGAAGCTCTCCGGTCCTTGGCGGAGGAGCGGGAGTGGCTTGCCGAGGCGCAAAGCCTTCCTCCTCGAGAAGGCTGAAGGCGAGGAGCAACGACAGCTTGCCGCCCGAGAAGCTGTCTGCGTGGGAAGGCGGTTAGGCGCAGCGGAAGGTTAACCTTGACAGCCACGAGGAGGATCTTGCCATGCGCGAAAGCAAACATTTTGGCGGGGCTCTCAAGGAAGCAAAGAATGCTGCCGCAGCTGCCGAGGCCGCCAAGAAGGAGCTGGAGGCGAAGGTGGCGCGGTTGGAGGCCAATCTCAAGGAGAGTGGCGAGGAGCTTCTGCTGCACTCAAGCACGGCGCGAGAAGGACGCCTATACTCTTGGCGAGCTGCAGGGCCGTCTCGCCGAGAGGAGCAAGGAGCTCAGCGCCGCCAAGGACTCAATGCAAATCTTGAGTTGAAGCTAACTACTTTGACTCGGTATTTGGATGGCGCCCGAGGCGAGAGGTGGCCTTGAAGGAGAAGATCAAGGCCCGGCCAGGCGCTGGCGAAGTCTTGCTGCCGCCCAGAATACCCTGAGGAGAATGTGGAGCACTGGACCGAGGTCTCGTGAATGTTGCAAAGCAGCCATCGGCGAGGAGGCTGGCGCTGGGGATGGTGGACCTTGGATATTCCTCCGACGAGCACCTCCAACCCAGCGCCAATCTCAGCTTGTTCTTCAAGGGCGTGGTGACGGCCCTCCAGCGACTTCGGGAAGAAGTCCCAAAGCAGCTGGCCGAGGAGTCGCGCCAAATTTGTGCGGGAGCTCTTCAAAAGGTGCTGATGAAGGTGGCCTTCCGCAATCCAGGCCTCAACCTCACCAACGTCCTCAAGTCCTTGCCGCCGGATCTTGATGTGGGCGCTCAAGACCCTTGTCGCACCCATCGTGGGACAGGGTGAGCGAGATCAAGAGGGTTGAGGCGACAGCGTAGATTAGGCCGCCCGCTTTTCTTTCTCTTGCATTTGCTGGTCATGTCATAAGAACAATCCATTAGAGCTGCGGCAAGCTATCTTGTAATATAACTCTATTTTGTGTATCAATTGCTATGTTATTTCCTTTACTTGATTCCTTCCTTTGTATGTTTTTGCCCCTCGCTTTTAGGGAAATTGTCGGCCATGAGCACACTGGGCATGGCATTAGTCTTGAGACGTCGGCAGCCTCTTTGGCGGTACCGCTTCCGACAAACAACCTTGTCGCAACTAATCGCAGCTCACTTAAGTTGTTGAGCGGACTCGAAACAAAGTAAGGCGCAACTAGCTACGAGTCGGTTCCTCTGCGCCACAGGTTTTCCATACAAAATGCAGTCGTTCGAGGAAGATAACTTAAAATTTTTAAAACCGATTGCTCAAACTTTAGCAACTTAGCTTTTACATTGTTTGCTTCGGTAAGGTTAGACTTCCTTGAGCGGCGCTTGGTCCACACCATTATCTTCTCCTTTCCCCCCGGCAAACTTGTGTGCGAGGGAACCTTCCTTTCTTTGAGAAAGAGAAAGAAGAGAAAATAAAGATATGGAGCCTTATGGCTCGTTATTGCTTACCGGGGGTAGGTGCTACACAATGTGTCAGATAATGCATGCAAAATAGAAGTAAAAAGCATGAAATTGACAAGATGTGCGAAGCACGCTAGCTTTACTTATGCACGGGGTCTACGCCCGGCTTTGTACAAAGGATTACATGCAACAGCGGCAAGACTTGTACAAAATTTGGTTGCCGGAACAGGTTCCGGCAGAACCGCGCTTCTCACGGGTAAAACTTACGAAGATGCTCAATGTTCCAGGAGTTGCTCACCGGAATGCCATCTTCGGTCTCAAGGCGGACAGCGCCAGGCCTAGTGACTCGTTTCACCCGGTAAGGGCCTTCCCACTTCGGCGTCAACTTGTTGGAATTCTTCGCGGACTGAACGCGCCGAAGAACAAGGTCGCCTTCCTCGAGACTTCTCGCATTAACTTTGCGGCTATGGTAGCGGCGCAAAGCTTGCTGGTACCGAGCAGCTCGTACAGCACCCTGAAGACGATCTTCCTCAAGGAGCAACGCGTCATCTTGTCGCAGCTGCTCTTGCTCAAGCTCATCATAAGCGAGCACTTGAGGCGATCCATATACGAGTTCGGTGGGGAGAACTGCCTCTGCTCCATAGACAAGAGCGAAAGGTGTCTGGCCAGTGGCTCGATTTGGCGTCGTCCTGATCGACCACAGAACCACCGGCAGCTCCTCAATCCAGTTTCTTCCGCACTTGTGCAGCACAGCCGAAAGTTCTGGTCTTGAGCCCGCGCAGCACTTCAGCATTTGCCCTCTCCGCTTGACCGTTGCTCCTCGGATGAGCAACAGAAGCGAAGCAGACCTTGGCGCCAAGATCTTGGACGTACTGCATGAAGGTGCGGCTCGTGAATTGTGTGCCATTGTCGGTGATGATCCTGTTAGGGATTCCGAAACGGCAAAGAATCGACCCGAAGAACTTGACTGCTGTCTGTGCTGTCACCTTCCTCACCGCTTCCACTTCCGGACACTTTGTGAACTTGTCGATTGCAACGTACAAGTACTCAAAGCCCCCGACAGCTCGGGGAAAGGGGCCGAGGATGTCGAGCCCCGGACCGAAAATGGCCAGGATAAAGGGATCATCTGGAGAGCTTGAGCTGGCTGGTGTATCTGCTTGGAATGGAATCGCACGCTTCACACTTGGTTACTTGTGCGATTGCATCTGGAGGGCTGTCGGCCAAAAGAAACCTTGCGGAACGCTTTGCGGCAAGTGCTCTGGCGCCAATGTGGTGACCACATATGCCTCCATGTATCTCTCGCCAACAGCTTTTGTCCGTCTTCCCGTGAATACACTTCAATTTCACACCGTTGAGTCTTCTTCTATACAGCAGTCTTTGTCGACAAACTGGTACATACTTGACCGCCGGGCTACTCTTTCGCTTCTTCTTGCTCTTGGGAAGTTCTCTGTCTGAAGGAAATGGACAATCTCTTTGTGCCCATGCTTTGGAGCTTCTTGGCTCGACAACAAGGACCAAAGGCACATCTGCTGCTGCGGAACATCCGCTTCTCTGGCGAGAACCTGCGGCTCAGCCGGAGCTTGACGTTCCCTGGCAAGCTTGCCGGAGCAAAACTTGTCGGGAGCGTCTGCTTCAACGAAACAAACCCTGGGGCTTGTCGGAGCAGACTGTTCCTCAGCACTGTTGGTGTCGATCTTGGGGACCTTCTTGGCGGCGGCTTCGGGAAGCTCTGTCGGAAAGAGGCACCAGAGATCAACTTCCTCTTCTTGCTCTGTCCAGTTGATGGCATTACAGACGGTTGAGTCAGCCTGAGCACAAAGATCCCTGGTTCCACAGGCAACTTAAGTGCGACGCACTTCGACAGGCCATCAGCAATGTCGTTCTGAGCTCTTGGAATATATTCCATCTCAGAGGCCGTCAAAGTGCTCTTCTAGCTTTCTCACTTCATCAACATAAGCTTCCATCAATGGACTCTGATAACTCTTGTTCACTTGGCGGATAACAAGCTGTGAATCACCCCTGACAATGAGCTTCTTGATCCCAAGGTCTACTGCGATCCTGAGACCGGCAAGCAAACCTTCATACTCTGCAGTATTGTTTGTTGCTTGCTCCTTGGGAAAGTGCATCTGGACCACGTACTTGAGGTGTTCTCCGGTAGGTGCAACAAGTAGCACGCTCAAGACCGGGCGCCTTGCAGCGAGAAGGCACCATCAAAGTACATCAGCCACTCTTTGCTTGCTTCCTTGGCCAGGAGCGCTCGTTTACGGAATTTCTTCATCTGGTGTTGGCGTCCATTCTGCTATGAACTCCGCCAATGCTCTGCTTTGGATAGTTGATGTGCTCTCAAACATGAGGCCAAAGTTTGACAGTTCTAGTGCCCACTCGACAATCCTGCCTGTCGTCTCCGGATTTTGCAGTATCCTCTTCAGCGGAAAACGAGTGACAACTGTGATCTCATGTGCCTGGAAGTAATGGCGCAGCTTTCTCGAGGCCATGAGGAGGCCGAAAAGCAATTTTTGCACACAGTACCTTGACCTAGCCCCCTCTGAAGGGAACTAACAAAGTAAAGCTAGGCTGCACCATTCTTTTCTCATATCTTCTCATGCGTCTGCAGATCCGTCCTTGTCGGGACGAGCTTGCCGGTGAAGCCCCACTTGTCGCTGGATGCATCTGCCATGGTTGCTAGCTCATCATCCGCCTCCCTCTCCGCTACTAACGCAGCACTAACCACTTGATTGGTTGCCGCTATATACAGCAGCAACTTCTCTTGTGGCCTAGGTGCGACAAGTGTTGGAGTGGAGGACAGGTATCTCTTCAAATCCTGCAGCGCAGCCTCCGCTTCAAGAGTCCATTGCATCGGACCTGCCTTTTTCAAGATTTTGAAAAATGGCAGGGCACACTCAGCAGACCTAGAGATAAACCTCTTTGAGAGCAGCTCACATAACCGCAAGTCTTCGTACATCCTTGACGCGCTTTGGTGCTTCAATCTGCTCAATGGCCTTGATCTTGTCGGGATTGGCTTCAATTCCCGAGACACGAAGAACCCGAGAAGCTTGCGGAAGGGACTCCAAACACACACTTCTCGTGGTTGAGCTTGAGGTTGATCTTGCGCAGATTTGCAAAGGTTTCGTCTAAATCTTGGATCAGAGTCGCCTTGTCCTTGCTTTTGACCACTATGTCATCCATGTAGGCTTCCACATTTCTGTGCATTTGCGGTTCAAAAGCGTCATGAACTACTCTTGCAAATGTTGAACCAGCATTCTTTAACCCGAAGGGCATCCATACAAAACAGTATGTGCCACATGGGGTGATGAATGCGGTCTTCTCCTCATCCTCTTCTGCCATGAAGATCTGATGATATCCTGAGTATGCATCCAGAAATGAAAGAAAATCACATCCGGCCGTGGAGTCAACAATCTGGTCGATGCGCGGCAAGGGAAATGGGTCTTTGGGACAAGCTTTATTGACATCGGTAAAGTCGATACAAAGCCTCCATTTCCCGTTAGCCTTGCGTACAACTACATGATTGGCCAACCACGTAGGATGGAGCACTCCTCTGACAAGGCCTGCTGCTTCCAATTTCTTGATTTCTTCTGCGATGAACTCTTGGCGCTCCACTGCTTGCTTCCTGACTTTCTGCTTGACGGGCCGCGCATGAGGACAAACGGCAAGATGGTGCTCAATTACTTTCCTGGGAACACCGGGGATGTCGGGGCGGTTGCCATGCAAACACGTCGACGTTCGCCCGCAGGAAAGCAACGAGCGTGCCTTCCTATTTAGGGTCGAGAGAGGCACTGATGGTGAAGGTACCACCAGTGCCGTCCTCCTTGCGGACACCTTCTTGGTCTCTGGTGGAGCTGCCATCGTCTTCTTACACTTGTCGGTGGAGCTCGATGGTGCGTCCTCGACGGTAGCGCAGCACTCCGAAGATGTGCGCTTGCGGAGTGGGCATCGAGCTCTTGCGGACTTGGTCTTCTTCTTTCCCCGGAGCTTCAGTGACAAGTGACTTGCAATCAGCTGCATTGCTGCTTCCCATAGATCTTGTCGGTATGCAGATAAGAGCATCCTTCTTGTCGCCGAGGACGGAGATGACACTTATCGGGCTGGCATTTCCGGCATGTTGTATGCATAGTGAGAGGCTGCCATGAATTTGGCGAGTGCGGACGGCCAAGTATCCCATTGTAAGGCAATGGAAAGTCAGCAACGTCAAAAGTGACCCTCTCGATCCTGAAGTTCAACTTCGCTGCCAAATGTCACCGGCAACGTGATCTTTCCCTTCGGCTTGATCCTTCCCGGATTGATTCCTTGGAATGTGCCGGTCTCTTCGAGCTCGCCATCAGGGATCTGGAGTTTTTGGAGCACCGCGGAGGAGATAAAGTTCAAGCCGGCCCTGCCGTCAACTAACATCTTGGTGACCTTGAGGTTGCGGGTAGTTGGTGAAACCAACATCGGCAAGCACCCGACCGCAGTTACGCGATCAGGGTGGTCCTCAATATCAAAGATGATAGGCGTGCTGGACCATTTCAGAGGAGGCTGCGTGACTCGATGGATGGTTACTGCTGCATTGACTTCCCGCATCCACCGCTTGAGTTGGCGGTGTGAAGTATGCAGAGAAGCACCGCCGTCAACAACGCACAGGACCTCTGTGGCTTTCTGGAACTCCCTGCTCATCGGTCTCGTCATCATCCATGTCTTCATCATCGCTGCCGTCTTCATCCTTGTCGCGGCCGCGTGGAGGTCTGTCTCCTTGCCGTTGCTTGGGCTTGTCGCGGCGTCCTCCTCGGCTGGGACGTTTCTTGCTAGCTGCTCCAGCACATTCCTGGGCCTTCTCCTTGTCGCGTCGTTCGTATTCAGCCTTACGCCGCTTTCGACAAGCTGCTCGACCTTCTTGCAGCTCGAGGTCATGGCCCTTGGTGCGGTGGATCTTGCAGATCTTGCTTATTGGAGCCGTCACCTTGTCGGCGACCGCCCACAAGCTGGCAGTTGGCGCCAGCGGTAACCTCCTTGCCGGAGCTACCAACTTTGGCTTTCTTGGCGCCACCCGTTGCGGACTGCTCAACAACTAGCACATCTTTGCCTTTCTTACGTATTCTCTCCGGGAGTCTCCTCCTTCCTCAAAGATGCACCTTGTCGGCCGAGGCCATAAAGCTCACCGGCGTCTCGATCTTGCACATCGCCATCTCCTCCCGCATCCTGCGGTTCCGCGCGCTCGATGGAGCAACGCTAATTACATGGCGGTGGTGGACATCTGGGATGTTGTCTTTGTCTGTGGCTGAATCTCTGAATGTATTTCTTGCTGGGGCTCTCCTTCCTTCGGGCGGCAGATGAAGGTCGCTTTCTTGGCCATGGGGCTTGTGGCACGCTGTAAAGCGCCGAACAACTGATGGCATAGATCTGCCCAAGAGGATATGGAGTTGTCCGGCAAGTGCATGAGCCAGATCGACATTGGGCTTGAGCACCAGTGGGAAGTAGTTGGCAAGGATCTTGTCATCTCGCCCCCCGGCAGCTTGCACCGCGATGGTGTAGATGTTGAGGAACTCCGACGGATGCGTCTTGCTGTCGTACTTCTCTGGTATGTCTGGCTTGAAATTCTTCTTCTTTGGGCCCTTTGGACTTGCCGCAGCTCACGAAAGTGAACGCAGGGCAACCTACCGCGTAAAGGCAAGTCGCCTGGTTCCTCTGGCGCATGCATGTCGACGGAAGGGCCCAGCAGCTTGTCGGATTGGCCTTGGCGCTTCTCTCCGACGCTCGATGCGAGTTCGAGCGTCTTCTTGCTGTCGTTCGTGAAGAACTTGGCGCTGATCGCGACGAGCTCGTGGATCCGATGACGCGGTGGAGTCGCTGTCGAGGTGGATCCGGCGAGTCGGGGATCTTGTCCTTCGGGGCGGAGAGTGCATGGTGGTTGCACCCCCACCGGTCTCGTCGCCACCGGCTCGTGTTTGGCAGTCCTGCCGCAGCAGCGATGCACTCGGTTGCCGCGGAACGTCGCCGTTGGCGAAGCCGATGACACTCTGAATGGTGGCCCTCCACTCATCGACCTTGTCGGCCATTGGAGGGTAATCCAGGAGCAGCTGAGCTCTCTCCAAAGCTTCTGCTAGAGTGGTGGGTGGCAGTGGCGAGCGGCGCAAGGAGCGGGATATGCTCGGACTTCTAACTATGTTAGAAGGAGCAGTATCCCATCCAGGCGACCGTGCCTCGCTCGCGCCAGCATGTTGGCGTGCATGCTGGTCTTGAGCATCCCGAGATCCACCAGCTCGATCTCGGTCCAACGAGCGTATGGAATTGTGAATACCATGACGCTGTCGGTCCCGCGCCTCCTGAGACGGGCGCGGTGCATGTACGGACGCCGAGGTCTGCGCAGCCTTGTCCTTGGACTTGGCAGCACCGTGAGCTCCCCCGTCGCCGTCCATTCATCCGCTGGCGTCTACCCCACCACCTGCTTGCTCCGGTGGTGGTGGGTTCAACGGCAGCAGACGAAGCTTCTGCCGCCAAGCCTTCTTCTTCGGTGGCATGTTGATGAAGATGATGAAGATCTAGCTTCAGCGTGGGCGCCGGATCGAGTTCGCACAACCTCGGCGTCCCCCTACAGCGTGCCAAAGATGTCGGGGCAGGCTGATCTGGCCCACGAACACCTATGGGACCGGCGGACCGAGCCCCTTTCGGTTCGGCGGGGAGCGGAGGTCGCACGAAGAGCAGATCGAGGCGAAGCACACGAGAGGTTTACCCAGCTTCGGAGCTCTCTGGGGAAATAACACTCCTACTGCTGCATGTGTGAGGTGTATTGAGTTCTTGCTCAGGAGCGCTTGAGTGCTACAAGACACACAAGCTGCTAACGAGACTGGCGTGGGGGAACCGACCGACCGACCCCTTTCTACATTGCGCATGGGCCTCCTTTTATATGCTCAAGGGGTCTCCGACAGGTGGCAACGTAGACAAGGGCAAAAACGGGAAAAGGAGTGGTTGGTACACCTACTTGTACAATTATACGATGTATCATACCTAACCCTGACGGCAGGGGACAAAGGCATTAAATGCCCGTCTACGTCGCCCTAACAGTGCAAACAGGGACCGTCAGGGGTGCCACCGCTTGCCACGATGGCAATCTTGTTAGCGCCGCTTGCGACCTCGCATCGCTGGCTGCACAGCCTCTCGCCAAGCACGCCTGGAAAGGTCCCAGGGCGACACGTTAGTGGATGTGCTGGAGCGTAGGTACAGAGTGGTGGTCTGCCGCGGCAAGCGCCTTGCCGCAGTTGTTGTCTTGTCGCGCCCGGAAGCTTGTCGCTCACCATGCCTTCCCGGCAAGCTCCTCTTGCCGGGGCCTTGTCTCCTGGGTGCCTTGGGTGGCCTTCCCGGCAAGCTCCTCTTGCCGGGGCCTTGTCTCCTTGGCTTGAATACTTTGTTCTTGAATGGCTCCAAAGGAACCACGGAGGACCTTGGCGTCACCCGGTAAGCCTTGCCGCGGAGGGCTGCAACTGCCCGTGCACAAGTTCGGGATACTAGGGTACCCCTACTCTAGTACACCGACAATGCCGGATGCGATTCCTCATGCAATAGCTATTACATAGGGTGATATAGAACTAGCTCCAATTCATCAATGTAATGTAGGGATGTATTCATAAATAGTCATATGTGCTTATGGAAAAGAACTTGTATGACATCTTTTGTCCTACCCTCCCGTTGAAGCGGGGTCCTAGCGGAAACTAAGGGATATTAAGGCCTCCTTTTAATAGAGAACCGGAAAAAAGCATTAGCACATAGTGAATACATGAACTCCTCAAACTACGGTCATCACCGAGAAGTATCCCTATTATTGTCACTTCGGGGTTGTCGGATCATAACACATAATAGGTGACTATACACTTGCAATATAGGATCAAGAACACACATATATTCGTGGAAACATAATAGGTTCAGATCTGAAATCATGGCACTCAGGCCCTAGTGACAAGCATTAAGCATAGCAAAGTCATAGCAACATCAATCTCAGAACATAGTGGATACTAGGGATCAAACCCTAACAAAACTAACTTGATTACATGGTAAATCTCATCCAACCCATCACCGTCCAGCAAGCCTCACGATGGAATTACTCACGCACGGGCGGTGAGCATCATAAAATTGGTGATGGAGGATGGTTGATGATGATGATGGCGGCGAATCCCCTCTCCGGGCCCCGAGCGGACTCCAGATCAGCCCTCCCGAGAGATTAGGGCTTGGCGGCGGCTCTGTGTCGTGAAACACGATGAAACTTTCTCTCTGATTTTTTTCTCCCCGAGACGGAATATATGGAGTTGGAGCTGAGGTCGGAGGAGGTCCAGGGGGCCCACAAGATAGGGAGGCGCGCCCTAGAGGGGGCGCGCCCCCTGTCTCATTTACAGACCCTGGGCCCCCTGATGTATTTCTTTCGCCCAATAATTCTTATAAATTCCAAAAAGTGCCTCCATGGATTTCCAGGACATTCTGAGAACTTCTCTTTTCTACACATAAAACAACATCATGGTAGTTCTACTGAAAACAGCGTCAGTCTGGGTTAGTTTCATTCAAATCATGCAAGTTAGAATCCAAAACAAGGGCAAAAGTGTTTGGAAAAGTAGATACGTTGGAGACGTATCATCCTCTGGATCACGTTTGTTCCGAAAATCACGTTCCCGAAGGTTTCATTCCGTTTGGACTCCGTTTGATATTCTTTTTCTGGGAAACACTGAAATAGGCAAAAAAAACAGCAATTTGGGTTGGGCCTCCGATTAATAGGTTAGTCCCAAAAATAATATAAAGTGTATAATAAAGCCCATTAAACATGCAAAACAGAATATAATATAGCATGGAATAATAAAAAAATATAGATACGTTGGAGACGTATCACGTATCAACTCCCCCAAGCTGAAACCTTTGCTTGTCCTTAAGCAGTTCAGTTGATAAACTGATAGTGATAAAGAAAAAAATTTACAAACTCTGTTTGCTCTTGTTGTTGAAAATATGTAAAGCCAGTATTCAAGTTTTCAGCAAAGATTATGAAATAACCATGTTCACAATAACATTTAGGTCTCATGTTTAGTCATATCAATGGCATAATCAACTAGCAAGCAATAATAATAAATCTCGGATGACAACACTTTCTCAAAACAATCATAATATGATATAACAAGATGGTATCTCGCTAGCCCTTTCTGAGACCGCAAAACATAAATGCAGAGCACCTTTGAAGATCAAGGACAGACTAAACATTGTAATTCATGGTAAAAGAGATCCAGTCATAGTCATAATCAATATAAATTAATAGTAATGGATGCAAATGACAGCAGTGCTCTCCAACTGTTGCTTTTTAATAAGAGGGTGATGACTCAACATAAAAGTAAATGGATAGGCCCTTCGCAGAGGGAAGCAGGGATTTATAGAGGTGCCAGAGCTCGATTTTGAAATAGAGATAAATAATATTTTGAGTGGTATACTTTCATTGTCAACATAACAACCGAGAGATCTCGATATCTTCCATGCTACACACATTATAGGCGGTTCCCAAACAGAATTGTAAAGTTTATACTCCCCCACCACCAACAAGCACACTCCACTGCTAGTCTGAAACAACGGGTACCGTCCAACTAACAACAAACCTGGGGGAGTTTTTGTGCAATTATTTTGATTTGATTTTCTTAAAGCATGGGACTGGGCATCCTGGTGACCAGCCATTTTCTCGTGAGTGAGGAGCGGAGTCCACTCCTCTTGAGAATAACCCACCTAGCATGGAAGATACAGACAGTCCTAGTTGATACATGAGCTATTCGAGCATACAAAACAGAATTTCATTTGAAGGTTTAGAGTTTGGCACATACAAATTTACTTGGAATGGCAGGTAGATACCGGATATAGGAAGGTATAGTGGACTCATATGGAATAATTTTGGGGTTTAAGGGATTGGATGCACAAGCAGTATTCCCGCTTAGTACAAGTGAAGGCTAGAAAAAGACTAGGAAGCGACAAGCTAGAGAGCGACAACAGTCATGAACATGCATTAAAATTACTAAACATTGAGTGCAAGTATGAGTAGGATATAATCCACCGTGAACATAAATGTCGTGAAGGCCATGTTGATTTGTTTCAACTACATGTGTGAACATGTGCCAAGTCGAGTCACTCGAATCATTCAAAAGAGGATACCACCCTACTATACCACATCACAATCATTTTAATAGCATGTTGGCACGCAAGATAAACCATTATAAGCTCCTAGCTAATTAAGCATGGCATAAGCAACTATCATCTCTAATTGTCATTGCAAATATGTTTATTCATAAGAGGTTGAATCAGGAACGATGAACTAATCATATTTACAAAAACAAGAGAGGTCGAGTTCATACCAGCTTCTCTCATCCCAATCAGTTCATCATATCTCATCATTATTGCCTTTCACTTGCACGACCGAATGATGTGTTTAATACTAATAGTGCACGTGCATTGGACTAAGCTGGAATCTGCAGGCATCCAATTCAAGGGAGAAGACAAGGTAATATGGGCTCTTGGTTAAATCAATAATAATGTATATAAGAGCCACTTCAACATTTTCATTATGGTCTTCTCCTATCGACCCCCAAAGAAAAGAAAAGAAATAAAACTATTTACACGGGAAAGCTCGCAACAAGCAAAAGAAGAACAAGAAATCTTTTTGGGTTTTCTTTTAGTTACCACTACTAGCATGAAAAGTAAACTAGCTAAAAGCTACAACTAATTTGTTTTGGTTTTTCTTAAGGTTTTTCAAACACACAAGAAGAAAGCATAAAAAGGATAACAAACTAGCATGGATAGTACAATGAAAAAGTATGAGCACCGACAACTAGCATGAGTGTGTGAAAATGAATGTAATATCGGTGAGAAATACGTACTCCCCAAGCTTAGGCTTTTGGTCTAAGTTGGTCTATTGCCATGGCTGGCCTAGCGGATATCCGAAGTTGTAACTGGGGTCGTACTGTGATGGAGCATCGTGGTGCCACTGGCTGGCAATCTCCTCCGGATCCCACTGGTAAGCAGGTATCGTGAAGGATCAAATTGTGGTTCGGCTCACGGCTCTGTAGCTGGTGTGGGGTTTTGGTAGGCGTGAATGACCTCCGGCGGAACAAGGTACTTGCATGCAGATAAGTCAAACAAAGAAGGAGCCGACAAAGTAATAATCTCAGGGAGAATTTTATCTAATATCAGTTTGTACTTAAGTGTCGTTTCCCTATTCTTTACTATTAAATCATGTGCTACCATACTCTTATAGTCTAGAAAAATAGGAGGCATCAACTTTTCTTCTTTCTCATAATGCCTAATAGGTATGTTAAAATGTGCAGCGAGGTGCGAGGCGAAGATCCCTCCCAAGATGGGGCCCTTAAATGCAGTTAAGATTTAACCTTTGCAACAATAGCGCCCATACTAAATGTGTCATCATGGAACAAGGCATGGCACAAAATAACAATATCAGGGGCACTAAGGTTGCCACGGTTTCCGCGACCAATTAAGCATCTACTAGCAAATATTGCAAAGTAACGTAGAACAGGAAAGTGTATGCTAGTAATTCTTGCGTCAGAAATCTTCCTTGTTTCCCCTACAACAATTGTATCAATAAACCCCTCCACATTGTTACGATGTGGTTCCTCTACGCTGCCCGAAAAGGGCAACTTACAAACCTCACAAAATTCAGAGAGGGGAATCTCCTTATACTCATCATATAAATAGAAATCCACCGAAGGTGGTGACCTCCTAGCATGGAAATTGAAATTTTGCACAAAAATATTAGTAAGTAGGAGATACTGTTCGCGTTGGTCACGGAGGAAGTCGGCGAGGCCTGCATTCTCAGCAAACTCATAAAAATCACCATAAATCCCGACTGCTCTCAGGAAATCATCACAAGGCCATTCACACGGCCGAACCTCTGCGGTGCGAGGGAGTTATATTTGGGCCTCTTGTCTTCTTCACTTTGCTTATCCTTCGAGCTTCGGCTCGAAGAGCCCCTCAAAAATCTCCTCTTAGTTTTCTGAAAATTTCTGAAATTTTTAGTAACTTCAAATAAAAGTGAACCAAACTCAATAAAATTAATAACGGTACTCCCACAAGTGCCTAGATACTATATCATGCATTAGAACTACTTGGGACCATATAAATTTGACATGCAAGCTCAAGAACAGGGTCACCTAGTGTAGGACCTTGAAGTATGTCTAGAGGGGGGGTGATTAGACTACTTGACCAATTAAAAACTCATCCTTTTCCCAATTTTAGGCTTTGGCAGATTTTAGCTATCTTTGCACAAGTCAAGCAATCTTCACACAATTCAAGCAAGCATGCAAAGAGTATATAGGCAGCGGAAATTAAAGCATGCAACTTGCAAGAATGTAAAGGGAAGGGTTTGGAGGATTCAAACGCAATTGGAGACACGGATGTTTTTGTCGTGGTTCCGATAGGCGGTGCTATCTTACATCCACGTTGATGGAGACTTCAACCCACGAAGGGTAACGGTTGCGCGAGTCCACGGAGGGCTCCACCCACCGAAGGGTCCACAAAGAAGCAACCTTGTCTATCCCACCATGGCCGTCGCCCACGAAGGACTTGCCTCACTAGCGGTAGATCTTCACGAAGTAGGCGATCTCCTTGCCCTTACAAACTCCTTGGTTCAACTCCACAATCTTGTCGGAGGCTCCCAAGTGACACCTAGCCAATCTAGGAGACACCACTCTCCAAGAAGTAACAAATGGTGTGTTGATGATGAACTCCTTGCTCTTGTGCTTCAAATGATAGTCTCCCCAACACTCAACTCTCTCTCATAGGATTTGGATCTGGTGGAAAGAATATTTGAGTGGAAAGAAACTTGGGGAAGGCTAGAGATCAAGATTCATGTGGTTGGAATGGAATATCTTGGCCTCAACACATGAGTAGGTGGTTCTCTCTCAGAACTGGTAAGTTGGAAGTGTAGGTTTGTTCTGATGGCTCTCTCCACGAATGAAGAGGAGGTGGAGGGGTATATATAGCCTCCACACAAAATCTAACCGGTACACACAATTTACCAAACTCGGTGGGACCGATTCAACAAACTCGGTCGGACCGATTCAGTAAACCTAGTGACCGTTAGGGTTTTCGGTGGGACTGACGTGCAACTCGGTAGGACTGATATGGTTAGGGTTAGGGCATAACGTAATCTCAGTGAGACCAATTACACAAACTCGGTGAGACCGATTTTGGTAATTATCTAATCAGAGAGTTGGTCAGGTAAACTCGGTGGGACCGATTCGCTCTTTCGGTGAGACAGAAATGTTACGAAAGGAAACAGAGAGTTTACATTGCAATCTCGGTGGGACCGAGCGCTCACTTCGGTTAGACCGAAACGTTACGAAGGGAAACAGAGAGATTACAATCCCATCTCGGTGAGACCGAGATCCCTATCGGTGAAACCGATTTGCCTAGGGTTTGTGGCAGTGGCTATGACATTTGAACTCAGTGGCGCCGGATAGAAAGAATCGGTAAGACCGATTTTGACTTTAGGTTTAGGTCATATGTGGATGTGAGAAAGTAGTTGAGGGTTTTGGAGCATATCACTAAGCACATGAAGCAAGAGGCTCATTAAGCAACACCTCATCCCTCCTTTATAGTATTGGCTTTTCCTATAGACTCAATGTGATCTTGGATCACTAAAATGTAAAATGTAGAGTCTTGAGCTTTTGAGCTTGAGCCAATCCTTTGTCCTTAATATTTTGAGGGATCCACTTTCATCATCCATGCCATGCCATTCGTTGAGCTTTCCTGAAATATTTCTCTTGGAATAGCATTAGCTCAATGAGCTATATTTTGTTATGAATTACCAAAACCACCTAGGGATAGTTGCACTTTCAATCTCCCCCTTTTTGGTAATTGATGACAACATATAGATCAAAGCTTTGACAAATGATAATAAGATTGAAAAACATCATCGCTTTGAGAAGTATGTGATAAGCAAGAGCTCCCCTAAATTTGTGCATATTTTAAGATTTGCTTTGGACTGCAAATGCACAAGGAATTAGGCTCATGGGTTACTCTTCCATGTCACATACATCTTGGTCGAGCGGTCAAAATACTAAAGATTGAATACATGCACTCATCACCAAGCAAAGTGAATGATCATATAAGGATAAGTAAGATAATATCATCTAACAAGCATAAGTGTAGCTTATGATCAAACACATGATCATCAATGTCTCACAGGTAATAGCATAGTATCTCAGGCAATCAAAAGCAAACAAAGTTCAACCAACAAGACAAGAGAGAACAAAAGCAAACACTCTCTCTAGAAGCCTATGATCTATACATTTTCTCCCCCTTTGGCAACAAGTTGCCAAAAAGTTCCTAGAAAATGCATAGTACTATATCGTCTCTCAGGCTTGGTCTTCAGCTGGTGGCGTAGAGATGGCTCCTTGGGCCGAAGACTTGAGTTGATGTGGAAGGAGTGAAGGAGTTAGTGCCGGAGCTGGTTCTTGCTGGAGCTGTAGCTGGAAGCAGATGAAGTGACTCACAGTGTGCATTCTTGCTCTGCAGCTGATCTCTGAGCTCGAGGCACTTTGGCAAATGCATGAGTTGTTGTCCTGCCCTTCCTCTCCTGCATGTCATCCTGTAGCTGCTCCACAACAGACTGAATCTCAGTTACTTTGACATCAAGATCATAGAATTTTTGTTCCATGATTCTTTCCAGGATCTCCTGGTTTTGAGTTAGGGTGGCCAACCCTTTCTCAATCCTCAGTGATGATGCTATCAAGTAACGAAGCTGGTCCTGCTTGCTCTTCAAAAAGTACTCAGATGCCTCTGCTAGAGTTGGCATCTTGACAGCCTTCTGTTTCCTTGCTTTCTCCTTCTTTTCTTGAGCTTGTACTTATGATGGTTCATTCTCAGTCATGACAACTTGATTGTCCTCGAAGTCAGGATAGAGAACAAAGTGTTCCTTATCCAACAGATACTTCCCTGTGCCCATCTTTGAGTTAATCAACTCCTGAATTTGTGGGGCATATCCACAGCTTCTGTTTTGGTCTGTTGCTGTCCTATTGATAGTCTCAACTATGAGGCTCATGACCTTGAATTTCTGGGGCACATCAAATATGTGTAGAAAATTAATTGCATGCCCTCTGATCATGTTGTGGTCACCTGATTTGGGCAAAAGAGTGTGCCTTAGGATCCAATTTGTGAGCTTCTGCCCAACAAAGTCTGCACCTCCACACGCACTGAAGTTGTCATACACTCAAGGATAGTGTTCTTCATTTTCCTATATGTAGGTCCAGTTGACCCACCTCATATCACACACTATGGGCTTCTTGTCCAACAAGATTGTCTCATAGAAGTCCTGCTGCTCCTTTGTGTGGAACCTGTAATCAACAGCAGTCCTTCTCCTGGTGGCATATGGATCTAACTCTCTCCATAGCCTCAACCCTGAATCTCTCCTGATCTTCATGTTCTCAGCCACAAGATGAGCATCATTGTGGTCTGGAATCTTGGGTTTGAGCTTCCTTAGGACTCGCCCTTCATCAACTTCCTCAGCAGCAACATCAGGCACTGGGGCCTTGTTCTTTTCAGCAGCTGGTATACTCCTGGTATTCCTCTTAGGTGCACTCTCGGGCTTGGAGGCTGCTTTGGGTGCTTCTTTGAGCTTTGAAGTTCCAGCCCCTGACTTTATAGCATCACCCATCAGCTTTTGTGCCTTGGGTGCTAGTGCACCAACCTCTTCTTCTTCCTCTTCTTCCATCATGGAAGGCTTTCCTATCACTCTGGCCATGGTCTTCTTGACCCTTTCCTTCCTTTTCTTTCCTTCTGCAGTAGGCTCTTTGGGTTGGGATTCCAAAGATGCTTGAGTGGAGACTCTGGCTTTTGACATTGGTCGTCTTCCTGCAGGCCTTTTGATCTTCATTCCTGGCTTTACTGCAGTTGAGCTGTACTCCTTCTTGAGCACTTTATTCTTTGAACTAGCCTCATCCTCAACTGCCACATAATCCTCATCCTCAGACTCTGAGGTTCTCTTCTTCCTTGTCCTAGTGGCAGCTTTGGGAAAATTGCTGGGAGTGCTTCTGCTTCCCTCATCTGAGCTGCTAGAGGGACTAGTGCCCTCACTCATGTGAATCTGCTCTTCTGACTTGTTCTGGCTGTCACTTTGGTCTGACATGCTGCACACACTGACTGCTGACCCTGTGAATAGTTATAGATGAGGTAGAGTGGATGAGCATCACAAAATGCAGAGATTTTTGCAAAAGAATGATTAAAAAAAACTTAGTTTTAGTTTTCCACAGAAAGCATTTCGGATCTACCGATTTTCACTTCGGTTAGACCGAAATGTTACGAAGGGAAACAGAGAGATTACAATCCCATCTCGGTGAGACCGAGATCCCTATCGGTGAAACCGATTTGCCTAGGGTTTGTGGCAGTGGCTATGACATTTGAACTCGGTGGCGCCGGATAGAAAGAATCGGTAGGACCGGTTTTGACTTTAGGTTTAGGTCATATGTGGATGTGAGAAAGTAGTTGAGGGTTTTGGACCATATCACTAAGCACATGAAGCAAGGGGCCCATTAAGCAACACCTTATCCCTCCTAGATAGTATTGGCTATTCCTATAGACTCAATGTGATCTTGGATCACTAAAGTGTAAAATGTAGAGTCTTGAGCTTTTGAGCTTGAGCCAATCCTTTGTCCTTAATATTTTGAGGGATCCACTTTCATCATCCATGCCATGCCATTCATTGAGCTTTCCTGAATATTTGTCTTGGAATAGCATTAGCTCAATGAGCTATATGTTGTTATGAATTACCAAAACCACCTAGGGATAGTTGCACTTTCACCTAGGCTGCAAAACAGGCGGAAAATACTAATTTTTATTTCATTTAATCTAAATAACAGAAAGTAAAAGGAGGGTACAGAAGGTTGTGCCTTCTAACTTCATCCATCTCATGCTCATCAAAAGGAATACACTAACAAGGTTGCTCAAGTCTTGTTAACAAACTCATTCCGAATCGCATGAAACCGGAGAATTTTCGAATAGCACTAGGTTACCTCAACGGGGATATGCACGACCCCAATAATAAGAATGTCATATTTCTTCTTGACAGTAGGAAGAGGAAATTCAAAACCTCCAAAAATAATCGATGGAATTTTTCCAATAGAGTTTATACTATGAACTTGAGGTTGTTTCCTCGGAAAGTGTTCCGTATGCTCATTACAATTAACATGAAAAGTGACATTGCCTTTGTTGAAATCAATAACAGCCCCTGCAGTATTCAAAAAGGGTCTTCCAAGAATAATAGACATACTATCGTCCTCGGGAATATTGTCGGCGTTCTGGGAACGGGGATGCCCAGACCCTCAAGGGGTGGCCCAGTATGGCCCATCTTCATCAGCACAAGCTCAAGACCCTCGCGAGGGGCCAAGCCTCATGAGGCGGATTTACAGGAAACTTCCTCAAGCACGGCCTCGTCAGGCTGGCTCGCGAGGAGGCGGAGAGATCAAGGCGGGGTACCTCATGAGGTGCCCATGACGCAAGCCATGACGACCAAGGGCGCCAGGCGAGCGCCAGCCCGCGCAGTGTCCTCATTTCCTCTTTGGTGCAAAGGGGGCAAGCGCAGGCGAGAGCATCAAGCAAAGGCACCCATTTCGGTGCAACAAGACCAAGACCGTCGCAACGGCAGGAATGAAGTCATCGTGGAGCCCAAGCCGGTGTCACCACCAGAGCCTTTGACAGGCGAGGACTAACTTTAGTCAGGGTAAGTGTACTAGATGTTCCCCTTCAAAATGGCCAATTGTTGGCGCCCTTCCCGCTCAATATTTGGGAAGAGGCCCAGGGCCTTTGCCTATAAATAGGACTAGCCACCCATAGGGTGGAGGCATATCTTAGAGAGAGACCCAGACATCTCGCCTCATCTTAGCTTGATCCACTCCGATCGAGGGCCTAGGCACAAGAAAACCTCACCCTCGCGAGGCTGTTCTTCCTTGTATTGTTCTTAATCAGCCCTAGAGGTAATCCACCGCACCACACACTGGAGTAGGGTGTTACACCACAATGGTGGCCCGAACCAGTATAAACCTTGTGTCTCTTGTGTTGTTCTTTTGGTAGTTTAGATCCCAGCGAGGCGGCGAGGAGCGGAGGCACGTCTGCGGATTGCCTCGGAGGCGGGGCAGATCCGCGGGGGACCAGCCCAGTCCTGTCCTTCTTCGGGATCGGGGGCAAGCTCTCGCCGCCCCTCTCATTGCGATCCTCGTCGTCGCTCGGCAAGAGGCGGAGAGCGCGGGAGCTACGCCGGGGGAGGGGCGCTCTCGACTCCCCGTCGGTCGCCTCGGAGTCAGGCCCCTCTTCGCGCTCCTCTTCTTCCTCCTCTTCGCTGGAGTCGCCGGAGGACACGTTCACCGTCGCCAGGGCCGCCGGGTCCTCGGGAACCTCCGCGGGCACGGGCCCGTCCCCATTGAAGACGGGCATGGAGTCCACCGCCTGCTCCCAATCATCTCGAAGGAACAGGGGTACAGGAGCGCCCTCCAGCCTCGCCACGTCTCCCCCGACCAAAGATTGGAGGACCGCAGCCAGATCTTCGTCGGCCAAGGCTGAGGGGCTCGGGCGGGGCCTCCACAGCGGAAGCGAGTACTGACGAAGCGGGGCCACCTGGTGCTCCAGGAACTCCCTCAAAAGCGATGCCCCGGTCAGCTTCGCCATCGCCATGTTGCCCGGCCACAGGTCCGCGTTCATCTTCTCCAGCACCGGCTTCGCGCGGGGATCCACGAGTTCCGCGCGAGACCAATCGTCGGAGGTCGTGGGCTGCTCCGTGGGCAGAATCAGCCGAGGATGGATGCGCCCAGCATCTACCATGACCCACTTGCTCCTGAAACCCTCAATCCTCTTCCCGGGCTTCGAGATGGCGTTGGAGCTGTCATGCGCGACGAAACTCGCGCACGCGGAGATGGACCCGCGGGAGGTCCAGAGGTAGAAGTAGTGGCGCAGCAAGGCCACTGAGGGCTGCACCCCGACATGAGCCTCACCATAGTACGTGAAGATCGCCAGAAGAAGAACATAGTTGGGGTGGAGGTGTAGAGCTTGCAGTTTGTAATGGCGGAGGACAAAAAAGAAGAACTCAGAAAAGGGAAGCACCAGAACGGCAGCAATGGTGCTCACAATGAGCGGATAGAAGGTGCTTCCTTGGCCCTCGGGAAGGGCGGAGCCAGCCCTGAGCACCGCTGCCCCGTCATTGCCTTGCGCCGCCACCATCCGGCGCGCCCGGGCAAGGCCCTTCTCCGACACGTTCGGCGAGTCCAAGGCGGGTGAGTACCAAGCTCCGGCCGGGGTCTGGCGAGGCGCCATGTCTTGCTAGGGCACGCGGTCGGAGTAGATCTAGAGATTTCGGAGGCAGGAAGGAAAGGCGCAAGAAAGGGGATCTGGGCAATGACCGGAGGAGACAAGGGAAGCAAAGCCTAGACGGGTGCCGCACTTTTGTCGATTCGCGCAGTTGCTAAAGGCGCCCACGTCCAATCAACCGCCACGCGGCGCCCGATGCCGCAGGCTGTTAGGGCCCGTGGCGCTTCGCACTTGCCCCTTCGCTTCTCTGCTCAACCAAGTCCAGGCGCGCCTTGGGCCCGGGGGCTACTGTCGGCGTTCTGGGAACGGGGGTGCCCAGACTTGCCTGCCTGCGGCCTGCGGCGTGGCTCAAGGGGTGGCCCAGTACGGCCCATCTTCATCAGCACAAGCTCAAGACCCTCGCGAGGGGCCAAGCCTCACGGGGTGGACGACAGGAAGCTTCCTCAGGCACGACCTCGTCAGGCTGGCTCGCGAGGAGGCGGAGAAATCAAGGCGGGGTACCTCACGAGGTGCCCATGACGCAAGCCATGACGACCAAGGGCGCCAGGCGGGCGCCAGCCTGCGCAGTGTCCTCATTTTCTCTTTGGTGCAAAGGGGGCAAGTGCAGGCGAGAGCATCAAGCAAAGGCACCCGTTTCGGTGCAACAAGACCAAGACCGTCGCAACGGCAGGAAGGAAGTCATCGTGGAGCCCAAGTCGGCGTCACCACCAGAGCCTTTGACAGGCGAGGACCAACTTTAGTCAGGATAAGTGTACTAGATGTTCCCCTTCAAAATGGCCAATTGTTGGTGCCCTTCCCGCTCAATATTTGGGAAGAGGCCCAGGGCCTTGTGCCTATCAATAGGACTAGCCACCCACAGGGTAGAGGCATATCTTAGAGAGAGACCCAGACATCTCGCCTCATCTTAGCTTGATCCACTCTGATCGAGAGCCTAGCCACAAGAACACCTCACCCTCGTGAGGCTGTTCTTCCTTGTATTGTTCTTCATCAGCCCTAGAGTCAATCCACCGCACCACACACTGGAGTAGGGTGTTACACCACAATGGTGGCCCGAACCAGTATAAACCTTGTGTCTCTTGTGTTGTCCTTTTGGTAGTTTAGATCCAACGAGGCGGCGAGGAGCAGGTAGGTAGGAGGCGAGATATCCGCACGCACCCCAGAGTTCGAACCTAGAGGGTCTGCCGGAACCCGAAATCCGACAAATATAAAGAATAACGAAGTCCGTTAAAATAGTAGCGTTTGCAACCACAACAGGCACATCCTCACAAATACCGACAGGTATAGCAGTTGATTTATCGGCCATTTGTAAAGATATTTCAGTAGGTGTCAACTTATTCAAATCAAGTCTACTATATAAAGAGAGAGGCATAACACTAACACCGGCTCCAAGATCACATAAAGCAGTTTTAACATAGTTTCTATTAATGGAGCATGGTATGGTTGGTACCCCTGGATCTCCTAGTTTCTTAGGTATTCCACCCTTAAAAGTGTAATTAGCAAGCATGGTGGAAATTTCAGCTTCCGGTATCTTTCTTTTATTAGTAACAATTTCTTTCATATACTTAGCATAAGGATTTATTTTGATCATATCAGTAAAACGCATACGCAAGAAGATAGGTCTAATCATTTCAGCAAAGCGCTCAAAATCCTCATCATCCTTTTTCTTGGATGGTTTAGGAGGAAAAGGCACGGGTTTCTGAACCCATGGCTCTCTTTCCTTACCGTGCTTCCTAGCAACAAAGTCTCTCTTATCATAATGTTGATTCTTTGATTGTGGGTTATCAAGATTAACAGCAGGTTCAATTTCTACATCATTATTATTGCTAGGTTGAGCATCAACATGAACATCATCATTAACATTATCACTAGGTTCATGTTCGTTACCAGATTGTGTTTCAAAGATCGAAAATAGAAATATCATTGGGATTCTCAGGTGTGTCAACAACAGGTTCACTAGAAGCATGCAAAGTCCTATCATTTTTCTTTTTCTTCTTTTTAGACGGACTAGGTGCATCAACATTTTTTCTCTGGGAATCTTGCTCAATTCTCTTAGGGTGGCCCTCAGGATACAAAGGTTCCTGAGTCACTTTACCCCTTCTAGTTGCAACTCTAATAGCAAAGTCATTATTCTTACTATTTAATTCATTAGGAAAATCATTCTGAGCTTTAAGTACTTGTTTTACTTGAGTGGTAACCATAGAAGCATGTTTACTAATGAGTTTAAGTTCACCTTTAACTCTAGACATATAATCACTCAAGTGTTCAATCATATAAGCATTGCGTTTAAGTTGTCTACCAAAATAAGCATTAAAGTCTTCTTGCTTAACCATAAAATTACCGAACTCATCTAAGCATTGGCTAGCAAACTTAGTAGGAGGGATTTCAGCTTTATCATATCTATAGAGAGAATTTACCTTTACTACCTGTGTCAGGTTATCAACACCATGTGTTTCTTCAATAGGCGGTAAATTAAGACCATGTATTTCTTCAACAGGAGGTAAATTCTTTACATCTTCATCTTTTATACCCTTTTCTTTCATAGATTTCTTTGCCTCTTGCATATCTTCAGGACTGAGAAATAGAACACCCCTTTTCTTCGGAGTTGGCTTAGGAGTTGGTTGAGGAAGTGTCCAATTATTTTCATTTGTCAACATATTATTCAATAGAATTTCAGCTTGATCGACTGGTCTTTCTCTGAAAACGCAACCAACACAACTATCCAGGTGGTCTCTAGAAGCATCGATTAGTCCATTATAAAAGATATCAAGTATTTCATTTTTCTTGAGAGGATGATCAGGCAAAGCATTAAGTAATTGGAGAAGCCTCCCCCAAGCTCGTGGGATACTCTCTTCTTCAATTTGCACAAAATTATATATATCCCTTAAATCAGCTTGTTTCTTATGAGCAGGGAAATATTTAGTAGTGAAGTAATAAATCATATCCTGGGGACTACGCACACAACCAGGATCAAGAGAATTAAACCAAGTCTTAGCATCACCCTTTAATGAGAACGGAAATAATTTAAGGATATAGTAGTAGCGAGTTTTCTCATCATTGGTGAATAGGCTAGCTATATCATTTAATTTAGTAAGATGTGCCACAACAGTTTCAGATTCATAGCCATAGAAAGGATCAAATTCAACCAGAGTAATTATCTCAGGATCGATAGACAAATCATAATCCTTATCAGTAACAAAGATAGGTGAAGTAGCAAAAGCAGGGTCACATTTCATTCTAGCATTCAGAGATTTTTCTTTCAGCTTAACAAATAATTTTTTAAGATCACTTCTATCATTGCAAGCAAGAAAGTCTGTAGTAGTTTCTTCATCCATAACATAACCCTCAGGCACAACAGGTGTCGGTGTTCTGGGAACGGGGTTACCCAGAGTTGCCTGCATGCGGCCTGCGGCGTGGCTCAAGGGGTGGCCCAGCACGGCCCATCTTCATCAGCACAAGCTCAAGACCCTCGCGAGGGGCCAAGCCTCATGAGGCAACGACGGAAGCTTCCTCGGGCACAGCCTCGTCCAGCTGGCTCGTGAGGAGGCGGAGAGATCAAGGCGGGTACCTCATGAGGTGCCCATGACGCAAGCCATGACGACCAAGAGGCGCCCGGTGAGGCGCCACCACGCAGTGTCCTCATTTCCTCTTTGGTGCAAAGGGGGCAAGCGCAGGCGAGAGCATCAAGCATAGGCACCCGTTTCGGTGCGAGAAGACCAAGACCGTCGCAACGGCAGGAAGGAAGTCATCGTGGAGACCAAGATGGCGTCACCACCAGAGCCTTTGACAGTCAAGGACCAACTTTAGTCAGGATAAGTGTACTAGATGTTCCCCTTCAAAATGGCCAATTATTGGCGCCCTTCCCGCTCAATATTTGGGAAGAGGCCCAGGGCCTTTGCCTATAAATAGGACTAGCCACCCACAGGCTAGAGGCATCTTGAATCAGCAGAGAGAGAGAGCGACTGAACTCCCCCTAGCAGTTCATCGCACCGGCCAAGAACAGACCCTCGCAAGGCTGTTCTTCCTTGTATTGTTCATCATCAGCCCAAGAGGCAATCCACCACACCACACACTGGAGTAGGGTGTCACACCACAATGGTGGCCCGAACCAGTATAAACCTTGTGTCTCTTGTGTTGTTCCTTTGGTAGTTTAGATCCTAGCGGCTGACGAGGTGCAGGTAGGTAGGAGGCGAGATCTCTGTGCGCACCCCAGAGTTCGAACCTAGAGGGTCTGCCGGAACCCGAAATCCGACATTTGGCGCGCCAGGTAGGGGTGCACCGGAATTAGTCATCCGTCGCCCTGTTCTTCGCCGACCATCGCATCCATGTCAGATGCTCGTCGGGCCCGCGCCGAGCGCCGAGCCGCTCTCACTTCTCGCGTCGCCAGCGGCCCCGTCGGCCGTTCCCGTCGCCTTCTTGCGTCAACGCCGCCACCGGCCCGGCGGGGAACGAGCAGCAAGCATCGTCCCAGCATCCGTACGTGAGGCGAGACGGTCGTACCGCTACTACTTCACTCGCCCCAGCCGGTTCTTGGTCTCGCGCGCTCCGCGCGCCCATGGAGGCTCGAGCTGCTCATCACGGCAAACGAGCTCCTACGCTACCGCCCTGTCGACGACGTCTACGAAGAGTGGCTCGACCATGTCGCCGAGCTCGTCCACGTCGCAGGGGGCTCCCCCGCGCCGTCCTTCTTGCTGCACCGCGCCCCGCCCTGCGCCAGCGATGAAGCTCCAGGGGCGCCTCAGCCGCCTCCCCCTCAAGAAGGCGCCTTGGCCCCAAGGTGCGTGGCCCCTGGGCGGAACCCACTCCGTCCGGCGCCAGCGCAGCAAGAGCAGAGCTGTCAAGAGGTCCCTCGCCCCCAAGAAGCTGCTCGAGTGCTCCCCACACCGGCTCGTCACGACCACGTGTAGGACCTTGAAGTATGTCTAGATGGGGGGTGATTAGATTACTTGACCAATAAAAACTTAACCTTTTCCCAATTTTAGAGTTTGGCAGATTTTAGCTATTTTAGGACAAGTCAAGCAATCATCACACAATTCAAGCAAGCATGCAAAGAGTGTATAGGAAGCGGAAATTAAAGCTTGCAACTTGCAAGAAAGTAAAGGGAAGGGTTTGGAGGATTCAAACGCAATTGGAGACACGGATGTTTTGGCGTGGTTCCGACAGGTGGTGCTATCGTACATCCACGTTGATGGAGACTCCAACCCACGAAGGGTAACGTCTGCGCGAGTCCACGGAGGGCTCCACCCACGAAGGGTCCACGAAGAAGCAACCTTGTCTATCCCACCATGGCCGTCGCCCACGAAGGACTTGCCTCACTAGCGGTAGATCTTCACGAAGTAGGCGATCTCCTTGCCCTTACAAACTCCTTGGTTCAACTCCACAATCTCGTCTGAGGCTCCCAAGTGACACCTAGCCAATCTAGGAGACACCACTCTCCAAGAAGTAACAAATGGTGCGTTAATGATGAACTCCTTGCTCTTGTGCTTCAAATGATAGTCTCCCCAACACTCAACTCTCTCTCATAGGTTTTGGATCTGGTGGAAAGAGGGTTTGAGTGGAAAGCAACTTGGGGAAGGCTAGAGATCAAGATTCATATGGTAGGAATGGAATATCTTGGCCTCAACACATGAGTAGGTGGTTCTCTCTCTAAATGGTAAGTTGGAAGTGTAGGTTCGTTCTGATGACTCTCTCCACGAATGAAGAGGAGGTGGAGGGGTATATATAGCCTCCACACAAAATCTAACTGTTACATACAATTTACCAAACTCGGTGGGACCGAATCGTTAAACTCGGTCGGACCGATTTAGTAAACCTAGTGACCTTTAGTATTTTCGGTGGGACTGACATGCATCTCGGTGAGGCCGATATGGTTAGGGTTAGGGCATAACGTAATCTCGGTGAGACCGATTACACAAACTCGATTAGACCGATTTGGTAATAAGCTTTCCAGAGAGTTGGTCAGGTAAACTCGGTGGGACCGATTTGCTCTTTTCGGTGAGACCGAAATGTTACAAAAAGGAAACAGAGAATTTACATTGCAATCTCGGTGGGACCGATCGCTTACTTCGGTTAGACCGAAACGTTACGAAGGGAAACGTAGAGATTGCAACCCCATCTTGGTGAGATCGAGATCCCTATCGGTAAGACCGATTTGCTTAGGGTTTGTGGTAGTGGCTATGACTTTTGGAATCGGTTGCGCCGGATAGAAAGAATCGGTGTGACCGATTTTGGCTTTAGATTTTGGTCATTTGTGGATGTGGGAAAGTAGTTTAGGGTTTTGGAGCATATCACTAAGCACATGAAGCAAGAGGCTCATTAAGCAACACCTCATCCCTTCTTGATAGTATTGGTTTTTCCTATAGACTCAATGTGATCTTGGATCACTAAAATGTAAAATGAAGAGTCTTGAGCTTTTGAGCTTGAGCCAATCCTTTGTCCTTAGTATTTTGAGGGATCCACTTTCATCATCCATGCCATGCCATTCATTGAGCTTTCCTGAAACAATAGTCTTGGAATAGCATTACCTCAATGAGCTATATGTTGTTATGAATTACCAAAACCACCTAGGGATAGTTGCACTTTCACCACGCTCCTGCTCCAGCACGCCAAGACCCCGCGCTGCTCCCAGCGGCAGCGCATGGGGACCCGCAAGAACATGCTCTTCGTCACCAAAGGCCTCCCATGGCCACAGCAGGCTACCGCGCCTTCACCATCGAGCTGCGCAGCGTCGCATGGCCCGGCAAGTTTAAGCCGGACACTGCCTCCCTCGCTCTGACACGGCACGTCCACAATGGAGCTCCTTCAGATCTGAGCTGGGCATCGAAGCCACCAATGGGGACGAGAAGGTCATGGCGAACTGGTTTCCCATGGCACTCAAGGGCGGGCCCGCACTGGCTCTGAACACAGCTCTGGCACGATCTCCTCCTCGACGAGATGCGCACCCGCTTCATCGCCAACTTCCAAGGCACTTTCATGACCGCCTCTCGCCGTGGCGACATGCGCCGCATCAAGCAGCAGCCAGGGGAGACCCTGCAGAAGTACATCCAGCGCTTAAACAACGCACGCCTCAAGATTCGCAAGGTTACCGAGGAGGCCATCATCTCAGCCTTCTCCGACGGTGTGCGCGACGTCAAGATGAAGGAGGAGCTGGCGATGCATGAAGATCTGTGCACTTCCTTGGAGCTGTTCAACTTGGTGACCAAGTGCGCCAGGGCTGAGGAAGGACACCTTTCCCTCCTCGAGCTGCCAGCCGCAGACCCAGAAGAGAAGAAGCCCAAGGCCAAGGACGTGAAGCGCAAGGGGGCTGCCGTGCTCACGGCAGAACCAGACACCAAGCGAGGCAGAGATCAGCCCGAGTCTTCCTAGGGTAGCCGATGCTTGTGTGTACCACGACCTCCACACCCACAACACCAACGAATGTCAAGAGCTCCGAGCCGCGTGCGAGAAGGGAGAATCGATCGATGCCCGACCACAACGATCGAGGCTACGACCGAGGAGGAGGAAGAAACGCAGACGCTGGGAAGACCGTGGACCTCGCCAAGGGTGGCGTGACCGACCTCGCGAGGATTCTTTGGCGAGGATCAGCCTCGCGAGGGAGGCTGGAGGGATCAGCCTCGCGAGGATCGCCCGCAAGGAAACGCAGGCCTCCCTCCTCTGCCGCCGCAGCCAAGAAGAAATGAGGACCATCATCAGGACGAGGGGGCTGGGGGCTTCCAGGAGCCGCGCGCGATCGCTTGCATCCTGGGCGGAGCTCAAGCCCCAGCCTCTCAACGCATCTTCAAGCAGTTCGCCCGCGAAGTGAATGCAGTCCTCCCCAAGCTCGAGGCCATGCGCCCTCTCAGGTGGTCAGCGTGCGCCATCACGTTCAGGTCAGCGGATCAGCTCAAGTGCGCGGCCACAGCCGGAGTCCTCCCGATGCTTTGTTCCCCAATCATCAGCAACGTGCAAGTCACCAGGACCCTCATCGATGGCGGAGCATGGCTCGATGTCCTGTCCGTAGAGACATTCAACAATCTCCAAGTTCCTTACAGTCAGCTTCAGCCAACCAAGCCCTTCTCCGGAGTCACCGATGGCTCCACAGTTCCAATTGGGCAGGTCTGCCTCCCTGTAACCTTCGGAGCGCGCGACAACTACCGCACCGAGCTCATCAACTTCGATGTCGCCCACATTCGCCTGCCATACAATGCCATCCTCGGGTACCCAGCTCTGGCCAAGTTCATGGCCGTGACTCATCACGGCTACAACGTCCTCAAGATGCCAGGAAGCGGCGGAGTCATCACGGTGCCTTGTTAAGAGAGAGACGCAGTGTGCTCCCTGGAGCGAGCTTTTCAAGCTGCGTCACTTGAAGACCCAGGTCGCAGGAGCGGGAGGCTCCCCGAGACAGCTCCCAAGAAGAAGAAGAAGAAGACATCGCCAGGCCCGACCCCTCGAGAAGCAGGCCCCTCAGTGCCCGTGCCTGTTCAAGGGGCACCTCCTTCTGTCGCATAGGAAGGCGCGCCCGGTGCCCTCCTCAAGCAAGGCTCGATGGCTCTCTCCTGGAGGGCCACCGACCTTGCTAAGGTCTAGAGGGAGGCGCCTGGGAACCACTTGGAGGCGTGTTTGAAAGCACGTTTCCCTCAGGAAGGAGCGAGGCAAGGAGGGCCAAACCTTCAGGAGTTCGTCAGCCAGATCATTCAGGAGCTGCAGGAGTCAAGAGTCATGAGTGGCAGGCCACACTGCCGCCGTAGCTCCCCATCCAGGCGAGGATGGAGGGCTCCGCGGCTGCATTGACATACCAGGGCTCAACCGAGCCGCCTCTCAGGAGTGCTTCTGGCCCTCACGCGCGGGGCGCTGTGAGGGTCCACCCCACACCTACGTTCGCTTGCCCTACGGCGTACCGAACGCGGCCGCCACGCGCCAGTGCCTCATGGGGAGCATCCTGGAGGCTCAAGAGGCCAGGCGTTCCGCAGTCCTGGTGGAGATGGAGATGGTCCGCGAGGAGCCACCAGCGCCTCCGGAGCCTCCCGAGGCTCCTAGGCCTGGGTCTCGTGAAGATCGGCTTCCGCAGCCCACGACATTCACTACTTCAGCATCCCTTAGTCCTCAAAGTTATCAGGTGACATCCTTCAAGTTTCATTTCCAACTGGGAGCGCCCCCCTGGGCTGCATCATTCCCAGGCCGCATGGGTCCGTCCCTGTGGAGTGTATCCCTTTTACTTCATGTTCCTAGCTTACTTTGTTGGGGGTGCCCCTCGGCTGCGTCATCCCCAAGTCGCTCGGGCGACTCCAGTGACGCCCCGCCTTCCCTGCTCTTATCTAAATGAACTTGATCCTTCATGATTAACGTGCTTGACCTAGTCACCTGCTCAACTGACACCAACTGATGGCGCTGCTCCCCAACGGCACGACGCTTGCGCATGGGTCCGTCCCTGCAACACCGACAAACCTGAATGGCTGATCTCTGGCCGCGGCAGCCTCGCACGGCGCCACCTCGTCAGGCCTTCAGTGCCTCGTCACCCCTCCAAAGCAACCAATGGTTGATCATCGCTTGTCATAGCGGACCTTTGTTCATCTTGTGGTGAACCTGCAGGATCTCTTCAAGGCGCAACACCAGGCGAGGCCCTCACGGTGTCTCCTTCACTCTTGCCCGCACGAACCGCTTGCATGTTAAAGGGGGGGTACCTGAGCATCGCGACTCACGGGCTCCTACTGGCTCTCCAGCCCTCACCCTCTGGCCTTGACCATGGCATCGCGACCTGGCATACCAGCGATGGCTGAGACCCGCTCGAGGGCCGGGACCCGAGGACGTAGAGCAGAAAGGGGAGTAGAGGCGAGAGGGAAGAGGCATGCGAGGACCTCGCCAGGCAACCCCTCGCCTGCCAATACGTGGACCTAACGTCGCACCAGGAAGCGGTCCCTGACTCCTGAGATAAGTCACCCTCCAGAAACATTGGCTATCGTAGCGCTGACCTCATACCTAATCCAATCCCGTGTTAGCAATGTCGCGCTCCTTTCTCACCGAACGATGCCTGCTTGAGCGCTAAAGGGGACCTCCTGAGCATCGCGACTCAGGGGCTCTTATGTTGGGTTCTACGGTAGGGTGCGTCGACTGCAAATTAAAATTTACCTACGCGCAGAACATCCAGGAACATGCTACGGGAGATGGATCACAGTTCGTTACCACTAGACGCGCAGTGGCGTGCAGCGGAAGAAGAGTTGGGGCAAGCGCGTCGCGTGGATCGTCTCCTCCTCGTTCGATCTCCCTCGAGCAGCCGGTCGTCCGATCCCACATACGAAGTTCACGGAGCGCCCAAGTGCACCGCCTCTAACGGTATCCGCGGCGTGCGGAGGAACGTCGTGCGGCGGACTGCTAGATCCGATCACACAGTCGGCGGCGAGTGGAGGTGGCTATTCGCAACACATGCAAACCCTAGTCGCAACGCCGAAGCGATCAACCACATGAGTGTGCCGCACCTCCACTTTATATAGGCGTCCGCCGCGGGCTCAACACTTGGGCCTCGCACGGACCCTAAAGCCCAAAGTCTACTCGGTCACATTCCTAGTCCAGTTCGGATCACATCCGACCCGGTCCTCTGAACCGACCTCGTAGGTTCCTTCCCTTGCCTTGTGACCCCTTAGGTTCAAGTTGGCTTGGTCACAGTTCGGATCACCTCCGACATGCACGGTTGGTAGCGGCCTCTAGCAAGGCGTGCCGACCACCAAGCAGACTATGAAGCTGGTTAGGCGAACCTGTACAACGTGTCACACTTCTGTTCCCTTTGCCGCATGATATATGTTGTCGGGCTCAAGGCGAGACTGTCATCCTTGTGCTAGCCCGACCTCTTTCTCGTTCCGGTGATACCGACCACAATCCGGATTATCTCATAATCCTTGTCGCATGGCCATGCTGTTCCTGGTCAGATCACACGAGGGGCCCAGAGTATATCTCTCCTGATCGGAGGGGCAAATCCCATCTTGCTCGACCATGTCTCGCAGCATGGGACTGGACAAACCCGAAACCTACCTTTGTAACTACCCAGACACGGAGTAGCGTTTGGTCGGCCCAAAGCAAGTCTGTCACCATCCCGAGTACATGCATCAGCTCAGGTCTTAGGACATAGAACGTATGTTGTACTAGAGACTCACAGATGACATATCGCTGCGTCTCATAGTTGGGTCTGTCCGACTCGGACCTTATCTCGACTCGGATCAGACTACGTCGAATCCGACCAGACCTTTCCAAGTCCATATTATCCGGTTAGCATCCAATGCTCCATGGCTAGTGAGACAGAGCCATCGACCGTGTCATATGCTACTCTAGTCGGCTGCGCGTCCACACAGCCCTTTCGACTACGGACCTTTTAGGACAGTCATCATACAATGCATAGTCCCACAAACAAGTCACGTACTTGCTGATACACATCATTGATAATGTCCAAGGACTATCTTTATTCATAAACACCTAGGAAATATCATCATACATGATTGCCTCTAGGGCATATCTCCAACATCTTACTGGACCCCGGGCCGCTCACCTCCTGGCCTTGATCACGGCATCGCGACCTGGCATACCAGCGACGGCTGAAGCCTGCCTTGGGACTGGGACCTGTCGACGCAGAGCACCAAGCCCTCGTGAGGTTCGAAAGGAAGAACTAAGCTACGGTGGAATGAGCATCTCGCACTACTTCACAGCAAGGATCATATTAACAAACAGAACCACAAGCACCTTACAAGCCCCCGCGGGGCGCGCTTTTCAGTTCCTCGCAGGGAACAGAGGAAGCAGATCCTAAAAGAACGCTAACTACACGCGCCTCCACGAGAGACGCCATCATCAACAGTGGGCCGTCAGGCACCAACGCCAACCTCATCCAGATCAGAGGCGGCGGCGGCTTGCCGAGCCCGCCCTGCTTCGAGAGCGGTGCAGGCTCGGGGGCTAGTAGCTGTCGTCGCTCGTCTCCGGAGTCGCGAAGAGCTCGGCGGAGTCGCTGGATCCTCCGACGCCTCTGCCGCCTGAGGAGCTGCTGAGAGAGCGATCGGCGAGCCTGGTCCTCGCCACGGCAGGGCCCCGACCGCCTCTCTCAGGGCAGCACTCTAGTCGGCGTCCTTCCGCGTCGAAGACCTTGAGGAGCATCATGGAAGCACCGTCATACTCCAGGTGGATTGCGAGGGCGCCCCTCGTCCTGCAGACTCGGGCGACCTCGCCCGGCCATGAAGTCATGAAGACCTTGCGGGAGCGGCGACCACGACCTCCGCTTGTCGCGAGGGTGTTGCAGCCCGTCTTTGCAACCAGAGCTCAAATATCCCCCTACTGCATCACGAAGGCGAAGGAGGGAGGAAGGTGGATCCAAGACTGAGGAGGCATGGCGGCGTGGAGCACAAACTCTCGGGAGGAGCCCTCGGCATGGACTCCAGGAGTGACAACGCGCACCGCCATGACCCGCCGACGCCGGCGGCGGCGTTGTCCATGGCGCTCAACGTCAGCTCCTTCAGGGCCCTCAAGGTGGGCGTACAAGGGCAGCGGGAACCCTGGCGGTGGCCGCTCGCACCAAGGCCTCGCCACCTCCTGCCGGGCGCCCTCGTCTCGACGGCATAGGGCTAGCCGTTTCATCGGCGGAAGTGGGTCGGGACCCTCTCGGGGAGCCTTTCCCTTCTCTTCCACGGAGAACCGGCGGATCGGAGCCATTGCCGCAAAGTGGAGCAAGGACGGAGAAGAAGGAGAAGCAAGAAGAGGTGGACTGGAAGGGCACGCGCCGTTCCGTACTTATAGCCGGGGAAGGCCAACCGGCGACCTCCAACATCACAGGTAATCATGACCCGCTTTGCATGCGAGGACTTGTCAATTCGTCGCGATTGCCGAGGCGTCGTGGGGAAGCGAGGGCACCCACGTCCAATCAAACGCCACGCTGGCGCCTAAGGCCGCAGGCTGTTAGGGCCATGCGGTGCCACTTGCCCCTTCGCTTCTCTGCTCAGCCAAGTCGAGGCGCGCCTTGGGCCCGGGGGCTACTGTCGGCGTTGTGGGAACGGGGGTACCCAGACTTGCTTGCCTGCGGCCTGCGGCGTGGCTCAAGGGGTGGCCCAGCACGGCCCATCTTCATCAGCACAAGCTCAAGACCCTCGCGAGGGGCCAAGCCTCGCGGGGCGGACGACAGGAAGCTTCCTCAGGCACGGCCTCGTCAGGCTGGCTCGCGAGGAGGCGGAGAGATCAAGGCGGGGTACCTCACGAGGTGCCCATGACGCAAGCCATGACGATCAAGGGCGCCAGCCCATGCAGTGTCCTCATTTCCTCTTTGGTACAAAGGGGGCAAGCGCAGGCGAGAGCATCAAGCAAAGGCACCCGTTTCGGTGCAACAAGACCAATACCGTCGCAACGGCCGGAAGGAAGTCATCGTGGAGCCCAAGCCGGCGTCACCACCAGAGCCTTTGATAGGCGAGGACCAACTTTAGTCAGGATAAGTGTACTAGATGTTCCCCTTCAAAATGGCCAATTGTTGGTGCCCTTCCCGCTCAATATTTGGGAAGAGACCCAGGGCCTTTGCCTATAAATAGGACTAGCCACCCACAGGATAGAGGCATCTTGAATCAGCAGAGAGAGAGAGAGCGACTGAACTCCCCCTAGCAATTCATCGCGCTGGCCAAGAACAGACCCTCGCGAGGCTGTTCTTCCTTGTATTGTTCATCATCAGCCCATGAGGCAATCCACCACACCACACACTAGAGTAGGGTGTTACACCACAATGGTGGCCCAAATCAGTATAAACCTTGTGTCTCTTGTGTTGTTCCTTTGGTAGTTTAAATCCTAGCGAGGCGACGAGGTGCAGGTAGCTAGGAGGCGAGATCTCCGTGTGCACCCCAGAGTTCGAACCTAGAGGGTCTGCCGAAACCCGAAATCCGACAACAGGCAATTCATATCTAGGAGGAGAATCTTCCTCATCATTTTCATCAATATTATCAGTTTCAATAATTTCATTCTCTCTAGCCCTAGCAAGTTGTTCATCCAGAAATTCACCTAGTGGCACGGTAGTATCAAGCATAGAACTAGTTTCATCATGAGTATCATGCATAGTAGAAGTGGCATCATCAATAACATGTGACATATCAGATTAATAGCAAAAGCAGGTTTAGGTGTCGCAAGCTTACTCAAAACAGAAGGTGAATCAAGTGCAGAGCTAGATGGCAGTTCCTTACCTCCCCTCATAGTTGAGGGATAAATTTTGTTTTTCTCGTCTTTCAAGTTCCTCATAGTGATCAGCGGATATAAATCCCAAGTGACTCAAAGAATAGAGCTATGCTCCCCGGCAACGGCGCCAGAAAATGGTCTTGATAACCCACAAATATAGGGGATCGCAACAGTTTTCGAGGGTAGAGTATTCAACCCAAATTTATTGATTCGACACAAGGGGAGCCAAAGAATATTCTCAAGTATTAGCAGTTGAGTTGTCAATTCAACCACACCTGAATAACTTAATATCTACAACAAAGTATTTAGTAGCAAAGTAGTATGGAAGTAACGGTAACAGTGGCAAAAGTAACGATAGCAGTTTTGTAGTAATTGTAACAGTGGCAACGGTAAAGTAACTAAACGAAGAAGAATGTGAAAAGCTCGTAGGCATAGGATCGGTGATGGATAATTATGTCAGATGCGATTATTCATGCAACAGTTATAACATAGGGTGACACAGAACTAGCTACAATTCATCAATGTAATGTAGGCATGTATTCCGAATATAGTCATATGTGCTTATGGAAAAGAACTTGCATGACATCTTTTGTCCTACCCTCCCGTGGCAGCGGGGTCATATTGGAAACTAAGGGATATTAAGGCCTCCTTTTAATAGGATACCGGACCAAAGCATTAACACATAGTAAATACATGAACTCCTCAAACTACGATCATCTCCGGGAGTGGTCCCGATTATTGTCACTTCGGGGTTGTCGGATCATAACACATAGTAGGTGACTAATGACTTGCAAGATAGGATCAAGAACTCACATATATTCATGAAAAAATAATAGGTTCAGATCTGAAATCATGGCACTCGGGCCCTAGTGACAAGCATTAAGCATAGCAAAGTCATAGCAACATCAATCTCAGAACATAGTGGATACTAGGGATCAAACCCTAACAAAACTAACTCGATTACATGATAAATCTCATCCAACCCATCACCGGCCAGCAAGCCTATGATGGAATTACTCACGCACGGTGGTGAGCATCATGAAACTGGTGATGGAGGATGGTTGATGATGACGACGGCGATGGATTCCCCTCTCCGGAGCCCTGAACGGACTCCAGATCAGCCCTCCCAAGAGAGATTAGGGCTTGGCGGCGGCTCCATATCGTAAAACGCGATGATTCCTTCTCTCTGATTTTTTCTCCCCGGACGTGAATATATAGAGTGTGAGTTGAGGTCGGTGGAGCACCAGGGGGCCCACGAGGCAGGGGGCGCGCCCAGGGGGTGCAGGCGCGCCTCCCACCCTCGTGGACAGGGTGTGGGCCCCTGGCCTTGATTCTTTCGCCGATATTTTTTACTATTTCCAAAAATAATCTCCGTGAAGTTTCAGGTCATTTCGAGAACTTTTGTTTCTGCACAAAGATAACACCATGGCAATTCTGCTGAAAACAGCGTCAGTCCGGGTTAGTTCCAATCAAATCAGGCAAGTTAGAGTCCAAAATAAGGGCAAAAGTGTTTGGAAAAGTAGATACGACGGAGACGTATCAGCACGACCGGCGCTGCTTTGAGCGGCTGGAGCAAGAAGACCAGAGGTTGAAGAAGCACTACAGCCGTTGGATGGACATCGTATGGTCACTTCAGCTAGAATCGTTCATATTGACTAAGTTGACAAAGCCCTTGGTACGCGTAAACTTAGTAGGCCCACAGGCCAGGTTCCGAAACGGTGTGCCCCAGATGTCAGGGGGAGGAATCATATTTTCGGCGGGTGAAGTTAGAATATCCGAGATTGAAGAAGAAGCACGGCATCCGTTCGATGGACATCCAACGGCCCCTGCTGCTAGAACCGTGTGTTGACTATAATAAGTTGACAATGCCTTGCATACGCGTCAACTTGTTTTTTAGGGGATGCGTCAACTTAGTAGGCCGACAAGTGTGTGGCAGAGAACTTATAGCCCATTTGCGATTTGTAAGAATGTATAGCCCATTTTTGAATTCTAATGGAATTTACTACAGCCCATTTATGATTTGTTAATAATATATCCCATTTTCTAGCTAGGACAACGATTAATAATTTCAACCTACCGTTCAAGACAGAATTCAATAACATTTCACAAATTTTGATGGGATCCGAAAGATTTTTATCCCAAAATTTCTAGTGAGATTAAATATAAGTTTGTATTACATAAAATTTAATGAAACATTGCGCGTGCAACAATTAAAAATTAAGATTTTGAAAATCCATAAATACTATTTATCAACTAATTTCATGCTTGGTGCATTTTTTATAGTTACTGCCTAGTTTTTATAGTGACATCCCATTTATTATTTTTCAAAGCCCATTTTCCTGTTAAGCCTAATGCATCCCTCCTAGCAAAGATTTGCAGCCCAGCGGGGCGGAGAATAGCAAGTTGACCTTGCCTGGGTATTCCTCAAAAAACGTATAGCTGGGCTAGCCATTTTCATCATGAAAAAAATTAATATCTGGGTTGGATATCTGTCTTGGGCTAGACGGGCCACAGCCCGCCCAGTTAATACCCTGCTCTCCTCTGAATAACAACGAAAACATCGCCAAGAAAAACTCTGTAGTGCTCACGCCTCAAAAACAAAAATACTGCTCGAGCTTCTTGGTCCAAGCTGTCGGCTGCACCTTGTACAATTCTCTCGTTTATATTGACTACATAGGTTGACAATGGTGTGGGACCGTGATGTCAGGAAACCAGGAGGAAGCAACAAAAAAATATAGTTGTACATAATAAGGAGGCACTTGCGTATGTACGGCTATGGCCCTAGTGGGTCCATACTGTCATCTAGTCAAAATAAAGTCATCTCATGAATCCTCATGTTCATTGACCATGTTAACAATGATCGGCGCCACGACGAGCGCAACAACTCGAAGGACGATGGAGAGGGCCTCGCGGGCCCTACGGATGGTCTGATACAGCGCCCGCTGCTCATTCCGGAAGCCAGGATCATCGGACACCCATGAGCACCTTCGAGAGACTAAGACGGCATGAAACGGTAAGGCCGCGCTTGGGAGCTCTGGTTTATTTCACACCTGTATTAAGATACAAGTGTAATTTACCCGTCAGCGGAAACAACGCGTAAAATACAGGCGTAATGAAACCGAGTGCCCGAGGTCTGTAAGTAAAACCGGTGGGTTACGCGTGTAATTTGAGAGACCGATGTATATTTTACTAGTCGAAATCGACCAACCAAGCACTTCTCCTGAGACCATCTTCTTTTATTTACAAGCGGTTTTGGTTGGAAAACGACGATCCAATCACGGCCAAAGATGATGAGTTGGTCGGAAGATCATATGGTTTCACGTCTAACCTACCCGACTTGTCGTATACGCTATGAATGAAACATAAGACGATGAACTTCTTAAGAACAGAAACAACAGAAGAGGATGATCTTCCTAACAAGAAAATCACTGGCATTAGATCGACATGCAAAACAATACGAAGCATTATTCTCAGGAGGCACAGTGAACAGCTCGTGATGCCGCATGCCACAACATTCCAAGCTCAACTTTGCAATCAAACACAAGGCCTTGCATTGCATAGACAATATTCAGAACAAACTCTTAAAATATCTTACATAAGTCAACATTCATGTGACTATGCATCTCAGCAGAGTAAATATTTACTTCGAATCAAGACAGGAATAGGAAAAAACAATCGGCGTTGCTCACAGCAAAGGGCGTCCCACTCAAAAATATCAAATGCATGTCTTCTGGCTAACATCAATGAGCAAAAATTGACAAGGTTTTCCAATTCCAATATATTAAACTAATGTCAACTTTGACAAGCTTTTCCCATTCAAAATATGTAATGCCTATGATTGTGGAACGGGCAGGGTTTCTCATCAGTTTGTCATATGATAGTCCGGTGGCTCAAGGTGACGATGAATGATTAGAGAACCATTCGATGTATTGTGCATGATGAATATTATGGAGGACACGAACCATCTGAACATTTTGTGCAGTTCCACTAAAATCAAGCTGAGCATCCCTATGGATTTCGTATTTATATGCTGCCAGAAAACAAAGACACATCAGCACACACATGAATATTGGCGCGAGTGTCAACCCACCAATTGGTGGACTGACAAACTGAAAGTACGGTAAACAGATTACCATACCCAGATGCCCCATCATTGTTGCTTAGAGTGACATTGACAGACTTGGAGTCCTGTCCTGGCTTCTTGGTACTCGTTTGGGCACTTGTTTGCCTAGTGTTCCTCCGAACCACAAGTAAAGTAGCCATCTCTCTTTTTGTCTTTCTTCTTACCCTTCTTAATGGCCGGCGCCATGCGGCCTTTCATTCAAACATATAGTCAGGTGGCTCAAGGTGACGACGAATGATTAGAGAACCATTCGATGTATTGTGCATGATGAAGTATTATGGAGGACACAAACCATCTGGACATTTTGTGCAGTTCCACTAAAATCATGTAACATCCCAAATTTTCAATTTGGTATGTTATACATTAGGTCATCATGCATATCATATTTTCTCGCATTTTCCGATCCTAGAAAATTTCACGCAACTCAAGGACCCTCGGAGAGAGTTGGAAGTTTCATTATTTTCATATTTGGGATTTATTTCTCAAATCTTGAAAATAGGATCATTGGATTTATTTAATTATCTTCATAAAGTTTTTCCTATAAAAACTTAAGAGAGGGAATAATATGACTTTCCCAATAATAAGGAAAAATGGAGATATTATAAATAAATCAAAATTTGGTTTTGGAAGATTTGTTTTGCTTAGGCAAAAATGAGCATTTTAAAAATTTATGCATGTTTGCCGTTTTTAAAGTTCATTTTGTTCGACCCATTTTTAGGAGTCGGGGAAAATTAATTTTATTAAAATCGGAGTTCGTTTGGTATTTTTTTAATCCGTTTTGTTTTGTTTAAAAAAAAACTGCGCCCCCCGGGCTAAGGCCAGTAGGCCCAGCCGCCTGCCCACCTCCTCTCCCTCCTTGTGATCTCCACTTCCTTGCGCCCGCCCGAGTCCCGCTCGGGACGACGCCGCCCGCCTCCCGGCTTGCCCCCTCCCCCAAGCCACCCGGCCACCCCCCCTCCTATTTATACTGCCGCCCCCCCCCCCCTCTCTCTCACCCCGAGCCACCGCCGCCGCCCTCCACCCGAGCCGCCGTCCTTGAAGGCCGCCGCCCGTCGCCGAGCCACCGCCCGCCCCTCGCCCGGCCTTGGAGCCCCTCGCCGCCCTCAGGCCCCAGCGGACCCCGAGCCCACGAGCCCCGCCGTGGCCGCCGGAGGTAGCCGCCGCCACAACCCCCCCGATCCGGTTTTTTTAAAAAAGACCCGATCCGGTTTTTTTTGAGATGTTCGGTTTTTTTTAAAACCCTAGAAGGTTTTTTTATTTTTCTCAGTTTTCTTATTTAGTGAACGTTCACCGACCCGTTCGTTTCAATGAACGTCTTCGTTGGATTAGTTCTGTTAACGAACGTCCGTTATTTAATCCGTTCGTCGTTTTCTTTTAATCGGATTTAATCCATTATTTTTCGATTCGATTTCGATCCGATTTTCAAATCTGTTTTATTTCTTGCTCGTTTATCGGAATCGGGTGATTCAAGCGCTGGAGTTTCGTTCTGAAACCGCCGTTCGACTAACCTACTTACACAGAGTTTTGCTACTGTAAAATTTTGACTTAGTTTCAGATTTGCTAAACCGATTCGTTCTCTCTCGAGTTTCGACTTTCGATGCTTTATTTGATTCGATTCTTTTGCAACCAGGGTTCTTAAGTTGAACTATCTGGTTAGATCTTTTATTCGAGATTTCCCCGTGCATTAGATGAGTACTTATTGTATGCTTGTTGTTTGTCTGCGTTAGATCACCCGGTGCGCCGCTTGTTACTTGAATCTCTAGGACTCGCGGATCATCGCAAAGGCAAGTAACACTTTGATCATACTTTTCTACTACCCAGATTTTATGCATTAGATCAACCCTCAAAAACTTGCATGTTTAGGAGCTAATTAAATTGTGGGATGGGAAGTAGATTGAGGTAGTACCTATTACCTGTTTTACTTATGAAACCTTGGGAGTTACTTCTACGTTTGCTTATTATGCCATGCTATGCTAGTAGACGTGGATTGGGTGAGTGATATCCATGACAGATGTGAGATTGTTAATTTAATGGTTTATCTAAGGTGGCAACCTAAACACACATCTGGGTGGATTGAGGCACCTGGTTTCTATCAGGACTTTCCTGTTTTCTTCGGACCGCCACCCGTGCTCTAAGGGATCATAAGATTATTCAAACTAGAAACTTCCGTGTGCAGCCACAAGCCAATTATGGGCTCTGGCATAGTTGACTAAGTTGTGCGAACTCTTATGGGTAGACTAGCGAGATGTAGGGGAAAGTAGGTGTGCGGTCTACCCACAAGTAAGGTGCTAAGCGCTTACGAAGATCATGTCTCGGTCATCTGTTTCTCAAACACCATGTAGTGCGAGAACCAAGCGGAGGCGATCGAGTCTTGTGGGGAAAAGTGCATAAACCTCTGCAGAGTGTATAAACTAATCATGATTAGCCGTGTCCCGGTTATGGACATCTTGAGTATCTAGTACTTGAATATCATGTGAATCTCAACATGTTACTTCTAATAATAAATGTTATTGGGTTTTAATGAGTACTTTTTAATTGGGATTGAGGATGCTGTCAACCATTCTCAATGTTTAACAACCACCATGATAGTTAAATAAAATTATTCCTTTGATGTAGGGAAAAACCAGCTTTATGCAAAATGTAATCAGAGAGCCTTACCACCAGCCATATATGCATGTAGTATAGGCTTGTTGCTTCATTGTTCTCTATGTGTTACATTGCCAAAGATATTCCATGTCTTGACCGTTTTCGGGCTGCAACTTTCACGTTGAGACTTTTGAGAATTTAGTAAGGTGTTAGGTCGTGGTTCTATACTCAGTGATGCCGATGGAGTTGATGGACTCACTTGTCTTCCAAGCCTTCCGCTGTTATTATTAGATGGCCTTAAGCCATATTATTGTATTAAGTTACCTTGTGGACAACGATGTAATAACAGTTTGATAGCTAATCTGCTATAAATCCTTGAAATCTTGTGTGGTGTCGGCATTCTTGATCCGAGGATGACATCGAGCACAGAGCACTAGATCCATTCGGTCTGGTCGCTCTGAGAGAATGGTATCGAGCACACGCCGATCGGACACGACCACTAAGATGAAGCCATAGATCACTATTCTCTTCCCATTTTCTAACTCCTCATCTTTTCTACTCTCTTTAGGATGAAGGACGCGAAGATCAAGTACATCCAACCGGATGAAGGCACACCTTTTGGATTTCACTTGAAGGAAGTTACCAAGTACCTGAACATTGGACTACCCAGCTTCACCGGGACTTTCAACGCCACTCTGCCTGAAGAGGAGCGCCGAAGATTCACGCTCACGTTCCAGAAGGACATTCGCCCCAATCACCAAGCCTATAGATAGTGTTTTGATTGCACCAACTTGGAGTGCAGGAAAGAGCATGGCAGCTCACATCACTATGGGACGCATTGGAGAAGTTTATCAAGAAGACCTCAAGGACACTATCTACCAGATTTGCGGACGCCGAGATGACAAATGGGAAGTCGTCAGCACCAAGAAGGATAGATCCATTGCAGCATTCATCCAGAGTTAAACCAGCACATTCGGCGCCGGAGAACCGGATGTGCAATGATATGTTGGAGTTGCGAGAATGCGAAGGAAGGATCATCGAACTTGAAGAAGAACTAAAGACAACTCGCAAGGACTATATGGGCGAGATCGTAGCTCTGGCAAGACACAATAACGATCTTAAGTGCGAAATTGAAGAACTCAAGAAGAAGTTGGCGCTCGGGAATGAAGACCAGTATGTCGATTGCCCAGCGACTACATCAACATCGACGACACCGATTCGGATCCAAGTGAACCCGACTTTGAAGACGAAGCTGGAGCGGACATTATGGAGTCTTCCACCGGTTCAAATTAGTAGAAGTCCCCACATATTAGTAGTATTTTCCCCATGTAAACATTATAGTACACGCACTTTTGCGATAGTTAGATCGTTGTAAGCCCTTGTTTGAATTGAATGAAGTGATTTTGTGTGTATTTGCTCATGTGCATTTGGGTAGTGATTCCCCTTAGACCTCATTCTATTCTAAATTCTCATCTTTTCTAAACCCATCGATGCCTCCGAGACGCGACCCGGATTCGCTTTTCCGCCAGAGATCATCCAACTGATCCAAAGAATGTATACCCTGATTCAAACATTGGTGCGAGAACCAGGCAACCACAACAACAACAACCCACCGCCACCACCACTGCGGATCATCGACTCGTTTCCTTAGACTAAACCCGCCGGTGTATTCCAAAGAGCACCGAGCCGATTGTAGCAGATGGTAGCTCCGCAAGATAGGAAGGAGCTGACCACTGCAGGATGCACGGATGGAGAAAGAGTGAAGTTTGCAGCACATCGACTTGAAGGACCCAAGCGACATGGTGGGAGAATTTCACAGCCACTTACCCTGTAGACACCATCACATGGGATCAATTTCAGCAAGCTTTTACGCGCCCATGTTTCAAAGGAGCTATGGCCATGAAGAAGCGTGAGTTTCGCAACCTACGCCAAGGAGGAAGGACTGTTGGCGATGCGTGGATGAATTTAGTAAATTAGCACGTTATGCCCCGGATGACGTTGCTACCGATGCAGCTAAGCAGAGAAGTTTCTAGAAGGACTGAATGATGAGTTCAGCATGCCGTTGATGGTAGCCAGTTTCAACTACCAGAGTTAGTAGACCGAGCCGTCATGATTGAAGGAAAGCGGCAGAAATTGAGAACCGTAAGCGGAAGTATGGGCAAGGGAAGTATAACTCTGAGCTCAGCAGAAACCTCGTTATACCCCTAAATCAGGAATTCGGTTTGACATACTCATGGAGGAGGTAATTAGCATAACCATAACAGCACCAAGAATGGGAGCAGGGAATGGAGGAAGCAGCAGACGTAATCGCACCAACCCGTCAACACCATCCAAAGTAGACCTGAGTCATATTACTTGCTTTAAGTGCCGCAAGATCGGGCATTATGCCAATGACTGTCCGAAGGCCAGTAATGGAAATGGCAATGGAAGCTCTGGAAGAAGCCCAACCCTTTCAATAGGGGACAGGTGAACCACATTGATGTGGAGGAGGTTGAAGATCAGCCCGATGCGATGTCGGTAAGTTTTTGGTTAAGTCATTTATCGCAGCTTGTTCTTTTCGATCTTGGTGCATCGCATTCATACATATCAAGGGGATTTGTAGATAAGTATAGCCTACCTACCGGATTCTTAAAACCCTTTGCTAGTAAGCTCACCAGAGTGGAGTATATGGCGGAACAAGGATGTTTTCAAGTGCCATTAAGTATAGGAAGGCATGTATTCCCGACGGATTTGATCATTCTGGAATCGCAAGGATTTGATGTAATTCTCGGTATGGATTGGCTATCGATGTATGGAGGAAACATCGATTGCGCAAGTAAGACGATCTTGCTCACCACCCCAGGAGGAAGAAGGATTAAGTATGTATCACGGCACGAGCCGAGAACAGCGCAAGTTAATTGCCTATCAGGAATGGTGCAGGAAGAAGTACCAGTGTTGAAGGATTTTCCTGATGTATTTCCGGAAGAGTTGCCAGGAATGCCACCGGATAGAGACATTGAGTTTTTGATAGAACTTTTGCCAGGAACAGGCCCAATATCGAAGCGACCATATAGGATGCCAGCACAGGATTTGGCGGAAATCAAGAAGCAGATTAAAGAACTATTGGATAAAGGTTTTATACGCCCAAGTTCTTCACCTTGGGGATCACCCGTTTGCTAGTGGAGAAGAAGGATGGATCGTTAAGAATGGTTGTTGATTATCGTGGATTGAATGAAGTAACAATCAAGAACAAGTACCCACTACCTATGATAAATGATCTGTTTGATCGCTTGCAAGGAGCCAAGGTGTTTTCCAAGATCGACTTGCGATCGTGGTACCATCGATTGAAGATTCGGGAGCAGGACATACCCAAGACAACATTTACCACGAGATATGGACTATCTGAGTATACCGTTATGTCATTTGGACCGACTAACGCACCAGCCTATTTCATGAACCTGATGAACAAAGTGTTTATGGAGTTTTTGGATAAGTTAAATGCGTGGTGTTCATTGATGACATTTTGATTTTTTCAAGAATGAAGAGGAACACAAGGAACATTTGCGATTGGTTACGGAGAAACCGAGGAACACCAGGTTGTATGCCAAGTTCAGCAAATGTGAGTTTTGGCTAAAGGAAGTTGGATTTCTCGGACATATTATATCCGGAGAAGGGATAGCGATTGACCCCACAAAAGTTGAGACCGTAACTAAATGGGAAGCACCAACGACAGTTGGAGAGATTCGTAGTTTCCTTGGACTCGCAGGATACTACCGAAGATTCATTGAGAATTTCTCAAGGATTGCTAAGCCTATGACTGAATTGTTGAAGAAGGAAAACAAATTCATATGGACCGAGGACCGTGAGGCAAGTTTTCGGGAGTTGAAGAAAAGATTGGTTACCTCACCGGTCTTGATATTGCCGAATCGGACTAAGGATTATGAGGTGTATTGCGGCGCTTCACGTCGAGGACTTGGAGCGGTGCTTATGCAGGAAGGAAGAGTTGTTTCGTATGATTCACGACAACTTAAGCCCGATTAGTTTTATTTTGCCTATCATGATTTTGATTTAGCAGCAGTTGTGGATGCCTTTAAGACATGGATACATTTTCTCTTTGGAAATCATTGTGAAGTATATACGGATCACAAGAGTTTGAAGTACATCTTCACACGTATGAATTGAATCTCGAGATAAAGGAGATGGTTAGAGCTTATCAAGGATTATGACATGAGATTGCATTATCACCCGGAAAGGCTAATGTCGTAGGCGGCGCATTGAGCCGTAAGAGCCACGTCAATACCCTAATGATGGGAGGAATACCCAATGAGTTAGCCGAGGACCTTCGAGAGCTATGTTTGGAAATAGTTCCGAGAGGCTATGTAGCAGCATTGGAAATTCAGTCGACAGCGATGGACAAAATCGAGAAGCCCAAAAGGCGAGATAAGGAAGTTACCTCTATAAAGGAGAAAATGAGCAAAGGAAAAGCTAAAGGATTCCGTGAGGATGAGCACGATACCCTATGGTTTGAAGACCGTGTTTATGTGCCCAATAACCCGGAGATCAGGAAGTTGATTTTACAAGAAGCTCATGATTCACCCTATTCGATTCACCCAGGAAATACCAAGATGTATTTGGATTTGAAGAATACTTTCTGGTGGACCGGAATGAAGAAGGATATTGCGGAGTATGTAGCAGTTTGTGATGTATGTCAGAAAGTAAAGGCAGAGCATCAGAAGCCAGCAGGATTGTTACAACCATTGCCGATACCCGAATGGAAGTGGGATAAACTAGGCATGGATTTTATCACGGTATTGCCAAAGACTCGTTCAGGATATGACTCGATTTGGGTTATAGTCGACCGTTTAACAAAGGTAGCTCATTTCATTCCAGTCAAGACTACCTATAGCAGTGCTAAGTTGGCAAAGATATACATGACCAGAATTGTGTGCTTACACGGAGTTCCGAGGAGCATCGTATCAGATAGAGGAACCCAGTTTACCTCGAAATTTTGGAACCGGTTGCACGAAACATTGGGAGCCCAATTGGAATTCAAGATGACTTTCCACCCACGGACCGATGGATGCACCGAGAGAGTCAATCAGATTTTGGAGGACATCTTTGAGAGCTTGTGCCCTAGATTATGGATCTAGCTGGGATGATAATTTGCCGTATGCAGAATTTTCCTACAACAACAGTTACCAAACCAGCTTGAAGATGGCACCTTTCGAGGCTCTGTATGGAAGAAGGTGCAGGACACCGTTGTTATGGGACTAAACCGAGATCGTCGGTTGTTTGGACCAGATTTGATTAAGTGCGAGCGAGAAAGTTAAGTTGATTCGAGACAGGCTCAAGGTAGCCCAGTCCGGACAAAAGAGCTATGCCGATTCAAAGCGCCAGCGATTGAGTATGAAGTTGGAGACAGTATATCTCGAGTATCCCCACTTGAGGAGTTAAGCGTTTTGGAGTTAAAGGAAAGTTAGCACCCGTTTCGTTGGACCGTATAAGATTTTGCAACGCATGGGAGAAGTTGCTTATAAGTTGGAATTACCGGAAGGACTGTCGAGGAGTTCATGATGTATTCCATGTTTCTCGATTGAAGAAATGTCACCCGAGATAGCAGAGGTACCGTTAAGAGACACAGTGCCACCGGAAGCAATTCAGTTGAAGGATGACTTGACATATGAGGAAAAACCGTTAAGATTCTCGATTATGCCGGTGAGTTACCCGCAGCAAGGTTATCAAGTTTTGCAAAGTTCGATTGGAGCCACCACACTGAGGATGAAGCCACACAGGAAAGAGAGGAAGTTTTGCTCAAGGACCACCCTCACCTATTTTCTAGCCAACCCGAATCTCGAGGGCGAGATTCATCTTAATGGGGTAGGTTTGTAACATCACAAATTTTCAATTTGGTATGTTATACATTAGGTCATCATGCATATCGTATTTTCTCGCATTTTCCGATCCTAGAAAATTTCACGCAACTCAAGGACCCTCGGAGAGAGTTGGAAGTTTCATTATTTTCATATTTGGGAATTATTTCTCAAATCTTGAAAATAGGATCATTGGATTTATTTAATTATCTTCATAAAGTTTTTCCTATAAAAACTTAAGAGAGGGAATAATATGACTTTCCCAATAATTAGGAAAAAATGGAGATATTATAAATAAATCAAAATTTGGTTTTGGAAGATTTGTTTTGCTTAGGCAAAATGAGCATTTTAAAATTTATGCATGTTTGCCGTTTTAAAGTTCATTTTGTTCGACCCATTTTAGGAGTCGGGTAAAATTTATTTTTTTAAAATCGGTTTTTGTTTTGTTTTTTTTTAATCCGTTTTTTTTTGTTTTAAAAAAAAAACTACTTCGGGCCAAGGCCCGGCCAAGCCCGGCCAGCCGGGCCCGGCCCGGCCCAGCCCACCTCCTCTCCCTCCCATGTGATCTCCGCTTCGCCCTTGCCCGCCCGAGTCCGCTCGGGGGCATGACCGCCTCCCGGCTTGCCCCCTCCCCAAGCCACCCGGCCACCCCCCTCTCTCACCCCGGCGGCGCCGCCGCCCTCCACCCGAGCCGCCGTCATTGGCCCGCCGTCGCCGGAGCCACCACGCCCCGACGCCGAGCCCTCGCCGCCCCTCCCGACCCCGCGGACCCCCGGGCCCAGCGAGCCCATGGCCGCCGGAGGTAGCCGCCGCCACAACCCCCGATCCGGTTTTTTTAAAAAAAGACCCGATCCGGTTTTTTTTGAGATGTTCGGTTTTTTTTTTAAAACCCTAGAAGGTTTTTTTTATTTTTCTCGGTTTTCTTATTTAGTGAACGTTCACCGACCCGTTCGTTTCAATGAACGTGTTCGTTGGATTAGTTCTGTTAACGAACGTCCGTTATTTAATCCGTTCGTCGTTTTCTTTTAATCGGATTTAATCCATTATTTTTCAGATTCGATTTCTGATCCGATTTTCATATCTGTTTTATTTCTTGCTCGTTTATCGAATCGTGATTCAAGCGCTGGAGTTTTAGATTCTGAAACCGCCGTTCGACTAACCTACTTACACAGAGTTTTGCTACTGTAAAATTTTGACTTAGTTTCAGATTTGCTAAACCGAGTCGTTCTCTCTCGAGTTCCGACTTTCGATGCTTTATTTGATTCGATTCTTTTGCAACCAGGGTTCTTAAGTTGAACTATCTGGTTAGATCTTTTATTCGAGATTTCCCGTGCATTAGATGAGTACTTATTGTATGCTTGTTGTTTGTCTGCGTTAGATCACCCGGAGTGCGCCGCTTGTTACTTCGAATCTCTAGGACTCGCGGATCATCAGCAAGGCAAGTAACACTTTGATCATACTTTTTCTACTACCCAGATTTTATGCATTAGATCAACCCTCAAAAACTTGCATGTTTAGGAGCTAATTAAATTGTGGGATGGGAAGTAGATTGAGGTAGTACCTATTACCTGTTTTACTTATGAAACCTTGGGAGTTACTTCTCGTTTGCTTATTATGCCATGCTATGCTAGTAGACGTGGATTGGGTGAGTGATATCCATGACAGATGTGAGATTGTTAATTTAATGGTTTATCTAAGGTGGCAACCTAAACACACATCTGGGTGGATTGAGGCACCTGGTTTCTATCGAGGACTTGCCTGTTTTTCTTGGACCGCCACCTGTGCTCTAAGGGATCATAAGATTATTCAAACTAGAAACTTCCGTGTGCAGCCACAAGCCAATTATGGGCTCCGGCATAGTTGACTAAGTTGTGCGAACTCTTATGGGTAGACTAGCAGATGTAGGGGAAAGTAGGTGTACCGGTCTACCCACAAGTAAGGTGCTAAGCGCTTACGAAGACTGTGTCTCGGTCATCCGTTTCTCAAACACCATGTAGTCACGAGAACCAAGCGGAGGCGATCGAGTCTTGTGGGGAAAAGTCATGCAAACCTCTGCAGAGTGTATAAACTAATCATGATTAGCCGTGTCCCCGGTTATGGACATCTTGAGTATCTAGTACTTGAATATCATGTGAATCTCAACATGTTACTTCTAATAATAAATGTTATTGGGTTTTAATGAGTACTTTTTAATTGGGATTGAGGATGCTGTCAACCATTCTCAATGTTTAACAACCACCATGATAGTTAAATAAAATTATTCCTTTGATGTAGGGAAAAACCAGCTTTATGCAAAAATGTAAATCAGAGAGCCTTACCACCAGCCATATATGCATGTAGTATAGGCTTGTTGCTTCATTGTTCTCTATGTGTTACATTGCCGGCATATTCCATGTCTTGACCCGTTTGCGGGCTGCCACTTTCACGCTATGCACTTTTTGGCATTCGAGTAAGGTGTTAGGTCGTGGTTCTATACTCGGTGATGCCGATGGAGTTGATGGACTCACTTGTCTTCCAAGCCTTCCGCTGTTATTATTAGATGGCCTTAAGCCATATTATTGTATTAAGTTCCCTTGTGGACAACGATGTAATAAGTGTTTGATTGCTACTCTGCTATAAATCCTTCGAAGTACTGTGTGGTGTCAGCATTACTGATCCAGGGATGACACTGAGCACAGAGCACTAGATCCATTCGGGTCTGGTCGCTACAAATCAAGCTGAGGATCCCTGTGGATATCGTATTTATATGCCGCAAGAAAACAAAGACACAGCAGCACACACGTGAATATTGGCCCCAATGTCAACCCACCAATCGGTGGACTAACAAACTGAAAGTACGGTAAACAGATTACCATACCAAGATGCCCCATCATTGCTGCTTAGAATGACATTGACAGATTTGGAGTCCTATCCTGGCTTCCTGTACTTGTTTGGGCACTTTTTGCCCAGTGCACTCCACGTGTTGTAGAGTTTCGTATGCTCTCTGCAGACTAGTCATGTCACCAGCGTCTACTAATACTCAGAAGCTTCTCGATCATTCCTTGTGTAATGTAGCGCATAAGCGGTGATTGCTTCTTTCTGCAAAGTGGTAAGACCAACTGGACCCACTAATGCAGCAGTTTTCCTTAGACACATTGGCTCCTTTTGTGTAGTTCAACTAAAATCAAAGTCGGAATAAAACCGAGCTTTAATTTTGATATCCTTGTAAGCAACAAAAGGTAAAAGGGAAACAATTACTGAGAAATAACGGTTGATGACTTGTACTCCCAGAAGAAAAACATCTACTGATCTACCTTCTCTTAATGGGAAACTAAGCAGGAGAGTAGCAATTCTCAATCAGTGTGATTCATTCATATTAACCGAGACATTATCTTAACAATGCCTTGTTTCAACATGTATAAAGAACGACAAAGCAGAAAAGTATCATTCCTAAAACAATGCGACTGATTCATTTTAACAGAGGCATTACCTTAACAATACCTTGGTTAAACATGTAGAAAGAACTACAAACCAGGATAGTACCATTTGTAAAACACTTTAACTGATATATAATAACATAGACATTATCTGAACAATACATTTCTTAAACATGTACTCCGGCCGATCCCTAACAGAAATGGTACTCCCGCCGATCCCAAACAAGTGTTGCAGTTTTGAACTAAGATTCAGTAGTTAATTCTGAGGAAAGTCGGTACTGACCTTTCAAGACCAAGATTTGAAACAACTCGTGAGGAAGACCTGAGAGAGATCTCAACACATATATGGAAATCCGGTCTCATTTTGTGCAGTTCCACCAAAATTAAGCGAAGCAAAATGTCGCAATAGCAACAAGTTGAATAGATATCCCTGTTTTAACAGAGGCAAAAAAGGAATCAATTACTGGCCAATAAAGGAGGATGAATGTAACATCCCAAATTTTCAATTTCGAATGTTTTACAATTATTAGCTAAGCATCTATGCATTTTTGTGTGAATTGTGTGGCATTTGAAATTTTCAGAGGCATTGAGTTTTATTTGAATTCGAATTTGAATTGGCAATTGAAATTTATTTCAAAATACTTGAAAAATACTTGAGCAAAAGTATGAGAGGAGTAAACATGACACTCCAAAGAAAAATGTCAGAAGAAAATATAGCCAAAAAAGTTTGAGTTCAAATTTGATTTTATTTGGAATCTATAAAAAGTGTTTTATTTTAGTTTCTGTTTTGCCTCTGGAAAAATGTCCATGTTGTAGGATTATTCCTTCTGATTTTATTAATATATATATATGTCCTTTATAAAAGTATTATATATTTCTCTATATTTTATTTTCTCTCTGCCTTAACTCAAAAAAAGGAAACCCCCCCTCCCCGAGCTGGCCAGGCCGCAGCCCAATCGGCGAGGCCGCAGCCCAGCCAGCGCCGAGCCGCCAGCCCAGCATAGCGCCCGCACCCGAATCCTCTCCCGACCGGTCGCCCGATCCCTCTTCCCTCTCTCCCTCTCACTGACCGCGGGACCCGCCCTCATCCCCAACCCCTCGCTCACGAAACCAAACCAGAGCACGTCCAGAGCGCGCCGCGGTTCCGATCTTCCTGGGATCGTGATCCCGAGTCGACCCCTCCCCCAAGACTTTTCCCTGTATAAACCCCTCGGCCTCCTCTCTCGACCCCCTAAAACCCTACTCCAAAACCCACCACAGCTCTCGCCCTCGCCAAACGCATCTCGCCGCCGCCGCCTCGGTTCGCCGCCGATTCTGCCACCGGTGAGCATTCCCCTTGTTTCCCAAACTACACCACCCGAACTGCCTGTTCCTTGTGCACCTCTCTAACACCATATCGTCACCTAGGAACCCCGAAGTCGTCACCCTCGAGCTCGACCGCCGCTCGCCGGAGCTGCAGCTCACCAGGGAGCAGTCGCCGTCGCCCCAACCGCCATTGTCGTCCCCGAGCTCCAACAACTCCACCACCACCTCCGCCTCGCTCCGCCGCATCCGCCCGACGTCTTCGCCACCTTCGCCGATCATCGGAGACCCCGCCCCGCTCGACGCCGACCTCTGCCACACTCTGTCGCCGTCGACCACCGCCGCAGTAAGCCGCCACCTCCCCTTGCCGTTCGATCTGAAACCTAGGGTCTAGATTAGATCCCGAAGGGGTATGGTTTTATTTCATATAGATCGGTTTTAGTTTCGGTTTAGATCGGTTTATTTAGTTGCGGTTTAGTTAGATCGGCCGATCGGTTTATTTCTATTTAGCCCGTAGACCTATTTGCTTATTAAGCGCTTATGCGCTGTTTAGTTTTAAAGCGCTCCTTTGTTTGACCCGTTAGCGTGTTAGTTTGTTTTATTTTCGTTTCTGTTTTCAACAGAATAGTTTCAGTTTTGTAAAATCCATATCTCTTAGGTTACTTAATATTTTTAGTTGATTATTTTTGCTCTAGTTTGAATATTTCCTACAGTTTCTATAGATAATTAGATTCGGCCATGTTTAGGTTTGTAAAAATTGTTTTATATTAGTTTTAGTCACATTAGTTTTTCTGCTATAAATTGAGTTAGGATTACATTATTTTAGTGATTCTTTTTGTCACTGCCTTGTTTTGACCTTGCCTAGCATTAGGAATTTATTTGGGGATTTTTAGTCTTTATTAAAAATAGTTTTACTCGAAAACAAGCCTTTCTAGTTTTATTCAGCTTGCTGTTGTTTTCTGTTGTTCTAGTTAATTTAAGATTTTATTTTACCTCTGTTATAATTTATTTTAGATTACTTTCTGTAGTTACAGAGGGTTAACTTTTATTTACAGAATAGAAAATGTTTATTTTATTTTCTTGCTAGTTGTTGGCTTGGAGTTCTTCGGGTTTTCTTTGGTTTTGGTTTGATTGCTTTTGAGTGATTTATGTTAGCTTGCTGTTATGTTAATATGATTGCATGTTTGTATGCTTATATGATTATTGGTTGCTTTGATAGAAATTTCCGGAGTGCGAAGCCTGCTATTATGAGTCGCTAGATTTCGAAGACCGTCATCCAGGCAAGTCATTTGATCATGTTTTACAATACCTATGATTTTGTTGCATTAGAAATATTCCTCCCCACCATGCATGCAGTAGGAGAATTTTAAGTTATGTTCTTGAGTAGTATCATGAGGTAGGATGAACCCAATTCCCCTTGTTACCAGTGCCCGGGACGATGTAGTTTATTTTGCTATGCTCGTGAAGCGGGGTTGGTTGAGTGATTCATAAGGGAGATGTGAGAGTCAAGATGATGACAACCCCATGAATTCAAGCTCAAGATGGACTTCAAATTCACTACTGGGTGGAGGAAGGTTGACGGGCACCCTGGAGAAACCAGCGGATGGCCAGGATGCATGGAGAAGCGCCATGACATCTTGCGGAAAGCTTCACCCAACCACGAAGAGACGGATGGATACACCTTGACCGGAAGCTTACCTGTGCAGCCGCAAGCCATTATGGGCTCTGGCTGGGTTGACCTTACACTACAAAAAAAAGACACATCCGTGACATTTTGGGCCGAACAAAAAAAAATTTTGTCATACATATGACACTTCTATGACGATAATTGTGACAAAACCCGGTATCATCATAGATGTGGTGGGCTCCAACTTCTATGACAAAAAATAATGACAGAAAATGGGCTTTTCGTCCTGGGCGGGCCGGAGACGCAGCTGCATGACATTCTTTGGGCTGTCCATGATGGAAATAACCATGGTAGAAGCGAGGGGGAGGAAAATTTCGGGGAGTTGCCGGTTATGGTGGGAGGTCGGGGGCGGAGCGATACGCGTTTCTCTCGTACGTACGGGCGTGTGTGCGAGGCGTTGGCTCTAATCAAGCCGGCGAGGCGTTGGGCTCTAATCGAACCCGAGTGATTGCACTGCGCAGTTACGCGTTCTCGAACCCGGCGATCGATCGATGGCTGTTAATCGAACCCGATGGAGCGATTCGCCGCTCTGCTGCTAGTGAGTGTTGCGGGGGGTTGGACGGACAGTGAGCGGTGGCGTTGCCTCTGGATGAACAGGAACCCGTGGTGTGGAGGGCTGGATGAACAGTAGACGGTGGAGGGGTGGCCATGGAGGGGTGGCCGTGGAGGGGTGGTTGAACAGGAGCCCGTCGTGTGGAGGGCTGGATAAGCGATGAAGCGGTGGAGGGGTGCCCGTGTGGAGGGTGGTTGAACAAGAGCGGTGGATTAGCGCATGGTGGAGGCTGGATGAATAGGAGCCCGTGGAGGCCGGAGGAGGTCGTGATGGCCGTGGAGGCTGGAGGAGGTCGGACGGTAGCCCATGGAGGCTGGAGGAGGTCGACAGTGGAGATGAACAGATCCCGTGGAGTCCTGCTTTTGCGGTACGCCACACCTCCCCCCTGCTTTCGACTGAGTAGCGCTCCAACACAAGTCCGTTTAAATCTGCTTTTGCGGATGCCACACCCCTCCCGATGAACAGGACCCCGTTTGACCATAGCGCTCCAACACAAGTCCGTTTAAATGCGTTTTGCGGTCGCCACACCCTCGATCAACAGGACCCCGTTTCGACCGTAGGAGGTCCGTTTCCTCCGTTTTGCGATGCGCCAGCCCTCCCGATCAACAAGACCCGTTTGAATGTGGCGATCAAACACAAGGCCGTTTCCTCATGCGGCACGCCAGCCTCGTTCCATCGCCTGTTCCGTCCAAGCCCTCCCGATGAACACGACCACGCATTACATTCCGACCCAGCCGGTTGGCTCCCCATGAACACGACGATGACGCTGTTTCTCCGTTCGACTCAGCCATGTGCGTATGCGCGATAGGCGTTAGAGACCCTGCCCGTATGTACGTGCGTGGCTGTATTTTCTTTCTTGCACCCTCGCTGTATGCGTGCGTGTTCATGCTACGTGCGGCGCCTCTACTACGACACGTCGCGGCGCCTCTACATCCACCAGTATATATGTACATACACGTTCGCGACCAGAATGACAACGCTACGTACGCTTCGACCAGGTGGGTCCCGACTGTCAGACACTTCCTTGCGTGCGAAGATGTAGCTGGTGGGTCACAGCAGTCAGGGGGGCGAATCGTTTTGGTTTTTTTTGCCCGGACACACTTCCTCGCGTGCGAAGATGTAGCAGGTGGGTCCCAGCAGTTAGGGGGGCGAATCGTTTTTTTTGCCCGGACGCACTTCCTTGCGTGCGAAGATATAGCTGATGGGTCCGAGCTGTCAGCGGCGGTAACATTTTTTTCGCAAAATACTGAGGCCCTTTCGGTGGGTCCTCGATGTCGTGGACGAATCATTATTTTGCGGCGTAATGAGGAGGCATTTCCTTGCGTGCGGCCGTGGACCCAGGTATCGGCCTCTCCACGTCTGATCCACTTCAGATGCATGTCGCTCGTTGACCACGTTGACCAGGCCGCGCCGAGAGCACCAAGGCGATGGACGACGGCGAGGCCTAGGAAGGAACGACACGGAGGCGAGGAAGATCGGCAGTTGTTTCCCCACGTGGAGGGAGTACGATCAACGAGGGTTTCTTGGTTCGTCTGCCGTCACGGAGAATAACGGCGAGTGTGGGTGAGTAGAGGGATGGCTAGGCCAGCGATGGAGAATCTGATGGGGCGGTGAGGCCTGCTTGGCGGCTGACCGGCCGCTGGAAGGAGGAAGCGAGCATCACGGCGCTTGTTTGAGCGGCTGGAACAGGAAGAGCAGATATTGAAGAAGCACGATGGCCGTTGGATGGACATCCAACCGTCACTGATTGTGCGTCAACCTTTTTTTAGAAAGCCTCAAATCCGTGGAAAACAGCATACAACCCATCTGCCATTATTTCTAATAATTTACAGCCCATTTGCTAATTCTTAAGGTTTTCTTTGGAGCCCATATTATTTTTGTTAGCATTACAGCCCATATTGTAGCCACGGTTAAAAAATTATACGAAATTTTGCATATTTCGGTGCGGTCCGAACTGTTTTTAATCCCGAAATTTCGGCTCACATTCAAACTGATTTTAAAAATAAATGTATATCAACATAAAATCCAACAAATTCTCCACGCATAAAAATTAATGTAATTTACAATCTTGAAATGAAAAAAATATATTTGAAACTAATTGCCAGTTTGATGTGTTTTAAAAATGTACAACCCATTTCTCATTACTGATGGGCCATTTTCTCGGCCAGCCGAATGAAAAGCTCTCCTCGTCTTGAAAGATTTGCAGCCCAACAGGCCTGACAAAGTGACTTAATTGGCAAATCACAAAAAAACTGGGCTGTGGCCGTGGACCCAACTGTCAGCCTCTCCACGTACAGTACTCTTCCGATGGAAGTAGTTTCTTGACCATGTTGACCACGCCGCGGGGAGAGCACCACGGCGGTGGACGACGACTAGGCCTACGAAGGGGACGACGCGGCAGTGGAAGCCCGCGCGGAGAGAAGTACGAGGGTTCACTGTTTCGGCTGCGGTGTGAGGCTGTCGTCGCCGCAGGGCCTGGCCAGCGATGGGAATAGTAGGGACGGTGAGGCCTCCGCGGCAGCACAGCCGGCCACCGGAGGCAGGAGCATGCGACACGACCGGCGCTGCTTTGGGCGGCTGGAGCAAGAAGACCAGAGGTTGAAGAAGCACTACGGCCGTTGGATGGACATTGTACGGTTACTGGAGCTAGAATCGTTCATATTGACTAAGTTGACAAAGCCCTTCGGCCCCGTCAACTTAGTAGGGCCACAAGACAGCCTCCCACCAAGGTGGGTCCCAACTAGCCGGGGGAGTATTCATTCTTTTGTGCGTAATAAGGAGGCACTTCCGGTGGGTCCGAGCTGATAGCGGGGGGAACGTTTTTTTTTGCGAAATACGGTGGCCCGTCCGGTGGGTCCCAACAGTCAGGGGAAAACGTTTTTTCGCGAAATACTGGTGGCCCGTCCGGTGGGTCCCTGCTGTCAGGTGGAGGAATAATTATTTTCCGCATAATAAGGAGGCACTTCCTTGCGGCTGCCGTGGACCCAGCTATCAGCCTCTTCACGTACAGTATTCTTCCGATGGAATTCGGTCGTTGACCACATTGACCACGCCGCGCCGAGAGCACCACGGCGGTGGACGACGGCAATGCCTAGGAAGGGGACAACGCGGAGCCGGGGAAGACGCGGTAGTGGATTCCCACACGGAGAGGAGTACGAGGGTTCACTGGTTCGGTTGCGCTGCCGTCGCCGCAGAATAACAGGGGGTTGGGTGAGTGGAGTTGAGGGATGGCCTGGCCAGCGATGGGAGTAGTATGGAGGCGGTGAGGCCTCATGGCAAGACAGCCCGCCACGGGAGGCGTGGAGCAGCAGGCGGCACGACCGGCGCTGCTTTGGGCGGCTGGAGCAAGAAGACCGGAGGTTGAAGAAGCACTACGGCCGTTGGATGGACATCGTACGGTCACTAGAGCTAGAATCGTTCATATTGACTAAGTTGACAAAGCCCTCCGTCCCCGTGAACTTAGTAGGCCCACTAGTCAGCTTCCCACCAAGGTGAGTCCCAGCTAGCAGGGGGAGTATTCATCTTTTTGTGCGTAATAAAGAGGCACTTCCGGTGGGTCCGAAGCCGACAGCGTGGGAACTTTTTCACGAATACGGTGGCCCGTCCGTGGGTACCAGCAATGTGGGGAAACGTTTTTCGCCAAAATAAGGTGGCCCGTCCGTGGTCCCTCATTGTCGGTGGAGGAATAATTATTTTACGCGTAATAAGGAGGCACTTCCTTGCAGCCGCCGTGGACCCAGCTGTTAGCCTCTCCATGCACAGTACTCTTCCGATGGAAGTCGGTCGTTGACCACGTTGACCATGCCGTGCCGAGAGCACCAGGGCGGCGGACGACGGTGATGCCTAGGAAGGGGACGACGCGGAGCCGGGGAAGACGCAGCAGTGGAAGCCCACGCGGAGAGGAGTACGAGGGTTCACTGGCTCGGCTGCGGTGTGAGACTGCCGTCACCACAAAATAACAGGGGGTGCGGGTGAGTGGAGGGATGACCTGGCCAGCAGTGGGAGTAGTATGGGGGCGGTGAGGCCTCCGCGACAGCACAGCCGGCCACGGGAGGCAGGAGCAGGCGGCACGACCGGCGCTGCTTTGGGCGGCTGGACCAAGAAGATCAGAGGTTGAAGAAGCACCACGGCTGTTGGATGGACATCGTACGGTCACTGAAGCTAGAATCGTTTATATTGACTAAGCTGACAAAGCCCTTGGTACGCTCCAACTTAGTAGACCCACAGGTCAGCCTCCGAAACGGTGCGCCCCAGATGTCAGGGGGAGGAATCATTTTTTGGGCAGCCGAAGCTAAGAATATCCGAGATTGAAGAAGAAGCATGACATCCGTTGGATAGACATCCGATGGCCACTGCTGCTAGAACCGTGTGTTGACTATAATAAGTTGACAAAGCCTTGCATACGCGTCAACTTATTTTTTTAGGGGACGCGTCACTTTGTAGGCCCACAAGTGTGTGGCAGAGAACTTATAGCCCATTTGCGTTTTGTAAGAATGTATAACCCATTTTTGAATTCTAATGGAATTTACAACAGCCCATTTACAGTTTGTTAAAAGTACATCCCATTTTCTAGCTAGGACAACGATTAATGATTTCAACCAACCGTTGAAGACAGAATTCAATAAAATTTCCCACATTTTGATGGGATCCAAAATATTTTTATCCCGAAATTTCTATTCAGATTAAATATAAATTTGTATTACGTAAAAATCCAACGAAACATTGCTTGGCAGAACAATGAAAATTTAAGATTTTCAAAATCCATAAATAATATTTTATAAACTAATTTCGTGTTTGGTGCATTTTTTATAGTTACTGCCTAGTTTTTATAATTACATCCCATTTATTATTTTTAAAGCCCATTTTCCTGTTAAGCTTTGATGCATCCCTCGTAGGAAAGATTTGCAGACAACAAGCGGAGAATAACAAGTTGACCTTGCTCGGGTATTCCTCGAAAAGACGTATAGCTGGGCTAGCCATTTTCATCTTAAAAAAGTAGTATCTGGGCTGGATATCTGCTGGGCTAGACGGGCCACAGCCCGCCCAGCTAATACCCTGCTCTCCTCTCGAACAACAACGAAATCATCGCCAAGAAAAACTCACAGTTGTGCTCACGCCTCAAAAACACAAATACTGCTCGAGCTGCTTGGTCCCAGTTGTCGGCCGCACCTTGTGCAATTATCTCGTTTATATTGACTACATAGGTTGACAATGGTGTGGGACCGTGATGTCAGGAAACCAGGAGAAAGCAAAAACAAATAGTTTTACATAATAAGGAGGCACTTGCGTACGTGCGGCTATGGCCCTAGTGGGTCCCTAGTGTCATCCAGTCAAAATAAAGTCATCTCTTGAATCCTCATGTTCGTTGACCATGTTAACAATGCTCGGCACCACGGCGAGCGCAACAACTCGAAGGACAACGGAGAGGGCCTCGCAGGCCCTACGGAGGTCTGATACGGCGCCCGCTCCTCATTCAGGAAGCCAGGATCATCGGACACCTATGAGCACCTTCGAGAAACTGAGACGGCATGAAATGGTAAGGCCGCGCTTGGGAGCTCTGGTTTATTTCAAACCTGTATTAACATACAAGTGTAATTTACTCGTCAGCGGAAGGCCCGAGGTCTGTAAGTAAAACCGGCGGGTTACGCGTGTAATTTGAGAGATCAGTGTATATTTTACGAGCATTGCTATATGGACGACATTACCAGACCATACATGCACGACTTGCGTATCATGCCATCCATGGGCAAGGCCGAAACAACAGCTAATGGCTGGATTAGCAATCGTCTGAGTGCCGTTCAGCGTTTTTATCGTGTGTGAAGTACTTCCAAAATTTTACTAGTCGAAATCGACCAACCAAGCGCCTTCGCCCGAGACCATCTACTTTAATTTACAAGCGTCAGTTTTACAAGAGGTTTTGGTTGGAAAATGACGATCTAATCACGGCCTAATATCATGAGTTGGTCGGAAGATCATATGGTTTCACGTCTAACCTACCCGACATGTCATATAGGCTCTGAATGAAACATCAGACGATGAACTTCTTACGCACGGAAACAACAGAAGAGGATGATCTTCTTAACAAGCAAATCACTCACATTAGATCGACATGCAAAACAATACGAAGCATTATTCTCAGGAGGCACGGTGAACAGCTCGTGATGCCGCATGCCACAACATTCCAAGCTCAACTTTGCAATCAAACACAAGGCCCGCATTACATAGACAATATTCGTAACAAACTCTTAACACAGGAATATCTCAGCAGAGTAACTATTTACTTCTAAACCGAACACGTGAATAGGAAAAACACTCAACGCTGCTCACAAAGAAGGGCGTCCCACTCAAAAAATATCAAATGCATGTCTTCTGTCTAACATCAATGAGCAAATTTTGACAAGGTTTTCCAATTCCAATATATTAAACTAACGTCTTCTTCCTAACATCAATGAGCAAATTTTAACAAGGTTTTCCAATTGCAATAAATTAAACTAACGTCTTCTTGCTAACATCAATGATTAAACTTTGACAAGCTCCTCGCCTTCAAAATATGTAATGTCTATGATCGTGTCCTGTCTTAGCTTCTTGTAATTGTTTGGGCACTTTTTGCCCAGGGCACTCCACGTGTTGTTAAATTGCCAATGGTCTCTGTAGACTAGTCATGTCACCGGTGTCTAATAATACTCTGTAAAGCTTCTCGGTCATTCCTTCTGTAATGTACCGCATCCAAAGGATCGCTTCTTTTCTCGCAAAGTGGAATGACCAACTGGACCTAGTAACGCAGCAGTATGCCTTGGACACATTGGCTCCTTTTGTGCAGTTCAACTAAAATCGAAGTCAGAATAAAACCGAGCTTTAATTTTGATATCCCTGTAAGCAAGAATAGGTATAAGGGAAATAATTACTGAGAAATAATGGTTGGTGACTTGTCTTAATGGGAAACAAAGCAAGAGAGGAGCAATTCTCCATCAGTGTGATTCATTCATATTGACTGATACATTATATTAACAATGCCTTGGTTCAACATGTATAAAGAACGACAAAGCAGAAAAGTACCATTCCTAAAACAATGCACTGAAATCAAGCAAAGTGTATCGCGTAGCGAAGCAAAATGTCGCAATAGCAACAAGTTGAATAGATATCATGTGGTAGAGACCAAGATTTGAAACAACTCGACAGGAACACTGGAAACAAATATCGATCTCCTTTTGTGCAGTTCCCCCAAAATTAAGCAAAGTCACCGGTGTGACATTCAAGTTGAACTGCACAAAACACTCTTAAAACATAAGTGTTTCGAGTAGCGAAGTAAAATGTCGCAATAGCAACAAGTTGAATCGATACCCCTGTTTTAACAGAGGCAAAAAGGAAACAATTACTTGCCGATAAAGGAGGATGAAACAAACGGTGAGAGAAAGAAGCATCTAATTTATCTTGGATGGAAAACAAAGTAGGATAGTAGCATTTCTAAAACAGTAGCATTGATTCATATTAACAGAGACACTCTCTCGAAACAACGTTCATTAAAAAATGTAATTTACTTTTAACAGTGGCAGTGCTTCAATTTTCCGGCGGCATTCTTAGATTAACAACAGCAAAATAGTTGTATGGGACATGCTTGCACCATGTGCGTCCACACGTATAAATGGGTGATGCAGAGTATGTAGCCAAGCAGCATATCTTTTTTGGTCCCATATTTGTTCTCTTTGAACTTTTTTCCTATGTGAGGGCAGCAAATCTAGTCCTGCACAAACTACCCGACTTCCAGCTTTCTTTCCCTTTTCAACAAAGAGATCGGTTCCTTACAGATGTGTGTGTGTCTTGGGTTACCCCCTTTTTCCCTTTTCGACCAACAAAGCGGCTGGATAGCCAGTCTATACTACTTTTCCTCCCTCCGTTCCTCATTGAACCACGTCCTAGATTCATGCTCCACCCACCGCACCTTTCTTTCCTCTTTGAACCAAGACCTAGATCAAAAAAGATCCACATGCAGCTAGAGCAACGACGGTTTCAAAGAAACTTATACCTTAGGGTCGTCGGGACGTGGGAAGGCGTGCGATGGGAGGCCGGATCTGCCCACCCTACGCATTTACGAGGAAGAAGGGGTCGGTGGCCCTCCCGCACAGGCGCTGGGTGAAAGAGAATAGCGCAGCCGGCAGTGGATTGCCTCCCTTGCCGAAGGCGATAGAGTTAACGTTGCACCTCCGCCCCTTCCCGATGCGACTGGATACAGACGCCTCCTTCACCAGCTGTGAGGGGGGAGAGAGACAAGAGGCCAACGCAGTCTTGTTTAGATCTGGTGAAGAGAGGGTGAGAGACAGTGAATATAGCAAACCCTAGCAAATGAACGCTGAGCCTCCAGCGAGTAACAAATATGTATTGCGGCGAGCGTGGGGAGAGTGCAAACCCTAGCGAACAAGCTGAGGCTCCGCTTATATATATATACTCCCTCAGAACTAATATAAGAGCGTTTAGATTACTAAAGTAGTGATCTAAAGCTCTTATATTAATTACTGAGGGAGTACTAATGTAGTACTGGACCGAGCTCGGTGCCTTCACTCCATCTGCTTTTGGCTGTATGACAGGTGAGCCAGCCACATTTTGGGCCCACCTGTCATAAACCCAAAGGCGGGTGCACTAAGTCAATGAAGCTGCGTCCATATAGTACTCTCGTGTGTATACAACTAATATATAGTGGAGTGGTTTTCTTATTCTCTCCATAACAATCGTTTTAAATTGTGTAAGTACGAAACAAAACTCTTTATTTAATGTACAGAGGGAGTACTACTTCCGATGAACTAACAATCCACGCCCACGCGTCTTGGTCGCACTTCCTGTCCTTCACGTGTAGTACACTACCCTCCCTTAAGTGAACAACCACACATGCGCCAAATTATCGGAAACGTTTGACAGAGTGTACAAATAAAGAATTTTAATTTCAATTATCGGAAAGGTTTGAGAGTATTACAAAGTTTGACTTCAGTCAAATCTAATATGCGTAGTAAATAAAAATGGAGGGCTACTACGTCCATCTGGGTTTTTAGTCCACACCATTTTTTAAATCAAAGTTAATAGCTGGCCAAATAAAATTACAGGGGAGCTGGAGACAAAGTTGTGAGAAGGCTTAGAAATCAATACAAAACTTATGCTCTTAGTACCAACGTCGATCCTTCTTCGAGGAAACATTTGGTTCATAGCCAATTGTGTGATAAAATTGCACCAACGTGAAAGACAACTGCGTCTCCAACGCAACCAAGGTGAACTGACGAAGGATATCATCTTTGTGCGTAACAAGCAAAGAGCACTGATGGAAGACATCTTCTTTTTCATTGAAAATCGATCAGCTTCACCAGCCGACGCAACCATGAGGTACAACCATGAGCATCGATAGGTCATCGTGGTGATGCATCATCCATTTGGCATCAAGTTTGGGTGAGGCACCTATGAAGTTCGACAAATCCTCACTATGGTATGTTTCTTCTCAGTAATGAAGCTCGAGGAAGGAAGAACCACGTGGCAGAGGACAGTGAGGCGGAACAACAATGGCCATCCAATTTTGTGCAGTTCCACTAAAAATGAGGAAGACATGCCCGGGTATGGAGACACGCATCGCTGTTTCCAAAAATAAAAAAAAGGGTTATTGAAAAGTACACCAACAAACAGAAGCATCATAATTATATCTTGATGGGAAGTAAACCAGGATACCCGAGAAAAAAAGCATTTCTTCATTTAACCAGTGATAGTACTACCACTATATGGACAATAACCGCACAACCACCATGTACGTTTTGTCGAAACAACATGTATACCTCCACCGAGTATAATAGTACTAGTAGGTGCTGTTGGACCAGCCGACGAACCCTAGCTACTATGCATGGGGAGCTGGGGAGTAGTCGCATAGAAGAAAACCCGCACGCAGCGACCTGGGGAGCTGGACCAGTACAAGAAGTTATACCTCAGGTGGGCGAGATGTTGTTTACGCGGGCGGGCGGGATCTGCCCACACGACGGCAGTGAACAAGGGCGCGGAGGATCTTCGTCCGCGCCAGCGCCGGCTCCGAGAGGACGGTGCGCATCGGCTCCCCCCGTCGCCGACGGCGACAACGTCAATGCTGCACCTCCTCACCTCCCGCAGCGGACGGGATTCAGCCGGATCTGTGACCACCGGTGAGGAGAGAGATAGACTGGACACTGTCATCTTGTTTTGATATGGAGAGGGTGAGAGAGTGAGACGCGAGAAACTCTATCAAACAAGAGGCTATAATGGAGTAAAAAATCTCTCCATAGCAGTGGTTTTAAATAGAATACGCGCGTTCCGGGAAAAAAGAAACGAAAATTGGCGGACACTTTTTTAAGGGTCTGTCTAGGACACATCTAGATGTGACATAGTTATGTCACATCTAAGTTCATGTCCACTCTGTTTGTGGTCTATTTTTTTTGTCCTAGTTTTTTTTGTTTCTTGTTGCTACATTAGATACTTGTGGGAGCTTAGATGTCATATCCTTAAATAACATCTAGATGTGAATTGGACAAACTGATTCTAACGTACCAAGAAAGAAAACTCGATCAAAAACATGCCCCCGCTTCCAGGTCGCGAGAGTCGTCGCGCACACACACATAGACATAGACATGCATATCCGTGTTTACGTAAAATTCCATTTCCATCTCCATCTCCAATCATATTTGTCCAACTGGCACATTATTTACGTTGTTAATTATATACGCAGCAATATTAACGTACATCATCTCTTGTTTGCGCACGTCCGGACCGCTGCCACGGCCGGTCCTGACCAACTTGAACCCTCTTCATCACCCGCCCATGCTTCCCGCCCGAAACGGTCAGTGCCGCATTCATGCCCGGCCAGAGCGGACGCGACCTCTCACTGGCGCCGGCATTGAAGCGGCGCGCCGGTCGATGGAGCATCGCTCGCGCCGCTTCCGGGTGCACGCGGCTGCTCCGCTTTCAAAGGTCGCAATAGCCGGCTACAACATGCATGTAAAAAGTTTTTGGGAGTCCGTGCTACTACTACCTGTCCTCCCCCAACTCGTCAATCTCTTCCAGTAGTGCTAGTAGTACTCCATGGCGCGATCCATCGACAAGCAGGCGGGAAAGTTATCGTATACTCAGTTTGCGGTGATTGGCATGCCGTGGAGGAGGGTGAGACACGAACACGACAAACGTGATTTACTGTGTGATTTGACTGCTCCTTAGTGGCCCCTACATGTACTCCCCCTAAGTGTATGCAACAGTCACACGTACACATGGACGCAAAAACGCGCGCGACGCTCTAATGCATGCATGTCCGAGCACACGACGGAACACACACGGTCACGCTAAGTGCTCAACCTACACGTGCGTGCACACACATACTCAGTCAGGGTGATCTAGTGACCGTATAAACACCGGAATATATATATATTGAGCGCAATGAGCGTATTATGAAGTCCACTGACCATATTTTTACAAATATACAGTGACAGACAGTGTATTTATCTCGTTTGAAATTAATCCATATTAACCGGAGAGGAGGCAGTATGGACTAGCATCACCCCAGTTCTACTACCGGAGTTTTGCCAGCCAGATGAGACGATGCCTCTCGGCAAGAAGCTGGTTCAGATCGTGAAGAAGCTGAAGATTGCTCTGCCCTCAATCACCGGGAAGCCTACCAATGTACTTCTGACGGATACCTGCTACAGGATTAAGGTGCACATTCCAGGGAGGACCTTCGGATGACATTCAGAGCCCATTGACTTTGAGTTTACCGATTTCACTTGGATCCTCGGAAGAGACATGCTGATTTATCATGCACTTGGACATCTCCGAGAAGAGTACAGGGCCGAGCTCGACCCGTCAGACCTCGCCATGATTTCTCGCAGAGCTAGGAATGGAGATATCATCCGTACCATAGAGGACGACTCCATTCTTTCATATGTCCAAGACTTGGAGAGTCTCATCAGGAACCAGGAAATCCAGACGCGCCGAAACTCGAAGGTACACAGGAGGCTGTTGTTCCGTGAACTGGAACTGGAGGAGAAGGCATGCACGGACTTCCTTGAACATGAAGAAGAACTCAAGGATTTTATGGATAGAATCGAGGAACGGGATAAATATATTGCCAGACTAGAGGAGAAGATGGACCTGGGAGAAGACCTTTTCCCGAGTGGAGATGATGGACCCCTCGTGAGCAATGACGAGGATTATGAAGAGAGCTCCACCGAAGGAAGCCGCAAGAGGAGACGCCGCACCAGAGGACGACGCACTAGAGGACGTCGCACCGAAGGACGCAACGATAATTGATGAAGACATTTAGTCGACCGCCATGTTATATTTTTTCGTCGATCAGTTAGGCCGTTATTTTCGATTAGTCGCGAGATTTTGTAATCCGAGATGGAACCTTGTTTGAGATGAATGAATAAATGATTGGTGTGATTGTGCATTCATATGGGTAGTGCTATTTTCTCATTAGACCCTTGTTCTATTCTAATTTCTCATCCACTCCAAAACATCAAATGCCTCCGAGACGTGACCCCGGTTTCAACTTTCCGCCGAAGCTCACCCAGCTGATCCAGCAGCAGAATGCCCTGATGCAGATGCTCATCCAGAACCAGCACAACAACAACAACAACAACAACAACAACAACAACAACAACAACAACAACAACAACAACAACAACAACAACAACAACAACAACAATCCACCGCCACCACCCCCTGTTGACAACTTGACCCGCTTCCTAAGACTAAATCCGCCAGTGTTCTCTAGCAGCACCGAGCCGATTGTAGCTGATGATTGGCTCCGCAAGATCGGAAGGGAGCTAGCAACTGCTGGATGCATAGATGCAGAGAAGGTGCGCTTTGCCGCACATTAGCTTGATGGACCTGCAGCCTCTTGGTGGGAGATCTACACCGCCACTTATCTGGTCGCCACCATGACAAGGGACCAGTTCCAGCAGACTTTCCGCACCGCTCATGTCTCAGCTGGAGCCATGAGTCTGAAGAAGCGTGAGTTCCGCAACTTACGCCAGGGGAACCGTACTGTGGGGCAGTACGTGGATGAGTTCAGCAAATTATCCCGCTATGCCCCAGATGATGTGGCCACAGATGCCGCAAAGCAAGAGAAGTTTCTCGAGGGACTCAATGATGAGCTGGGAATGCAGCTAATGGTGGCTACCTTCAACAACTACCAGGAGCTGGTAGACAAGGCCAACATACTTGAAGGCAAGCAGCAGCAGATTGATAGCCGCAAGAGGAAATATGTCCAGGGAAATTACAACTCCGGAGCTCAGCAAAAGCCCGGCTATGCCCCATACTCGGGAGGACATACCCATCACACCCATGGAGGACATAATAATGGAGGACATAACTAACAATCGCAACCACGAGAACAACTCCAAGTCAGGCAATGGAGGCAATGGCAACCAGCACCGTCCCGCTTTGGCTCAGAAGGATCTGAGTCATATCACCTGTTTCAAGTGCCAGAAGACAGGACACTATGCCACCAATTGTCCGGAGGCCAAGCAGAGGAATGGAAATGGCAACAACAATGGAAGCTCAGCAAAGAAGCCCAACCCTTTTCCTCGTGCTCAGGTGCATCACATTGATGTGGAGGATGTCTATGATCAGCCAAAAACTGTGGTTGGTAAGTTTTTATTAAATTCACGTCCAGTATTGGTACTCTTTGATTCCGGTGCAACGCATTCATTCATATCAAGGGTAGTTGTGGAAAAGTATGGGTTGCCCACTAGAACCCTTAGAACCCCGCTTCAAGTCATTTCCCCAGGAGGAGAGATGACGGCAGGCTTAGGCTGTCATTCGACCCTCAGCATCGGAAACCATGATTTTCCCGCAGACCTCGTAGTATTGGAATCCCAGAGTTTGGATGTAATCCTAGGCATCGATTGGTTGACAGAGTTCGAAGGAAACATCGACTCTGCCCGCAAGATGATTTTGCTCACCACCCCGGAGCAGAAGAGGATCAAGTATGTATCCAGACGCACCCCGACGAAGCATTAGGTGAATTCCCTCACGGGAGTTGTTCAGGAGGAAGTGCCCATAGTGCAAGATTTTTCCGATGTATTTCCGGAGGAATTACAAGGAATGCCACCGGACAGAGACATTGAATTTTTGATTGAGTTATTGCCCGGCACAGCCCCAATATCCAAGAGACCCTATCGGATGCCCCCAAATGATTTGGAAGAGATCAAGAAGCAAATTAAGGAGCTAATGGAGAAGGGATATATTCGGCCAAGCTCGTCACCTTGGGGAGCCCCAGTTCTTTTGTAGAGAAGAAGGATGGAACTCTGAGAATGGTTGTGGATTATCGTTCATTGAATGACATGACCATCAAGAATAAGTACCCTCTGCTGATGATTAATGATTTATTTGATCAGCTAGTTGGAGCCAAGGTATTCTCCAAGATCAATCTTCGATCAGGGTATCATCAGCTGAAGATTCGTGAACAGGATATACCCAAAACAGCTTTCACCACCAGGTATGGTTTATATGAGTATACCGTCATGTCATTCGGATTGACTAATGCCCCTGTGTATTTCATGAGCATGATGAACAAGGTATTTATGGAATATCTGGACAAGTTTGTCGTGGTGTTCATCGATGACATATTGGTTTTCTCCAAGAGCGAGGAAGAGCATAAGGAACATCTGCGTCTAGTTCTGGAGAAACTCCGAGAACATCAGTTATATGCCAAGTTCAGCAAATGTGAATTTTGGTTGATGGAAGTCGGATTCCTCGGACATGTTATTTCAGGAGAAGGAATAGCAATCGACCCCACCAAGGTTGAATCGGTCACCAACTGGTAGTCCCCCACCTCAGTCAAGGAGATCCACAGTTTTCTCGGACTCGCAGGATATTATCGGAGATTTATTGAGAATTTCTCCAAGATTGCTAAGCCCATGACGGAGCTGTTGAAGAAGGAAACTAAGTACGTTTGGACCGAGGATTGTGAAGCCAGTTTTCAGGAGCTGAAGAAACGTCTAGTTACAGCCCCAGTGCTCATTTTTTCGACATACACAAGGATTACCAGGTATATTGTGACGCTTCTCGTCAAGGACTCGGAGGAGTGATCATGCAGGAAGGAAAAGTTGTAGCTTATACCTCCAGACAGCTACGACCTCACGAGATGAATTATGCCACACACGATTTGGAGTTAGCCGCCGTAGTGCACGCACTCAAGACCTGGAGACATTTCCTTGTCGTAAGTAGTTGTGATGTTTACACGGATCATAAGAGCTTGAAGTATATTTTCACGCAGAAGGAGTTGAACCTCGGGCAGAGGAGATGGCTTGAATTGATCAAGGACTATGACATGAGATTGCATTATCACCCAGGGAAGGCAAATGTTGTAGCAGATGCCTTAAGCCATAAAAGTTATGTGAACACCCTCATAGCTGGAGGATTACCTCAGGAATTAGCCGACGATCTCAGAGAAATCCGACTGGAGATAGTACCGAGTGGATATGTCGCCACCCTGGATATTCAGTCCATTTTGACCGAAAGAATCCGTGAAGCCCAGAAGACGGACAAGGAAATTGCAGAGATAAAGGAAAAGATGAGAAATGGAAAGGCTAAAGGTTTTCGTGAAGATGAGCACGGAACTTTATGGTTTGAGGATCGCATCTATGTGCCCAATGACCCAGTGGTCAGGAAGTTAATTCTTCAGGAGGCCCATGATTCACCGTACTCGATTCACCCAGGCAACACCAAGATGTTTCGGATCTGAAGGAAAGTTTCGTGATGTGTATGAAGAAGGATATTGCCGAGTACATAGCAGTATGATGTTTGTCAACGAGTAAAGGCAGAACATCAGAAGCCGGCAGGGTTACTTCAACCTCTGCCGATACCCGAGTGGAAAGGGGAAAACTTGGAATGGATTTTATCACAGGATTACCGAGGACCCGTTCAGGTTATGATTCCATCTAGGTAGTGGTTGATCGCTTGACCAAGTTAGCTCATTTCATTCCCGTGAAGACTACATATACCAGCGCTAAGTTAGCCAAGATATACATGACCAGGATCGTATGTCTGCATGGAGTTCCGAGGAGTATCGTGTCAGATAGAGGAACACAATTTACCTCACAATTTTGGAATTAGTTGCATGAAACTTTGGGTACGATGCTGGAGTTCAGTACAGCTTTCCATCCGCAGACAGATGGATATACCGAGAGAGTCAACCAGATTCTGGAGGACATGTTGAGAGCCTGTGCGCTAGACTATGGGTCTAGCTGGGATGGCAATCTGCCATACACAGAGTTCTCGTACAACAATAGCTATCAGACCAGTCTGAAGATGGCCCCTTTCGAAGCTCTATACGGAAGGAGGTGTAGAACACCATTGTTGTGGGATGGTGTTGGAGACCGAAAAGTTTTTGGTCCCGATCTTATCAGAGAATCCGAAGAGAAGGTCAAGCTAATTCGAGATAGACTCAAGATAGCCCGGTCGAGACAGAAGAGTTATGCCGACAGTAAATGCAAGGAGATAACGTATGAAGTTGGAGATCGAGCATATTTCCGTGTGTCCCCACTTCGAGGAATCAAGAGGTTCGGTGTTAAAGGAAAGTTAGCACCCCGGTTTATAGGCCCCTACAAAATCATCAAACGCAGAGGAGAAGTTGCATACAAGCTGGAATTGCCAGAAGGATTTTCAGGAGTTCACGATGTCTTCCATGTTTCCCAGCTGAAGAAATGCCATGCTGAGATGGCTGATATTCCTTTGAGAGACACAGTGCCCCTAGAGGCCATACAGCTCGATAGTGATCTGACTTATGAGGAGAAACCCGTTAGAATTCTTGAGACTGCGAATAGAGTTACCCGCAGCAAGATCATCAAGTTTTGCAAGGTTCTGTGGAGTCATCACTCCGAGGAGGAAGCCACCTGGGAGCGAGAGGAAGATCTCCGCCGAGACCACCCGCACCTATTTGCTAGCCAACCTGAATCTCGAGGACGAGTTTCATCTAAAGGTGGGTAGGTTTGTAACATCCCAAATTATCAATTTGGAATGTTTTACAATTATTAGCTAAGCATCTATGCATTTTTGTGTGAATTGTGTAGCATTTGAAATTTTCAGAGGCAATTGAGTTTTATTTGAATTGGCAATTGAAATTTATTTCAAAATACCTGACAAATACTTGAGCAAAAGTATGAGAGGAGTAAACATGGCACTCCAAAGAAAAATGTCAGAAGAAAATATTGCCAAAAAAGTTTGAATTCAAATTTGATTTTATTTGGAATCTATAAAAAGTGTTCTATTTTAGTTTCTGTTTTGCCTCTGGAAAAATGTCCACGTTGTAGGATTACTCCTTCTGAGTTTATTAATATATATATATATATGTCCTTTATAATAGTATTATATATCTCTCTATATTGTATTTTCTCTCTGCCTTAACTAAAAAAAAGGAAAAGCCCCCCCCCCTGAGCTGGCCAGGCCGCAGCCCAGCCAGCGCCGAGCCGCCAGCCCAGCATAGCGCCCGCACCCGAATCCTCTCCCGACCGATCGCCCGATCCCTCTTCCCTCTCCCCCTCTCACTGACAGCGGGATCCACCCTCATCCCCAACCCCTCGCTCACGAAACCGAACCAGAGCACGTCCAGAGCGCGCCGCGGTTCCGATCTTCCTGGGATCCTGATCCCAAGTCGACCCCTCCTCCAAGACTTTGCCCTATATAAACCCCTCGGCCTCCTCTCTCGATCTCCCTAAAACCCTACTCCAAAACCCACCACAGCTCTCGCCCTCGCCAAACGCATCTCGCCGCCGCCGCCTCGGTTCGCTGCCGATTCTGCCACCGGTGAGCATTCCCCTTGTTTCCCAAGCTACACCACCCGAACTGCCTGTTCCTTGCGCACCTCTCTGACACCATATCATCGACCAGGAACCCTGTCGGTGTCAAAACCGGCGGATCTCGGGTACGGGGTCCCGAACTGTGCGTCTAGGCGGATGGTAACAGGAGACAAGGGACACGATGTTTTTACCCAGGTTCGGGCCCTCTCGATGGAGGTAATACCCTACTCCCCGCTGATTAACATTGATGATATGGGTAGTACAAGAGTAGATCTACCACGAGATCAAGGAGGCTAAACCCTAGAAGCTAGCCTATGGTATGATTGTTGTTCGCCCTCTACGGACTAAAACCCTCCAGCTTTATATAGACACCGGATAGGGTTAGGGTTACACAGAGTCGGTTACAATGGTAGGAGATCTACATATCCAGACGCCAAGCTTGCCTTCCACGCCAAGGAAAGTCCCATCCGGACACGGGACGAAGTCTTCAATCTTGTATCTTCATAGTCTTGGAGTCCGGCCGTGACGATAGTCCGCAATCCGGACACCCCTAGTCCGGACTCCTCAAGAGCTCCCCGAACCAGGCTTCAATGACGATGAGTCCGGCGCGTTGATTGTCTTCGGCATTGCGAGGCGGGTTCCTCCTCGGAATACTTCATAGAAGGTCTTGAACACAAGGATAGTGTCCGGCTCTGCAAAACAAGTTCCACATAACATCGTAGAGAGAATAATTTTTACATAGATCTGCTGACGTATTCATGGCGTGACATCACACCATGGCAAGGCCTTTATATGAATCGTTTTTACTGTTCCCACCTCAGCGTGTTTAGCGAGGCGGTTTCCTTGGCACGCCTTATCAAAGCATAGATCGTGCCCCCTTATTCCTGGATTCTCATCAATATGGACGCGTAGTAACCCAACCGTGCCCGTTGGCCTGCCTTCTCTATCAAAGGCGAGTCCTAATCGACCACGGGTGGGCTCTTGGTATTCAACCTCTTTATAATGAGACCAAGGCCCTCTTCTTTTTACACCCTCCATCGAGTTCGCCTCGCTCGAAGTTCCAACACCCAAAGCTTCAGATTTAGGCGCTTGCACTTTCGACGATGTCCGGCTCCGACCAGCACGGCCGATGGATGTCTTCCTCCGTCACATAAGAAGATGTGCTAAAGCTGCGAGACGCCAGGTATCTAACCGGCGAGATCTCGCATAGGCTGCCTGCTCCAGGGCAGGTCATTCCCACTCCTGAGCCCGGCGAGAACATGGTGTTCGTGTCCCACTTCCTTTGGGGTTTAGGCTTCCCGACGGATCCCTTTGTGCGGGGGCTCATGTTTTATTATGGGCTTGATTTCCATGACTTGAATCCGGAGTCCATCATCCATATCTCGTCATTCATTGTCGTATGTGAGGCCTTCCTCCATATTATCCCCCACTTTGGATTGTGGCTCAAGACCTTCAAGGTGGAGCCAAAGATGATCGAGGGACAACAAGCAGAATGCGGAGGGGCGGTTATAAGCAAATGTGCTGATGCTCCGTGGCCCGAGGGCTCTTTTCAAGAGGAGCTTGGTTTGTGGCAACGAGAGTGGTTTTATATCGCTGCTCCCAGGGGCACCAAATGGACGGCGCTCCCTGCCTTCCGCTCGGGTCCACCACAGCGGCTGGCAACATGGGTCAATAAGGGGCTCGACTGGGGGCCGTCCAAGGACATTCCCTTGCTGCAGGGCCGTATTCGAGATCTTCGGGAAAGAGGGATCAATCTGGTCACAGTGGCGCAGGTTATGGTGATCCGGCGCCTTCAGCCTAGAACGCCGCCTCCGCCTATGGGAATTCAATCCGAGGGACCACGAGCTCTCAAAATTTTATGGGCACGACGCCTGTGGAGATGTATAAACTGTTCTTCGGATCACAAGAGAAGTGTCCGGACGTGACCGAGGACGCAGGACTAAGCTGCAATCGCCCAGATACTCAAGTAAGTAGCCCGGTAACCGGACAAATTGTTCATTCATTTATTTTATACATATATGCCCTTTAAAGGAGCCTTTTCTTGAACAGGTGTGGATAACCAAGGCAAATTTAATAAGGTGTCCGGCTCCCCTCCCCGAGACCACGCCGGATCCCATGCTGACCAAGATGTTGAAGGTCGCGCCTTTTGAAGAAGGCGAAGGGGGGAGCGGGGAAGCAACTGCCTCTGCGAAAGAGGCTATCAAGGAAGGAGGGATTAAGAGTCCCACCTTCCGAGGAGAGAAGAGGACCGCTTCGAAGATCCGGAGGTCAAGGCCTCAAAGAGGGAAGGGAATCTTCGGCAGAGAGTCCGTACCGGGAAGTAACCCAGCCGCATTATTTCCGAGGGATCAGCCCTCCAGCGAGCCGTAAGTAAAAAGAAGGGGTCTTGTAAATAAGGAACATCCCTGTCTTTATTCATGAAGATAACCGAAATTGTACCTTGTAGTTCAGACCTCAGCCCTTCTCAGCAGAGCTCATCTTCGGGGGATCTTCTTCCGAAGATGGTGGAGAGCGAAACGCCTCCACCTGTCGCACCCTCATGTGAAGCGGACGACCCGGAGGTGTCGTCGCGGAGGGTTCCCCCAAGTCCGGCGGGGCCGGAAGGTCCAGCGCCAAGCGGCGTGCGGTCGAAGGAGCTGAAGGATCTGCTCGGGCGAGCGGCTATTTCAGAAGATCACCGTGCTCTAATGGGTATGGTGATTGAAAGAGTTGCATCCGCGGAGTGCAGATTGCATGAAGCCGTCAGAAGCTTACTGACGGGGTTTGAGGTACGCAAGAATGATGTACCTTCTGACAGTTATGCATATAAAATGCGCCCTTTATAGATAGTAGCCCCTGATACTCGGTATGTTGTCAAAATTGAAAACGTGCCGAGGATCAAATTCTCAGTTATAACATATCGCCGCTCCTAAACAGGTGGCGGGGCGTCCGGAGGCCAGCCGATCGATGAATATGCCGAACTAAAGCGGCAACTTGACGAGGCGGATGCGGACATCGCGCTGGTCAATAAACGGTTTGACGAGTCACAAGGTATGCGACCTCTATGCGGACACCTTGTAAGGGAGCTTGACGCCCATGTCTTACTATTCGTATGCTTAATGCAGATGGTGCCGCTGCCGCGGAGAAGCTGCAGGCAGAACTCGCCTGAGCGAAAGAGCAAGCCAGAATTACTAATGCGGCCGCTTTAAAGGTGGCCGAAGAGCTAGAAGCTGAACGGGCTGCTCACTGTCGAAGCAAAGATGAGATGGCCGATATGGCCAAAAAGTTAAGGGATACTACCGATCGCTGCGAGGTTCTTGAAAAAGAACGTCAAGCGGAACAAGAGGGCCTAAAGAAGGCCGCCGCCGAAACCAAGAATGCCCAATCGGCTTTGAGAGCTACCAAGGAGGAGCCGAGTCAGGCCGGGGCAATTGCGGCTGGAAAACCGTTTCTGCTACGGAGGAAATATACAGATCCAAAGTATGCTCAGTTGGATAAGTTGTGGAGTTCAGAGGATGCTTATCTGGACTTGGCGGCGAGCGCTGCGGACGTGGTTGAGCACTTCCGGGGCCAGAAGGGGCACAGAAGGGAAGAGCTATATTGGTCGCAATTCCATAGTCCGGAGCGTCCTCTGCCGCTGACCGATTGGTTGGCCGAATGGGCCGAGCTGAATCGATTGTCCGGATTTGCCATGAAGCATGTCTTGACTCACTTGTGGCCGGACGGACCCCAGCCGAAGAGCTATTTTGGTTTAGTGCAGCAGTTTCTTGGTGCGGTGCCGCGTATCGACACAATGAAGCGATCGGCATGTATTGAGGGAGCGCGAATGGCTCTTTCCCGTGTCAAGACATACTGGGCAGAGATGAAGGCCACTGACGTTGCATCCCAAGATTCGCATGAAGCCGAGTGCTGCCGAGCACTACTTTGAAGAAGTCCCGCCAGCGCTGCTTAATAGAGACGCAGTGCTCGAAAGATATTATGTTTAAATGACATGTATGATTTGTGAAAGCAATGTTTCAATGTAATATAAGGGCTTTTTATACTTGTGCGTTCAAGTAGTAAACTACTCCCTGTGCGGCCGTTTATGTATATGTGTATATAACCTGAAAGATTGTAGTCCTTGGCTTCAGCCCCCACGCACATAGTGCGGGGGTGTTTGCAAAAAAAGTGCTTTTTCACACTTAATGCAACGTCTTGGTCCTGTTAAGGAGGTGATAGCGTAGCAAACTAGGCAACCGGACTATAATGCTTTATCACTTTCACTTAGCCATAGGAGTTCGAGGGTGGGGCTAATATATAGCCCCTGGGGGCACCGCACTCTCCCGGATTCAGGGTGCGCATGTTCCTGACCGAAAACTGGTCCTTCGTTAATGCGGAGGAATCCTAAACATTCCTGTGAGTCGTCGAGTGGTTGACCAGTCTCTCGCTATATCATGACAGTCAGTTTTCGGCTTTCTCTCGAGTTGCTTTCGCCCGGCGAATCGAGCACAATCGCAGAAGTTCTCCGGTGCCGCGTTAGCCGTGAAAACGGGCGTAAGGCAGCAAAACACAGGAGCCGCAACCCAACATTTGACCAAAGACATGATTCGAGCTGATGCATATAAGGCCTAACTCGAGACGCCGAATACTCCCTAAGGTATTCGGTCTTTATGAAAATGGGCGAATAATGCCCTAAGCCCCGGTGTCCGTGCACGCATAAAAAATTTTTGGTGCGGTCAATGCCAAAGCACCAGCCTCCTCCTCGGTTATATTAAGGAACAAGGGGATGTATATCAACAAGAGACAGTAAAAAAGGTTTACGCAGGGTCTTAATCTGAAAAGAATCCTTGCAACGGGTCCCTACTGCACGTCTGCTCATGTGTCTCCGTTGTGCCGTATCCTGGACGGGTGTAGCACGTTGTTCATCTGTAAAAGAGAGGAACTTAGTTTGAAAAAGGGATCGTGCGAAAGATGTACTTAATATTAAATAAACAGAGTACGGTTCGAAGAATTGAATAAAATTGAGTTTTATTGTCTCTTGTTATACATGCATGCGGCCCCTCGTATGGGGGTATGCCGCTAGTAGGCGCCGGACTCGTCTAACCGTGTCCGGGGATTGAATGACCGATTCAGGTTCTTTGCCTAGTAGAGCCGGATAGCTGTGGGGCTGTCCAGGCAGTCTCCCGTTCTTCCGTGCTCAAGTGACACTTAATACTTCCTTTTAACAAGATGAAGTCGCGTGGACCGGGCAATTTAAGTGTTAGAGATGCATAATGCGGTATTGCGTTAAAGCGGGCGAAAGCTTCGCGTCCCAATAGTGCTTGATGGCTACTTTTAAACGGGGCGACATGGAAGAGTAACCTTTCGCGACGGAAGTTGTCGGATGAACCAAACACAACTTCTAGCAGTATGGAGCCCGTGCAAAGGGCATATGGGCCTGGCATTACTCCTTTAAAGGAGGTCTTGCTACGGCGAATTTTGGTTGGGTCTATCCCCATCCTGCGGATTGTGTCCTGATATATCAGGTTTATGTCACTGCCGCCATCCATGAGGACATGTGTAAATTGGAATCCGTCGATTATAGGATCCAATATCAAGGCAGTCCATCCTGCGTTCGGATATTATCGGAATAGTCCCGATGGTCGAAGGTGATTGGTTTTGATAACCGGTGTGCGGCGCCTTTTAGTGGTCGCCGCTCTGTTTTTTCCTTTGATCACGTGAAGTGAGTTTACTGTTTTGACCTCCTGTGGGAAAGTTTTTTGTTTTCCGAGGCTCTGCTTGTGGTGCTCGTCGTCATCTTCACTTGGTGTGTCGAGCCCCTTGTGTTCGGCGTTCAGTCTGCCGGACTGTTTGAAAACCCAACAATTTCTATGGGTATGGTTAGCGGGCCTCCCAGGAGTACTGTGGATTTGACATATCTTGTCCAAGATTTTGTTGAAGTTGGATAGCTCCTCGCTATTGTCCTTAAGGGGCAGTTTTTTGTTATTCTGCCGCGAGCTTTTGAATCCGGCGTTGACTGTCGTGCTCTTTGGACTGTTCCTTTTAATCCAGCGCTGGTCCTTGTTGCGCCGTGGTTTCCCGTTTCCATCCGTGACTTCGGATGTACTTGGGTCGCTGGTACTGCATCTTGCTAGCCAGCTGTCCTCTCCCGCGCAAAAGCGGGTCATGGGGCTTGTTAATGCGGCCATTGTTCTAGGCTTTTCTTGGCCGAGGTGTCTGGCGAGCCATTCGTCTCGGACGTTGTGTTTGAAAGCTGCTAAGGCTTGACATCCGGACAATCGACTATTTGGTTCTTTTAGTAAGGAACCTATTCCAGAATTTCCGGATGACTCTCCGGCTGTTGAGTTATGTGACTTAGATCGTCTGCGTCCGAGGGCGTACATAGGTCCCCTGAAAATTTGCGAAATGCATCCTCGAGCTCTTCCCAGCTTCCAATGGTATTTTCGGGAGGCTCTTAAGCCAATGCCGAGCTAGCCCTTTGAGTTTAAGGGTAAGTATTTTATAGCGTGGAGATCATCTCCTCTAGCCATGTGTATGTGGAGGATGTAATCCTCAATCCAGACTCGAGTGCATTGTTCCGTCAGATGCCTCTATGTTTACGGGTTTGAATCCTGCTGGAAATTCATGATCCAAAGCACCTCGTAGGTGAAACATAGGGGTGTGCGGCGCCCTATTTGGGTGTGCCGTGATCTTCGAATTCGGCGTATTGCATTGCTTTGACGAAAGCATGCTTTCTTGGCCCATAGATGGACCTAATCGGGCCATCCTTTTGATGTGAATCCTTGCCGGATCGCATATTGGCTTGTGTGCGGCACTATTCGCCGCTCTCTTTTTGCCGTGAGGTCGCCCATCCGACCGGTGGCCTTCTTGCTTTTAATTGTGCGGGCTCTAAGGCCTCCTCGTCAATTCGGGCAGTAGCTTTCTTTTCGGTAGCTCTTTGTTCGGGCGATCGTCAGCCAGACTTATCTCTGCGGTGCTGAATACATTGCTCCATCTGATCCTGAGTGGGTCTTCCGCTGTTTTAAGCTTCCGCTTCTGCTTTTTCAGGCTACGCGCAGTGGCGATGAGCCTTTTCTGGAGGTCATTTTGCTCCAATGGTTTGTCCGACGTGAGATCGTCCGGACTATTGTCTTTGCCGGGGACAGATTGTTTATCCAAGTTGTCTTGTTCGGACGATTGCTCGATAGCTTGTTCGTTGTCCACCGGTTCGCCCTGCTCTATGGCTGGGTCTTTGTTAAGGCGGGACTTTGTTCGGTGTTTACGTTGCCGTTTTGACTGCTTTTCGAGGGATTTATCCTTCATAGCATCCCGTTGTTCCTCGTCTTCATTTCCTTTAGGTGTATCCACCATGTATACATCATGGGATGAGGTTGTCCAGCATCCAATAGGTGCTGGTTCATTGTTGTCTCCTACATCGTCGTCCATACCGTCGATGTCTTCGGAGTCGAAATCGATAACGTCGTGTAAGCTTTCGACAGTGGCTATGAAGTGGGTGGTGGGTGGGCATTGAATTTCTTCATCATTCGCATACCATCTTTCCTGACCGTAGTCCGGCCAGGGCTCTCCGGATAAAGAGAGAGACTTTAGTGAACTCAGGATGTCGCCAAAGGGCGAGTGCTGAAAGATGTCCGCGGCCGTGAACTCCATAACGGGCGCCCAATCGGATTCGATTGGCAAGGGCGCGGAGGGTTCGGAGTCCGGAGAGGAGTCCGGCACCCTGGAGTCGAGGTCTTCACAAAGGACAGGGATGGAGTTCGGCTCGATCGCCGTAGAGATTGTAGCCCCCGAGGCGGTGTCCAACCACTCGTCCTCGATCGGGGAATCCGGCTCCGGATCAAGGGTCGGAGCGGATCTTGGTGCGCCTCCAGGCACGCAGTTAATTTGCAGAGCTAGATCATGCCCATCGTGGACAAGGTCTGGCGGCGCTTGGCTGCGGCTCGAATCCGTCGAAGATCAAGTCCCCGCGGATATCGGCCGTATAGTTTAAACTTCCAAATCTGACCTGATGGCCAGGGGCATAGCTTTCGATCTGCTCCAGATGGCCAAGCGAATTGGCCCGCAGTGCAAAGCCGCCGAACACGAAGATCTGTCCGGGGAGAAAAGTCTCACCCCGGACCGCGTCGTTGTTGATGATCGAAGGAGCCATCGGGCCTATCGGTGACGACACAGAGGAACTCTCAATGAAAGCACCAATGTCGGTGTCAAAACCGGCGGATCTCGGGTAGGGGCTCCAGAACTATGCGTCTAGGCGGATGGTAACAGGAGACAAGGGACACGATGTTTTTACCCAGGTTCGGGCCCTCTCGATGGAGGTAATACCCTACTCCTGCTTGATTAATATTGATGATATGGGTAGTACAAGAGTAGATCTACCACGAGATCAAGGAGGCTAAACCCTAGAAGCTAGCCTATGGTATGATTGTTGTTCGTCCCTCGTACTAAAACCCTCCGGTTTATATAGACACCGGATAGGGTTAGGGTTACACAGTAGTCGGTTACAATGGTAGGAGATCTACATATCCATATCGCCAAGCTTGCCTTCCACGCCAAGGAAAGTCCCATCCGGACATGGGACGAAGTCTTCAATCTTGTATCTTCATAGTCTTGGAGTCCGGCCGTGACGATAGTCCGGCTATCCGGACACCTCCTAGTCCGGGACTCCCTCAAACCCCGAAGCCGTCGCCCTCGAGCTCGACCGCCGCTCGCCGGAGCTGCAGCTCACCAGGGAGCAGTCACCGTCGCCCCATTTGCCATCGTCGTCCCCGAGCTCCAACAACTCCACCACCACCTCCGCCTCGCTCCGCCGCATCCGCCCGACGTCTTCGCCACCTTCGACGATCACCGGAGACCCCGCCCCGCTCGACGCCGACCTCCGCCACCCTCTGTCGCCGTCGACCACCGCTGCAGTAAGCCGCCACCTCCCCTCGCTGTTCGATCTGAATCCTAGGGTCTAGATTAGATCCGAAAAGAGGTATGGTTTTATTTCATATAGATCGGTTTTAGTTTTGGTTTAGATCGGTTTATATAGTTGTGGTTTAGTTAGACCGACCGATCCGTTTATTTCTGTTTAGCCCGTAGAACTATTCGCTTATTAAGCGCTTATGCGTTGTTTAGTTTTAAAGCGCTCACTGTTTCCGCCCGTTAACGCGTTAGTTTGTTTTATTTTCGTTTCTGTTTTCAAGAGAATAGTTTCAGTTTTGTAAAATCCGTATCTTTAGTTGATTCTTTTTGCTCTAGTTTGAAAATTTCCTACAGTTTCTGTAGAAAATTAGATTCGGCCATGTTTGGGTTTGTAAAAATTGTTTTATATTAGTTTTAGTCAGATTAGTTTTTCTGCTATATATTAAGTTAGGATTATTTTATTTTGGTGATTCTTTTTTTCACTGCCTTGTTTTGACCTTGCCTAGCATTAGGAATTTATTTGGGGATTTTTAGTCTTTATTAAAAATAGTTTTACTCGAAAACAAGCATTTCTAGTTTTATTTAGCTTGCTGCTGTTTTCTGTTGTTCTAGTTAATTTAAGATTTTATTTTACCTCTGTTATAATTTATTTTAGATTAGTTTCTGTAGTTACAGAGGGTTAACTTTTATTTACAGAAAAGAAAATGTTTATTTTATTTTCTTGCTAGTTGTTGGCTTGGAGTTCTTTTGGTTTTCTTTGGTTTTGGTTTGATTGCTTTTGTGTGATTTATGTTAGCTTGTTGTTATGTTAATGCGATTGCATGTTTGAATGCTTATATGATTATTGGTTGCTTCGATAGAATTTCCGGAGTGCGAAGCCTGCTATTATGAGTCGCTAGCTTTCGAAGACCGTCAGCCAGGCAAGTCATTTGATCATGTTTTACAATACCTATGATTTTGTTGCATTAGAATTATTCCTCCCCACCATGAATGCAGTAGGAGAATTTTAAGTTATGTTCTTGAGTAGTATCATGAGGTAGGATGAACCCAATTCCCCTTGTTACCATTTCCCGGGACGATGTAGTTTATTTTGCTATGCTCGTAGACGGGGTTGGTTGAGTGATTCATAAGGGAGATGTGAGAGTCAAGATGATGACAACCCCATGAATTCAAGCTCAAGATGGACTTCAAATTCACTACTAGGTGGAGGACGGTTGACGGGCACCCTGGAGAAACCAGCGGATGGCCGGGATGCATGGAGAAGCGCCATGACATCTTCCGGAAATTTTTACCCATCCACGAAGAGACGGATGGATACACCTTGATCGGAAGCTTACCTGTGCAACCGCAAGCCATTATGGGCTCTGTTTGGGTTGACCTTAGGCATGACTCTGGACGGACTGTGCCAGCAGATGTAGAAGAACAGTAGGACATGGATGGGCACCGACAGTGCCCAGAGAAACTCTACGGAAGACCATGTTTCGTTCGTCCCGTCTTCAAACAAAAGGCAGTGCGAGGACATAAAGGAGGGAACGAATCTTGCGGGTAAAGTGCACAAGACTCTGCTGAGTAACAACCTAATCGATTAGCCGTGTCCCCGGTTACGGACAACTGAGGGGTTATTTAATAATTGGAGTATTTCGGAAATCTCAACACCGAACTTAATAAACTAATTCAGGGGTTATTTAATAATTGGGAATGAGACATTGGTTGGCGGAACCATCTCAATAACAACCAACATTTTGTAGTAATTGCAAGCAAGTCCTTTCTTATAGGAAAAATTGGCTATTTTGCAAAAACATAAAACTTAGAGCCCCACAGCCAAATTGCATATAGTGTTAGTAATTTTATTGTTGTTCTCTCTTCATGACTTGCCGGCATATTCAAAATGCTGACCTACACGGCTGCAACGTCTTATGTTGCAGAGGAGTTTTCCGACCAGGAGTGAGGCTATGATCCACGCTTGGCGATTGCCCTATGGAGTCGGATGGACTCGCTATTCGTCTAAGCTTCCGCAGCTTTATTTAGTTTATTTCTCATGAGTTGGCCTTTGGCAGAATTTATTATGATGTAATGAAGACTCGATATGAGAATCGTGTAATAAATTCAGGTGTGATTGAACTTTGAATCTTTGCATCAATGTACTGTGTGTGCTAGCATGACCTTGCGATGGTACAGCTACACAGAGACTTGACCGATTTCGGGTCGGGTCGCTACAATGAAACATGCGGCCACAAAAATGGTAATCCCGCCAATCCCTAACAAGTGTTGCAGTTTTGAAATAAGATTCAGTAGTTAATTTTGAGAGTGGCATTGCTTAATTTTACCAGCGGCATTAGATTAACAAAAAGCATAAACAGTTCCAGGGGAGAGTGGGCGCAATAACACATGTGCTTCCATCTACTTATAAAGGGGGTGATGTGGAGTTTGTTGTAACGAAGCAACAAGCATAATGTCTGGGTTGGTCCCATTTTTGTTCACTACTTAATGGGAAAAGACAGCAATACAATAGCTTCAATTCAACATTTATTTAAAACAGTACCAATACAAGTAGCACAACATCTCAAAACACACTGCACGATCATGTCGATGAAGGAAAGTACCAACCTGTCATGACACACACAAGATCACATACGAATTTGCCAACGCGAATAGGAAATCCAATCTCGTTTTGTGCAGTTACTCTGAAATCAAGTAAAGTCACCGGTGTGACATTTAAGTTTGCTATAGCAACAAGTTGAATAGATATCCCTGATTTATCAGAGGCAAAAAAGGAAACAATTACTGCCAATAAAGGAGGATGAAACATGCAGCCACAAAAAGAAGCATCTACCTTATATTGATGGAAAACAAAGTATAGGACAGTAACATTTCTAAAACGGTTGCATTGATTCATATTAACAGAGAAATTATCTTAAAATAGTTCAGTAGTTAATTCTGAGAGTGGCATTGCTTAAAATACAATAGCTTCAATTCAACATTTATTTAAAACACTACCAATACAAGTAGCACAACATCCCAAAACACACTGCAAAATCATGTGGATGGGACATGGGACATGCCAGCAACATGTGCATCCACACGTATAAATGGGTGATGCAGAGTATGTAGCCAAGCAACATTTCTGCGTTGGTCCCATATTTGTTCTCTTTGAAACTTTTTCCGATGTGAGGGCAGCAAATTTAGTCCTGCACAAACTAACCGACCCCCCCAGTTTCTTTCCCTTTTCAACAAAGAGTTCGGTTCCTTACAGATGTGTGTACTGGGTTACCCCCTCTTTCCCTTTTCGACCAACAAAGCGGCTGGATAGCTAGTCTATACTAGTTTCCCTCCCTCATTTCCTCATTGAACCACGTCCTAGATTCATGCTCCACCGCACCATACCCTTCTTTCTTCTTTGAACCAAGACCTAGATTCGACTACAGAATCGAAAAAGATCAGCATGCAGCTAGACCAATGACGTTTTCAAAGAAACTTATACCTTAGGGTCGTCGGATGTGGCAAGGCGTGCGGCGGGAGGTCAGATCTGCCCACACTACGTACGACAGCAAGGAATAAGGGGTCGGTGGCCCTCCCACACAGGCACTGGGTGAAAGAGAAAAGCACAGCCGACAGTGGATTGCCTCCCTCGCCGAAGGCGATAGAGTGAACGCCGCACCTCCTCCCCTTCCCGGTGCGACGGGATCCGGACGCCTCCTTCGCCAGCTGTGAGGGGGGTGAGAGAGACAGAGGCCACAACGCAGTCTTGTTTAGATCTGGTGAAGAGGGTGAGAGACAGTGAATATAGCAAACCCTAGCAAAGGAACACTGAGCCTCCAGCGTGTATATATATGTAGTGCGGCGAGAGTGTGGAGAGTGCAAACCCTAGCGAACTAGCGAACAAGCACTGAGGCTCCAGCTTACATATATACTTTGTAATGCGGATCGAGCTCCGGTGCCTTAATCGCACTCGCTTTTGGCTGGATGATGTGGGCCAGCCACATTTTGGACCAACCTGTCATAAACCCAAAGGCAGGTGCACTAAAGTCAATGAAGCTGCGTCCATATAGTACTCGTGTATACGACTAATATATAGTGGAGTGGTTTTCTTATTCTCTCCATAACAATCGTTTTAAATTGTGTAAGTACGAAATGAAACTCTTTATTTAACGTACCAGTGAAGAAAACTACTACTCCCTCTGTTCCTAAATATTTGTCTTTCTAGAGATTTCAACAAATGACTACATACGGAGCAAAATGAGTGAATCTACACTGTAAAAAATGTCTATATACATCTATATGTGGTAGTCCATTGCAAACCACTTGAAAAACAAATATTTAGGAACAGAGGGAGTACTTCCGATGAACTAACGATCCACGCGTCCTGGTCACACTTCCTATCCTTCACGTGCGGCACACTACCCTCCCTTAAGTGAACAACCACACATGCGCCAAATTATCGGAAACGTGTGAGAGTGTGTACAAATAAAAAAATTTAATTTCAATTATCGGAAAGGTTTGAGGGTACGTATAGTTTGTCCTCTCTAATAATTATGGTTTGTTGTGTTCGGCCTAAACTTGGTCAATTTTTCAAAGTTTGATTCAGTCAAATCTAATATGCGGAGTAAATAAAAATGGAGGGCTACTACGTCCATCCAGGTTTTTGGTCCACACCATTTTTTTAATCAAAGTTAATAGCTGGACAAATAAATATACAGGGGAGCTGGAGACAAAGTTGTGAGAAGGCTTAGAAATCAATACAAAACTTATGCTCTTAGTACCAACGTCAATCCTTCTTCGAGGAAACACTTGGTTCATAGCCAATTATGTGATAAAATTGCACCAATGTGAATGACGACCGCGTCTCCAACGCAACCAAGGTGAACTGACGAAGGATATCATCTTTGTGGGTAACAAGCAAAGAGCACTGATGGAAGACATCTTGTTTTTCATTGAAAATTGATCAGCTTCACCAGCCGATGCAACCATGAGGCGCAACCATGAGCATCGATAGGTCATCGTGGAGATGCATCATCCATTTGGCATCTAGTTTGGGTGAGGCACCTATGAAGTTCGACAAATCCTCACTGTGGTCTGTTTCTTCTCAGTAGTCAAGCTCGAGGAAGGAAGAACCACGTGGCAGAGGACAGTGAGGCGGAACAATAATGGCCATCCAATTTTGTGCAGTTCAACTAGAATTGAGGAAGACATGTCCGGGTATGGAGATACGCATCGCTTTTTCCAAAAATATAAAAAGGGACATAGTGTTGTTACTTTGTTTTACAAGATTAACAACGACATCTCAATTGTCAATAAGAATTATGAAAAGTACACCAACAAAAAGAAGCATCATGATTATCTTGATGGGAACTAAACCAGGATACCCAAGAAAAAAAGCATTTCTTCATTTAACCAGTGATAGTATTAGATTAGTAGCAGCAAATAGGAGCATATGGACAATGACCGCACAACCACTATGTACATTTTGTCGAAACAACATGTATACCTCCACCGAGGCATAAATCAGGACAACTTTTCGAGTGGCATTTCCTCTATAATAGTAGGTGATGTTGGACCAGCCGAGTAGCTACTATACATGGGGAGCTGGGGAGTAGTCGCATAGAAGAAAACCCGCATGCAGTGACCTGGGGAGCTGGACCAGTACAAGAAGTTATACCTCAGGTGGGCGAGATGTCGCTTAGGCGGGCGGGCGGGATCTGCCCACACGACGGCAGCGAACAAGGGCACGGAGAACCTTCGTCCGCACCAGCGCCGGCCCCGGAGGATGGTGCGCATCGGCTTCCTCCATCGCCGACGGCGACAATGTCAATGCTGCACCTCCTCACCTCCCACAGCGGACGGGATTCGGCCGGATATGTGACCACCGGTGAGGAGAGAGATAGTGTGGACATTGTCATCTTGTTTTGATATGGAGAGGGTGAGAGAGCGAGACACGAGGAAATCTATCAAACAAGAGGCTATAATGGAGTAAAACAACCTCTCCATAGCAGTGGTTTTAAATAGAATACGCGCGTTCCGGGAAAAAAGAAACAAAAAATGGCGGACAATATTTTAACGTACCAAGAAAGAAAACTCGATCAAAACACGCCCCCGCTTCCAGGTCGCAAGAGTCGTCGCGCACACACACATAGACATAGACATGCATATCCGTGTTTATGTAAAATTCCATTTCCATCTCCATCTCCAATCATATTTGTTTAACTGGCACATTATTTACGTTGTTAATTATATACGCGGCAATATTGACGGACAACATCTCTTGTTTGCGGGCGTCCGGACCGCTGCCACAGCCGCTCCTGACCAACCCGAACCCTCTTCATCACCCGCGCGTGCTTCCCGCCTGAAACGGTCAGTGTCGCATTCATGCCCGGCCAGAGTAGACGCGACCTCTCACTGGCGCCGGCATTGAAGCGGTGCGCCAGCCGAGAGAGCATTGCCCGTGCCGCTTCCTGGTGCACGCGACTGCTCCGTGTTCAAAGGTCGTAATAGCCGGCCACAACATGCATGTAAAAAGTTCTTGGGAGTCCGTGCTACAGCAAGCTGTCCTCCCCCAACTCGTCAATCTCTTCCAGTAGTACTAGTACTCCATGGTGCGATCCATCGACAAGCAGGCGGGAAAGTTATCATATACTCAGTTTGCGGTGAGTGGCATTCCTAGCGACCGTGTGAGGTCGAGCCATGGAGGAGGGTGAGACGCGAACGCGACAGACGTGATTTAAACGTTGGTTTTGCTCGATGGCGCGATCCAACGAAACGAAATGTTGGTTTCTCTCCTTTTCCGTTTTTCTCCGGAAAAACGGAAACTTTCCACTCCATTTTCATTCCTACTCCAAGGTTGCCCTGTTACAACATTCCATCAAATACAAAGGAAAACCAACACGCATGCTGATGCATCTCAATGATTCACAGATCATAGCCAATATTTACTTCACAACTAAAGACAAAAGTTGTGAGAGCGTGTACGAAAGAAAAAGTACTGATGGGGTCACTATGACTTAAAACCATAAACCCTAAACAAGATTTAATTTCCTGGCCAGGTAGAACCTGTCGAAGGAAAGACGGCTGGCACCCTTAGATCATACGCTGCTTTTGTGCAGTTATACTAAAATCGAGCTGAGCATCCCTGATGGCAAAGATATTAAAGAAGTGTGACTAGAATAATAGTACTTGCACTAGTTCATGAGACATAAACTGGTCACAAGTAGAAGCCGGTAGAAGTAGAGAATGATCGACATGGAGATGGAGCTACGTGGGGAGCTGTGGCAGTGGAGCAAGCCGGCTCCAAAAGGAAGATGGACTACCTGGGACGTCGAGCTGTAGCTTGAAGGGCGGTTGGGATGCGGCATCGGCCCATACCGCGGTGACCCCCGATTGGGATGCACCGACTGTGGATTTTCTCCCTCGCCGATGTCTACCGCGTCTACGCAGAACATTGTTCCCTTACCCCAGCCGCGGGATCAGGCCGGCTATGTGACCAGCGGTGTAACACCCCGGATGTAACTTTCCATATTCGTAACTCCAACTCTTGCCTTTTCCGGAGATGCGATGTTTTATTTCCTCCGTGGTTGGGTTTTTGTCTTTTGTTTTGCATTTTGTTCGTGTCATGCATCTCATCTCATAACATCATGTGCATCGCATCCATATGTTTTCATAAAACCTGTATCCGCTTCGTAGTTGCCGCGTCACCCTTGCTTTCATTGACCGCTTGAGTCCAAGCGTGTTTGTGTTTCCCTCTTGAGCGTGACCACCTAACCTCTCTTGCCGATTGCATCGACCACTCACCGCGTCCGAAACATCTCCGGACCCAAACCGGTCTGTCGTTCTTGATGGATCCGGATCATCCCCAAACATCTATAAAACATCACCGTTTTCTTTGTTGGGCTCTCCTAACCTAATTTTCTCGACCGTCCGATCTAAATCGGAGGGCCTAAATAGGCCCTAATCTAAACTCCCGGAGATATATATATTGACCAACCCTAAAATTGAGGAGAGCTGTCCCATCCATCCCATTCCTCCCGCCGCCACCCGACCAACTCCCTTCGCCCTCGGGATCCTCCCTCATCCCAGCGGAGCCCCGTCCTCCCCGCGCCTGTCCCGTGCGCCCGGCGCGACGCCGGCAAGCAGCAGCTGCAACCAGGTCACGCCGTCGCTCCCCATGTCTTCTCTCTTTTCCCGTTGCTCCTCTTGAACCTTCCCCGTGGCACGCCTTTTCAGGTCGCCCGGCGCACCGACGGAATCAAGCCGCTGGAGTTCCTGCCCAGGCCTGCGTCCCCTTCCCCCGCGTCGTTCCCAGACGGCCACCTCGCCAGCATCCCAGGGCCTGAGCTCCGCTGCGCCATGCCCGCCTCGCTCTGCCTCCTGTTTCTCTGCATCGAAGCAGTGCAGAGGAGGGCAAGCGTCTCCTCCGCCTCGTCCACCTGCCAAGCAGCAGGCAACTCCTGCATCCCGAACCCCGAGCACCTCCACCGTCGTCGTCTAAGATGAGCGCCGCCTGGTTCCCTTTCACTCCTTCCTCCGGTTCTCTCTTCTCATCTCTCTCTCTCTCTCTACATGCGTTGCGGCAGCAAGCGCCATGGAGCTCCAAGTCCGCCGGCCCGCCTCTGTTTCGATCCGGCAGGGAAGGTGACCCCGGCGACCTCCCGCGTCCGGGATCCGGCCACCCCGACGCCCTGTGCCCTCGGGCCCCGCCAGACCTCCTTCCTCCGGAGCCCCGCCGTCGCCCCGTTCTTACGCAAATGCGTGCCGTCTTTGCCGCAGCGGCGCCGCCATGGACGCCGAGCCTCCTCGCTTCTCCTGCGTGCACGAGATGCAGCGCGCCGAGCCAGCCAGCGCCTCCACCACCTCGCCGGATCCAGGCCCATCTTCCTCGCCGGGGTGCCCGCCAAGTCTCACGCCTGCATCGCCGCTGCGTCCTCTGCATCGACCCGTTGCAGGAACCACGAAGGAGGACGAGCGTTGACCTCGCCCGCTCGATCCTCTGCCTTCGCCCCGATCTGGAGCCGGCCCATCTTCCCCCGCGGCCTGCCGCCTCCACCTACTGGGCCTCAGCCCATGGTGAGCACCCCAGCGCCCAGCAGATTTCGGCCCGATCTATTTTTTTTCAGTTATGTGATTTTTGCATTATCCCAGGATTTACAGCTTTCTGAAAAACCCTCTTACATCATGCATTTAATACCTCACAAATGGTGCATCGGATTAAAATAATTTATATATGTAAAATGCTCGTAAATTTGTGTAGTTTAATAATATCCAACTTTCATCCATGTTTGAAATGCTTAACTTGCTGTTTGCATTAAATTTGCTCAAATGCCATGTTAAAATGCTTTATTTCATAACTAAATAACCATAGCTCCATTTTAAATAAACTTTATATGTAAATGGGGTGGAAAAAATGCCTAGTTTATCATGGTGCACTTTATTTTGCTGTTTAACAACATTAAAATTGCGTATAGGGCAGAACAGTACCGAATCTAAAATATGCACATGGGGATTTTCCGGAATTGTTGTTTGTTGTTCCGGCCTCATTTAAACTTGCCTAAATAGTTAGTTTGCTTATGTTTCACCCCTTGCCATGTTTAATAACATTTAATATTGTTTGGTAGCTTAAACGAGATTAAACTAAATAATTGATGTGGTGTTTTGTCCACTTAACTTGTAGTATTGTTTGTTGCACTTTGCCATGCCATGTTCATTAAACCGGACATGCATCATACTTGTTTGTGCATCATGCCATGTTTATGCTTGTGCATTTATCATGTTGTTTGTTTCTTTCCGGTGTTGCTTCTCGGTTCCGGTAATGTTGCGATTGTGAGGATTCGTTCGACTACATCCGTTTGTCTTCTTCATGGACTCGTTCTTCTTCCTTGCGGGATTTCAGGCAAGATGACCATACCCTCGAAATCACTTATATCTTTGCTATGCTAGATGCTCGCTCTTTTGCTATGCCAATGCTGCGATGCCTACCACTTGCTATATCATGCCACCCATATTGCCATGTCAGCCCCTAACCATCCTTTCCTAGCAAACCGTTGATTGGCTATGTTATCGCTTTGCTCAGCCCCTCTTATAGCGTTGCTAGTTGCAGGTGAAGATGAAGTTTGTTCCTTTTGGAACATGGAGATGTTGTTCCTTGTTGGAACATGTTTACTTGTTGGGGATATCACAATATATATCTGCTATAATTAATACATCTATATACTTGGTAAAGGGTGGAAGGCTCGGCCTTATGCCTGGTGTTTTGTTCCACTTTTGCCACCCTAGTTTCCGTCATACCGGTGTTATGTTCCTTGATTTCGCGTTCCTTACACGGTTGGGTGATTTATGGGACCCCCTTGACGATTCGCTTTGAATAAGACTCCTCCAAAGAAGGCCCAACTTTGGTTTTACCATTTGCCACCTAAGCCTTTTTTCCCCGGGTTTTCGCGAGCCGAGGGTCATCTTTATTTTAACCCCCCGGACCGGTGCTCCTTCGAGTGCTGGCCCGAACCGGCAGATCAGGGGCCACCACGGGCAACTCGAGGTCTGGTTTTACTCGTAGGTGACCTATCCGGATGTGCCACGAGAACGAGATATGTGCAGCTCCTATCGGGATTTGTCGGCACAATCAGCGGCTTTGCTGGTCTTGTTTTATTGTCTGTCGAAATGTCTTGTAGTCCGGGATTCCGAGATTGATCGGGTTTTCCCGGTAGAAGGAATATCCTTCGCCGTTGACCGTGAGAGCTTATAATGGGCTAAGTTGGGACACCCTGCAGGTAATATCTTTCAAAGCCGTGCCAGCGGTTATGAGGCAGATGGCAATTTGTTAATGTCCGGTTGTAGAAAACCCGAAGTTGACCTCAAATAAAATACACATCAACGGCGTGTGTAACCGTGATGGTCTCTTCTCGGAGTCCGGGAAGTGAACACGGTGTTGGAGTTATGTCGGCGTAAGTAGTTCAAGATCACTTCTTGATCGCTACTAGCTTCACGTCCGGCGCTTTGCTTCTCTTCTCGCTCTCTTTTTGCGAAGTAGCCACCATATATGCTAGTAAACTGCTGCAGCTCCACTATACTACTCTGTCCTTCCTATAAGCTTAAATAGTCTTGATCTCGCTGGTGTGAGATTGCTGAGTCCCGTGACTCTCACAGATACTTCCAAAACAGTTGCAGGTGCCGACGATGCCAGTGTAGGTGACTCAACCGAACTCAAGTGGGAGTTCAACGAGGAACGTGGTCGTTACTATGTGTCTTTTCCAGATGATCAGTAGTGGAGCCCAGTTGGGACGATCGGGGATTTGTGTAGCATTTGGGGTATCTTCTTTTATTTTGGTTCCGTAGTCGGACCTTGAGTGTACTCTAATGATGGATGTTTATTTATGTATTGTGTGAAGTGGCATTTGTAAGCCAACTATGTATCTCTTTCCCTTATTTATTACATGGGTTGTGTGAAGATTACCTCACTTGCGACATTGCTTTCAATGCGGTTATGCCTCTAAGTCGTGCCTCGACACGTGGGAGATATAGCCGCATCGAGGGCGTTACAAGTTGGTAATCGAGCCTTCCCGACTTAGGAGCCCCCTACTTGATTGTTTGTCTTTGGCGTTGTTGAGTCTAGAATGGAAAAATGTTTTGAGTCTTAGGACTATATATATCGGAGAGTAGGATTCTTTTACTTCCCATCCTTTCGTCAGCTCTGTGAGGTATCCGACGTAGTGTTTTGACTCTTCTCTCCTCAAATTTCACTAAAAAATTTTTTAGGATCACGTGGGTATCTTGGAATCGTTCCGATGGTTTTGTGACGAGAACATTGTTCTTGGTGCCTCCTGACATTTAGGGGTTGTGGCAGTGTCCCGGGGACTTGAGCTCCGAGGTGTTGTCGTCACAATTTTATCGTTGCAGTTCTGGAATACCTGAGTTTTGCCGACATCGAGATCTCTTTTGTGCAGTTGTTGGTGAGATAACCCTGATAGCCCAGTACTGAGGCGAGTGCGGGAGTATTGCCATGACTTGTATAATGGATGTTTTTCGAAGGTCGAGGTACACGATTTCCGAGGATTTCTTGGTTATGTGTTGACGGATGGATACAGCTGGATCTAGGTATTGTTAGTTTGGGTGATATATTTTGTGTCCCCTGTATCCCCAACACCAGATTGCATAACCGTAAAGTTTCGGAGTTTATAGGTGGGAATTCTAGTAGCTTACGGGATATCTTTCCCGATGTATGTATGATTTGAGATTGGGGTCCAACGTCTAGTGGTCCGCCCATTCACGGTCGATTCTGATGGTCGCGAGACGTCTTAAAGAATCCTTGGCTATGCTAATTCGGGGGACGTCTTGTTTGTCATTCATGACGGCCGCTATCGTCAGGTCCGTGTGGGCCCCACCACGAACACTTTTGGGCGAAATCTCTATCATGTGTTTGTTCCGGCTTATTCTGCAAGCCAAATCCTTTGTTTTGTTTTATTTGTGGTATTCGAGTTGCTTCGAAGTCAAATGTTAAATCCATACCTTTCCTAAACGGTGTTCTCATATTGCTATGTGAATACTAATCCTTTTGATCATTGAGGTTGTCATGTTAATTCTTTTCCAACCGGTGCGCTTCTCTTCGAGATGATCCCATCATTCTCCCCATCCGCAAGATAAATTCTAAGTCTTCTCAATGGTGTTTGTTTCATTCGTCCCAAGTTGTCTTCGTTTTCCCGCCCTCCCACCCTTTTCTGCAAGGACTTGCATAATTTAATCAAGTATCCATTTATTCATGTGAAGTCTCTTCACTCTTTTCAATCAATGTTCTTATCCGGTGATTCTCAAGAAGATACTAAGGAAGCTTCAAGTTTATCATTCTTCATTCTTTTTATTCTTCCCCGGTGGACTAAATTCAAGCTTTCGGTGTTGATCTTATCGCTTTTCCTCTTTTCACAATGCTTTCTCATGCCGGTGTATCTCCTAATCATTCACTTCTCGCTATTCATTTGTTCTGGAATGTTGAAGATATCTCAGAGGATTCGTGTTTCCATTCTTAATCCATTCAAGTTATTTGAGATTGTTATCTCATTCAAGCCATTTAAATCAACGGTGCAACCTCCCTTTCAAGCAATCGTTCAACAGTGATTCTTTTGAGTGGGCCCTAACCCACAGGTCTTTTCCCAGAATCTTACCTGACTATTCTAATTTTCCCGGAGCTTCTAAAATTCTTTTCAAAGTTTGACGTAAGAATGAGTTATCATCAGTCAAATGTCTTTCTCCAAGATCTTCCAAATTCTTTTCAGTGTTGGTTCAGCCTTTCTAATTTTCATCTCGGAGTATCTCAACAATTCATGCTGGTGTTTCTCATCGTCATTCTCAACATTTGAAGACCAAAGAAGAGTTTCTCTTAAATCTTGCTCCATTATCTTCAAGATTCATGGTTCTAGTTTGATGCCATCATCTCATAATTGTTTTAGATTGTGAGAATTCTTTTCACCCATCCGGAGCAATTCAGAGTCTTTTCAGTTTGATTCTTGAAGCCCGTCATCTCGTAATTATTCATTCTAGCTTTCAACTCTTGTTTTCCAAATCTCACCGTGCATCGTCGAAATATCCTCTAATCTGTTCATGATCTCTTCGTTCTAATGTATCTAAATTCTGTCAAGCATCTTTATTCGCTTTCTAATTCTTCAGGTGAATTGTGCCTTTGCTACTTTCATTTTCAATTCTTACGGTGGTTCGTTCAAGAGTTCTCTTCCTTCGTTATCATATAGATTCATTCGTTGTTTCAATCCTACCGTGGTTCGTTGAAGACCTTCCCAAGTTTGCGCCATATCTATCTGAATCCTTTCTACGAGAATAAGTAGTATTCCAAATCCATTGCTTGCCATCAATTTAATTGGTGAAGGATCAGCATAATGTAATTTTATTCTTGTTTCATCTAGTAAATTCAATTCCTTATGTTTTGTTTTGAGGAGTTCAAGTATTCTTCATCTTGCATTCCAAAGTGCAATTCTCTCTATCTTATCTTTTGAGGTGGTGTTATGTCATTCCTGACAATTTTAGTTCGCGTTTCATGATTCACATGTTGTCAAGAATGAGATATTGAAACCCATCATCTTCTTCCTTGGAGTTATCTTGGTATAGATTTCACCTAAAGCCTTCCCTAAGGAAAGTTGCTATTTGTGGTGCTTATCAATGACCCAAGTTCTTCATTTGTCCTCTCGGTGAAATAAGTTTCTCGTCTCCTTGTTGATATCAATCCAATCGTTTGTTTCCGTTGGTGGCAGAAGCTCACCTCATAATGTTGGGATGTTTCCATAAGTCCACTACAAGGTTATTCTTTTCGTTGTTGGTTTTCCAACAACTCCGTTCTATCTTTCTTTTAAGGGTGCTTTCCAAACTCATTTGTGGTAGAAGTTGTCATTTTCTTCTTCATTCTGTTATCCCAATGATCTATCTTCTATTATTTCTTCCGGAGGCATTGTGATGTTGCTCTTTTCACTCATCATCTCGAATTGTGAGGATCGTGTTCTTTTCGTGCTTCTCCATATAACCAAGCGTTGTGTCATCTATTCAAGTTCTTTTCATCTTATCAAGTCATGCGTCTCTTTTCAACCTTGAGTGCTGTCTGAAATCCTTCTTACCCCTTGTGCCATTCCTTCAATAGTTCGGAAGCGGTGTGTTGTTGTTTTCATCAAGTATCCTCTCATCTTGTCAAGTTCATGTTCTATTCCTTCCATGTTCAATGAGTGCTGTCAAAATTATATCATTCTTATTCATTCTTATCTCGTTTCAACCAGAGTGGTTTCAATTTCCTTCTTGTCTATTGTGCTCGTCATTCATGTCTTTGCAACCTTCAAGTTCTCGTAATACTCCTTGTTCCTCTTTTCTATTGGATTGTTTGCAATCTCGTTCATCTCCGTTGTTTTGTTTCTTTCAATTTGTTCAACCTCTCAAGGTTCGTGGTTTCACTCATTCGTCAAAGAAGCAACTTAGTTTACCTCTCATCTTCCTCTTCCTTTTCCCTCTGGTGCCATCCTAGATCTCGGGACGAGATCCTCTCGTAGTGGTGGAGTGTTGTAACACCCCGGATGTAACTTTCCATATTCGTAACTCCAACTCTTGCCTTTTCCGGAGATGCGATGTTTTATTTCCTCCGTGGTTGGGTTTTTGTCTTTTGTTTTGCATTTTGTTCGTGTCATGCATCTCATCTCATAACATCATGTGCATCGCATCCATATGTTTTCATAAAACCCGTATCCGCTCGTAGTTGCCGCGTCACCCTTGCTTTCATTGACCGCTTGAGTCCAAGCGTGTTTGTGTTTCCCTCTTGAGCGTGACCACCTAACCTCTCTTGCCGATTGCATCGACCACTCACCCGCGTCCGAAACTTCTCCCGGACCCAAACCGATCTGTCGTTCTTGATGGATCCGGATCATCCCCAAACATCTATAAAACATCACCGTTTTCTTTGTTGGGCTCTCCTAACCTAATTTTCTCGACCGTCCGATCTAAATCGGAGGGCCTAAATAACCCTAATCTAATCTCCCTGAGATATATATATTGACCAACCCTAAAATTGAGGAGAGCTGTCCCATCCATCCCATTCCTCCCGCCGCCACCCGACCAACTCCCTTCGCCCTCGGGATCCTCCCTCATCCCAGCGGAGCCCCGTCCTCCCCGCGCCTGTCCCGTGCGCCCGGCGCGACGCCGGCAAGCAGCAGCTGCAACCAGGTCACGCCGTCGCTCCCCATGTCTTCTCTCTTTTCCCCGTTGCTCCTCTTGAACCTTCCCCGCCATGGCCGCCTTTCTGCAGGTCGCCGACGCACCCGACGGAATCAAGCCGCTGGAGTTCCTGCCCAGCCCTGCGTCCCCTTCCCCCGCGTCGTTCCCGGACGGCCACCTCGCCAGCATCCCAGGGCCTGAGCTCCGCTGCGCCATGCCCGCCTCACTCTGCCTCCTGCTTTCTGCGCATCAAGCGGTGCAGAGGAGAGGGCAAGCGTCTCCTCCGCCTCGTCCACTGCCACCGGCAGGAGCAGCTCCTGCATCCCCGAACCCGAGCACCTCCACCGTAAATGCTGTCTAAGATGAGCGCCGCCACTGGTTCCCTTTCACTCCTTCCTCCGGTTCTCTCTTCTCATCTCTCTCTCTCTGCGTTGCAGCAGCGGCCAGCGCCATGGAGCTCCAAGTCCGCCCGGCCGCCTCTTTTTCGATCCGGCAGGAAGGTGACCCGGCGACCTCCGCGTCGGGATCCGCCACCCCGACGCCTGTGCCCTCGGGCCCCGCTTGAACCTCCTTCCTCCGGAGCCCCGCCGTCGCCCGTTCTTACGCAAGTCGTGCCCGTCTTTGCCGCAGCGGCGCCGCCATGGACGCCGAGCCTCCTCTGCTTCTCCTCGTGCACGAGATGCAGCGCCGAACCAGCCAGCGCCTCCACCACCTCGCGGATCCAGCCGTCCATCTTCCTCGCCGGGGTGCCCCGCCAAGTCCCGCGCCCTGCATCGCCTGCGTCCTCCTGCATCGACCCGTTGCAGACACAGAGGAGGACGAGCGTTGACCTCGCCCGCTCGATCCTCTGCCTTCGCCCCGATCTGGAGCCGGCCCATCTTCCCCCGCGGCCTGCCGCCTCCACCTACTGGGCCTCAGCCCATGGTGAGCACCCCAGCGCCCAGCAGATTTCGGCCCGATCTTTTTTTTTCCGGTTATGTGATTTTTGCATTATCCCAGATTTACCAGCTTTTCTGAAAAACCCTCTTACATCATGCATTTAATACCTCACAAATGGTGCATCGGATTAAAATAATTTATATATGTAAAATGCTCAGAAATTTGTGTATTTAATAATATCCAACTTTCATCCATGTTTGAAATGCTTAACTTGCTGTTTGCATTAAATTTGCTCAAATGCCATGTTAAAATGCTTTATTTCATAACTAAATAACCATAGCTCCATTTTAAATAAACTTTATATGTAAATGGGGTGGAAAAATGCCTAGTTTATCATGGTGCACTTTATTTTGCTGTTTAACAACATTAAAATTGCGTATAGGGCAGAACAGTACCGAATCTAAAATATGCACATGGGGATTTTCCGGAATTGTTGTTTGTTGTTCCGGCCTCATTTAAACTTGCCTAAATAGTTAGTTTGCTTATGTTTCACCCCTTGCCATGTTTAATAACATTTAATATTGTTTGGTAGCTTAAACGAGATTAAACTAAATAATTGATGTGGTGTTTTGTCCACTTAACTTGTAGTATTGTTTGTTGCACTTTGCCATGTCATGTTCATTAAACCCACATGCATCATACTTGTTTGTGCATCATGCCATGTTTATGCTTGTGCATTTATCATGTTGTTTGTTTCTTTCCGGTGTTGCTTCTCGGTTCCGGTAATGTTGCGATTGTGAGGATTCGTTCGACTACATCCGTTTCTTCTTCATGGACTCGTTCTTCTTCCTTGCGGGATTTCAGGCAAGATGACCATACCCTCGAAATCACTTCTATCTTTGCTATGCTAGATGCTCGCTCTTTTGCTATGCCAATGCTGCGATGCCTACCACTTGCTATATCATGCCACCCATATTGCCATGTCAGCCCTAACCATCCTTTCCTAGCAAACCGTTGATTGGCTATGTTACCGCTTTGCTCAGCCCTCTTATAGCGTTGCTAGTTGCAGGTGAAGATGAAGTTTTTTCCTTTTGGAACATGGAGATGTTGTTCCTTGTTGGAACATGTTTACTTGTTGGGGATATCACAATATATATCTGCTATAATTAATACATCTATATACTTGGCAAAGGGTGGAAGGCTCGGCCTTATGCCTGGTGTTTTGTTCCACTCTTGCCACCCTAGTTTCCGTCATACCGGTGTTATGTTCCTTGATTTCGTTCCTTACGGTTGGGTGATTTATGGGACCCCTTGACAGTTAAGCTTTGAATAAGACTCCTCCAAAGCAAAGGCCCAACTTTGGTTTTACCATTTGCCACCTAAGCCTTTTTTCCCCGGGTTTTCGCGAGCCGAGGGTCATCTTTATTTTAACCCCCGGACCGGTGCTCCTTCTTCGAGTCTTGGCCCGAACCGGATCAGCGGGGCCACCACGGGCAACTCGAGGTCTGGTTTTACTCGTAGGGCTGACCTATCCGGATGTGCCCTGAGAACGAGATATGTGCAGCTCCTATCGGGATTTGTCGGCACAATCGGGTGGCTTTGCTGGTCTTGTTTTATTGCTGCCGAAATGTCTTGTAGTCCGGGATTCCGAGATTGATCGGGTTTTCCCGGTAGAAGGAATATCCTTCGTTGACCGTGAGAGCTTATAATGGGCTAAGTTGGGACACCCCTGCAGGGTAATATCTTTCGAAAGCCGTGCCGCGATTATGAGGCAGATGGGAATTTGTTAATGTCTGGTTGTAGAAAACCCGAAGTTGACCTCAAATAAAATACACATCAACGGCGTGTGTAACCGTGATGGTCTCTTCTCGGCGGAGTCCGGAAGTGAACACGGTGTTGGAGTTATGTCGGCGTAAGTAGTTCAGGATCACTTCTTGATTGCTACTAGCTTCACGTCCGCGCTTTGCTTCTCTTCTCGCTCTCTTTTGCGAAGTAGCCACCATATATGCTAGTCGCTTGCTGCAGCTCCACTATACTACTCTGTCTTTCCTATAAGCTTAAATAGTCTTGATCTCGCGGGTGTGAGATTGCTGAGTCCCCGTGACTCACAGATATTTCCAAAACAGTTGCAGGTGCCGACGATGCGGTCTGGTGACTCAACCGAACTCAAGTGGGAGTTCGACGAGGAACGTGGTCGTTACTATGTGTCTTTTCGGATGATCGCAGTGGAGCCCAGTTGGGACGATCGGGATTTGTGTAGCATTTGGGGTATCTTCTTTTATTTTGGTTCCGTAGTCGGACCTTGAGTGTACTCTGAATGATGGATGTTTATTTATGTATTGTGTGAAGTGGCGATCGTAAGCCAACTATGTATCTCTTTCCCTTATTTATTACATGGGTTGTGTGAAGATTACCTCACTTGCGACATTGCTTTCAATGCGGTTATGCCTCTAAGTCGTGCCTCGACACGTGGGAGATATAGCCGCATCGAGGGCGTTACAAGTGGTGTGGCCACCGTAATTCTATGCTTGTGAAGAGAGCAACCCAAGCAAGAAGGCTTGTAGCTTAGGCTCCTGCTAGTGTATATATAGTGGTTTCTTTTTCTCTCCATATCAACCATTTTATATTGCATACGTGTCATTGAAGAGTGAAATGATGGTTGCTTCTTCCGACTAACTTACTGTGTGATTTGACTGCTACTTTAGTGGCCCCTACACGTACTCCCCCTACGTGTATGCATGATCCTGCGTACACATGGGCCTTAAAAAAGGCGCGACGCCCTAATGCATGCATGTCCGAGCACACAGCAGAACACACACGGTCACGCTCAAGTGCTCAACCTACACATGCATGCACACACATACTCAGCCAGGGTGAGCTAGTGACCATATAAACACCAGAAAAGGTATATATTGAGCGCAATGAGCGTATTATAAAGTCCACTGACCTTATTTGTACAAATATACAGTGACAGACAGTGTATTTATCTTGTTTGAAATTAAGCCATATTAACCGGAGAGGAGGCAGTATGGACTAGCATTACTTTGCTGTGTCTCGTCAACTTGCCGAACGAGGAGAAGCTTGCAGGACGGGAGAAGCTTGCGCGCGGTGGCTCGCAAGACAAGGAGAAACTTTTGACTAATGCAAGCTCTCCTTCCCTCAGGCGGTGGACGTGCAACAGTTAATTCGGTGTCAGACTGCCAGAAGCATACACTATACTAGTACTATTATTGTTGCACTTCCCAAAGAGGCGAACAGCTAAGCGCAAAGTTTACTAGTACTCCTACTAGTACTACTATTATAGTCTATAGAGGTATGTACTATACTAGTACTAGGAACCGGATGGAGGAGCGTCTGCACTCTTATTATATTTTTAAAATGTGATAAAGCAATCTTCAACACATTTGGTTCTCTTCGAGGGTTCTCGCATGTTATTATGGAAGTTGATTGCATGGAACACTCGCCACAATTCTCGCTTAATTCTGGCTCATATCATGTTACAAATAGGAGCGCTCGATAATATTTCCTATTTTTTTTGTTATTCAGCATGTAAACAGGTCAGCAAACCTTGCGACGCATCTTTGTGCGAACCATTCTTGCTGCACTTTGAATGTGGCCGAGAGCTGGCTTGATGAAACACCTCGCTTCCTACTTATTTTTTTGCGGGATACCTCGCTTCCTAGTGACCAGTATCTTGGCTGATGGTCCTAAGAATGCTTATATATGAATAAAGCTCTCTCATTTACCCGCAAAAAAGATTAAGCCATATTAACCGGAAAGGAGGGAGTATGGACTAGCACTACTTGTTGGTGTGCCCCGTCAACTCGCAAAACGAGGAGAAGCTTGCAGGACAAGGTGAAGCTCGCTTACGCCTTTTGACTAATGCAACGTACCCTTGTCGGTGTCAAAATCGGTGGATCTTGGGTAGGGGGTCCCGAACTGTGTGTCTAAGGCGGATGGTAATAGGAGGCGGGGGACACAATGTTTACCTAGGTTCGGGCCCTCTCGATGAAGGTAATACCCTACTTCCTGCTTGATTGATCTTGATGATATGAGTAGTACAAGAGTTGATCTACCATGAGATCGTAGAGGCTAAACCCTAGAAGCTAGCCTATGGTATGATTGTTGTTGGTCCTATTGACTAAACCCTCCGGTTTATATAGACACCAGAGGGGGCTAGTGTTACACAGAGTCGGTTACAATGGGAGGAGATCTAATCTGCCGACAACTTTCATAGCGCGACGTCACGCCATGGCCCGGTCATTATTCGAACCATTTTTCTCAACCAGCTACTGCACATATTGCGGGGCGGTTTTCCTGGCACATCTTGTCGAAGCAGAGATCGTGTCCCCTTATCACGGGATTCTCATCAATACGGGTGTGGGTAACCCAATCGTGCCTGCTGGTATGACTCCTCGATTATAGGCAAGCTCCAAATAGCCACGCGGAGGACGCTTGATATTCACCCTCTTTATAAAGGGACCAAGGCCTGCCCTTTTCTTCTCGTGCTCGACCCTTCCCTTCTCCCACCTCGAATTCCAACACCCAAGGCTCAGGCCAAGCGCTTCAGACCTTCAATCATGTCCGGATCCAACCTTCAAGGCCAGTGGATGGCCTCCTCCATCATAGAGGAGGACATCAAGAAGCTAAGATAAGCCAGGTATCTGACCGCCGAAATCTCGCACAGGCTGCCTGCTCAAGGGCAGGTTATCCCCACTCCCCGAACCCAATGAGAGTGTCGTATTTGTTTCCCACTTCCTCTGAGGGCTAGGCTTTAGTCTTGATCCCTTTGTTAGAGGGCTTATGTTCTATTACGGACTCGATTTACATGTTCTAGCTCCGGATTCCATCCTTCACATCTCGGCGTTCATCGCCGTGTGTGAGGCCTTCCTCCGCATCACCCCACACTTCGGCTTATGGCTCAAGACCTTCAATGTAAATCTGAAGATGATCGATGGGCGACACGCAGAATGCAGACGTGGCGTAATAACCAAAGGCGCCGATGATCCATGGCCAAAGGGTTCTTTTCCGGAGATGTCCAACTTATGGCAGCGGGAGTGGTTTTACATCACAGCTCCCCGAAGTACTAAGTGGGTAGCTGCCCCCTCCTTCTGTTGGGGCCCCCGCCACAAATGGCGTCATGGGTCAACAAGGGGCTGGACTGGGGGCCAGTTAATGACGTGTCGACATTGCAGAGTCGCATCCAAGATCTCCTCAAGAGAGATGTCAGTCTTGTCAAGGTAATGCAAGTTATTCTAATTCGTCGGGTCCTGCCATGCCAACGTCGTTCTCTCCGTATGTGGGAGTTCAACCCGGAAGGACCGTGAAGTATTCAGCAATTCTTCGGCATGACGCTTGAAGAGATGTATGGATTGTTCTTCGGATCACGACCAAAGTGTCCGGACACCACCGAGGATGTGGGTCTCAACTGCAATCGTCCAGATGCCCACGTAAGTAATCCTGCGGCCGAACATGCTGTCTTTTCATTTGTCACAACATTATTCTGAAAAAAGCGCACTTGGCCAGGACTGGATAAGAAAGGCGAAGATGATCAGGTGCTCGGCCCCCCTTCCCGAAGGCTCACCGTATCCTATACTAGCCAGGATGCTTGAGCACGCACCTTATCAAGTGCCATCAGGGGAAGATAAAGGGAGGAATAAAGAAGCCGAAAGCGGGCCTCGCGCATTATTCATCCAAACCGGCAGAATTAGTGTCTCCGCGAAGGAGGATAATCGGGGAGAAAAATCTAAAATTCTCTCTCCCCAAGGAAGGAAAAGGGCCGCCTCTGAAGACTTGGAAACGAGGGTTTCCAAACGAGGGACAAAACCTTCGTCAGGGAGCCCTGCCCCGGAGGGCGTCCTTACCGCACTGTGCCCGCAAGGGGATCAGCCCTCCACCGAGCTGTAAGTGAACAAGGCTACTTTTGGTAGATATATCATGCTTTATCTCCGAGGACAATAACTGAGATCAGTGGCGAAGCTAGCAGCGAGCTAAGCCTAGGGCTGAGCAAGCTTGAACACCAAATTCTTCAAATTTTCAGTACTTCGTAGAAAGGGATTACAAGGAATCTTAGTACTAGGCCTAGGGCTATAGCCCTAGTTGCCCTAGGCTTTCCTCCACCACTGACTGAGATGTATGTCTTGAAGTCCGGATCGTAGCCCTTCTCAACAGAGTTCGTCTTCGGGGGATCTTCTTCCAGAGATGATGGAGAGCGAAACGCCTCCTCCTGTCTCCCCGCCTCATGGGGCGGACGACCCTGAGGTGTCGTCATGGAGGATTTCTCCTGATCTGCCAAGGCCAAAAGGTAACCCGTCGGCCACCCAAAGTCCAGAGTATTCAGCTCCTAAGGAGAGCAAAAGAAAGAGTCCGAGATTGTCCGGTGCACAGCCGGACACATTGATGGGTCTTCTGGAGCAAGTGGCTATCTCAGAGCTGCATCGTACTTTAATGGGTATGGTGGTTGGGAGGATTTCATCCGCCAAAAGTGTGTTGCATGAAACTTTTACGAGCCTGCTAAGAGGCTTTGAGGTACGCGAAGTAACATATATATATTTTTTGATGGTACCGCACACGCTGGGTGTGCTCTATATAGATAGTAGCCCCTGAGACTCTGGTTGCTGCCCAAAGGCGGCAACCAGAGGATCATAGTCCCAGGTAAAGATCGCGCTGCTTACATGTGCAGGCGGCTGAGGGTCTGGTGGCTGGTCGGACTGCTGAGTGTGCCGAACTGAGGCGTCAGCTTGACACGGCAGATGGCGACATCGCGCTTGTGAACAAGCGGCTTGACGAGGCATAGGGTATGTCTTTTTGGGTTGTCACCAGATATTAAGAGAATCATGATGCTAGTATCTATAATATGTTGTGACTGCAAATGGAGCTGTAGCCATGGAGACCCTTTGGGCGGAACTTGCCCGAGCCAAGGAACAAGCCAGGAGGAGTGATGAGGCCGCCCTAAAGGCGGTTGAAGAGTTAAGAGCCGAACAGGCTGCTCATCGCCAGAGCGAAGAAAAAATAGCCAAGATGGCTATTGAGCTGAAAGATGCCGCCAGCCGATATGATCTTCTTAAAAAGGAAAGCCAAGCGAAAGCGGCTGACCTGAAGAAAGCCATGGAAGCAGCCAAGGAAACCCGCTCTAAAATCTGAGCAGCGATGGAGGAGCTCCGTCAAGCCGGAGATATCACGGCTGGGAAGCCCTTTTTGTTGCAGACGAAGTTCAGAGATCTAAAGTATGCCCCTCTAGATCGATTATGGAGTGCCGCGAATGCATACTTGGACTTGGCAATGAGTGCTACTGATGCGACTGAGTTTTTCAAAGATCAGAAAGATCACGAAGTGGAAAAGTTGTTCTGGTCGCAGTTCAGTGCTTTCGGATTTTGGGTTCCGGCAGACCCTTAAGGTTCGAACTCTGGGGTGTGCGCGGGGATCCAACCCTGCACCGTCTCGTACCTCGCCGAATCGCAGGGACCTAAACTACTAACAAGAACAGCACAAGAGACACGAGATTTATACTAGTTCGGGCCACCGTTGTGGTGTAATACCCTACTCTAGTTTGTGGTGTGGTGGATTGCCTTTGGGGCTATTGAGGAACAGTACAGGGAAGAACAGCCTCGCGAGGGTCTGTTCTTGGTGGGTGTGATGAACTGCTAAGTGGTATCCCGTCGCTCTAGCTTGAGGATCGGGTCTCTATCTCTCTCTCTCTCTGGATGCTGATCGTCCTATCTCCTCTCTGATCGTCCTGATGGATCCCCCCTTCTACTATGGTGGCTAGCTCTACTTATATAGATGAAGGCCCTGGGCCTCTTCCCAAATATTGAGCGGGAAGGGCGCCAACAATTGGCCATTTTGAAGGGGAACAGCGGGTACACTTATCCCGACAAAGTTGGTCCTCGCACGCCAAAGGCTCGTGATGACGCCTTTGCTTGGGCTCCACGATGACTCCCTTCCAGCCGTTGGGGCTGGTCTTGGTCTTGTTGCAATCAAAGCGGATGCCTTTGCTTGATGCTCTTGCTGCGCTTGCTCCCTTTGCAATCAAGAGGAAAGGGGATGTCACATGTGGCGCCTCGACCGGGCGCCCTTGGTCGTCATGGCTTGCGTCATGGGCACCTCGTGAGGTACCCTGCCTTGAACTCTCCGCCTCCTCATGAGCCAGCCTGATGAGGCCGTGCCTGAGGAAGCTCCTGGTCGTCCCCCCCGCGAGGCTTGGCCCCTCGCGAGGGTCTTAAGTTTGTGTTGATGAAGATGGGCTATCCTGGGCCTCCTTTGAGCCACGCCACAGGCCGCAGGCAGGCAAGTCTGGGGACCCCCGTTCCCAGAAAGCCGACAAGTGCTCCAACGCGCCCGCTGTTGTTAAATGAACGAATGGCCGAGTGGGCTGAGCTCCATAGGTTGTCGGGACTTGCCATGAGGTCTGTCGTAGATCATCTTTGGCCAGAAGGACCCAGGCCGAATAGTTATTTTGGTTTAGTGCAACGATTCCTTGGTGCTGTGCCGCATATCGATGTTGTAAAGAAGGCGCTCGTTTAATAGAGGCTCAGTGCTCGAAGAGTATCATGTTCGAGTGACATGTGTCTCAATTGTAAAAACAATGCTATTTGGATTATAAAGTCTGTGTTTATACTTTTTCCTGAAAGTATTATGATGCCTCTGATACGTCCATTTTGCATCATGCTTTTATATCGATATTTATTGCATTATGGGCTGTTATTACACGTTATGTCACAATACTTATGCCTATTCTCTCTTATTTTACAAGGTTTACATAAGGAGGAAGAATGCCGGCAGCTGGAATTCTGGGCTGGAAAAGGAGCAAATATTAGAGACCTATTCTGCACAACTCCAAAAGTCATGAAACTCCACGAAAATCATTTTGGGAAATAATAAAAAATATCCAGCGGAAGAAGTTCACCAGAGGGGGCCCCACCTGGCCACGATGGTGGGGGGCGCGCCCTACCCCCTTGGGCGTGCCCCCTACCTCGTGGGCCCCTGGTGGCCCTCCGATGCTCATCTTCTGCTATATGAGGTCTTTCGTCGAGAAGCAACCTTTCGGGACGAAACTCCGCAACCACGAGGCGGAACCTTGGCGGAAACTATCTAGGGCTCCGGCAGAGCTGTTCTGCTGGGGACACTTCCCTCCGGGAGGGGGAAATCATTGTCATCACCAACGCTCCTCTCATCGGGAGAGGGCAATCTCCATCAACATCTTCACCAGCACCATCTCCTCTCAAAACCCTAGTTCATCTCTTGTATCCAATTCTTGTCTCCCAGTCCGGGATTGGTACTAGTAGGTTGCTAGTAGTGTTGATTACTCCTTGTAGTTCATGCTAGTTGGTTTATTTGGTGGAAGATCATATGTTCAGATCCTTTATGCATATTAATAACCCTCTGTTTATGAACATGAATACGCTTTGTGAGTAGTTACGTTTGTTCCCGAGGACATGGGAGAAGTCTTGCTATTAGTAGTCATGTGAATTTGGTATTCGTTCGATATTTTGATGAGATGTATGTTGTCTAGCCTCTAGTGGTGTTATGTGAACGTCGACTACATAACACTTCACCATTATTTGGGCCTAGAGGAAGGCATTGGGAAGTAATAAGTAGATGATGGGTTGCTAGAGTGATGTAAGCTTAAACCCTAGTTTATGCGTTGCTTCGTAAGGTGCTGATTTGGATCCATATGTTTCATGCTATGGTTAGGTTCACCTTAATACTTTTGTTGTAGTTGCGGATTCTTGGAATAGAGGTCAATCGTAAGTGGGATGTTTGTTCAAGTAAGAACAGCACCCAAGCACCAAACGCGAATCATATGAGCGTGATGAAAACTAGCTTGACGATATTCCCATGTGTCCTCGGGAGCGCTTTTCCTATTATAAGAGTTTGTCCAGGCTTTTCCGTTCCTACAAAAAGGATTGGGCCACCTTGCTGCACTTTATTTACTTTTGTTACTTGTTGCTCATTACAAATTATCGTATCACAAAACTATCTGTTACCACTTATTTCAGTACTTGCAGAGAATACCTTGCTGATAACCACTTATCATTTCCTTCTACTCCTCGTTGGGTTTGACACTCTTACTTATCGAAAGGACTACGATAGATCCCCTATACTTTTGGGTCATCAAGATTCTTTTCTCGCCGCTTGCGGGAGTGAAGCGCCTTTGGTAGGTGGAATTTGGTAAGGAAAAAAGTATATAGTGTGCTGAACTTTACTGTCACTTGTTACTATGGAAAGTAATCCTCTGAGGGGCTTGTTCGGGGTATCTACACCCTGACCAGTAGAGCAAAGAGTTGCTCCTCAACCTAATGAACCTACTGAAAATGAATATGAAAATATTCCCTTTGAATTTCCTTTGGGTATGATGGAAAAACTGCTAGCTAATCCTTTTGTAGGAGATGGAACAAAGCATCCTGATGAGCACCTAATATATGTAGATGAAGTTTGTGGACTATTTAAGCTTGCAGGTATACCCGATGATGTTGTTAAGAAGAAGGTCTTCCCTTTATCTTTGAAGGGAGGCGCATTGACATGGTATAGGCTATGTGATGATACGAGATCATGGAACTACAAAAGATTGAAATTGGAATTTCATCAAAAATATTACCCTATGCATCTTGTTCATCGTGATGGCAATTATATATATAATTTTTGGCCTCGCGAAGGAGAAAGCATCGCTCAAGCTTGGGGGAGGCTTAAATCAATGTTGTATTCATTCCCCAATCATGAGCTCCCAAGAGAAACAATTATTCAAAATCTTTATGATCAGCTTTCTAAAAACAATCGCACCATGCTCGATACTTCTTGTGCTGGCTCTTTTATGATGAAGACTATTGAATTCAGATGGAATTTATTGGATAGAATTAAACGCAACTCTGAAGATTGGGATCTCGACGAAGGTAAGGAGTCAGGTATGACACCTAAGTTTGATTGTGTTAAATCTTTTATGGATATCGATATTTTCCATAAGTTTAGCACTAAATATGGACTTGACTCTGAGATAGTAACTTCTTTCTGTAAATCTTTTGCTACTTATGTTGATCTCCCCAAGGAGAAGTGGTTTAAATATCATCCTCCCATAGAAGTAAAAGTAGCTGCACCTATTAAAGTTGAAGAAAAGACTGTCACTTATAATGATCCTATTGTTCCTACCTCTTATGTTGAGAAACCACATTTCCATGTTAGAATAAAGGATCATGCTAAAGCTTCAACTGTGGTTTGTAAAAGCAATATTAGAACTTATACACCTCCTGAGCAAGTCAAAGTAGAACCTAATATTTCTATTGTTAAAGATCTCTTGTCTGTATCGATGGGCATGTTATTCAATTCTGTGGTGAATCTGCTAGAATTGCTAAACCTGGCGCTAAAGATAAATATAGACCTGTGGTAGGCGTGCCTATTATTTCTGTTAAAATAGGAGATCATTGTTATCATGGCTTATGTGATATGGGTGCTAGTGCTAGTGTTATCTTGTATGAAGAAATTAAGCATGAATGCACCCGCTGAAATAGAAGATATTGATGTTACAATTAAACTTGCCAATAGAAATACTATATCGCCAGTGGGAATTGTTAGAGATGTTGAAGTCTTGTGTGGGAAAACTAAATATCATGCTGATTTTCTTGTTCTTGGTTCCCCACAAGATAGCTTTTGTCCCATTATATTTGGTAGACCCTTCTTGAACACTGTCAATGCTAGAATAGATTGAGAAAAGAATGTTGTTACTATTGACTTGGATGATATGTCTCATGAGTTTAATTTCTCTAAATTTAGTAAAGAACATCGTGAAGAAGAATTGCCTAGTAAGGATGATATTATAGGTCTTGCTTCCATTGTCGTACCTCCTAATGATCCTTTAGAACAATATTTGCTAGACCATGAAAATGATATGTTTATGAATGAAAGAAGGGAAATAGATGAAGTATGCTTTAAACAGAAACCTATTCTGAAACACAATCTGCCAGTTGAAATCCTAGGGGATCCTCCTCCACCCAAGGGTGATCCCGTGTTTGAGCTTAAACCGTTGCTTGATAATCTTAAATATGCTTATCTTGATGAAAAGAAGATATATCATGTTATTATTAGTGGTAACCTTTCAGAGCATGAAGAAGAAAGATTGTTGAAAACTCTGAAGAAGCACCGTGCTGCTATTGGATATACTCTTGATGATCTTAAGGGCATTAGTCCCACTCTATGTCAGCATAAAATAAATTTGGAATAAGATGCCAAACCAGTCAGTGATCATCAACGAAGGCTTACTCCTAAGTTCAAAGAAGTGGTAAGAAAAGAAATACTAAAGCTTCTAGAGGCAGTATCATTTATCCCTTTGCTGATAGTCAGTGGGTAAGTCTTGTCCATTGTGTCCCTAAGAAGGGAGGTATTACTGTTGTTCCTAATGAAAAAGATGAATTGATTCTGCAAAGAATTATTACAAGTTATAGGATGGTAATTGATTTCTGTAAATTAAATAAGGCTACTAAGAAAAGATCATTACCCTTTACCTTTTATTGATCAAATGCTATAAAGAATATGCAAACATACACATTATTGCTTTCTGGATGGTTACTCTGGTTTCTCTCAAATACCTGTGCCAGCTAAAGATCAATCAAAGACCAATTTTACTTGCCCTTTTGGTACTTTTTCTTATAGACGTATGCCTTTTGGTTTATGTAATCCACCTGCTACCTTTCAAAGATGCATGATGGCTATATTCTCTGACTTTTGTGAAAAGATTTGTGAGGTTTTCATGGACGACTTTTCCGTCTATGGATCCTCTTTTGATGATTGCTTGATCAATCTTGATCGAGTTTTGCAGAAATGTGAAGAAACTTATCTTATCTTGAATTGGGAAAAGTGCCACTTTATGGTTAATGAAGGTATTGTCTTGGGGCATAAAGTTCTGAAAGATGTATTGAAGTTGATAAAGTCAAGGTTGATGCTATTGAAAAGATGCCATGTCCCAAAGACATTAGAGGTATACGAAGTTTCCCTGGTCATGCCGGATTTTATAGGAGGTTCATTAAGGACTTCTCAAAAATTTCTCAGCCTCTGACTAATTTATTACAAAAAGATATACCATTTGTCTTTGATGATGATTGTGTAGAAGCATTTGAAATACTTAAGAAAGCATTGGTTTCCGCACCTATTGTTCAGCCACGATTGGAATTTACCCTTTGAAATTATGTGTGATGCTAGTGATTATGCTATAGGTGTTGTTCTAGGGCAAAGAGTTGATAAGAAATTAAATGTTATCCATTATGCTAGTAAAACTCTAGACAATGATCAAAGAAACTATGCTACCTCTGAAAAAGAATTCTTAGCAGCTGTATTTTCATGTGATAAGTTCAGACCTTATATTGTTGATTCTAAAGTAACTATTCACACTGGTCATGCTGCTACTAAATACCTGATGGAAAAGAAAGATGCTAAACCTAGAATTATTATATGGGTTCTCTTGCTATAAGAATTTGATTTGCATATTGTTGATAGAAAAGGAGCTGAGAAACCCTGTTGCAGACAACTTATCTAGGTTAGAAAATGTTCTTGATGACCCACTACCTATTGATGATAGCTTTCCTGATGAGCAATTAAATGTCATAAATGCTTCTCGTAGTACTCCATGGTATGCTGATTATGCTAATTACGTTGCTAAATTTATACCGCCTAGTTTCACATACCAGCAAAAGAAAAAGTTTTTCTATGATTTGAGACATTACTTTTGGGATGACCCACATCTCTATAAAGAAGGAGTAGATGGTGTTATTAGACGTTGTGTACCTGAGCATGAACAGGAACAGATCCTACGCAAGTGTCACTCTGAAGCTTATGGAGGGCACCACGCTAGAGATAGAACTACACATAAGGTACTGCAATCCTGTTTTTATAGGCCTACTCTCTTCAAGGATGCCCGTAAGTTTGTCCTATCTTGTGATGAATGTCAAAGAATTGGTAATATTAGTAGACGTCAAGAAATGCCTATGAACTATTCACTTGTTATTGAACCATTTGATGTTTGGGGCTTTGATTATATGGGACCTTTTCCTACCTCTAATGGATATACACATATTTTAGTTGTTGTTGATTACGTTACTAAGTGGGTAGAAGCTATTCCAACTAGTAGTGCTGATCATAACACTTCTATTAAAATGCTTAAAGAAGTTATTTTTCCGAGGTTTGGAGTCCCTAGATATTTAATGACTGATGGTGGTTCACATTTTATTCATGGTGCTTTCCAAAAAATGCTTGCTAAGTATGATGTTAATCATAGAATTGCATCTCCTTATCACCCACATTCTAGTGGTCAAGTAGAATTGAGTAATAGATAACTCAAATTAATTTTGCAGAAGACTGCCAATAGGTCTAGAAAGAATTGGTCCAAGAAACTTGATGTTGCATTATGGGCCTATAGAACTGCATATAAAAATCCTATGGGTATGTCTCCGTATAAAATGGTTTATGGAAAAGCATGTCACTTACCTCTCGAACTAGAGCATAAGGCTTATTGGGCCATTAAGGAGCTCAATTATGATTTCAAACATGCCGGAGAGAAGAGGTTATTTGATATTAGCTCACTTGATGAATGGAGAACCCAAGCTTATGAAAATGCCAAGTTGTTTAAAGAGAAAGTCAAAAGATGGCATGACAAAAGGATACAAAAGCGTGAGTTTAATGTAGGAGATTATGTATTGCTATACAACTCTCGTTTAAGATTTTTTGCAGGAAAACTTCTCTCTAAATGGGAAGGCCCTTACGTTATCGAGGAGGTCTATCATCCCGGTACCATAAAAATCAACAATTTCGAAGGCACAAATCCGAAGGTGGTAAACGGTCAAAGAATCAAACACTATATCTCAGGTAATCCTATAAATGTTGAAACCAATGTTATTGAAACCGTAACCCGGAGGAATACATAAGGGACACTTTCCTAACGTTTGAGACTCGAAGGGAATAGGTATGTGGTACGGTAAGTAACCGACTCCAAAACTATTTTTAAGGCAATATTTCTCCGTTTTAGAATATTTAGAAAAATATAAAAATAAGTACCAGTCCGGGAAGGACACGAGGGCCCCACGAGGGTGGAGGGCGCGCCCTACCCCCCTGGGCGCGCCCCCCTACCTCGTGGGGACCTCGTGTGCCTTCCAGACCCCGTTTCCTTTGACGATACATATTTTGGTCAGTAAAAATTCATTATATATTCTCCCGAAGGTTTTGACTCCCGTATCACGCAAATATCCTATGTTCTTGTTTCGAGCTATTTTTCTGACAGATCTAGATTATCAATGATGGCCCCAAGTGCCTCCAAGGACAAGTTTTTTGAGAAGGTCATCAACCCTTACCTCGCGGAGGTGCTGCGACACCCGCAAACCATTGATTTGCGTGATGGGTTGCTGCACATCCGTGATGAAGAGGGACCGAAGGGGACCTGAAGCGTGGTGACGAGGCTCAAAGCAGTGGAACAACAAGTTTTCAAGTGTCAGGGGATGGTGGAACATGGAGTCAACTCCAACCACATGATGATCGCGGAGTTCACTAGCAACCACAAGTTGGATGCCGACAATATCGGGGAAGCCATCTTCAAGCTTCATGAGAAGATCGAGCACCTTCAAGCCCAAATCTATGACCTGCAAAACCAAAACTGTGAGTATGAATATAGATCCAAAAGGATGAGTTTGGCTGCAGATTTTAGGATCCCGAAGACTCGATCATCCTTCTGTGATGGTGAGCCTATGCCTTGGAAGATGGACGACAAGCCCGCATCATCGACAACACCTCCACCTTCTTCACCAACAAAGGAGACATAATCACATGGGTATGGGCACTCCCCTTGGCAACTGCCAAGCTTGGGGGAGGTGCCCCGGTATCGTATCACAATCACATCTCCTATGTTTACCGTTTTTCTTAATTCGATCCTATTAGTAGTATCTTGTTCTAGTAGAATAAAGTTTATGGCATGATCTAGTTTTGAGTTTTTGCTTTATGACCTCTCTATGTAATCGAGTCCGTGAGCTATATAATAAAGATTAGTGTTGAGTCAAGGGCTTGATTGTTTTGCCATGATCTTGAGTGAATAAAAGAAAAGAAAGAAAAAGAATAAAAGGAAACAAAGAGTTCATATTTATCTTATTTAGAGTAATGACTTCACATGGAAGATTATGATGATTAAAAATTGTTGGGAGTTGGCAAACATAGCTTTGGTCATCGTTGCAATTAATAGGAAGTAATAAGGAAAGAGAGGTTTCACATATAGATATATTATTATTGACATCTTTTATGATTGTGAGCACTCATTAAAATATGACATGCTAAAGAGTTGATGTTGGACAAGGAAGACAACGTAATGAGTTATGTTTTCTTATATCTGAGATAAAGTATGTTGTCATGGATCTCCCAACATGTTGAGCTTGCGTTTCCCCTCATGCTAGCTAAATTCTCGGCACCAAGTAGAGATACTACTTGTGCTTCCAAAACCCTTAAACCGGTTTTGCCATGAGAGTCCACCATATCTACCTATGGATTGAGTAAGATCCTTCAAGTAAGTTGTCATTGGTGCAAAGCAATAAAAATTGCTCTCTAAATATGTATGATTGATTGGTGTGGGAGAAATAAGCTTTATATGATCTTGTGATCTGGAAGAAATAAAAGTGACGGACTGCATAATCAAGGTTCATATCACAAGTGGCAATATAAAGTGACGTTCTTTCGCATTAAGACTTTGCGCATCCAACCATAAAAGCGCATGGCAACCTCTGCTTCCCTCTGCAAAGGGCCTATCTTTTCATATTATCCTCTACCTTATGCAAGACTCATGGTGATCTTCACCTTTCCTTTTTACATTTTATCCATTGGCAAGCACAGTGTGTTGGAAAGATCCTGATTGATGTATCTAACTAGATGTAGGGAACATGAGTTATTATTATTGACATTACCCTTGAGGTAAAACGTTGGGAGGTGAAACTATAAGCCCTTATCTTTCTCTGTGTCCGATTAAAACTCCGTAAACACAAGTATTCCATGAGTGTTAGAAGTTATGAAAGACTAAGTGATAGTTGAGTATGTGGAGTTGCTATTAAGCTTTGACATAGACTCTTTCTGATGTTATGATAAATTGCAATTGCTTCAATGACTGAGATTATAGTTTGTTGGTTTTCAATAAAGTTTATGATTCGTATTCCGCATGGTGAATGGATTATTACTTGAACATAAGAAATCATATGACAATACCTATATATGTTGCTGTTATGAGAATAATCATGATGCCTTCATGTCCGGATTTTATTTTTATCGATGCCTCTACTTCTAAACATGGGGACATATTTATCATTATCGACTTTCGCTTGAGGACAAGCGAGGTCTAAGCTTGGGGGAGTTGATACGTCCATTTTGCATCATCCTTTTATATCGATATTTATTGCATTATGGGCTGTTATTACACGTTATGTCACAATACTTATGCCTATTCTCTCTTATTTTACAACGTTTACATAGGAGCGAGAATGCCGGCAGCTGGAATTCTAGGCTGGAAAAGAAGCAAATATTAGAGACCTATTCTGCACAACTTCAAAAGTCCTGGAACTCCACGAAAGTCATTTTGGGAAATAATAAAAAATATCCAGCAAAAGAAGTTCACCAGAGGGGGCCCCACCTGGCCATGAGGGTGGGGGCGCGCCCTACCCCCTGGGCGCGCCCCCCTACCTCGTGGGCTCCCTGGTGGCCCTCCGATGCTCATCTTCTGCTATATGAGGTCTTTCGTCGAGAAAAACATCATAAGCAACCTTTCGGGACGAAACTCCGCCGCCACGACGCGGAACCTTGGCGGAACCAATCTAGGGCTCCGGCAGAGCTGTTCTACTCGGGAGGGGGAAATCATCGTCATCACCAACGCTCCTCTCATCGGGAGAGGGCAATCTCCATCAACATCTTCACCAGCACCATCTCCTCTCAAAACCCTAGTTCATCTCTTGTATCCAATTCTTGTCTCCAAGTCCGGATTGGTACTAGTAGGTTGCTAGTAGTGTTGATTACTCCTTGTAGTTGATGCTAGTTGGTTTATTTGGTGGAAGATCATATGTTCAGATCCTTTATGCATATTAATACCCCTCTGATTATGAACATGAATATGCTTTTGTGAGTAGTTACGCTTTGTTCCCGAGGACATGGGAGAAGTCTTGCTATTAGTAGTCATGTGAATTTGGTATTCGTTCGATATTTTGATGAGATGTATGTTGTCTAACCTCTAGTGGTGTTATGTGAACGTCGACTACATAACACTTCACCATTATTTGGGCCTAGAGGAAGGCATTGGGAAGTAATAAATAGATGATGGGTTGCTAGAGTGACAGAAGCTTAAACCTAGTTTATGCGTTGCTTCGTAAGGGGCTGATTTGGATCCATATGTTTCATGCTATGGTTAGGTTCACCTTAATACTTTTGTTGTAGTTGTGGATGCTTGCAATAGAGGTTAATCATAAGTGGGATGTTAGTTCAAGTAAGAACAGCACCCAAGCACCGGTCCACCCACATATCAAATTATCAAAGTACTGAACGCGAATCATATGAGCGTGATGAAACCTAGCTTGCCGATATTCCCATGTGTCCTCGGGAGCGCTTTTCCTATTATAAGAGTTTGTCCAGGCTTGTCCTTTGCTACAAAAAGGATTGGGCCACCTTGCTGCACTTTATTTACTTTTGTTACTTGTTGCTCGTTGCAAATTATCCTATCACAAAACTATCTGTTACCACTTAGTTCAGTACTTGTAGAGAATACCTTGCTGAAAACCTCTTATCATTTCCTTCTACTCCTCGTTGGGTTCGACACTCTTACTTATCGAAAGGACTACGATAGATCCCTATACTTGTGGGTCATAAGCATCCTGTGCGGCCGTTTATGTATGTAGATAACCTGAAAGTTTTCAGTCGTCGGCTTCAGCCCCCACACACATAATGCGGGGGTGTTCGGAAAAGCGTGTATTCACACTTGATCCAACGTCTTGGTCCATTAAGGAGGTGATAGCGCGGAGAACAAGGCAATCGAACTATATAGCTTTAACACTTTCACTTAGCCATAGGAGTTTGATGGCGGGGCTACTATATAGCCCCTGATACTTCCATGCTCATCCGAATACGGTGCACGTTCATACATGACCGGGAAACCGGCCCTTCGTTAATGCGGAGGAATCGCTAAGATTCCGCTGAGTCATCGAGTGGTTGACCAGTCTCGTGCTTTATCAAGACAGTCAGTTTTCGGCTTTCTCTACTGAGGTGCTCATCTAGATGAACCAGGGCACAATCGCAGTAGTTCTCCCGGTGCCACCTTAGCCGATAGAGCGGAACGTAAGGTAGCAAAACACGGGAGCCGGGCAAACCCAACTATTAACCAAAGACATGATTCAGACCTGGTGCATATAAGGCCAAACTCGCGACGCCGAACACTCCCTAAGGTATTCGGACTTTACAACATATACTAGGCTGAGTAACTCCCTCGATAATGGGCCCTGAATTTCCAGGTACATGCATTAGTCTAACGTGACGAAACGCCAATAATGCCAGCATCCCTCTCGGTTGTGTTGAGTATCGGGAGGGTGTGAAGCAACAAGAGACAGTAAAAAAATGTTTACACAGGGTCTTAATCTAAAAAGAAACCTTTGATTGGGGCCCTGCTGCACGTCTACGCATGTGCCTCCGTTGTGCCGTATCCTGGAAGGGTGTAGTACGATGATCATCTGTAAAAGAGAAAAACCTAGGTGAAAGTCTTCGTGCGAAAAATTGGTTATTCTTAATGAACCATTAAAATGCAATCTAAATAGGGTTAAGCCGAACTGTAGCCCTTGTTACATGCGGGAATCCCCTAGCTCCACCTATGGGGGTATATCCATCGACTCAATCTCAGGTTTATCTGAGCTGTTACAGGTAGTGGTGCACCAGACTCGTCTAGCCGTGTCCACGGTCTTGACGACTCATCATTTATTCTGGTCGGAGAGGTCGTTCAGTGTTCGTCTGCTAGAGCCGCCACACATTCCTCCTCACGTAAGGAGCGCTCTGTGTTTTCGCTAACTATGATGATGCCACGTGGACCAAGCATCTTAAGCTTAAGATAAGCGTAATGCGGTACTGCATTAAAACGAGCGAAGGCCATTCTTCCGAGTAGTGCGTGATAGCCGCTTCGGAATAGAGCGATGTCGAAGGTTAATTCTTCGCTTCGGAAGTTGTCGGGGGAACCGAATACAACCTCTAGAACTAGAGAGCCCGTGCAGCGGGCCTCTAGGCATGGTATTACTCCTTTAAAGGTAGTATTGCTTTGGCTGATTCTTGTCGGGTCTATCCCCATTTTGTGGACTGTGTCCTGATATATCAGATTAAGACTGCTGCCGCTGTCCATAAGGACTTGGGTGAGATGGTATCCATCAATTATTGGGTCTAGCACCAAGGCGGCCGATCCTCCGGGCCGTATACTAGTCGGGTGATCCCTGCGATCAAAAGTGATCGGGCAGGCCGACCAAGGGTTGAAGTTGGGGGTGACGGGCTCCATGGTGCATACGTCTCGGTGTACGCGTTCGCTCCTCCTCTTCGTTACGTGAATCATGTTCACTGTTTTGACCTCTGGTGGGAATTTTTTCTGTCCCCCAGTGTTTGGCTGGCGAGGCTCATCCTCGTCTTCACTTGGTGTCTCCCTCCCCTTGCGTTCGGCGTTTAGCTTGCCGGCCTTCTTGAAGACCCAGCATTCTCTATTGGTGTGATTTGCAGGTTTGCCGGAGGTGCCATGAATCTGACATAATCTTTCTAGAATCTTGTTTAGGCTGGACGGTCCATCTCTGCTGCCTTTGAATGGCTTTTTCCGTTGACCGGGTTGAGAGCCCCTGAATCGGGCATTTACCGCCATGTTGTCTGGGCTGTCTTCATTCTTTCGATGTTTGCTTTTATCGCGTTGCGGTTTTCCATTGCCATCCCTTACTTCGGATATGCCTGGGTCGCTGGTGCCGCTGCGGGCCAGCCAACTATCCTCGCTTGCGCAAAAGTGGGTCATAAGGCTTGTTAGGGCTGCCATTGTACATGGTTTTTCCTGGCCGAGGTGTCTGGCGAGCCATTCGTCCCGGACACTGTGTTTGAAAGCCGCTAGGGCTTCGGCATCCGGGCAGTCGACGATTTGATTCTTCTTAGTGAGGAATCTGTTCCAAAGCTTTCGGGCTGACTCTCCAGGCTGTTGAATTATATGACTTAAATCGTTTGCATCCGGAGGTCGGACATAAGTCCCTTGAAAATTTGCCCTAAAAGCATCCTCAAGCTCTTCCCAACTTCCAATTGAGTTTTCAGGGAGGCTTTTCAGCTAGTGCCGAGATGGTCCTTTCAACTTGAGGGGCAAGTATTTGATGGCACGGAGATCATCTCTGCGAGCCATGCGGATATGAAGGATACAGTCCTCAATCTAGACCCCAGGGTCTGTTGTTCCGTCGTATGCCTCTATGTTCATGGGTTTGAATCCCTCTAGAAATTCATGATCCAGCACCTCATCGGTGAAGCATAGGGGGTGCGCGGCACCCCTGTATTTGGATGTGTCATGGCATTCTGACGGTTGTAGTGTTCGGTTTTGATTCCGTGTCGTAGCGCGCTTCCTAGATCCATAGATGGACCTGGTCATACCAGCTTTTTGGTGCAAGTCCTCACGTAAATCCTGTGTTGACTTATGTGCGACATCGTTAGCCGCCCTATCGCGGCCACGGGGTGGCCGATCCGGCTGATCGGCCGTTTTACTTTTAGGCTGTATGGGCTCTAAAGCCTCGTCATCGAATTAAGGCAGTAGCTTGCGCTTTGGATAGCTCTTTGTGTGGCGACTGCCACCGTACTTTTCTTTAGTGTCTAGCACTTTGTTCCATCTACTGTTGAGTGTATTTTGCGCGGCCTTAAGCCTTTGCTTCTACTTCTTCAGACTCCTCGTGGTGGCGATAAGCCTTGTATGGAGGTTCACTTGCTCCAAATGCCTTTCCGGGATGAAGTGTGCATCGTCATCCAGACTATTCTCCTCTCCGGAGACAGGTTGATGAGCTTTACCCTCGGCGTCGCCGTGATCGGACAGCGGCTACATACTATATTCGCCATCCGCTGGCTCATCCTGCTCTGTCGCTGGGTCCGTGTGGTCGTTGTTTCCTTTGGAGTCGACCGGGGTATTATTCTTTCTTGCGCTATTATTGCTATTTTTGCCGAGGCGGGATTTCGAACGCCTACGTCGTCGCTTTAGTTGCTTCTCAAGGGTATTATCCTTCGCTGCATCCTTCCGTTCCTCGTCATTGTTTTCTTTGGGTGTATCCACCATGTATATATCGTGTGATGAAGTGGCAGTCTAGCACCCTGTGGGCGGTGGTTCCTGTTCCTCTCATGCATCGTCGTCCATAACGTCGATGTCTTCGGAGCCGAAATCATGCATGTCGGTTGAATCGTCGACAGTGGCTATTAAGTGGGTGGTTGGTGGGGAACGAATTTCTTCGTCGTCCGCTTCCCACTCGAGCCAGACATATTTCGGCCAAGGGTCTCCTGACAAGGAGAGAGACCTTAATGAATCTAGCACGTCGCCCAAGGGCGAGTGCTGGAAAATATCCGCGGAGGTAAACTCCATGATTGATGCCCAATCAGATTCAACAGGCACGGACGCAAGCGGTTCGGAGCCCGTGGACGGGGACGAATCCAAGGGTTCGGCAACACAGGTCTCATAAGAGGTGAAGTCAGTATTCGGCTCTAACGCTGCTGAGTGTGCGACCTCCGTGGTGGGGTCCATCCACCCGTCCTCGGATGGCATGATCTGCTCCGGATTGAGGACCGGAGTAGGCACAGGTGCGATCTCCCGAACACCGTCCGACGGCAGAGCTAAGTCATGCTCGTCGTGACTGTGTGGCGCACCTGAAATGGGCTCGAATCCGTCGAAGATCAAGTCTCCGCGGGTGTCGGCGGTATAGTTTAAGTTTCCAAACCTGACCTGACGGCCAGGGGTGTAGCTCTCGATCTTCTCTAGATGGCCAAGCGAGTTGGCCCGCAGTACGAAGCCGCAGAATACAAAGATCTGTCCGTGAAGAAAAACCTCACCCTGGATCGCATCGTTGCCAATGATCAAAGGAGCCATCAAGCCTTTATCGTGACGTCACAGTGGAACTCTCAACGAAAGCACCAATGTCGGTGTCAAAACTGGCGGATCTCGGGTAGAGGGTCCCGAACTATGCGTCTAAGGCGGATGGTAACAGGAGGCGGGGGACACAATGTTTACTCAGGTTCGGGCCCTCTCGGTGGAGGTAATACCCTACTTCCTGCTTGATTGATCTTGATGATGTGAGTATTACAATAGTTGATCTACCACGAGATCATAGAGGCTAAACCCTAGAAGCTAGCCTATGATTATCATTGTTCTTGTCCTATAGACTAACCCCTCCGGTTTATATAGACACCGGAGGGGGCTAGGGTTACACAGAGTCGGTTGCAAGGGAAGAGATCTACATATCCGGATTGCCAAGCTTGCCTTCCACGCAAAGGAGAGTCCCACCAAGACACGGGATGGAGTCTTCAATCTTGTATCTTCATAGTCCAACAGTCCGGCCAAAGTATATAGTCCGGCTGTCCGAGGACCCCCTAATCCAGGACTCCCTCAACCCTCGCCCAGGCGGTGGACATGTTGGGGATCGTTGCAAAAATTAAAAAATTTCTACGCATCACCAAGATCAATCTATGGAGAGACTAGCAACGAGAGAGAGGGGAGTGCATCTTCATACCCTTGAAGATCGCGATGTGGAAGCGTTGCAAGAGCGCGGTTGGAGGAGTCGTACATGCAACGATTCAGATCGCAGTCGATTCTGATCTAACCGCCGAACAACAGCGCCTCCGCGTTCAACACACGTGCGGCCCGGTGACGTCTCGCACGCCTTGATCCAGCAAGGAGAGAGGGAGAGGTTGGGGAAGACAACTCCAGCAGCAGCACGACGGCGTGGTGGTGTTGGAGCGGCATGGTACTTCGGCAGGGCTTCGCCAAGCGCCGTGGGAGGAGGAGGAGGTGTTAGAGAGGGGGAGGGCTACGCCTTGGATGTCGTGCGGATGCCCTCCCACCTCCCCTCTATTTATAGGGGCAAGGGAGAGGGGGGTCGGCCCCCTCCAGATGGATCTAGAGGGGGGCGGCGTCCAAGGGGGGGGGGAGGCTTGCCCCCCAAGCCTAGGGGGCGCCCCCTTTAGGGTTTCCCCCAAACCCTAGGCGCATGGGCCCTAGGGGGGTTTGGCGCCCAGCCCACCTAGGGGCTGGTTCCCCTCCATATTCATCCCATAGGCCCCTCCGAGGCAGGTGGACCCTCCCGGTGGACCCCCGGAACCCTTTCGGTGGTCCCGGTACAATACCGATAAACCCCCGAACACTTCCGGGGACCGAATAAGGACTTCCCATATATAAATCTTTGTCTCCGGACCATTCCGGAACTCGTCGTGACATCCGGGATCTCATCCGAGACTCCGAACAACATTCGGTAACCACGTAAAAACTTTCCATATAACCCTAGCGTCATCGAACTTTAAAAGTGTAGACCCTACGGGTTCGGGAATCAAGTAGACATGACCGAGACATCTCTTTAGCAGACGAACTACCCTATCTTGTGCTATGCTTAGGATTGGGTCTTGTCCATCACATAATTCTCCTAATGATGGGATCCCGTTATCAATGAAATCCAATGTCCATGGTCAGGAAACCGTGACCATCTATTGATCAACGAGCTAGTCAACTAGAGGCTCACTAGGGACATGTTGTGGTCTATGTATTCACACATCTATTACGATTTCCAGATAACACAATTATAGCATGAACAATAGACAATTATCATGAACAAGGAAATATAATAATAACCATTTTATTATTGCCTCTAGGGCATATTTCCAACAGTCTCCCACTTGCACTAGAGTCAATAATCTAGTTACATTGTGATGAATCGAACACCCTTAGAATTATGGTGCTGATCATGTTTTGCTCGTGGAAGAGGTTTAATCAATGGATTTGCGACATTCAGGTCCGTCTGCACTATACAAATATCTATGTCTGCATCCTGAACATTTTCATGAATGGAATTGAAGCGACACTTGATATGCCTTGTCTTCTTGTGAAACGTGGGCTCCTTGGCAAGGTCAATAGCTCCAGTGTTGTCACAGAAGAGATTCATCGGGCCCGACGCATTGGGAATAACTCCTAGGTCGGTATTGAACTCCTTCATCCAGATTGCTTCATGTGCTGCCTCCGAGGCTACCATGTATTCCGCTTCACATGTAGATCCCGCCACCACGCTTTCCTTGCAACTGCACCAGCTGACTGCCCCACCATTCAAAATATACACGTATCCGGTCTGCGACTTCGAGTCATCCAGATCTGTGTCGAAGCTAGCATTGACGTAACCCTTTATAACAAGCTCTCCATCACCTCCATAAATGAGAAACATATCCTTAGTCCTTTTCAGGTACTTCAGGATATTCTTGACCGCAGTCAAGTGTTCCATGCCAGGATTACTTTGGTACCTTCCTACCAAACTTACGACAAGGTTTACATCAGGTCTGGTAAACAGCATGGCATACATAATAGACCCTATGGCCGAGGCATAGGGGATAACACTCATATTTTCTCTATCTTCTGCCGTGGTCGGGCATTGAGCCGTGCTCAATCTCACACCTTGCAACACAGGCAAGAACCCCTTCTTGGATTGATCCATATTGAACTTCTTCAATATCTTGTCAAGGTATGTGCTTTGTGAAAGACCAATGAGGCGTCTCGATCTATCTCTATAGAGCTTGATGCCTAATATGTAAGCAGCTTCTCCAAGGTCCTTCATTGAAAAACACTTATTCATAATATGAGAAATGCTACAGAGCTCCCACTCACTTTCTTGTAAACACAGGCTTCTCCATAAGTCTGTGTAAACCCAAACGCTTTGATCATCTCATCAAAGTAGTGTTCCAACTCCGAGATGCTTGCACCAGCCCATAGATTGAGCGCTGGAGCTTGCATACCCTGTCAGCATTCTTAGGATCAACAAAACCTTTCGGCTGCATCATATACAATTCTTCCTTAAGGAAACCATTACGGAATGTCATTTTGACGTCCATTTGCCATATCTCATAATCATAGAATGCGGCAATTGCTAACATGATTCGGACAGACTTCAGCTTCGCTACGGGTGAGAAAGTCTCATCGTAGTCAACCCCTTGAACTTGTCGATAACCCTTAGCGACAAGCCGAGCCTTATAGATAGTCACATTACCATCTGCGTATGTCTTCTTCTTAAAGATCCATTTATTTTCTATGGCTCGTCGATCATTGGGCAAGTCAGTCAAAGTCCATACTTCGTTTTCATACAGTTCGAAGGATCACCATTGTCTAACAACATGATTTCAAGGACAGGGTTACCGTACCACTCTGGTGCGGAACGTGTCCTTGTGGACCTACGAAGTTCAGTAGCAACTTGATCTGAAGTTTCATGATCATCATCATTAACTTCCTCTCTAGTCGGTGCAGGCACCACAGAAACATCTTCCTGAGCTGCGCTACTCTCTGGTTCAAGAGGCAATTCCTCATCAAGTTCTACTTTCCTCCCACTTACTTCTTTCGAGAGAAACTCTTTCTCCAGAAAGGATCCATTCTTGGCAATAAAGGTCTTGCCTTCGGATCTGAGGTAGAAGGTATACCCAATAGTTTCCTTAGGGTATCCTATGAAGACGCATTTTTCCGACTTGGGTTCAAGCTTTTCAGGTTGAAGTTTCTTGACATAAGCATCGCAACCCCAAACTTTCAGAAACGATAGCTTAGGTTTCTTCCCAAACCATAATTCATACGCTGTCGTCTCAACGGATTTTGACGGAGCCCTATTTAAAGTGAATGCGGCAGTCTCTAAAGCATAACCCCAAAATGATAGCGGTAGATCGGTAAGAAACATCATAGATCGCACCATATCTAATAGAGTGCGATTACGACGTTTGGATACACCATTACGCTGAGGTGTTCCAGGCGGCGTGAGTTGTGAAACAATTCCACATTTCCTTAAGTGTGTGCCAAATTCGTGACTCAAATATTCCCCTCCATGATCTGATCGTAAGAACTTTATTTTCCTGTCACGTTGATTCTCAACCTCACTCTAAAATTCCTTGAACTTTTCAAAGGTCTCAGACTTGTGTTTCATTAAGTAGACATACCCATATCTACTTAAGTCATCAGTGAGGGTGAGAACATAACGATAACCACCGTGAGACTCAACGCTCATTGGACCGCACACATCAGTATGTACGATTTCCAATAAGTTGGTTGCTCGCTCCATTGTTCCGGAGAACGGAGTCTTGGTTATTTTGCCCATGAGGCATTGTTCGCACGTGTGAAATGATTCATAATCAAGAGACTCCAAAAGTCCATCTGCATGGAGTTTCTTCTTGCGTTTGACACCAATGTGACCAAGGAGGTAGTGCCACAAGTATGTGGGACTATCATTATCAATCTTACATCTTTTTGCATTCACACTATGAAAATGTGTAACATCATGTTCGAGATTAAATAAGAATAAACCATTGACCAGCGGGGCATGACCATAAACATATCTATCATATAAATAGAACAACCATTATTCTCAGATTTAAATGAGTAGCCATCTCGCATTAAACGAGATCCAGATACAATGTTCATGCTCAAAGCTGGCACTAAATAACAATTATTTAGGTTTAAAACTAACCCCGTAGGTAAATGTAGAGGTAGCGTGCCGACGGCGATCACATTGACTGTAACACCCCGGATACAACTTTCCATATTCGTAACTCCAACTCTTGCCTTTTCCGGAGATGCAATATGTTATTTCCTCCTTGGTTGGGTTTTGTATTTTGTTTTGCATTGTGTTTCATGTCATGCATCTCATCTCATAGCATCACGCGCATTGCATTTGCATATTTTCATAAAACTCGTAGCCATTCGCAGTTGCCCTTTCTCTCTTTCCCTCCGTTGACCTCTCTCAGACCCCTCGTGTGCGTGTCCGAAACTTCTCCCGGACCTAACCCGGTCTGTCATGACCTTTGGATCCGGATCATCCTCTAACATCTATAAGACATCCACGTTTTCTTAATTGGACTTCCTAACCTATATTTTTCTCAGCCGTCCGATTATGATCGTAGGGTCGTGATATTCCCTAACCTAAATTCATCTGATATAAATATCAGTCTAACCCTAGATCCTAGGGGCTTGTCCCATCCATCCTTCCCATCCGCCGCCACCCGACCAACTCCCCTCTTCCTCGGGATCTCCCCCGCTCCAAATCAGCAGCCACCACCTTCCCCTCCTTGATTTTCCCACCGATCCAACCAGCCACTCCTCTCGATCCACCAACCACAGAGCCTGCAGCTTCCTCCCCGCCTTCGTCCGGCCAGCCACGCCGCCGGCGGACCAGCAGATGAGCCCTCACCGCCCGGTTCTCTCTCTCCCTGCACCCCCCTTTTTTCCCTCTCTGGTTCTCCCCTTACCTCGTCTCTCTCTTTGCTCTCTTCACAGGAGCACACCAACGCCATGGAAGCTTCCTGATGGACCCCAGCCTTCTCCCTTCGCGCACCAAAGCTCGTGGATGCCCGACCTTGCTCCTGCTTCACCGGACCCGAACGTTGCTGCGTCCAAGTTCGCCCGAGTGCCACCAGGCCGCTGCTCCCCTTCCTCAGTAGCCTCCAGCGCTTGCCCGCCTCCATGCTCATTTTGGTTCAGGAGAGAAGCTCCGGACCGTGCCTCCCGCGTTGCCGCCTGCTCACCGGAACCTCGCCGCCGGCGACCACCTCCCGCAGGCCCGTACCGCGCCCTTCCGTCCATCTCTCTCTTACTTCCTCTTTTGTTCCCTCTCTCAGTTCTCTCTGTCTCTTTCTTCAGGTTACTGCGACGCCTCGTCGCTGTTTTGCCCACTCGTCGTTCAGTTTGCGTTCGGCCCCGATCTGGACCGGATCTCCTCTGCTCCGCCGCTGCGGTCTCGGATCCGGCCGGTTCCCGTGCGTCCTCGCGCCGCCAAGTCCCGTGGCTGCCCTGCAGCGCCCGCCAAGTCCCCTGCTTCACCCGCTGCTGCCTGCTCCATCCACAGACGCACGCAGCCACATCGAACCAGCGCATCCGTTGACCGCTTCGTCAACTCGGCCTCCCGTGCCAAATCGCGAGGCCCAGCGTGCCTCCTCCTCTCCACAGTTCCGGGCCAAGGCCCATGGTGAGCGCCCAGCCGCCCCCTGTTTCGGCCCAGTTCCTGTTTTTTTTCAGATCTGCAATTTTAGTATTTTTCCAGAGACTGCAGATTTGCAGAAAAACCCCTAAGCATCATGCATACAATAACTCATGAACCGTGCATCGGTTTAAAATGATTTAAACATGTAAAATGCTTAGAATTTTGTCTAGTTTCATAATATGCTGCTTTCATCCATGTTAAAATGTTTAAACTTGCTGTTTGTTTAAATTTGTATAGATGCCATGTTAAAATGATTTATTTCATAACTAAATAACCGTAGCTCCAATTTTAATAAACTTTATATGTAAATGGGGTGGAAAAATGTCTAGTTTAACATGGTGCAGTTTATTTTGCTGTTTAAAAAAATAAAATATGGTTTAGGGCAGAACAGTACCGAATCTAAAATATGCATATGGGGATTTTCTGGAATTGTTGTTCGTTGTTCCGGCCTCATTTAAACTTGCCTAGATAGGTAGTTTTCATATGCTTCACCTCTTGCCATGTTTAATTACATTTAATATTATTGGGTACAAAACTGAGATTAAACTAAATATGTCAATGTGTTGTTTTGTCAATATGCAACTCGTTGCATATTGAGCTCCACTTAACTTGTAGTATTGTTTGTTGCAGTTTGCCATGCCATGCTCATTAAACCGGACATGCATTGTAACATCCCAAAATTCTAAATTTTGGAATGTTATAATAAATAAATAACTATGGTTGTTGTCTGATTGTTTGACTGATTGATTGAATGGAATTGAGTGGAAATTGAAACTTTTGAAAGTTGAATGAGAGGGAATGAAATGACTTTCCCAAACTTTCCATTTTGCATTTTTTGGATCCCAATTGAACTCAAGTTCATTGCAACACCAAAACCTAGAGTGAAGATGACATGACTTCTTCCATTTTGAAATGAATAGGGTTTTGGAAAAAAAGAATTGAATTTCATTTGGGAAGTTTTCAAATTCAAAGCTTTATGCAACTCAATGATTTTCATGAGGGAAGATAAAATGACTTCTTCAATTATATGAAATAGGAGTTGGAAGTTATAATGAATCAAGTTGAAAATCATTTGAAAGTGCTTTGAAAACCTCTTTCAAATTTTGAGTTTTGAATTTGAATTTCAAACTTTGGCATGTGGGAAACATTTCAAAAACTAAGCCTGATAAATACTTGATCAAAAGTATGAGAGGAGCAAACATGACACTCCAAAAATATCAGAGAAAATAATGCCAAAAGATTTGGATTCAAATCTGAAATTTATTTGAATTTGAAAAAAATAGATTTTTGTGAAGTTTGGATTTTGCCTTTGGAAAAATGTTCAAATGAAAGGGAATATTCCCTGATCATTTTGGTATATATATACCCTATATAAAATATTTACAGAATACTGTTTTATTTTTGTTTTGTTTTATTTAAAAAAATAAAGAAAAGAAAAACCCACCCCAGCGCCATTAGGCCCCCCAGCCAGGAAACCCCCACCGGCCCCACCGAGCGGCCCAGAGGCCAACCAGCGCCCGGCCGAGCGGCCTCACTCGCCTCGCCCGAATCTCCTTGGCCTCGGTCGCCCGCCCCGCACCCTCTCTCTCGATCGACGCCTGACCCCACCCCTTCTTCCTCCTCGCCACGCCCACCGAAGCGCCCGCCATGGATCCCGTGGGATCCGGATCCCGATCCCCTCCCGATCGCCTCCTTACCCGACTAGGCCCCGCCTATATAAACCGGACCCCCACCCCATTCCCCTTACCCTCGCCGGAGCCCCTCCTCTCTCTCGCGCCGCCGGAGCCCGAGCCATCCGCCGCCGCCATTGTCGTCGCCGTCGCCGCCCTAGCCACCCCCGACCCCACCGACCCCACCAGACGCTCCCCCGAGCTCCCCCACTTTCCTTGGCCACTCCGTCGACCTCCCGACGACCGGAGCCACCGGCGCACTCATCGCCGCCGCCCTTGCCCGCCGTCGAACAGTAAGTCACCGGAGACCCCTCCCCGTCCAGATGCACGATGAGCGGCTAAGATTAGACCCAGAAGAATCTGGCGTTTAAAATAAAACCGGCCCGGTTCGTCCGGTTTATTTTTAAGTTAGGTTTTTATTTTTGAGCCGGCCCGTTTTAGTTTAACCCTAGGCCCGTTTAGGTTATATTACGCTCAGCGCACAGTTTAGGCCCATTCGGCCCTTTTTCTTTTAATTTTATTTTCTGTTTTAACAGAATAGTTCCTGTTTTGAAAAATTCATATCTTTTATTATGTTTAATATTTTTGAGTGATTCTTTTTTTGTTGGTTTGCAAATTTTCTGTAGTTTCTGTAGAATATATATTTAGCTATGTTAAAATTAATTAAAATTGCTTTAATTTAGTTTTAGTCAGAATAGCAAATCTGCTATAACTTTAGTTAGAAAAATTATTTTTGCATGATTCTTTTGTCCCAACTTTATTTTGACATTGCCAAACCCTAGAAATTTATTTGGGTATTTTAGGATTAATAAATAATTAGTTCTAGGCAGAATCCTATTAATCCTAATTAATTAACTAGTTCCTGTTTTCCTAATTAATTAATTAGTAAATTAACTTATTTTTAACTTGTGATTTGTTATTCTAGGTTAGTTTCTGTCATTCTAGTAGATGAACTTTTATTTATAATTAATAAAAGTTTTAAATTATTTTTCTTAATAGAAATTGGATTAGGCCTAAAATGAGTTTTATAATAGCTTTTTAATTAATTCTTTTTGCTCCTAGTTGCTTAGTGAATCCTTTTCTGTTTAGTTAACCTAAAACCATGATTAGGTTAAATTAAGGAATTTTGTTATAAAAAAAAACTATTTTAGTTATTGTTTGGAATAGGAAAAACTTTGAATTGGTTTTCTTTGAGTTTTTCTTTTGGATTTGAGTTTTGGTTGTTTGTTGTGTTATGTTACTTTCGTTATGTTGTGTTATGTGATCCTATTGCTATGTGCTTATTATAGTTATTGTTTGCCTCGGTAGAATTTCCGGAGTGCGAAGATTTCTACTACGAAACCCTAGTTTTTCGAAGATCGTCAACCAGGCAAGTTCACTTTGACCATGTTTTTCTTACCTATGTTTTATTGCATTTAGTGGCACCATTGCAACCACCCCTCAGTAGTGTTATTGAAATTCTTGTAGATGAGTAGTATGCATGAGGTAGGAACCCATCACCCTGTTACCAAGCCCGGGACGTTATTTATTTTAATGCTACGCTATAGTAGACGGGGTTTGGTATGAGTGCTTTCGAGTGGTGTGAAGAAGGAGAACTCTACGTCAATGACAACAACTCCATGATGGAATCTGCAAGGACTGCACCTTCAAGACCTCAAGACTTCAAGACTCGAGACAAGAATTCAATACACACTCTTTGGGTGAAGGGCGGTTGACGGGCAGCCCTGGAGAAACCAGTGGTTGGCGGGATGCATGGAGAAGCGCCATGACATCTCATGAAAGCTTCACCCAGACTCAAAGAGACGGAAGAATACTTCACGCCTTGAAGCTTACCTGCAACCGCAAGTCATTATGGGCTCTGGCTTGGTTGACCTTAGTGGTGACTCTGGCTGGGGCGGTACTAGCAGATGTAGAAGGACGGTAGGATTGGATGGAGTACCGGACGGTGGTCGAGGAACTCTTTGGAAGACCATGTTTGGTCATCTTGTTCTCAAACACCACGAAGTGCGAGAACGTAAAGAGAGGGATCGAATCTTGCGGGTAAAGTGTACAAACCTCTGCAGAGGGTTATAACCTAATCGATTAGCCGTGGCCCGATTACGGACAATTTGAGCATCTGGACTTGGATCTATCTCGGAACTCTCAACACCGGATTGATAACTTAATTGTGGGCAACATATGATGATTTTGGGCTATGAGACATCGGTTGGCGGAACCATGTCATGATAGAAAACTCCTTAGTACAGACTTCATTCTATTTCGTTGATGTAGGTAAAATAAAATCAGCTTTTACATAAACAAAACTCAGAATCTGAGCCATAAAGCCATATTGCATATAGTATAGTTTTATCATCTGTTTTCTCATATTGTGATCTTGCTTGCGGTACATTCAATGTCTTGACCTACACGGCTGCAACGTATCATGTTGCGTATATTTCCTCAACGAGTAAGAGTTACGATACAGGTTACGGTCTACACTCAACCTGCCGATGGCGTTGATGGGACTCCACACCCGTTTGATTGCTTCCATGAGTATTATGAGGTATATATCATTTCGTTATTTATGCATGTGATTGCACTTTGATATATACATTGATGTACTGTGTGTGCCAAAGATCTTGATCCGAGGATGGCATAAGAACACGTAGGCTTGACCGTCACGAGGTCGGGTCGCTCTGAATATGGTATCGAGCACATGTTGGTATGGGACGTGACCCTAGAAACCGGAAAAGCCCTTAGGACAGGATATCTCAAAACTTTATTTACAACAAGACTCTTACTTCTCATCTTTTCTGAATTTATCAAATAGACCCTCTCACCTCAAATAGTTAGAATATACCCCTTATCCTTTGATCACCCGGAGGATCAACTGAAGACGCTCCAAGAAGGATTTGATATCGGAGAACTGATGACCCCTTCAGAGTAAAGAGGATTTCTCCATTAGAATCTACAACAGTTGAAGACTCCGAAGACTTGAAGGATCTGAAGAATTATTTGACCTTTAGAAGACCAAACCCCTGCTATACACCTACGTTAGATGCGATGATTTTGTGAGCTGTCATTTGTTTGATGTTTTCCGACAGCCCCAAAATAAAAACTTGTTGTTTTAAAAACTATTGGTTGTATTGTGTGTATATCCCCCCCCCCCATCTCTCTCACCTCACCCTAAAACCCTTGAACCCCATAGATGATGAATGAAGTTGGACTGATATTCTCTCGATCAAGACTCAGGAGGCGAGAGCTATGGATGCAGAACATGGAGAGTCACTTCGGGAACAATTTGGTTTCAAGGAAGTATGAGGTCCAATACGCTCTTCAGTACTTTACAGAAAGTGCTGCAACCTGGTGGAAAATGCATCAAGCCATACAGGGATTTAATGGAGCAAGAACTTGGGAGGATTTCAAGAAGACCCTGTTGAGATCACGTCTTATCCGGAAGCACCATGATACACCAGGAATTAAACCTTGTGCCTGCAGGATTTGCGGAGAAATAGGACACACCCAGGAGGAACACAAGGATGGATACCCTCCTTGTGAGGAAAATCACTCAGCCGAAGAATGCCCGATTGGGCAGGTTACTTGTTTCCTGTGTGAAGGAAATACACACTACCCTGCTCAATGTCAGATTTACCCCAAGGTACAAGAAGTTATGAAGCGGCGAAAAGAAGCCCGCAGAAAAATTTAGAAGAACTTGTGATGAAGGAAGTTATTGAAGACCACGATGGTGAAGGCCTAAACAGATTTTTCGCACAAGCCTGCTATTCATGTGGAGAAGAAGGACATTTTTCAGAGTATTGCATGAAGGAAAGCCAAGAGTATCTCGGAGACTTCCGACAGCAGAAGTGAACTTTGACCCTCAGGAAATAGAAGCTCTGATCATTACGGAGAAATCCAGGAAGAGAAGACGAAGGCATCTTCAGAACAACCCAATTTCTGCAGAGAAGGACCTGAGTCATATCACTTGTTACAGGTGCAAGGATTTAGGTCATTACGCTAGTAAATGTCCGGAAGAAGAAGCCAAGAGCCCAAAGAGTAGACACCATCTCCAAGAAGCCCAAAGACTTATCGAAAGTTATTTGTTTTCGCTGCAAGGAAGCAGGACATTATGCTACCAAATGTCCAGACAAGATGAAAATTGGAGCTGAGTAGTTGGAACTTTGATATTGGTAGTAAGAAGCAATTTCATTTTTATGAGTTCGATGAGTTGAGTTATGTAATGGGTGCTCGAGATTGTAATGAATGCATGAATCAATAAAGTTAAGGTGTGATGATTTCATATGTTGAATTTTATGAGTTGTTACTCCATGAACAAAGAGTTTTGACCATTTTCAAGGATATGAGAAAAATATGGTCTATGGAAGAATTTGTGCATTTAAGGGTGGTAGTACCCTGTGAGGACACTTGACCCATGGAAATGATAATGATATTCCACGGAGTGAAGTTTTGGACAAAATAAGTTGGAGTTTTGTTTTGATATGATGGTATGAAGAAACAGAGTACTACTGGATTTAAGGAGGTGTAACATGAGAGTTACTCCAAGGATGAGCTAAAGCTACACTAGTGTTGAAGTGGGCCATAACCCACAGGCCCAAGAATTAATAAGGATCAAGTACCCACTGGAGAAAGAAATTTTGGGAATAGACTACGATTTGATCAACCGACGATTCTATAGGAGTTTACGCAAAACCTGAGAGTTGTTAAGGAACGATAGATGTTTGTTTGGCCTGCAGAATCAATGGATTTTTTTCCGAACTTGGTTCGTCAACAAAAGAAATTCTGCAATGCTTGTGAGGATGACCGAGTGTTAGAATTCGAGATTCGCTAAACCATGTACAAGGTAATGATTTGGGTGCGGGATGGATTGATCACCATACCGACTTACCCTTATTATTCGCTTTGCTATATGGGATGGTAAAATCTGAGTGACTTACCTATAGTAGAGAGACGACGATCAAAACCTTGTTTAAACCTTAGAAAGGTATAGGTATTTTTCCGTTGTACACGGCAGTTGTTGCCAACCGTAGGTTATACGGTGAGGTTCAACCTGCACCCATTTTCTGCAGGGAAACCATAAATCGTTGACCACCATGAGATACCGATATTTGTTTAGAATTGGCGCCGGACCCGTCGACTATGAAGACCCGGTCTCGTAATAACCTTACCAAGAGTAAAGGACAAAAGAATTGAGGAAAAGGTTATGCCACTACGGAAGAGCCCGGAGAAGGAATTATCCTTAATATCTGAGAAGACCGACACTGTCAGTAATAAGGAGGAAGTATCTGAGTTTATTGGAACCGTAACCTTGATTTTAAGTGTGGTAGCCCACCGGACCTTTCTGACCAGAACATTTGCTAGAAGACCCCCAACCCCTAACCTTTTTCTTGCTAGCCTCTTCGAATCTCGAGGACGAGATTCATTTTAAGTGTGGTAGGTTTGTAACATCCCAAAATTCTAAATTTTGGAATGTTATAATAAATAAATAACTATGGTTGTTGTCTGATTGTTTGGTGATTGATTGAATGGAATTGAGTGGAAATTGAAACTTTTGAAAGTTGAATGAGGGAATTAAATGACTTTCCCAAACTTTCCATTTTGCATTTTTTTGGATCCCAATTGAACTCAAGTTCATTACAACACCAAAACCTAGAGTGAAGATGACATGACTTCTTCCATTTTGAAATGAATAGGGTTTTGGAAAAAAAAAAGAATTGAATTTCATTTGGGAAGTTTTCAAATTCAAAGCTTTATGCAACTCAATGATTTTCATGAGGGAAGATAAAATGACTTCTTCAATTATATGAAATAGGAGTTGGAAGTTATAATGAATCAAGTTGAAAATCATTTGAAAGTGCTTTGAAAACCTCTTTCAAATTTTGAGTTTTGAATTTGAATTTCAAACTTTGGCATGTGGGAAACATTTCAAAAACTAAGCCTGATAAATACTTGATCAAAAGTATGAGAGGAGCAAACATGACACTCCAAAAATATCAGAGAAAACAATGCCAAAAGATTTGGATTCAAATCTGAAATTTATTTGAATTTGAAAAAAATAGATTTTTGTGAAGTTTGGATTTTGCCTTTGGAAAAATGTTCAAATGAAAGGGAATATTCCCCTGATCATTTTGGTATATATATACCCTATATAAAATATTTACAGATACTGTTTTATTTTTGTTTTTGTTTTATTTAAAAAAAATAAAGAAAAGAAAAACCCACCCCAGGCGCCAGCTAGGCCCCCTGGCCCAGCCAGCGCCGGAAACCCCCACCGGCCGGCCCACCGAGCGGCCCAGAGGCCAACCCAGCGCCGACCGAGCCGGCCTCACTCGCCCCTCGCCCGAATCTCCTTGGCCTCGGTCGCCCGCTCGCCCGCACCCCCTCTCTCTCTGACTGACGCCCCGACCCCACCCCCTTCTTCCTCCTCGCCCACGCCACCGAGCCGCGCCGCCGCTCGCCGGATCCCGTGGGATCCGGGATCCCGATCCCCTCCCCGATCGCCTCCCTTACCCCGACTAGGCCCCCGCCGAGATAAACCGGACCCCACCCCATTCCCCCTTACCCCCTCACGGAGCCTCCTCTCTCTCTCTCACGCGCCATGTGAGCCGAGCCATCCGCCGCCGCCATTGTCGTCGCCGTCGCCGCCCTAGCCACCCGACCCCCACCGACCCCACCAGACGCTCCCCCGAGCTCCCCCGCACCCGCCCCGCCACACCGTCGACCACCCCGACGACCCGAGCCACCGGCGCACACATCGCCGCCGCCGCCGCCGCCGTCGAACGCCGGTAAGTCACCCGAGACCCTCCCGTCCGATGCCACGATGAGCAGCTAAGATTAGACCCCAGAAGAATGGCGTTTTAAAATAAAACCGGCCCGGTTCGTCCGGTTTATTTTTAAGTTAGGTTTTTATTTTTGAGCCGGCCCGTTTTAGTTTAACCCTAGGCCCGTTTAGGTTATATTACGCTCAGCGCACAGTTTAGGCCCATTCGGCCCTTTTTCTTTTAATTTTATTTTCTGTTTTAACAGAATAGTTCCTGTTTTGAAAAATTCATATCTTTTATTATGTTTAATATTTTTGAGTGATTCTTTTTTGTTGGTTTGCAAATTTTCTGTAGTTTCTGTAGAATATATATTTAGCTATGTTAAAATTAATTAAAATTGCTTTAATTTAGTTTTAGTCAGAATAGCAAATCTGCTATAACTTTAGTTAGAAAAATTATTTTTGCATGATTCTTTTTGTCCCAACTTTATTTTGACATTGCCAAACCCTAGAAATTTATTTGGGTATTTTAGGATTAATGAATAATTAGTTCTAGGCAGAATCCTATTAATCCTAATTAATTAACTAGTTCCTGTTTTCCTAATTAATTAATTAGTAAATTAACTTATTTTAACTTGTGATTTGTTATTCTAGGTTAGTTTCTGTCATTCTAGTAGATGAACTTTTATTTATAATTAATAAAAGTTTTAAATTATTTTTCTTAATAGAAATTGGATTAGGCCTAAAATGAGTTTTATAATAGCTTTTTAATTAATTCTTTTTGCTCCTAGTTGCTTAGTGAATCCTTTTCTGTTTAGTTAACCTAAAACCATGATTAGGTTAAATTAAGGAATTTTTGTTATAAAAAAAAACTATTTTAGTTATTGTTTGGAATAGGAAAAACTTTGAATTGGTTTTCTTTGAGTTTTTCTTTTGGATTTGAGTTTTGGTTGTTTGTTGTGTTATGTTACTTTCGTTATGTTGTGTTATGTGATCCTATTGCTATGTGCTTATTATAGTTATTGTTTGCCTCGGTAGAATTTCCGGAGTGCGAAGATTGCTACTCTGAAACCCTAGTTTTTCGAAGATCGTCAACTGTGCAAGTTCACTTTGACCATGTTTTTCTTACCTATGTTTTATTGCATTTAGTGGCACCATTGCAACCACCCCTCAGTAGTGTTATTGAAATTCTTGTAGATGAGTAGTATGCATGAGGTAGGAACCCATCACCCTGTTACCAAGCCCGGGACGTTATTTATTTTAATGCTACGCTATAGTAGACGGGGTTTGGTATGAGTGCTCGAGTGGTGTGAAGAAGGAGAACTCTCGTCAATGACAACAACTCCATGATGGAATCTGCAAGGACTGCACCTTCAAGACCTCAAGACTTCAAGACTCGAGACAGGATTTAATTACACACTACTGTGTGATGGACGGTTGTCGGGCAGCCCTGGAGAAACCAGTGGTTGGCCGGGATGCATGGAGAAGCGCCATGACATCTCGCGGAAAGCTTCACCCAGACTCAAAGAGACGGAAGAATACTTCACGCCTGGAAGCTTACCTGTGCAACCGCAAGTCATTATGGGCTCTGGCTTGGTTGACCTTAGTGGTGACTCTGGCTGGGACGGTACTAGCAGATGTAGAAGGGCGGTAGGATTGGATGGAGTGCAGGACGGTGGTCGGAAGGAACTCTTTGGAAGACCATGTTTGGTCATCTTGTTCTCAAACACCACGAAGTGCGAGAACGTAAAGAGAGGGATCGAATCTTGCGGGTAAAGTGTACAAACCTCTGCAGAGGGTTATAACCTAATCGATTAGCCGTGTCCCCGGTTACGGACAATTTGAGCATCTGGACTTGGATCTATCTCGGAACTCTCAACACCGGATTGATAACTTAATTGTGGGCAACATATGATGATTTTGGGCTATGAGACATCGGTTGGCGGAACCATGTCATGATAGAAAACTCCTTAGTACAGACTTCATTCTATTTCGTTGATGTAGGTAAAATAAAATCAGCTTTTACATAAACAAAACTCAGAATCTGAGCCATAAAGCCATATTGCATATAGTATAGTTTTATCATCTGTTTTCTCATATTGTGATCTTGCCGGTACATTCAATGTACTGACCTACACGGCTGCAACGTATCATGTTGCAGATATTTCCTCAACGAGTAAGAGTTACGATACAGGGTTACGGTCTACACTCAACCTGCCGATGGCGTTGATGGGACTCCACACCCGTTTGATTGCTTCCGCTGAGTATTATGAGGTATATATCATTTTACGTTATTTATACATGTGATTGCACTTTGATATATACATTGATGTACTGTGTGTGCCAGCATACTGATCCAGGGATGGCACAGTAACACAGAGGCTTGACCGTCTGAGGTCGGGTCGCTACATGCATCATATTTGTTTGTGCATCATGCCATGTTTATGCTTGTGCATTTACCATGTTGTTTGCTTCTTTCCGGTTTGCTTCTCTTGTTAGCTTCGTTTTCGTTCCAGAGTTGTGAGGATTCGTTCGACTACTCCCGTTCGTTCTTCTTCATGGACTCGTTCTTCTTCCTAGCGGGATTTCAGGCAAGATGACCCTCACCTTGGATCTCATTACTATCATTGCTATGCTAGTTGCTTCGTTCTATCGCTATGCTGCGTTACCTACCACTTGCTGCTCAAGCCTTCCAAATTGCATGATAGCCCCTAACCGTTGTCACCCTTCCTAGCAAACCGTTGTTTGGCTATGTTACCGCTTTGCTCAGCCCCTCTTATAGCGTTGCTAGTTGCAGGTGAAGATGAAGATTGCTCCATGTTGGATTATGTTTATGTTGGGATATCACAATATCTCTTATATTATTAACGCATCTATATACTTGGTAAAGGGTGGAAGGCTCGGCCTTATGCCTGGTGTTTTGTTCCACTCTTGCCGCCCTAGTTTCGTCATATCGGTATTATGTTCCCGGATTTTGCGTCCCTAACGCGGTTGGGTGATTTATGGGACCCCTTGACAGTTAAGCTTTGAATAAAACTCCTCCAAAGAAGGCCCAACCTTGGTTTTACCATTTGCCTCACCACCACCTATACCCTTTCCCTTGGGTCGGCCAACCCGAGGGTCATCTTTATTTCAGCCCCGGGCGGTGCTTCTCTAAGTCTTTGGTTCGAACCGGAGCTGGCTTGGGCCACCTCGGGGGCAACTCGAGGGCTGGTTTTATTCGTAGGATGACCTATCCGGTGTTGCCCTGAGAACGAGATATGTGCAGCTCCTATCGGGATTGTCGGCGCATCGGGCGGCTTTGCTGGTCTTGTTTTACCATTGTCGAAATGTCTTGTAAACCGGGATTCCGAGACTGATCGGGTCTTCCTGGGAGAAGGAATATCCTTCGTTGATCGCGAGAGCTTATCATGGGCTAAGTAGGGATACCCTGCAGGGTATAAACTCTCGAGAGCCGTGCCCATGATTATGTGGCAGATGGGAATTTGTTAATATCCGGTTGTAGTAAACTTGAAGTGAACTCTTCTAAAATACACCAACCGTGTGCGTAACCGTGAGTGTCTCTTTTCGGGGTTGATCGAGAGGAGAACACGGTTTCTGGGTTATGTCTGACGTAAGTAGGAGTTCAGGATCACTTCTTGATCATTGCTAGCTTCACGACCGTGTTGGGGAACGTAGCAGAAATTCAAAATTTTCCTACGTGTCACCAAGATCTATCTATGGAGAAACCAGCAACGAGGGTTATGAGAGTGCATCTACATACCCTTGTAGATCGCTAAGCGGAAGCGTTCAAGAGAACGGGGTTGAAGGAGTCGTACTCGTCGTGATCCAAATCACCGGAGATCCGAGTGCGAGCAGACGGCACCTCCGCGTTCAACACACGTACAGCCCGGTGGCGTCTCCCATGCCTTGATCCAGCAAGGAGAGAGGGAGAGGTTGAGGAAGACTCCATCCAACAGCAGCACAACGGCGTGGTGGTGGTGGAGGAGCGTGGCAATCCTGCAGGGCTTCGCCAAGCACCTACGGGAGAGGAGGAGGAGAAGAACTTGGGAGAGAGGGAGGGGCTGCACCAAAGGCAAAAGGTCTGTTTGAGAGGCCCTCCTACCCCACTATATATAGGGATCCCAAGGGGGGGTGCGCCAGCCCCTAGGAGATCCAATCTCCAAGGGGCGGCGGCCGGGAGGAGTCCTTCCCCAAGGCACCTAGGAGGTGCCTTCCCTTATGGGAATCTTCCTTTAGGGTTTCCCTTCACCCTAGGCGCATGGGCCCTAGGGAAGTGGCGCCCCAGCCCACTTTGGGCTGGATCCTTCTCATCTCAGCCCATGGGACCCTCCGGGATAGGTGGCCCCACCGGTGGACCCCGGGACCCTTCCGGTGGTCTGGTACAATACCGATGACCCCGAAACTTGTCCCGATGGCGAAACAGGACTTCCTATATATAAATCTTTACCTCCGGACCATTCCGGAACTCCTCGCGACGTCCATGATCTCATCCGGGACTCGAACAACATTCGGTAACCACATACAAACTTCCTTTATAACCCTAAGCGTCGCCAGACCTTAAGTGTGTAGACCCTACGGGTTGGAGACATGTAGACATGACCGAGACGTTCTCCAGTCAATAACCAACAGCGGGATCTGGATACCCATGTTGGCTCCCACATGTTCCACGATGATCTCATCGGATGAACCCACGATGTCAAGGACTCAATCGATCCCGTATACAATTCCCTTTGTCTAAGCGGTATTGTACTTGCCCGAGATTCGATCGTCGGTATACCAATACCTTGTTCAATCTCGTTACCGGCAAGTCTCTTTACTCGTTCCGTAACACATCATCCCGTGATCAACCCCTTGGTCACATTGTGCACATTATGATGATGTCCTACCGAGTGGGCCCAGAGATACCTCTCCGTTTACACGGAGTGACAAATCCTAGTCTCGATTCGTGCCAACCCAACAGACACTTTCGGAGATACCTGTAATGCACCTTTATAGCCACCCAGTTACGTTGTGACGTTTGGTACACCCAAAGCATTCCTACGGTATCCGGGAGTTGCACAATCTCATGGTCTAAGGAAATGATACTTGACATTAGAAAAGCTTTAGCATACTGAACTACGATCTTTGTGCTAGGCTTAGGATTGGGTCTTGTCCATCACATCATTCTACTAATGATGTGATCCCGTTATCAATGACATCCAATGTCCATGGTTAGGAAACCGTAACCATCTATTGATCAACGAGCTAGCCAATAGAGGCTTGCTAGGGACATGGTGTTGTCTATGTATCCACACATGTATCTGAGTTTCCTATCAATACAATTATAGCATGGATAATAAACGATTATCATGAACAAGGAAATATAATAATAACTAATTTATTATTGCCTCTAGGGCATATTTCCAACAGTCTCCCACTTGCACTAGAGTCAATAATCTAGTTCACATCGTCATGTGATTAACACTGATAGGTCACATCGCCATGTGACCAACACCCAAGAGTTCACTAGTGTCTGTAAACTAGTTCACATCATCATGTGATTTAGGCTCAATGAGTTCTGAGGTTTGATCATGTTTTGCTTGTGAGAGAGGTTTTAGTCAGCGGGTTTTTAGTCAGCGGGTCTGAACCTTTCAGATCCGTGTGTGCTTTGCAATTCTCTCTGTCATATTGTAAATGCTGCTTCCACCCTCCACTTGGATCTATTCCAAATGGTTGTTCCACTATACGTATCCAGTTTGCTACTCAGAGTCACTCAGATAGGTGTTTAAAGCTTGCATTGACGTAACGCTTTACGCCGAACTCTTTATCACCTCCATAATCGAGAAACATGTCCTTATTTACTCCAAGGACAATTTTGACCGCTGTCCAATGATCTATTCCTGGATCATTCTTGTACCTTATAGTGACTCATGGCAAGGCACACTTCCGGTCTGCGGTACAATAGCATACTATAGAGCCTATGTCTAAAGCATAGGGGCGACCTTAAATCCTTTCTCTCTTTTCTGCCGTGGTCGAGCTTTAAGTCTTAACTTCATACCTTACATCTCGAGGCAAGAACTCCTTCTTTGGCGATCCATCTTAAACACCTTCAAGATCATGTCAAGGTATATGCTCATTTGAAAGTACCATTATGCGTTTTGATCTATCCTCATAGATCTTGATGCTCAATGTTCAAGTAAGCTTAATCCAGGTTTTCCATTGAAAAATACTTTTCAAATAATCCTATATGCTTTCCGGAAATTCTACATCATTTCGATCATCAATATGTCAACAACATATACTCATCGGAAATTCTATAGTGCTCCCACTCACTTCTTTGGAAATACAAGTTTCTCATAAACTTTGTATAAACCCAAAATCTTTGATCATCCTATCAAAGTGCATATTCCAACTCCGAGATGCTTACTCCGGTCCTTAGAAGGATTCTTTGGAGCTAGCATACCTTTTAGCATCCTTAGGATTGACAAAACTTTTACGATTGTATCACATACAACCTTTCCTTACGTGGTGGTAAGGAAACTCGTTTTGACATCCATCTGCCAGATTTCATAAATGCAGCTAATGCTAACATGATTCCGACGGACTTAAGCATTGCTACGGATGAGAAAATCTCATCGTAGTCAACTCCTTGAACTTGTGAAAAACTCTTACATACAAGTCGAGCTTCATAGACGGTGACATTACCGTCCACGTCCGTCTTCTTCTTAAAGATCCATTCATCTCAATGGCTTGCCGATCATCGTGCAAGTCCACCAAAGTCCATGCTTTGTTATGATACATGGATCCTATCTCGGATTTGATGGCTTCTAACCATTTATCGAATTTGGGCCCACCATCGCTTCTCCATAGCTCGTAGGTTCATTGTTGTCTAGCAACATGACCTTCAAGACAGGATCACCGTACCACTCTGAAGCAGTACGCGTCCTTGTCGTCCTACGAGGTTCGGTAGTGACTTGATCCGAAGCTTCATGATCACTATCATAAGCTTCCACTTCAATTGGTGTAGGTGCCACGGGAACAACTTCCTGTGCCCAGCTACACACTAGTTGAAGTGATGGTTCAATAACCTCATCAAGTCTCCACCATCCTCCCACTCAACTTTCCGAGACAAACTTTTCCTCGAGAAAGAACCCGATTCAAGAAACAATCCCTATTGCTTTCGGATCTGAATTAGGAGGTATACCCAACCGTTTTGGGTGTCCTATGAAGATGCATTTTATCCGCTTTGGGTTCGAGCTTATCAACCTGAAACTTTTTCACATAAGCGTCGCAGCCCCAAACCTTTAAGAGATGACAGCTTAGGTTTCTCTAAACCATAGTTCATACGATGTCATCTCAACGGAATTACGTGGTGCCCTATTAAAGTGAGTGCGGTTGTCTCTAATGCCTAACCCATGAGCGATAGTGGTAATTCGATAAGAGACATCATGGTATGCACCATATCCAATAGGGTGCAACTATGATGTTCGGACACACCATCACACTATGGTGTTCGGCGGTATTAATTGTGAAACAATTTGCACAATGTCTTAATTGTGTGCCAAAACTCGTAACTCAGATATTCATCTCTATGATCATATCATAGACATTCTATCCTCTTGTCACGAAGAACTTAAACTTCACTCTGAAATTACTTGAACCATTCAATAATTCAGACTTGTGTTTCATCAAGTAAATGTACTCAACATCTACTCGAATCATCTGTGAAGTAAGAACATAACGATATTCACTGCATGCCTCAGCACTCATTGGACTGCACACATCAAAATGTGTTACTTCCAACAAGTTGCTATCTTGTTCCATCTTCTTTGAAACCGAGGCTTTTCAGTCATCTTGCCCATGTGGTATGTTTTGCATATCTCAAGTGATTCAAAATCAAGTGAGTCCAAACGATCTATCTGCATGGAGTTTCATCATGCGTATACACCAATAGACATGGTTTGCATGTCTCAAACTTTTCAAAAACGAGTGAGTCCAAAGATCCATCAACATGGAGCTTCTTCATGCGTTTTACACCAATATGACTTACATGGCGGTGCCACAAGTAAGTGGTACTATCATTACTATCTTATACTTTTGGCATGAAAATGTGTATCACTACGATCGAGATTCAATAAACCATTTATTTAGGTGCAAGACCATCGAAGGTTTTATTCAAATAAATAGAGTAACCATTATTCTCCTTAAATGAATAACCGTATTGCGATAGACATAATCCAATCATGTATATGCTCAACGCAAACACCAAATAACAATTATTTAGGTTTAACACCAATCTCGATGGTAGAGGGAGCGGGCGATGCTTGATCACATCAACCTTGGAAATACTTCCAACACATATCGTCGGCTCACCTTTAGCTAGTCTCCGTTTATTCCGTATCTTTTATTTCGAGTTGCTAACACTTAGCAACCGAACGATATCTAATACCACTGGTGCTACTAGGAGTACTAGTAAAATACACAATAACTTAATGTATATCAAATATACTTCTATCGACCTTGCCAGCCTTCTCATCTACCAAGTATCTAGGGTGGTTCCGCTCGATGGCTGTTCCCCTTATTACGTAAGCACTTAGTCTCGGGTTTGGGTTTAACCTTCGGTTTCTTCACTTTGGGCAGCAACTGATTTGCCGTTTCATGAAGTGTCCCTTCTTGCCCTTGCCCTTCTTGAAACTAGTGGTTTCACCAACCATCAACAATTGATGCTCCTTCTTGATTTCTACATTCGCGGTGTCGAACATTGCGAGTGGCTCAAGGATCATCATATCTATCCCTGATATGTTATAGTTCATCACGAAGCTTTAGCAGCTTGGTGGTAATGACTTTGGAGAAACATCACTTTCTCATCTGGAAGATCAACTCCCACTCAATTCAAGTGATTGTTGTACTCAGACAATCTGAGCACAAGCTCAACGATTGAGCTTTTCTCCCTTAGTTTGCAGGCTAAGAAAATCGTCGGAGGTCTTATACCTTTTGGCGTGGGCACAAGCCTGAAATCCAATTTCAGCCCTCGAAACATCTCATATGTTCGCGATGTTTCAAAACGTCTTTGGTGCCTCTACTCTAAACCGTTCAACCGAACTATCACGTAGTTATCAAAGCGTGTATGTCCGATGTTACGCAACATCCACAAACGACGTTTGGGGTTCAAAGCACACTGGCGGTGCATTAAGGACATAAGCTTTCTCTTGATCGCATAATTGCTACTTTCAACTTTCAACTATATTTTCTCTAGGAACATATCTAAGCAGTGGAACTAAAGCGCGAGCTTCACGACATAATTTGCAAAAGGTCTTTTGACTATGTTCAAGATAATTAAGTTCATCTTATGAACTCCCACTCGAGATAGATATCCCTCTGGTCATCTAAGTGATTACATGATCCGAGTCAACTAGGCCGTGTCCGATCATCACGTGAGACGGACTAGTCAACATCGGTGAACATCTTCATGTTGATCGTATCTACTATACGACTCATGCTCGACCTTCGGTCTCTGTGTTCCCGAGGCCATGTCATACATGCTAGGCTCGTCAAGTTAACCCCAAGTGTTTTTGCTGTGTAAATCTGTCTTACACCCGTTGTATGTGAACGTAAGAATCCATCACACCCGATCATCACGTGGTGCTTAGAAGCGCATTTAACTGTAACAGCGGTGCGCGGTCGAGGAGAACACTTCTTGAAATTTGTGTAAGGGATCATCTTATTTACTACCGTCGTTCTAAGTAAACAAGATGCATAAACATAATAAACATCACATGCAATTATATAGTAGTGACATGATATGGCCAATATCATATTGCTCCTTTTGATCTCCATCTTGAGGGCTCCATGATCATTATTGTCACCGGCATGACACCATGATCTCCATCATCATGATCTCCATCATCGTGTCTCCTATGAAGTTGTCTCGCCAACTTATTACTTCTACTACTATGGCTACCGGTTAGCAATAAAGTAAAAGTAATTACATGGCGTTGTTCAATGACACGCAGGTCATACAATAAATAAAGACAACTCCTATGGCTCCTGCGGTTGTCATACTCATCGACATGCAAGTCGTGAATCCTATTACAAGAACATGATCAATCTCATACATCACATATCATTCATCACATTCTTCTTGGCCATATCACATCACATAGCATACCCTGCAAAAACAAGTTAGGCGTCCTCTAATTGTTGTTTGCATGTTTTACGTGGCTGCTTTGGGTTTCTAGCAAGAACGTTTCTTACCTACATAAAACCACAACATGATATGCCAATTGCTATTTACCCTTCATAAGGACCCTTTTCATCGAATCCGTTCCGACTAAAGTGGGAGAGATCGGCACCCGCTAGCCACCTTATGCACCAAGTGCATGTCGATTCGGTGGAACTGTCTCACGTAAAATGCGTGTAAGGTCGGTCCGGGCGGCTTCATCCCACAATACCGTCGAAACAAGATTGGACTAGTAACGGTAAGCATATTGAACAACATCAACGCCCACAACTACTTTGTGTTCTACTCGTGCAAAGAATCTACGCAATAGACCTAGCTCATGATGCCACTGTTGGGGAACGTAGCAGAAATTCAATATTTTCCTACGTGTCACCAAGATCTATCTATGGAGAAACCAGCAACGAGGGTTATGAGAGTGCATCTACATACCCTTGTAGATCGCTAAGCGGAAGCGTTCAAGAGAACGGGGTTGAAGGAGTCGTACTGCCGTGATCCAAATCACTTTGGAGATCCGAGTGCGAGCAGACGGCACCTCCGCGTTCAACACACGTACAGCCGGTGGCGTCTCCCATGCCTTGATCCAGCAAGGAGAGAGGAGAGGTTGAGGAAGACTCCATCCAACAACAGCACAACTGTGGCGTGGTGGTGGTGGAGGAGCGTGGCAATCCTGCGAGGCTTCGCCAAGCACCTACGGAGAGGAGGAGGAGAAGAACTTGGGAGAGAGGGAGGGCTGCACCAAAGGCAAAAGGTCTGTTTGAGAGGCCCTCCTACCCCACTATATAGGGATCCCAAGGGGTGCGCCAGCCCCTAGGAGATCCAATCTCCAAGGCGGCGGCCGGGGAGAGTCCTTCCCCAAGGCACCTAGGAGGTGCCTTCCCTTATGGGAATCTTCCTTTAGGGTTTCCCCTTCACCCTAGGCGCATGGGCCCTAGGGAAGTGGCGCCCAGCCCACTTTGGGCTGGATCCCTTCTCATCTCAGCCCATGGGACCCTCCGGGATAGGTGGCCCCACCGGTGGACCCCGGGACCCTTCCGGTGGTCTGGTACAATACCGATGACCCGAAACTTGTCCCGATGGCGAAACAGGACTTCCTATATATAAATCTTTACCTCCGGACCATTCCGGAACTCCTCATGACGTCCGGGATCTCATCCGGGACTCGAACAACATTCGGTAACCACATACAAACTTCCTTTATAACCCTAGCGTCCATCAGACCTTAAGTGTGTAGACCCTACGGGTTCGGGAGACATGTAGACATGACCGAGGCGTTCTCCGGTCAATAACCAACAGCGGGATCTGGATACCCATGTTGGCTCCCACATGTTCCACGATGATCTCATCGGATGAACCCACGATGTCAAGGACTCAATCGATCCCGTATACAATTCCCTTTGTCTAGCGGTATTGTACTTGCCCGAGATTCGATCGTCGGTATACCAATACCTTGTTCAATCTCGTTGCGGCAAGTCTCTTTACTCGTTCCGTAACACATCATCCCGTGATCAACCCCTTGGTCACATTGTGCACATTATGATGATGTCCTACCGAGTGGGCCCAGAGATACCTCTCCGTTTACGGAGTGACAAATCCAGTCTCGATTCGTGCCAACCGAGCAGACACTTTCGGAGATACCTGTAATGCACCTTTATAGCCACCCGATTCTGTTGTGGCGTTTGGTACACCCAAAGCATTCCTCGGTATCCGGAGTTGCACAATCTCATGGTCTAAGGAAATGATACTTGACATTAGAAAAGCTTTAGCATACGAACTACGATCTTTGTGCTAGGCTTAGGATTGGGTCTTGTCCATCACATCATTCTACTAATGATGTGATCCGTTATCAATGACATCCAATGTCCATGGTTAGGAAACCGTAACCATCTATTGATCAACGAGCTAGCCAATAGAGGCTTGCTAGGGACATGGTGTTGTCTATGTATCCACACATGTATCTGAGTTTCCTATCAATACAATTATAGCATGGATAATAAACGATTATCATGAACAAGGAAATATAATAATAACTAATTTATTATTGCCTTTAGGGCATATTTCCAACAGACCGTTCCATTTGCTTCTCTTCTCGCTCTTATTTGCCTATGTTAGCCACCATATCATGCTTAGTCGCTGCTGCAACCTCACCACTTTACCCCCTTCCTTACCCATTAAGCTTTGCTAGTCTTGATACCCATGGTAATGGGATTGCTGAGTCCTCGTGGCTCACAGATTACTACAACAACAGTTGCAGGTACAGGTTATGCGATGATCATGGCCGAGGCGATGTTTGCTTGTTTTGGAGTTCTTCTTACGCTTCTCCTTCGAACAGGGGATAGGTTCCAGGTCGGCAGCCTGGGCTAGCAGGGTGGATATTGTTTGAGTTTCTGTTTATGATTCATCCGTAGTCGGATGTTGATCTTGTATGTTGTATTGTTGTATTCATGTGGCATTGTATGTATTGGATGTATCCCCACTATTATGTAATGTTGATGTAATGATATCTACCTTGCAAAAGCGTCTTCAAGATGCGCTTCTATCCTTGGTAGGACCTTCGAGTTCCTTTAGGATAGGGTCGCATCTTAGGCGTATTTCAAAGTTAGTATCGAGCCTCGACCGACCATAGGAGCCCCTTGATTGTTGGCCGTTGTTGAGTCTAGAAGAAAACTATTTTGAGTCTTAGGATTATATATATCGGAGAGTAGGATTCTTTTTACTCCTCGGTCCCTTAAATACGCTCTGGTGAGGCCTCCTGACGTAGATGTTTTGTCTTTCCTCTCCTCAAAGTTCACGAATTATTTTTTAGGATCACGCGGGTATCTAGGGATTGTTCCGATAGTCTTGTGACGAGAACATTGTTCTTGGTGCCTCCTGACATTTAGGGGTTGTGGCAGTGTCCCGGGGAGTTGAGCTCCGAGGTGTTGTCGTCACAATTTTATCGTTGCAGTTCTGGAATACCTGAGTTTTGCCAACATCGAAAATCTCTTTTATGCAGTTGTTGGTGAGATAACCTCGACGCCACCCAGTACTAGGGAGTTCGGGAGTATTGCCATAGCTCGTATAACGGATGCTTTTCGAAGGTTGAGGTACACGATTTCCAGAGTTTTCTTGGTTATGTGTTGAAGGATGGATACAGCTGGATCTAGGTATTGTTAGTTTGGGTGATATATTTTGTGTACCTGTATCCCCAACACTAGATTGCATAACTAGAAAGTTTCGGGAGTTTATAGGTGGGAATTCAAGTAGCTCCTAGAATATCTTTCCAACAGATGCATGATATGGTATTGGGTAAATCTCTATCATATGTATATGTTTCGGCTTATTCTGCAAGCCAAATCCTTTGTTTTGTTTTATTTGTGGTATTCGAGTTGCTTCGAAGTCAAATGTTGAATCCATACCTTCCCTAAACGGTGTTCTCATATTTCTATGTGAATACTAATCCTTCTTGATCATCGTGGTTGCCATGTTAATTCTTTTCCAGCCGGCGTGCTTCTCTTCAAGTGGATCCGATCATTTCAACATTTGCGAGATCAATTCTAAGTTTTCTCAACGGTGTTTGTTTCATCCGTCCCCAAGTTGCCTTTGTTTTCCCGCCCTCCCACCCTTTTTCTTCAAGGACTCAGATTTCTTAATCATGTATCCTTTTATTTGTGGGAAGTCTCTTCATTCTTTTCTTTCAATGTTCTTATCCGGTGATTTCCCATGAAGATGCTCAACAGTTTCAAGTTCATCATCCTTCATTGTTGTTTCTTCTTCGGTGCATCCAATTCAAGCTTTCCATATTCATCATATTCCTTTCCTCGTTTCTAATGCTTTCTCATGCCGATGCACCTCCTAATCATTCACTTCTTCCTATTCACAATCCGTTCAAGATATTTCGAGGTTGTTATCTCATTCAAGCCATTTAATTCAACCGGTGCAACCTCTCTTTAAAATTGTTCAACGGTGTTTTCTTTTGAGTGGGCCCTAACCCACAGGTCTTTTTCCAGGATCTTACCTGACTCTTCCAATTTTCCCGGAGTTATTCTCAAATTATTTTTCAAATTTTGACGTAGGAATGAATTTTCATCAGTCAAATGCTTTTCAAAGATCGATTTCGAACCATTGTCATTGCTGGCTAAACCTCTTCGCTTTCATTCTCCCGGAGTATCTCAACAATTTTGATAGTGTTTCTCGTTGTCCATCTCAATGTTTGAAGACCGAAGAAGAGTTCCTCTTAAATCCTTACCCGTTCTTCCGAAGATGCGTAGTTCAAGTTTGATGCCATCCTCTCATAATTGTTTTCGATTGTGGGAATTCTTTTCACCCATCCGGAGCATTTCATGAGTTGTTTCCATTTCTTTCCTCCGAAGGCCATAATGTCATAATTCCTCATTCTCAGCGTGTAGCTAGCGTTCTCCAAATCTTACCGGTGAATCATTCAAATATCCTCTAATTAGTTCATGATCTCTGCATTCTCTTGTATCTAAATCCTCTCAAGTATCTTCGTTTTCTTTTTCTCCAGTTCTTCCCGGTGAATTGTGCCTTTGGAACTTTCATTTTCAATTCTTGTGGTGGTTCGTTCAAGATTTCACTTCCTTCGTTATCATATTAATTCATTCGTCGTTTCCAAATTCCACTGGTGGTTCCATCAATACCTTCTCAAGTTTGCGCCCTCTCTATCCTTAATCCCTCAAGAAGAATAAGTAGTATGCCAAATCTGTTACTTGTCATCAATTTAAATTGGTGAAGGATACGCATAACGTAATTCTTATTATTGTTTCATCCAAGTGATCTAGTTTCTTCTTTCCAGAGTTGTTCATCATGTCACATTCTCGGTTCGAGTTGATTCACCTTTCTTTTCCAGAGTTCCAAGTTTTCGGCATTATCTCGTGAAGCTCCTTCTAAATCATCGCAAGGCTTCACCCCGTGTTTTCAACTTCTCTTTCTTTTCATCATCCTTTTATTACCGGAGTTCTTCATGGAGGCTCTACATGATAGTTCGTCAAGGATTCTTTTCATTATTCAATTGTTCTTCAAGATTTCTCTCGAAGTTATGATCCGCCAAGCTATACTCTAAAATAAACATGGTGTTCAACACATGTTTTGTTTTGAGGAGTTCAAGTATTCTTCTTCTTGCATTTGGAAGTGCAATTCGTTCTACCTTTTCATTTGAGGTGGTGTTATGTCATTCTGGACAATTTGAGTTCGTGTTTCATGATTCACATGTTGTCAAGAATGAGATATTTTAAATCCACCAATCTCTTCGTTGGAGTCATCTTGGGTTATATTTCACCTACAGCCTTCCCTAAGGAATGTAGCTATTTGTGGTGCTTATCAATGATCCAATTTTCTCCTTCTCATCTCGGTGAAGAAGTTTCTCTTATCTTCATTGATCTCAACCAATCAATTGTTTCTGTTAATGGCGGGTTGTCACCTCATCATTTTGAGATGTTTGCCATAAGCCCACAACAAGCTTGTGCTTTTCGTTGTTGATTTTGCAACAACTCCGTTCAATTCTTCTTTGCAAGGGTGCTTTCCAAGTTCATTTGTGGCAGAAGTTGCCTTTTTCTTCTCCATTCTATTATTCCAATGATCTATCTTCTATTCTTTCTTCCGGAGGCATGGTGAGGTTGGTTTTTTTCACGCATCACCTCGTTTTGTAAAGATCGTGTTCTTTTTCTTGCTTATCCATTTAACCGGAGTGTCGTTTCCTCTTTTCAAGCTCTTCCCATTTTGTCAAGTTTTGCCTCTCTTTTCAACCTGAGTGCTGTCTGAAATCCTTCTTACCCATTGTGCCATTCTTTCAATAGTTCCGGAGGCAGTGTGTTGTTGATTTCATCAAGTATCATCCCATCTTCTCAAGTTCATGTTCTATTCCTTCCATGTTCAACCGGGTGCTGCCCGAATTCTTCCTCTCTCATCTTGTTTTACGGAGTGGTTTCGAATTCTATCTTGTCCATTAAACTCTTGATTCATGTCTTTGCAACCTTCAAGTTTTCGTAATGTTCCTTGTTCCTCTTTTCTAAGGATTGTTTGCAATCTCGTTCATCTCTCTTGTACTCTTTCTTTTAAATTGTTTAACCTCTCAAGGTTCGTGGTTTCACTCATTTGTCGAAGAAGCAACTTAGTTTTACCTCTTCTCTTCCTCTTCCGTTTCTCTCCGGTGCCATCCTAGATCTCGGGACAAGATCCTCTCGTAGTGGTGGAGTGTTGTAACACCCCGGATACAACTTTCCATATTCGTAACTCCAACTCTTGCCTTTTCCGAAGATGCAATATGTTATTTCCTCTGTGGTTGGGTTTTGTCTTTTGTTTTGCATTTTGTTTCATGTCATGCATCTCATCTCATAGCATCACGCGCATTGCATTTGCATATTTTCATAAAACTCGTAGCCGTTCGCAGTTTCCCTTTCTCTCTTTGCCACCGGATCTCCTCTGCTCCGCCGCTGCGGTCTCGGATCCGGCCGGTTCCCGTGCGTCCTCGCGCCACCAAGTCCCGTCACCGCCCTGCGCCGCCCGCCAAGTCCCCTGCTGCACCCGCTGCTGCCTGCTCCATCCACAGACGCACGCAGCCACATCGAACCAGCGCATCCGTTGACCGCTTCGTCAACTCGGCCTCCCGTGCCAAATCGCGAGGCCCAGTGTGCCTCCTCCTCTCCACAGTTGCGGGCCAAGGCCCATGGTGAGCGCCCAGCGCCCCCTGTTTCGGCCCAGTTCCTGTTTTTTTCATATCTGCGATTTTAGTATTTTTCCAGAAACTGCAGATTTGCAGAAAAACCCCTAAGCATCATGCATATAATAACTCATGAACCGTGCATCGGTTTAAAATGATTTAAACATGTAAAATGCTTAAAATTTTGTCTAGTTTCATAATATGCTGCTTTCATCCATGTTAAAATGATTTAAACCTGGGAGAAGAAATATCCTTCGTTGATCGCGAGAGCTTATCATGGGCTAAGTTGGGACACCCTTGCAGGGTATAAACTTTCGAGAGCCGTGCCCGCGGTTATGTGGCAGATGGGAATTTGTTAATATCCGGTTGTAGTAAACTTGAAGTAAACTCTTCTAAAATACACATGACCGTGAGTGTCTCTTTTCGGGGTTGATCGAGAGGAGAACACGGTTTCTGGGTTATGTTTCATTTAAGTAGGAGTTCAGGATCACTTCTTGATCATTGCTAGCTTTCCGGCCGTTCCATTTGCTTCTCTTCTCGCTCTTATCTACGTATGTTAGCCACCATATCATGCTTAGTCGCTGCTGCAACCTCACCACTTTACCCCCCTTCCTTACCCATTAAGCTTTGCTAGTCTTAATACCCATGGTAATGGGATTGCTGAGTCCTCGTGGCTCACATATTACTACAACAACAGTTGCAGGTACAGGTTATGCGATGATCATGACGCGAGAGCGATGTTTGCTTGTTTTGGAGTTCTTCTTCTGCTTCTCTTTCGATCAGGGGATAGGTTCCAGGTCGGCAGCCTGGGCTAGCAGGCTGGATATTGTTTGAGTTTCTGTTTATGATTCATCCGTAGTCGGATGTTGATCTTGTATGTTGTATTGTTGTATTCATGTGGCATTGTATGTATTGGATGTATCCCCACTATTATGTAATGTTGATGTAATAATATCCACCTTGCAAAAGCGTCTTCAGGATGCGCTTCTATTCTTGGTGGGACCTTCGAGTTCCTTTAGGATAGGGTTGCATCTTGGGCGTGACATCGACCTTGGAACCATTCCCTCTCGCATCGTCACCTCGTCCTTCGTCAATCTCCGCTTATTCCGTAGCTCCTGTTTTGAGTTACAAATATGAGCAATCGCACCGGTATCAAATACCCAGGAGCTACTACGAGTGCTGGTAAGGTACATATCAATAACATGTACATCATATATACCTTTGTTGCCGGCCTTCTTATCCGCAATAAGTACTTGGGGAAGTTCCCTTCCAGTGACCATTTCCCTTGCAATAAAAGCACTCAGTTTCACGCTTGGGTCCATGCTTTGGCTTCTTCCTGGCAACTGGCTTACTGGGGCGACAACTCCGTTGCCATCCTTCTTGAAGTTCTTCTTACCCTTTCCTTTCTTGAAACTAGTGGTTTTATTGACCATCAACACTTGATGTTCCTTTTTGATCTCCACCTCCGCTGATTTCAGCATTGAATATGCCTCAGGAATGGTTTTCTCCATCCCCTGCATATTGAAATTCATCACAAAGCTCTTGTAGCTAGGTGGGAGCGACTGAAGGATTCTTTCAACGACCGCGCCATCCGGGAGATTAACTCCCAGCTGAGACAAGCGGTTGTGCAACCCAGACATTTTGAGTATGTGCTCACGATGTAACTATTCTCCTCCATCTTACAACTGTAGAACTTGTCGGAGACTTCATATCTCTCGACCCGGGCATGAGCTTGGAAAACCATTTTCAGCTCTTGGAACATCTCATATGCTCCATGTTGCTCAAAACACTTTTGGAGCCCCGGTTCTAAGCTGTAAAGCATGCCGCACTGAAACAGGGAGTAATCATCACAACGCGACTGCCAGGCGTTCATAACGCCTTGAGTTGCTGGGAAAATGGCCGCTTCACCTAGCGGTGCTTTAAGGACATATGCTTTCTTGGCAGCTATGAGGATGATCCTCAAGTTACGGACCTATTCAGTATAGTTGCTACCATCGTCTTTCAGCTTGGTTTTCTCTAGGAACGCGTTGAAGTTGAGGGCAACATTAGCATGGGCCATTTGATCTACAAGACATATTGTAAAGATATTTAGATTATGTTCATGATAATTAAGTTCATCTAATCAAATTATTTAATGAACTCCCACTCAGACAAACATCCCGCTAGTCATCGAAGTGATACATGATCCAAATCGACTAGGCCGTGTCCAATCATCACGTGAGATGGACTAGTCATCAAAGGTGAACATCTCCATGTTGATCGTATCTTCTATACGACTCATGTTCGACCTTTCGGTCTTCCGTGTCCCGAGGCCATGTCTGTACAAGCTAGGCACGTCAAGTCAACCTAAGTGTTTTGCATGTGTAAATCTGGCTTACACCCGTTGTATTCGAACGTTAGAATCTATCACACCCGATCATCACGTGGTGCTACGAAACAACGAACCTTCGCAACGGTGCACAATTAGGGAGAAAACTTTCTTGAAATTTTAACGAGGGATCATCTTATTTAAGCTACCGTCATTCTAAGAAAATAAGATGTAAAAACATGATAAACATCACATGCAATCAAATAGTGACATGATATGGCCAATATCATTTTGCTCCTTTTGATCTCCATCTTCGGGGCGCCACGATCATCATCATCACTGGCATGACACCATGATCTCCATCATCATGATCTCCATCATCGTGTCTTCATGAAGTTGTCTCGCCAACTATTACTTCTATTACTATGGCTAACGGTTAGCAATAAAGTAAAGTAATTACATGGCGTTTTCATTGACACGCAGGTCATACAATAAATTAAGACAACTCCTATGGCTCCTGCCGGTTGTCGTACTCATCGACATGCAAGTCGTGATTCCTATTACAAGAACATGATAAATCTCATACATCACATATATCATTCATCACATCCTTTTGGCCATATCACATCGCACGGCATATTCTCCAAGAACAAGTTAGACGTCCTCTAATTGTTGTTGCAAGTTATTACGTGGCTGCTATAAGTTTCTAGCAAGAACGTTTCTTACCTATGCCAAAACCACAATGTGATATGCCAATTTCTATGTACCCTTCATAAGGACCCTTTTCATCGAATCCGATCCGACTAAAGTGGGAGAGACAGACACCCGCTAGCCACCTTATGCAACTAGTGCATGTCAGTCGGTGGAACCAGTCGCACGTAAGCGTACGTGTAAGGTCGGTCCGGGCCGCTTCATCCCACGATGCCGCCGAATAAATACAAGAGTAGTAACGGCAAGTAAATTGACAAAATCGACGCCCACAACAACTTGTGTTCTACTCGTGCATAGAAACTACGCATAGACCTAGCTCATGATGCCACTGTTGGGGATCGTTGCAGAAACTAAATAATTTCTACGCATCACCAAGATCAATCTATGGAGAAACTAGCAACGAGAGAGAGGGGAGTGCATCTTCATACCCTTGGAGATCGCGATCCGAAAGCATTGCAAGAACGCGGTTGGAGGAGTCGTACACGCAGCGATTCAGATCGCGGTCGATTCTGATCTAAGCGCCGAATAACGGCGCCTCCACACGTGCAGCCCGGTGACGTCTCCCATGCCTTGATCCAGCAAGGAGAGAGGGAGAGGGTGGGGAAGACAACTCCAGCAGAAGCACGACGACGCGGTGGTGTTGGAGCAGCATGGTACTCCGGCAGGGCTTCGCGAAGCGCCGCGGGAGGAGGAGGAGGTGTTGGAGAGGGGGAGGGTTGCGCCTTGGATGTCATGCGGCTGCCCTCTCACCTCCCCTCTATTTATAGGGGAAAGGGAGAGGGGGGCGGCCCCCTCCAGATGGATCTAGAGGGGGGCGGCGGCCAACGGGGGGAAGGCTTGCCCCCCAAGCCAAGGGGGGCGCCCCCTTTAGGGTTTCCCCCAAACCCTAGGCGCATGGGCCCTAGGGAGTTTGGCGCCCAGCCCACCTAGTGGCTAGTTCCCCTCCATATTCAGCCCATAGGGCCCTCCGGGGCAGGTGGACCCTCCCGGTGGACCCCCGGAACCCTTTTGGTGGTCCGGGTACAATATCGATAAACCCCCAAACACTTCCGGTGACCGAATAAGGACTTCCCATATATAAATATTTGTCTCCGGACCATTCCAGAACTCCTCGTGACGTCCAGGATCTCATCCAAGACTCCGAACAACATTCGGTAACCACGTAAAAACTTTCCCTATAACCCTAGTGTCATCGAACCTTAAGTGCGTAGACCCTACGGGTTCGGGAATCAGCGAACATGACCGAGACATCTCTCCGGCCAATAACCAACAGCGGGATCTGGATACCCATGTTGGCTCCCACATGTTCCACGATGATATCATCAGATGAACCACGATGTCGAGGATTCAATCAATCCGTATACAATTCCCTTTGTCAATCGGTACGTTACTTGCCCGAGATTCAATCGTCGGTATCCCAATACCTCGTTCAATATCGTTACCGGCAAGTCACTTTACTTGTTCCGTAATGCATGATCCCGTGACTAACTGCTTAGACACAGTGAGCTCATTATGATGATGCATTACCGAGTGGGCCCAGATATACCTCTCCGTCATACGGAGCGACAAATCCCAGTCTCGATTCGTGCCAACCCAACAAACACTTTCGGAGATACCCGTAGTGCACCTTTATAGCCACCCAGTTACGTTGTGACGTGTGGCACACCCAAAGCATTCCTACAGTATCCGGGAGTTGCACAATCTCATGGTCTAAGGAAAAGATACTTGACATTAGAAAAGTTGTAGCAGACGAACTACACGATCTTGTGCTATGCTTAGGATTGGGTCTTGTCCATCACATCATTCTCCTAATGATGTGATCCCGTTATCGATGGCATCCAATATCCTTTTCCAGGAAACCGGGACCATCTATTGATCAACGAGCTAGTCAACTAGAGGCTCACTAGGGACATGTTGTGGTCTATGTATTCACACATGTATTACGGTTTCCAGATAACACAATTATAGCATGAACAATAGACAATTATCATGAACAAGGAAATATAATAATGACCATTTTATTATTGCCTCTAGGGCATATTTCCAACAGTCTCCCACTTGCACTAGAGTCAATAATCTAGTTACATTGTGATGAATTGAACACCCATAGAGTTCTGGTGTTGATCATGTTTTGCTCGTGGAAGAGGTTTAGTCAACGGATCTGCGACATTCAGGTCTGTATGCACTTTACAAATATCTATGTCTCCATCTTGAACATTTTCACGAATGGAGTTGAAGCGACGCTTGATATGCCTGGTCTTCTTGTGAAGCACAGGCTCCTTGGCAAGGGCAATAGCTCCAGTGTTGTCACAGAAGAGAGTCATCGGGCCCGACGCATTGGGAATAACTCCTAGGTCGGTAATGAACTCCTTCATCCAGATTGCTTCATGTGCTGCCTCCAAGACTGCCATGTATTCTGCTTCACATGTAGATCCCGCCACCACGCTTTGCTTGCAACTGCATCAGCTGACTGCCCCACCGTTTGTAATATACATGTATCTGGTCTGCGACTTCGAGTCATCCAGATCTGTGTCAAAGCTAGCATCGATGTAACCCTTTACGACGAGCTCTTCGTCACCTCCATAAACGAGAAACATATCCTTAGTCCTTTTAAGGTACTTCAGGATATTCTTGAACGCTGTCCAGTGTTCCATGCCGGGATTACTTTGGTACCTTCCAACCAAACTTACGGCAAGGTTTACATCAGGTCTGGTACACAACATGTCATACATAATAGACCCTACGGCTGAGGCATAGGGGATGACACTCATCTTTTCTCTATCTTCTGCCGTGGTCGGGCATTGAGCCGTGCTCAATCTCACACCTTGCAACACAGGCAAGAACCCCTTCTTGGATTGATCAATATTGAACTCCTTCAATATCTTGTCAAGGTATGTGCTTTGTGAAAGACCAATGAGGCATCTCGATCTATCTCTATAGATCTTGATGCCTAATATTTAAGCAGCTTCTCCAAGGTCCTTCATTTAATAACACTTATTCAAGTAGGCCTTTATGCTTTCCATGAATTCTATATCATTTCCCATCAATAGTATGTCATCCACACATAATATGAGAAATGCTACAGAGCTCCCACTCACTTTCTTGTAAACACAAGCTTCTCCATAAGTCTGTGTAAACCCAAACGCTTTGATCATCTCATCAAAGTGAATGTTCCAACTCCGAGATGCTTGCACCAGCCCATATATTGAGCGCTGGAGCTTGCATACCTTGTCAGCATTCTTAGGATCGACAAAACCTTCCAGCTGCATCATATACAATTCTTCCTTAAGGAAACCATTAAGGAATGTCGTTTTGACGTCCATTTGCCATATCTCATAATCATAGAATGCGGCAATTGCCAACATGATTCGGTCGGACTTCAGCTTTGCTACGGGTGAGAAAGTCTCATCGTAGTTAACCCCTTGAACTTGTCGATAAACCTTAGCGACAAGCCGAGCCTTATAGATGGTCACATTACCATCCGCATCTGTCTTCTTCTTAAAGATCCATTTATTTTCCATGGCTCGCCGATCATCGGGCAAGTCAGTCAAAGTCCATACTTCATTTTCATACATGGATCCTATCTCGGATTTCATGGCTTCAAGCCATTTGTAGGAATCCGGGCCCGCCATCGCTTCTTCATAGTTCGAAGGTTTACCATTGTCTAAAAACATGATTTCCAGGACAGGGTTGCCATACCACTCTGGTGCGGAACGTGTCCTTGTGGACCTACGAAGTTCAGTAGCAACTTGATCTAAAGTTTCATGATCATCATCATTAACTTCCTCTCTAGTCGGTGCAGTGTCGGTGTCAAAACCGGCGGATCTCGGGTAGGGGTCCCGAACTGTCGTCTAAAGGCGGATGGTAACAGAGGTGGGGACACGATGTTTACCAAGGTTCGGGCCCTCTTGATGGAGGTAATACCCTACTTCTTGCTTGATTGATCTTGATGATATGAGTATTACAAGAGTTGATCTACCACGAGATCGTAGAGGCTAAACCCTAGAAGCTAGCCAATGGTATGATTGTTGTTGTCCTACGGATTAAACCCTCCGGTTTATATAGACTTTGGAGGGGGCTAGGGTTACACAGAGTCAGTTACAAGGGAGGAGATCTACATGTCCGTATTGCCAATCTTGCCTTCCACGCCAAGGAGAGTCCCATCCGGACACGGGACGAAGTTTTCAATCTTGTATCTTCATAGTCCAACAGTCCGGCCGAAGGATAAAATCCGGCTGTCCGGAGACCCCCTTATCCAGGACTCCCTCAGTAGCCCCTGAACCAGGCTCCAATGACGATGAGTCCGGCGCGCAGATTTGTCTTCGGCATTGCAAGGCGGGTTCCTCCTCCGAATACTCCATAGAATATTTTGAACACAAGGATAGTGTCCGGCTCTGCAAAACAAGTTCCACATACCACCGTTGAGAGAGTATAATATTTCCACAAATCTAATCTGCTGACGCATTTTGCCGCATGATATCACACCACGGCCCGGTCTTTATTCGAACCGTTTTTCACAACCTGCCACCGCACATATCGCGAGGCATTTTCCTTGGCACGTCTTGTCGAAGCGGAGATCGTGCTCCCTTATCACGGGATTCTCATCAATACGGGTGTGGGTAACCCAACCGCACCATCGATTACGACGCTTGGGGAGTAAGCGACTTCACCAGGTAAGTGGGGAGGCGCATCGCCTCTACAGCCCTTATAAAGGGACAAGGATTCACCCTTTTTACCCACGCCTTCTTCCTCCTATCTCATCCATTCTTGCGCACTCGAGCTCCAGCGCGCAAGTTTGTGTTTTTTCAACTCAAACCACTCCAAGCATGTCCGGAGCGGGAGGCAAGTGGATGGTCTCCTCCGTTACGGAGGAGGACATCAAAAAGCTACGGGAAGCCGGATACCTGGCTGCGGATATCGCACACCGGCTGCCAGATGAGGGGCAGATCGTCCAGACTCCAGAATCTCATGAGAGGGTGGGTTTTCTTCTCCACTTCATCCGCGGACTGGGATTTCCCCTCCACCCATTTGTCCGCGGGCTCATGTTCTACTACGGGCTGGATTTTCATGACCTGGCTCCCAATTTCATCCTCAACATCTCGGTGTTTATCATCGTGTGCGAGGCCTTCCTCCGCATCAGGCCCCACTTCGGCCTGTGGCTGAAGACCTTCAATGTTAAACCAAAGGTGGTGGTCGGCCAGCAAGTGGAGTGCGGAGGCGCCATGGTGGGCTAAATGCCTAATGTCACCTGGCTCGAAGGCTCCTATGTGGAGACCATAAAGGGGTGGCAATCGGGGTGGTTCTACATCACCGAGTCGCGCGACACCAACTGGGTGGCGGACCCTGAATTTCGATCCGGAATCCCCACGCGGCTCACCTCCTAGAAAGAGAAGGGCATATCCTGGGGTTCCCCGGTAGAGCTGACTGGACTCCGGACCTGCATCAAAACATGATGAGCAAGAAAATCAAGCTCGTCAACGTGGTCCAGGTCTTGCTCTTCCGCCGGATCCTCCCGTGTCAACGACAGGCATTCAATTTGTGGTAGTTCGACCCGGCCAAGCACCAGACGCTGCGAGAGCTCTTCGACACGACGCATAAGGATGTCTGGAAGGTGTTGTTCAAGGGAGCCATGGTACCTCCTCCCCTTACCGAGGACCGTGGACTCAGTGCAAAGCGCCATGCCAATCCGGTAAGTTTTTATATCTCACAGGATATTTATTTGCCCCAGTTTAATCATGTGCGGGATCTAAGCTTCCATGCCATTAACAGGACCGGGTAGAGACTGCGGCACAGATCGATTGCCTAGCCCCCAGCCTGAAGATCCTGCAGATGCTCTCCTAACGGAGATGCTGGTTCCGGCGCCTTACGAGGTGCCGGTGAAGAAGGACAAGAAGAAGGCCATGGGGACCCGAAAGGGTCTCCGGCGCAGGGTTATATCGGACTCATCGTCTGATAACTCCGGGGCGCACTCCTCCCACGAAAACGAGGAGGAAGAGGAAAGTTCTCCCCGCCCCAGCCGGGGGAGACAAGAAAAGGAAGGCCGCCCCAACCAGGGAGGCCGAAGGGTCAAAGAAGGGAAGGACCCTCCTACCGGACTGCTCCACGACGGCCGCCTACAGCGATGACGAGTGGTTACCCAGGGACAAGCCCCTGGTGAAGTCGCAAGTATTTGGATACCATAGTAATTGATGGTACGTTTCTATTGCACTGCTTCTCCTTACGCCGAATATGATTATGCAGTCCGTCCCGAGCCCGTGTGAACATATCTTCGTCGGATGGTTCTTTGGACCCGTCGGATATGAATAGCGATTTACTTCTGACCGCCTCAACCCCTCGCCCTACGGACAACTTTGAGGTGTTGTCTCAAAGGGTACAAAGCCGAGGGGAGGTAGTCCTGGAGGCGCCTCGGGGCGACCTTCTGGACCCTGGGCGCAAAGGGAACAAGACTCCCATGGACTCCAATTTCAGCCCCCAACCAAACACTACGCCGGAACCACCGGTGGTTCCTGACTCCAGTAGGCGATCCCCTGTTAAGAGGGGCAAGCCGCCCATGCCGGTGGCCTCTGTCCATCCAGAGCCACCGGACAACTTGCTGGAAGCGCTTCATGGCGCTTCCATCGACGAAGAGCACCGCACTATCATGAGTGCGGTGATCAAGAAGGTTCAGTCCGCCAAAAATGGGCTAACTGAAGCTTGCGCCAGCCTCTTGACAGGCTTTCAGGTAAGTAATCAAAATATAGGAAAATATTACCGCATAGACAGTAGCCCCTGATGCTCTATTTGGCATTCGTGAAGAAAGGCCGAATAGAGGATCAAATAATGACTCAGGAGTCTAATCCGAATATGTCTATATGCATGTGCAGGCTTCACTGCTGGCCGCTGCCGCACGTACTGCGGAGATCGCTGCACTAAAGCAGGACCTTGAGCGGTCCGAGGAAGAGCTCGGCTTTGCCAGGAGGCAGCTCGAGGAGAGCAAAGGTAAGCAATACCTTGTCTATATATTAAAAAGAAATTTGGTTGTAAAATAATAGGATCATCATGAATGTGACAGGGGCCACGACTGAAGTTGCGACCCTGAAGAAGGCGTTGTCCAAGGCCGAAAACAAAGCGGCCAAGGAGCGCATTGAACGAGAAAAACAAGAAGCCCAAGTGGGCGAGGTGCAGCAAGAGCTCCAGGCTCTCGTCAAAAAACACGACTCCTTGGAGCTTGACTCTAAGACGCGAGAGTCCGAGCTTGCGAAGGCCCTCGAGAGCGCATGAAACGCCAAGGCCGAAGCCCAGAAGGCCCTCCAGGAAATTGAGGTGGTTAAGAAGATAGCAGTGGGTAAGGCATTCATTATGCAAAGCAAGTATGGGAAGGAGACTTTCCTTTTACTTACCGAGTTCGGAGCTCTCCGGGAGCATTCGCAGATCTTCCCCGCAGTGTGTTGGATGCTGCGGAGTTCTGCCGGGCTGAAGAGGGGAGCTCGATGGAGAAGTTGTTCTGGTCCCAATATACTGGGACCGAACACCCAATGCCCTTGAGCGACCAGCTGAAGCAACTGGTCGAGCTCCACAAGGTAGTCGAACAGGCCATGAAGGGTCTTATAGTCCGGATGTGGCCTGGCGATCCCCTGCCTAACAGCTACTTCGGTCTGGTGAGGTGGCTTGTGGATGCCTGCCCACGGCTTGAAGTTGTAAATCGGTCCGTCTGCATCGAGGGTACGTGCAGGGCTTTTGCCCGGGCGAAGGTGCATGGGCGAAGCTCAATGCCGTGAAGTTGGTGAAGGAGGGGCCGCCGGTGGGCAAGGAGCATCGCCGCCCCGAGATGTATTATGGCAGTGTCCTGAAGGGTTCCCGCCTTGTGGCTGAGGAATGTGCTAAATATGTAATTTTTTAATGATCTTGCTCATGTGATCCTGGTATGTGAAACTAGTTCATTTGCACTATGCAACGCTTTCTGAATTTAAAATATTACCTTCTTTGCGGCCGTTTATACAATCTGAGAGTTGGCCAGTCGTTGGCTTCTGCCCCATGTAACTAGTACTGGGGGTGTTCGGGATAAACCTGAGCACTATTTAGCCCAATTTTGGGTCCTTCGAGGGAGGTGTTCAGCACAACGAACCAGGCAATCGGACTATAAGGCTTTATCACTCTCACTTAGCCATAGAAGTCTACAATTTTAAATTTTGGCGAAGCCCCTAGTATTCGGAAGGCCGAATTTGGGGCGCTATATACGCCTAAGTCGGGCAAGGCCGACTCCTCGCCTGAAGTGGAAAAAGTCTTTCAGGACTTGAGACCTCTCGAACAGCGACCAGCTCTCGCCTTATCATGACAGTCAGTTTTCACCTTTCTCTACTGAGGTGCTCGTCCGGAAGAACTGGGACACAATCGCAGTAGTTCTCCCAGCACTACCTTAGCTGATACAGCAGAACGTAAGGTACCAAAACATGGGAGCCGGGCAAACCCAACTATTGACCCAAGACATGATTCGGAGCTGATGCGTATAATGCTATAAGTTCGGGGTGCCGCGCTGTCGAAAGTGTTCGGACTTCTCACACCTTCTTATGGGGTATATGAAAGCCCCTGGCATACTGGCCGTACCAGAATGTGTGGGTGCAAGTTATCGTAAATAAAAATATAAGAAAAAGGGATGGATAATACAATAATAGACTGATGCTATGCATTGTTATTTAAATAATATGTCGAAGCATACTGATACAAGTAGTGCAATAAGCAAAAAATAGGACTATTTGACATGTCCTATCCAAGGGCAGGCTGTGTACGAGTATTAAAAAACAGGTATGTCGATTGTTATTAGAGACCACCTAGGGGTTCCCTTGTACGACTTAGCTTCTTGCCTCCTTAGTTGTTCCTTCACATAATGTGTCCGGCAATTATACTGCCGGAAAGGTCTTCCAGAGAGTAAGGTCCTGAAAGAGAAAAAATGATAAAGGTATGCAGCCCCTAGGGCGGTTGAGCCGCATTGCGGGACGTGCCTTGATCGTGCCCCCGCCTGTGCCCATGGTATTTTCAGTGCGTAATTATGTAGGCGCAACATGGATTTCATCGCCTGACTGGGACTAGGACGGGGGCCGAATTGCTAGGCGAGCTCTAAACGTGCCAGGTGATCCTGCTGCAGGTTACTCCGGACTCACTTGAAGGTGTCCGGGGGCTGTATCGCCGAATTGGTGGTTTGCCTTAAAAGGCTGCTTTGTGCTTCTGCTGCGAGGGACGCAGTGCGCTCCTCCGTGCAGAGTGAGCACTCTGTGTTTCCATTGACTGTTATGACTCCCCTAGGTCCTAGCATCTTGAGCTTGAGGTATGCGTAATGCGGTACTGCATTGTATTTTGCGAATGCGGTTCGCCCGAGCAGTGAGTGATAGCCACTACAGAACGGGACAATATCTAAGATTAACTCCTCGCTTCGGAAATTGTCCGGAGATCCGAAGACCACTTCCAGTGTGATTGAGCCCGTGCAATGGGCCTCTACACCTGGGATGACACCCTTAAAGGTGGTTGGTGGGTTTGATCCTCGATGGATCTATACCCATTTTGCGCACTATATCCTGATAGAGCAGGTTCAGGCTGCTACCGCCATCCATGAGGACTCGAGTGAGGTGAAATCCGTTAATGATGGGGTCTAGGACAAATATGGTGGATCCGCCATGATGGATACTAGTGGGGTGGTCCCTGGATCGAAGGTGATCGGACAAGAGGACCATGGGTTGAAATTTGGGGCGACGGGCTCCATCGCATAGACGTCCCTTAGTGCACGCTTATGTTCCCTCTTGGGAATGTGGGTTGCGTATATCATGTTCACCATCTTCACTTGTGGGGGGAACCTCTTTTGTCCTCCCGTGTTCGGCGGCCGGGGCTCCTCCTCGTCATCACTATGCAGCCCCTTGTCCTTGTTTTCGGCATTCAATTTGCCGGCCTGCTTGAACACCCATCATTATCTGTTGGTGTGATTGGTTGGCTTATCGGGGGTGCCGTGGATTTGACACGAGCGATCCAGTATACGATCCAAACTGGACGAGCCCGGAGTACTTCGTTTGAATGGCTTTTTCCGCTGACCGGATCTAGAGCCTTTGAATCCGGCATTGACTGCTGTATCTTCGGCGTTATCACCGTTGTTGCGGCGCTTGTGTCTGTTACGACGTGGTCTGCCATTAGCATATTTGGTGTCTGAAGTGCCCAGATTCCTTGATGTGTTGTTGCTTTGAGCCAGCCAGCTATCCACGCCCGCGCAAAAGCAGGTCATGAGTGTCGTGAGGGCTGCCATAGACTTCGGCTTCTCCTGGCCGAGGTGCCGGGCGAGCCACTCGCCATGGATGTTATGCTTGAATGCCTCTAAGGCCTCTGCATCCGGACAGTCGACAATTTGGTTTTCCTTAGTTAGGAACCGTGTCTAGAATTGCCTGGCCGATTCCCCTGGCTGCTGAGTTATATGGCTCAAGTCATCAGCATCCAGTGGTTGCACATAAGTTCCCTGGAATTTGTCAAGGAATTCATCTTCCAAATCCTCCCAACTACCGACGGAGTCTGCTGGCAAGCTATTCAGCCAATGCCGAACTGGTCCTTTGAGTTTTAGTGGGAGCTACTTGATGGCATGTAAATCATCACCGCGAGCCATGCAGATGTGGACGAGGAAATCCTCAATCCATACCGCGGGATCTGTTGTACCATCATACGATTTTTTTGATAGAAAGACTGTAAGGGAACCCCCTACAGTATAATTGGTGCAACAAACCCAAATTGCAAGTACCATGCCTTGAACCTGGGTGGGTGGAAAGGCATCAACCCCTCCTCACCACTAGGCTATGCCTTAGTCTGCTACCATCATACGATTCGATATTTACGGGTTTAAAACCCTCCGGGAATTTGTGATCCATAACTTCATCGGTGAAGCATAGGGGGTGTGTAGTGCCTCTGTGCTGGGCTATATCACGACGCAGTTCATATGAGTCTTGTCTGCTGTATTCGGCCCGGCCGGATTTACTTTTAGTGTATCCGGCGTGACGGTCATCGTCCCACGTTGGTGCGCGCCCCCGTGACCCGTATATCGATCTTGCATGTTTTGCCCTGCTTTCCAATACATCTCGCAGGTCCCGCGTGTTGCCCCGGGCCTTGGTATTTTTGTTTGAGTGGCGGCGGGGTGCAGGCTGAACTTCAGGCTGAAACGCCTCTCTGTCTCGGCCACGAGGTGGCCGGTCAACCGCATCATATGCTGGTGAAGTAGGTTTTAATGCTTCCTCCTCGAGTCGGGGTAGCGACCTGGGCTTTGGGTAACTCTTGGAGGGGCGTTTGAGTTCGTATTCCTCGGCCGCAAGGACTTCGGTCCATCTGTCTGCTAGCAAATATTGATCAGGTCGAAGCTGTTGTCGCTTTTTCTTCAGGCTATTTGGTGTGGCTATAAGCCGGCGCTTGAAGCGCTCCTGCTCGATGGGATCCTCAGGCATGATAAATTCTTCGTCGCCGAGGCTCACCTCGTCTTCGGAGAGAGGCATGTAATTGTCATTCTTTGTTTCTCCATCTGCTGCCTGTTCTTGAGGGCTAGCTTGTTCATCCTCCCGCACTAAATCGTGCTGGAGGGGATTGTTGTCGTATTCGGCACTATCCGGAGTGCTATTGTCTCTTGTGCCGGTACCACTACTTTTGCTATGGCGGGACTTAGAGCAGCGCCGCTGACGTCGGTGCTTGGGTTGCTTCTTGGAGGGGTCATCCTCTGCTGCCTTGTCGCCATTGCCTTCTTTGGGGGTATCCACCATATATATATCATATGATGAGGTGGTGGTCCAGCGCCCTGTGGGCGGTGGTTCCTGTTCATCTCCTGCATCGTCGTCCATACCGTCGATGTCTTCGGAGTCGAAGTCGAGCATGTCGGTTAAATCATCGACAGTGGCTACTAAGTGGGTGGTGGGTGGGCAGCGAATTTCTTCGTCATCCGCATCCCATTCTAGCCGGACATAGTTCGGCCAAGGTTCTCCTGACAAGGAGAGACACTTTAATGAATTTAGCACGTCGCCAAAAGGCGAGCGCTGAAAGATATCCGCGGAGGTAAACTCCATGATCGGCGCCCAATCAGATTCGATGGGCACGGACGCAGGCGGCTCAGAGTCCGTGGCCGGAGACGAATCCAGTGGCTCGGCAACACGGCTCTCATAAGGGGTGAAGTCAGTATCCGGCTCTATCGCCACTGAGAGTGTGGCCTCCCTGGCGGGGTCAATCCACCCGTCCTCGGATGGCGCAGTTTGCTCCAGATTGAAGGTCGGAGTGGTTGCAGGTGTGATCTCCTGAACACTATCTGACGGCAGAGCTAAATCGTGCTCGTCGTGATCGTGCGGCGCACCTGGTTTGGGCTCGAATCCGTCGAAGATCAAGTCTTCGCGGATGTCGGCAATGTAGTTCAAGTTTCCGAACATGACCTGGTGGCCAGGGGCGTAGCTCTCGATCTGCTCCAGATGGCCAAGCGAGTTGGCCTGCAGTGCGAAGCCGCCGAATACGAAGATCTCTCCGGGGAGGAAGACCTCACCCTGGACCGCATCGTTACCGATGATCGAAGGAGCCATCAAGCCTTATGGTGACGGGACAGTGGGACTCTCAATGAAAGCACTAATGTCGGTGTCAAAACCGGCGGATCTTGGGTAGGGGGTCCCGAACTGTGCGTCTAAGGCGGATGGTAACATGAGGCAGGGGACATGATGTTTACCCAGGTTCGGGCCCTCTCGATGGAGGTAATACCCTACTTCCTGCTTGATTGATCTTGATGATATGAGTATTACAAGGGTTGGTCTACCACCAGATCGTAGAGGCTAAACCCTAGAAGCTAGCCTATGGTATGATTGTTGTTGTCCTACGGACTAAACCCTCTGGTTTATATAGACACCGGAAGGGGCTAGGGTTACACAGAGTCGGTTACAAGGGAGGAGATCTACATATCTGTATTGCCAAGCTTGCCTTCCATGCCAAGGAGAGTCCCATCCGGACACGGGACGAAGTCTTCAATCTTGTACCTTCATAATCCAACAGTCCGGCCAAAGGATATAGTCCGGCTGTCCGGAGACCCCCTAATCCAGGACTGCCTCAGCAGCCACCACAGAAACATCTTCCTGAGCTGCGCGACTCTCCGGTTCAAGAGGCAATACCTCATCAAGTTCTACTTTCCTCCCACTTACTTCTTTTGAGAGAAACTCTTTCTCCAGAAAGGATAAATTATTGGCAACAAAGCTCTTCCCTTCGGATCTGAGGTAGAAGGTATACCCAATAGTTTCCTTAGGGTATCCTATGAAGACGCATTTCTCCGACTTGGGTTAGAGCTTTTCAGGTTGAAGTTTCTTGACATAAGCATCACATCCCCAAACTTTCAGAAATGACAGCTTAGGTTTCTTCCCAAACCATAATTCAAACGGTGTCATCTCAACGGATTTCGACGGAGTCCTATTTAAAGTGAATGCGGCAGTCTCTAAAGCATAACCCCAAAATGATAGCGGTAGAACGGTAAGAGACATCATAGATCGCACCATATCTAATAGGGTGCGATTACGACGTTCGGACACACCATTACGCTGAGGTGTTCCAGGCGGCGTCAGTTGTGAAACAATTCCACATTTCCTTAAGTGCGTACCAAGTTCATGACTCGAATATTCCCTTCCATGATCTGATCATAGGAACTTTATTTTCCTGTCACGTTGATTCTCAACCTCACTCTAAAATTCCTTGAACTTTTCAAAGGTCTCAGACTTGTGTTTCATTAAGTAGACATACCCATATCTACTTAAGTCATCAGTGATGGTGAGAACATAAAAATAACTACCGCGAGCCTCAACGCTCATTGGACCGCACACATCAGTATGTATGATTTCTAATAAGTTGGTTGCTTGCTCCATTGTTCCGGAGAACGGAGTCTTGGTCATTTTTCCCATGAGGCATGGTTCGCACGTGTCAAACGATTCATAATCAAGAGACTCCAAAAGTCCATCTGCATGGAGTTTCTTCATGCGTTTGACACCAATGTGACCAAGGCGGCAGTGCAACAAGTATGTGGGACTATCATTATCAACCTTACATCTTTTGGCATTCACACTATGAATATGTGTAACATCATGTTCGAGATTAAATAACAATAAACCATTGACCAGTGGGGCATGACCATAAAACATATATGTCATATAAATAGAACAACCATTATTCTCAGATTTAAATGAGTAGCCATCTCACATTAAATGAGATCCAGATACAATGTTCATGCTCAAAGCTGGCACTAAATAACAATTATTGAGGTTTAAAACTAATATCGTACGTAAACGTAGAGGTAGCATGCCGACGGTGATCACATCGACCTTAGAACCATTCCCGACGCGCATCATCACCTCGTCCTTCGCCAGTCTCCGCTTATTCCGTAGCTCCTGTTTTGAGTTACAAATATGAGCAACCACACTGGTATCAAATACCCAGGAGCTACTACGAGTGCCGGTAAGGTACACATCAATAACATGTATATCATATATACCTTCGGTGTTGCCGGCCTTCTTATCCGCTGAGTACTTGGGGCAGTTCCACTTCCAATGACCATTTCCCTTGCAATAAAAAGCACTCAGTCTCAGGCTTGGGTCCATGCTTTGGCTTCTTCCCGGCAACTAGCTTACCGGGCGCGGCAAATCCCTTGCCGTCCTTCTTGAAGTTCTTCTTACCCTTGCCTTTCTTGAAACTAGTGGTTTTATTGACCATCAACACTTGATGTTCCTTTTTGATCTCCACCTCCGCTGATTTCAGCATTGAATATACCTCAGGAATGGTTTTCTCCATCCCTTGCATATTGAAATTCATCACAAAGCTCTTGTATCTAGGTGGGAACGACTGAAGGATTCTGTCAATGACCGCGTCATCCGGGATATTAACTCCCAGCTAAGACAAGCGGTTGTGCAACCCAGACATTTTGAGTATGTGCTCGCTGACAGAACTATTCTCCTCCATCTTACAACTGTAGAACTTGTCGGAGACTTCATATCTCTCGACCCGGGCATGAGCTTGGAAAACCATTTTCAGCTCTTGGAACATCTCATATGCTCCGTGTTGCTCAAAACGCTTTTGGAGCCCCAGCTCTAAGCTGTAAAGCATGCCGCACTGAACCAGGGAGTAATCATCACTACGTGATGCCAGGCATTCATAACGTCTTGAGTTGCTGGGAAAATGGGCGCTTCACCTAGCGGTGCTTCAAGGACATATGCTTTCTTGGCAGCTATGAGGATGATCCTCAAGTTACGGACCCAGTCTGTATAGTTGCTACCATCATCTTTCAGCTTGGTTTTCTCTAGGAACGCGTTGAAGTTGAGGGCAAGATTAGCATGGGCCATTTGATCCGAATCGACTAGGCCGTGTCTGATCATCACATGAGACGGACTAGTCATCAACGGTGAACATCTCCATGTTGATCGTATCTTCTATACGACTCATGTTTGACCTTACGGTCTTCCGTGTCCCGAGGCCATGTTTGTTCATGCTAGGCTCGTCAAGTCAACCTAAGTGTTTTGCATGTGTAAATCTGGCTTACACCCATTGTATTCCAACGTTAGAATCTATCACACCCGATCATCACGTGGTGCTTCGAAACAACGAACCTTCGCAACGGTGCACAGTTAAGGAGAACACTTTCTTGAAATTTTAACAAGGTATCATCTTATTTAAGCTACTGTCGTTCTAAGCAAATAAGATGTAAAAACATGATAAACATCACATGCAATGAAATAGTGACATGATATGGCCAATATCATTTTGCTCCTTTTGATCTCCATCTTCGGGGCGCCATGATCATCATCGTCACCAGCATGACACCATGATCTCCATCATCGTGTCTTCATGAAGTTGTCTCGCAAACTATTACATATACTACTATGGCTAACGGTTAGCAATAAAGTAAAGTAATTACATGGTGTTTTCATTGACACGCAGGTCATACAATAAATTAAGACAACTCCTATGGCTCCTGCCGGTTGTCATACTCATCGACATGCAAGTCGTGATTCCTATTACAAGAACATGATCAATCTCATACATCACATATATCATTCATCACATCCTTTTGGCCATATCACATCACACGGCATATGCTGCAAGAACAAGTTAGACGTCCTCTAATTGTTGTTGCAAGTTTTTACGTGGCTGCTATAGGTTTCTAGCAAGAACGTTTCTTACCTACGCCAAAACCTCAACGTGATATGCCAATTTCTATTTACCCTTCATAAGGACCCTTTTCATCGAATCCGATCCGACTAAAGTGGGAGAGACAAACACCCGCTAGCCACCTATTGCAACTAGTGCATGTCAGTCGGTGGAACCTGTCTCACGTAAGCGTATGTGTAAGGTCGGTCCGGGCCGCTTCATCCCACGATGCCGCCGAATCAAGATAAGACTAGTAACGGCAACTAAATTGACAAAATCGACGCCCACAACAACTTGTGTTCTACTCGTGCATAGAAACTACGCATAGACGTAGCTCATGATGCCACTGTTGGGGATCGTTGCATGTCACGACCGGTTTTTCAATAAAAATATTTATTGAACAACCGACCTATGAAGACCAATATGAGGAAGATCCTCCATACCGGTAGACAAAACTTTGATACAATATGCCAGCAGCATTACAATATTACAGGGTCGGACTGAGAATGCCCAACCAATTATTACAAACACGCCGATAATTATACAAGATGGTGGATATGACACAAAGGTGTGGGGTGGAAATACTACTGACTCGAGATATGAGTGGTTGGTGGAATAACACACCGGAGTGGTTAATAAGTCTACTGCACTGGCGGGTCATCGAGCGTCGAGGTGAGGCTCGATGAATTTATTTGGGTAGCGGAAGAGGATATATCACAATGACTAATCCAGGGGTCGCACGAGACTGACTGGGATTCCTCTAGGCGTCGGACTCGCTATCGAATTCTTCATCCATGAGATCGCCTTTCACAAGATCTCGCCAAATCAACAAGCCAGGTGAGTACTATGAAAGTACTCGCAAGACAGTTCGGACAAAAGATATAACAAATGAATGCATGAATGAGTCATGATTAATTTTTAACAATGCTCAATTAAATCAGTATAGCAACATAAATAAGAAGGGAATCGGCGGTAGTCCGCTCGAAAACCCAAAGAAGATAAACTCAAAACCGATCGGGTGTCTGAAGCGACGCCTCGAAGGGTGAACAAATAAGTAAAACATGCCACAGTCGGGCGTCTAAGTGACACCTCATAAAGGGCTTATATTGAAATAAAAATAAATGCGTGCCGCAGTCGGACGTCTGAGCGACATCACAGAAAGGGCTTATAATGAAAGTAAATAACAATGCCGCAGTCGGGCGTCTGAGCGACATCACAGAAAGGGCTTATAATGAAAGTAAATAACAATGCCGCAGTCGGACGTCTGAGCGACATCACAAAAAGGGCTTATAATAAATAACAGCAATGCCGCAGTCGGACGTCTGAGCGACATCGCAGAAAGGGCTTATAATACATTATTCATAACTGACAAGATATAGTGCTCACGGAAAATATTCATCACAAGACAATAAGCGGGTTAGTCCATTCACAGGAAAATAAACATTTAATACTCAAATGGTTCTCGTGGAGTTTACATCCTTTGAGGCGACACTTGACAAGATGAGATGAACACGGTGCTTGGATATGAATAAGATGAATTCAAGAATTTTGACTCTGCAGAGTTTGTACCAAAAATTGTCCACAGCCAACGGATTTCCGTAGTCATGAAGGACTAGTTCCGTTTACGTTATTTCGGAAGAAACACAACTAGCTAGTACACACCCATCATACCTCACGTTGCCAGGAATCACCCTAGACAGCGTTTATGAAAAACTTTGAGACGGGGAGATCACAATCTCGAATAGCATGGGATCAAATTTATATACACGCTCTAAGGGTGCCCCCTCTCGGTCCCAACCGGAAACACCCATGCCCCCTGACCGGATGAAAGGCTTTAATCCAGGGCCATGGAACCTTCATCCCGGCCTCTCGATTTGGTGTGTACCAGGAAGTGGTTTGCAACTTACTAAGCCGTACCCCTTGCGGGAAACAGGTGGTAGTACGAAAGGGAAGATGGACCGGAATTCTGACTGATTTGTGTTGACACGGGGTCAACGATCTGGCATAAGCCTGGCAAGCTACAACACTGCCATCTTACCCATACTCATGCCAGCTCATGGCCATGCAACAAGTTTCCAACTCTCATGGATTTACCGAGCTCATTTGCCTCAATGCTCACGAGATGAACTATCATCGAAATGCATCATGAACGTGCCAAGATACAAAAATAATGCAAACATGCCCAAACACTCATCATATCAAAATATCAAACATTGCTTGCCTGGTTCGGAGTAGTCGGGGTCTAGCTCGGCGAAGTTCGCGGTTCCGTCACCTCTTTCGGTATCTACGGTACACAAAAATACACGCACTAACGTAAATACCGTGGGGTACAGAAAGTTGATCCAAATATTTTTCAAATAAACATTATAAAAAACTAGACAAAAATTTGAAGAGGACAGAAAAAGAATCACTCAAAAATTCCTTTCTGTTAAAACGTTATAAGGGTTTTGGTCCAAGGACCCATCTGTAATGAAACAGAAAACTTCCAGGGGGCTTTGCAGAAAAGTCCAGAAAAATGGTTCAGAGTGGAAGCGTATTTGCCAAAGTACGCTTTCAGAAAACGATTCAAAAAAAACGAAAGAGAGGCTGACGGGCAGGTCCCACCCGTCAGGTTTGAAATTTCAAACGAGGGAGTCGGGGCTCGTCGGCGCTCGAGAGCCGCGGTGGTCGCCGGCGGCGATCCACGGTGAGGCAGGGAGATCGGAGAGTACCTTCGTGTTCAGGGCGCCATTCCACGTCTGTGAGAGGTGGTGGTGGTCGCCGGCGGGTACCACGTCGGCGGCGACGCTTGCTCCGGCGGAAGGCGATTCGGGTGGTCGTGGACCTCGTCGGAGAGAGTCATGGAGGTGGAATTGAGGAGGGGGTTAGACTCGTGATAGCATGAGAGGGTATCTGACGAGGTTAGGGCGCTGAAGACGACCTCACCGGAGTGAATCGCGGTGGAGGCCGAGGCGGAAGGAAGCGGCCGGAGTCGAGGAAGAAGAGCTCCTCGAGGCCCTTCCAGGGGCTTGGCGAGGTCTGGGGAGGTAGTGGAGGTGTGCGGGGGCGAGAGCAAGCTCGGGGGTGCTATATATAGCGGGCCCGGGGCGGTTGCCGAGAACGGGGTTCTCCGGCGAGGTGATTACGGCGGCGCTGTGGCTGCACGGTCGGCTTAGGAGTTTGAGCACCGACTAGACGCATTTAACCGGGTGCCATCCCGTGTCCAACTCAAAGCAAGGTGGGCGAGGTTACCGCTTGGGGAACGTAGCATAAATTCAAAATTTTCCTACGTGTCACCAAGATCTATCTATGGAGAAACTAGCAACGAGGGAAGGAGAGTGCATCTACATACCCTTGTAGATCGCTAAGCGGAAGCGTTCAAGAGAACGGGGTTGAAGGAGTCGTACTCGTCGTGATCCAAATCACCGGAGATCCGAGTGCCGAACGGACGGCACCTCCGCGTTCAACACACGTGCAGCCCGGTGACGTCTCCCATGCCTTGATCCAGCAAGGAGAGAGGGAGAGGTTGAGGAAGACTCCATCCAGCAGCAGCACAACGGGCAGTGGTGGTGGAGGAGCGTGGCAATCCCGCAGGGCTTCGCCAAGCACCAAGGGAGAGGAGGAGGAGAGGCAGGGCTGCACCAAGAGGGAGAGGACTCATGTGTTTTGGGCAGCCCCTTAGGCCTCATATATATAGGGGAAGGGGAGGAGGGTGCGCCCCCTCTAGGGTTCCCACCCCTAGAGGGGCGGCAGCCCTAGATGGGATCAAGGGAGGCGGCCAAGAGGGGAGGGAGAGGGAGGCGCCCACTAGATGGGCCTTAGGCCCATCTCGCCCTAGGGTTTGCCCCTCCCACTCTCCCTTGCGCCTTGGGCCTCTTGTGAAGCGCACCAGCCCCTTGGGGCTGGTTCCTCCCACACTTGCCCACGCAACCTTCTCGGGGCAGGTGGCCCCACTTGGTGGACCCCGGGACCCTCCCGTGGTCCCAGACGTTACCGATAAACCCCAAACTTTTCCGGTGACCAAAACAGACTTCCCATATATAAATCTTTACCTCCGGACCATTCCTGAACTCCTCGTGACGTCAGTGATCTCATCCGGACTCAACAACATTGGTAACCACATACAAACTTCCTTTATAACCCTAGCGCCATCGAACCTTATGTGTAGACCCTACGGGTTCGGGAGACATGTAGACATGACCGAGACGTTCTCCGGTCAATAACCAACAGCGGATCTGGATACCCATGTTGGCTCCCACATGTTCCACGATGATCTCATCGGATGAACCACTATGTCAAGGACTCAATCGATCCCGTATACAATTCCCTTTGTCCAATGGGTATTGTACTTGCCCGAGATTCGATCGTCGGTATCTTATACCTTGTTCAATCTCGTTACGGCAAGTCTCTTTACTCGTTCCGTAACACATCATCCCGTGATCAACCCCTTGGTCACATTGTGCACATTATGATGATGTCCTACCGAAAGTGGGCCCAGAGATACCTCTCCGTCACACGGAGTGACAAATCCGATCTCGATTCGTGCCAACCCAATGTACACTTTCGGAGATACCTGTAATGCACCTTTATAGCCACCCGATTACGTTGTGACGCTTTGGTACACCCAAAGCATTCCTACGGTATCCGGGAGTTGCACAATCTCATGGTCTAAGGAAATGATACTTGACATTAGAAAAGCTTTAGCATACGAACTACGATCTTTGTGCTAGGCTTAGGATTGGGTCTTGTCCATCATATCATTCTACTAATGATGTGATCCCGTTATCAATGACATCCAATGTCCATGGCACAAAACTCTTTTTTTTATAGAGCTTATCATTGTCATTGATTGACCAGCATGACTTATGGATTGCATTTTATACTGTGCTATTTGAATAGCGAGATTCTTGAAAGGCGGAGGAAATAGACTTTCTTGCTCCTGCATCATTCTTGCTAAGGGCATCTAAGGAACTAATCAAAGGTTACGAAAGAGAAGGCTTGAAAAGGAGCTTACTTTTCCCGCTAATGCTACTTCCGCTATCTCGTAAGGAGGATACGACTCATAAACCTCCCTTGGTATTTGGGTAGGGAGAAAGAGAATTAATTAGACTGAGTGAGGAATGTATACAACTACTGCTCAAAAGGCAATAAGAAGCACGCACTCCTACTAGACATGGAAGGAGTAAACCTAAAATATGCTTTCTTCCCTTATGTTGAATCGACTTCCTTGTCTCTTTCTAGAAAGTCAAGATCTGGCCCAAGGTGACCTCTTGGGAAATGAAAAAACAATTGGTTCAATCGAGTACTTATAAGCGAACGGAGTTCTCTCTCATATTGTTATTTACCCGAATGCCATAAGCCCGCTCTCAAGGAACAACTCGAATCATCACGACGCGGACTTGCTTTCATCGGGAGTTGGATAAATTACCCTCTTGTGGGTATGGCGATAGATAGCAATAGCAACGGATTGATTATGATTATGATTAAGTAGACTGACTGTTGGATGAGCTCCAAAAGGTGGTGAGCCCGATGAGTCAACCAAAGGGAGGGCCTTTAAACCCCTAGGGCGTAAGCATTTCGCCTATCCAAAATAAGAGGTCAAGTCAATCTTGAATGCGGTTAGTACCTATTAGTATTAGATACAGTATCCTATTTGCTTTGAGCGCCACTATCCTATATTCTATCTATCTATAGATGGAGAAAGACATGCTAGATATGAATTGGGACAAAGAAGAAAGTCAAAAGCATGAGGTAGGTCCGTGGTTTCAAGTTGAGTAGTGAGTGGTTCCTTGAGGGAGTCGGCGTAAACCTTTACTCATTTGATTTCCTCCCAAAAGAAGGAGGGTTTTCCTGTGGTAGGCGCCAAGAAAGATACCATGAAATTAGGCACCGTGTACTATCCATCACACTTAGAGTTGGTATTTATTGTTTGATTCAATCCCTCGCTACCAAACAGTTGTCATAACAGATTTGAATGACGATATCCAATTATGAAATGGCTAGAGGAGGCACAGAGATAAGACAGAACTGATGGTAAGGTAAATCAAAGGTTTTCATTTACCTTATCATCGTCGTAACTTTCTTATCTATTTGTGTATGCTATTAGAAAGGGAAATTCGATACAACCAACGCCAAGAAAACCTTCCGTCTTTCCTATGAAAACAACTTCCGCTGGATAGAATAGTTAGCCAACATGAATTCCTGCTTATTGTCCTTCCTACCCATAAGTGAGAGCAAGGCGAAGTAGAGCATAGAGCTTAGAAGTAGGATCTGGTAATTGGTTCTCGCCAGCAGATGCAAAAAAGAGGTGTTTTGGGGTGAGTCCTCGCTAAGCGGCTTTTGATGACGGCGTCGTCAACGTACACTTCTGCATTACGACCCAACCGAGACACGAGGATGAGGCTCATTAGGCGCTTAAATGTGGCGCCGCATTTATCAAACCGAAGGGCATCCGCTTGTAGCAGAAGGAAGGCGATAAAACTAGTTTTTTCTTTGTCTTCCTCAGCCATATAGACTTGCCGATACCCGAGTAGGCGTCGAGGAAGCTCAACATCTCGCACCCTGCGGTGGAGTCGACCAGTTTAGTCCTTGTACTTCGGTGGAACCAAATTCCAGTATATGGATTGCAAACCTTTTCTGCTTTGGGTCTTAAGTGAATGAAAGGGTGGGTTAAAAACCATGGCCAGCCCCCTCAAGAAATCTCACCAGAGGTTACCGATGGGATGCTAGCTGCCGGTATCTGAGGAAAAACGTGGTGCGAGCACGAACAAGATGTGCTAACACATATCCCTTATATTTATTGGTTCTACGAAGATGTATGATAAAGAGCTGGCATTAAGTCATGCAACGCTCGGGCTTTATAAGAGGAAAGACTCTCGCCAAAGATAGATTGAACGTCACGGCGCTTGCTTACAAGATCGCTTGAAAAAGGCTACCTCTTCAAACTGCTGAATGCCCTATTCCATCTATCTTTCCCTGAAAAAGCGTATACTTTTGTTCTATAAGCAAATAAAGCATACTTCTTTTGCGGATCAAGCGATCTTCTACCTTGGTGGGTAGCGGAGAATCAAATCAATATCGGAGTATTGCTCTAGCTGCTGCTGAATTAACCTGGATTCAATCGTGACTCTCTGAACTAGGCTGTACTTCGTCTTCCCCTCGGACCTCGGAAATGGAAAAAAGTTACCGGTGCGTAATTGAAGATTCGGTGAAAACTAGTCGACCTTTCATCACAAATTGAAGCAGAGGCTGTTAGTTGAAAATCCATTTGCAGATCCTGTTGTTGAGGTAGAACCAGCTTCACCAATAGCATAGACTCTATCAACGAAGAGATCAGCAGGTACGAGGATAACAGAGACAGAGATACAGGCTTCGTCGGCAGAGACGAGAGCGGGGCCCTTTGAAAATCAGAAATAAAAGGGCGATCAACGAATTGACCAGTGTAAGCGAGAGGAACTGGAGCAGAGCAATATGTAGCATACTTTTCCGCTCGAGACCCGTATCTAGACCCTTGTGATCGATAGTCGAACCCATGCCGACGCAAGACCAAATCCTGCCCTCCCGCTGAACTAGTACCACCAATAGATAGGCCCGTCCTTCTTGGGCAACCCCGAAAGTATCTTCTTGTACGGACTGAAACAAGACAAACTACTCATGGGACCCACTTAAGATCTCTTTCTTTAGTTTTCTGCTTTATTCCTTTCTTAGAAAAAGTAGCTTCCCTTATTAGTAGCGCTAGTATCTTTTCATAATGATGACTTTTTTTTCCAGAGCTTCCTAGATTTTGAGAAGTCGAGGCATTGCCGGCTGGGGGGAAATTTGATCGAAACTAATAACAACTAGTCACGATTAGGGACAAAGCTCAGCTAGTATACGTAATGTGTTCAAGGCGCATTTCCTCCAACAACTAGACTAAAGAAAATAAGGGCGGAAGGATTTACTTAAACGTTGTTGCATGAGCGGCTTCTAAATGAGTGGTTGATGATTCACTTTCTGATTATTACCCGCTAGCTATTGAAGCGGCAAGCAGGACGCCGCCCATCATGGAATGGGTGCCACCTAACTATGATTCGTGAAGGTTCCACCTTCCTTCCACAGATATAGTTATAGTAGTTCCACTCGATGTGGATCGCGCCCATGCTTGCTCAGCTCGTGATCAGGCTCCTAAACCTATTTTCAATAAATAAGTCATCTGGTCTATGTTGTTGGAGTTCCGCATGACGCCTTAATCCCACCTCTCGTGTCTAAGGAATAGCCTTTTCTTCTTTTCTTTATTGTTCGTGGGAACATGTAAGATTGGCAATGGAAATTTAGCTACGGCCGTCCCTTCCTCAAGCAAACAACGCGAGACTTAGTTAACGTAAACAGAACTCCATCCCTTGACACTAATTTCTCGATACGTATGGAATCGAAAAATGCGGAAAAATGCACATTCAATATTGAGAAAATGTTGCGTGAATCGCCCTTGCCTCAAGGTCTTGAGAAACCAGAAACTAGTGTTCGATGGCCCAACAAATCCTATTGGTTTTCGCAGGGATGTCATTTTACAAGCTTTTAGCATCTTTGGCGTGACTATGGATTTTATATAGTTATGGAATAACCTTCTTATCCATGAAGTTCTTCGCCAAAGACTCGATATCGCTTGTTGGGCCCTTGATTCCGAAGTACCAGCATCAAGGCGCACTTGAATGCATTAGGTTGGGAAGCGGCCTAGAAGGTGCTTAAAGATAGGTGACAGTTGTGAAAGTTTAGTCGACTTGTCGGCAAAGAATCGACCTTTCTTTCATCAAAAGTAGGAATGAAAGCTGGCATGCAGATAAGGAAATCTCTTTTCTTCTCTTCTACTCGCTACGGACCTTCTAAAAGGAGAAGCAATAAATACAAAAGTGCTAGGTTTGGATTTGAGTGAGATCCCGGATCGGTAGCTTAAGATATCCCTCAGACCGGAATGAGAATTTCGATAGATTTCTTTGCTTTAAAGCATAGTTGCAGGTAGGTTATGCTCCTTTGCTTCATCCCTATAGTCTAAGGATTGCCAATCAAACAGTGAGCAGTGAGACTAGCCATATTCATCTTCTACAGCCTCCTGTTTCCCCTATTTAAAATGGTCACCAAGGCAGCAGTAAAAAAGGCGCTCTAATCGTACTCGAGCCCTTAATCCCCAATAGGGCTTACTTACCCGAGTCAATTCTTTCCTTCCTGTGCAAAGCAAGGCCTCTTTCTCGACTTCACTAGAATGCCATTTACTGAGCTATCTTCTTTTTTCTTCTTCTGGCGACAGCACATTTTATTATATTACGGAAGCAAGACGAAAGGTCATTTCGCCAACTGGGAATAACGGTGAAAGCAATCGATCGGAGAAGCCCCCTAGTATTGAGAATGAAAAAGTGGATTCATTCCCCAGCGTGTGTGTGCTTTCCACGGGCCTGATCTCGATTTCTTCTTAAGCTGTTATGTCCTCCAGTGAAGTGGATTGGTCGGAAGCTAGACTCCAACAAAGATCGATACTCAAATAACCGGCTCGATACATGGCTTAGAACCTTCAATCTTTAGCCATTATTCCCGATTCAGGTGGTTAGGTACCAAAAGTTATAAATAGGCCCATTTTCTCCTTTTATACTAGATTTCCTTAACAAGGGCATCCAATTCTTGAAACAAATCACGCTCCCTTCTCTTTCCACTTTCACTTTCATGCCCAGTTCTTTTTTGACTTGGCAATCGTAGCAATTTATGTAAAGCCTCCTGAGCCGGATAAACATGCTCGATACATTCTAGTGAACTACGAAGAGAAGCTAGAACGGTGGAAGCCTCGAATCCAAAGTGAGTGCCCATTCTTAATAAACTTGGGAATAGTAGCTCCTATGGTTTCTAGAGCGAGTGAATGAAACGCTATCTTCTTATGAGCGGAGATAGAGAGCTATGTCACAATCAATAAGTGAGATCTTTGTGGGCGAGGAATCTTCTGTCACAATAGAGGTCTTCTTTTCAATTTAAGTGGGACTAGCTTCTTCCTCAATTGATATTACCGACAATCTAGCAATTCCATCCTTTAGAAGAAGATAAGTAAACCATTTCTTTGAATTGCATGATTGAGTGATGGATGCGGACAATCACAAGCCTACTTTGTTTATAGAAAAGAGCGTATAACCCCGATCCCTACCGTTGTAGAGAATCTATCGCCTAAACTCTTTTGTGCCATTTGCCGCCTAATACACTATTTCAAAGATAATGTTGTTTGTTGGTGCATATCTCTTGATTGACTATTTATTGGTTATTAAGCATTAGTGAGCTGACCTATGTACAAGTTCTGAGTCGAACCCCAGATCTGTATCTCCTTGCCTTGTAATCTCTCATTCATCTATTTATGTGCATGCTTTAGCGAAGTCTCCAGCCCCATAAATATTAGTTAATGCGTGATGTAAATCAATAACTAAAACTAAAGTGCCGATCATCCCATGCTACCACAGGATTTTTCAACAACATGACATATTGAGAAAAATCTATGTTAGAGCCGCCATTTCTTTACGGTTACATTAGTGTGGATTGTTCTTCTGATTCTTATAGGCCCGCACCCTAGCTTCGATAGATTTATTTGATTTTGCAAGCTATGGCACAGGAATGTGATATGGGTCGTATCCCGCACCTCCCTTGATTCCGTGTGAAATCCATCCTAAAAAGCACGAGTTGGATCGGCGTAAAGAACAAGACGAACGTGGTATTATCTCTATTAGGACGGTTATGAGGCTCTGCTCTTTTTTCTTTATTCAATATCTATTCTTTGTTTCTTATATTCCGCTAATTGTTATCTTGAATGTATCTTTATGCTTAATAGATAACTGGTGATGCTAGAGCTGTCAAGAAGGCATTGTTTGCAGTATCAACCATCATCTACAAATGCCCATCAAAAGAGACCATTTCTCTTGAAACTTCGTCCCTCCAAGCATTGTACATCCTTCAGAGCTTCCTGTCTTTCCTGCTAGTAACTTCTACTCAAAGGTCGATGCAGCTATACCTTATGGAATGGACATCCAAATCTAGCTATCTTAGCAAAGGAAGTGGCATTCAAATCTATGTGTTTTCTTCTTTAGCCTTTTCGCCCAGCGTTGTCATTATTGACACGCTTTTTGCGATCCCTGCTTTTGAGATCCTCAATGACTACCACCGTAAAGGGAATGTGACCACCATTCTTATTTGAGAAAAGTGTCTCCACTATAGCACTAACGATCCTAGATAGCAGAGAAAGCTTGATTGGAGCTAAGAACTATTTCTAAAGGATCCCTTCCACTCTTGTGTGGAAAGATCTTTCTTCGTTCAGTCAATCTGATTTAAAACGTGTTGTCTACTATTATAGGGGCTGTCGTTAGGGTCACTCCTTCTTATGCCGGAGATGGCAGTTATCTATATTTAGAAATAATAAAGAATATGGGTGTGATTGTCATCACAATGGAGTGATCGAGTAATCAGCCATGTAGGTTCCTCTCTATTTAGATAGACCCCATCAACATGGCCATTCCCTTCTCCGGTAGCAAAAACCCATTAGAGGTTTGATTCTCAAAAGAAAATGCACCGTAAACTCGAAACTATTCCTACTCGCCAGTGGCTTTATCAATTTGAGTTTAAAATAGGAAAAAAGGGTGTCAAAAGTAGAAGTATCATATCTTCTTAAGGAGCCCAACTCTAGCTAGAGAATAAGAGGATTAGGTTTTGGCAGATGCGAGGTGCCAACTTATTAAGCACGAGAGTCGTAAGATCCCGGTTATAGAAGAAGAGTAGGCCAATCCCAATCTTAGGCTGCAACAAACAAGGAAATTCCTGTCATCAAATCGGCCTGATCCCCAAAAGGAAATCGCAATCCAAAATCCCTATATACGATATATAATGATAGATTCCGCACCTTGCTACATGACACTTGTCTCGCATTGCATTACTTGACCGCTTCTTCTTCGATTTCTTTGCTTTGATGATGCCCTTGTCCCAAAGAGAGTTCTTCAAATGAAGAGTACTTTGGCACCCTAGAACACATCTCCCTCTGGATGAAGCCAACAGGTCTCGAGACAAGAGTAGTATCTGTGGCTTCATCGAAAACTATCAGCCAAAATCCAAATAAAATGCATCATAGACCCAGATCATCCTTCACTGGGAACTACAAAAGCAACATCCAACTTCAACCTGGCGGCCTCTCGCACACAAAACCTCCGATATATCGTAAAAGAAAACCTTTTTTACAAGTATGGGAATTTGGCCCAATAGTCCCTCCAATTTGAAGTGATCAAGCCACCACTGCACCAGAGGGGAACAGGTACTACCACCTCCTCCAGCTCTAGCTGAGCTCTCCAGTTCTTCTCCATCGCTGAGTTGCAATGGGAGCATCTCAACATCCTCTGGTAGAATCTGTGCAATCCAAGCCTTCTGGGACATCATCCACCAAGAATCGCTTTCTCTCTTGCAGCTCTTTCATAGCAATGGCCTTTATGTTTGGAGGCTAACCTGCATCCATCACTCTCCTCCCAAAGAAAAAGATGCCAACACCGCCGAGGATTTCAGGCCAATCAAGATCATCTCGAGATTCATGAAAATCGTTTCAAAGAAGAGGAACAAACATTGTCTTTAACAACACTCATCCACTTATTGACATTGGCACGTATCAATCGGCGTTTATCAAGGGTCGCTCACTCATAGAAACTTTCTTGGTTGTGACAGAACCACTTATCTTTCGCCACAAACATAAGATCCCTATGGTCCTACTCAAGGTAGACTATCGCAAGTCATTTGACCGAGAAAGAGAAGAGTTGTGTCTTAAAGTAAAGACGAGGATGTGGAAATCCACACACACTTGTCTTTCGTGCCCACCACCAGGGATTTCCAAATCGTTAGCGGCGGGTCTTTCTTCTTCCGGGCGAGCTGCGGAGCTAATTTTTCTTTCTTTCATTCCATCTGTCTCTGTATGCTTGGGTGAATGCCATAAGCGGATTTATATGCCCGGTTCCCTGTGGTTAGGTATTCCCTATGTTGAGCCTACTCAGATCGTAACAAAACTTTTGGATTCTCTTTTCGCCTATCGGCCGCTTTAAACAACCTTCACATTTCCTTTGAGATCCCAAGTCTCCAAGTGGGCCCTCTTGGCCACCTAAGACCTTGGCTTTTTAGAGAATCCCGCTCTGTGTCGTGGGACTTGTAGCTCGGCAGTCCACCGGGTAGGTTTGTTTATCCTTCCTTTTCGAGTGTCTTCTTGGATAGTTATAGCGGCCCATAGGCGCAAGATGTACCTTGTGGAGGGCAGCGGTCCCCTGGACATAGCATAGTCCTTTCAGCAAAGGGCCGTTTAGTCCATGGTCCGTTGGATGGTCGGTGCAAGGCCGTAAATTGGAACACATTGATTCCGCTCGTTCCTCGCCCTTCGCCAGTGGCCTGTCCCTCGGTGTGGTCGATGATCTCCATCTTGTCAGGCAGCAAAGCTTACACTTGTTCACTTATTATGACGGTTCACCAGGGCCTCTTTCCTCCTCCCTTTTCTGCTCACTCGTAGTGGTCCAGACCCCCACAAAGGGGGAGGGAGTCGACTGAACATCTCAGCCATTGGCGGGAATTTCGCCCGCATCCGATCCCCAATTCTTGTTCACCCCGGATGATCGTGTTGGGTAAATTGTGACCTCGTCACGATCGTATCGGGTGAGCAACAGCCGCTTCACACAAAGATCACTTATGGGCTAACAGGTCACACTTTGGCCAAGTATCCTACAAAGAGACTCCGAGAGCCAAAAGTATTAAAGGAATGGCCATAGGAATGGGCGATCATGACATCGTAATCTGTCTCGCCAATGAATTAGTTGGTACTAGAAATGTTAGAAATAGTAAACGAAAGGAGTAATAAGAAGTGAAAAGGACAGAGACACTTCCCAACCGTAAAGCAAAGTTCCCACCGATGGTATACTTTGTGTAAGCGAGCTCTAAGATCACATCTTTAGAATAAAATCCTGTTAGAAAAGGAAATCCAATAAGAGATAAGCTGCCCATGAGCATCATGGCATAGGTCAAAGGAAAGGAGGAGGCAAGCCCCCCCATCTTCCGCATATCTTGCTCATCCGACATGGCATGAATCACCGAACCCGCACTCGGGAAGAGTAATGCTTTGAAAAACGCGTGATTCATTAAGTGAAAGAAGCTAACCGAATAGTTAGAGATGCTGCAAGCAAAGATAATATATCCTAATTGATCGCAAGTTGAATAAGCTATGACCCTCTTTAGATCGCTCGTAATATTCCGATTGGTTGCCGCAAGGAATGACGCCATAGCTCCTGCAAAAGTAATAACAATCAAAGCCGTAGGTGAGTATTCAAATAAAGGGAGCACCTTGCTATCATGAAAACGCCAAAGAAGTGACCATAGTAGCTGCATGAATCAAAGCAGAATCGGAGTGGGACCCTCCATTGCATCGGGTAACCAAGTATGCAATCCTATCTCTGCAGATTTCCCAACAGCACCAATAAAAAGTAAAATACAAATCAGAGTTATGGCATTCAATCTCATATTGCAAAAAATCCATTCATTTCGGGAGCACTAGCACAAGCAAAAATGGTTGAAAAGTCTACTGTTTGAAAGAGAGTAAAACAACCAAAAATCCCAAGAGCTAATCCAAAATCACCTACTCGATTGACAAGCATAGCTTTTATAGCAGCTTTATCCGCTCAAGTCGTGTAAACCAGAAATGAATTAACAAATATGAAGCAAGACCTACTCCCTCCCATCCTGTGAATAATTGAAGAAAGTTATCTCCAATACCAACATTAGCATAAAAAAAGTAAAATGGATAAATAACACATAAATCGAGGGCTATGCGGATCCTCGGACATATATGAAATGGAATAAAGATGGACCAAGCTACTTATGAATGTAACCACAATTAACATCACTACGGTCAAAGCTATCGAACACAGAGTCAAAAGTGAATTACGAGTCAGCCAATCTGCGAATCGAGCGAGCTCCCCTTGCAATGATGTGGTGGTGAACCTCTCATTCGTCTTGATTGCTCTCCGAACTGCAAGGGAAGGTTTCCCATCACACGGCTCACCAACTTGATCTTCTGCGGGAACCTTATGTAAGAACAGGCCTGGCAAAAGAAGCACGGTCTCGCTTTCCTTTGCCACTCAAGTGTACGGCATCTGCCGTGCTTAGGCCCCTTCTTCCCTTCCCTAATCCAAAATGAGTCCACCGCCGCCTGCATCAGAGTGGGTATAGGTATGGGCGTGCAGGCCAGCCTCCCTTGGATTTTAGGTGATTAACTACCGGCGAAGAAAAGGCTGGATCAAGAAAAGGGGGTACTACGAGCCCTCTGCCCCACGCATCTAACCAGCTCGCGTGGTTCACGGTTCCACCGACGCCACCCTTAGATAGAGTTATTCAACGTCTGAGAGATGCGCTTAAAGTGGGGGTGTCTTTGTCCCTATTGGGCTGGGCCCTTCCCCATAAGGCCCCACCGTCGGGGCATAAGCGCCTCTTGCTACCCATATGCAAGGCGCCGTCTTAGCCTTGCCTTCCCGTGATCGCTCCCACACCTGTCACGTTCGTGATCGGCCTCCTCAACTGTGGTATCGATCGAAAGGCAGGGCGGCAGAGCCCCAACCGACGGGAGTAGTTACGTCGAGATGTCCCCCTCGATTCCCGACATGCTATGATACCCCAGTGGTGGGTAGGAGCGGGTCGAGTCCGTATCACCACGGAACAACTGCAGCGTCCGGATCTGATCTATCTACTCGGCAATTCATCCGGTGACTTCACGGTCGCCAAAGAAGCCCCAAGAAGCATCAAACATTTCGGATGAGATCCATGGAGCTATTCTGAGATAGCAAGCACTAGCTCCCAAAGGCGACTTCATAAAAAGCAATCAAAGATAAGATCGAAGAAAATGAAACGCACGTGGTGGTCATTATAGCGGTTCCTTCAGATCCTAGAAAACGTCCGAAAAAACCGGCTACGGAACTACCGAGCAAAGGCAAAAAGACAATAAGTAGATACATAAGATCGAGTCTCTTAAAAAAAAATCAGACAATGTTCAAGCGGCCTGTCATTGAGACAAAATCGTGTTAAGCTTATAAGCACTTTCGACTTGATTTGCGGTGGTCGATTCACGCAAGACGGAAGAGAGTTTCCTTCTTGAGTCCTTTATCCCAATATTAAGGATAATGTGTGGGCCTTTCTTGAAAGAAGATGGTTGATCCCCTTGCCGACTCATTCCATCCTCCCCGGTGGGTCGTCCTCTTATTCACTCTCGCGAGCAAAGAAGAAGAGAGACAGCATTCAAGCCAAAGCAATGGACTGAGGTTTGAGACGATAAAGGTAAAGAGAAGGGGCCGTCATTTGGTGCATAACAGATCTTTCCTATCTACGATCTTTCTCGGTGCATAAGCGAGGCTTCGAGAAGTACCACATAAGCAATAAAGCCAATAGACCTTGAATAGCCTGTATTTAAATAACTTGTGAAGAGGATTTACTAGAGTCTAAAAATCTTGTACGCAAGTTGGCACAGCGCTTTCAATCAATCTCGCTCATCTGATCCGCCCGGTCAAATCAGCGATCATGCCCCCTTATTCTAGCGGAGGAACAGCTTCATCGATTCATTCCCTTGCTAATCCGCCTTCAAGCCTTGTTCCTTCTTCCGCTTCATCTATCGTAAAATTCTATATGCCACAAATAGAAGTCGAAAGAAATCCTAGCAGTCATTGAGATTGAATCCAGAGGAAGAAGCAGCTCCCGAAGGAATCCTTCTAACTACCACCTACCTACCTCCCGCTTTTGTTCTGACAAGGCGAAGTTTCCTAAGATTCACCCACCATGGATACACTAAGCGTTCTTCCCGTTGGTAAATCTGATTCTTGCAAATCAACATCAGACTTAGAAGCTTCATGGGGTCTGGTCTCGCCATTTGGCAATTTAAGCCAAACAAAATACAAAGATGAGGTTATAACCAATACACAAGCAAAGTGAACCAAATGTAAATTAGAATGGAGAAGTAGACACAGAAGAGGAGGTGTTGGGACAAGATCGATAGCCGCCTTTTCACTTATTGCTAGGAGTGATTGTGAGAGAATACATAACATAGGTGAAAGCCAAAAGGCATATATGACCCGCTCAGCCCAATGGAAGTGATTTGAAACCGACGCTTCTTTAGAATTCGATTAAGAATAAGAACATAGACCGGCTTCTAGAAAAAGAGACGTGCCCTCTTCTCTATCTCAGAGATTCAGCAGAACATGCTGGTTCCTTTTGTCATAATACCTAACGGCTGTGGGCGTAATGAATGAAAAGCGGATGAAAGACACTATACATACCAATAGAATGAGAAATATAGAATAAAGCTAGGTGACGCCACGGCATTTGAGAACCAATTGCTTCTTTTGCTTTTCACCAACCTTCATGTACAATCTTATTTCGTATTGGAGTACAGCCTATCGTAGGGCCCAGCAAAGGCAAGACGGAAAGCAAGCATTAAGTGAAGAAGCAAGGTCCAAACAAAGTAGTGAAAGATTGACATTGAAAAGCTTCTCCATGTCTATATCTGTCCGATGGACCAAGTTCAAAGGAAACGGCTTCTCTCGCATCAATCAAAAACCAATCCAAGCCCGAAAAGGAGAGTTGCGGTTAACGATTCCTATAAATTGAGAAAGAAGCATGTTCTTCATGCCCAAGGATAAAGTAGATGGAACCAGTTCTCTAACCTTCTTTTGTAGCAGAATCGTGCATAAAGTTTACCTGCCTTGTAAGGCTTTTGTAGGATTAATCAAATTTTCTTTTTCTCGTTCTATCTCGTGAGTATCCATTCATTCGATCTTGCTATCCGCTCTCAATTGAATCCCTTCTCTGTTGTCGGCTGTGTGTGTCCGCATCAGACCAGAATCACGGTCTAGTACCTCCGTATCGAATACCTCCTACTTTCTTAATTAGGAAGTGAAGTAGGGAAGTGTTTCCTATTCAAAGTACAGTGCCTTTGGTACATTGGTGCATTGGGGATTTCTGTAGCAAGTCGGTTGAGTGAGGGCTCCATCCATAATAGATATAGCTAGCGCACAGGATCTCCCTTCTGCGAACAAAAGGACAAAAGAGCCGGTCGGCGTTGATTCGCCGTTGCTATCAATCGGTCTACTCGTACTGCCGGAATCGACGCCAAGGTAGTCACACCATTATCTTCCGGCTGTGAACCGATAGAAATTGACTTGACACGCAGAGGCAGGAGCCTAAACCAACGCTTTCGCTTTGTTTGCACGCCGCTTTTGTAAGATTTTATAAAAGGGATTGGTCTATCTACCAAATTAGTTCCATTTCCACCAGCTCGGGAAGCAGTCAACTAGTGGTGTGTGATGACGCGTATTCTCCTCGGGTTAAGCGCTCATTCCGTACTAGCTGAGTAGCTGCTGAGCTTAAGCGCCAGCAGCAGGATAGGATCCATGCGTATTCTAAGCACGGTAACGGCAGTGCTCCTATCCAACGGCCGGGGATCTATTCGATTTCTCAATTTGCTAATGCCGATAAGCTGAGGTTGTTATTTCATCGTCTTGCGCTAAAAAGGCACCCTCCTATTATGCTAACAAAGGGACGGATAACGGCAAAGTGGAACAGCAATAGCGAAGCAGGTACAAGAACGGCGCAATCCCTAAAAAAGAATCAAAATAGAGAAATTTAGAGCGTTGCAATTTCCTTCTTTTGATAATGCTACCCACACAACACGGCTCCTATCCGTCACCGGTTAAACAATTGATTCCTCTCAACGCATCCCAGCGGTAAAGAGCTAGTCGTATTCTTTTGATAATTCTCTAGTTGTATTCAAGCAAGAGTCCTCGGCATCCCTCGAAAACAAGCGCTAGGAATATCAATAGCGTTAAGCGTTAAGCGTCACTGCCTTTGCTTGGGGATTCCTCTATGGAATTCCAAACATGCCATTGCTTTGCCTTTGCTCGTCCCTTTGATTCAATCCTTCTTCTCCTCGAAGCTACAACTAGAAAATAGATTCTTCTTTGCCGGTAACCCTTCTTTTGAATAACAACCATTGGCAAGACCAGCGAAATCCGAATACTAATCCGAGGAAAGCCCATCCCTACTTCCCTTTGTCGTTGTTCCTCGAAATGCTCTACTAGTCATTGGTTTCAAAGCAAAGGTATCCGGTATAGGGGTCGTGGGCAGGTTAGTGTTTCATTTCGATAGGTGATAGTGGTATACCCAAACCATATGGTATAGGTCTTGGAAAGGAAAGTAAATCAAGTCCATCTTACAGATTTCTTCACTTGCTTGGGCTTAAGCGGTACCCATTCGGAGAATAGTTCAATTCTCTTTCTCCACATGACACCCTTGTGTTGTCAAACTAATGAATCCTCTCCGCCCCTGCTCCGACAAAGCAATAAGCACTAGGGTATCCACCCACCCGCCAGTTCAAATAGCGGTTTCCTCCCTTCCGCTCAAGCTAAAGGTTACTGGCTACGGCTTCCGGTTCCGTATTCCGATTCGTCTTGGATAGCATTAGAAAATCCCTTTCATGCCTTGCCAATACAACTATGATTTTTCTTAGCCGAGGAGCCTTTGGAAGTACCGTTGTTGGATCGGATTGAGCCATTATAGGATCGGATAAAGATTCACTCTTTGCCAATGCCTGCTTCCTTGGTTTCCTACTTTCGCATCGAAAGTGACTTTTTGCTCAAGATCGAGAACCACTTCTTCTCCTTTTCGAGGCGTAGATCGCCTGTCATCTGATTTGCTTCGTCAAAGCGGATAGCATTATGGAATTGATTATATTCAGATAAAAAGCACCCCTATTTAATAAGTCCTCGGAAATGATCTCATCCAAGATTTCTCTCAGCCTATTTGCCAAGACTTTGGAGCATAGCTTGTAAATGACATTGCACAAAGATATCGGCCTATCTTGTGAGATTTCTTGGGGTTCTACCGCCGCAAGTGCACTATTATTTACTTCACCGCGTGCTTAAAGAATTGTTGGTAGCAAAGAACAGCACCGATAGAAAGGATGCTAACCAAGCCTCTTCTGTTTAAGCAAGGCTAAGCGAATAAGGTACAGAGTGCGATGAGGTGACCCCGACGATAGCACTAAGACTGCCTCGGAATCTCCTCAATCGTTGAAGAGTGCCTCGGAATTGAATAAAAGCACTGATATCCATATAATCCTACAATTATGCTCTATTCTCTTGAAGAGAAGACACTTGAACTTCATCATGTGCTATTGATCCTTTTGAACCTAAATTCACATTGGCTCTTTTTGGCATACAGCTTTTGTTTTTCTCGTGAAAGTCCTCCTTCCTCTGGACAAAGATTACATTAGAGGTGCCTCGACCCAAAGAGCATGATACAATCAATTAGGACGTAGCTCTGCTACAAGAAAGGATAGGACTTTTGCCAAGTCTAGAGTTCGACTTCTAAAAAGAGAAAGCCACTAACAAAAAGAAAGAAAAGAGGAGGAAGCTGGACTTACCTCATTAGAGATGCAATGAATCGAATAAATAAGTCTTATGGATGAATGTTGAAGACGGACGATACAACCCTACTAAAAGTCACAAAGCTCACTTCGCTATCAGGCCTAGCAGCTGCTTCATAATAACCATCTATTGATCAACGAGCTAGCCAATAGAGGCTTGCTAGGGACATGGTGTTGTCTATGTATCCACACATGTATTTGAGTTTCCTATCAATACAACTATAGCATGGATAATAAACGATTATCATGAACAAGGAAATGTAATAATAATAACTAATTTATTATTGCCTCTAGGGCATATTTCCAACAGTCTCCCACTTGCACTAGAGTCAATAATCTAGTTCACATCGCCATGTGATCAACAGTGATAGGTCACATCGCCATGTGACCAACATCCAAAGAGTCTACTAGTGTCTTAAACTAGTTCACATCACCATGTGATTAAGACTCAATGAGTTCTGAGGTTTGATCATGTTTTGCTTGTGAGAGAGGTTTTAGTCAACGGGTTTTAGTCAACGGTCTCGAACCTTTCAGATCCGTGTGTGCTTTGCAATTCTCTATGTCATATTGTAAATGCTGCTTCCACGCTCCACTTGGATCTATTCTAAATGGTTGCTCCACTATACGTATCCGGTTTGCTACTCAGAGTCACTCGGATAGGTGTTAAAGCTTGCATCGACGTAACCCTTTACGCCGAACTCTTTATCACCTCCATATTCGAGAAACATGTCCTTACTTACTCCAAGGATAATTTTGACCGCTGTCCAACGATCCATTCCTGGATCATTCTTGTACCCTTAGTGACTCATGGCAAGGCACACTTCCGTGCGGTACACAAAGATAGCATACCGTAGAGCCTACGTCTAAGGCATAGGGGACGACCTTCGTCCTTTCTCTCTGCTCTGCCGTGGTCGAGCTTTAAGTCTTAACTTCATACCTTACATCTCGTGCAAGAACTCCTTCTTTGGTCGATCCATCTTGAACACCTTCAAGATCATGTCAAGGTATATGCTCATTTGAAAGTACCATTAAGCCGCTTTTGATCTATCCTCATAGATCTTGATGCTCAATGTTCAAGTAGCCTAATCCAGGTTTTCTATTGAAAAACACTTTTCAAACAACCCTATATGCTTTCTAGAAATTCTACATCATTTACGATCATCAATATGTCAACAACATATACTCATCAGAAATTCTATAGTGCTCCCACTCATTTCTTTGGAAATACAAGTTTCTCATAAACTTTGTATAAACCCAAAATCTTTGATCATCCTATCAAAGTGCATATTCCAACTCCGAGATGCTTACTCCAGTCCTTAGAAAGGATCGCTGGAGCTAGCATACCTTTTTAGCATCCTTAGGATCGACAAAACTTTTCGATTGTATCACATACAACCTTTCCTTACGTAAACTGGTAAGGAAACTCGTTTTGACATCCATCTGCTGATTTCATAAATGCAGCTAATGCTAACATGATTCCGACGGACTTAAGCATCGCTACGGATGAGAAAATCTCATCGTAGTCAACTCCTTGAACTTGTGAAAAACTTTTCGCCACAAGTCGAGCTTCATAAACGGTGACATTACCGTCCACGTCCGTCTTTCTTCTTAAAGATCCATTCATCTCAATGGCTTGCCGATCATCGGGCAAGTCCACCAAAGTCCATGCTTTGTTCTGATATATGGATACTATCTCGGATTTCATGGCCTCTAACCATTTGTCGGAATTTGGGCCCACCATCGCTTCTCCATAGCTCGTAGGTTCATTGTTGTCTAGCAACATGACCTTCAAGACAGGATCACCGTACCACTCTGAAGCAGTACGCGTCCTTGTCGTCCTATGAGGTTCGGTAGTGACTTGATCCGAAACTTCATGATTACTGTCATAAGCTTCTACTTCAATTGGTGTAGGTGCCACGGGAACAACTTCCTGTGCCCTGCTACACACTAGTTGAAGTGACGGTTCAATAACCTCATCAAGTCTCCACCATCCTCCCACTCAACTTTTCGAGACGAACTTTTCCTCGAGAAAGGACCCGATTCAAGAAACAATCCCTATTGCTTTCGGATCTGAATTAGGAGGTATACCCAACTGTTTTTGGGTGAAGATGCATTTTATCCGCTTTGGGTTTGAGCTTATCAACCTGAAACTTTTTCACATAAGCGTCGCGGCCCCAAACCTTTAAGAAATGACAGCTTAGGTTTCTCTAAACCATAGTTCATACGGTGTCATCTCAACGGAATTACATGGTACCTTATTAAAGTGAGTGCGGTTGTCTCTAATGCCTAACCCATGAACGATAGTGGTAATTCGATAAGAGACATCATGGTACGCACCATATCCAATAGGGTGCAACTATGATGTTCGGACACACCATCACACTATGGTGTTCCAGCGGTATTAATTGTGAAACAATTTGCACAATGTCTTAATTGTGTGCCAAAACTTCAGAACTCAGATATTCATCTCTATGATCATATCATAGACATTCTATCCTCTTGTCACGAAGATCTTAAACTTCATTCTGAAATTACTTGAACCATTCAATAATTCAGATTTGTGTTTCATCAAGTAAATATACTCAACATCTACTCGAATCATCTGTGAAGTAAGAACATAACGATACTCACTTTGCATGCCTCAAAGACTCATTGGACTGCACACATCAAAATGTGTTACTTCCAGCAAGTTGCTATCTTGTTCCATCTTACTGAAACCGAGGCTTTTTAGTCATTCTTGCCCATGTGGTATGTTTTGCATATCTCAAGTGATTCAAAATCAAGTGAGTCCAAACGATCCATCTGCATGGAGTTTCATCATGCGTATACACCAATAGACATGGTTTGCATGTCTCAAACTTTTCAAAAACGAGTGAGTCCAAAGATCCATCAACATGGAGCTTCTTCATGCGTTTACACCAATATGACTTACATGGCGATTGCCACAAGTAAGTGGTACTATCATTACTATTTTATACTTTTGGCATGAAAATGTGTATCACTACGATCGAGATTCAATAAACCATTTATTTAGGTGCAAGACCATCGAAGGTACTATTCAAATAAATAGAGTAACCATTATTCTCCTTAAATGAATGACCGTATTGCGATAGACATAATCCAATCATGTCTATGCTCAACGCAAACACCAAATGATAATTATTCTGGTTTAATACTAATCTTGATGGTAGAGGGAGCGTGCGATGCTTGATCACATCAACCTTGGAAATACTTCCAACACATATCGTCGGCTCACCTTTAGCTAGTCTCCGTTTATTCCGTAGCTTTTATTTCGAGTTACTAACACTTAGCAACCGAACCGCCATCTAATACCCTGGTGCTACTAGGAGTACTAGTAAAGTACACATTAACATAATGTATATCAAATATACTTCTATCGATCTTGCCAGCCTTCTCATCTACCAAGTATCTAGGGTGGTTCCGCTCGATGGCTGTTCCCCTTATTACGTAAGCACTTAGTCTCGGGTTTGGGTTCAACCTTGGGTTTCTTCACCGAGCAAAGAACTGATTTGCCGTTTCATGAAGTATCCCTTCTTGCCCTTGCCCTTCTTGAAACCAGTGGTTTCACCAACCATCAACAATTGATGCTCCTTCTTGACTTCTACTTTCGTGAAAACAACGCGAATACCTCAAGGATCATCATCTCTATCCTTGATATGTTATAGTTCATCACGAAGCTCTAGCAGCTTGGTGGCAATTACTTTGGAGAAACATCACTATCTCATCTGGAAGATCAACTCCCACTCGATTCAAGTGATTGTTGTACTCAGACAATCTGAGCACAAGCTCAACGATTGAGCTTTTCTCCCTTAGTTTGCAGGCTAAGAAAACTCGTCGGAGGTCTCATACCTGTTGACGTGGGCACGAGCCTGAAATCCCAATTTCAGCCCTCGAAACATCTCATATGTTCCGCGACGTTTCGGAAACGTCTTTGGTGCCTCAATTCTAAACCGTTTAACTGAACTATCACGTAGTTATCAAAACGTGTATGTCCGATGTTCGCAACATCCACAAACGACGTTTGGGGTTCAAAGCATAATCGCGGTGCATTGAGGACATAAGCTTTCTACGATCGCATAATTGCTACTTTCAACTTTCAACTATATTTTCTCTAGGAACATATCTAAACAGTGGAACTAAAGCGCGAGCTTCTGACATAATTTGCAAAAGGTCTTTTGACTATGTTCAAGATAATTAAGTTGATCTTATGAACTCCCACTCAGATAGACATCCCTCCGGTCATCTAAGTGATTACATGATCCGAGTCAACTAAGCCGTGTCCGATCATCACGTGAGAGACGGACTAGTCATCATCGGTGAACATCTTCATGTTGATCGTATCTACCATACGACTCATGCTCGACCTTTCGGTCTCGTGTTCCGAGGCCATGTTCCGCACATGCTAGGCTCGTCAAGTCAACCCCAAGTGTTTTCTTTGTGTAAATCTGTCTTACACCCGTTGTATGTGAACGTAAGAATCCATCACACCCGATCATCACGTGGTGCTTAGAAGCTGACGAACTGTAGCAACGGTGCATAGTCGTGGGAGAACACTTCTTGAAATTTGTGTAAGGGATCATCTTATTTACTACCGTCGTTCTAAGTAAACAAGATGCATAAACATAATAAACATCACATGCAATTATATAGTAGTGACATGATATGGCCAATATCATATTGCTCCTTTTGATCTCCATCTTCGGGGCTCCATGATCATCATTGTCACCGGCATGACACCATGATCTCCATCATCATGATCTCCATCATCATGATCTCCATCATCGTGTCTCCATGAAATTGTCTCACCAACTTATTACTTCTACTACTATGGCTACCGGTTAGCAATAAAGTAAAGTAATTACATGGCGTTGTTTAATGACACGCAGGTCATACAATAAATAAAGACAACTCCTATGGCTCCTGCCGGTTGTCATATTCATCGACATGCAAGTCGTGAATCCTATTACAAGAACATGATCAATCTCATACATCACATATCATTCATCACATTCTTCTTGGCCATATCATGTCACATAGCATACCCTGCAAAAACAAGTTAGACGTCCTCTAATTGTTGTTGCATGTTTTACGTGGCTGCTATGGGTTTCTAGCAAGAACGCTTTCTTACCTCACGCAAAACCACAACGTGATATGCCCATTGCTATTTACCCTTCATAAGGACCCTTTTCATCGAATCCGTTCCGACTAAAGTGGGAGAGATCGGCACCCGCTAGCCACCTTATGCACCAAGTGCATGTCTGCTGGTGGAACCTGTCTCACGTAAGAGCGTGTAAGGTCGGTCCGGGCCGCTTCATCCCACAATACCGTCGAAACAAGATTGGACTAGTAACGGCAAGCATATTGAACAACATCAACGCCCACAACTACTTTGTGTTCTACTCGTGCAAAGAATCTACGCAATAGACCTAGCTCATGATGCCACAGTTGGGTACCGTAGCATAAATTCAAAATTTTCCTACGTGTCACCAAGATCTATCTATGGAGAAACTAGCAACGAGGGAAGGAGAGTGCATCTACATACCCTTGTAGATTGCTAAGCGGAAGCGTTCAAGAGAACGGGGTTGAAGGAGTCGTACTCTTCGTGATCCAAATCACCGGAGATCCGAGTGCCGAACGGACGGCACCTCCGCGTTCAACACACGTACAGCCCGGTGACGTCTCCCATGCCTTGATCCAGCAAGGAGAGAGGGAGAGGTTGAGGAAGACTCCATCCAGCAGCAGCACAACGGCGTGGTGGTGGTGGAGGAGCGTGGCAATCCCGCAGGGCTTTGCCAAGCACAAAGGGAGAGGAGGAGGAGAGGCAGGGCTGCACCAAGAGGGAGAGGACTCATGTGTTTTGGGCAGCCCCTTAGGCCTCATATATATAGGGGAAGGGGAGGAGGGTGCGCCCCCTCTAGGGTTCCCACCCCGAGAGGGGCGGCAGCCCTCGACGGGATCACGGGAGGCGGCCAAGCGGGGAGGGCGAGGGAGGCGCCCACTAGATGGGCCTTAGGGCCCATCTGCCCTAGGGTTTGCCCCCTCCCACTCTCCCTTGCGCCTTGGGCCTCTTGTGGGGGGCGCACCAGCCCCCTTGGGGCTGGTTCCCTCCCACACTTGGCCCACGCAACCTTCTGGGGCAGGTGGCCCCACTTGGTGGACCCCTCGACCCTCCCGTGGTCCCAGATGCGTCTACCGATAAACCCCAAACTTTTCCGTGACCAAAACAGGACTTCCCATATATAAATCTTTACCTCCGGACCATTCCGGAACTCCTCGTGACGTCCGTGATCTCATCCGGACTCGAACAACATTCGCAACCACATACAAACTTCCTTTATAACCCTAGCGTCATCGAACCTTAAGTGTGTAGACCCTACGGGTTCGGGAGACATGTAGACATGACCGAGACGTTCTCCGGTCAATAACCAACAGCGGTATATCGATACCCAAGTTGGATCCCACATCTTCCACGATGAACTCAACGGATGAACCACGATGTCAAGGACTCAATCGATCCCGTATACAATTCCCTTTGTCCAGCGGTATTGTACTTGCCGAGATTCGATCGTCGGTATCTTATACCTTGTTCAATCTCGTTACGGCAAGTCTCTTTACTCGCTCCGTAACACATCATCCCGTGATCAACCCCTTGGTCACATTGTGCACATTATGATGATGTCCTACCGAGTGGGCCCAGAGATACCTCTCCGTCACACGGAGTGACAAATCCAGTCTCGATTCGTGCCAACCCAATGTACACTTTCGGAGATACCGTAATGCACCTTTATAGCCACCCGCCATTGCCAGGACGTTTGGTACACCCAAAGCATTCCTACGGTATCCGGGAGTTGCACAATCTCATGGTCTAAGGAAATGATACTTGACATTAGAAAAGCTTTAGCATACGAACTACGATCTTTGTGCTAGGATTAGGATTGGGTCTTGTCCATCATATCATTCTACTAATGATGTGATCCCGTTATCAATGACATCCAATGTCCATGGTTAGGAAACCGTAACCATCTATTGATCAACGAGCTAGCCAATAGAGGCTTGCTAGGGACATGGTGTTGTCTATGTATCCACACATGTATTTGAGTTTCCTATCAATACAATTATAGCATGGATAATAAACGATTATCATGAACAAGGAAATGTAATAATAATAATAACTAATTTATTATTGCCTCTAGGGCATATTTCCAACAGTTACGACCTGTCCTCGACGGAACGGCCGCACGGCCCGTCGGCGGCAGAGAACGTGCTCTGCGCGTGCCAGGACACGGCGACGGTGCTGCATGCGTGCGCTGGCAAGGAAATGGCCACGCGGAGCCACCAGGGGGTTTGGGCGTCGAACGGCGCAAGTATGTCAGCCGTTTGCTCCTCGTCGACCGCTACGGTGGTTCGCCACCGCAAGACACGCCAAGAAGCGGCCTGTGGTGCCACCGATGCCAGGAAGGCGCCAAGCACGCATGTGAGGCTCCGGACAAGCAAGCTAGGCCGTGAGCAACGTGCCAAGTGCACTGTGGGCATGTGACTGAAACTCTGACGGAGATCGACACTAAACTCTGAATTTAACTGAAGATGAGCAGAAACAGTGCACGCAAGGTGTTCGGCAGAATGATTTAGGCATGTAGGGATTTTTCCTTGAGCTGGTTTTTTGTGGAGGGCCTCTCATTGCATCTAGAGGCTGCCTGAATATTTGTGGAATTTTTGGAGAAGTGTAGATATGAATTTCACCAAATTTGGCAAATCTGGTCCAAACTTGCAGAGACTATAATTTGAAATTTTTGAACCAAGGACTATCCAAGGGAGTTGGTTTGAGGTAAAAGAGGAGGAGGTGTTGGAGAGGGGAAGGGCTGCGCCTTGGATGTCGTGCAGCTGCCCTCCCACCTCCCCTCTATTTATAGGGCAAGGGAGAGGGGGGTCGGCCCCCTCCAGATGGATCTAGAGGGGGGCGGCGGCCAAGGGGCGGAAGGCTTGCCCCCAAGCCAAGGGGGGCGTCCCCTTCAGGGTTTCCCCCAAACCCTAGGCGCATGGGCCCTAGGGGGGTTTGGCGCCCAGCCCACCTAGGGGCTGGTTCCCCTCTATATTCAGCCCATAGGGCCCTCCGGGGCAGGTGGACCCTCCCGATGGACCCCCGGAACCCTTTCGGTTGTCCCGGTACAATACCGATAAACCCCCGAACACTTCCGGGGCCGAATAAGGACTTATCATATATAAATCTTTGTCTCCGGACCATTCCGGAACTCCTCGTGACATCCGGGATATCATCCGGGACTCCGAACAACATTCGGTAACCACGTACAAACTTTCCCTATAACCCTAGCGTAATCAAACCTTAAGTGTGTAGACCCTGCGGGTTCGGGAATCAAGCAGACATGACCGAGACATCTCTCCGGCGAATAACCAACAGAGGGATCTGGATGCCCATGTTGGCTCCCACAAGTTCCACGATCTTCTCATCGGATGAACCACGATGTCGAGGATTCAATCAATCCGTATACAATTCCCTTTGTTAGTCGGTACGTTACTTGCCCGAGATTCGATCATCGGTATCCCAATACCTCGTTCAATCTCGTTACCGGCAAGTCACTTTACTCATTCCGTAATGCATGATCCCGTGAGAAACTATTTAGACACATTGAGCTCATTATGATGATGCATTACCGAGTGGGCCCAGAGATACCTCTCCGTCATACGGAGTGACAAATCCCAGTCTCGATTTGTGCCAACCCAACAGACACTTTCGAAGATACCCGTAGTGCACCTTTGTAGCCACCCACTTATGTTGTGACGTTTGGCACACCCAAAGCATTCCTATAGTATCCGGGAGTTGCACAATCTTGTGGTCTAAGGAAAATATACTTGACATTATAAAAGCTATAGCAGACGAACTACACGATCTTGTGCTATGCTTAGGATCGGGTCTTGTCCATCACATCATTCTCCTAATGATGTGATGCCGTTCTCAAAGACATCCATGTCCATGGTCAGGAAACCGTGACCATCTATTGATCAACGAGCTAGTCAACTAGAGGCTCACTAGGGACATGTTATGGTCTATGTATTCACACATGTATTACGATTTCCAGATAACACAATTATAGCATGAACAATAGACAATTATCATAAACAAGGAAATATAGTAATAACCATTTATTTATTGCCTCTAGGGCATATTTCCAACAGGACATGCATCAGTTCATTTGGTGTCAGATTGCCAGAGGCATACACTGTAGTACCGAACATGCGGAGTACCATCATTGTTCGACTTCACGAAGAGGCGAAGATCCAAGCGCAAGGTTTAGTAGTACGAGTAGTACTACTACTAGAACCGCATATTGGAGCCTCTGTACTCTTATTTTTTTAATCTCTGATAAAGTACACATTTATTCAGGAGAAGGGCGGAAAACGGCAGCCCAACATGTAATGATGATATCGATCAACCATGCTCGAATATAGCTTGGCCTCCGTGCGATCCCGTCTGTGTGTTCTCGCTCCTCGTCTCTCTCAAGGAACAGCGGGTTGGCCATTTTGCCGTCAATTGAGATCGGTTTTCTCACACTCCGGTCCCACATGTCAATGGTATGCCAAGAGGAGGTGCGTTGACCGACTGGCCATACGCGTATTTGGTTTTGCACCTTCATACTACTCCTCCCTCCGTCCACAGCTTTTATGTATGCTGCTTCATTATGATGCATTTCTCTCAATGCATTTCCACCACCAGAGAGACTTTAGACGCGTTTGGTTTAATGCTCAATTAATTAGGGCATGGTAACCGCAATTTTCTCTCGATGTAGTACTACGGAGTGGAGTAAGTGCATGCATGTGTGTACCCGGGTTGGAAGCACTTCATGCATGTGTGTACGCATTATTTCCTCTAGTAATAGACACCATGCTATAACTACCAATGCTATTTTTTAGGCCGATCGCTAGTCGCCTTGGTCCCAGAGATTTTCTCTTTTTCTGAAGCGCGCTCTATAAACAGTGACGGATGTTGTAGTATGAGCGGATTCAAAGAAGAGTGTATTGATGGTTGCTTCTTCCGAGCAACTTACAGTGGGAAAGGTGGGGCTTATGATTTGACTGCTCATTACTCACTATTAATGCGGCGCAACAACCGGTCTGAGTCTCCCATGCGACTATGCACTACCCCCTCGGTTCTTAAATATACTCCGGAGTATTTGTCTTTCTAGATATTTCAACGTGTGACTACTCAGATATTCGTGTTTTTAGAGATTCAAATGGACTACTACATACGGATGTATATAAAAATATTTTAGAGTGTAGATTCACTCATTTTGCTCCGTATGTAGTCACTTGCTGAAATCTCTAGAAAGACAAATATTTAGGAAAGGAGGGAGTACACATACGAAGCAAAATGAGTGAAAATACACTCTAAAATATGCCCATTTGAAATTTGTAAAAAGACAAATATTTAGGAATGAAGGAGTATAATTTTGTGCATGGCACCTGGACCCGGATGCCAAAGAGGCTTCTGGCAATGCTATCAAGCTTCCAGCATTTGTTTACATAATTGACGTACTATACAAATAATTTTCTAGCGACATGAAATTGTACAACGGCGTGAGCTTTCAGCTTTTGTTTCATGTGTCTTGCCATCGATGCTCTTTCGGAAACAATAAAAAACTAACTTCCTTGCTAATCAGAGTTAATATTAACATCACAACTGAAGACAAAGTTGTGAGAAGGTGTTAAATTAAAATTGATCCATGCTTTCATTGACAAAGCAACGTCCCCCATTTCTGTCTAAATCAACAAGGCATGTTGGGAAAAAGTAGTTGTCCGGAGCATGCAACATTCCGATCATTTTATGCAGTTCCACTAAAATAGAGCTGGCGTCCTGTTCCAAAGATATTAAGTGTGATTATGATAATAGAGGACTGCTGATGAAACAATAAACACACAAATAGAAGCGGTCACCTTTGCAGTCTCTCTTAAGACTAACTAGTTGGAGAATATTAGGCTCGGAGTTGGATGAGGAGGATAGAGCAAAACCAATCTCCCTTTGTGCAGTCGCACTGAAATGTATAGACGCTGCCCGTGTGACATTTTGGTAGAACTGCACAAACACTCTTAAGAAAAAAGTGATTTCTGCAGTTCACCAAAAGGTCGCAATAGCAACAAGGTGAAATGGATAGCCCTATTTGCAAAAAATAGGTAGAAAGGAAACAATTATTGGCCAATAACAGTTGATGACACATGCGACAACAAAAAAGAAGCATATTCCTTGTCCTAAGGGAAGAGAACAACACGGTTGTATTTGTCTAAAACGGTGTGAGGACGAGATTGCAATATGGAAAGTACGCCGGACGAGCTACGTTTTGGGCAAAGAACTATGGAAGATCCACATGCAGCAACATGGGAAGACGGGAAGTGGAGCAAGGCCGGAGGGGATACCTGGAGGTCATCGGGATGTAACTAGGTGAGCGGCGGCGGGTGGAATCTGCCCATACTGCGGTAGCGAGTAGGTGGCGTAGGCCCTACCACGCCGGAGCTTGGTCAGAGAGTACGGCGTGTACCGCATATCGAGACGTGTTGCCTCGGCGCCGTCGAACGGAGAAATGATGCACGTCCTCCCTTTTCGCCGGCGGACGGGATGCGGCCGGATCAGTGACCAACGGTGAGAGAGAGAGAGGCCACCGCAGCCTTGTGTGAGATACTCTGAAGAGAGACAAACCAGGCAGGCAGGCTCCATTGTATATAGTGGAGCGGACTACCTTTTTCTCCATAAAAATCATTTTATATTCTGTGTACGTGCCATTGAGCGATATAACTTTATTCAAAAATAACGCGCCAACGTATCAAGTCAAACTTTGTTTCGTGCACGCGTGGTACACGACCTCCGTAGGTAAACAACCGCTACACGCGTTCAAATTAGTATGTGGGTTACCATTTCGTACAGAAATGAGCTCCACCGTGTACCCGCGCGGGTGTGGCTAGGCACGAAGCGTGAGTACGTGCACGGTGCACCTATTCTCTTCTTGTATACGTACACCACCTACGTGGGGTTGTGTGAGAGAGATACAAACGTAGAGAGATATAGTGTGTGGGTTCGTGAGAGTTTTGTTTGGGGGGTGGGGTAATTAAAAAATGTAACATATGCAATGTGTGTGAAATAGAGTCATGGATATATCATATATATAGAGGGGCGATCCACGAGAAGAGAGTGGAGGTATCATCGGCTTGAGGTGTCCATAGAATCGAAGAGAGGGATGATGTGTGTGTGTGTGTGCGCGCGCGATTGATAAAGAGTGCCATCAAATTTGTGTGTGCCCACGTCAAAGATATAGAGTGGATGGCCCTCTTTGGAACGTGAGAGGGACAGTGCAGTTTGTCTCGTGGCATGGATACCTACCTACAGCGCCGACTATCTGTGTGTGGTGGGGGAGGCCTAATTAACTATAGAGGTACAATGGCTGGTATATGTGTGTGGAGGAGAGAGGCCTACCTCATGTATTAAGGGAGATCGATCGGCATCCATGCATATGTGTAGGAGAGTAATAAGGTTGGGAGAGAGACAGAGCTAGAGTGTTGGAGGGGGTGGTAGTGGAGTTGCTTCTAACAAATGGTGGGATAGGCTTGCTAGACAACTGGAGGGCAAGCCTGCAATATCAATAAGAGCGGGGATGGCTGCCTGTCTGTGCACGTGCGTGTGAGAAATGGGTCAGGAGGCATGCACGAATGATGAGGGGGGCGATATGGCTGTGGTAAGCAGACATAACTACATAGGAAGATCAATCGTCCTTTGTCATAGAAAGGAGAGACATAACTTGTGAGGTACGTCGATCGATTGGGGGGATAGTTAAAGTTGACCTAGGTATATGTTGGGAGATCGATCGGTATACATGCATGTGTGTGTTAGAAGCAAATGAGGCACGGGGAGAAGGATAGAGAGAGAGGGATTCATCTAGGAGGTGGTGCAAGAGTCATACTATATCGAGGGGGAGGAGTGTGCGAGTACGAGATCGATGAAAAGAGTGGTGGGAGTGAGGCATGGACGGTGATAAGAGAAGAGGGGAAGCTTGTGTTTTGTGCTAGGCACACCTGGTTAGAGAGGCATATCGATCGATGTGTGATGTAAAGAAGGAGCTGGGGGGCCTACACACACTGTGGGTGAACGACCTAAATTGAAAAAGACGAATTTGCGATGGAGCTAGAGAATAATGAGGGAGGGTGAGAGGGATGCGGGCGTGTGCATGCACGAGAGAAAGTTAGCGCTAGCTAGCTACAAAGATAAGAAGATTGTGTGGGTGTAAAAGACGAATAGAGATCGTACTTCATTATAAAATGTGAATTCAGATATTTGAAGAATTTATCATAGTGTCTTAAACCGACGCATGTGTGAATTTATATAACGGTGATACACATGGTGTGGTTATGAACATGTTATAATACATATAATATATTTTATCGCTACTCTTATAAAAAAACGGAGTTGTTGATGATGGTGTGCCTGCCATCCTGCAATATAGGTCGTCCGATTTATATCTGACGGATAGGAAGGAAACTATGGCAATTTTGAAAAAGATACCCACACCTCTCCATATTTGCAAGTTAGGCCTCCCTTGATCATGTTGATGTTCTATGGAACGCATGGGCATCTTGCTAGTACTACATTATAATATATAGAACATTGATCATAATTTGGGCTAATGTGTGGCTTTTGCAGCTCAGGTCTAAATACTTGTCATAATGTAGGGGGCGGGGCACTATTCTATGTGTGATAAACACGGTGTACACGTATGGAACATGGTTTAGATTATGAATATATAGTTAGTACATCAAATGTACTATTATTTGGAATCAACATCAAGTGTATTCAAAAAATAGAATTCGAGTTCAAGTAGTACACATAGTTCATATCTATCTCTATAGTAATCATGTGGTGTGTTATTAAGGTAATACACGAATGATGGTTGAAGTTGGCAACAATCATGATTGTAGATTTTATTGACATAGAGAAACGAATTCAAATTCAGTTCGAATTGCAGCAGTAGTATAGACATTTGGAATGCACTAAAATGTTGGTATGAGTAGGTTACATGCATTATACAGCAAACGAATTTTTTTAATTGGACATAACATGGATTCATACTCCCTCCTTCCATCTATATAGGGCGTAATGCGTTTTTTAAGACCGCCTTTGACTATTGACAAGATTAGTAGTACATGACATGCACAATGTGAAAATTATATCATTGAAAGAACCTTTCAGAGACGAATTTAATGGTGTGCTTTGTGTAAGTTGCATGTCATATATTATTGCTCTAATATTTGGCCAAATTTAGCATCGAAAAACACATTAGGCCCTATATAGATGGAAGGAGGGAGTAGCTTTGAATAGCATTTTTATAGTAAAACGGGGCAAGACTCTCTCTTTGTGTGGTGTGAAAAGTTTTATTTTTTTTCGTTTTCTTTTTGGTTGAGGGAAGTGCGAATTGATTTGGTACGTACAAGTACAATATTACACATTAGGATTGTCCCTAAAATTCAACCCGCGCCTTGTTATATCCCGAAAATTCAGATATCGTGCTCCCAAAACTGGCGCCTTCACAACTGCGCCTTGCTATCCCGAAATTACAACGCGCGCGAAAACTCCCTCCGGCTGCCAAATCCCGACACGCGAAATCACCCTTCTAACCCTGGGCCGAAAGGGCCGCTAGTTCAAATCGGTGGGGGGTACTTTTGTAACACACCCTACATTTTGGACAAGCGTGTCCCTAGGTCATAGTTCACCCCCTCCCATTGCCTCCTTTTTGCCATTCAAAATCCCAGGCCGCCATAACCTCTCTGCTCCAGCCGCAAAACCCCACCCTCCTCCGTCCGCCACCTCACCGCTGCCTAGCCGGAGCCTCTTCCCCGACGATGTCGTCCACCGCAACAGTTCGACGTCCCTCGTCCACCTCCCCGGATGAGGATCCGTCGTCCATCTCGTCGTTCCGCCGGTTCAGCCGCCCCGTCCTCCACCTCCAAGGAGCTGCTCCGACAATTGCCTCGTCTATCGTGGCTGCTCCATCCCCATAGCACCGCCTTAACCCACTCCACCGGAACCGCAGCCTCCTCACCGACTCCTCGGACGAAGCCGAGGCCTACTCGGCACCACCAAAGAGGTTGTACACTCATCACATCGCACCTTCTCCTTAGATCGACCTCCCGGCGCTGAGGTGCTCCATTCCGCACATCCATGGAGCGGATACCTTGAAGCCGGCGCCGCGGGCGACATCTCCATGGCGGCTCTCCCCCAGTGCGAGGCCCCTTCAGCGGCGGCGTCCATACCAGCCGGATCTGCTACTGCTGTTCCAGCTCTCGCTCGTCCTTCGCTTCAACCGCTGCTCGGCTCTCGCTTCGCTTGCTCAAGGCTGCTGCTCTCCCCTCGCTCATGCTGCTTTGCTCTACTCGGTTTAGCTACACTTGATCGATCGAATCGACTTTTGGGTCACCGATTTTCAGGGTGGGGGGGCTCACGAGTTACGGAAGAACCACCTGCAGCGGGGACGGGGGCTCGCCGGAGAGGTACCCCAGTATCTATCTTAGGGTTCAGGGTGGTGGCGGGGGGCCTATAGGGCTGGCCGGGGCGGCGGCGGTCCGGCGGTGGGGAGTTGTTTCGGGGCGCGAGGCGGCGCTGGAGCCGGCGGTTCGGCCGGTGGTGGCTGGTGGCTCAGGGGGGTGCAGGTTGAAGATGAACTGTAGGCCCTCCCTAAACTACATGTCAATTGCCTCTCTGCTACCATTGCATTCAGTTTTAACAGTAACATTCAGATTCCACAGTAAATTTCAGTTTCAATAGTTAAGTTCAGAGTCAACAGTTTTTACCTCATCTGTTGTAGTCAGGAGGTTTTTGGTGATGTAAATTTTACATCTATTTTACATCATCTATTGGAGATGCTATTACAATCCCACTTGAGATTGACGATGTCTATCTTGTCTTTGCTTCAGCCTTGACGCCTTCTGGCTCACGGAGCTGCTCCAACGACGTAATCCATCCATCACAATAGAGCGGTGCCTGGGCGCCGTCTCTGATTCCTCAGATCTTCCTCCACACCTCCGACAGCCACCTCTGCCTCAATTGCTTCAGCGACCAACCCAATGATGCTGAGGTCTACACGGCTACGGCAAAGAGAATGTACACTTTTTGCATCACTTATTACTATACATTCATGTCGATCCATTAGGGCTATTTTGGTTCGACGGAAAAACATAGCAATATGGAATTTCCCAATGGCACTCTACTATTCAATTATTCATGCATTTTGTTGAAAGGAATGAAGTAAAACATCCACCTGGACGGTGGACCTACTGTTCAAAATCCTATGCATGAAAACAAGACCAAGTGCATTAGTGGCAGAATAACATTCTAACTGTACACGCCTTCATATGGTTTCACTTTATTTTGGCCATGTTTCTTTGCATTCCTCTGCTCTTCCAATTCAGTAAACCAAACACCCAAGTTGACAGAAATCCTGTGTTTACAAATGCTCTGTTTACCATGTGCATTCCTGTCCTATTCCGGTGTTCTTCCTATCCCTGCATTTTTAGAATCATGCAAGCCAAATGAGCCCTTACAGAATTACTTCAGTTACAGGTAGGTGTCGAAGGGAACTTTGTGTGGTTTGTCCTGCTCTTGCCGCGATGTCGTCCACCTCACCTGAGCTGCTCCATCGACAGAAACATCCACCAAACCAGACATCACGACTCCTAACCGTCTTTCGCCGCCTCGTATCTCCTTCCTCGCCACCGCACCCACCGCAACGGCATCACCATCATCGACTCAGCAGATGAACCTGAGGAGTACATGGGTCCACAAGAGAGGTCGCACTCTTTTGATTCTGCTTATGTTATGCATTGCTTAAAACTACCTGCTACTTTATCGTCCTGATCACCTCTTGGACTCCAAGTCAGGTCCAAATTAATGTTCAAACTTGAGTTCTAAGTTAGTTGTGGGGCACATATCAAGGAAGCAATGAATAGTATCTCTGTCTAATATCTAGTTCACCTAGGGTATGCCTATGTTGTTCATCTTGGGTGGGAAACAAATAGTAAAGAAATCATCATCTGTCTTTTTATTAAATTAAAGCAATCATCAGCCTGCTATCATTATTTCTGGTCCTTACATAATCTCACCATATTTTTTTGTATGCATGTCAGATATTGTACACAGTCATGCTGAACATGTAGAGAAAAGGAGAAGAGTTTTGTGCGGCAATACAATGTCATGCAGACATCGCTCCATGGTGGGTTCAATGGCAAACCCTCCCCACCCCTCTCCAGATTGTAATCCAGAGGAAGATATTTGTTCTGAGGCAGATTCAGACGCCGCTAACCACACCTATTTACCCCCCAAGGTGTTTGGTCTACCTTGGCATGATGATGTTAGTCATATCATGCATATGTTGCCTTGCAGTGCCTACTTTTGACATCATATATGTCATTTGCTTAGTTTAGACATGTTTTGTCGCCACCTGTTTAGTTTCTATATCATATATGGGAATTATGGAGTCTCATGTCTTTTAGCCAGCCATAATATATGTGAAATGTGCAATGCCATCCTGTTTAACCAGGCATCATATATTTGAATGATATCTTGCCCATCCTTTTCTTCATTACATTTCCATTTGTCGACAATGTTTGTACATTAAACTACTCTTCCTGTGAATCAGCCATTTGGGTGGGAGATTGAAAAATCTGGAGTGAAAACAAGGCCTTCAGAGCGCATGCCGCCACCGTCAAGGCATCTCTTGTTGGGTCCCGATAGCTCCTCAGAGATGGATTCAGAGACAGATGACCAGTCCTATTCCCCCATCGAGGTGTATGCTCCAACTTGGCACGGCATTTTAGTTATTAATCATATCTTTGAATTATGTTATGCTATGCTATCCAGTTTAGATAGACATCATATATGTGAAATTATGTCATGTTATCCATTTTAGTTAAACAATATACATGTCAACTATTTCATGTCCTCTTTTTTCCACACTATCTATTGCATCTGTCTCTCATACAATGTTTGTACATTCAACTATGTTTCCTGTTTATCAGCCATTTGAATTGGAGCGGGTGATGCCAAAGATTCTAGCGGACTAAAACACAGTCTTCAAATAAAATAGTGCTACCTCTTGGTGGAGATAGCACCCCGGTTGTACATGCACGAGAACCAGCCCTACCACACATAACCCAAACTCTCGCAGATTGTACCCCTACTGCGATGGACAGAGAACCAGTTTCACCCAATCTAACCCCAACCCCAGCATATAGTAACCCAGTTCCTGTTGACACACCACCATCTCCACCACAAAGCTCCCTAACAAGAGCAGTTAGTAAGGCAGATCCAGTGCCCAAAGGGCCAGTACTTCCATGGCAAACCCCAACTCCACCAGTTAGTACGCCTATTCCTGTGGAGGAAGCATAACCAGCTAGTCGTACTTTAGCATCTATCGCATTTGATGTTGTTAAATCGTATGTGCGTATCTTCCCATCTTGGAAATATTATACTGAAGATGAAGGAAAATGCTAGTTGCAGGTGTTTGTCCAGGAGTTATGTGTAAGTAATGTTATTCATGGCAATTACTTTGTTTTGTCCCATACATCCTACCTCCTTGATGGTTATAATACAGCAAATTTTCCCATTTTTCTCTATAGAGAAGGACCGATTTGGAAACTCAGGATGAGGTAACCTATGCTAATACCTCTGCTATCTTCAAGAATTCTTGGTGGAAGTATCGGGATTACCTGAAGAAAACGTACTTCACCGGCAAAGAAACTCATCAAATTCCCTTACGTTCTCCTGAGACACATTTACTGGACGATGATCGAAACGCCTTTGTTCTCAGATCGTCCCGAACAAAGAATGTGGTAAGGTCCATGAGCTCATTTTCTATTTTTAAGTACTATATTCTTGCGTCCCTCATCGTACTCTGTTCATGTAGAACAAGTGCCTAAACCTGAAGAACAACTGTTCTAATTTAAGATTCCATTGCTATCATAGTTCCAAAAAGCGCTAGGCGTTAATTGTGTGTTTTGCCACCGCCTTGTGCTTTACTGACCAAAGCGCATGCTTATGTGCACTTATGCACAGATTAAGCATAGTTGCGTTTCGCCAATGCCTAGAGCCGAGGCACGCTTAAGCGCTCGCTTAGGAGCGCCGTTTTTAACTATGATTGCTATCGTGCATACTGCTTTGCTCTTGTATCGCTGTATTTATTCATACAAACTTATTTTTAAATTGAAGGATCCAATCGAAACTCCAATGGCAAAGCAGGTATGTTCACGCATGTTTGTTTAACGGGCTTGCTCTTATCAATAGCTCTGCTGATTTCAATTTCAATTGTGTATACATTTGACTTCTCATATCATGCACATTACTAGCATCACGACAGAGCAAATAGTGTTGTTGTACATGTAGACCCGTGGTACCCATCTGAAATCTTGTTGTGCCGTGTAGTTTCCCACGCTTTGTATTCTTTCACTGCTGCTTTGTCTTGAACTGATATGATTTGAACCGTGTCTCTATTTTGATTTGGCAAGACAATGCAAAGACCATAGGACATAGATATATGTTTGTTTGATGCTTTTATTATGTACTAGTACTTGGCAATAGAAGACTTGCTAGTTTAATCATGTCCACCTTACTAATGAACTGGTTCACCGAAATGAGTTTCATATACTAGTACATGCTAAACTTGTTATGTGTCTGCTTGTTTCTTCTTTTAGAATGCTGATAGAATATTGGGGAAGAGTGCCTTATTAAGCAATGGTAAAGGAAGTAATGCAGATGAGGTTCAAGATAGTGACACATCCTTTGGTTTCCAACAAAGCTGATAAAACAGCTAAGGAAGACTATCTCGATGACAGTGAGACAACCCCAAAGTCCCGTCTTGATTTAGTGTTCGAGTTACTGGCCACTACCGCTTGCACAAGCTATTCAAACTCACTGTCTGAATCAGTTCGGTTTCTCGAGTCTCAACTACAAGCTGAAAGACATTGATCGGTGTCTTTGCGACAAGAAGCGAAGGATCATGCGGAAGTCCCTGGAGCATTCGGATGCATACTTTCCGTGCAACGACAAGCGTTGGAGGATTTTAGCGCCAAACAGGACAAAGCTAATAAGCTTGCTAAGATTATTGCCCGACATGGTGGATACCACGTTTCTTGAGCTCTTCTGAAGTTGTTTCATTATGCTCTTGTTTTGTCAAGCGTTTATTTGCACTGGTGGCCAATTTTGACGGCCAGTGTATGTAATATGCTGCTTTGTTCCCTATATTTGTACTGGTGGCGAACATTGATGCCCAGTGGATGTAATATGTGTAATAGTGGTAATAGGCTAGCATTAATTGCTTGCTTATTTATTTCCTTATTGTCTTGTTTAGTTGTTTGCTTGTAGTCACTTTAGTTCTTTTTTTGTGTTTTTTTAGTGGCCACAATAACCTAATTTTGGAAACTAGGCCAAAATAATCATGGCAACACACGGACTGTTGTAACCATGGGCCTCCTGCGGGCCGTAAGATCCATGGGCCTTATACAGGCCGTAGGATCCATTGTCCTTCTATACGGGCCGTAGGATCCATGGGCCTTCTACGAGCCGTACGATTCATGGGCCTTTTACGGGCCGTAGGATCCATGGGCCTTCGACAGGGCGTATCATCATTTCGCCAATCATGGGTCGTACTATTCATGGACAATAACGGGCCATTAATAGGCCGTATTTGATAACTCTACGAAAACAACCCAACGGGTTTTTTTGACATCAAAACGGTCCAACGTATTAACGGGCCGACTGTAACCACGGGCTGAATTTGGCCCACGAGCAGAAAATGACAGTAATGGGTCGTAAGTAACCGAATGCTGGAAATGAGCCCAAGAATAAATGGGCCCTAAGAAGGCTGAAAGATAACATGGGCTGGAAATGGCCCAACAGAAAAATGGGCCGTTAACGGTTATAAAGCGATACACTGTTTGTTACGAGCCAGTTTTACCACAGGCTGTTAAGGGGCCGAGGGTTACTAAGGGCCTCATATGGACCGGAAGACATCATGGGCCATACATGGGCCGGAAGTCAAAACGGGCTGGCATTATATTGGACGACCCAGATAACGCTACTGGGCCTAGTTCGGATAGGCCATAAACGGGCCCTGGGTTAGCGGGTTGTAAATGGGCTATATGCAAAAAGGCCGTTAACAGGCTTGCCGTGGGCCGGCCCGCCACCTTTTGACCAAGTCAAACGGGCCAGCCTTTTCACAGGAATGGGCCTCTGTTTGGCCGTGCCACGTGTCGACGTATCATAGGCGCTTTGGGTCCAATGAGTGGATGACATTTGTCCCAACGGTGAGCCGACACGTGTTTCCTCCAGCCAATGATGATTTTACACGTGGAAAATCCCCATTGGTCGGGGCTGTTAACGGGTTACCGGATCCAAAACCGGACCCGATAGCTTAACGGTGTTCCGTTACGGTGGATGCTACGTGTCAGTCACCCTTGACGAAAGAAATTCTGTGACGCGCGACTTATCGTCATGGAAGTGGACACTACCGTGATGATAATTTTGGTAATGTCATGGAACACTTCTACGACAGCACAGGTATGACTATCTTGATTCTGTCAAAAATTTGTCATGGATGTACATGCATGACAGAAAATGTGACCTACTGTGACAAAGACGTATCATCATGGAAGTGTATTTTTTTGTAGTGCAACACCCATTCTTCTTATGGCTTGGGGAGGAATTTCATCACCAACATCACAAGTGCCACTTTGCTCCACTTGGGAGCCGTTATTCTCATCAAACTCCACGTTACACGTCTCCTCAATAAGGCCTGTGGACTTATTGAGGACACGGTAAGCATGAGAGTTTGTAGCATAACCAACAAATATGCCCTCTTGAGATCTAGTCTCAAATTTAGACAAACGAACACCTTTCTTGAGAATGAAACACTTACACCCGAACACCCGAAAGTACTTGAAGTTGGGCTTGTTACCGGTGAGTATCTCATATGGAGTCTTATTCAAGCATTTGCGGAGATAGAGCCGATTGGATGCATGACACGCGGTGTTGATGGCTTCGGCCCAAAATTTGTATGGAGACTTGAACTCCGCCATCATGGTCCTTGCCGCATCCATCAACGTCCGATTTTTCCTCTCCGCTACACCATTTTTTAGGGGTGTAAGGTGCGGAATATTGATGCTTGATCCCCTCATCACTAAGAAACTCATCCAAGGTGTAGTTCTTGAACTCAGTGCCATTGTCACTTCTTATTGTCAAGATCTTTGCATTGTGTTGGCGTTGAGATTCATTTGCAAAGTCAATGACGGTTTGTTGGGTCTCACTCTTCCTCATGAAGAACTACACCCAAGTGTATCTTTAATAATCATCCACAATCACCAAGCAATGCTTTCTACCCCCAAGACTATCAAAGGATGGAGGCCCAAAGAGATGCAAGTGAAGGAGCTTCAAAGGCCTCTTTGAGTAAATGATAGTAGTGGGAGGGTGAGTCTTCTCATGTAACTTTCCTTCAATACAAGCACTGCAAGCACGATCTTTGGCAAAACTAACATTTGTTAGTCCACGTACATGGTCCCCCTTGAGAAGACTTTGCAAAGATCTCATATTGACATGGGCTAAACAGCGATGCCAAAGCCATCCCACATCAACTTTAGCCATTAGGCATGTCGCAGTCTTAGTGGGTCGCTCCAAAAAGTTAATCACTCAGAGACCGTTCTCGACATGCCCAACAAAGGCTACTTTAAGGGTCTTGCTCCATGAGAGGGACACGGTATCAATATCAAAGAAAGTGGCAAAGCCCATGATTGCAAGTTGACGAACGAAAAGTAAATTGTATGCAAGGGACTCAACAAGCATGACCTTCTCAATCGTGAGATCATAAGAAATGACAACCTTGCCAAGTCCCAATACCTTAGAGGACGAGGCATCACCCAACTCGACATTGGTGGGCATAGATGGAATCTTGTGCACGTCCACCACGAAGTCCTTGCTTCTGGTCATATGATTAGTGGCTCCACTATCGAGCAACCATGATCCCCCACCGGAAGCAAAAACCTACAAGAGATCAATGCTTGGTTTTAGGTACCCATTTTGTAAAGGGTCCTTTGATGTTAGTGACAAGGGTCTTAGGAACCCAAATAGAAAATTCAATTTACTCATAAGGAGAACCAACAAATTTAGCATAAACATGCCCATCGCTAGCACGGCATAACACATAGGAAGGGTTAAAGTCGTCATCTTTGTTGGAAGGGGTGGCATTGCCCTTCTTGACACCACCAACCTTCACATTGTTCTTCTTCTCCTTAGAAGCACCCTCTCCCTCTTTCACAAAAGTTTGCTTGAGAGGAGGAGGTCGTTTGGCCTTGTCATTCTTATTCTTGTTCTTGGACTTGGGTGCGAACCCAATCCCTTCCTTGGCCACAACTTCCTTTTGAATTCTCAAAAGGTCATTGAGGTTCTTCTCACCTTGTATACACGACACAAGGCCTTTCTCAAGTTGATCCTTCAACTTTGCATTCTCCTCAACAAGATGCACATGCTCACAACAAGGGTTAGTAGCATTTGCATTATCAATTAAAACCAAGTGAGGAAAAGTGGCTTTCTCCTTGGTTAGCTTTAGTTGGAGTTGATCATGAGACTCTTTGAGGCTAGCACGAGCACTGTCGGTGTCAAAACCGGCGGATCTCGGGTAGGGGGTCCCGAACTGTGCGTCTAGGCGGATGGTAACAGGAGACAAGGGACACGATGTTTTTACCCAGGTTCGGGCCCTCTCGATGGAGGTAATACCCTACTCCTGCTTGATTAATATTGATGATATGGGTAGTACAAGAGTAGATCTACCACGAGATCAAGGAGGCTAAACCCTAGAAGCTAGCCTATGGTATGATTGTTGTTCGTCCTACGGACTAAAACCCTCCGGTTTATATAGACACCGGATAGGTTAGGGCTACACAGAGTCGGTTACAATGGTAGGAGATCTACATATCCGTATCGGCAAGATTTCCTTCCATGCCAAGGAAAGTCCCATCCGGACACGGGACGAAGTCTTCAATCTTGTATCTTCATGGTCTTGGAGTCCGTCCGTGATGATACTTTGGCTATCCGGACACCCCCTAGTCCAGGACTCCCTCAAGCACCCTTCAAGACCTTGTGAGCCTTGTCAAGTAAATCAAACTCCTCTTTGAGTCTAGCAAGATCAACTCCCAGCTTGGCCTTCTCGGAGTTTAGCACACGAGATACAAAAAGGGCATGATCAAGATCGTTCTTCAATTTAGCATGGCCATCGTTATGTGACTCCTCAAGAGCCAAACAATGACCGTGCTCTTCCACAAGAGCATTAGAGAGATCCAAAATCTCATCGGCATAGTCACGACTATGCACCTACATCTTACAGATGGTATCTTCGTCAGCCTCGATCATGTCATTGGCTTCACCAAGTTGTTCCAAAAGAGCAACGAAGTGCTTCTTGGATTTACCTTTGAGCTTACTCATAAAAGACTCAAATTAATTCTCCTCCACATTAGACCCCTCACTTTCATCAATGCAATCCATCAAAGAGGGATTAGTAACAATGGTAGTTTTGATGTTGGGGGTTACCTTGTTGGTGGCTCTAGCCATGAGGCACTTGGCGGTGATGTTCTCATTGGGTGATTCGAAGAGAGACACCCGTGGAGTTGTCGCAATGGCAACGGAGGCCATGGCAACCGACTCACCGTCTTCATCATCATCCTCATTGTACTCTTCTCGTGCCACCAACCCCTTCGGAGGAGTCTTCTTGGTGAAGTTGCTCTTGTTGGGGAAGGACTTGGCCTTGACTTTTCGGATGAGCTTGCCACCATTGTCTTTCCTCTTCTCATATGGACACTCTGCAACAAAGTGGCTCACATTGCCACAATTATAGCAAGTCCTCACTCGTTGCTTGCTCTTCGCACCACTTGAGTTGTTCTTGTTGAAGTTGGGCCTTGAGTTCTTCTTGCTCCAAAATTGCCTTGAAGCGAGAGCCATGTGCTCATGATAAGCATATTTTGTATCTTCGGGGTTGCTCTCCTCTTCTTCCTCTTCATCCTCTTCTTCCACACTAACCTTGGCCTTCAAAGAAAGGTTGGGATTCTTAGCTCTTTGAGAATGCAACACCGCATTGTCGGAAGTCTTGTCCAAGATCCTCATTGCCACAAACTCATCCAACACTTCACTTGAGGACAAGGTGTGGAAGTCCGGTCTTTGACGGATGACGGAGGACATGGCCTTGTGATAAGGCATCATGGCCTTGAGGAACTTGTGCTTGATCCAATTTTCATATGTATCCTTGCTCCCATGATCTCGGAGTGATACCGCGAGAGTGGTTAACCTCCGGTGAAGCTCACGAGGTTCTTCATATTCATTCATTGCAAACTCATCGGCTTCATCTTGCACCACTTCATAGTTGGAGCGTTGAATGCTTGCACTTCCCTTGTAAAGGGAAACAACATGGTGACATGCTTCCTTGGCCACGGTGAAAGGTCGAAGATGTGCAAGATCTTGAGATGAAATTGCATCTTGGATGATGAAGAGAGCATTCTCGTTGAATTGATGATCCACGGCTTCTCTAAGGGTGAAGTTTATTAGGTCATGCGGATAAAAACCTTGCTCAATGATTCTCCAAAGGTTATTATTAACATGGTTTAAATGACGTTTAAAGTGATATAACCAAGCATCAAAATCCTCATTTTTCACAATCTTAGGAGGAGGGCCGGCATGATTTAAATGAGTGGAGGGAATAGGTCCTCCATAAATAGGAGGTTCCACATGAGCAAAGATGCCACTACCCTTTCTACCACTAGACAAAGGATCTTTCTCACAAGTAGCTTCCCCCTTGTCGGAGTTAGCATCCGTCACCTTGTTAGTGGGATCGACCACTTCCAACGGTGCGGTGGATAATTTGACACCATCAAGAAAGTTCTTAAACATGCCTTTGACCTCGGCCGTCATGGAGGTTTTCAATGTGTCTAGAGCCACATTGAATTCCTCACGTGAGACCGAGGTTCCCCCATCGGCAGTAGACGAGGACAGAATCAGACTGGGATGATCCTCCTCACCGTCTACGGTGTCAACCATACTCTTCAGACGGCAAAGTCCTTAATAAAGTGATGAGGCTCTGATACCAATTGAAAGGATCGATATAGTTGACTAGAGGGGGGTGAATAGGCAACTAATAATGTTTAGCTTTTCTTTACCAATTTAAACTTTGCATCAAAGTAGGTTGTCTAGATATGCAACTAGGTGAGTAACCTATATGATGCAACAACAACAACAAGTACACAGGCAAGCAAGAGATGCAACACAATATAAGCTTGCACAAGTAAAGGTACGAGATAACCAAGAGTGGAGCCGGTGAAGACGAGGACGTGTTATCGAAGGTCCTTCCTTTTAAGGGGAAGTACGTCTTCGTTGGAGCGGTGTGGAGGCACAATGCTCCCCTAGAAGCCGATAGGGCCACCGTATTCTCCTCATGCCCTCACACAATGCGAGATGCCATGATTCCACTATTGGTGCCCTTGAAGGCGGCGACCGGACCTTTACAAACAAGGTTGGGGGTCTCTCCACAACTGAATTGGAGGCTCCCAACGAAACCATGGAGCTTCACCACAATGGAATGTGGCTCCGAGGTGACCTCAACCATCTAGGGTGGTCAAACACCCAAGAGTAACAAAATCCACACAGGAAAGTATGGGGGAAGCATATATCCTTTAGTGTAAGTGTAGATCTAGGTCTCCTCCTTCAATCCCTAGCAAATCAACGAGTTTGAGTGGCTAGAGAGAGAGAGAGATCGGGCAAGAGAGCTTGAGTGGAATTAATGGTGGAGTGAGAGAGGTAAGAGGTAGGTGTGGTAGGTGGAAGAACCACCCTTATATAGCAAACCCTAAAATCCAACCATTACTCCGAAATTAGCACTACAGCGGTACAACCGCTCCTCGTCCCGGTACAACCGGAACTCATAGTTTACCTACACAACCCTACCAAGCGGTACAACCGGGCGGGCAGGCGGTAGTACCGGTGGCGGAGAACAACCGGAACAACCGCCCAGTCACCGCTCAACCACCGCGTTGAAATAGTAGGGTGTCACCCCTGTGTGCGGTGATCGAGCGGTATAGCCCCGGTGCAACCGCCTGTCCTTGGACGCTTGGGTGACTATGTCCCAAGTGGTAGAACCGCTCAGGACACTGGTGGTACCGGTGTGCGGGGCACACCCGGACCAACCGGGCCACCACCGCCCAAGTACCACATCAAAACAGAAGTCTGACCGGTTGTTGAGCGGTACTTGGCCGGTACAACCGTCACAGTTATTGTTAAGCATGGCGGCGGTACCACCGCCTCGGAGCATCGGTACAACCACTCGTTCATGACTGGACTGTTCAACCCCAGGGTATCACCCCTGGGGTGGAGGTTGGGTTAGCGCCAAGGGCTAGCGGTTCAACCGCTCGCACGAGCGGTACAACCGCTGGGAGAACACAATAAGCAGTAGAAAAGAAGGGGAGCTCTCTCTCTCATAAGACAAGGAAGGCAAAGGAGGGTGTGGCAAGTGTGTATGTGAAAAGATCCCCCCAACTCCTTCCAATGTGGATTCCCTCTTGATAGTACGGGTTCGCTACGACCAAAGAGATAAACACATAGAAAAACCTCGTCTTCGATCTTTTCCTTCCAGAGAGAATAGCTAACCGATGTAAGCCTAATCACCGAGAACCTGAAGCACTTAGCACACGATTAGACCAACAAAGGGTTGTCATCATCATCCAAAACAAAAACTAGGGAAATGCCCTTACAGACTCATCACCAAAGCTAACACCAACAGTTTGTTTCTTACAATCTATCTTAGCATTAACTGTGTTCCAGAAAGGTCTACCAAAGATAATGGGACATAAGTCATCTTGTGGGTAACCAAGACAAAGAAAATCGGTAGGGTATTTTATTTTCCCACACAAGACTTCAACATCTCTAATAATCCCAATAGGTGATATAGTGTCTCTATTAGCAAGTTTAATAGTAACATCAATTTTTCTATCTCAGCAGGTGCTATGTATTTCATAATTTCTTGATATAAGGTGTATGGAATAGCACTCACACTATCACCCATGTCACATAAACCATGATAACAGTGATCTCCTATTTTAGATGAAATAACAGGCATGCCAACATCAGGTCTATGTTTATCTTTTCTATTAGGTTTAGCAATTCTAGCAGCTTCTTCACATAAGTAAATAACATGCCCATAGCAATGCTAGGTTCTACTTTAATTTGTTCATCATGTTTATGTGTTCTAATATAGATTTTGTTAACCACAGTTGAAACTTCAGCATGTTCCTTTATCCTAACACGAAAAGGTGGTTTCTCAATATAAGCAGAAGGGACAATTGGATCAACATTATAAAGTATAGTTTCTTCTTTAACAGGTACTGGCTCTTTAATTTCTTCTTTAACCGGTGGGTGAGATTTAAACCACTTCTCTTTAGGGAGTTCAACATGAGTAGCAAATGATTCACAAAAGGAGGCTACTATCTCAGAGTCAAGTCCATATTTAGTTCTAAACTTTTGAAAAGCATCGGTATCCATAAAAGATTTAACACAATCATACTTAAGTTTAATACCTGACTCTTTACCTTCGTCGAGTTCCCAATCTTCAGAGTTGCGTTTAATTCTTTCCATAATATGCCACCAAAATTCAATAGTCTTCTTCATAAAAGAACCAACACAGGAAGTATCAAGCATGGTTTGATCATTACGAGAAAGCCGAGCATAAAAGTTCTGGATAATAATTTCTCTTGAGATCTCATGATTGGGGCATGAATATAACATTGACTTAAGCCTCCCCCAAGCTAGAGCGATACTTTATGATTCACGAGGCCAAAAATTATATATATAATTACGATCACGACGAACTAGATGCATAGGATAAATTTTTTGGTGGAAATCCAACTTCAAGCGATTCCAATTCCATGATCCAATATCATCGCATAGCCTATACCATGCTAATGCTTTTCCCTTCAAAGATAAAGGGAAAACCTACTTCATAACTTCATCCATGGGTAAACCTGCAAGCTTAAATAATCCACAAATTTGTTCCACATATATCAAGTGCATATCAGGACATTCAGTTCCATCTCCTGCATAAGGATTAGCTAGCAGTTGTTCTATCATACCCGAAGGAATTTCATATTCAATATTTTCAGTAGGTGCAGTAGGTTGAGGGGTAGCTAACTGTGGTTCCGGACGAGGTGAAGATACCCCGAACAAACCCCTCAAAGAATTGTTCTCCATAGTAACAAGTGACAATAAATTTCAGCAGACTATATAAATGTTTCCTTACCAAATTCCACTTATCAAAGGCGCTTCACTCCCCGGCAATGGCACCAAAAAATAGCCTTGATGACCCAAAAGTATAGGGTATCAATTGTAGCCCTTTTCGATAAGTAAGAGTGTCGAACCCAACGAGGAGAATAAGGAAATGACAAGTAGTTTTAGTAAGGTAATGTCTGCAAGTGCTGAAATTGTAAGTAGTGGAGTAGTTTGATAGCAAGATAATTTGTAACGAGCGAGTAACGATAGTAGTAAAAACAATGCAGCAAGGGAGACCAATCCTTTTGAGGAAAAGGACAGGCCAAAACGGTCTCTTATAATAAGCAAAGTGTTCTTGAGGGTACACAGGATGTTTATCTAGTCACTGTCATCATGTTGGTTTAATTCGTGTTCGGTACTTCGATAATCTGATATGTGGGAGTATTAAATAATGGATCTGAACATATAATGGATCTGAACATATAATGGATCTGAACATATAATCTTCCACCAAATAAACCATATAGTAATCAACTACAAGATGTAAACAACACTACTAGTCACCCACAAGCACCAATCTATAGTTCCGGTAACAAGATTGAATACAAGAGATGAACTAGGGTTTCAGATGAGATGGCGCTGTCGAAGATGCACATGGATATTTCCCTCCCCAAGATGGGAGAGTTGTTGGTGATGATGATGACGATGATTTCCCCCTCTGGGAGGGAAGTTCCCCTGGCGGAATCGCTCCGTTGGAGGGCAAAAGTGCTCCTGCCCAAGTTCTGCCTCGAGACGGCGGCGCTCCGTCCCGAAAGTCTTCTTCTTATTTTTTTTCTAGGTCAAAATGACCTATATACCAGAAGATGGGCACCGGAGGTGGGCCGAGGAGGCCTCAACCCACCAAGGCGCGCCTGGGGGCCCTGGCAGGCCTAGGTGGGTTGTGCCCACCTGGTGGCTCCCCTCTGGTAATTATTGGCTCCAATAATTCTTAAATATTATCTCCATGAAGTTTCAGCTTGTTTGGAGTTGTGCATAATAGGTGGCCTGGCGTAGCTTTTCCAGGTCCAGATTTCCAGCTGCCGGAATTCGCCCTCTTGGTGTGTTCCTTGCAAATTATGAGAGAAAAGGCATTAGAACTACTCCAAAAAGCATTATTATGAGTAAAAACATTATAAATAACAGTAAGAAAACATGATGCAAAATGGACGTATCAGTGCGCCACCGAAGCGTAGCATATCTACAGGTTAGCACAGTATGTTTTGAAGAGGTTACTAGTGAACTGCGAGCCATTGTCGGTGATGATGCGATTGGGGACCCCGAAGCGGCTCACGAGGCCATTGATGAACTTGACCACCGAGATAGCTAGGATGGTGCGGACTACTTGCACCTCCGCCCACTTGGTGAACTCGTCGATGACGACGTAGAGGTAGCAGTAGCCCCAGGCGCTCGAGGAAACGGACCCAAGATGTCCAGCCCCCAGACCGCAAACGGCCATGAGAGAGGGATGGTCTGGAGACCCTGAGCAGGCTGGTGAATTTGCTTGGCATGGAACTGGCAGGCTTCACAGGATCTCACCAGCTCGGTAGCGTCATTGAGCATCGTGGGCCAGTAGAATCCGTTGCGGAGTGCCTTGCCCACTAGGGTGCGCGATGACAAGTGATGCCCGCAGTCTCTGCCATGTATGTCGGTTAACAGCTCACACCCTTGCACCTTGGAGATGCATCGCAAGGAAACATCGTTTGGTCATTTTCGGTAGAGCTCAACGTCCTGAATGCAGTAGGCAGTGGCCTGTCGAGCCACGTGCTCCACGTCTTCCTCCTTCTCCGGCAGGGCTCCTTGAAGCAGGTATGCCTTGAATTCTTCAGTCCAACACCCCTCCTGAGGCTCGAGCGCGAGGAGTAGATGCGCTCCCGAGTTCGGGACGCAAGCAGGGGATCCAGAGAGGGGCGCTGGGGGGAGCTCCTCTGGGGGCGGTGTTGGGCCCGCGACAGGAGGGGCTGCTGAGGGCTTGAAGAGCCGCTCCTCGAAGACGCCGAGCTCCTGAGGCAGGCGCCTGGACGCCCTCTTGGCGATGTCATCCGCTTCCTTTTTCGTGCCGCGCGGCACGTGCTGCAGTTCCAGACCCAAGAATTGCTTTTCAATTTTGCGTACCTCCGCCAGGTATGCCTCCATGTGTTCGTCCTTCGGCTCATATACTTTGTTGGAGAAGTTGATGAGGAGCTGGGAGTCGCCCTTGATGGTGAGGCACTTCACTCCCAAGGCTGCCGTAGCCTTGAGACCGGCGTTCAAGCCTTCGTACTCTGCGATGTTATTGGAGACCTTCTCGCCCTGCTGGAAGCAGGGCTGCACGGCGTAGTAGAGCTTGTCCTGAGATGAGCACGGCTCCAGCCCCCACGCCCTGGCGTGCGAAGGCGCCGTCGAAGTACATGACCCAGCCGTCTGGTGCCTCGCTTCTTGGTGAGAGGGGTCGGTCCACGCCTACCTTGATGCTTGGAACATCGGTCCATTCCGCCATGAAGTCAGCGAGTGCAGCACCCTTGATGACCCTGGTGGTGCTGAACTCCAGCTGGAATGCCTGCAATTTTATGTTCCACTCGGTGACTCTCCCTACAGCATTGGGGTCCCGGAGCACCCTCTCTAGTGGGTAAGCCGAGAATACCTTGATGGGGTGACCTTGGAAGTAGTGATGCAGCTTGCGGGAGGCAACAAGGAGTGCGAGCAAGAGCATTTCTGGCATGGGGTAGCATGCCCGCGCGTCGCGTAGTACTGTGCTGACAAAATACACCGGGTGCTCGATCTACAAGGGCGGAAGTGTCGGTGAGGTCTTGCACCTCCTGAGGCTAGGGGACCCCAGGAGCTTGGCCGTTTGTCGGGGTAGGAAGGGCCCCAGGAGCGCCGTCCTGAGGAAACTGGTCATCTGTTGGCGCCGTCGAAGTTTCAGGGGCGCTGTCTTGAACCTGCATCGTCTCTACCGAGCGTGCGGTGTCGTGTGGCAAGCCCTTGGCTTGGCGCTCTTCCCGAACTGCCACCAGCTTTGCGCTGGCTGAGTTAGGTGTGGCGGCCAGGTAAAGCACCAGGGTCTCAAGAGGACGGGGCGCCACCATCACCGGTGGGCTGGTGAGGTATCTCTTGAGGTCTTGAAATGTGCGGTAGCCTCCGGAGTCCACTCGAAGGGGCCCTTCTTTTTCATCAGCTTGAAGAACGGGAGGGCGCGCTCCCCCAGCTTGGAGATAAAGCGCACCAGCGAGGTCACACAGCCCACCAGCTTTTGCATTTCCTTGAGCGTCTGTGGCGGGCTCATCTCTTCTATCGGCTTGACCTTCTTTGGGTTTGCCTCGATTCCCCTGTGTGACACCAGAAAGCCCAGCAGGCTACCGGAGGGGATGCCGAACACACATTTCTCCAGGTTGAGCCGCAGGTCCACCTTGAGCAGACTGGCGAATGTTTCTTCCAGGTCCTCGACGAGGGTCCTTGCCTCCCGAGACTTTACCACTATGTCATCGACGTAGGCCTCGGCGTTCCTCCCGAGCTGCCGGCCCAGAGCGATGTGCATCAACCGCTGGAAAGTTGCTCCAGTGTTATGCAGCCCGAACGGCATGCAGTTGTAGCAGTGCACCCCACATGGGGTTAAGAAGGTTGTCTTCTTGATGTCCTGTACCGCCATCTTGATCTGGTGGTAACCTGAGAAGGCATCCAGGAAGCACAGCAGGTCACACTCGGCGGTGGAGTCTACGATATAATCAATGCGTGAAAGCGGGAAGGGGTCTTGAGGGCAAGCCTTATTGAGGTTGGTGAAGTCGACGCACATGTGTTCCTTCCCGCCCTTCTTGGGGACGATGACCGGGTTCGCCAGCCACTCCGGGTACCGCACTTCTCGAATGCCACCAGCATCTTGTAGCCTGTGGGTCTCTTGGATGATGAACGACTGCTTCTCCGTGGATTACCGCCGCGCCTTTTGCTTCACCGGGCATATGTTAGGGCACACCCTCAGGTGATGCTCAATCACCCCCCTGGGGACTCCGACCAGATCCTTGGGCTGCCAAGCGAACACGTTCTTGTCTTTGCGCAAAAAACTAACCAACGCCTCTTCCTGATCTAAAGGGAGTCCTGCACCTTGAAGACCCGCAAGTATAGAGGGTCAATTTTAGCTCTTTTCGATAAGTAAGAGTGTCGAACCCAACGAGGAGCAGAAGGAAATGACAAGTGGGTTTTAGCAAGGTAATGTCTGCAAGTGCTGAAATTATAAGTAGCAGAGTAGTTTGATAGCAAAGTAATTTGTAATGAGCAAGTAATGACAGTAGTAACAAAAGTGCAGCAAGGTAGCCAGATCCTTTTGAGGAAAAGGGCAGGCCAAAACGGTCTCTCATAATAAGCAAAGCATTCTTGAGGGTACACGGGATGTTTATCTAGTCACTTTCATCATGTTGGTTTAATTCGTGTTCGGTACTTTGATAATTTGATATAGCATTAAACTTTTGGATCCAATCGGTCCCTTACGGAATAGCGCATAAACTGGGGTTTAAGCTTCTATCACTCTCGCAACCCATCATCTAATTTCTACTCCACAATGCATTCCCTTAGGCCCAAATATGGTGAAGTGTCATGTAGTCGATGTTCACATGACACCACTAAGGGAATCACAACATACATACTATCAAAATATCAAACACATATCAAGTTCACATGATTACTTGCAACATGATTTCTCCCGTGACTCCGGGAACAAAAGTAACTAATTACAAATGATAATCATGCTCAAGATCAGAGGGGTATTAAATAGCATATTGGATCTAAACATATAATCTTCCACCAAATAAACCATATAGTAATCAACTACAAGATGTAATCAACACTACTAGTCACCCACAAGCACCAATCTACAGTTTCGGTAACAAGATTGAACACAAGAGATGAACTAGGGTTTGAGATGAGATGGTGATGTTGAAGATGTTGATGGAGATTTCCCTCCCCAAGATGGGAGGGTTGTTGGTGATGATGATGACGATGATTTCCCCCTCCGGGAGGGAAGTTCCCCCGACGGAATCGCTCCACTGGAGGGCAAAAGTGCTCCTGCCCAAGTTCTGCCTTGAGACGGCGGCGCTCCGTCCCGAAAGTCCTCTCGTTATTTTTCTAGGTCAAAATGACCTATATACCAGAAGATGGGCACCGGAGGTGGGCCTGGTTGGGCACAACCCACCAGGGCGTGCCTAGGCTCCCTGGCGCGCCCAGGTGGGTTGTGCCCGCCTGGTGGGCCCCCTCTGGTAGTTATTTGCTCCAATATTCTTCAAATATTCGATAAAAAATCTTCGTGAAGTTTCAACTTGTTTGGAGTTGTGCAGAATAGGTGGCCTGACATAGCTTTTCCAGGTCCAGATTTCCAGCTGCCGTAATCCTCCCTGTTTGTGTATACCTTGCATTTTATGAGAGAAAAGGCATTAGAATTACTCTAAAAAGCATTATTTTGGATAAAAACATCATAAAAAACAGTAAGAAAACATGATGCGAAATGGACGTATCAACTCCCTCAAGCTTAGACCTCGCTTGTCCTGAAGCGAAAACTGAAGTCGAAAAACATGTCCACATGCTTAGAGAGAAAGGTATCGATAAAACCAAAATACGTACATAGAAGCATCATGTAGATGATCATAAACAGCAACAAAATTAAACATAAGGCTTTTCTCATAGAACTTTTATCATATACTTCTCATGTGTAAGTAACAATTCATCACACAATTGAAGTGTAAAGCAAAAACCCCTATTAAAAAACAACAAACTATGTTCTCAGTCAACTTTGCAACTACAAGTCATCATCTTTTCAGGAAGGGTCACGTATCGGAGCCTTTAGGCAAGTCCACATACTCAACCATCATATAGTCTTCTATGATTGCTAACACTCACCGCGTACACATGAGCAAAACATTTCAACCGAACACATAGAAAGATAGGGCTTATAGTTTCGCATCCCAACGTATTCACCTCAAGGGTGATGTTAACAATAATAACTCATGCTATCTATATTCAACTGGAAATATGATCCTAGATCTTTCCTCACCACATGATGCTTGCCAAAGGAGAAAAATAAAGAGGAATAGAGGGAAAACTTTTGACTCTTTGCATAAAAGTAACTACATAAAAGTAAAAGATAGGCCCTTCACAGAGGGAAGCAGAGGTTGCCATGCGCTTATTTGTTTGTATGCTCAACCCCTTAGTGCAAAAGAACGTCACGTTGCATTGTCCCTGGTGATAGCGACCTTTATTATGCAGTCTATCGCTTTTATTCTTCACCATCACAAGTTCATGCAACGCTCAATTTTCTCTTACACTAAATGATCTCACACATTTAGAAGCAATTTTTTATTGCCTTTTTGCACCGATGACAACTTACTTGAGGGATCTTTCTCAATCCCTAGGCAGGTATGGTGGACACTTGGAAATTAGATTTGGGTTTAAGGGTTTCTGGATGCACAAGTAGTATCTCTACTTAGTGCGGAATTTTTGGCTAGCAAAGATAGGGGGCAATCACCACATGTTAAATGATCCATGACAATATGACTTCTATGTGAATATAAACAAACATAAACCATTAAGTTGTCTTCGTTGTCCAACATCAACAATTTTGGCATATAATATTTTGATGAGGGCTCACAATCACAAAAGATTTCTAGGATAGTATATTTATGTGTGAATCTTCTCTTCCCTTATTAATTCTTTCATGAGTTGCATCATTGACTAATGCTATGTTTGTCAATCTCTATAAAATTTTCTACTTATACTTTTCCTTATGTTGTGTCATCACCTACCATAAGATTAGTATATGATCTTTTTGATTTATTTCCTTTCTCTTTTTCTTTCTTATTTATTTTCTTTTATTTGTAACATGAAAGTAAAAAAAGTAAAAACTCAAACTAAACTTTATTATAAATCTTGCACACGATTACAAGGATAGATCACTAAGCAAACTCTCAAAGAAGAAAGGATCGAACTAAACTTTTATTCATATAAAGCAAAAGACTGAACTAAAATAAGTAAAGGCAAAAAGATAGTGGCATGATACGATACCGGTGCACCTCCCCTAAGCTTGGCGGAAGCCATGGGGAGTGCCCGTACCCGATACTCAGTTCTCCTTTTGTGATGAAGAAGAAGGTGGTGGTGACGAAGTAGAGATCTTGTCCTCGGATTTTCATGGCAGTGGTCCACCATCATAAGAGGAGGAGTGAGTCTCACGGGTCCTGCAACTAGCAGCCAAACTCATACCTTTAAACCTCGCCTCATATTCAAAGACTTGGTTTTGGAGATCATAGATCTGGCTTTGGAGGAAGTTGATTTGCTCGTTGAGGGTGAAGACGATGTCCTTCATGGGCTTGCCATCCACCTTGAGATCACGGGAGAGGTCCGTGATCATAAGGTGATTGGCGTTGAGTGCATGCTCCACCATCCCCTTGCACCGGAAGACGTCCTGCTCCATAGCTTCAAGCCTGGCCTCCATGGTTCCCGTCCCCTGGGGACATGGCACATCGCGGAGGTGAAGCACCCCCTCATACATCTAGATGACCTGAGGGTGCTGCACCACCTCCCACAGATATGGGTTGATGACGTTCTTGAAGAACTTGGCCTTGGAGGAGCTTGAAGCATCCACGGTAGATGGGATCGGACAGAAAACAACAAGGAAAAGAAACAGAGGATTTCTCCGCAATACTGTGGTTAACAGGTTCGGGAAGTATATATAGATTTTTAATCTTGAGGGACAAGAAAACTATAGAAAAACGGAGTCTGGAAGGTGTCCCATGTGGGCACAACCCACCTGCCTGGCGCGCCCTGGTGTCTTGTGCCCACTAGGGTACGCTTCCTGGAAGTTTCTTATTTTTCCCATTTTTCTAAATATTCCAAAACTGACAAAAAATATTTTTGCAGATTTTTTAGAGTCTGTTTACTTACCGTATCATGTACCTCCTTATTTTCACAATTCTGGAGTGTTCCGAAAGGACTCTTTTGTGTGTTCTTCCGGTGTCAAAGTTTGGATACCATTACTTTCAACATTAATGGGCGTAACTGAGATATAATATTTTATTCGTTGCCCATTGACAACCTTTGGGTTAGTACCTTCGACATTATTTATTTTGATGGCTCCAGACCGGTAAATCTCCTCGATAACGTAGGGGCCTTCCCATTTTGAGAGGAGTTTTCCTCAAAGAATCTGAAACGAGATTTGTACAAAAGAACATATTCTCCGACTTTAAACTCACGCTTTTGGGTTCTTTTGTCATGCCATATTTTAACTTTTTATTTGAATAATTTTGCATTTTCATAAGCTTGGTTCTCCATTCACCAACGAGTTTGAAATCATAATTGAGTTCTTTGTTGGCCCAATATGCTTTATGTTCTAGCTCAAGAGGCAAATGACAAGCTTTTCCATAAACCATTTAATAAGGAGACATACCCATAGAATTTTTATAAGCTGTTCTATAAGCCCAAAGTGCATCATCTAATTTCTTAGACCAATTCTTCCTGGACCTATTGACAGTCTTTTGCAAAATTAATTTTATTTCTCTATTGCTAAGTTCAACTTGACCACCAGACTGAGGATGATAAGGTGACGCAATTCTATGGTTAACATCATACTTGGCAACCATTTTACGGAGAGCACCATGAATAAAGTGTGAACCACCATCAGTCATTAAATATCTAGGGACTCCAAAACTTGGGAAAATAACTTCCTTAAGCATTTTAGTAGAGGTGATGTGATCAGCACTACTGGTTGGAATAGCTTCTACCCATTTAGTAACATAATCAACAGCAACCAAAATATGTGTATACCCATTAGTGGAAGGAAAAGGTCCCATTTAATCAAATCCCCAAACATCAAATAGTTCAATAGCAAGTGAATAGTTCATAGGCATTTCTTGATGCTTAACGATATTACCTATTCTTTGACATTCATCACAAGATAAGAAGAACTTACGGGCATCCTTGAAGAGAGTAGGCCAATAAAATCCAGACTGCAATACCTTGTGAGCGGTTCTATCTCCGGCATGATGCCCTCCATAAGCTTCGGGTGACATTTCTGTAGGATTTGTCCCCGTTCATGCTCAGTTACACAATGTCTAATAATACCATCTACTCCTTCTTTATAAAGATGTGGGTCATCCCAAAAGTAATGTCTTAAATCATAGAAGATTTTTTTCTTTTGTTGGTATGTAAAGCTAGGTGGTAAATATTTAGCAACAATGTAAATAGCATAATCAGCATACCAAGGAGTATTATGAGCAACATTTATTGCAGCTAACTGCTCATCAGGAAAACTATCATCATAGACAGTGGGTCGTCAGGCAAATTTTCAAGCCTAGATAAATTATCAGCTGCGGGGTTCTCAGCTCCTTTTCTATCAATGATATGTAAATCAAATTCTTGTAACAAGAGAACCCATCAAATGAGTCTAGGTTTGGCATCTTTCTTTTCCATAAGATATTTAATAGCAGCATGATTGGTGTGAACATTTACTTTGGAATCAACAATATAAGGTCTAAATTTATCACAAGCAAATACCACTGCTAAGAATTCTTTTGCAGTTGTAGCATAGTTCCGTTGAGCACTGCCTAGAGTTTTACTAGAAAAATGAATAACATTAAGTTTCTTATCAACTCTTTGTCCAAGAACAGCACCAACATCATAATCACTAGCCTCACACATAATTTCAAAAGGCAAGTTCCAATCAGGTGGTTGAACAACAGGTGCAGAAATTAAGGCTTTCTTGAGTGTTTAAAAGGCTTCTAAACAATCATCGTCAAAAACAAAATGAATATCCTTTTGCAAAAGATTCGTAAGAGGCCTAGAAATTTTAGAAAAGTCTTTGATAAATCTCCTATAGAAACCAGCATGACCTAAGAAACTACGAATGCCTTTGATATCTTTAGGACATGGCATTTTCTTAATTGCATCAACCTTAGCTTTGTCCACTTCAATACCTCTTTCAGAAATTTTATGACCCAAGACAATGCCTTCATTAACCATAAAGTGGCACTTCTCCCAATTCAATACAAGATTTGTTTGTTCACATCTCTGCAAAACTCGATCAAGGTTGCTTAGACAATCATCAAAAGACTTCCCATAAACAGAAAAGTCATCCATGAAAACCTCAACAATCTTTTCACAAAAGTCAGAGAATATAGCAGTCATACATCTTTGAAAGGTAGCAGGTGCATTACATAAACCCAAAGCGCATACGTCTATAAGCATAGGTTCCAAAGGGACAAGAAAAAGTTGTCTTTTCTTGATCAGGTTCAGAAACAGGTATTTGTAAAAAACCAGAATATCCATCAAGGAAGCAAAAGTGTGTGTGCTTAGATAATCTTTCAAGAATTTGATCAATAAAAGGCAGAGGGTAATTATCTTTTCTAGTTGCTTTGTTTAATTTTCTAAAATCAATTACCATTATATAGCCTGTAACAATTCTTTGTGGAATAAGTTCATTCTTAGCATTAGGAAAAACAGTTAGAGCTCCTTTCTTATGGACACAATGAACAGGACTTGCCCATCTACTATCAGCTATAGGATAGATTATACCTGCTTCCATAAGTTTTAATATTTTTGCTCTTACCACTTCTTTCATCTTCGGATTTAACCGACGTTGGTGATCAACAACAGGTTTAGCATCAAGTTCCATATTAATTTTGTGCTGACATAGAGTGGGACTAATGCCCTTTAAATCATCAAGAGTATATCCAATAGCAGCTCTGTGCTTCCTTAGAATTTTCAATAATCTTTCTTCTTCATGTTCTGAAAGGTTAGCACTGATAATAACATGATATATCTTCTTTTCATCAAGATAAGCATATTTCAAAGTGTCTGGCAATTGTTTTAATTCAAACACAGGATCACCTTTAGGTGGAGGTGGACCTCCTAGAGTTTCAATAATCAAGTTGTGTTTAAGTAGAGGACGTTGTTCAAATAAAATCTTATCTATCTCATTTCTTTCATGCATATGTAAATAATTTTCATGGTCTAGAAAATATTGTTCTAAAGGATCAATAGGAGGCACAACAATAGAAGCAAGACCAATTAATTCATCCTTACTAGGCAATTCATTTTCATGAAGTTTTCTACTAAACTTGGAAAAATTAAACTCATGAGACTCATCACCAAAACTAACACCGACAGTTTGTTTCTCACAATCTATTTTAGCATTAACGGTGTTCAAGAAAGGTCTACCAAATATAATGGGACAAAAGTCATCTTGTGGGGAACTAAGAACAAGAAAATCAGTAGGGTATTTTATTTTCCCACACAAGACTTCAACAGCTCTAACAATCCCAATTGGTGATATAGTGTCTCTATTAGCAAGTTTAATAGTAACATCTATGTCTTCTATCTCTGCGGGTGCTATGTCATTCATAATTTCTTGACATAAGGTGAAAGGAATAGCACTCACATTAGCACCTATGTCACATAAACCATGATAACGGTGATCTCCTATTTTGACTGAGATGACGGGCATGCCAACAACAGGTCTATGTTTATACTTTTTATAGGTTTGGCAATTCTAGCAGCTTCTTCAGAAAAGTAAATAACATGCCCGTCTACAATTTCTTCTAAGAGATCTTTAACCATAGCAATACTAGATTCTACTTTAATTTGTTCATCAGGTTTAGGTGTTCTAAACTTGTAAAATAGCTTTTGTTGACCATAGTTGAAACTTTAGCATGTTCCTTTATCCTAACAGGGAGAGGTGGTTTCTCAATATAAGCAAAAGGAACAACTGGACCAACATTATAGATTATGGTTTCTTGTTTAACTGGTACCGGTTCTTTAGTTTCTTCGTTAATAGGTGGGTGATATTTAAACCTCTTCTCTTTAGGGAGATCAACATGAGTAGCGAACGATTCACAAAAAGAGGCTACTATCTCAGAGTCAAGTCCATATTTAGTGATAAACTTATGAAAAGCATCGGTATTCATAAAAGATTTAACACAATCATACTTACGTTTAATAATTGACTCTTTATGTTCGTTGAGTTCCCAATCTTCAGAGTTGTGTTTAATTCTTTTCGAAAGATCCCACCGGAATTCAATAGTCTTCTTCATAAAAGAACCAGCACAAGAAGTATCGAACATGGTTTGATCATTACGAGAAAGCCGAGCATTAAAATGCTGGATAATAATTTCTCTTGACAGGTCATGATTGGGGCATGAATATAACATTGATTTAAGCCTCCCCTAAGCTAGAGCGATACTTTCTCCTTCACGTGGCCAAAAATTATATATATAATTCCGATCATGATGAACTAGATGCATAGGATAAATTTTTTGATGGAACTCCAATTTCAATCGATTCCAATTCCAAGATCCAATATCATCGCATAGCCTATACCATGCCAATGCTTTTCCATTCAAAGATAAAGGGAAAACCTTTTTCATAACTTCATCTCTAGGTAAACTTGCAAGCTTGAACAATCCACATATTTGTTCTACATATATCAAGTGCTTATCAGGATGTTTGGTTCCATCTCCTACATAAGGATTAGCTAGCAGTTGTTCTATCATACCCGAAGGGATTTCATATTCAATATTTTCAGTAGGTGCAGTAGTTTGAGGGGTAGCTAATTGTGGTTCCTGTCGGCGTTCTGGGAACGGGGGTACCCAGACTTGCCTGCCTGCGGGCTGCGGCGTGGCTCAGGGGGTGGCCCAGTACAGCCCATCTTCATCAACACAAGCTCAAGACCCTCGCGAGGGGCCAAGCCTCGCGGGGCGGACGATAGGAAGCTTCCTCAGGCGCGGCCTCGTCAGGCTGGCTCGCGAGGAGGCGGAGAGATCAAGGCGGGGTACCTCACGAGGTGCCCATGACGCAAGCCATGACGACCAAGGGCGCCAGGCGGGCGCCAGCCACAAGAAGGTCCTCATTTCCCCTTTGGTGCAAAGGAGGCAAGCGCAGGACGAGAGCATCAAGCAAAGGCAACCATTTCGGTGCAACAAGACCAAGACCAGCATGACGGCAGGAAGGAGGTCATCGTGGAGCCCAAGCCGGTGTCACCGTCAGAGTCTTTGGAAGGCAAGGACCGACTTTAGTCAGGATAAGTGTACTAGATGTTCCCCTTCAAAATGGCCAATTGTTGGCGCCCTTCCCGCTCAATATTTGGGAAGAGGCCCAGGGCCTCCCACTATAAATAGAGCTAGCCACCCACAGGGAGGAGAGATCAAGACCTGATCGACCGGAAAGATAGGCAAGAGAGAGAGAAGCGACTGAACTGCCCCTGGCAGTTCATCGCACCGGCCAAGAACAGACCGTCGCGAGGCTATTCTTCCTTGTATTGTTCATCATCAGCCCCTGAGGCAATCCACCACACCACACACTAGAGTAGGGTGTTACGCCACAATGGTGGCCCGAACCAGTATAAACTTCTTGTCCCTTGTGTTTTTCTTTGTGTAGTTTAGATCCTTGCGAGGCGACCAGGCGTAGGTAGGTTGGAGGTGTGATCTCCGCGTGCACCCCAGAGTTCGAACCTAGAGGGTCTCGCGTAACCCGAAATCCGACATTTGGCGCGCCAGTAGGGTGCGCCGGAATCCGCCTTCCGCCGCCTCGCTTTTCGCCGCCTCGCATCCATGTCGACGCTGTCGAGCCCACGCCGAAGCGCCGGCCGCTCTCGCTCCTCGCGTTGCCCGACGGCCCGTCGGCGACCGCCCGCCGTTCCGTCGCCGCCACGTCAACGCCGCCACCGGCCCGGCGGGGAACGAGCAGCAGGCGTCGTCCCAGCATCCATCCGTGAGGCGAGACGGCCACACCGCTACTCCTTCGCTCGCCACAGCTGGTTCTTCGTCCCGCACACTCCGCGCGCCCATGGAGGCTCGAGCCGCGCTCATCGCGCAAACGAGCTCCTGCTCTACCGCCCTGTCGACGACGTCTACGAGGAGTGGCTCGACCGCGTCGCCGAGCTCGTTCGCGCCGCAGGGGGCTCGCCCGCGCCGTCCTTCTCGCTGCACCGCGCCCCGCCTTGCACGGGCGATGAAGCTCCGGGGGCGCCTCAGCCACCTACCCCTCAAGAAGGCGCCTTGGCCACAAGGCGCATGGCCCCTGGGCGTAACCCACTCCATCCGGCACCAGCGCAGCAAGAGCAGAGCTGCCAAGAGGTCCCTCGCCCCCAAGAAGCTGCCCGAGTGCTCCCTGCACCGGCCCGTCACGACCACGCTCCTGCTCCAGCATGCCAAGACCCTGTACTGCTCCCAGCGGCAGCGCGCGGGGACCCGCAAGATCAAGCCCTCCGTCACCAAAGGCCTCCCGTGGCCACTGCAGGCTGCCGCGCCTTCACCGCTGAGCTACGCAGCATCGCATGGCCCGGCAAGTTCAAGCCAGACCTGCCTCCACACTATGATGGCACGGGCGATCCTGCAGAGTTCCTCCAGCTCTACGAGCTGGGCATCGAAGCCGCCAACGGGGACGAGAAGGTCATGGCGAACTGGTTTCCCGTGGCGCTCAAGGACGGTGCCCGCACCTGGCTCCTGAACCTGGCTCCTGGCACGATCTCCTCCTGGGACGAGATGTGCACCCGCTTCATTGCCAACTTCCAACGCACTCGCGACCGGCCTCCTGCCGTGAGCGACATGCGCCGCATCAAGCAGCAGCCAGGAGAGACCCTGCAGAAGTACATCCAGCGCTTCAACAACGCACGCCTCAAGATTCCCAAGGTGATCGAGGAGGCCATCATCTCAGCCTTCTCCGACGGTGTGCGTGACGTCAAGATGAAGGAGGAGCTGGCGATGCATGAAAACCTGTGCACATCCCTGGAGTTGTTCAACTTGGCGACCAAGTGCGCCAGGGCTGAGGAAGGAAGGCCTTTCCCTCCTCGAGCTGCCGGCTGCCGACCCAGAAGAGAAGAAGCCCAAGGTCAAGGACGTGAAGCGCAAGGTGGTTGTCGTGCTCGCAGCAGAACCGGACACCAAGCGAGGAAGGGATCAGCCTGAGTCATCCAAGGGCAATCGGTACTGCGTGTACCACAACCTCCACACCCACAACACCAACGAATGCCAAGAGCTCAGGGCCGTGCGAGAAGGGCAAATCGGTCGACGCCCCGACCGCAACGATCGAGGCTACGGCCGAGGAGGAGTAAGAAGCACAGGACGCTGGGAAGACCGTGGCCGTCTCCAAGGGTGGCGTGACCGACCTCGCGAGGACTGTTGGCAGGATCAGCCTCGCGAGGATCGCCCACAAGGCAACGCAGGCACCCCTCCTCTGCCACCGCAGCCAAGGAGAAATGAAGACCATTGTCGGTGTCAAAACCGGCGGATCTCGGGTAGGGGGTCCCGAACTGTGCGTCTAGGCGGATGGTAACAGGAGACAAGGGACACAATGTTTTTACCCAGGTTCGGGCCCTCTCGATGGAGGTAATACCCTACTCCTGCTTGATTAATATTGATGATATGGGTAGTACAAGACTAGATCTACCACGAGATAAAGGAGGCTAAACCCTAGAAGCTAGCCTATGGTATGCTTGTTGTTCGTTCTATGGACTAAAACCCTGCGGTTTATATAGACACCGGATAGGTTAAGGTTACATAGAGTCGGTTACAATGGTAGGAGATCTACATATCCAGACGCCAAGCTTGCCTTCCACGCAAAGGAAAGTCCATCCGGACACGGGACGAAGTCTTCAATCTTGTATCTTCATAGTCCAGGAGTCCGGCCAATGGTGATAGTTCGCTATCCGGACACCCCCTAATCCGGGACTCCCTCAGTAGCCCCCGAACCAGGCTTCAATGACGATGAGTCCGGCGCGTTGATTGTCTTCGGCATTGCGAGGCGGGTTCTTCTCCAAATTCCATATACTTGTCGAATAGTGTCCGACTTCTGATAATTGCTGCGCTCCTTGGCTTCTACACCCAATAATGGCCATCTTCCACGTGTTTGAATGAATGCGAAAAGCCAGGGTATTTTTACACTTACCCCCCTAGCTGCGTAAATGAGCTGCCTATAAAAGGGGCGAGGATCTAGATCTGAGTCACACCAACCCCCCCCTTCGCGAGCTTTCATCGGAGCGCCTCTGACCAAAGCCCATTCCATCATGGACAGTCGATGTGGCTCCTCCTCTCGCGCTCCCAGCCCTCAGCCTGGAAATTGGGAGAGATGCTTAGTCCCGCATAGCGAGCTAGTTATACTCCAAACCAAGGGATTTCTTCCCCCGGCCTTCATGGTTCCAGTTCGAGCCGGACTTTCCACCTACAAGGGAGGAAAGCAAGCGAAGAGTGTCCCTGATCCCTCTAAAGGAGAGTGGGTATGATTCATCTCTTATCTAGTAAGAGGACTCGGATTTCCAATCCATCCGTTTCTCCAGGGGCTCTTGGAGTTCTACGGCCTCCAGTTGCACCACCTTACTCCTGCCTCCATCTTGCACATCGCGGGCTTCGTGGCCCTTTGCGAACTGTTCTTGGGTGTCGAGGCTCATTTCGGGCTGTGGAAGAGATTATTCTGCCTAGTACCCCGTTCTCATGAGGGGTCAATATTTCAAGTGGGCGGAGCCGAGCTATGGCGCATCGTCGGGACCGGATACCTATCCGGAACCCCGAAGAAGGCCGAAGACTGGCCTTCGGAATGGTCTTACATGGAGGACGTCCCGCTGCCGGATCCTGTTCGGATCGGCCTTCCGGAGTTCAGCAATGCTCCTCTGAAGAAGCGCCTAAGCTGGCACCCTCGGAGCCCCCGAAGGGAAAATGACCGGGATGTCCTCTATTTGATGAGCCGAATAAGGTTACTGGCTCATGCCGGATTGACCATGATTGGAGTCATGGCAATCAGACATTACGAGGGAGTGCAGCCGCTCAAATATAGGGGCCACCCCATGTGGGACTTCAACGGGAGGACGATGCCACCGCCATGGCCGCAAAGGGCCGGATCGGTCGCCGAACCGGGTGAAGATCTTGTCTCGCCATGTATAAAGGGAGGAGGAGGATTTCTCCGCGTCAATCCAATGAAGGAGTTTTCTTCGAATAATCCTCGAAGCTGGGTAAGCAAACATCTTTGTGGCCTGTCCGATCCATGTTCCCGTGGTTAAATATCTCATTTCATGGTTTCTGCGCAGGAACTGCGCCGGACTGTGGAGAAGATACACAGCCCGCCCCCACAACCCGAGGATCCGGAACGGTCCCTCGATCCGACCTCCGAAGAGGATCCGGATATAAAGGTGGAGTTGATCGACGGGCTGTTCCACCAACTTAGCATCGACAATGCTTTGGTTGCCATCATGGCCGATTACCCTGCAATACTTCCAGCCTCACAGTGTAATCGAGACCGAGGTCCCAATATTCTGATAATGACCCATTCGTGCTTATTTCTTGATCACCGTATACCAATGGTGTTTCGTGGGGTACCTTCGAGGCAGGAAGTCGAGCTCACAAAGCTAGCCAACAAGGGGCAAGACGGCCCGCAGACTAAACAGGAGTGCGGTCTCGATCGAAACTCCGCCAAGAACGGTATGGCGTGTCACCATGTTCCTAGGAGTGATTCTCGAAGGCGATTAACGCCGACGCTCTTTTCAGGTAATAGAGCGCTCGCCGGACTGAGTCCTGAGAGGTTGTTAATCGAACCTCCGCCGCCAGGCTCCAAAGCCGGGTCCGAGCGGAGGCGGACCTGAGGCGTGACGTCGGATGCTCCTCCGGCGGAGGATGACGACAGATTGTCCGCCACCAACTCCGAGGTGGAGAGCGCCTTGAATCACGAGCGACGCCGACAGTTCTTCAGGACGCATGTTTCTCCCAAAAGGCCTTGAATGCCTTCAATTCGAGATGCGCACCTCCGTGCCGCTCAAGATGGTCTAGCCAGAGCCACGGAGCAAGATGTAAAGGACATACGGGTAAGGAAATTTGATGATTATATATGCCAAGAGCCCCGAGACTTAAAATAGTTAGAATAATTGATTTAAGGATCATTTGTTATGCAGGATCTAACAAAAAAGAGTACCCGACTGTCCCAGGAGCTTGAAGAGTGCAAGGCCCAACTTGAGGCTGCACTAGCCGCTACAGGGGGAGCCACAGAGACCCCCTCTGGTAATATACACTTCAAAAGATAAATATTTTATGAAGTGCGGCGGGTGTGTAAATCTGACAAAAACATTGCAGATGGCGCCGGACTAGATCCAGACAAGCAACAGCTCTTGCGCCAGCTAAAGGCCGGCGAGAGCGTGCTTACGAGGGTGTGGCGGGAGAAAAATAACCTCCAAGATGCCAACACCAAGCTGGGTGAGGAACTAAAGGATGTTCGTGCCCAGTTGTCTGACTCCGTAAGGGAGAATCGGCGGCTTCGTCGCGGCATTTTCAGTAAGTGCTTGAGCGAACTTTGAAAGAGTTCGGCGAGGAAGGCGACGAACATAAACATGTATGTAGGTTTGCTCACAGGTCGTCCCGAGGAGGAGATGCCCAGTTCTTGGTGATCTTCTTCCCGAATTATGCCACCGCACGAACGAGTCCGGCAGGTGATGAAAGGCGTCGGCCAGGCCTTGTGGGCATCTATCTCCCTGCCCGGAGGCATTGGGGAGCTGGCAGAGCGGCTTCAAGGAGCACGGCGGCGCTTCCGACTATGGAAGATATCGGCCTACCGTCAAGGCGCCAGGAGGCTCGGGCCATGGTAAAGACGCTGTACACGAAGGTGACCCAAACCACATGGCCGAGGTTGGACCTGTGGGGCTGATGGGATGGAGATCCTCAGCAAGCTTAGTGTACGGCCAAGTAGAATTGGCCACCAAGTATTCCCAGCAAGATTGTAAATTAGATAGCCTATTAGATGGCATTGAGGAGGAATACAATGAGTCGAGTTGACTATGTAAAGATATGGCATGAAAAAAATGTCTTCTAGCCGGATTGTACATCGTTTGTCATAGCGGACCTTTTCGCTTCGACCTCAGGACCCAATAGTCCGGAGTGTGTCCGAATACCTTCGTGGTTATATAAGAACCGGGGTATGCATGGAGACAAGGCGTAGGGGTCATTGTTGTCATGACGCATAAGTGCCCAACTAGTTATGTTATATTACATGGGTAGTAAGAAACATCTTCCAGGAGAATAGTTCCGTTAAGGGTTCCTTTCATTTGGGATGCATGCCCTAAAGTGCATGTCAAAGCTGCTATGAAAGCGTAAAATCATCTCAGGGGCAGATGGGTAAATAATTAAAAATCATCTTTCAGTTCACCGACCGAATATTCCCTTAAGAACGCTTAGCTTTGGGCTTCACCCGGTCGAGGTACACATCCGCTGACCCGGTAGAATAATCGCAGAGGTGCTCCCTTTACCACCTAGCCGAACAATCGAGAACGTAGGGGTAAGCACAGGAGCCAGGCAACCCAGCTTGGCCAAAACTTAAGTCATATCGATGCATATAATGGTGAATAAAAGGTACATGCGGAAGTTTAACGCATGTGTTGGGCATGAAGCCCGTATAAGTAAGCTTCTGTTAAAGAAGCCCCCAGGTATAATGAACGCGGACAGCGCGTCAAGTATGTGCGAAAAAGGCGCAAACGAGCCTCTAGAGGCTTCAAGAAGAAGGAGGAGGAAGGAGTGAAATAAAAGACAGAAAAAATAGAAAATGTGGACGGACGAAGGAGACGAACTTGGAGTCCGGCGCTTAGGCGTAGAATCTTCGTAGACGGGCTGTGTTCCATGGGTTCGGCTCGAGTCGGTTATCCGATGCGTTTCGCAGACGGTATGCTCCGCCGGTCGACCTGGTCGATGATGAAGGACCTTCCCATTTGGGCTTGAGTTTGTCCTTTTCTTGTCCGGCAGCGTAGAACTAGTTCGCCAACGTTATAAGCTTTGGCCCGCATTTCCTCGCTTTGATATCTTCGAGCCTGCTGTTGATAGAATGCGGAACGAAGCTTTTGCCACGCCGCCGCTCCTCCTCCAATGCGTCCAAACTGTCATGCCGACGAGCTCGGCTTCTCTTTCTTCATACATGCGCGAGGTGAGTCATGTATTATGTCGCGGGCAAGACTGCCTCTGCGCCGTACACCATAAAGAATGGTGTGAATCCGGTAGTACGATTCGGGCGTGGTCCGCAGCCCTAGAGTACGGAGTCGAGCTCCTCAACCCAAAGGCGTGTTAGATTCCTTGAGGGACCGCACTAGTCTAGGTTTAATGCCGCTCATGATTAGACCATTTGCTCGTTCGACTTGGCCGTTGGTTTGAGGGTGATAGACTGAGGCGTAATCGAGCTTGATGCCCATGTTTTTGCACCATAATTTGACCTCATCGGCCGTGAAGTTGGTGCCGTTATCAGTGATGATACTGTGGGGGACACCGTAACGGTGCACTACCCCTGATATGAAGTCTATCACTGGTCCGGATTCGGCCGTTTTAACAGGCTTGGCCTCTATCCATTTGGTGAATTTATCCACCATGACCAATAGGTATTTTTGCTTCGGGTTCCTCCCTTAAGGGGTCCAACCATGTCAAGCCCCTGCATCATGAACGGCCAGTGATGGGTATAGTTTTAAGGGCGGTGGGTGGCATGTGGCTTTGGTTAGCAAAAGTTGGCAACCGACGATCGTTGGACTAAGTCCTCAATGATCTGCCCGGCCGTCGGCCAATAAAATCCTGTACGGAAGGCCTTGCCTACGAGGGCCCGGGCTGCAGCGTGGTGCCCACCCAGCCCGGCATGAATTTCAGCCAGGAGGTTTCGCCCTTCCTCTTCGGAGATACACCTTTGAAGGACTCCGTTAGTGCTATTCTTATAAAGCTCTCCCTCATGGACTTTATAGGCTTTAGATCGCCGTACTATGCAGAGAGCCTCATTTTGGTCTTCGGGGAGTTCCTACCTAGTTAGGTAGGCTGGGAATGGTTCCGTCCACGGGGCAATAACCGCCATTATTTCGTGAGCGGAGGGTGTTATCTCGGGGGCAGAGCCTCCGGTTGTGTCAGAGTGTTCGGCGTCAGCAAAGGCGGTTGGGTCCGGATTGTTATTGCCGGACTCCTTCCCATAGTACGGATGGCTTGAACAGCCGTTCGGGGAAGATGTTGGGCGGGACGGCATCGCGTTTTGCACCGGCGCGTGCTAATATATCCGCCACCGGGTTGTTGTCCTGCTATATGATGAAATTCGAGCCCTTCAAACGCGTCTTGACATTTTTAGGACCGCATTGCGGTATGCTGCCATTTTCGGATCTTTGGCATCAAAGTCTCCATTTATTTGAGATATCGCGAGGTTCAATCCCCGCACCTCTAGGCGCTTAATGCCCATGGAGACTGCCATCCGGAGGCCGTGCGTAAGGGCCTCAGATTCGCCGCGTTGTTGGAGTCCGTGATACATTATCTCAAGGGACGATTGGACTGTGTCCCCGGTTGGGGACGTCGGACGACGCCAGCCCCAGTGCCGCCAACATTTTGGAGCCACAAAGTGCATGATCCAATTGGAGTATCCGTCGTACTCTTTAGGGAGTTCGGCTTTAGTCCATTCGGCCACGAAGTTGGCCAAAACCTGCGACTTAATAGCTCGTCATGGCTTATAAGTTATGTCGAATGGAAGGAGCTCTATGGCCCATTTAGCAATCCGGCCCGTCGCGTCGCGGTTGTTTATAATGTCGTTAAGAGGTACTTCGGAGGCTACCGTTATCGAACACTCTTGAAAGTAGTGTCACAGCTTCCGGGATGCCATGAACACCGCGTATGCTATCTTTTGGTAGTGTGGGTACCGGGACTTGCATGGAGTTAGGACAGTGGACACATAGTAAACCGGTTTTTGAAGAGGGAACCGGTGTCCGTCCGTTTCTCGTTCGACAACGAGCACCGCGCTGACAACTTGATGTGTTGCGGCGATATATAATAGCATTGGTTCGCCCACATTGGGCGCGGCCAGGACCGGATTTGTTGCCAAAATTTCCTTTATTTCTTTGAGTCCGGCCGTGGCGGCATCCGTCCACTCGAAGTGTTCGGTGCGCCGGAGGAGGCGGTAAAGGGTAATGCCTTTTCTCCCAACGGGAAATAAAGCGGCTTAGAGCCGCTACGCATCCCGTCAATTTTTGTATTTGTTTGAGGTATTTTGGAATATCCAATTGTGACAGAGCTCGGATCTTGGCTGGGTTTGCTTCAATTCCTCTACCGGACAGAATGAAGCCCAGGAGCTTTCCGGCTGGAACGCCGAAGACGCATTTTTCCGGATTGAGCTTGATGTCATATTTTCGAAGATTGTCGAATGTGAGCCTCAAGTCGTCTCTTAGAGTTTCAATGTGCTTGGTTTTAACGACCACGTCATCTACATATGCTTCCACTGTTTTGCCGGTCTGGTTTGCCAGACATGTCTGAATCATGCTACCGATATGTTGTCATGGCGCTTTTGAGCCTAAAGGGCATTGTGTTGAAGCGAACGGGACGTATGGAGTGATGAATGTTGTTGCAGCTTGGTTCTGCTCCGCCATCTTGATTTGGTGGTAGCCGGAGTACGCGTCGAGGAAGCACAATGAGTCGTGCCCTGCTATAGCGTCAATAATTTGATCAATTCGAGGGAGGGGGAAGGGATCCTTTGCGCAAGCCTTATTAAGGTCTTTAAAATCAACACATAGGCGCTAGGATTTATCCTTCTTTGGTAACATCACCAGGTTTGCTAGCCAGTCCGGATGTTTTATATCTCTGATGAATCTGGCTTCCAAAAGTTTGGCTAGCTCCTCTCCCATGGGTTGATTGAGAGGCTTCTCTGTCGCGGCCACGGGGTGGCCGGTCTGCCATGTCGTGCGCTGGTGACTTGGGTGCTTCCTCCTCTGATCGAGGCAACGGCCTGCGTTTCGGGTAGCTTTTGGAGGGGCGTTCGAGTTCATACTCTTTCGCTGCAAGGACTTTAGTCCATCCGCTGCCTAGCGTGTCTTGGTGAGCTCTAAGTTGTTGCTGCTTTTCTTGAGGCTGCTTGTCGTGGCTATAAGCCTGCGTTTGAAAAGCTCTGTTCGGCGGGATCCTCGTGCACGACAAATTCGTCAGCCGAGGCTTGCCTCATCTTCGGAGGGAGGCGCATAATTATCGCCCTCGACCTCTCTTTCTGCCGCCTTGTCAGGCGGACTTTCTTCTCCTCCTCCCGCGCTGAGTCCCGCTGGAGGGGTTGTCTTCAACCGTCCCGGTGTTATTATCTCCCGTGCGGAATCACCATTTTTATTATGGCGGGATTTAGAGCGGCGCCGCTAACGTCGGCGCTTCGGTTGCTTCTTGGAGGGGTCATCCTCCGTTGTTCCATCGCCGTTCCCATCTTTTGGGATGTCCACCATGTATATGTCATATGACGAGGTGGCCTTCCAGTGCCCTGTAGGAGCTGGGTCTTGTTCGTCTCCGGTATCGTCGTCCAGACCGTCGATGTCTTTGGAGTCGAAGTCGAGCATGTCGGTTAAATCATCGAGGGTGGCTATAAAGTGGGTGGTGGGTGGGCGTTGAATTTCTTCGTCGTCCGTATCCCAACCTTCCTGTCCGTAGTCCGGCCAGGGCTCTCCGGATAAAGATAGAGACTTTAGTGAATTCAGGGTGTCGCCAAAGGGCGAGTGCTGAAAGATGTCCGCGGTAGTGAACTCCATGACCGGCGCCCAATCGGATTCGATTGGCAGGGGCGCGAGGGGTTCGGAGTCCGGAGAGGAGTCCGGCACCCTGGAGTCGAGGTCTTTGCAAAGGATAGGGATGGAGTTCGACTCAATCGCCATAGAGATCGTAGCCCCCGAGGCGGTGTCCAACCACTCGTCCTCGATCGGGGAATCCGGCTCCGGATTAAGGGTCGGAGCGGTGTCCGCCGCGGCTTCCAAAGCAATCGCTCGGCTGCAGAGCTAGATCATGCCCATCGAGATAGTGCGGCACGCTTATTGCGGCTCGAATCCGTCGAAGATCAAGTCTCCGCGGATATCGGCCGAGATAGTTCAAACTTCCAAATCTGACCTGATGGCTGGGCGTAGCTTTCGATCTGCTCCGGATGGCTGCTTAATTGCCCGCAGCGTAAAGCCGCCGAATACGAAGATCTGTCCGGGAGAAAAGTCTCACCTGGACCGCGTCGTTGTTGATGATCGAAGGAGCCATCGGGCCTATCGGTGACGACACAGAGGAACTCTCAATGAAATCACCAATGTCGGTGTCAAAACCGGCGGATCTCGGGTAGGGGGTCCCGAACTGTGCGTCTAGGCGGATGGTAACAGGAGACAAGGGACACGATGTTTTTAGCCAGGTTCGGGCCCTCTCGATGGAGGTAATACCCGACTCGCTTGATTAATATTGATGATATGGGTAGTACAAGAGTAGATCTACCACGAGATCAAGGAGGCTAAACCCTAGAAGCTAGCCTATGGTATGATTGTTGTTCGTCCCTACGGACTAAAACCCTCCGGTTTATATAGACACCGGATAGGTTAGGGTTACATAGAGTCGGTTACAATGGTAGGAGATCTACATATCCGTATCGCCAAGCTTGCCTTCCACGCCAAGGAAAGTCCCATCCGGACACGGGAAGAAGTCTTCAATCTTGTATCTTCATAGTCCAGGAGTCCGGCCAACGATGATAGTTCGGCTATCCGGAAACCCCCTAATCCGGGACTCCCTCAACCATCATCAGGACGAGGGGGCTGGGGGCTTCCAGGAGCCGCGCGCAATCGCTTGCATCCTGGGCGGAGCTCAAGCCCCAACCTCTCAGCGCATCTTCAAGCAGTTCGCCCGTGAAGTGAATGCAGTCCTCCCCAAGCTCGAAGCCACACGCCCTCTCAGGTGGTCAGTGTGCGCCATCACATTTAGCTCAGCGGATCATCTCAAGTGCGCAACCATAGCTGGAGTCCTCCCGATGCTTTGTTCCCCAATCATCAGCAACGTGCAAGTCACCAGGACCCTCATCGATGGCGGAACAGGGCTCAATGTCCTGTCCGTCGAGACATTCCACAATCTCCAAGTGCCATACAATCAGCTTCAGCCAACCAAGCCTTTCTCCGGAGTCACTGATGGTTCCGCAGTTCCGATTGGGTAGGTCTGCCTTCCTGTCACCTTCGGGACGCGCGAAAACTACCGCACCGAGCTCATTGACTTTGACGTCACTCACATTCACCTGTTGTACATAGCCATCCTTGGGTACCCAGCCCTAGCCAAGTTCATGGTCGTGACTCATCACAGCTACAATGTCCTCAAGATGCCAGGAAGCGGTGGAGTCATCACGGTGCCTTGTGAAGAAAGGGATGCAGTGTGTTCCTTGGAGCGTGCTTTTCAAGCCGCGTCAATTGAAGACCCAGATCACAGGAGCAGGAGGCCTCCCGAGGCTGCTCCTAAGAAGAAGAAGACATCGCCTGGCCCGACCCTCGGGAGGCAGGCCCCTCGTGGTTCGCTACCGCTTAGGGGCACCTCCTTCGTCAAGATAGGGAAGGCGCGCACAAGACTCCTTGAGCAAGGCTCTGGGCTCTCTCTGGAGGGCCACCGACTTTGCTAAGATCACAAGGGAGGCGCCGAGCACCACCGGAGGCGTGTTTCAAAGCACGCTTCCCTCAGAAGGAGCAAGGCAAGGAGGGCCAAACCCTCGTGGAGTTCGTCTGCAAGATCATTCAGAGCTGCAGGAGTCAAGAGTCATGAGTGGCGCTGCCGCCACTCCGCCGTAGCTCCCCATCCAGGTGAGGATGGTGGGCTGCGCGTCTACATCGACATACCAGGGCTCAACCGAGCCGCCTCTCAGGAGCGCCTTTGGCCCTCACGCGTGGGGCGCTGTGAAGGTCCACCCCACAGCTATGTTCGCATGCCTTACGGCTAGCCGAACACGGCTGCCACGCGCCAGCGCCTCATGAGGAGCATCCTGGAGGCTCAAGTGGCCAGGCGTTCCGCAGTCCTGGCGGAGATGGAGATGGTCCGCGAGGAGCCACCATAGACATTTGATATTCTTCACTCATCATGTAGGCAAATTCATCACTATAGCGTTGGTCAGTACAGCCAAAGATAATATCATCAACATATATTTGGCACACAAAAAGTTCACCATCATAAGATTTAGTAAAGAGAGTAGGATCGAGTGAACCAGGTGTGAAGCCATTCTTCACGAAGAATTCCTTCAATGTGTCATACCACGCCCGAGGGGCTTGCTTGAGGCCATAGAGGGCCTTATTGAGTCTCAAGACTTTGTCAGATTCTTTGGATCTTCAAAACCTGGGGTTGAGCAACATATACTTCTTCCTCAAGCTTACCATTGAGGAATGCACTTTTCACATCCATTTGATATAAAGTGATATTGTGATGGTTAGCATAGGCGAGTAATATGCGAATAGACTCAGAGTCTAGCGACAGGTGCAAAAGTTTCATCGAAGTCAATTCCTTCAACCTGCGTGTAGCCTTGAGCTACTAGTCGTGCCTTATTCCTCACCACAAGACCATTTTCATCTTGCTTGTTGCGATAGATCCACTTTGTGCCAATGATATTATGCTTATGCGAGGATCTGGACATTTGACAAGTTCCCAGACATTGTTGAGCTCGAACTGATGTAATTCTTCTTGCATCGCCTGAATCGACTCCGGCTCCAGAAATGTTTCATCTACCTTAGAGGGCTCTATGATAGAGACAAAAGCATAGTGCCCACAAAAGTTAGATAAATGTGAAGCTTTTGAGCGTGTGAGAGGACCTGGCGCTTTAATGTCATCGATGATCTTGTCAACTTGCACTTCTTTTTGCAACGCGAGGATGAGCTGGTTGTCGCCGAGGAATTTGATCATTTTCCTCAGCACCATTTTCTTCAGCATTATCTTCAGTGCATCAGCTCGACGTTCTTCACGTCTGTGAATGAATTCTTCAAAGCAGTTTCTTCAAAGAGGAATGACATCCTCAGCTTGCCTTGAACCTGATAGAATCCTCGGTGCTGGTTCGTCTAACACAGAAGGTAGGTGCTCTCTTTGCGAGCCATTAATTTCATCGAACCACACATCTACAAAGGTCAACAATCTTGTGAAGAGCGATGTTGAAGACTCAGAGGTGTGCGAGTCCTTTCCGTAACCAAGCATAAAACCTTCATGTGCTTTCTCTGCAAATTTAGAGTTGTGGTGAGGATCTCTAATCCAGCATTTAGCAATCAAGACTTTGAAATAACTTACATTAGGTTTCTTGTTAGTGAGGAGTTCATAGGCAGTCTTCTTGAAGAATTTGTGAAGATATACTGTGTTGATGATGTGGCACGCAGTGTCAATTGCTTCAATCCAGAAACGACTAGGCGTTTTGTATTCATCAAGCATAGTGCGAGCCATCTCAACAAGAGTTATGTTCTTGCGCTCCACGATGCCATTTTGCTGAGGAGTATAAGGAGCAGATAACTCATGAGTGATACCAAGTTCATCAAGATAGTCATCAAGACCGGAATTCTTGAACTCAGTTCCATTGTCACTCCCGATGTGCTTGATCTTCACACCAAAGTTGGTTGAAGCCCTCGAGGAAAATCGTTTGAAGACTTCCTCGCACTTGATTTTTGTAAGTAACAATGTGTACCCATGTGTAACGAGAGTAATCATCAACAATAACAAAGCCATATAGTGATGCTTCATTAACGACAGCTGAATAATGATTGGGACCAAAGAGGTCCATGTGAAGCAATTCGAAGGGACGAGTAGTGGTCATGATAGTCTTCGCTGGATGCTTGGCCTTGGTCATTTTTCCAGCTTCACAAGCTCCGCACAGGTGATCCTTGAGGAATTTGACATTCTCAATGCCAATGACATGCTTCTTCTTTGCAAGCGTGTGCAAATTCCTCATGCCTGTGTGACCAAGTCGTCGATGCCGTAGCCAGCCTTCTGAAGCTTTTGCAAGTAGGCACACGGCTGGTTGTGGTCCTGTAGAGAAGTCAACAATATACAAGTCTCCTCTCCTATAGCCTTCGAAGACTTTGGAATTGTCAGCTTCCATAATCACAACACAACGATACTTGCCAAAGATAACAACCATATCAAGATCACAAAGCATTGAGACTGACATGAGGTTATATCCTAAAGACTCAACAAGCATGACTTTGTCCATGTGCATGTCCTTAGAGATAGCAACCTTTACCAAGTCCCAATACCGACTTTTTCCTTTGTCAAGAAAGATGATATGCTTCAGATGTGATGGTGATAAGGTAGCATCCATCAATAGATTCTTGTCACCAATCATGTGATTTGTACATCCACTATCGAGAACCCACTCGGTGGCTTTGGGTTGATCATCCTACGGATGAATTAGTACAACTTACGATCTCATATACTTCATCGGTGAAGAATATGATATCAAGTTCATCGATGAATTTCATCACCAAGATTCAGATAAGCGATGGGAGGACGTGTGAAATGAAAGTTCATTTCATCATGAATAGCTCAAGGCCCTTTCGTGCATTTTGTCGTCCCCAAAGAAATTCTTCGTGACGTTAAGGCACGCCCGAGACCTCGACCTGCAGAAGAGATTAGTTCTTTTCTTCACCACCCACATCTGAAGGGGTGGCAAAGAGTTCATCATTCTGCGAGCACCATACGAGAATGGTGGCATAGAGGCCAAACCATTTCGTTTCACATAAGAGGGGTTAGGGTAAGCATATGAATAAGCAGAGAAATTCTTCGAGGACTTATGAACATATTGGTTTGAAGAATAATGCACATATTCATAGCCCTTAGCTCTACGTTGTGAAACATAGTTGTTAGCACGATGATAATCATATGAGGACTTTGATCCTTTTGAGGAATTTGATCCACGTGAGGAATTTGGTCCGTATGAGGACTTGGATCCATATGAAGAATTTGGTCCATATGAAGAATTTGATCTGGGGTTCCTATTCTTCACTTTGGTGGTGTCATGAGGACATTCACCAAGACTTTCAAGGCACTTTTGGGAACCCAGATTTTCTTCATAGGGGAACCGTTCTGCAGCTTAGTACCAACATATCTAGCAAATACTTCACCATTCTGATTTTTGAACAGTTTATAGTTGGAGTCAAATGACTCATCGCCAGAATGAGGAAATTCGCACGTAAAACCAGATAAGGTAGATGGATCAATCGAGGTCCCTTTGCAAAGCAACCCATGAGGTTTTGGGATACCGCTCAAAGCTTCCAATACGCTCCATCAAGATTGAGTTTCCTCTCAAAGGCAATGCCCTCTTTCCTAGGGTTCCTATTGAGGATCTGCTTTTAAGCACATCACAAAGAGTCTCGATGCCCTTTGAGGCTTTTGTACATGCCTGTCATGTACAATTTCTTCAGTCCTGCATCGTCAAGGATACTAGCAATGTCCTCGAGATGAGGAATTAGTGACAAGAGGCAGGTGAAGAATTTGTAAATCATTGAAGCATTTGAACATTCAGGTGAAGAATTAGCAGTTTCACGTTCAATGCACTTTAAGCATGGAGGAACAAATTCTTGTTGAGAAGCGCTGATTTGTTGAGAAAGTAATGAATCGCGCTCCTTCTGAAGATCTTCATAACTCACTCTTAGCTTCTCAAGATCTTGCTTTCTTTGAAGAAATTCATAAGAAAGTTTCTCATGATCGTATAAGAGAGTGTTATGATGACCTAGAAGGTTGTCAAGCCTAGACCAAGTCTCTCAAGATTTTCAATGTGGCTTGAGTGCGATCCATTTCTTCACCTAACATATCATCACTCTTATCTAGCATGTTTTGAACCTTCTCAAAAGCCCTTTGTTGTTTTATAGCAATCTTAGCAAGTTTAGAGTAGCTGGGCTTGAGATCCTCATCGATTCATTTTCACTAGATTCAGAGGAGGTGAAATTTAGTACCTTAGCACCTTTGCCATGAAGCAATAGGTGGGAGCGTAGTCATCATCATCCTCATCGTGCTTGTCGGCGGAGTCAGTTTCTTCAGTGTTGAAGATGGACTTGCTAACAAAAGCGAGCAAGAGCCGGACTAGCCACACCAGCTTGATTCTTCGACTCCTCCTCTTCCTCATTTTCCTCGATTCAGCTTCAGAGTCCATTTCCTTGCCAATGAATGCCCGAGCCTTTTTGGAGCTGCTCTTCTTGTGAGAAGAAGGTTTTGAGGATTTTGATGATGAAGATTTTGATGGTTTCTTTTTCTTCTTCACGTCATCAGAACTGTAATCCTTGTGTTTCTTCTTTCTTAATTCCTTTTCCCAATCGAGGACAATCTTGGATATAGTGACCAGGTTTCTTGCATTTGTGACAAAGTCTTCTCTTATAGTCACTAGATGAGGAATCACCGCTTCTTGAGGATTTTCCAAAGCGACCACGTCTTGAGAATTTCTGGAATTTCTTCACGGCGGTGCTAGCTCCTGGCCAAATTCTTCAGATCTCCTAGGCTACTACCGTAGTCTTCACTCTCGGATTCGGACACGCCCTTGGCCTTGAGGCACGTGTTTTCCATAGCCGTAACCATAGAGATCTCTCTTTCAAAGAAGCTGGAACTTCGTGAGTATTTAGCCTTTCGAGGATATCAGCAGGATCAAGAGACTTGTAGTCAGCTCGTTCTTGTATCATCGGTGCGGAGTATCAAATGAGGAATCAAGCGATCTTAGCAATTTCTTCACCACCTCATGGTCGGTGATGTCAAGGGCACCAGTGCTTGAAGCTCATTTGAGATGTCAGTGAGGCGATCGAAGGTTTGTTGAACATTTTCATTGTCGAGTCTTTTGAAGCGGTTGAAGAGATTCCGAAGAACATCAACTCGAGAGTCACGCTGAGTTGAAACACCTTCATTTACTTTGGACAGCCTGTCCCAGATGAGTTTGGCAGATTCCAAAGCACTCACTCTTCCATATTGACCTTTGCTCAGATGGCCACATATGATATTCTTTGCTTGAGAATCGAGTTGCTTGAATCTCTTCACATCAGCATCATTCAGAGAAGGTGTGACTGACGAAACACCTTTTGTCACATAGGAAGGCGCGCACAACGCACTCCTTGAGCAAGGCTCGGGGGCTCTCTCCTGGAGGGCCACCGACTTTGCTAAGATCACAAGGGAGGCGCTCGAGCACCACCTGGAGGCGTGTTTCAAAGCACGTTTCCCTCAGGAAGGAGCAAGGCAAGGAGGGCCAAACCCTCAGGAGTTCGTCAGCCAAGATCATTCAGAGCTGCAGGAGTCAAGAGTCCTGAGTGGCAGCCGCCGCTTACCTGTCGTAGCTCCCCATCCAGGCGAGGATGGTGGGCTGCACGTCTGCATCGACATACCAGGGCTCAACCGAGCCGCCTCTCAGGAGCGCCTCTGGCCCTCACGCGTGGGGCGCTGTGAAGGTCCACCCCACAGCTATGTTCGCATGCCTTACGGCTTGCCGAACGCGGCTGCCACGCGCCAGCGCCTCATGAGGAGCATCCTGGAGGCTCAAGTGGCCAGGCGTTCCGCAGTCCTGGCGGAGATGGAGATGGTCCGCGAGGAGCCACCAGCGCCTCCGGAGCCTCCCGAGGCTCCTGGGCCTGGGGGCTCGTGAAGATCGGCTTCCGCAGCGCACGCCATCCGCTACTTCAGCATCCCTTCATCTCCAACGTTATCAGGTGACATCCTTCGAGTTTCATTTTCAGCCGAGCGCCCTGTGGCTGCATCATTCCCGTGCCGCGTGGGTCCGTCCCTGCGGCATGTATCCCTTTTGATTCATGTTTCTAGTTTACTTGATTGGGGGCGCCCCTCGGGCTGCGTCATCCCCAAGTCGCTCGGGCCCTACCCAGCGATGTTCGCCTTCTCTTCACCTATCTAAATGGATTTTCTCCTTCGTGATTAACGTGTTTGACCTAGTCGCCCGCTCGATTGACACCAACTGATGGAGCTGCTCCCTAATGGCACGACGCTTGTGCATGGGTCCGTCCCTGCAACGCCGACAAACCTGAATGGCTGAGCTCTGGCCGCGGCAGCCCGGCATGGCGCTACCTCGTCAAGCCTTCAGCGCCTCGTCACCCCTCCAGAGCAACCAACGGCTGACTGTCGATTGTCATGGCGAACTCTTATTCTTCTTGTGATGAGCCTACAGGATCTCTTCAAGGAGCAGCGTCAGGCGAGGCCTTCATGGCGTCTCCTTCACTCTCATCCGCGCGAACCGCTTGCACGTTAAAGGGGGGTACCTGAGCATCGCGACTCATGGGCTCCTACTAGCTCTCCAGCCCTCACCCTCTGGCCTTGTCCACGGCATCACGACCTGGCATACCAGCGACGGCTGAGCTCGCTCGAGGGCCGAGACCCGAGGACGTAGAGAAGAAAGGGGAGTAAAGGCGAGAGGGAAGAGGCGCGCGGGGATCTCGCCGGGCAACTCCTCATCTGCCGATGCGCGGACCTAACGCCGCACCAAGAAGCGGTTCCTGACTCCCGAAGATAAGTCATCTTCCGGAAATACTAGCTATCACAGCACCAACCTCGCACCTAAAGCAATCCCGTGATAGCAACATCGCGCTCCTTTCTCACCGAACGATGGCTGCTTGAGCGCTAAAGGGGACCTCCTGAGCATCGCGACACAGGGGCTCTTACTGGACCCCGGGCCACTCACCTCCTGGCCTTGACCACGGCATCGTGACCTGGCATACCAGCGACGGCTGAAGCCTGCCTTGGGACCGGGACCTGTCGGCGCAGAGCATCAAGCCCTCGCGAGGTTCGAAAGGAGGAACTAAGCTAAGATGGGATGAGCATCTCGCACCACTTCACGACAATGATCACATTAACAAACGGAACCGCCGGCACCTTACAAGCCCCCACGGGGTGTGTTCTTCGATTCCTCGCAGGGAACAAAAGGAGAAGACACTAAAGAGCGTTAACTACACGCGCCTCTGCAAAAGACGCCGTCATCAATAGTGGGCCGTTAGACACCGGCGCCAACCTCAACCAGATCAGTGGTGGCGGCGGCCTGACGCGCCCACCCGGCTCCGAGCGCGGTGCGAGCTCGGGGGCTCATAGCTGTCGTCGCTCGTCTCCGGAGTCGCGAAGAGTTCGGCGGAGTCACTGGATCCTCCGACGCCTCCGCTGCCTGAGGAGCTGCTGGGGGAGCGGTCGGCGAGCCCAGTCCTCGCCACGACAGGGCCCCGACCGCCTCTCGAGGCAGCACTCCAGCCAAGGCGTCCTTCCGCGTCAAAGACCTTGAAGAACATCACGGAAGTGCCGTCGTACTCCAGGTGGATCACGAGGGCGCCCCTCGTCCTGCAAACCCGGGCGATCTCGCCCCAGCCTCGAGTCATGAAGACCTTGCCCGGAGCGACGACCGCAACCTCCGCTCCGGTCGCAAGGGTGCTGCAGCCGGCGTGCTGCAACCAGAGCTCCAGAGAGCCCCTCTGTGGAATCATGAAGGCGAAGGAGGGAGGAAGGCGAATCCAAGAATGAGGAGGCATAGCGGCGTGGAGCACAAACTCTCGGGAGGAGCCCTCGGCATGGACTCCGGGAGGAACAACGCGCACCGCCGTGACCCACCGACGCTGATGGCAGCGTTGTCCGTGGCGTTCGGCGTCAACTCCTTCAGTGCCCTCAATGCGGCGTACAAGGGCAGCGGGAACTGAAAGTGCGTTATATCGACTAGAGGGGGGTGAATAGGCGATTTTTATGAATTCTTCACTGAGGAATTTGCCAGTGAGGAAATTCCTTAGCGAAGAACTACTTGCAGCGGAATAAGTACTCAGAATTAAACATAACAAATTACAAGCAAAGTCATCATGATGAAATGAAGACAATCACAGAGTACAGAAAGCGTAATCACAGGATAACACAGGATGAAGACAAACAGACTGAAGAAATTGAGCTGAGGAAATTGATAATGTCTTCTGTCATAGTCTTCAAAAACAGATATGAACAAATACTTAACACAGTAATGAGGAAATTAAAGTGTTGAGGAAATAGATCCAGTTAGGTTGGTGAAGACAATGATTTGGTAGACCAGTTCCAACTGCTGTCTCGGTTATGCGTCTGGTTGGAGCGGCCGAGTATTTAAACTCGAGGACACACAGTCCGGACACCCGATCACCGAGCACGCAGCTCAGGACACCAATTCCTCACCGTATTCTCCTTGAACTAAGGTCACACAGACCTCGTCCAATCACTCGTGGTAAGTCTTGAGCGACTTCCAAACCTTCACATACTTGGTCACTCGGCGATCCACAATTCCTCTTGGATGCTCTAGACCGTGACGCCTAACCGTCTGGAAGAAGCACAGTCTTCAAAGGTAACAAGCGTCGAATCCACGCAGGATCAATTTCTTCAGTGATGCTCAATCACTTTGGGTTTTTTGGGGTTTGGTTTTTGGGTTTTTCCTCACTTTTGGGATTTTCATCAATTGATGATTTTCGCTAAAAGTCCTCAGAGGATGGGTTGCTCTAAATTGACAAGTGTAAATTTCTCTCGGAGCAGCCAACCAGCTAGTGGTTGTAGGGGCGGCTATTTATAGCCTAGGGAGCAGCCCGACATGATAAGACATAAATGCCCTTCAATGATATGACCGTTAGGTGGATAAGATATTTTGGGACAGCCGCCACAAGAAGATAAAGAACGGGTCGGAAATTTGACTCTCAAATTCCTCAGGGCTATCATGTTCCTCCTTTGTGTAGGCAATTCGCCTGGCGAATTCCTAACTCCTCGGTCGAACAAATTCCTCATGACCCGGAAGAGCTTCGTCTGCATCAAGAAATTGACTGAATCAGTATGAGATTTCCAAAAGCTTCACTCGAAGGGATTGGTAGGTGTAGGATTTTGAGTTGAGCATCAAATGGAAATTTTCCTTAGTATTTCCTCGACCCCCTTTAACAAAGACGGTGTTTCCTATGACTCAAGAAAGAGAAAATGAAACTACAAAAACAAAAGTCTTCACGCTTCATGTTCCTCAAATGAATACCAAGTCTTCAAGGTCACACCAATTTCTTCACTTTCAAAGTCTTGAGAAAGTCTTCGAATATCAAAGTCTTGGATGAAGAACTTCATTTTAGGGGTCGACTTTCTCTATAAATATCAAACTCCTCATAGACTTATAGACCTGTGTACACTCACAAACGCATTAGTTACTTAACCTATAAGTCTTCAATACACCAAAATCACTAAGGGGCACTAGATGCACTTACAGGAACCCTGGCGGTGGCCACTCGTACCAGGGCCTCGACACCTCCTGCCGGGCGCCCTCAACTCGGCGGCAGAGGGCTAGCCGTTTCTTCGGCGGAAGCGGATCGGGACCCTCTCGGGGGGCCTTTCCTTTCTCTTCTGAGGAGAACCGGCGGATTGGAGCCATTGCCGCAATGTGGAGCAAGGGCAAGTATGGAGAAGAAGGAAAAGCAAGAAGAGATGGACTGGAAGGGCTCGCGCCATTCCGTACTTATGGCCGGAGAAGGCCAACCGTCGACCTCCACGATCAAAGGTAATCATGACGCGCTTTGCATGCAGGGACTCGTCAATTCATGCAGTTGCCGAGGCGTCATGGGGAAGTGGGGACGCCCATGTCCAATCAACCGCCATGCGGCGCCCAAGGCCGCATGCTATTGGGGCCCACAGCGCTTCACACTTGCCCCTTCGCTTCTCTGCTAAGCCAAGTTCAGGCTCGCCTTGGGCCCGGGGGCTACTGTCGGCGTTCTGGGAACGGGGGTACCCAGACTTGCCTGCCTGCAGCCTGTGGCGTGGCTCAAGGGGTGGCCCAGTACGGCCCATCTTCATCAACACAAGCTCAAGACCCTCGCGAGGGGCCAAGCCTCACAGGGCGTACGACGGTAAGCTTCCTCAGGCGCGACCTCGTCAGCCTGGCTCGCGAGGAGGCGAAGAGATCAAGGCGGGGTACCTCACGAGGTGCCCACGACGCAAGCCATGACGACCGAAGGCGCCAGGCGGTCGCCAGCCCGCGCAGTGTCCTCATTTCCCCTTTGGTGCAAAGGAGGCAAGCGCGGGACGAGAGCATCAAGCAAAGGCAACCATTTCGGTGCAACAAGACCAAGACCAGCAGGACGGCAGGAAGGAGGTCATCGTGGAGCCCAAGCCGGCGTCACCGTCAGAGTCTTTGGTAGGCGAGGACCGACTTTAGTCAGGATAAGTGTACTAGATGTTCTCCTTCAAAATGTCCAATTGTTGGCGCCCTTCCAGCTCAATATTTGGGAAGAGGCCCAGGGCCTCCCACTATAAATAGAGCTAGCCACCCACAAGGAGGAGAGATCGAGACCTGATCGACCGGAAAGATAGGCAAGAGAGAGAGAGAGAGAGAAGCGACTGAACTCCCCCTAGCAGTTCATCGCACCGGCCAAAAACAGACCCTCGCGAGGCTGTTCTTCCTTGTATTGTTCATCATCAGCCCCTGAGGCAATCCACCACACCACACACTGGCGTAGGGTGTTACACCACAATGGTGGCCCGAACCAGTATAAACCTCTTGTCCCTTGTGTTGTTCTTTGTGTAGTTTAGATCCTTGCGAGGCGACGAGGCGTAGGTAGGTTGGAGGTGTGATCTCCGCGTGCACCCCAGAGTTCGAACCTAGAGGGTCTGCCGGAACCCGAAATCCTACAGTTCCGATCAAGGTGAAGATACCCCGAACAAACCCCTAAAAGGATTGTTTTCCATAGTAACAAGTGACAATAAATTTCAGCACACTATATAAATGTTTCTTTACCAAATTCACTCCCCGGCAACGGCGCCAGAAAATAGCCTTGATGACCCATAAGTATAGGGGATCAATTTTAGCTCTTTTCGATAAGTAAGAGTGTCGAACCCAACGAGGAGCAGAAGGAAATGACAAGTAGATTTTAGCAAGGTAATGTCTGCAAGTCCTAAAATTATAAGTAGCAGAGTAGTTTGATAGCAAAGTAATTTGTAACGAGCAAGTAACGATAGTAGTAACAAAAGTGGAGACAGGTAGACCAGTCCTTTTGAGGCAAAGGACAGGCCAAAATGGTCTCTTATAATAAGAAAAGCATTCTTGAGGGTACACGGGATTTTCATCTAGTCACTTTCATCATGTTGGTTTAATTCGTGTTCGGTAGTTTGATAATTTGATATGTGGGTGGACCGATGCTTAGGTGATGTTCTTACTTGAACAAACCTCCTACTTATGATTAACCCTCCGCAAGCATCCGCAACTATGAGAAAAATTAAGAATAAATTCTAACCATAGCATTAAACTTTTGGATTCAATCGGTCCCTTACGGAATAGCGCATAAACTGGGGTTTAAGCTTCTGTCACTCTCGCAACCCATGATATAATTCCTACTCCACAATGCATTCCCTTAGGCCCAAATATGGTGAAGTGTCACGTAGTCGACGTTCACATGACACCACTAAGGGAGTCATAACATACATACTATCAAAATATCAAACACATATCAAGTTCACATGATAACTTGCAACATGATTTCTCCCGTGACCTCAAGAACAAAAGTAACTACTCACAAATGATAATCATGCTCAGGATCAGAGGGGTATTAAATTGCATATTGGATCTGAACATATAATCTTCCACCAAATAAACCATATAGTAATCAACTACAAGATGTAATCAACACTACTAGTCACCCACAAGCACCAATCTATAGTTCCGGTAACAAGATTGAACACAAGAGATGAACTAGGGTTTGAGATGAGATGGTGTTGTTGAATATGTTGATGGAGATTGCCCTCCCGAAGACGGGAGAGTTGTTGGTGATGATGATGACGACGATTTCCCCCTCCGGGAGGGAAGTTCCCCCGACGGAATCGCTCCGCCGGAGGGCAAAAGTGCTCCTGCCCAAGTTCCACCTCGAGACGGCGGCGCTTCATCCCGAAATTCCTCTCGTTATTTTTTTGTAGGTCAAAACGACCTATATACCAGAAGATGGGCACCGGAGGTGGGCCTGGGTGAGCACAACCCACCTGGGCGCGCCAGGGCCGCCCTCGCCACAGGTGCATGCCGCTCGCATCGGCGTCGTCTCCCTGGTCGCCACTTCCATCTGTCGCCATCGGAGCAAAAAAACTCACCGGTGGAAGCTTTGCAGGTTGCTGGTTGCAACAAAATCAGAGGTACGGCGGTTGGTTGAAGCAAAATCCACAAATGCTTCCAGCAAATGTGAATACCCATTCCAGCTTTTGTTTTGTCGGTTGTAACATCTTACGGTGTCGCCGACGAGGGTGTCAAGAGATTCGGTGGGCGGTTGAAGCAAAATCAAAAAACGCTTTCAGCAAACGTGAACGCCTGTTCCAGCCGGTTGCAACATTTTACACTTGAACATCTGGTTGTAGCAAAAAGTCAGGCGCCATCACCGCCGACGCTCGCCGTCGTCCTGGTTTCAACAAAATCGAGCGCCGGTGCTAGCTTCCTCGATACCAGTTGCAGCAAAAATTCAACATCATCGTCGGCGGAGGAGCGAGGGGGGGGAGGGGGAGCGCTGAGGCCGGGGGGGCGATGGAGGCACGCGGCTTGGCAGTGGGGAACAGAGGGGTGAGCTCGCGGCATTGAGGTGGAAAAGGGAAGATTGGATCGAGGGAGGAGAAATGATGGTTACATGGGCCCAAAAAAAGGGAGGCATGGCCCTCTACGCTCGCGCTGGGCACGTGACGAGGTGTGCGACCAGCCGAAGCTTCCGCCAGCGGACCGTCTGGAAATGTTTACCTATGTTAAAAGCATCCTCACCGTCCACGTCACGCCGGACGGAAATCGTACTAGATTCTATCACACGTGAAGTAAATTCGTTGATTATACTTACTTGATTTTTTTGCGGGTAATTACTTGGTGTTTGTTGTTACTGTCATAGTCATCTATGAGTACATTATTACATACATACTCCCTCCATTACTAAAATAAGTTTTTTTAGAGATTTTAATATGGACTACATATGAATGTATAGAGACATATTTTACAGTGTAAAATTCACACATTTTGCTCCGTACGTAGTCCGCATTGGAATCTCTAGACAGATTTATATTTTGGAACGGAGGGAGTACAATAATTAAAAGTGAATGAAATATTGGAACTAGATATTTCACAACGGGAGAAGGTATTTGGAGCTCGCTCAGACTTGCTGACAATTAAGAGATTCGTCAACTCTGGATTTACCGATGTTGTTGGTGAGATAGGGAGGGATGAAGAGTAGAGAGAATGCAACAACACTCCATCTTGCTCACGTTATGTTTCGCCCCCGCATGCCAGCTAGGATAGGGGAGCACTCCCCTCTATTTTTCCATGACTCCCACAGCTCTGTGTGCCCTAATCATGATCCCCAATGAGGCTCGATGATGATGTCTAGGGAAGATATGTTGGCATGAACGATGTGCTCCTACTGTTGGTGGCAATGTGTCAACAAAAGAGTGCCAAGCATTGTAAACTCTTTACCTTTCGGACATCATATTTTTGAAATGTCAAAGTATAAATATGAGTTAATGTTAATAGGGATGTGTGATTTGTGAACTGCTAAACTAATGCGAGAGTGTGCGACCCGACAGACATGCACGACGCAGCAGTTCGGCCGAAGCTGGCCATTGGCCAACCACATAGTGCAACAGCTCAGCGGCGAGGCGGACCAACATTGGGGGTGTTTGGTTCCAGGGACTTTTTTGTGTTGGGACTAAAAAAAGTCCCTAAAAGTCCCTAGCAAGCCAAACAAGGAGGGACTTTTTTGGGACTTTTTGCTAAAAGTCCTTAGAAGCACCTCCTTGAGAGTCTTTTTCAAAAAGTCCTAGGGACTAGAAAAAGTCCTAGGACGAGAGAACCAAACACAACCATAGAGGAGCGGTCTACATGGCAGTGACCACACACCATGGCTACCTGGCCCCGACGGCGGGTGTTGTCCACCAGCCGACGACAAGGACCTACAACTTCAGAAGGACCTGCAACCTCACGTACAGGCTAATCAGATTTAGCACATGTGTTTGCGATCAGGTATATATGTCCTTCCTGATTGAATTGCCATATTTTTGTCATCTTATGATCTCATGGGCACTCGAGCGTGAGACTTAATTCACCTCCTCCCATGAATCTAAGATGTAATTTTTATTATTTCTGGTGTTTGTCCATCATGCCATACAATGAGGAAACTTGGTGATGCAAATGACTGGTTAATTGACTCATTCATTAATTTAGTTAGATGAAACAAGTGTTCCTCCAATTACCGAGTTAATTATTGCAATTCTGAAAGAAAAAAATTGAGTTGTCTCTATTTGCTAAAGAAGGGATAAGTTTGTTTAGCACAGTTTAGTTCTTTTTCAAATCATGATTTCAGTGAGGTAGCATTTGATCAAAAAAATTAGCGCACGTGATTGCTAGCTAAATTTCTCTGCCGTTCTGAGCATCCAACTGGCGCGCCCACGTGGGTTGTGCCCACCTGGTGAGCCCCCTCCAGTAGTTATTTGCTCCAATATTCTTCAAATATTCCATAAAAATCTCTGTGAAGTTTCAGCTTGTTTGGAGTTGTGCATAATAGGTGGCCTGATGTAGCTTTTCCACGTCCAGATTTCCAGCTGCCGGAATTCTCCCTCTTTGTGTATACCTTGCATATTATGAGAGAAAAGGCATTAGAATTACTCCAAAAAGCATTATTATGGATAAAACATCATAAATAACAGTAAGAAAACATGATGTGAAATGGACGTATCACACCTATAGTGAAGGTGGCGCCTGATGCTCCGTCTTCATCAACCGGCACCTGCTTCGTCTAGGCGCGGTCTTGGGAGAATAGGTGCTTCTTCTTTGCTGGTGCGGCCGCAGGAGCCTCTGGGGCTCCTTCCTCCCTCGGCCACGCGCCAGCTGTGGTCCTGAAGGCGAGCTTGAGGGCCAACAAGGCCTCCTTAGTGTCACCAGCCACAGTGAGGACGCCGCTGCTCCGTGGCATCTTCATGAGGTTGTAGTCAGGGTGAGTTGCTGCCATGAACTTGGCAAGAGCCGGGTACCTGAGGATGGCGTTGTACAGGACACCGATGCGGGCTATGTCGAAGTCTATAAGCTCGGTGCGGTAGTTGTCGCGAGTGCCGAAGGTGACGGGGAGGCGGATCTACGCCAAAGGGCTGGTGGAGATGTCGAAAACCCTGGAGGACGGCTTGGTGGGGCGGAGCTGGCTGAGGGAGTCCTGGATTAACGGGTCCTCGGACGCCTGGCCTGTTGGACATGGGCCGGACTGATGGCCTGTGAAGATACAAGATCGATGACTCTCACCCCTGTCCGGATGGAACTCTCCTTGGCGTGGATGGAAAGCTTGGCGTTCGGATATGAAGATTCCTTTCTCTGTAACCTACTTTGTACAACCCTAGTCCCCTCCGGTGTCTATATAAACTGGAGGGTTTAGTCCATAGGGATAATCACAATCATAATCATACAGGCTAGACTTCTAGGGTTCTAGCCATTACGATCTCGTGGTAGATCAACTCTTGTAATACTCATATTCATCAAGATCAATCAAGCAGGAAGTAGGGTATTACCTCCATAGAGAGGGCCCGAACCTGGGTAAACATCGTGTCCCCTATCTCCTGTTACCATCGACCTTAGACGCACAGTTCAGGACCCCCTACCCGAGATCCGCCGGTTTTGACAAAGACATTGGTGCTTTCATTGACAGTTCCGCTACGTCGTCTTCAAGAGGTTTGATGGCCCCATCAATCATCTACAACAATGCTGTCCAGGGGGAAGTTTTTCTCCCCGGCCAGATCTTCGTATTCGGCGGCTTCGCACAGCGGGCCAACTCACATGGCCATCTAGAGGAGATCAACAGCTACGCCCCTGGCCATCAAGTCAGGTTTGGAAGCTTGAACTACGTCGCTGATACACGCGGAGACTTGATCTTCGACGGATTCGAGCTCACGGCAGCCACTCCCTGCCACCGCGATGAGCATGACCTAAATCTGTCATCGGACCATACCCAGGAGATAGCACCTGTAAGTGCTCCGGCCCTAGATCCGGAGCAGATTGCACCGTCCGAGGATGGGAAGCTCAACCCCGCCATAGGAGCCACAGACAGCGGCGCTAGAGCCGCACAAATACCCAACCTCGAGAGAGACCTGCGTCACCGGAACCTCAGATTTGTCTCCGGCCACAGGTTCCGAACCACGCGCGCCCACTTCCGTCGAACCCGATCAGGCACCGGTCGTCGAATTCAGCGTTGCGGACATCTTCCGGCACTCACCTTTAGGCGATGTGCTAAACTCATTAAAAACCTCTCCTTAGCAGAGGACTCACAGCCGAATTATATCCGGTTTGAACTGGGGGTTGATGACGGGGAATTTTTCTTCCCACCCACCTCCCACTTCATAGCCACTGTTGAGGACTTAACTGATATGCTCGATTATGGCTCCGAAGACATCGACGGTATGGACGACGATGCCGGACACGAGTAGGCCCAAAACCCGCCGTTTACCGGATGCTGGTCGGTGATACGTCTCCATCGTATCTACTTTTCCAAACACTTTTGCCCTTGTTTTGGACTCTAACTTGCATGATTTTAATGGAACTAACCCGGACTGACGCTGTTTTCAGCAGAATTGCCATGGTGTTATTTATGTGCAGAAACAAAAGTTCTTGGAATGACCTGAAACTCCATGGAGATTATTTTTGGAAATAATAAAAAATCTTGGCGAAGAATCAAGGCCGGGGGCCCACCCTTTCCACGAGGGTGGGGCGTGCCTCGCCTCGGCGCGCCCCCTGCCTCGTGGGCCCCCTGGAGCTCCACCGACCTCAACTCTAACTCCATATATTCGTGTTCGGGGAGAAAAAAATCAGAGAGAAAGATTCATCGCGTTTTATGATACGGAGCCGCCGCCAAGGCCTAAACTCTCTCGAGAGGGCTGATCTGGAGTCCATTCGGGGCTCCGGAGAGGGGAATCCGTCGCCGTCGTCATCATCAACCATCCTCCATCACAAATTTCATGATGCTCACCGCCGTGCGTGAGTAATTCCATCGTAGGCTTGCTGGACGGTGATGGGTTAGATGAGATTTATCATGTAATCGAGTTAGTTTTGTTAGGGTTTTATCTCTAGTATCCACTATGTTCTGAGATTGATGTTGCTATGAATTTGCTATGCTGAATGCTTGTCACTAGGGCCCGAGTGCCATGATTTCGGATCTGAACCTATTATGTTTTCATGAATATATGTGAGTTCTTGATCCTATCTTGCAAGTCTATAGTCACCTACTATGTGTTATGATCCGACAACCCTGAAGTGACAATAATCGGGACCACTCCCGGTGATGACCATAGTTTGAGGAGTTCATGTATTCACTATGTGTTAATGCTTTGGTCCAGTACTCTATTAAAAGGAGGCCTTAATATCCCTTAGTTTCCATTAGGACCCCGCTGCCACGGGAGGGTAGGACAAAATATGTCATGCAAGTTCTTTTCCATAAGATTGTATGACAATGTTCGGAATACATGCCTACATTATATTGATGAATTGGAGCTAGTTCTGTGTCACCATATATTATGAGTGTTACATGATGAACCACATCCGGCATAATTCTCCATCACCGATCCAATGCCTATAAGCTTTTCACATATTGTTCTTCGCTTATTTACTTTACCGTTGCTACTGTTACAATCACTACAAAACCCAAAAATATTACCTTTGCTACCGTTACCGTTACTTCCATACTACTTTTCTACTAAATACTTTGCTGCAGATACTACGTTATCCAGGTGTGGTTGAATTGACAACTCAACTGCTAATACTTCAGCATATTCTTTGGCTCCCCTTGCGTCGAATCAATAAATTTAGGTTAAATACCCTACCCTCAAAAACTATTGCGATCCCCTATACTTGTGGGTTATGAGTCGCACCTCTTCATATGATGTGTATATGGTGGACACACCCAAAGAGAATAACGGCGATGACAAAGAAGACCCAGTTGAGGATAAACCTCCTGAGATACCGCCAAAGCACCGGCGTCAGCGGCGCCGCTCTAAATCACGCCGTAGAAATGACAGCAATACCGGCACAGGAGACAATAACACTCCGGAAGGTGTCGAAGACAGAGAAGACCCCGGCGAGCCAACTGCCGAACGGGACAATCGGGAAGATGGGCAAATCAACCCTGAGGAACAGGCTGCAAACAAAGACTCGGAGGACATTAATTATCTCCCACTCTCCGAGGATGAGGTGAGCCTCGGTGACGAAGACTTTATCGTGCCTGAGGAACCTCTCGAGTAGGAGCGCTTTAGACGCCGGCTAATTGCCACTGCAAGGAACCTGAAAAAGAAGCAGCAGCAGCTTCAAGCTGATCAAGATATGCTCAATGACAGATGGACCAACATCCTGGCAGCCGAGGAATACGGCCTCGAGCGCCCGACCAAAAGTTATCCGAAGCGAAAATTGTTACCTCAATTTGATGAAGAGGCGCTGGAGCCTATACCGCCAGCGCGTAATGCGGCTGACCGACCACCATGTGGCCGGGACAAAGAGGCAACTCAAGACGAACACCAGCCCATACCACCCCGCCGTAAAGGCAGAGACATAACTGCTCGGGGTTACACATATGACCTGCGGCAGGACCTGAACAGTAGAGCAGGTTAGAACAGATCGATCTATGGATCGGCGGGGCGTGCCCTGACACGCGACGACGACTATCTAGCCGGACGCAACAAGCATAATCACGCCCGGGATGAGAACCGCAGACGGACTCCATCCGAACTACGTCGCGACATGGCCCGATATAGAGGCGCCGCACACCCCCTTTGCTTCACTGACGAAGTAATGGAGCACGAATCCCAAAAGGGTTTAAACCCGTAAACATCGAATCATATGATGGGACAATAGACCCCGCGATATGGATCGAGGATTTTATTCTCGATATTCATATGGCCCGCTGTGATGATCTCCATGCCATCAAATACCTCCCACTAAAGCTCAAGAGACCAGCTCGGCACTGGTTGAACAGTATGCCTGAAAACTCTATTGGCAGCTGGGAAGACTTGGAAGAATCCTTCCTTGACAACTTCCAAGGTACATATGTCCGACCTCCTGATGCCGACGACTTAAGTCACATAATTCAACAACCCGGAGAGTCAGCCAGGAAATTTTGGACTAGGTTCTTAACCAAAAAGAACCAGATCGTCGACTGTCCGGATGCTGAAGCCCTAGCGGCCTTTAAACATAGCATCCGAGACGAATGGCTCGCCCTACACCTCGGCCAAGAAAAGCCGAAGTCCATGGCAGCCCTCACGGCGCTTATGACCCGCTTTTGCACGGGCGAAGATAGCTGGCTAGCCCGTAGCAATAACAATGCAAGCGAACCTGGCACTTTGGAAGCCAGAAATAGCAATGGCAAGCCCTGACGCAACAGACACAAGCGTTGAACCAACGGTGATGATACCGAAGACACGGCGGTCAACGCCAGATTTAGTGACTTCAAGTCCGGCCAGCGGAAGAAGCCGTTCAAAAGGAACAATTCGGGCTCATCCAGCCTAGACCGCATTCTCGATCGTCCATGTCAGATACATGGCACCCCCGATAAGCCAGCCAATCATACCAACAGAAGTTGTTGGGTATTCAAGAAGGTCAGCAAGCTAAACGCTGAAAACAAGGAGAAGGGGTCGCAAAGTGAGGACGATGATGAGGAGCCCCGTCCACCGAACACAGGGGGGCAAAAGAAGTTTCCCCCTCAGGTCAAAACGATGAACATGATATACACCACCCATATCCCCAAGAGGGAGTGCAAGCGAGCGCTCAGGGACGTCTATGCGATAGAGCTAGTCGCCCCAAAATTCAACCCATGGTCGTCCTACCCAATCACTTTCGATCGCAGGGATCATCCGACTAGCATCCTCCACGGCGGTTCAGCCGCACTGGTCCTTGACCCAATAATCGATGGATTCCACCTCACGTGAGTCCTCATGGATGGGGGCAGCAGCCTTAACCTGCTCTATCAGGATACAGTGCGCAAAATGGGCATCGATCAATCAAGGATCAAGCCCACCAAAACTACCTTTAAAGCACTCATACCAGGTGTAGAGGCCCGTTGTACGGGCTCAATCACACTGGAAGTTGTCTTCGGGTCCCCGGTCAACTTCAGAAGCGAAGAGTTGATCTTCAATATCGTCCCCTTCTGCAGTGGCTATCATGCACTGCTCGGACGAACCGCATTTGCTCAATTTAATGCGGTGCCACATTATGCTTATCTCAAGCTCAAGATGCCCGGACCACCCGGGGTCATAACAGTCAATGGAAACACGGAGAGCTCCCTCTGTACTGAAGAACACACCGCAGCCCTGGCAGCGGAAGTACAGAGCGGCCTCTTAAGGCAGAATTTTAATTCAGCGGCCAAGCTCCCGGACACTATCAAACGAGTCCGGACTACTCCGCAGCTTGATAGTCCGGCTCGTCAGGAGTTAGACTAGGAATTCGGCCTCCATCTCAGTCCTGACCAAATGGCGGCATACGTACCGCGCGTACATAACTACACACTTAAAATACCATGGGCAGAAACGGAGGCATAACCAGACTGTGGTCCACAATACGGCTCGACCTTCACCGGACACACATACTTTCACTCTTCTTTTTATCCTTTTCAGGTTTCTTTTCCGCAGGCCCCTAACGGCGGCCTGATCATCGGTCCTTTCGAAGGACGGATACACCAAGGTGGCAGGCGGCACTGACGTGTGGGGGAATCTCTAGACTTTCTCTTCGACGATCGTCCTACCTGTTTTCAGGACCCGCATGCAGCTCCCCCTTGGTCTTGGCATGTTAAATAGCCAGGTTGCCTATCGCACTATTTGTACAAATACGCTTTGATGTATTAATCAAATTATAACGCGAACTGTTTGCGGCCCAAATTATGTGGCACTAGCTTACAATTTCATTTATTTTGTTATTCTTATCAATTGCACACGTACACTTTGCTACGCTTTAATTGGCCAGGAGCTTCACTATGCTCCATACTATGGCAACAAAGTCCGAACACTTTTATAGTACAGTTTGGCGTCCCGAATTTTAGTATTATATGCATTGGCTCCGAATCATGTCTTTGGTCAATAGTTGGGTTGCCCAGCTCCTGTGCTTACTACCTTACGTTCCGCTCTATCGGCTAGGGTAGTAAAGGGAGAACTACTGTGATTGTGTCCTGGTTTATCCAGATGAGCACCTCAGTAGAGAAAGCAGAAAACTGACTGTCATGATGCGGCGTGAGCCAGTCAGCTGTTCGGAGGTTACAAATCTTTTGCGATTTTTTCCGCATTACATGACGGATCGGCCTCAGCTCGATCAGGTGTTTACAGCACCCTAGTCTGGATTAAATGCTAACTAGGGGCTGCGCCTACATTTTTATTGACAAACTCCTATGGCTAAGTGAGGGTGATAAAGCCACATAGTCTGATTGCCTGGTTTGTTGCACTAAACACCTCCTTCAAGGACCAAATTTTTGGATCAAGAGTGTTTAGATTCCATCCCGAACACCCCTATACTACCTACGTGGGGGCTGAAGCCAACGACTGGCCAACTCTCGGATTTAATAAAAACAGCCGCACATGAGGTAAAATTTTAAAAATTAACAAGCATTATATTACATAACGACTTCGTTTCATCATACAAGGTAAAAATAACACGAATGTATTCATTCGAAGATAATGTCTTTTGCACATTGCGCCGCCACAATGCGGGACCCCTCCAAGACATCTTCAAAATACCGCTCGAGCGTGCGGTGCTCCTTGCTAGTGGGTAGTCCCTCGGTCGCGAGCTTGACAGTGTTCATCTTCGCCCACTGCACCTTGACACGGGCGAAGAACATCCGCGCACCCTCGATGCAGACCGACCGCTTGATGACGTAAAGCTGGGGGCACGCATCGACCAGCCGCTTCACGAGCCCGAAGTAGCTGCTGGGTATAGCATCGGAAAGCAATAGCCGGATTATTAAATCCTTCATGGCTAGTTCGGCCACCCTATGCAGTTCGACCAGCTGTTTTAGCTGGTCGCTAAAGGGCACCGGATGTTCTGGTGCACGGTATTGCGACCAGAACAGCTTCTCCGTCGAGCTCCCCACTTCTGCTCAGAAGAACTCCGCAGCGTCGGCAACACTGTGCGGAAAATCCGCAAATGCTCCTGGAGAACTCCAAATCCGGGTTAGTAAGAGATATCTCTTTTTCACATATTTGCTCTGCATAATGAAGGCCTTACCCGCCGCGATTTTTCTGGCCTCCTGGAGTTCCTGGAGGGTGCCCTGGGCATCAACCCGGGCATCCTGTGCACTTTTGCGAGCCTTGGCGAGTTCGGTCTTTTGATCCGCAATATTGCGCTCCAAGGATTCGCATTTCTTCATGGCATCCTGGAGCTCCTGCTGGACCTCACCGACCCTGGCCTCATGCTTTTCGCGGGCGGCTTGTTCCTTGCCACTCTCTCCTCGGCCTCGGCCAGTGCCTTCTTGAGGGTCTCTACCTCGGTCGCCGCTCCTAACAAATGTCATGGCACTTTGGTCAACCCAAATCATTTATCCTTTCTGAATTTACACAAGGTCATTGCATACCTTGATTGTCTTCCAGCTGTTTTTTCACATGGCTGAGCTCTTCCTCGGTCCGCTCCGGACTCTGCTTCAGTCTGGAGACATCAGCAGCATGAGAAGTCGCAGCCAGCAACGACGCCTGCTTATTCACATAGACATGTCCAGTTAGGCTCCTGCGAAAGTTATTTGATCCTCTGTCCGGCTTTTCTTTCCGAACACCGGACAGAGCCTCAGGGGCTACTGTCTATACTATGGCATTCTTTTCATACAATTGCGTTGCTTACCTCAAACCCTGTCAGAAGGTTGATGCAGGCTTCGATCAGTCCGCTCTTCGCGGACTGAAACTTCTCAATCACCGTACCCATGAGGGTACGGTGTTCCTCAACAATGGAAGCACCTTGCAGCGCTTCCAGTAGGGTATCCGGTGCCTCTGGTTGGACAAAGGTCACCGGAGAAATGGGCACACATCCTTCTTTAGAAGGAGGCTGCTTGCCAGATACCAAAGCCGTATAGGTCTCCGGGACCGTATTCGGCTGGGGGCCGAATTGGATATGGCCCCCATCGCCTGTCTCCATGGGGATTTGCTCGCCCATGTGTCCGGCAGCCGAGGTTTCACCCTCTGGCACCGCCCCGATGGCCTCCTGGGTCTCTCCCTAGCCTGGGGGTCCTTCGGGACAACACCTCAGTGTCATCCATGGCCCTGGGAGAGGAGGCCACCGGAAGGGACCCGCTGTCCATCACCTTCGGGTCCAGTGAATTCCACGAAGATGAGGATCGCTCGAGTTTGGAACGAGCCGGGCTGCAAGTGCATGGTTCAACACATTAAAACTACGAAGTAAAGAGGCTGATATATGAATGTGTCAAGGTCTTTGAGTACTCACGATTCGACTATGGGCTTATCTTGGGGGCGCCGCTCTGGGCTACTATCGATGTCCCACGCGGAGTTATCCGCAAGGGAGACCTTCCCCTTCCTGGACACCTCTGCCTCCAGATTTGTGGAGGCCGCCCTCTTCTTCCTTCCCCACTCAGGGAGAGAGTTGCTCTCCTCCTCCTCCTTGTCGTCCTCGGCAGTGGAGGAGTGAGTCTCTGCGTCTTCGGACGTCACGTCCGAGGCGCCCTTGCGGCGGAGACCACTTCTGGTCTCCTTGGCCCTTTTTTTGGCCTTCTTCTCCGGCTCCTGGTAGGGCGCCAAAACCAGCATCTTCGTCAGATGCGGGATAGTTGGATCTTCGGGTAGCAGAGCCGGACACCGGATCCCCTCCGCCTTCTTTGTCCAGCCCTGAAAAGTTAAATGGGGAAGCTTAGACATCTTCCTCTAATATACAGGTGGAGGATATACCGCGTAATATGGAGAACTCACCAAACTGGCTGGAAGAGTCAGGTCATGACCGCGATCCTCGGTCGTTTCTGGCCACGTCTGGTTTCCCTTGGATAACACCTTCCAGATATCTTCGTGTGTGGTGCCAAAGAATTTTTTCAAGGTCTGGTGCTTGGCCGGATCAAACTCCCACAAATGGCAAGTCCGGCGTTGGCAGGGAAGGATCTGGCAAACAAGCATCACCTAGATCACGTTGACCAGCTTAATGTTCTTGTCCACCATGCTCTTGATACGTGTCTGCAGCGGCATCAGCTCATCTGACGAAGCCCAGTCCAGACCCTTCTCTATCCAGGAGGTGAGCCGCATTGAGGACCCAGACTTAAATTCGGGAGCCGCGGCCCAGGTGGTGTCGCGAGGCTCTATGACATAGAACCACAGCTGTTGCCACCCTTTTACGGTCTCTACAAAGGTACCTTTGGGCCATGTAATGTTGGGCATCTTGCTCACCATGGCGCCTCCGCACTCTGCGTGTTGACCATCTACCACTTTCGACTTCACGTTGAAAATCTTGAGCCACAGTCCGAAGTGGGGTGAGATGAGGAGGAAGGCCTCGCACACGACAATAAATGTTGATATGTTGAGGAAGGAGTTGGGGGCCAGATCGTGGAAATCCACCCTGTAGTAGAACATAAGCCCACGGATGAATGGGTGGAGGGGAAATCCCAATCCACGGACGAAGTGAGGGATGAACATTACCCTTTCATGGGGCTTTGGGGTGGGGATGATTTGCCCCTTGGCCGGAAGCCGATGGGAGATTTCCTTGGCCAAGTACCCGGCCTCCCGGAGCTTCGTGATGTCCTTCTCCTTGACGGAGGAGACCATCCACTTGCCCTGCGCTCGAGATCCGGACATTATCGGAGTGCTTTCTTGAGGCGGAAGAGATAAGGACTTGGGCGCTAGAGCTCGAGAATGGGTGTGCAGAGAGAGAGAAGGCATGGGTCAAAGGGGGTGAATCCTTATCCCCTTATAAAGGCAGCGAATATCAAGCGCCTCCCCACTCGCCTTAAAATTCGCCTGTTTCCTAAGGGCCGTGCAGACGGCACGGTTGGATTACTGATAACTCACAAGTATTGGGGGTCGCAACAGTTTTCGAGGGTAGAGTATTCAACCCAAATTTATTGATTCGACACAAGGGGAGCCAAAGAATATTCTCAAGTATTAGCAGTTGAGTTGTCACTTCAACCACACCTGGATAACTTAGTATCTGCAGCAAAGTATTTAGTAGCAAAGTAATATGGAAGTAAGGTAACGGTAGTAAAAGTAATATTTTTGGGTTTTGTAGTGATTGTAACAGTAGCAACGGAAAAGTAAATAAGCAGAGAACAATATGTGAAAAGCTCGTAGGCATTGGATCGGTGACGGAGAATTATGCCGGATGCGATTAAGCATGTAACAATCATAACATAAGGTGACACAGAACTAGCTCCAATTCATCAATGTAATGTAGGCATGTATTCCGAATATAGTCATACGTGCTTATGGAAAAGAACTTGCATGACATCTTTTGTCCTACCCTCCCGTGGCAGCGGGTCCTAACGGAAACTAAGGGATATTAAGGCCTCCTTTTAATAGAGTACCGACCAAAGCATTAACACATAGTGAATACATGAACTCCTCAAACTACGGTCATCACCGGAGTGGTCCCGATTATTATCACTTCGGGTTGCGGATCATAACACATAGTAGGTGACTATAGACTTGCAAGATAGGATCAAGAACTCACATATATTCATGAAAACATAATAGGTTCAGATCTGAAATCATGGCACTCGGGCCCTAGTGACAAGCATTAAGCATAGCAAAGTCATAGCAACATCAACCTCAGAACATAGTGGATACTAGGGATCAAACCCTAGCAAAACTAACTCGATTACATCATAAATCTCATCCAACCCATCACCGTCCAGCAAGCCTACGATGGAATTACTCACGCACGGCGGTGAGCATCATGAAATTGGTGATGGAGGATGGTTGATGATGACGACGGCGACGGATTCCCCTCTCCTAAGCCCTGAACGGACTCCAGGTCAGCCCTCCCGAGAGAGTTTAGGGCTTGGCGGCGGCTCCGTATTGTAAAACGCGATGAATCTTTCTCTCTGATTTTTTTCTCCCCGAACACGAATATAAGGAGTTGGAGTTGAGGTTGGTGGAGCACCAGGGGGCCCACGAGACAGGGGGGCGCACCCAGGGGGGCAGGCGTGCCCCCCACCCTCGTGGAAAGGTGGTGGGCCCCCTGGCCTTGATTCTTTCGCCAATATTTTTAATATTTTCCAAAAATAAGTTCCGTGGAGTTTCAGGTCATTCCGAGAACTTTTGTTTCTGCACATAAATAACACCATGGCAATTTTTTGAAACAGCGTCAGTCCGGGTTAGTTCCATTCAAATCATGCAAGTTAGAGTCCAAAACAAGGGCAAAAGTGTTTGGATAAGTAGATACGACGGAGACGTATCGACTCCCCCAAGCTTAAACATTTGCTTCTCCTCAACCAATTCAGTTGATAAACTGAAAGTGATAAAGAAAAACTTTTACAAACTCTGTTTGTTCTTGTTGTTGTAAATATGTAAAGCCGGATTCAAGTTTTCAGCAAAGATTATGACTAACCACATTCACAATAACACTTAGGTCTCATGTTTACTCATATCAATGGCATAATCAACTAGCGAGCAATAATAATAAATCTCGGATGACAACACTTTCTCAAAACAATCATGATATGATATAACAAGATGGTATCTCGCTAGCCCTTTCTGAGACCGCAAAACATAAATGCAGAGCACCTTTAAAGATCAAGGACTGACTAAACATTGTAATTCATGGTAAAAGAGATCCATTCATATTCATACCCAATATAAACTAACAGTAATGAATGCAAATGACAGCAGTGCTCTCCAGCTAGTGCTTTTTAATAAGAGGGTGATGACTCAACATGAAGGTAAATAGATAGGCCCTTCGCAGAGGGAAGCAGGGATTTATAGAGGTGCCAGAGCTCGATTTTGAAATAGAGATAAATAATATTTTAAGCGGCATACTTTCATTGTCAACATAACAACCAAGAGATGGTGATATCTTCCATGCTACACACATTATAGGCGGTTCCCAAACAGAATGGTAAACTTTTTACTCCCCCTCCACCAACAAGCATCAATCCATGGCTTGCTCGAAACAACGAGTGCCTCCAACTAACAAAAGTCCCGGGGGAGTTTTGTTTGCAATTATTTTGATTTGATTTGCGTAAAGCATGGAATTTGGGCATCCCGGTGACCAGCCATTTTCTCGTGAGTGAGGAGCGGAGTCCACTCCTCTTGAGAATAACCCGCCTAACATGGAAGATACGGACATCCCTTGTTGATACATGAGCTATTAGAGCATACAAAACAGAATTTCATTTGAAGGTTTAGAGTTTGGCACATACAAATTTACTTGGAACGGCAGGTAGATACCGCATATAGGAAGGTATGGTGGACTCATATGGGATAACTTTGGGGTTAAGGAATTGGACGCACAAGTAGTATTCCCGCTTACTACAAGTGAAGGCTAGCAAAAGACTGGGGAGCGACCAACTAGAGAGCGACAACAGTCATGAACATGCATTAAAATTAATAAAAATTGAGTGCAAGCATGAGTAGGATATAATCCACCATAATATCGTGAAGGCTATTTTGATTTGTTTCAACTACATGTGTGAACATGTGCCAAGTCAAGTCACTTAAATCATTCAAAGGAGGATACCGCCCCATCATACCACATCACAACCATTTTAATAGCATGTTGGCACGCAAGGTAAACCATTATAAGCTCCTAGCTAATTAAGCATGGCATAAGCAACTATAATCTCTAATTGTCATTGCAAACATGTTTATTCATAATAGGCTGAATCAAGAACGATGAACTAATCATATTTACAAAAACAAGAGAGGGTGAGTTCATACCAACTTCTCCCATCTCAATCAGTCCATCATATATCGTCCTTATTGCCTTTCACTTGCACGACCGAACGATGTGAATAATAGTAGCGCACGTGCATTGGACTAAGCTGGAATCTGCAAGCATTCAATAAACAGGAGAAGACAAGGAAATATGGGCTCTTGGTTAAATCAACAATAATGCATATAAGAGCCACTTCAACAATTTAATTATGGTCTTATCCTATCGACCCCCAAAGAAAAGAAAAGAAATAAAACTATATACACGGGAAAGCTCCCAACAAGCAAAAGAAGAACAGGAAATATTTTTGGGTTTTCTTTTAATTATTACTACTACAGCAAGAAAGGTAAACTAGCTAAAGCTAGTACTAATTTTTTTTGTTTTTCTTAAGGTTTATCAAACAACAAGAAGAAAGCAAGAAAAAGAAAGTAAACTAGCATGGATATTACAGTGAAAAAGTATGGGCACCGACAACTAGCAATGAGTGTGTGAACATGAATGTAATGTCGTTGAGAAATACGTACTCCCCCAAGCTTAGGCTCTTGGCCTAAGTTGGTTTATTGCCACGGATGGCCTGGCGGATATCCAAAGTTATAGTTGGTGTCGTACTGAGATGCAGCAGTCATTGCATCGTGGGCTGCATCTTGGAGGCGAGCTATCTCAGCCCTCCTCTTATACTCTTCTGCCTCCTCTCTGGTTATGTAATATCTCCCCTTTGCCTGAAAGTCAAAGAAAGTAGAAGCAGGGAGAGCGACGTGATAGGTGCGTCGTCTGTCAAAGATTAGCCGGTACTGGAGGAACTGATTGTTCCTCTCAACAAAACGATGACGCACCATAGCCTCATAATCTAAATAAGCAGGAGGCAAGTCAATATCATCCTCACGTATAGTTATACCAAGGAAATTAGCTATACGGGTTGCATAAATTCCACCAAAGAAATCTCCATTAAATCTATTATGATGCAACCTACGTGCAACAATGGCTCCCAAATTATAATGTTTATCTCCTAACACAGCGCTCCTTAGAATACTGAGGTCAGGGACACACATGTGACATGCTTCATCCTTACCATTTATGCACCTACCTATGAAGAGAGCAAAATAATGTAAAGCAGGAAAATGAATGCTCCCTATGGTAGCTTGTGCTATGTCTCTAGATTCCCCCACAGTTATAGTAGCAAGAAAATCTCTAAATTCAGATTTGCGAGGTTCACTAGCACTACCCCATTGTGGAAGTTTGCAAGCAGTGGTAAAATCCTCTAAGTCCATAGTATAAGAACTTTCATAAAGATCAAACTGGACAGTTTGAGAATTGCGTGAAGATGAAAATTCAAACCTCCTCACAAAGGAACTAGTGTGATAGTGGTACTGACAGCACATTTCTGCCTCGAAGCCCACAAGATCAGCGTTACGCAAATATGCGTTAAATTATTCCTTAATTCCTGCTTGATCCATGAAGTCCTCTGAAGGCCATTCACAAGGTCAAGATCAAGGCCCCTTGGTGGTTCTTCATCAGCATCACGCATTGCAAGCATGGGTCCTTGCTTCCTTGAAGGACCACCTTGGTACATTTTCCTAAACATATTTCTTCCTCTGAAAAATTTCTGAAAATTTTAGTAACTTCAAATAAAAGTGAACCAAGCTCAACAAAATTGATAGCAACTACTCCAACAAGTGCCTAGAGACTATATCATGCATTAGAACTACTTGGAAACATATAAATTTGACATGCAAGCTCAAGAACATGGTCACCTAGGCCGCACAAATTTGCAACAAATAAAGCACTAGAACAAAAACTAATTGGACCATTGGAGGAGTCACATACCAAGGAACAATCCCCCAAAGCAGTTTTATGAGAGGTGCTTTGAGCAAGGAGATCGAAAATCGCAGCAAAATGAGCTAGAACTCGTGCTTGAGCTGGATCGTGATTTTTTTGGGAGGAAGAAGAAGTGTGTGGGTGCAGGAATAAGTGGAGGGCAGCGACCGTGGGCCCACGAGGCAGGGGGCGCGCCCTGGACCCTCGTGGCCAGGTGCTTGCTCCCCCTGCTGTGTTCTCAGTGCCAGATATTCTCAAATATTCCAGAAAAAATCATATTAAATTGGCAGGGCATTTGGAGAACTTTTATTTCCGGGGTATTTTTATATGCACGGATAATTCAGAAAACAGACACAAAAATACTATTTTTACTTTATTTCAACTAAATAACAGAAAGTAAAAGAAGGGTACAGAAGGTTGTGGTTTCTAATTTCATCCATTTCATGCTCATCAAAAGAAATCCACTAACAAGGTTGATCAAGTCTTGTTAACGAACTCATTCCGAATAACATGGAACCGGAGAAATTTCGAATAACACTATGTTAACTCAACGGGGATATGGACGTCCCCAATAATAAGAATATTATATTTCTTCTTGACATTAGGAAAAGGAAATTCAAAACCTCCAATAGTGATAGTTGGAATTTTTCCATTGGAATTTATACTATGTACTTGAGGTTGTTTCCTCGGAAAGTATACCGTATGCTCATTACCATTAACATGAAAAGTGACATTGCCTTTGTTGCAATCAATAACAGCCCCTGCAGTATTCAAAAAGGGTCTTCCAAGAATAATAGACATACTATCGTCCTCGGGAATATCAAGAATAACAAAGTCCGTTAAAATAGTAACGTTTGCAACCACAACAGACACATCCTCACAAATACCGACAGGTATAGCAGTTGATTTATCGGCCATTTGCAAAGATATTTCAGTAGGTGTCAACTTATTCAAATCAAGTCTATGATATAAAGAGAGAGAGGCATAACACTAACAATGGCTCCAAGATCACATAAAGCAGTTCTAACATAATTTTTTTTAATGGAGCATGGTATAGTTGGTACTCCTGGATCTCCATGTTTCTTAGGTATTCCACCCTTAAAAGTATAATTAGCAAGCATGGTGGAAATTTCAGCTTCCGGTATCTTTCTTTTATTAGTAATAATATCTTTCATGTACTTAGCATAAGGATTCATTTTGAGCATATCAGTTAAACGCATACGCAAGAACATAGGTCTAAACATTTCAGCAAAGCGCTCAAAATGCTCATCATCCTTTTTCTTGGATGGTTTGGGAGGAAAGGGCGTGGGTTTCTGAACCCATGGTTCCCTTTCTTTACCGTGTTTCCTAGCAACAAACTCTCTCTTATCATAACATTGATTCTTTGATTGTGGGTTATCAATATCAACAGCAGGTTCAATTTCTACATCATTATCATTTCTAGGTTGAGCATCATCATTAACATTATCACTAGGTTCATGTTCATTACCAGATTGTGTTTCAGCATCAGAAATAGAAATATCATTTGGATTCTCAGGTGTGTCTACAACAGGTTCACTAGAAGCATGCAAAGTCCTATCGTTTTTCTTTTTCTTCTTTTAAGAAGGACTAGGTGCATTAATATTAGTTCTCTGAGAATCTTGCTCAATTCTCTTAGGATGGCCTTAAGGATACAAAGGTTCCTGAGTCATTTTACCAGTTCTAGTAGCCACTCTAACAGCATAATCATTATTCTTACTATTTAATTCATTGAGCAAATCATTCTGAGCCTTAAGTAATTGTTCTACTTGAGTGGTAACCATACAAGCATGTTTACTAATGAGTTGAAGTTCACCTTTAAATCTAGACATATAATCACTCAAGTGTCCAATCATATAAGCATTTTGTTTTAATTGTCTACCAAAATAAGCATTAAAGTCTTCTTGTTTAACCATAACGTTATCAAACTCATCCAAGCATTGGCTAGCAAACTTAGTAGGAGGGATTTCAGCTTTATCATATCTATAGAGAGAATTTACCTTTACTACCTGTGTCGGGTTATCAATAGGTAATGGATTAGGATCACATATTTCTTCAACAGGCGGTAAGTTAAGACCATGTATTTCTTCAATAGGAGGTAAATTCTTAACATCTTTAGCTTTAATACCCTTTTCTTTCATAGATTTCTTTGCCTCTTGCATATCTTCGTGGATCGAGAAATAGAACACCACTTTTCTTCGGAGTTGGTTTAGGAATAGGCTCGGGAGTTGGCTCAGGAAGTGTCCAATTATTTTCATTAGTCAACATATTATTCAACAGAATCTCAGCTTCATCTGGTGTTCTTTCCCTGAAAACAGAGCCAGCACAACTATCCAGGTAATCTCTGGAAGCATCGGTTAGTACATTATAAAAGATATCAAGTATTCCATTTTTCTTAAGAGGATGATCAGGCAAAGCATTAAATAATTGGAGAAGCCTCCCCCAAGCTTGTGGGAGACTCTCTTTCTTCAAGTTGCACAAAATTATATATTTCCCTTAAAGCAGCTTGTTTCTTATGAGGAGGGAAATATTTAGCAGAGAAGTTATAAATCATATCCTGGGGACTACGCACACAACCAGGATCAAGAGAATTAAACCATATCTTAGCATCACCCTTTTATGAGAACGGAAATATTTTAAGGATATAAAAGTAGCGGGTTCTCTCATCATTAGTGAACAGGGTGGCTATATCATTTAATTTTTTAAGATGTGCCACAACAGTTTCAGATTCATAGCCATAGAAAGGGTCAGATTCAACCAAAGTAATTATATCAGGATCAATAGAGAATTCATAATCCTTATCAAGAATGTGAGATAGGTGAAGTAGCATAAGCAGGATCATATTTCATTCTAGCATTCAGAGTTTTTTGTTTAAGCTTAGCTAATAATTTCTTAAGGTCACTTCTATCATTGCAAGCAAGAAAGTCTCTAGCAGTTTCTTCATCCATAACATAGCCCTCAGGCACAACAGGCAATTCATATTTATTGGGAGAGCCTTCTTCACCACTATCATCAATATTATCAGTTTCAGTAATTTCATTATCTCTAGCCCTAGCAAGTTGTTCGTCAAGAAATTCACCAAGTGGCACAGTGGTATCAAGCATAGAAGTAGTTTCATCATAAGTATCATGCATAGCAGAAGTGGCATCACATGCGGCATATCAGAATTAATAGTAGAAGCAAGTTTAGGTGTCGCAAGCTTACTCAAAACAGAAGGTGAATCAAGTGCAGAGCTAGATGGTAGTTCCTTAACTCCCCTCGTAGTTGAAGGATAAATTTTTGTTTTTGCGTCTTTCAAGTTCTTCATAGTGAACAGCAGATATAAATCCCAAGTTACTCAAAGAATAGAGCTATGCTCCCCGGCAACGGCGCAAGAAAATAGTCTTGATAACCCACAAGTATAGGGGATCGCAATAGTTTTCGAGGAAAGAGTATTCAACCCAAATTTATTGATTCGATACAAGGGGAGCCAAAGAATATTCTCAAGTATTAGCAGTTGAGTTGTCAATTCAACCACACCTGGATAACTTAGTATCTGCAGCAAAGTATTTAGTGGAAAAGTAATATGGAAGTAACGATAACGGTAGCAAAAGTAATATTTTTGGGTTTTGTAGTGATTGTAATAGTAGCAGCGGAAAAGTAAATAAGCAGAGAACAATATGTGAAAAGCTCGTAGGCATTGGATCGGTGATGGAGAATTATGCCGGATGCGGTTCATCATGTAACAATCATAACATAGCGTGACACAGAACTAGCTCCAATTCATCAATGTAATGTAGGCATGTATTTCGAATATAGTCATACGTGCTTATGGAAAAGAACTTGCATGACATCTTTTGTCCTACCCTCCCGTGATAAATGAGGTCCTAACGGAAACTAAGGGATATTAAGGCCTCCTTTTAATAGAGTACGGACCAAAGCATTAACACATAGTGAATACATGAACTCCTCAATCTACGGTCATCACCAGGAGTGGTCCCGATTATTGTCACTTCGGGGTTGCCGGATCATAACACATAGTTGGTGACCATAGACTTGCAAGATAGGATCAAGAACTCACATATATTCATGAAAACATAATAGGTTCAGATCTGAAATCATGGCACTCGGGCCCTAGTGACAAGCATTAAGCATAGCAAAGTCGTAGCAACATCAATCTTAGAACATAGTGGATACTAGGGATCAAACCCTAACAAAACTAACTCGATTACATGATAATCTCATCCAACCCATCACCGCCCAAAGAAGCCTACGATGGAATTACTCACGCATCGGCGGTGAGCATCATGAAATTGGTGATGGAGGATGGTTGATGATGGCGACGGCGACGGATTCCCCTCTCCGAGCCCCGAATCTAACTCAGATCACCCTCCCGAGAGAGTTTAGGGCTTGGCTGCGGCTCCGTATCATAAAACGTGATGAATCTTTCTCTCTGATTTTTTCTCCCCGAACACGAATATATGGAGTTGGAGTTGAGGTCGGTGGAGCACCAGGGGGCCCACGAGGCTGGGGGCGCGCCCCCCCACCCTCATGGACAGGTGGTGGGCCCCCTGGCCTTGATTCTTTCGCCAATATTTTTAATATTTTCCAAAAATATGTTCCGTGAAGTTTCAGGTCATTCCAAGAACTCTTGTTTCTGCACATAAATAACACCATGGCAGTTCTGCTGAAAACAGCTTCAGTCCGGGTTAGTTCCATTCAAATCATGCAAGTTAGAGTCCAAAACAAGGGCAAAAGTGTTTGGAAAAGTAGATACGACGGAGACGTATCAATTACCCACGCCCGCATTCATGAGAATCCCGTAATAAGGGGACACGATCTCTTCTTTGATAAGACATGCCAATAAAACCACATCTCAAAATGTGGAGCGGCAGGCCGAAAAACGGTTCGAAATAATGACCGGGTGGTGACGTGGTGTCACACTACCAAGAGTTGTTAGTAGATTGGACTCGTGAAATATTATACTCTCTGTCGTTGTGTGTGGTACTTGTTTTGCAGAGCCGGACATGTTCTTTGTGTTCGAAGGCTATTTTGGAGTATCCGGAGGAGGAACCCGCCTTGCAATGCTGAAGACAATCTGCGCGCCAGACACCTCGTCATTGAAGCCTGGTTCAGGGGCTACTGAGGCAGTCCTGGATTAAGGAGTCCTCGGACGTCCGGCCTGTTGGACATGGGTCGGACTGATGGGCTGTGAAGATACAAGACCGAAGACTCTCACCCGTGTTCGGATGGGACTCTCCTTGGCGTGGATGGCAAGCTTGGCGTTTGGATATGAAGATTCCTTTCTTTGTAACCGACTTTGTACGACCCTAGTCCCCTCCGGTGTCTATATAAACCGGAGGATTTAGTCCATAGGGATAATCACAATCATAATCATAATCATATAGGCTAGACTTCTAGGGTTTTAGCCATTACGATGTCGTGGTAGATCAACTCTTGTAATACTGATATTCATCAAGATCACTCAAGCAGGAAGTAGGGTATTACCTCCATAGAGAGGGCCCAAACCTGGGTAAACATCGTGTCCCCTGTCTCTTGTTACCCTCAACCTTAGACACACAGTTCGGGGCCCCCTACCCGAGATCCGCTGGTTTTGACACCGACACCGGCCATGTGGCACGTGAAGCAGGCCGAAAGCTTCCACGGAGAGCACATTGAGGCCGGCCCTGCCGTCGATGAGGGTCTTGGTTACAGCTACGTTGCGGATGGTGGGGGTGTAGAGAATCAGGAGCATTCCTGCGCCCACGGTGGTCGTAGGGTGGTCCCTTGAGTCGAAGGTGAGGTCGGCCTTGGGTGTTGCCCATCCTAGAGAAGCTCCCTGCTGCACGCGTGCGGCATCCACTTGGTGAAAGAACTGCTTGACATGGTGGTCTGAGGGCGGCGCCTCCGAGCCACCGAGGAGAGCTGCATTGACATGGGGTGCTGGTGCCGCGAAGCATGCGATGAAGAGGGTGCGCAACTCCTCCCAAGATGCCACAGAGGACCCCAAAAAGTTGAGAAGCCAGGCACATGGTGCGCCCGCAAGGGCCATGAGAAGCCAGTTTGACATGACCTTATCGTCGCCTCCGGCCATCCAAACAGCCCCCTCGTACGCCTGTAGGAAGCCTGTCGGGTCCGCCGCACCGTCGTATCAGGGCGGCAGGTCCGGCCTGAACTTGGGCGGCCACTACACCCGCCGCAGGGCAGGGGTGAAGGCTCGGAGGCCCTTGGCTTCACGAAAGCGCGCACTGAACTGGTTGATGAAGACGCGTCCGCCATGAGAGCCGGACAGCAGAGCACAATAGACAGAGCGGCGGATCTCGGACACACCCCTACCTGGCGCGCCAAATGTCGGATTCATGGTTCCGCAGACCCTTGAGAGGTTCGAACTCTGGGGTGCGTGCAAAGAACTCGTCCTCCCCAATCTGCCTACGCACCGATTCCATGGCCTAGCTTGACCAACCAAACAGACCATAGACACAGCAGTTTTACCCAGGTTCGGGCCACCTTGCGGTGTAAAACCCTACTCCTGCTTTGTGGTGGATTGGCCTCGAGGGGCTGTGGATGAACTAGTACAATGGGCGAACAGCCTGAGGAGGTGAGGTGTTCTTATGCTCGATGAGCTGTCAGTGTGAGGCTGATCTAAATGATCCCCCCTTCTATGGTGGTGGCTAGGTCCTATTTATAGTGGCATCGGTCCTCTTCCCAAATGTAGGCGGGAAGGGATCCCACAACGGCCAAATTCAAAGGGAGACAACTAGTACAAGTTATCTTGAAAAAAGTAGTCTTCGGCTGCAAAAGCCTCTGGTTGTGACGCCGTGGTGTGCTCGGCGATGACCTCCGTCCTGCTGTCCTGGCGGTCCTAGTCTTGTTGCACTGATACGGAAACCTTTGTTTGATTCCTCGGGACTCCACGCCTGCGCTTGCCTCCTTAGCACCAAAGAGCAAACCGGTACACTGCGCCCGCTGGCGCCCGCCTGGCCTTGGTCGTTATGGCTCACGTCATATGAACCTCGTGAGGTGCAGCTTGCATAGATATCTCCGATCCTCGAGAGCCAGCCCGGGGAGGCCACCCCCCAGGGAGGTCTTGGTGTCGCCCGCCTCGCGAGGGCCTTGGATTTGTTGTTGCCGAAGTTGGGCCGTACCGGGCCGTTGACGGAGCCACCCCATGGGTCGCAGGCAGGGAAATCTGGGTACCCCCATTCCCAGAACGCCGACACATACCCCCTGATACTACCCATAGAATCATCAAAATAAGAAAACAACACATAGAAAACAAAATTTGTCAAAAACAGAAGAGTCTATAGTAATCTATAACTCTCGAATACTTCTATAACTCCAAAAATTCTGAATAATTAGGACGACCTAAGCAATTGGTTTAATCTTCTGCAATAAGAATCAAATCAAAAGCACGCTTCTGTAAAAATGAAAAATATTTTTCTGGGCACAAAAGTTTTTGTTTTTCAGCAAGATCAAATCATATATCACCTTATGCTATCCCAAAGGTCTTACTTGGCACAAACACTAATTAAAAAAACCACATATAACCAGAGGCTAGGTGAATTATTTATTCAAAAAAAGAAAATAAATATAATGGGTTGTCTCCCAACAACCGCTTTTCTTTAAAGCCGTTAAGCTAGGCATTGATAATTTCAATGACTCTCACATAAAAGAGAAGAATTGAAGCACAAAGAGAGCATCATGAAACACGTGACAAACACATCTAAGTCTAACATACTTTCTATGCATAGGCATTTTATAAGCAAACAAATTATCAAGGCAAGGATAAACTATCATTTGCAAGAAAGAAGAAAGAGACAATAGCAATCTCAACATGAAGAGAGGTAATTTACTAACATGGAAATTTCCAAAAACATATTTTCGTCTCTCACAATAATTACATGTAGGACTATATTAAAATTCAACAATATAGCTATACATAAATTATTCTCTACATGATCCACATGCATGCAAAGTTGACACTCTTCCAAAATAGTGGGATTATCATTAACTAAAATCATGACCTCTGCAAACCCACTTTTATCAAAAATTTCATAAGATTGAATATTCTCCAAATAGGTGGGATCTAAAATTGACACTCTTCCAAACCCACTTTAAATATTATTGCACACATTATTATCAATCTCATATTCATCATGGGTCTTAAATAAATTTTTAAGATCATAAGAAGAATCACCCTAATCATGATCATTGCAACAAGTAGTAGACATAGCAAAATTAGCATCCCCAAGCTGAGGATTTTGCATATCATTAACATAATTGACATTAATATAATTTATAATAACATCATTGCAATCATGCTTTTCATTGAAAGATCTATCATGAATCACATCATAAAGCACTTCATCACAATTTTCAGATTCACGGATTTCAAGAAAAACATCATAAAGATAATCTAGTGCACTCAACTCACTAGCAATTGGTTCATCATAGTTGGATATTTTAAAAAGATTAACAAGTGGATGAGGATCCATAAACACTTTGCTTCTGATTTTTAATAAACACACAATTATACCAAGAAAACGAGCAAACAAACCAAGTAAGACATAAGGGCAAACGAAAAGTCGAACGGAAAGAAGGGCGGAGAAAAAGGCAAATCTTTTCAAAAATCATTTTAGAAGTGGGGAAGAGGAAAACAAGAGGCAAATGGCGAATAATGTAATGCAAGAGATGAGAGTTTATGATGGTTACTTGGTATGTCTTGACTTGGCGTAGATCTCCCCGGCAACGGCGCTAGAAATTCTTCCTCCTACTTCTTGAGCTTGCGTTGGTTTTTCCCTTGAAGAGGAAAGGGTGATGCAGCAAAGTAGAGATAAGTATTTCCCTCAGTTTGAGAACCAAGGTATCAATCCAGTAGGAGACAACACACAAGTCACTGAATACCTGCACAAACAATCAAACAACTTGCACCCAACGCGATAAAGGGGTTGTCAATCCCTTCACGCTTTGCAAAAGTGAGGTATGATAGAGATAGATAAACGATAAAGTAAATATTTTTGGTATTTTTGGATTATGGATCGGAAAGTAAAAGATTGCAAAATAGTAGATCGGAAACTTATATGATGGACAATAGACTCGGGGGCCATAGGTTTCACTAGAGGCTTCTCTAGAGATAGAAAATAACACGGTGGGTGAACAAATTACTGCCGAGCAATTGATAGAAAAGCACAAAGTTATGATGATATCTAAGGCAATGATCATGAATATAGGCATCACGTCCGTGTCAAGTAGACCAAAATGATTCTGCATCTACTACTATTACTCCACACATCGACCGCTATCCAGCATGCATCTAGAGTATTAAGTTCATAAAGAATGGAGTAACGCATTAAGTAAGATGACATGATGAAGAGGAATTAACTCAAGCAATATGATGAAAACCCCATCTTTTTATCCTCGATGGCAACAATACAATATGTGCCTTGCTGCCCCTACTGTCACTGGGAAAGGACACCACAAGATTGAACCCAAAGCTAAGCACTTCTCCCATTGCAAGAAAAACCAATCTAGTTGGCCAAACCAAACCGATTGTTCGAAGAGAATTACAAAGATATTAAATCATACATAAAAGAATTCAGAGAAGATTCAAATGATATTCATAGATAAGCTGATCATAAATCCACAATTCATCGGATCTCGGCAAACACACCGCAAAAAAGTATTACATCAAATAGATCTCCAAGAACATCGAGGAGAACATGGTATTGAGAATCAAAGAGAGAGAAGAAGCCATATGGCTACTAGCTATGGACCCGTAGGTTTGTGGTAAACTACTCATGCTTCATCGGAAGGGCAATAGAGTTGATGTAGAAGCCCTCCATGATCGAATCCCCCTCCGGCAGGGTGCCGGAAAAGGTCCCTAGATGGTATTTCACAGGTACAGAAGGTTTTATTCCATTTGGACTCTGTTTGGTATTCCTTTTCTGCGAAACTCAAAAATAGGGAAAAAACAACAAATGGCATTGGGCTCTAGGTTAGGTTAGTCCCAAAAATAATATCAAATAGCATATTAATGCATATAAAACATCCAAAACAGATAATATAATAGCATGGAACAATCAAAAATTATAGATACTTTGGAGACGTGTCAGTCGCCAAGAGGTGCATCAAGGACATAAGCCTTCTGTGCAGCAATGAGGATAATCCTCAAGTTACGGACCAAGTCCACATAATTACTTCCATCATCTTTCAACTTAGCTTCTCTCGGAACAGATTAAAATTCAGGGGAACTACAACACGGGCCATTGATCTACAACATAAATTTTGCAAAGACGATTAAGACTAAGTTCATGATAATTAGTTGTAACATCCCAAATTTTCAATTTGGAATGTTATACATTAAGTCATCATGCATTTCATATTTTCTTGCATTTTGCCGATCCTAGAAATTTCACGCAACTCAAGGACCCTCGGAGAGAGTTGGAGATTTCATTATTTTCATATTTGAGTTTTCCCAAATTTGGAAATAGGATCATTTGGATTTATTTATTTCATCTTCAATTATTTTTCCAATATCAAAAATAAGAGAGGGAATAATATGACTTTCCCAAAATTTAGGAAAAATGAAGATTTAATAAATAAATCAACTTTTGGATTTTCCGGAGTTTAATTGCCTTAGGGAAAAACGTGTGTTTTCAAAAATTGCATTTTAGGCCCTGAATAAAATTTCATTTTGTTCGACTCATTTTTAGGAGTCGGGGAAAATTTACTTTGTAAATTTTGGAGTTCGTTTAGATTTTATTTTATTCGTTTTTCTGCGCGAGGTTTTAATTTAAAAAAAAATATGTCACGCCCACTTTGGGCCAGGGCCCGGCCCGGCCCACCGCCCCTCACAAGGCCGCCACAACCATGCCGCCGGGCCGAGTCCGAGGAGGACTCCTCCTCCTCCTCTCCTCCCTTGCTTGCCCTCCCCAAGCAACCCCCTCCTATATATACTCCCTCACCCCCCTCTCCTCCCAACCCGCAGCCCTCGCCCTACGCCATAGCCGCCGCCCGCCTTCCCGCCGCCCGCCGCCACCGCCGCCGCCGGTGACGCCGTCGCCCGCCGCCCAAAGCCGCCCGCCCGCCGGAGCCTTCCCAGCGGTAGGTAGTCGCCGCGCCACCCTCTCCCCGGTTCGGTTTTTTTTATAAAAACCGTTCCGGTTTTCTTTTCCGTTGTTCAGTTTTTTAAAAAAAAACCCTAGATCGGTTTTATTTTTTTTCAGTTTAGCTACTTAGTGAACGTTCACCGATCCGTTCGTTTTAACGAACGTGTTCACCGGTTAGTTTCTGTTAACGAACGTCCGTTCGTTTAACCGTTCATCGTTTTTCTTTTAATCGGATTTAATCCGTTATTTTCCGATCTCGATTTCAGATCCAATCTTCGTTCTAGTTTAACTTCTCGCTCGTTTATCGGAATCAGGTGATTCAAGCGCCTGGAGTTTCGTTTCGAAACCGCCGTTCCGGCTAATCAACTTAAACAAAGTTTTTCTACTGTAAAATTTGGCCTAGTTTCAATTTACTAGAACTGAGTTGTTTTCTTCCGCCGGATGTTTTTCTTGCTTTATTTGATTCGATTCTTTTTGCAACCAGGGTTCTTAAGTTGAACTTTCTGGTTAGATCTTTTATTTGAGATTTACCTGTGCATTAGATGAGTACTTATTGTATGCTTGTTGTTTGTCTGCGATAGATCACCCGAAGTGTGCCGCTTGTTATTTCGAATCTCTAGGTTTCGCGGATCGTCAGCAAGGCAAGTAACACTTTGATCATACTTTCTCATACCCAATTTTTATGCATTAGATCAATCCTCAAACATTTGCATGATTAGGATCTAAATAAATTGTGGGATGGGAAGTAGATTGAGGTAGTACCTATTACCTATTTTACTTATGAAACCTTTGGGAGTTACTTCTACGTTTGCTCATTATGCCATGCTATGCTAGTAGACGTGGATTGGGTGAGTGAATATCCATGACAGATGTGAGATTGTTATTAATGGTTTATCTAAGGTGGCAACTTAAATACACATCTGGGTGGATTGAGGCACCTGGTTTCCATCAGGACTTGCCTGTTTTTATTTTGGACCGCCACCCAGGCTCAAAGGGGATCATAAGATCATTCATGCTAGAAACTTCCGTGTGCAGCCACAAGCCATTATGGGCTCTGGCATAGTTGAGTAAGTCGTGCGAACTCTTATAGTGGTGGACTAGCAGATGTAGGGGATGTAGGTGTACCGTCCACCCATCGTAAGGTGCTAGCGCTTCGAAGACTGTGTCTCGGCCATCCGTCTCTCAAACACCATGTAGTGCGAGAAACCAAACGGAGGCGATCGAGTCTTGTGGGGAAAAGTGCGCAAACCTCTGCAGAGTGTATAAACTAATCATGATTAGCCGTGTCCCCAGTTATGGACAACTTGAGTATCTAGTACTTGAATATCATGTGCATCTCAACATGTTACTCTAATTAATATTGTTGGGTTTTTAATGAGTACTTTTGATTGGGATTGAGGATGCTGTCAACCATTCTCAATGTTTAACAACCACCATGATAGTTAAACAAATTTATTCCTTTGCAGTAGGGAAAAACTGGCTTTACGCAAAACTGTAACCGTAGAGCTTTCCACCAGCCATATATGCATGTAGTATAGGTTTATTCCTACATTACTCTCTATGTGTTACATTGCCAGCATATTCCATGTGCTGGCCCGTTTTCGGGCTGCAACTTTCATGTTGCGTACTTTTCGAACGCATTTAGTAAGGTGTTTTAGGTCGTGGTTCTATACTCGATGATACCGGAGTTGATGGACTCACTTATCTTCCAAGTCTTCCGATGTTATCGTTATTAGATGGCCTTAAGCCATATTTATTGTAATAAGTCCTCCTTTGGACAACGATGTAATAAGTGTGTGATTGCTACTCTGTTATAAATCCTTCAAAGTACTGTGTGGTGTCAGCATTACTGATCCAGGGATGACGCCTGAGCACAGAGACTTGATCCATTCGGGTCGGGTCGCTACATTAGTTCAGCTAATCAAATTACTAATGAAATCCCACTTAAATCAACATCCCTCAAGTTGTATAGGTGATACATGATCCAAATCAACTATCCCATGTCCGATCATCACGTGAGATGGGGTAGTCATCAGTGGTGAACATCTTCATGTTGATCATATCTACTATATGACTCATGTTCGACCTTTTGTTCTCCTATGTTCCAAGGCCATGTCTGTACATGCTAGGCTTGTCAAGTTTAACCCAAGTATTATGCATGTGTAAAACTGGCTTACACCCGTTGTATGTGAACGTAAAGACTATCACACCCGATCATCACGAGGTGCTTCGAAACGACGAACTTTTGCAACAGTGCATACTTAGGGAGAACACAATTTCTTGAAATTAAGTGAAGTGATCATCTTATAATGCTACCTCGTCCTAAGCAAAATAAGATGCATAAAAGATAAAAATCACATGCAATCAATATGTGACATGATATGGCCATTATCAGCTCGTGCCTTTGAACTCCATCTCCAAAGCACCGACATGATCTCCATTGTCACTAGCATGACACCATGATGTCCATTATCGTGTCGTCACGTGGTCGTCTCACCAACTATTGCTTCTACAAATATTGCTAACGCATAGCAATAAAGTAATGTAATTGCATGGCGATTAATAAATTAAAGGCAACCCTATGGCTCCTGTCGGTTTCCGAACTCATCGACATGCAAGTCGTGAACCTATTATAAAAAATGATCATCTCAAACATCAACATATATCACACAAGTTTTTGGCCATACCACATCACAACGTGCCCTGCAAAACCAAGTTAGACATCCTCTACTTTTTTGTTGCAAATTTTACGTGGATGCTACGGGCAACTAGCAAGAATAGTTCTTACCTACGCAAAGTCACAATGGTGATAATAAAGTTGCCTTTTAATCTTCTACAAGGACCGCCTTCATCAAATTAGATTCAACTAAAGTGGAAGAGACATATAACCGCTAGCCACCTTATGCAAAACAAGTTGCATGTCTGTCGGTGGAACCAGTCTCATGTCCGAGGACATGTGAAGTTTGTCTGAGCCACCTCATCCCACAATACCGCCGAATCCAAATAAGACAAGAGAGGTACGCAATTTGAGCATCAACCCCCATAACTCTTTGTGTTGTACTCGTGCAAATACATCGACGCATAGACCTAGCTCAGGATGCCACTGATGGGGAACATTGCACGAAAATCAAAAAAATTCGTACGAACACCTAAGATCTATCTATGAGAAGCATAGCAACGAGAGGGGAGAGTGTGTCTATGTACCCTCGTAGACCGTTAGCAAAAGCGTATATAACACGGTTGATGTAGTCATACTCCTCGCGATCCGATCACGATCCAACCGATCTAGTGCCGAACGGACGGCAAGTCCAAGTTTAGCACACTTGCGGCTCAATGACGTCTCCTCCTCCTTGATCTAGCAAGAGAAGGTAGATAAGTAGATGGGATCACAATCCGCACGACGGCATGGTCGTGATGATGGTGGTGGAGTCGGAATACCGGCAAGGCATCGCTAAGCGCTATGCTGGCGTGTAGCATATCCAGAGATAGGGAGGGGTAGCGGGGTTGTTGTGTTGAACTGTGGATTTCTCCTCCTCTGGTGCACCCCTCCCCTCTATTTATATAGGTGGAGGGGCTAGGAGTCCATCCCTACTCCTAATAGGAGTCGGCGCCAAGGGGAAGGAGTCCTACTCCTAGTAGGAGTTGGATTCCTCGTCCCCTTCCACATGTCTTAGCCACATGGGATTCTTAGGGGGCTCGTGCGCCTGGCCCATGTAGGCCAGGTCGCCCCCTTCAGCCCATGCTGGCCTATGGGACGTGATGGACCCCTTGACTTCCGAACTCCTCCAGAAGTTTCTGAAACCTTCTGGAAGCCTCCAAGTACAATACCGAAAAAACTGAAATTTTTTCAGGAACCCAAAATATGACTGCCCATATAAATATCTTTAGCTATCGACCATTCCAAAACTCCTCGCGATGTCCGTGATCTCATCCCGGACTGCGAACAACATGTGGTCAGCAACATGCATATCCCAATATTACTCTAGCATCATCAAACGTTAAGCGTGCGACCCTACGGGTTCGGTAATCATGTAATCATGACCGAGACACCTCTTCGGTCAATAACCAATAGCGGGACCTGGATGCCCTGATACGTCTCCAATGTATCTATAATTTTTTATTGTTCCATGCTATATTATATTCTGTTTTGGATGTTTAATGGGATTTATTATACACTTTTATATTATTTTTGGGACTAACCTATTAACCGGAGGCCCAGCCCAAATTGCTGTTTTTTTGCCTATTTCAGTGTTTCGAAGGAAAAGGATATCAAACGGAGTCCAAACAGAATGAAACCTCCGGGAACGTGATTTTGGGAACAAACGTGATCCAGAGGACTTGAAGTGGACGTCAAGAAACGAATGAGGAGGCTACAAGGCGGTGGGGCGCACCTACCCCCCTGGGAGTGCCATCCACCCTCGTGGGCCCCTCGTAGCTCCATCGACCTACTTCTTCCTCCTATATATACCTACGTACCCCCAAACCATCAGACACGGAGCCAAAACCCTATTTCCACCGCCGCAACCTTCCTGCATCGTGAGATCCCATCTTGGGGCCTTTTCCCATGATCCGTGAGGGGGCATCGATGACGAAGGGCTTCTACATCAACACCATAGCCTCTCCGATGATGTGTGAGTAATTTACCTCAGACCTTCGGGTCCATAGTTATTAGCTAGATGGCTTCTTCTCTCTCTTTGGATCTCAATACAAAGTTCTCCTCGATTCTCTAGGAGATCTATTTGATGTAACTCTTCCTTTGTGGTGTGTTTGTCGAGATCCGATGAATTGCGAGTTTATGATCAAGATTATCTATGAACAATATTTGAATCTCCTCTGAATTCTTTTATGTATGATTGGTTATCTTTGCAAGTCTCCTTGAATTATCAGTTTGGTTTGGCCTACTAGATTGATCTTTCTTGCAATGGGAGAAGTGCTTAGCTTTGGGTTCAATCTTGCGGTGCTTGATCCCAGTGACAGTAGGGGAAACGACACGTATTGTATTGTTTCCATTGAGGATAAAAAGATGGGGTTTAGATCATATTTCATGAGTTTATCCCTCTACATCATGTCATCTTGCTTAAAGCGTTATTCTGTTCTTCTGGACTTAATACTCTAGATGCATGCTGGATAGCGGTCGATGTGTGGAGTAATAGTAGTAGATGCAGGCAGGAGTCGGTCTAATTGTCAGGGACGTGATGCCTATATACATGATCATACCTAGATATTCTCATAACTATGCTCAATTCTATCAATTGCTCGACAGTAATTCGTTTACCCACCGTAATACTTATGCTATCATGAGAGAAGCCACTAGTGAAACCTATGGCCCCCGGGTCTATTTTCCATAATATTAATCTCCAATCAACAAGTTATTTCTATTACCGTTTATTTTGCTTTCTTTACTTTTAGTCTTTATCATAAAAATACCAAAAATATTATCTTATCATCTCTATCAGATCTCACTCTCATAAGTGACCGTGAAGGGATTGACAACCCCTTTATCACGTTGGTTGCGAGGTTCTTAATTGTTTGTGTAGGTGCGTGGGACTCGAGCGTGGTCTCCTACTGGATTGATACCTTGGTTCTCAAAAACTGAGGGAAATACTTACGCTACTTTACTGCATCACCCTTTCCTCTTCAAGGGAAAACCAACGCAGTGCTCAAGAGGTAGCAAGAAGGATTTCTGGCACCGTTGCCGGGGATTCTACGCACAAGTCAAGATATACCAAGTACCCATCACAAACTCGTATCTGTCGGATTTCGGGTTCCGGCAGACCCTTGAGGTTCGAACACTGGGGTGCGCGCGGAATCTCGCCCTCTACCTACCTGCACCCCGCCGCCTCGCTAGGATCTAAACTACGAAAGGAACAAAGACAAGAGACACAAGGTTTATACTAGTTCGGGCCACCGTTGTGGTGTAATACCCTACCCTAGTTTGTGGTGTGGTGGATTGCCTCTTGGTCTGATGGTGATGAACAATACAAGGAAGGACAGCCTCGCGAGGGTCTCTGTTCTTGGTCATGGCGATGAACTGCTTAGGGGAGTTCAGTCGCCTTCTCTCTCTCTCTCTCTCTCTCTCTCTCTCTCTCTCTCTGTCCAAGGTGCATCCAGCTACCGATCAGATGTCTCTACTATGGTGGCTAGCTCTACTTATATAGGCAGGGGCCCTGGGCCTCTTCCCAAATATTGAGCGGGAAGGGCGCCAACAATTGGCCATTTTGAAGGGGAACATCTGGTACACTTATCCTGACTAAAGTTGGTCCTCGTCTGTCAAAGGCTCTGGTGGTGACGCCGGCTTGGGATCCACAATGAATTCCTTCCTGCCGTTGGACTGGTCTTGGTCTTGTTGCACTGAAATGGACGCCTTTGCTTGATGCTCTCGCATGTGCTTGCTCCCTTTGCACCAAAGAGGAAAGGAGGACACTACGCTGGCCGGGCGCTCACCGGGCGCCTTGGTTGTCAAGGCTTGCGTCATGGGCACCTCATGAGGTACCCCGCCTTGATCTCTCTGCCTCCTCGCGAGCCAGCCTGACGAGGCCGTGCCTGAGGAAGCTCCCTGTCGTCCGCCCTGCGAGGGTCTTGAGCTCGTGTTGATGAAGATGGGCCGTGTTGGGCTCCCCTTTGAGCCACGCCGCCGCAGTGCAGCAAGTCTGGGACCCCTGCTCCTGCAACACCGGCAAGAGCCCCTGCCCAAGGCACGCCCGGGCTTGGCCGAGCGGAGAGGCGAAGGGGCAAGCGCGAAGCACCGCGGGCCCTAACAGCATGCGGCCTTGGGCGCCGCGTGGTGGTTGATTGGACGTGGGTGCCTTAGCAACCGCGCGAGTTGATAAAGGGGCGGCGTCGGCCTAGGCTTAGCTTCCCTTGCTTTCTTTGGTTACTGCTCAGATCCCCTTTCTTGCGCCTCTCCTTCCTCCTTCCGAAATCTTCAGATCCACTTCGACTACACGCCCTAGCAAGGCATGGTGCCTCGCAATACCCTGGCTGGAGCTTGGTACGCGCCAGCCCTGGACTCGCCGAACGTGTCGGAGGCGAGCCTTGCCCGGGTGCGCCAGATGGCGGCGGCGTAGGGCATCGACGGGGCGATGGTGTTCAAGGCCGGCTCCGCCCTCCCCGAGGACCAAGGAAGCACCTTCTATCCGCTCTTTGTAAGCGCCATTGTTGCTGGCCTGATGCCTCCCTTTTCCGAGTTCTTCTTCTCCGTCCTCCGCCATTACAAGCTACAAGCTCTGCATCTCCACCCCAACTCCGTTCTCCTCCTGGCGATCTTCGCCTACTATTGTGAGGCTCACGCCGGGTGCATCCTCAAGGTCCCTGTGCCACTATTTCTCCCTCCGGACCTCTCGTGGTTCCCCTTCTGCGTGTGCGAGCTTCGTCGCGTACGGTAGCTCCATCGCCATTTCGAACCCCGGGAAGAAGATTGAGGGCTTCGGGAGCAAGTGGGTCTTGGTGGATGTTGGGCGCATCCACCCTCGGCTAATCTTGCCCACGGAGCACCCGACGCACTCCGACGATGGGTCTCGAGTGGAGCTCGTGGACCCCCGTGCGAGGCCGGTGTTGGAGAAGATGGACATGGATCTGAGGCCGGCCAGCATGGCGGGCGGGCGGCTGACCGGCTGGCCGTCTGCTGAGGGAATTCCTGGAGCACCACTGGCTCCGCTTCACAAGACTCCACTTGATGTGGAGGCCCCACCCGAGCCCCTGCGGTCTTGGCCGACGAAGACCTGGCTGCGGTTCTCCAATCTTTGGTCAGGCGACGTGGCGAGGTTGGAGGGCGCCCACGCCTGTTCCTCCGCGACGACTGGGAGAAGGTAGTGCAGCCCATGCCCGTCTTCAACGGGGACGGGCCCATGCCCGCGGAGGCTCCCGAGGACCCGGTGGATGTGTCCTCCGACGACTCCAGCGAAGAGAAGGGAGAAGGGGAGCGGGAAGGAGGGCTCGACTCCGAGGCGACCGACGGAGAGTCGAGGGCTCCCCTCCCTCGGCGCAAGTCCCGCGTTCTCCGCCTCTCACCGAGCGACGACGACGACGAGGATGATGATGAGCGGGGCGGTGGAAGCTTGCCCCCGATCCCGAAGAAGGACAGACTGGCTGGTCCCCGCTGGTCTGCCCGGCATCGAGGCGATCCGCAGCGCCTCCCGCCTCCCGAGCTCCTTGAGGCTGATCCTTGTAGCCGGCTCTCGGGCTTCAAGTATGGCCGAGGTTGCTCGAGCTTCATGAGCGACGACCAGTAAGTGCTCGATTCCTCTCTTATTTCTTGTTTTGTCGCTGAGACTTGACGCTCAGATCTCTTGGCCAGGCTGGTGCCCGCGGCAAAGAAGCCGAAGGGATCTCCTGAGGTTCCGTCTGGGGCAGCGCCTCCGCCCGTGAAAGAAGGTGACCGTGATGCACGGGCCTCTCCTGCCCGGTCATCCTCGCGAGGCCTGGTGGAGCTGGCTGGGGCGAGCTCAGCCCCCATGGCCCAAGCGACTCCTGAGGTGTCCCTGCCTGATGCCACCGCCACAGCTGTTGGGGCGCAGCAGGTCCCGCCTCAGGACACCGTGGTTACACTGCCGCCTTCTCCTCCTACCCCACCGGCTGCTGTCTCTCCGACTCCTCCTACCATTCTGGATCGTGCTACTGCTGAACTGGACCGGCTACGGCAGGATCTTTTGGGCGCCGACCCTCGTCTGGTGGCCGGGCACTTGGACTTGGCTTCTGTCTGGATTCGCTCCGACGCTTCAATCCGGGCGGCGCTGGTCCAGGCCTCAACGGCTTGCGACGAGGAGAAGCAGGCCATCCTTGGGGCGAAAGCTGCTCGCGACGCCGCCTTGGGGGAGGTAGCCGACGTCCGAGGTCGCTGCAAGGCGCTGGAGAGCGAGCTGCAAGGCCTGCGGGACTAGCTCGCCAAGGAGGCCCGCCTTCTCCAAGAGCAGGAGGAAGGCATGAAAGCTCGCGAGGTGGCCGTCAAGGATCGGGACGCCAAGCTCAAGAAGCGCCGTGAACGCCTAGGCGTGGCTGGAGCAAGAGTTGGAGGCGAGGAAGGTCGAGCTGGACGGCAAGGCACGGGTCTCTGCCGAGGATCGCGTGGCCTTCACAGATATGGAGGTGAAGGCTCGCACCTTGCCGAGGGAGCTTTACGATAGCGGCCTGGAGAGCCGCTGGCCGGCAGACAGGACGGCCCCGCCAAGCTGCTTCCCTTCCTGGTTCAAGGCTCTTGAAGATGTCGCCCTTGGCCTTGGCACTACGGCTGAGGCCGAGGCGCATGTCTTGTCTTCTGCAGCGCTGACGCGGGTCCTCACCCACGTCTACCTTCGCGATCCCAACGTCGACCTCGACAGCATGCTGGAGCCAGCGAGCGGCGAGCTTGCCGCTGCCGCTGCTGAGGCTGTGAAGGGTCGTGCGGAGGCTCACTGGGAAGTTCCGGCCTTCAAGACCAAGCGTGGCGGGCGCTGCCAACCTCAAGCGGCTCCACCAGCGAACCCGCTCCGCGCAGCTCCACCACGACAAGTGACTCCGTTGCGGCTCATGTTCTCGCTTTTGATTCCTGCACATGTATCATGCCTCGGGAGGCGTTTAAACTTGCATTTATGCGTTGTGATAACAGTTATGGACTGTAATATTTGCTTTTGAATTCCTTGAAATTTGCGCTTTTCCTTCCTACTTGCTTGTGTTCTACGCCGGAAGAGCCCGGCCCTCACATACCTCGGCCGGGTTAGCCCCAACCGAAACCGTGACGGGACCAAGGAGTGAGGGGCTACGTGACAAGTTAGGCTCTGAGTCGCGATTCTCGTGGAGTCCCCCTTGGCGCACGAACAACAAGTAGGGAGGTGAGATGTGTGGATCTACCGTTCTCGTCTGCAGAGCCCGGCCTCACAGCATACCTCAACCGCTGTTAGCCTTTCGAACTAAGGAGTGAGGGGCTACGTGACCGCTTAGGCTCTGAGTCGCGATGCTCAGAGTCCCCTCGACGCTCAAATGGCCTTCAGACCTTGGCTCCGCTCGGGGAGAGACGCGCGACGAACCAGGCCCGAGGGGCCTGGCTGGGTGGCGTGCGTCTGGGCGTGACCCAGGCGCAGCCCCCGTGCCCAGCCCCCTCGCGCGGCACTCCCGAGGGGAGGCGTTGCGATGAGGCCAGACACTAAGCTCTGGGCTCCCTGAGGTTGATGCAGCCCGGGACCCACCCTCAGTTGTTTATCACCAGCACGGAGCATAGCGCTTTCGTATGTGTACGGGCATAGCCGCTCCTCGGCAGTGTCGTCAGCCAGCGCGGAGCATAGTGCTTCCACTGGTGCGTGGGAGGGGGCTCCCCTCCGGGAGGAGCCCCCGGGGTTTGAACAGCCCCGCCCTGACACATGGCTGGCACGGTAGGGCCTGACGAGGTGTATCTGGGCACCCGTGAGCCAGCACGGGACTCACGGGGCCCTACCTCAAGGCGGGTTGCGCCTGCACTGGCCTTATCTTGTGATGTGTTCCTGCAGATTAGGTTAGATGCCGCGCTCTCGTCCTCGGTCCCGGCTCTCGAGCTGGTCTCGATCGTCATTGGTATGCTGTGTCGCGATGTCGTGGACAAGGCCAGAGGGTGAGGGCTGGAGAGCCAAGAGAGCCCTGAAGTCGCGATGCTCGTGTACCCCCTTTAACGTGCAAGCGGTCGACATGAACGAAGAGAAGGTGCCATGGATTGGCATCAAATGACAAGCATGATGGGTCGAACGCATGACCCGAAATAAACGCAAGAGGGATACATGTCGCCGGGTCTGGCCCGGGCGACTTGGGGATGATGCAGCTCGAAGGGCGCCCCAACAAGGTAAGCTAGGAACAGGAAGTAAAGGGATACACACCGCAGGGATGCACTCCACGCGGCCCGGGAATAATGCAGCCTGGGGCGCCCCACCGAAATGAAACTTGAAAGATGTCACCTGGTAGCGTTGAAGACGAAAGGGTGTTGGTGCAGCAGACTCGGTGGGCTGCGGGAGCCGATCCTCACGAGCCCCCAGGCTTAGGGGCCTCGGGAGGCTCCGGAGGCTCTGGTGGCTCCTCGTGGACCATCTCCATCTCTCGCCAGGCTGCGGAACGCCTGGCCTCTTGAGCTTCCTGTGATGTCCCTCATGAGGCGCTGCATGCATGGCGGCCGCGTTGGCAGCCGTAAGGCATGCGAACGGAGCTGAGGGGTGGACCTTCGCAGCGCCCCACGCGAGAGGGCCAGAGGCGCTCTTGGGAGGCGGCTCGGTTGAGCCCTGGTATGTCGATGCAGACGCGCAGCCCACCATCCTTGCCTGGATGGGAAGCCACGACAGGTAGGCGGCGGCTGCCACTCATGACTCTTGACTCCTGCAGCTCCTGAACGATCTTGGCAGCCCGAACTCCCGAGGGTTTGTCCCTCCTTGCCTTGCTCCTTCTTGAGGGAAACGTGCTTCAAACACGCCTGTGTGGTGCCCAAGCGCCTCCCTCGTGACCTTAGCAAGGTCGGTGGCCCTCCGTGGGGGAGCCCCCAGCCCCGCCTCGAGGAGAGCGTCAGGCGCACTTTCCTATGCGATAGAAGGAGGTTCCCCCGAGCAAAGGCGGACCACGAGGGGCCTGCCTCCCGAGGGGCCGGGCCGACGATGTCTTCTTCTTCTTGGGGCGGTCTCGGGAAGCCTCACCCTTCGCGATCCGGGTCTTCCAGTGATGCGGCTCGAAGGCTCGCTCCTGTGGAGCACATCAAGGCGTCTTTCTCTTTGCAGGGAACCGTGATGACTCCGCCACTTCCTGGCATCTTGAGGACGTTGTAGCCGTGGTGGGTTACGGCCATGAACTTGGCCAGCGCTGGGTACCCGAGGATGGCGTTGTATGGCAGGCTAATGTGGGCGACGTCGAAGTCGATGAGCTCGGTGCGGTAGTTGTCGCGTGCGCCGAAGGTGACAGGGAGGCGAACCTGCCCGATCGGGACTGTGGAGCCGTCGGTGACCCCAGAGAAAGGCTTGGTTGGCTGAAGCTGGTTGTAAGGCACTTGATATTGTTGAACGTTTCCATGGACAGGACATTGAGCCCTGCCCCGCCATCGATGAGGGTCTTGGTGACTAGCACGTTGCTGATGATTGGGGAACAAAGCATCGGCAGGACTCCGGCTGTGGCCGCATTAATTTGAGCTGATCCTCCGAGATGAACGTGATGGTGCACGCCACCACCCGAGGGGGCGGTGGCTTCGAAAGCTTGGGGAGAACTGCATTCACTTCACGGGCGAACTGCTTGAAGATGCGTTGAGAGGTCGGGCTTGAGCTCCGCCCAGATGCGTGCGATCGCTGCGGCTCCTGGAAGCCCCAGCCCCTCGTCCGATGATGGTCTTCATTTCTCCTTGGTTGCGGTGGCGGAGGAGGGAGGCTCATGCGTTGCCTTGCGGGCGATCCTCGTGAGGCTGATCCCTCCAGCCTCCCTCGCGAGGCGGGTCTTGCCAGCGATCCTCGCGAGGTTGGTCACGCCACCCTTGGCATGGGCCGCGGTCTTCCCAGCGTCCTGCATTCCTTCCTCCTCCTCGACCGTAGCCCCGGTCGCTGCGGTCGGGACGTCGGCCGATCCTCCCTTCTCACATGCTCGAGCTCTTGACATTCACTGGTGTTGTGGGTGTGGAGGTTCTGTACACGCAGCATCGCTGCCCTTGGAAGACTCGGGCTGATCTCTGCCGCTTGGTGTCCGGTTCTGCCGCGAGCACGGCAGCCCCCTTGTGCTTCACATCCTTGGCCTTGGACTTCTTCTCTTCTGGGTCTGCGGCAGGCAGCTCGAGGAGGGAGAGACGCCCTTCCTCAGCCCTAGCGCACTTGGTCGCCAAGTTGAACAACTCCAAGGAAGTGCACAAGTCTTCATGCATCGCCATCTCCTCCTCTTCATCTTGACGTCGCGCACACCGTCGGAGAAGGCGGAGATGATGGCCTCCTCGGTCACCTTGGGAATCTTGAGGCGTGCGTTGTTGAAGCGCTGGATGTATTTCTGAGGTCTCTCGGCTGCTGCTTGATGCAGCGCATGTCGCTCATGGCGGGTGGCCGGGTCACGAGTACCTTGGAAGTTGGCGATGAAGCGGAGTACGCATCTCGCCCCAGAGGAGATCGTGCTCGGGGCCAGGTTCAGGAGCCAAAGGGCCTGGCCCTGAGCGCCATGGGAAACCAGTTCGCCATGACCTTCTCGTCTCCGTTGGCGGCTTCGATGCCCAGCTCATAGAGCTGGAGGAACTCTGCGGGGTCGGCCGTACCATCGTAGCGAGGAGGCAGGTCCGGCTTGAACTTTCCGGGCCACGCGACGCTGCGCAACTCGGGGGTGAAGGAACGGTAGCCTGCTGTGGCCACGAGAGGCCTTGGGTGACGAAGAGCTTGGTCTTGCGGGTCCCCATGCGCTGCAGCTGGGAGCAGCGCAGGGTCTTGACGTGCCTGAGCAGGAGCGTGGTCGCGACGAGCTGGAGAGGGGAGCACTCGGGCAGCTTCTTGCGGGCGAGGGACCTCCTGGCAGCTCTACTCTTGCCGCGCTGGCGCCAGACGGAGCGGGTTCCGCCCAGGGACCACGCGCCTTGGGGCCAGGGTGCCTTGAGGGGGCGGCCGAGGCGCCCCGGAGCTCGTCGCCGCGGGGCTGAAGTGCGGTGCGGTGCAGATGACGGGCGCCGGGGAGCCCCCTGCGGCGCGGACGAGCTCGGCGACGCGGTCGAGCCACTCTTCGTAGACTTCGTCGACGGGACGGTAGCGCAGGAGCTCGTTTGCTGCGATGAGCGCAGCTCGAGCCTCCATGGGCGCGCGGAATGCGCGAGATGAAGAACCAGTCGGGGCGAGTGAGGGGGTAGCAGTGCGGCCATCTTGCCTCACGGAGGGATGCTGGGACGATGCTTGCTGCTCGTTCCCCGTCGGGCCGGTGGCGGCGTTGACGGCAAGCGACGGAACGACGGCGGGCGCCGCCGACGGGAGCCGTCTGGGCGACGCGAAGCGAGAGCGCTCGAGGCCGGGCGCTGGCCGCGAAGCGCCGACATGGATGTGGTGGTCGACGGAGAACAGGGCGGCGGAAGACGAATTCTAGCGCACCCCTACCTGGCGCGCCAAATGCCGGATTTCGGGTTCCGGCAGACCCTTAAGGTTCGAACACTGGGGTGCGCGCGGAATCTCGCCCTCTACCTACCTGCACCCCGCCGTCTCGCTAGGATCTAAACTACAAAAGGAACAGCACAAGAGACACAAGGTTTATACTAGTTCGGGCCACCGCTAGGTGTAATACCCTACTCTAGTTTGTGGTGTGGTGGATTGCCTCTTGGGCTGATGGTGATGAACAATACAAGGAAGGACAGCCTCGCGAGGGTCTGTTCTTGGCTGGGGCGATGAACTGCTTAGGGGAGTTCAGTTGCCTTCTCTCTCTCTCTCTCTCTCTCTCTCTCTCTCTCTCTCTCTCTCTCTGTCCAAGGTGCATCCAGCTACCGATCAGATGTCTCTACTACGGTGGCTAGCTCTACTTATATAGGCACGGGCCCTGGGCCTCTTCCCAAATATTGAGCGGGAAGGGCGCCAACAATTGGCCATTTTGAAGGGGAACATCTGGTACACTTATCCTGACTAAAGTTGGTCCTCGCCTGTCAAAGGCTCTGGCGGTGACGCCTGCTTGGGCTCCACAATGACTTCCTTCCTGCCATTGGACTGGTCTTGGTCTTGTTGCAATCAAATGGACGCCTTTGCTTGATGCTCTCGCTGCGCTTGCTCCCTTTGCACCAAAGAGGAAAGGGGGACACTGCGCGGGCTGGCGCCCGCCTGGCGCCCTTGGTCGTCATGGCTTGTGTCATGGGCACCTCGTGAGGTACCCCGCCTTGATCTCTCCGCCTCCTCGCGAGCCAGCCTGCCGAGGTCGTTCCTGAGGAAGCTCCCTGTCGTCCGCCCCGCGCGGCTTGGCCCCTCGCGAGGGTCTTGAGCTTGTGTTGATGAAGATGGGCCATGTTGGGCTCCCCTTTGAGCCACGCCGCAGGCTGAAGGCAAGCAAGTCTGGGGACCCCCGTTCCCAGAACGCCGACAGTATCCCTCGCATTACATTATTCCATTTGCCTCTCGTTTTCCTCTCCCCCACTTCACCCTTTCCGTTTTATTCTCCTTTCTTCTGTTCGTCTTTTTGTTTGCCTTGATGTCTTACTTGGCTCATTTGCTCACTTGGTTGGAATAATTGTTTATTTATTGCTAAACAGAGAACCTAAGATCTATGATCCTCATCCGCTTGCTAATCTTTTTAAGAGATCCAGTTATGATGAATCAATTGCTAGTGAGTTTTGTGCACTAGATTATCTTTATGAAGTTTTGCTTGAAATTTGTGAATCTGAAAATTGTGATGAAGAGATTCACAATAGCTCCTTGAATAAAAAGCATGATTGCAATGATTTTACTATAAATTCTCTTAATGTCAATTGTGCTAATAATATGCAAAACCCTAAGCTTGGGGATGCTAATTTTGCTATGTCTACTACTTGTTGCAATGATCATGATTGGGGTGATTTTTCTTATGATCTTGAAAATTTATTTAAGCCCCATGATGAATATGAGTTTCATAATATTTTTTATAATAATATTGAAAGTGGGTTTGGAAGAGTGTCAACTTTAGATCCCGCATATTTGGAGAATGTTCAATCTTATGGTACTACCTCTCTCTCAGTTTACAGGGCGTGCGCGTACCCCTAGGTCATCAATTTGACTAACCTAATACAAGTCATATATTACAAAAAATATACCAACATAAACTTCGGAGTTTATACTTTCAAAAGGTATAAATTTTATGTTAAATAGTTTATATTAGGGTGATAAAATTGGCAACCTAGATACACGCATAGGACTTGTAAACTGAAACGGAGGTAGTATTTTTGATAAAAGTGGGTTTGGAGAGGTCATGACTTTAGTTAATGACATTCCCACTATTTTGGAAGAGTGTCAACTTTGCATGCATGTGGATCATGTAGAGAAAATTCTATGTGAGAGCTATATTGTTGAATTTGATTATGATCCTACATGTAATTATTATGAGAGAGGAAAATATGGATGTAGAAATTTTCATCTTACTAAATTACCTCTCGTCTTGTTGAGATTGCTATCGTCTCTTTCTTCTTCTTTGCATATGCTAATTTTTGCTTGATATGATAATTTGTTTGCTTATAAAATGCCTATGCATAGGAAGTATGTTAGACTTAGATGTGTTAATCACATGTTTAATGATGCTCTCTTGGCACTTCAATTCTTGTCTTTCATGTGAGCATCATTATAATTATCAATGCCTAGCTAAAAGGCTTTAAAGAAAAGCGCTTGTTGGGAGACAACCCAATATTTTTCCTTGCTGTTATTCAATAAATAATTGATCTAGCCTCTGGTTAGATGTGTTTTTATGTCTTAGTTAGTGTTTGCGCCAAGTGAAACCTATAGGATCTTCTTGGATGATAGTTATTTGATCTTGCTGAAAATTCTAAAAACTTTCTGTTCACGAAAACAATTGTTTAAAATCACCCGAACGTGATAAAATACTGATTCCAATTGCAGTAGATCAATAAACAAATTATTTAGGTATTACTATTTTTGTAGATTTTTCTGAGTTCCAGAAATTTGCGTTAGTTACAGATTACTACAGACTGTTCTGTTTTTAACAGATTCTGTTTTTCGTGTGTTGTTTGCTTATTTTGATGAGTCTATGGTTAGTAAAATAGTTTATAAACCATAGAGAAGTTGGAATACAGTAGTTTTAACACCAATATAAATAAAGAATGAGTTCATTACAGTACCTGGAAGTGTTGTTTTGTTTTCTTTCGCTAACGGAGCTCACGAGATTTTCTGTTAAGTTTTGTGTTGTGAAGTTTTCAAGTTTTGGGTAAGGATTTGATGGATTATGAAACAAGGAGTGGCAAGAGCCTAAGCTTGGGGATGCCCAAGGCACCCCAAGGTAAATCTAAGGACACCAAAAACCCAAAGCTTGGGGATGCCCCGGAAGGCATCCCCTCTTTCGTCTTCGTCCATCAATAACTTTACTTGGAGCTATATTTTTATTCACCACATGATATGTGTTTTTCTTGGAGCGTCTTGTATGATTTGAGTCTTTGCTTTTTAGTTTACCACAGTCATCCTTGTATGATTTGGAATTTTTTAGAATACTTTATGTGCTTCACTTATATCTTTTGAGCTATATAGTTTTTGCTCTAGCGCTTCACTTATATCTTTTAGAGCACGGCGGTGGTTTTGTTTTATAGAAACTATTGTTCTATCATGCTTCACTTATATTATTTTGAGTCCTACAAAACAGCATGGTAATTTGCTTAAAAATGATAAATTAGTCCTAATATGATAGGCATCCAAGATTAGTAACAACTTTCTTATAAGTGCGTTGAATACTAAGAGAAGTTTGATGCTTGATGATTGTTTTGAGATATGGAGGTAGTGATATTAAAGTTGTGCTAGTTGAGTAGTTGTGAATTTGAGAAATACTTGTGTTGAAGTTTGCAAGTCCCGTAGCATGCACGTATGGTAAACGTTGTGTAACAAATTTGAAACATGAGGTGTTCTTTGATTGTCCTCCTTATGAGTGGCGGTTGGGGACGAGCGATGGTCTTTTCCTACCAATCTATCCCCCTAGGAGCATGCGCGTAGTGCTTTGGTATTTGATGGCTTGTAGATTTTTGCAATAAGTACGTGAGTTCTTTATGACTAATGTTGAGTCCATGGATTATACGCACTCTCACCCTTCCATCATTGCTAGCCTCTTCTGTACCGTGCATTGCCCTTTCTCACCTTGAGAGTTGGTGCAAACTTTGTCGGTGCATCCAAACCCCGTGATATGATACACTATCACACATAAACATCCTTATATCTTCCTCAAAACAGCCACCATACCTACCTATTATGGCATTTTCATAGCCATTCCGAGATATATTGCCATGCAACTTTCCACCGTTCTGTTTATCATGATACGTTTCATCATTGTCATATTGCCTTGCATGATCATGTAGTTGACATCGTATTTGTGGCAAAGACACCATGCATATTATTTATACATGTCACTCTTGAGGCATTCATTGCCATCCCGGTACACCGCCGAAGGCATTCATATAGAGTCATACTTTGTTCTAGTATTGAGTTGTAATCATTGAGTTGTAAATAAATAGAAGTGTGATGATCATCATTCATAGAGCATTGTCCCAAATAAAAAAGGCCAAAAAAAGGCCCAAAAAATAAAGAAGGGACAATGCTACTATCCTTTTTTCCACACTTGTGCTTCAAAGTAGCACCATGATTTTTATGATAGAGAGTCTCTTGTTTTTTCACTTTCATATACTAGTGGGAATTTTTCATTATAGAACTTGGCTTGTATATTCCAACAATGGGCTTCCTCAAATGCCCTAGGTCTCCGTGAGCAAGCAAGTTGGATGCACACCCACTTAGTTTCTTTTGTTGAGCTTTCATACATTTATAGCTCTAGTGCATCCATTGCATGGCAATCCCAACTCCTTGCATTGACATCAATTGATGGGCATCTCCCTAGCTCATTGATTAGCCGCGTCAATGTGAGACTTTCTCCTTTTTTGTCTTCTCCACATAACCCCCATCATCATATTCTATTCCACCCATAGTGCTATATCCATGGCTCACGCTCATATATTGCGTGAAAGTTGAAATTTTTTTGAGAGTACTAAAGTATGAAACAATTGCTTGGCTTGTCATCGGGGTTCTGCATGATGAGAGCATTCTTGTGTGACAAAAATGGAGCATGACCAAACTATATGATTTTCTTGGGATGAACTTTCTTCGGCCATGTTAATTTGAGAAGACATAATTGCTTAGTTAGTATGCTTGAAGTATTATTAGTTTTATGTCAATATTAAAATTTTATCTTGAATCTTTCAGATCTGAATATTCATACCACAAATAAGAGAATTACACTTAAAATTATGCTAAGTAGCATTCCACATCAAAAATTCTGTTTTTATCATTTACCTACTCGAGGAATGACGAGAATTAAGCATGGGGATGCTTGATACGTCTCCAACGTATCTATAATTTTTTATTGTTCCATGCTATATTATATTCTGTTTTGGATGTTTAATGGGCTTTATTATACACTTTTATATTATTTTTAAGGCTAACCTATTAACCGAGGCCCAGCCCAAATTGCTGTTTTTTTGCCTATTTCAGTGTTTCGAAGGAAAAGGGTATCAAACGGAGTCCAAACGGAATGAAACCTTCGGGAACGTGATTTTCGGAACAAAGGTGATCCAGAGGACTTGGAGTGGACGTCAAGAAACGAACAAGGAGGCCACGAGGCAGGGGGCGCGCCTACCCCCCTGGGCGCGCCCTCCACCCTCGTGGGACCCTCGTAGCTCCACCGACCTACTTCTTCCTCCTATATATACCTCGCACTTCAAACCATCGACACGGAGCCAAAACCCTATTTCCAACGCCGCAACCTTCTCGCATCCGTGAGATCCCAACTTGGGGCCTTTTTCCAGGCCTCACGGGAGGGGGCATCGATCACGGAGGGCTTCTACATCAACACCATAGCCTCTCCGATGATGTGTGAGTAATTTACCTCAGACCTAGTTATTAGCTAGATGGCTTCTTCTCTCTCTTTGGATCTCAATACAAAGTTCTCCTCGATTCTCTTTGAGATCTATTTGATGTAACTCTTCTTTTACGGTGTGTTTGTCGAGATCCGATGAATTGTGGGTTTATGATCAAGATTATCTATGAACAATATTTGAATCTCCTCTGAATTGTTTTATGTATGATTGGTTATCTTTGCTATTCTCTTCTAATTATCAGTTTGGTTTGGCCTACTAGATTGATCTTTCTTGCAATGGGAGAAGTGCTTAGCTTTGGGTTCAATCTTGTGGTGCTCGATCCCAGTGACAGTAGGGGAAACGACACGCATTTTTTTGTTGCCATTGAGGATAAAAAGATGGGGTTTATATCATATTGCATGATTTTATCCATCTACATCATGTCATCTTGCTTAAAGCATTACTATGTTCTTATGAACTTAATACTCTAGATGCATGCTGGGTAGCAGTCGATGTGTGGAGTAATAGTAGTAGATGCAGGCAGGAGTCGGTCTACTTGTCACGGACGTGATGCCTATATACATGATCATACCTAGATATTCTCATAACTATGCTCAATTCTATCAATTGCTCGATAGTAATTCGTTTAGCCACTGTCGTGGTTTTGTCACGGCAGATGTCCTCATGAAAGGACTTAGTCGTGGAGCCATTGCTACGGGTTAGCTTAAAGGGGTTAAAGCGGACAAGGGACGCAAGAGAGTTTTATACTAGTTCGGCCCCTTACGATGAAGGTAAAAGCCTACGCCTAGTTGTGATGGAATTGATGGGGTTTCGATGACCAGGAGCGAATACGCTTTGCACGAGTCTCGAGTTGTTGTCTGTTGTTACGAACCGCCGTCGAATTGCGTCCCCTTATATACATGGGTTGACGCCCGTCGGTTTACAGAGTCCCGAGGCCACCTCATAAACGTGTCCGGCTCGGTCTCCGTCCTTTCTACCTTACAATGCAAGTTACATATCAATGCCGGTTTATAGCTACATGCCTTAATCCGGTTCTGGGCCTTGGGCCTTTACTCAGTGTCACCGTCTGTATTCATGGGCTTCAAGTTAGTCCGGTCTCTCCTGGCTGGTTTACGCCCAGTAGTAATATCCCCAACATTAGGCCCCAGACTGATTTGAACTGGTTCATGTCAGTCCTCAAGAGAACTTTTTCTTCAACATTTTCACATAATTTTGTAGACCGTCGTGACGTCATCTTCCCAGATCGTGGTAAACCGTCGTGACGTCATCTGTTATAGAAAACTGTGTATGACACATCTTCATTAATGGGTCTCCGAAAATCGAGGCGATCGCTTTCCAAATTTCTGGCTCCTCGATTTTCGCGTCTGACACTTATCCCTTGCCATTATAAATAGGGTCGAGGGGTCATTTTCACATTTCCCCCTCGTGCCTCTTCGCGTCGTCGTCTTCCTTGTGCCGCTCAGCCCTTGGAGCTCCGCCGCCACCGTCGACCGTCGCCTCTGCTTCGACTCTGGTCGCTACATCACCCTGAGTGCACCAGAAAACGGCGGTGCCTTTCCGCTTCTTCATCAGCACTGGTAAGCTCTCTGCTCTTTTTGCCATAGATCTTTTCTAGGGTTTCAGCATTCGTCAGTGTTCTTCGGTGTTCGTTAGTGTCCATTGCCTGCATAATAGGGTTTTGATCCAGACCTTGATAGTTATCCTGTTCAATGATAACCGTAGCTCTTTTTTCCCATCTAGTGCGCCTTGCTAAGATAGAATATCCCATCTGAACCTTCATCCACTGTTTCGGCACCACTCCTTAGGTCTGAATATATTTTCCTTTTATGATATGCCGCAGATCCAAACTTGTAATACCAACTTGTGAAATCTGTTTTCCTTCACTTATACATCTGCAGTCTTGACTCTTCAATGTTTAGACTAGGCGGTTTACCTTTTTAGAAAAATGACAACCCGGTATATACCATTAGTCCCCTTGTTGAACCGCCAATGTACTTCAACTTATAACCTTCACTAGTGTACTGTTTCACTGTTAAACTCCGGTTTGTGAATAGCTGACTCCGGTTTAGCAATATACTTACATCTTTGTATCACTGTATAGCTGTCCAATGTAAATCTTAAACCGGAAATCATTATATTGTAGACTTCATTGCCATGGCCAAACAAGTGTAAAAATGCAATTGGGTCCCTTCTCGAGTAACAGAGGAACAGTTAGACAACCTTGTCAAAACGGGCGCTTTAAGTAAGAAAGATGTCATTCACTGGAGGGTCCCTGGCCCGGAATGTCCTCCTACTCCCAAAGACGGAGAAGTTGTTGTTTTTGCTGATCACCTAAGCCGGGGTTTCAACCCTCCCGGTTCAAAATTCTTCCGGGATGTACTGGCCAACTTTCAACTGCGCCCACAAGACATCGGACCTAACTCTGTAACCAACATCTGCCACTTTCAAGTGTTTTGTGAGGTTTACCTTCAAGAGGAACCTTCAATAGAGCTATTCCGAGATTGCTTTCATCTGAACCGTCGCACAGAGTTCAAAGATGGAACTAACACAGAACTGGGCGGGATGGCGATTTAGAAAAGAAAAGAAGTCATCTTTCCTCACGCCAATCTCCACAGTCTCCCCAAAGAGTGGAACCAGACCTGGTTTTACTGCAAGGATACGCCTCAAATGATGAAAACCCCTGCCGGGTTACCGCCCCGAACATCTGAGCAACACACACCCTTTTCCTCAAAGGCTGATTGCTAAAGAGAGAATCAAATATGCTCCTCAACTATCCAAGCTTAGGGCCTTTATGGCAAACGGGTTGTGTGAGTTGATTTTGCATGTCTTTGGATAAGCTGGAGCATTTTGCCCTTGAGCCAACGCCCCGGTTTGATGTGTGAGTACACAGGGGAATTGAATGATGCTCAGCGGCACATTGATATTCAGCTTATAGATGACGAAGTCACTGAGGCTGTAAAAAAGATGCTGAATGAACTGGAGGCTACTTGTGCTCAAACCGGACTACTCCCTGTCTGCACCATCAACAAACCGCCAGCTGTAAGAATCATACCATCTGTTTATCTGAAACTGCTTCTATCTCAATATTCTCTGAAAATGTGATGATTTTTTGGCAGGGCGATGATCCGTTCTGGAACAAGAAACCTCCGCAAGACAAACTGGTGAAGCCAACCCGCCAAAAGACCATAGCTGTGAAAAAGCCTGCCGGTCGGAAGAGAACCACTGCATCCTCTGATCCACCAGCTGATGATGATGTGGGTAACCCGGATTTTAAGGTAGAACTTGACTCACTTGGTTCATTTTTCATACGCCTTATTGATTATGATTATTGCCATGACGACGCTGAAGTCAGTCACGCTGATGCCGTAGAGGTAATCGTTCTTTCCTCCGATTCAAACCCTTTGCCTTCACTAAAAACCCGTCGAGCAAACCGGAAAGTTAAATTTTCACATCCTCTTGCTTATTTGGATCCAAACTTTCTTGTGAAGACACAACAGCATGAGGCTCGCCGCACAACCCAGCATAGCAGCCAGGTCGTTACCTCTGCCGGTTTACCGAACAGTCCGGTTCAGAAACGCCGATCAGAGGTCTCTAATTCCCTTGACATGTCATGCCCCAAAGTAGGTTGTTTCGTCAACCTCTTAACCTGTCTGATTCCAATTATCATGGCACTTCTCATTCATCCTATGGCGAGTCGTCAGCCACAAAACTTCCACCCCTCAAAACGGTTATTGGGTAAGTTGTTCACTTGCTTTATTCTTGACATGCATTTTACACGCTATACTGACCTTCATGTTTTACTTCGTCAGCGCTAAGCCCAGACCAAGCAAGAAAGCTTGCTTGAACAAACCGACAGAAGAAGACACAACTGCTGAACCGGAGAAAACTCCAGATCCTGAAGAGGCCAACCTTGATGATATGTTGAATGACCCACCGCCTCAAGACTATGACTTTGTTGCTGAGCAGGCAGAAATTGACACCACAGCCATGTCGACCAACCGCCGCCTTCTCTCGGATCGACAAACAGCAAGTCCAAAGAAAGAATATCGACAAACCGGCGACCCCAGTACAAGCTGCTGAGGAGAAGGATGATGATGCTCTAATTACTGGCATTGGCTATATGGATCCAGGGAATCATGTCGCTTTGTCGAAGCATACCGCCAAGGAGGAATTTTCTGCAATTGGCAAAGGCAAATGGAATTCCGATCTGTCCACCTATGCCCATCTGAACACTTAAGACCTTCATTCCGTCTATCTGAACCGTCTGTTCACCAGCCGTGACTATGAAGCCGGTCTGGTCAATATGATGAAAGAAAAATATGAGGTAACTTTATACATGCTTCTCTTTCTATATTGTTTTTGCTGCTTATCAATTCCAGTAGCCCCCAAGTGACGGTTTAAGATAGCAACTTAAACCGGGACTTTAATAGCAATCTCGAGCTTGCAACAATGCATCTTAACTTCACCGATGTAGCCTCCAAGGGCCGGTTTAATCAGATAGAGATGAAGCGGGACTTTGTAGAAGAATTCCCTTTTTAGCAAGTTATGAGCAAATACACATTAGCCCCCAAGTGCCAAGCTTAATACTTGTATTGTGCTTGGGACTTCGAAAAAAAATTGTCTGACAGAGCAAATATGCATTAGCCCCCAAGTGCCAAGGGCATAACTTGTTATGGGCTTGGTACTTCAAGTATGTACTGTTACCTCACCAGATGACTGTCTCTTTGTAGGCTGAGCTGAGCAAAAAAGAGAGCCAAACCGCTGATCTTCAGGAAAACCTTAAATTGCAACAAGCTGAAACCTCCAAGGCGAAGGAAGAGTTGACCAGCGCTCTAGGCGCTATGGAGAAACTGAAAGAATACTTCAACAAGGAACGGTCGGATTGGGAAAGTGAAAAATCCGATTTGATCAAAAGGGCTGAAAAAGCAGAAGCTGCTCTTAAACCGGTGGTTGATGAACTGACCAGCATAAAGCGGCAGGTTCATGCCATGACCGCAGCCATGTTTGGCAAGCATCCGTAACTCCCGATTTGACCATATTCTTTCATGCATTTGCCGGTTTACTAATCCTTGCAATGATATAGGAACTCGTATTGGCCACTTGGGATCTGACGTTCAGAAGAAGTTAAAAGCAGCCTATACTCTGATAGAGCATTTGTATACGGCGCCAAGAACGGATCATATATACTGCTTCTCACAACAATCTTCCTCCCACCTTGATTAAAGATACCTTAGAAAGGTTATTCATGCATCCTGCCCGGGTTAACGAACTGAAAAAGTCTTCTGCTAGGACGGGCGCTTTGGCTGCACTGACCCGGGCAAAGGCATGGGTACCTGACTTTGATCCAATTGAAGCGGCCCAAGGTTATCCCAGTTTGAAGGAAGACGGGACATAATTTGGCGAAGATGACCTCCGGACCATAAACCGGGAGGTACGCCCATTGGCTTGTCAACTAGTTGAAGAAGCGGACATGTCATACTATCAAGCAAACTATGATGACAAGAACAAGCGGGTTGCTGCACCAATCCCCGAAGCTCAGAATCTTATCCCGCCAATCCGTAAGCACACTTATGCCCCTGACATTGAACCGTCGATGTTGATAAGTGATGAAGCTGTATTCCAAGCCCTAATCGGGATCGATTGGGCAACCGTTGATTTCAAACATCGGGTAGAGAAGAAGAAGCTGAACCGCGAGATGACCCTGCAACTGTCAAAGCCAAGCCGGTGACCAATCATGAACCGGAGGCCAGTTTAGTCTTCTACATGCTGCGACATGTATTTTGAGAAAACAATGATCATGTTGGGCACTGAAAAGCCTTGTAATAGGCTTAGTTAAAATACTTGTTCTGATATGCCTTCGCGCATATTTATCTGCAATTGATACTGGCTTGATTTGTCATACGTAAGATATTATTTAAATATTCATTTTTCCAAGTTGTTTCCGCAAACAAGAAGCTTAAAGCGCCCTGGCGGTTTACCGCCGGGTGGGTCATGATACCCATATATATATAACCGAAGATGATAACATAGGTTGTGAAATATAACCAAAATGGAAATATATAATACCTGCAACCTTTATGCATGATGTTGGCTGGCCAACCTTGTAGCGGGGCTTATAACCCAAATCTTTTAGGAGAAAACCACTCATGTTGATATATGGCCGGTTTATAATGTAAACCGTTCCGGGTTATGATAAACACCGGTTTATTCCATAAAAAAATTAATTGAAAATCAGACCGGGCAAATAGTCTCCGGACTATGATTTGATCGTATACCGTCAATTTGTAATTGACAGTCGGACCGGGTTGTTTAACACCGGTTTAAAAAGAAAAAAAATCTTTATCAAAAAAGAGAACAGAACTCAAACAAAGGCAAATAAAAACCATTGTAGGCAAGGCTTTGAACCGATCAAGAGGTGTGAGCATGGTTCGGACATGACCAAGCCCCCAAGAGGTGTAGCTATGGTTCGGGTTCGATCAGGCTCCCAAATGATGTTGTGGCATTACGCCGATCAAGAGGTGTAGCTATGGTTCGGGTTCGACCAAGCCCCCAAGTGATGCTGTGGCATTGCACCGATCAAGAGGTCTAGCTATGGTTCGGATACGACCAAGCCCCCAAGTGATGTTGTGGCATTGCGCCGATCAAGAGGCGTAGCTATGGTTCGGATACGATGAAGCCCCCAAGTGATGCTATGGCATTGCACCTATCAAAAGGTGTAGCTATGGTTCGGATATGACCAAGCCCCCAAGTGATATAATATAAAGCCTTTGAGAAGCTAAACCAAGGGGTAAATCGGACGCCTAGAAATGTAAGCTCCATGTAACCACACATGATGTAAGAAAACAACAGATACTCCGCTTTAGCTGAGGTTCTGGTTTATTATATTGATCATAATATATACACAGTTATAATATGTACATAAGCAGAGCCTATAGCTCAAGTATAGTAAGGCCAAAGATGAGCAATATTCCACGGCCGACTGGTCTCCTCCTCCGATTTATGTGAGTCTTTGCGCTCTCGAACATCGATTAGGTAGTATGACCTGTTGTGTAGATTCTTGCTGACCACAAAAGGTCCTTCCTAAGGTGGGGATAACTTGTGCATATTCGTCTGATCCTAGATGAGCCGAAGCACCAAATCTCCTTCTTGAAAGGTTCTGGTTCTAACCCGGGGCTATGATAGCGACGCAGATCTTGCTGATAAATCGCTGAACGGGCGGCCGCTATGTCATGTTCCTCATCTAACAGGTTGAGAGCTTCTTTCCGTGCCTTCTCGTTGTCAGCTTCAACATATGCCACTACACGAGGTGAGTCATGACGGATGTCACTAGGAAGAACTGCCTCCGCTCCATAAACCATGAAGAAGCAATGTATCCTGTCGACCTGTTGGGCGTGGTGTTGATGCTCCATAACACTGAAGGTAGCTCCTCAACCCAACAACCCGGCGTCCGCTGCAAGGGAACCATAAGCCGGGGTTTGATGCCTCTCAAAATTTCTTGATCGGCCCTCTCCGCTTGACCATTGGACTGAGGGTGAGCCACTGATGATACATCAAGCCGTATGTGCTCATGCTGAAAGAACTCCTTCATGGCACCCTTTGATAGATTGGTACCATTTGTCAGTGATAATGCTATGTGGAAAGCCAAACCGGAAAATCACCTTTTTGATGAATTGAACCGACGTGGCCGCGTCACACTTGCTAACTGGTTCTGCCTCCACCCACTTTGTGAACTTGTCAACCGCCACCAAAAGGTGGGTCTTCTTGTCTTTGGACCTCTTGAAAGGCCCAACCATATCCATCCCCCAAGTCGCAAACGGCCAAGTAATTGGAATCATCCTCAATTCTTGAGCCGGCACATGAGCGCGCCTTGAGAACTTATGACAGCCATCACATCTTCTGACCAGATCCTCAGCATCAGCATGAGCGGTTAACCAATAGAAACCGTGACGAAACGCCTTAGCCACCAAAGATTTTGAACCGGCGTGGTGACCACAATCTCCTTTGTGGATCTCGCGTAAAATTACACAGCCTTCTTCAGGAGATACACAGCGTTGAAACGCCCCTGTCACACTGCAATGATGCAGCTCTCCATTGATAATAGTCATATACTTGGACCGTCGGATTATCTGTCTGGCAAATGTCTCATCCTCTAGTAACTCGCCCCGGTTCATATATGCGAGATAAGGAACCGTCCAATCCGGGATAACATGAAGAGCCGCCACCAACTGAGCTTCCGGATCGGGAATAGCCAAATCCTCTTCACCAGGGAGCTTGACGGACGGATTATGCAGAACATCCAAGAAGACATTAGGCGGAACCGGTTTACGTTGAGAACCCAGGTGGCTTAAAGCGTCCGCCGCTTCGTTCTTCCGCCGGTCCACATGATCCACCTGATAACCTTTAAAGTGACCTGCAACAATGTCCACCTCACGACGATATGCTTCCATAAGTGGGTCCTTGGAATCCCAAGTGCCAGACACCTGTTGAGCCACCAGGTCCGAGTCACGGAAGCACTTAACTCGGCTTAGGTTCATCTCCTTAGCCATCCGAAGACCATGGAGTAAAGATTCATACTCAGCTGCATTGTTAGTGCAAGGGAACATTAAACGGAGAACATAACAAAACTTATCACCTCGTGGGGAAGTTAATACGACTCCAGCCCTCGATCCCTCCAATTGCCTCGACCCATCAAAGTGAATAGTCCAATAGGTGTGATCCGGCTTCTCTTCAGGCGCTTGTAATTATGTCCAGTCGTTGATGAAATTCACAAGTGCTTGAGATTTGATCACCGTTCGGGGTATATACTTCAACCCGTGAGGCCCGAGCTCTATGGCCCACTTGGCAATCCGGCCAGTTGCTTCCCTGTTCTGAATTATATCTCCCAAAGGAGCAGAGCTGACCACTGTGATGGGATGACCTTGGAAATACTGCTTGAGCTTCCGGCTTGCCATGAAAACCCCATATACTAGCTTCTCCCAGTGTGGGTACCTCTGCTTGGACTCAATAAGTACCTCGCTGATATAATAAACCGGACGCTGAACCGGATACTCCTTTCCTGCCTCCTTGCACTCCACCACAATAGCCACACTGACAGCCCGAGCATTAGCTGCCACATATAGCAACAACGGCTCCTTGTCAACCAGGGCAGCAAGAACCGGCGGATTAGCTAGCTGCCACTTTAAATCCTCAAACGCTTCATTCACGGCGTCACCTGCACGGTTATCCATTTTCTTCAGCATCTGATACAAAGGAATGGCCTTCTCGCCAAGGCGGCTGATAAACCGGCTCAATGCGGCAATCCGGCCTGCCAAGCATTGAACGTCATTGATACACTTCGGTTTAGCCAAGGAGGTGATGGCCTTGATCTTTTCCGGATTAGCCTGAATGCCCTTGTTAGACACCAGAAAGCCCAAAAGCTTGCCTGCCGGCACACCGAAAACGCACTTAGCCGGATTAAGCATCATCTTGTAAACCCGTAGGTTATCAAAGGTTTACTTGAAGTCATCAATCAACGTCTCCTTCTTCCTTGACTTCACCACAATATCGTCTACATAGGTATGAACATTACGGCCGATTTGTGTATGAAGACAATTTTGCACACACCATTGATAAGTCGCCTGGGCACTCTTGAGCCCAAAGGGCATGGACACATAGCAAAAGGCTCCGAAGGGGGTTATGAAGGCCGTCTTCTCCTGTTCCTTAACTGCCATCTTGATCTGATGATAACCGGAATATGCATCCAAAAAACTCAAACGCTCGTAACCCGCCGTAGCATCAATAATTTGATCAATACGGGGAAGGGCAAAAGGATCTGTTGGACAAGATTTGTTGAGATCTGTGTAATCCACACACATCCGCCAAGTGCCGTTCTTCTTAAGGACCAGCACCGGATTAGCCAACCACTCAGGATGGAAGACTTCAACGATAAAACCGGCCGCCAGGAGTATGGCCACTTCTTCTCCAATAGCCTTGCGTCTTTCTTCATTGAACCGGCGGAGAAACTGTTTGACCGGTTTATACTTAGGATCAACATTAAGTGTGTGCTCAGCGAGTTCTCTCGGTACACCTGGCATGTCAGAAGGCTTCCACGCAAAGATGTCCCGATTCTCACGTATGAACGCGATGAGCGCGCTTTCCTATTTCGGATCGAAGTTAGCGTTGATGCTGAACTGCTTGGACGAATCGCCAGGCACGAAGTCAACAAGCTTAGTCTCATCAGCCGATTTAAACTTCAAGGCCGGATCATGCTCGGTAGTTGGCTTCTTCAACGAAGTCATATCTGCCGGATCAACATTGTCCTTGTAAAACTTTAATTCTTCTGTGGCACAAACTGACTCAGCATACGCCGCATCACCTTCTTCACACTCCAGAGCAATCTTGCGGCTCCCATGTACGGTTATGGTTCCCTTATGACCCGGCATCTTGAGCTGCAGATAGACATAGCAAGGCCGTGCCATAAACTTAGCATAAGCCGGCCGTCCAAACAGGGCGTGATACGGACTTCTGATTTTCACCACTTCAAAGGTCAAATTCTCTAATCTCGAGTCATGCTCGTCCCCAAAAGCCACCTCCAGAGCTATCTTACCAACAGGATACACCGATTTACCAGGCACCACACCATGGAACACCGTATTGGACGGTTTAAGATTTTTATCTGTTAAACCCATGCGACGGAAAGTTTCATAATACAGGATATTGATACTACTCCCTCTGTCCATGAGTACCTTTGTGAACTTATAACCTCCTACCTGAGGTGCCACCACCAATGCCAGATGACCTGGATTGTCAACCCGGGGTGGATGATCTTCTCTGCTCCATACAATCGGCTGCTCAGACCAACGTAGGTAACGGGGCACTACCGGTCTGACGGAGCTTACTGCCCTCTTATGAAGCTTTTGGTCACACTTGCCCAAGCTAGTGGTGAAGACATGATATTGCCCACTATTCAACTGCTTCGGATTGCTCTGGTAACCCGACTGCTGCTGCTGCTGATTGCCCTTATAATTGTAGCCGCCTTGGTTGCCCTGATTATCTTGATTGTTATGTCCGCCCTGATTACCATGAAGCCTGAACCGGAATTTCATCCACCATAACCCGGCCCATGAGACCCAGGGCCTGAGCCGCCACCCGGTCCGTGATCATATCGAAAAGCATTAGAATTTTTGAACTCTTGCATGATGTAGCAGTCCTTCCAGAGGTGTGTGGCCTGCATCTCCTTCGGCCCCATGTTTCAAGGTGGCTGGTTCAATAGGTAAGACAGGCGGTCCGGGTTAGGGTTAGGTGCTCCACCGTGCTGGGGCGGTTTACCCTTGCGCCGTTGGCCCTTGTCCTGTGCGCTGGTATTGGCCACAAAGTTCATGCTGTGATCCGCTTTACGTTTGTCGTCGTTTCCATGACCCGCCGGGTTGTGGTGCTGCCCCCTGGCGTTGCCGCTCTTCTTTCCCTTCCCTGTCTTATCATCATCAGACTCAGGATCCTTGGTACTATCAGAGTCAGCATACTTTACTAAAGCGGCCATGAGGGTTCCCATGTCATTGCAATGGCGTTTCATCCGTCCCAACTTCAACTTCAGAGGCTTAAACCGCAATTGTCTTCCAAAGTTAGAACCGCAGTGTCGGCGTTGATGCGGTCCGGATTTAATGCAAAATTTCCGAGACCCGCGCACCTTTGGGTTGTTGATTCTCCTTCCTCCTGGACACAGGAAGCTAAGTCTACAATCGACATAGGCTGCTTACATGTATCCTTGAAATTCTGGATAAACCGGGCTCTCAACTCGGCCCATGATCTGATAGAGTTAGCCGGTAGACTCTTTAACCAAGTACGAGCCGTCCCTTCTAGCATCATGGTGAAGTACTTCGCACAAGCTGCATCATCCACATCTAGCATCTCCATGGCCATCTCATAGCTTTCAACCCATGTCTCTGGAGATAAATCGGCGGTGTAATTCGGCATCTTGCGCGGGCCCTTGAAATCCTTGGGCAGGCGTACGTTGCGTAACGCTGGGACAAGACACGGCACCCCCAAAGAGCTAGAGGTAACTCCTGGTTCTATCGATGTGGTTGGACGAACCGGAGTAAGCTGACGGGCTTCATGTTGCGCTGCTAACTTGGCCTCCCTGCGTGCACGAGCCCGGTCCACCACCTCCTGAGCAACACCAGCACCCCCTGCCGAGTTGTGGCCACGGGGCGGTTCACGGTTTCGTGCATTGCTTGACATGGCCGGTTCATCCATACGCCTGCTATAACTCCGGCTTAGACGGGGGGTGGAATGAATCCGATCACGACTATATGAATAAGCCTCCTGTTGCACCAAGGTTGTCCGAAGAAGCTCTTTAACCCGACGCGTCTCGACCGCCGCCGGAGAATCGCCTTCAATTGGGATAGCCTCCAGCCGTGAAGCGGCAGCAACAAAATTGTCCATCCGAGTAGAGTAATGACCCGATGGTGTTGGGACAGGCTGCGTCACAATGTTGTTCTGACGAGGCGGATCCATCAAACGGGGCTCAACCGGCGCCCGCCTGTGTGCCTCCGCCCGATTTGCTACCAGCCGGTTATCGTCCCCGCACTGAGTGTTAAAGAGGTTCCTAGCATCATAAACCGGAGGCAAAGTAGACCGGTGCCTTCTCTTTAGGACTTTGTGCGATGCATTCTGATCCAGCATAAGCCGGTAAGCCTGCGCATCCAAAGCGGCCTGCTCCGCGGCCATCCTGGCATCCTCATCTGCCAAATCGGCCTTGGCCTAAGTAATCTGATCCCTTACTTTCGTGATTTCCGCATTGTGCGCATCCTGATCCGCCGGGTTAGCTTCTGCTATCAGTGTTGCCAACACATCAAATAGATCAGATAAAACCTGAGCCGACGGCCGCACATGGCCTCCTGCCCCGGCTGCCGTTGCCGCTACCGATCCGGAGATCATTGCCAGTGCGGTCGAAGAGTGGAGCGCCGGTTGTGTACCGGCCATGAAGATTCCAACCCGGTTTGGCAGATCAAAGGGGTCCGGAATACTGTCGCCATCGGAACAGCCTCCAATCCGGCCATCTTGTAGCTGATATAACGACTCGGTCTCCGGTCGATGACTCGTCATCGGAATAAACGACGGTTTCACCACCAGATTCCGATCTGTCCTCGTATTCCCCTCCATGGATGACTCCCATGAAGGCACGCTTCATGGCAGGCTTGACCCGGGCAGACCGCGCACGCTGAGCCGTTTCGACGAGGTCGGTGCAGATGTCCGGCTCAGGGCCCGGCTCGCCGATCTTGTCAATGAAAACGTGTATGCCACCAAAGGGGACCTTGCACCAGACTCGATTGAGCCGCCTCGGGCCCCACCGCATCGTTGATGTAGAGCTTGACGCGACGACTTTTGGTCATCCGGCCCACAGCGTAACCCTTTAGTCCTTCAAAGTTGCCCTCCAAGAACTTGAAACCATCATGTGATAGCCCCACGGTGGGCGCCAACTGTCGTGGTTTTGTCATGGCAGATGTCCTCATGAAAGGACTTAGTCGTGGAGCCATCGCTATGGGTTAGCTTAAAGGGGTTAAAGCGGACAAGGGACGCAAGAGAGTTTTATACTGGTTCGCCCCCTTACGATGAAGGTAAAAGCCTACGTCTAGTTGTGATGGAATTGACGGGTTTCGATGACCAGGAGCGAATACGCTTTGCTCGAGTCTCGAGTTGTTGTCTGTTGTCTCGAACCGCCGGTCGTCGCCCCTTATATACATGGGTTGACGCCCGTCGGTTTACAGAGTCCCGAGGCCGACTCATAAACGTGTCCGGCTCGGTCTCCGTCCTTTCTACCTTACAATGCAAGTTACATATCAATGCCGGTTTATAGCTATATGCCTTAAGCCGGTTCTAGGCCATGGGCCTTTACTCAGTGTCACCGTCTGTCTTCATGGGCTTCAAGTTAGTCCGGCCTCTCTTGGCCGGTTTACGCCCAGTAGTAATATCCCCAACACTCACCGTAATACTTATGCTATCTTGAGAGAAGCCACTAGTGAAACCTATGGCCCCCGGTTCTATTTTTCATCATATTAATCTCCCATCAACAAGTTATTTCTATTACCGTTTATTTTGCTTTCTTTACTTTTAGCCTTCATCATAAAAATACCAAAAATATTATGTTATCATCTCTATCAGATCTCACTCTCGTAAGTGACCGTCAAGGGATTGACAACCCCTTTATCGCATTGGTTGCGATGTTCTTATTTGTTTGTGTACGTACGTGGGACTCGAGCGTGGTCTCCTACTATATTGATACCTTGGTTCCCAAAAACTGAGGGAAATACTTACGCTACTTTACTGCATCACCCTTTCCTCTTCAAGGGAAAACCAACGCAATGCTCAAGAGGTAGCATGCCCATATTGGTTCCTACATATTCCACGAATATCTTTATCGGTTGAACCATGATGTCAAGGATTTGTTTAATCCCGTATGCAATTCCTTTTGTCCGGTGATATGTTACTTGCCCGAGATTCGATCGTCGATATCTCCATACCTAGTTCAATCTTGTGACCAGCAAGTCTCTTTACTCGTTCCGTAATACAAGATTTCGTGACTAACTCATTAGCCACATTTCTTGCAAGCTCTTTACGATGTTGTATTACCGAGAAGGCCCAGATATATCTCTCTGTCATACGGAGTGACAAATCCCAGTATCGATCCGTGCCAACCCAACAAACACCTTCGGAGATACCGGTTGCTACTTCTTGAGTTTGAGTTGGTTTTTTCCTTGAAGAGGAAAGGGTGATGCAGCAAAGTAGAGATAATATTTACCTTAGTTGAGAACCAAGGTATCAATCCAGTAGGAGGAACACACAAGTCACCAATGATTGCACCTACACAAACAAACAAATACTTGCACCCAAAGTGATAAAGGGGTTGTTGGTTACTTGCAATGATGAGATCTGATAGTGATGGATATAAAAGATAAGTAAAAGTGCAAAATAAGATAAAGGTAAATAAATTGTAGCAAGGTATTTATGTCCCTTTCCGTCACTGGGAATAAGTACCGCAAGATTGAACCAATACAAAGCACCTCTCCCATGGCAAGAAAAATCAATTTAATTGGCCAAACCAAATCAATAGACCGGAGAGAAATACAAGCTATCTTAATCATGCATAAAAGAGTTCAGAAGACTCAAATAATATTCATAGATAATCTGATCATAAACCCACAATTCATCGGATCTCAACAAACGCACCGCAAAAGAAGATTACATCGAATAGATCTCCAAAAACATCGAGGAGAACATTCTATTGAAGGTCAAAGAGAGAGAAGAAGCCATCTAGCTAGTAGCTATGGACCCGTAGGTCTGTGGTAAACTACTCACACATCATCGAAGGGCAGCAAGGTTGATGTAGAAGCCCTCTGTGGTCGAATCCCCTCCGGCAGAGTACCAGAAAAGGCCTCCAGATGGGATCTCGTGGTTCTGGAACTTGCAGCGGTGAAAAAGTATTTTTGATGTGTCCCTGGTCTACGGGGAATATTTGATTATTTATAGAAGAAGAATTAGGGCTAGAGGATCCACAGGGGGCCCACAAGCTTGGGCACCCCCCCTAGGGCGCGCCCTCTGAACTTGTCGTTGACGCATGGCTCTTCTGGCCTCCTCTCGAAGCTTCTAAGGTGTCTTGTGGTCCAACAAAAATCGTCAAAAAGTTTCGTACCGTTTGGACTCTGTTTGGTATTGATTTTCTATAAATAGAAAAACAACGGAAAATAGCAAATCGCAGTAGGCACTAGGTCAATAGGTTGGTCCCAAAATGATATAAAATAGCATAATAATGCATATAAAACATCCAAGATTGATAATATAATAGCATGGAACAATAAAAAATTATATATACGTTGGAGACATATCACCTGTAGAGCACCTTTATGATCACCCAGTTACGAAGTGATGTTTGGATACACACTAAGTATTCCTCCGATTGTCGTGGAGTTGCAAGATCTCGTGGTCTAAGGAATATATACTTGACATGAAGAAAGATGTAGCAAATAACTAAGCGATATGATCTATTGCTAAGCTTACGGTTGGGTCTTGTCCATCACATCATTCTCCTAATGATGTGATTCCGTTATCAAATGACAACTCATGTCTATGGTTAGGAAACTTTAACCATCATTGATGAACGAGTTAGTCTAGTAGAGGCTCACTAGGGACATAGTATTTGTTTATGTATTCACACATGTATTTAAGTTTTCGGTCAATACAATTCTAGCATGAATAATAAACCTTTATCATGAACAAGGAAATATGATAATAACCAACTTATTATTGCCTCTAGGGAGGCATATTTCCAATAGTAGGGTCGCAAATGCCATAGTTGACAAGAGCAGAGCTCCCCAGATAGTTACCATGATCGTCCCAGCAAGCAGCAACTGCAGATCCTCCCCGCTCAAACCTTACCCCCGCGTTCACATGAATTTTTGCATAGCCAACCTGTGGAGCCTTGGGTCTTGCTAGAGCAGCCACATGTGATATGGAGTGCTGAAACCGTGAGTGCTTTGTTGTTGCAGCTGATGATCTCCAAGTCTGAGATGAATCTGGATATGAATGCATGTGTGGAATGTGGGCTTTGGAATATGCCTTCATGTATTTCCTTCCATCGTGCCGACCAAATGGCCCACAAGGCTACCGAAAGTAGAGTGAATTTTTCATGCGACAAAGATTCCATCAGAGTAAAAAGTCAGTGTTTAGCTGAAGGTTCTATAACTGTCATCGTATGTTGTGCTAGTTCACTGTCGATGAGAACACAAGTGCTTCTGGATACGGTGCATTCAATGAGTAAATGCTGCCATGAATCGGACGTACCGCAAAGCCCGCAGCTGGCTGAATCAGTCATGTGCCGATGCGTGCGCACATCATTCGTTAGCAGTAAGTGTTTGGACAAAAGCCACAAAAAATCCGCACCTTGGCTGGGACATTTGTCTTCCACATTGACTTCCAGGCTTTCTCTTTAGCATTGAAACTAGAAGAGCCCCCGTTTCCCTCTAACCATGATTCTCTCCGCTGTTTCGTCACAACTAGCATTTTGTAAGTTGATTCCACTGTGAAAGACCCATATTTCTCAAAATGTTACCACCAGAAGTCAGGGAGGTTCCGGGTACAAAGTGGAATACCCAAAATAACTCGGGCATCCATTGGCATAAATGTCACCTCAACCATTGCTCTTTTCCAAGTTGCCAATGTATGATCAATTAATTCTGACACTAGTGATGGCGGATTCCGGACAAGGCAGCCATACGGACGAAGCATCTCGTCCCTGGGAAGCCAGTTATCAATCTAGATGTGTGTTCTTCGCCATTCCTAACACGCCTGATCAAGCCTTGCTTGAAAATGTCTCTTCCCTCGACAATAGCCCTCCATATCTAGCTTGGGTGGCCTCCAAGACTAGCCTGTAAAATATCAATATTTGGGAAGTATATGCTTTTCAGCAGTCATGCACTCAAGGACTCTGGGTTGTGTAGTAGTCGCTAAGCCTGCCTGTCAAGCATTACAAGATTGAAGAGCTCACAATCTTTGAAGCCTAAGCCACCCATACCTTTTGGTTGTGTCATAGTCTGCCAGGAGACCCCATGAGGTTAGCGTTTGCCGTCTTTGCTCCCCAACCAAAACTTCCTAATCAACATATTTAGGTGTTCGCATAGGCCTCTAGGAAGTTTGAAACAAGACATAGAATAAACAGGCACTGCCTGAGCAACAACTTTAACCAGGACTTCCTTTTCGGGTGTAGACATGGTATTTTCAATCCACCGCTATACCTTGCTCCATAAACGGTCCTTCAAATAGCTTTTCCTGGTCGCGGTGCGAGCGAATGTTTTTGGGCCACGGCCAAGTACTGTCGTCTATAAGCGCCAACACGCGTAACGGGTGCCGAATGCGCTGATTAGGAGCTCACGCCCTCAACAACTCCTTTTTTTAGAAAACTTCAACGACTTTTATCAGAGGGTCACATGTAGGGAGCTAGTACTGGGCCGGACCAGTAATAACGTGGCATAATCATGTTGACGGCACACTGATGCCACAAGTGTTTTCCCTTTATTACTATTATTTATTTAAAAATATGAATTACATATATTTTGGAAAAGTAAATTAATTTTTTTTAAAAATTCATAACACATTTAAAAAATGTGAATGTAGTGTGAAAATGTTTGCTGAAACTTTTAAAAAATGTTTGTACCAATAAAAAAAGTATGTGACATGACAAAACTGTCACACGTTTCAAAAAAATATACGTGACATTTGTCCAAAATTTCGCTGTAATAAAAGGTTTGTGTAATTAAAAAAACAATTTTTTTTCCATTCAAAAAGTGTTATTATATTTTTTTTTCAAATGTTCAACTGTTTCATACAGAATGTTTGTGACATGCTTAATTCTTTTATCCAATGTATATATTTTTACATAGTTTAAAAATAATGTTTTATATCATAAAATAAAAATTTTCAATATGTATTCGAAAAGAAATGTTCAGAAAAAGTATTTGAAAAATGTGAACAATTTATTTAAAAATGTTAAACGTATATAAGAAAGTGATTAGATGTCTACAAAGAATGTACAAAAATGCATTTGAAAAAATGTTAGTCATGTATTTAAAAATATTAAACATGAATAAAAAATGTTCCTGATATATACGAATAATGTACAATGTGTATGAAGAAATTATATATATATTAAAAAATAGAAAAAAGGAAAATGAAAAACCTGAAGAAAACCAGTGAAAACCAAAGGGAGAAAAAGAAGAAAGCCCTCAGAAAACCAAAGAAAAAGAAAATGGAAAACCAACCCTAGGAAAAACAATGCTACAAAACCAGAAGACGCACGCGAAGCCGACCATGCTAGCAGGCCGCTTGGCTATAGTGTGCACGCGGAGCCGACCCTGCTGGCAGGCCGCTTGTTCGAGTCCACTCTAGCTAGGCCCTGACGGTCGCTAAAAAAATCAAAAATATCGACGGCTGTCTACTCCAATTTCGAATACTGTAGCATCTAAATGCAGTTAGCCTACCCCGCAAAACAACTCAAAAAAAAAAACCTTCCCTGCAAAAAAAGTGCAATTATAACCTGTTAAAGACCGAAAATTAAAGCTTGACTCACCAACTATGGTCGCCTTTTTTTTAAGTATGGTGTCCTTTCACGCCCACGTTTTTGGCCACCAACGCGGTAAAATTAAAAATTTTGACCTATGGACGAAATCAAATCACGGAATGAACTGCCCGTGAAACTATTTCACGTGGCTGACCTTTTTGTGTGACGCCCGACACGAAGGCGCCACACTACACTGTGCAACGCCTCATAGATAGACATTACACGCCTGGCCAGCGTCACACCCGTGTGATCCAAAAATTACCAAGTCAGTGTGCAACACCTGAGAGCTAGGCGTCACACTATACAGTGTAGCGTCTAGCTTCTAGGCGTTGCACTAGTGGTTGCTTCATTTTATAGTGCAACCACTAGTGCAGCGCCTGAGAGCTAGGCGCCACACTATACAGTGCAGCGCCTAGCTCTTAGGCTCTGCACAATGACTTAGCAATTTTTAGCGATGCAGGATGCAACGGCCAGGCGTGTAGCGCCTATCTGTGAGGCGTTGCACAGTGTAGTGTGGCGCCTTCGTGTCGGGCGTCACACAAAAAGTTCAGCCGCGTGAAATAGTTTCATGGGCAGTTTATTCTGTAATTTAATTTCATCCACAGGTCAAATTTATCAAATTTGCCACCTAACGCTCCTCTGCTCTCAAAAAGAGGAAGCCGGCACTTGCCAGTGAAAAATACAGTTAATATCTGGCACTGAGTTAAATACGGTTAAATGAGCTGAAAAGGATGGATACGTACTTGGTACGAAGTAACGAACAGCCTTCACACTGACGGAAGCAAGAATATATTCCCTGTATCATGCATAGTATGTACCCCTGGCTGCTCACGCGCTTTACGAAGTGCATGCATGCATGCGCTCCTCTCCCTGGCCAGCAAGCGGTACATTCCGGAGATCCGCATATGTACATATACATATATGAATTCATAATGCAAGGTGGCAGTACATTGTAGGCGGAGCACATGCATGCATGGACCCACAACCACGGGACGAACGTACGCGTGAGTGACCAGCAGCGCATGCATGCATAATCTAACCGCCGAAAAATCTCCGCTTTGTTGGCGCATACATAAATGATCTCTTCGTACAGGAGCGTATCCCGCGCGCGCCATCGACAGCTCCCTGTTCCGCGTCGCGTGGTCGACAGACACGTACGGCCAAGTTGTTTTTTTTTACAGCTGACAGACACAGCCAAGTTAGCTAGTGTCCATTACATTCCGTGTCAGTCTCTCTCGATGCTCCCGTTCGTCCTCACACCGTAATGAACTTTTCCTTTATTTATTTATTTATTAAAAATCGAAAGGATAGACCGTAATAAACTAGTGGTTGTGAACACTGAAGAAGAGAGAGAGACCCTGCTCCATTCACGGATGGTATATATGACCCAACACATCGCCACCCGGCCGGCCTTATCCCGATCGAGCCCATATATACCGCACGTCGAAAAAGCTAGCGAGGGAGAGATATGTACCCGTAGATGATCATCGCATGCACGCAGACGGATAGATACGGATCGACCGTGCGGTGGGAAAACTATGCGCGGCGAGGCACGACCGATCCATCCACCCAAGTGGCCAACACGAAGTGCACGGAAAAGGGGTGAACAGGAAGTCTTCAAAAAAAAGTCTGGTTTACGTGTGGAACGACACGTACATGCGTATCTATCTGTAACTAAGACCTTTTTTTTGCTTGGCGAAGAAGAGCAGGAACCAAACGTACGTACGTCGACCGATAGGGCCTGGCATTTGGTTGACCCCGAGAGTTAACAAGGGAAAAAAAAACCATGAAGGGGACAGGCAACGACGACAGGGACGAGCACTCGCGTGCCGGTCTTTGGTTCTGCGCCCCTCCCTCGATCACTTTTTGTTTCGTGGCTTTGTGGCTGTGCCGTGACAATTCCGTGGAACGGCGCGTGGGTCGTGAAAGCTACGTGCTATACGAGTCTTTGCTCGCTGCAGCCCTAGCTGCTGCAACCTTGTTTTTTCATAGGCCATCTCAAAAAAAAAAAAACGAAAAGCTCGAAAACCTCACACGTACATCTCTTATCTGCATCGGCGCATGTGTGTGAGGTTTGGCCGCCGAAAGCCAGGGCGTTTCCTTGTCCAGACGAACGGCATCCATAACTCGTTGATCCTACGAGTTTTGCTAGTCTTTTTAGGGCCTTCTTTTTTTTTAGAGCCTTCTTTCTGTTTGCTTCCATTTGGCTACAAGTGGCCAACCTACTGCTAGTCCAACGGAAGGGGCACTGAAAGATCGTCAAGAAGAGGACCACACGCAACGAGTGACCGGAGACGAGATCGCGCGCGCGCAGAGGTGTCTTCTTGCACAGCTGCATAAAAGCGTGAACATATAAAAACAGGTTCAAGGAAACCTCTACACGCACATATACTCACATATAATTAGTCCCCCGTCCATCGCTCTCGAGGAATGGCTTTTCGACGAGCATGATGATGAGCGCGTTTCTTTCTTTCTTTGGGGACGGCGGCACGTAAAAGATCTGGTGCCGAAAGGAGAGGAAGCTAGCGTTTGCCCTACGCGCTCCATCCGTCCATCCATCCATGGAGGACGGATTACACGCACGACCGGGGCCATATTTGGTCATCTTTTCTACATGTGTGCCCGCCCATGTACTTCCCCGAAAGCACCGCCTTTAACATTGCTACTTCTCTTCCTCTCTCCCGCGCTAGGCAGCTCCCCTCCTTTCTCGCCGATCGTGATTGATCAAGACATACGGGTCGATGCATGCTCGCTCGTGGTTAGTGGCATTGACATGGCATGAGCAAGCCCAACTTTACCCGGCATCACCCCAAGAATATAGAGGAGGTAATAGCACCTCAAGTCCCTATACTTGCACTGCATGTGATGGTTTGGTTCTTATAGTTGCAAAAGCAGATTATTTCGTTTCGAACTCACGTGGAGGTGCAAGTTTAGTCCTTGGCCAATCACAGCTCGCCAACTGGATGCCAAGTGGTCTGCCTGGTCAGTGCAGTGCATTTTGCAGTTAGGCCCCTATCTTTATCACTAATCAACCCGCAGTGCATCACTTAGTTGAATAGAAAACACCTGAAATAAATGTTGTCTCCCCCTTTGATGGATCATCATCGTCGTCCACGCCACCGGACAGCCTCGCGGCCGACTCTTCGACCCTCGTGCCCATGCTTATCACGTTCTTCGTGGCCATGCACGCCATCCACGGGAGGGCCACGGCCATCGAGCCGCCTGCCCTCCATGGCGTCGCTGCCCTGGAGCTGCTCGTTGTTTGTGTCGCCGTGGCCATTGCCGCTGCATTTTTGCTCTCTGTCTAGTGCGGCAGCTGCATGCATGCATGCAAGCGTACTTATGTATGTTCCATAATAAGTGAATACTACTTGGTCTCTGTACTCTGTTGTACTTCTATACCCCTTAATAGTAGTATACACGTACGTAAAATCCACCCTTGCTATTTTTTCAGCTTCTTTGGTCCAGGTCTTTTCTTGTATCGCTGTGTGTGCAGATGATTTTTCTTGGTCCAGGTGATTTTTTTCATCGACCAGATGCTATTGATCACAATACCTCCAAATTAATCAGGTGATGCATATGATGACAGGGTGTGAACACTTGGAAGCGTCGTGGTGCAATTCTGAATTCTTGCCTCTTAGCACTCGTTTTGGGTGATTTGGTAGTTGGCTCCGACCTTCTTGTTTATTTCATTCACCGAACACGGAAATAATCTAGCCACATATAGTAATTAATCAAGGTTGTGTGCATCACTGCATGTCCTAGAGAGTTAATAAGAATATACTTTTCTAAGTAAAAGACTGAAATGCTCCAACAGGTCGATCGTTCAACATTCACGTACAAATTAGTTGTAAAATGCAAGAAAATAAGTAAAATGGATGTGCTTCAGAGGGTCAGAGGCCTCAGAGGCCATGGTGGACCATGAAATGTTTCCTCCGGTTCAGAAGATGAGATGTGTATTTTGATCGACCAAAACTCACTCTGTTACTATTTACATGTCATGCATCGGTGGAATAGAAGCTGTTCCGACTTTGACTCGTGAATCATGAGTGTGATTATTAACAGTGATGCAGACGGATGGGACATGTTAGTCAATTAGACAGACGTAGTATGTGCGACTGAACATGCATGCATATCCATGCCGCTCGATCGATAATTTATTGTCTGAGATGAATCACCACTGCATATCTGCGTTCTGGTCCAAGCTTAGCAGCTGCGCTGTTGTAGTTCAGTCAACGGTGATGAGAGAAAAATAAATTAGTGAAATTCAGACGCGTAGGAACTCATTCGTTTTTTCTTTCGCCACCTATTAGTGGTCTCAACGAACAATCAGTCGTCGATCAAACAGTGGCAGAGCTAGGAGACGCAACAAAATTTGTATCGACATGCACAACGTATGCGCCGGATGTTTCGATGCCCCGTCGACGGAGTAAACTAAGCACCTGCATTTATTACAGGTGTTTTCTATTCAACTAAGTGGTGCAATGCGGGTTGATTAATGGTAAAGACAGGGGGCCTAACTGCAAAATGCGCTGCACTGACCAGCCAGGCCACTTGGCATCCAGTTGGCGAGTTGTGATTGGCCTAGGACTAAACTTGCACCTTCATGACAAGTTCAGTGATGAAATAATTTACTTTTACAACTACAAGGACCAAACCATCACATGCACTGCAAGTATAGAGACTTGGGATGCTATTACCTCAATATAGAGATCTCCGCTTCATGTATTTTTTTTACCATTTTTAATGGGACCAGCGAAAGTAAGCAGCCATGCGTGCATGCCTTCCGTGTGGGACCCATCACATCGGCATTGGGGTTTGAATTTTGGCGCGTGACGTCGCGTATTACATTTACACGTCCTGGCCTCCCCACTTGCACGTAACCTCTCCTCTCCTTTTCGCCGTTGAAAAGGCTACGCACGCATTATTACATGTGCCAGCGCTCTGTACCGCGGTGGAGGCCCAGGAGACGGGCATACGCGCGCGCATCGATTGCTAGTAGTAGCGTGCAACGCGTTAGGCCAACTCCATCGCGTGATCTCATTCTGTTCGGCCCCGTTAGTTCGGGGTAAAAAGGATAAACGAGGCGGCCCAGTGCACGACGGCCCGAACCCGTCTGATCCGTTTTGTGTCTGGGCCGATCCATTTCGAGCGTAAAATTGCGCCGGGTTTAGGCCGCGATGGACACCAAACGGACGCGCGTCTCGTCCGTGTCGGAGTCGCGTAACAGACGGCCACCTACCTCCCACCCGCCCACATCAATGCGCACGCGCGGGCGGGCCCGCCTTAGTCATCCGCCCAGGCGAACGGTTGCGGTCCTACTTAAATGAGAACCCGTGGACCGGTCGTCATCCACACTGCTCCACTCCACCCCGCGTCCTTCTCGAAACCCGACAACCCCAGACCCCAAACCCTAGCCTCAAACTCGCTGGCCGGCCGCGCGCGGCCATGGGGCTATGGAACTACGGCCGCAAGGCAAGCATGACCGCGAGGCTGGCTCCTCGTTGGGACGCCGCCGCGGCTCCGTGAAGAAGGAGGAGTCCGCGTCGCCACCGCGTCGGGCCCCCACGCCGCTCGCATTCTCCATCGCGCCCACGGCCGCCGGCGAGCGCGACCGGCACTACATCGAGGCGGCCGTATGCCGCCGTTATTGGGAAACAAGGACGCCGCTACCCTGGAGCGACGTCCACCTCCCAACAACTGGCACTTGTCGGCCGACCGCATGCCGATCCCGCCGGTCCCGCTGAGCAGCCGTGCGCGCCGCCAGGAGATCGAGCGCCGTCGCCGCCTCCTCCCGGACGACCTCTACTACGACGAGAGGTACGCCCCCCGACTCGCCATTGTGGGACACTTGGTTCCGGGATGAGCACGACATGCGGCGGGCGTCCTTCTTCGCCGGCACGTTGACAGGGCCGCGGCGGCCACATGAGCACCGAGCGGCTGCTCCCCAAGAGCGCGCGCGTACGCGGGTGCGTGGCCTGACGCCCACGCCGTCGCCATCGCCATCTCCATGGCCACCACCACCTCCTCGCATGACAACAGAGGAGGAGGCCCGTCTCATGGCGCGTGTGCTGGAGGACTCCATGCACACGCATGACGAGCGCCAACGGGAGGGCCTCGAGGAGATGAAGGCCCTCTCCGCGGCCGGCAACGTCCCATCCCCGAGTTGGAGATGGTGCCGAAGGAGGAGGTGATGGAGGAGCCACCGGTGGCCGCGTTCCACCCGGGCCTGGTGGGCCAGGGGTGGAGCTGGTCGTGCACGGCAAATCACATGGCGGCCGCAGTGGGGGGGGGGGGGGGCGTGAACTAGTGCCCCACGCCGCCGCGGTCACCGGAGCGGGACGCCTCGCCTCGGGAGGAGGTGGTGCAGGCACCTACCACCTTCCACCACGCCGCCCCCGTGCACCAAGGACCGCCGGCCCACCTGTGGACGCCGCCGGACTACGTTGACCTCGCCAGCGACGACGACGACACCGGCGGCCACTGAAGACGGCGACGGCCACGGCATCAAAGGGTGTGGCAGGAGCGCGCGGGCGGTGTTTTTTTATTTTGTTTTTATGTTAATTATTGAACTGGGCTGTTTAAGTGGATCATGAAACTGGGCCGTTTTGTGGCCGTGACCCCTAAATATGTTTTAAGTTTTTTTAAATGCATTTATTTACTTTTTAGGCATTTTATTTATTTTATTTTGTTTTTTAATCACGTCCACCCCGGACATGATTTGGGGTGCGGCCGCGTGTTGGACGCACCCACGACCCAACGGACAAACGCGGACATGGGCGAACCCATTGCCGCTCCAAAGAGACAAAATCCGGCCAAACCGGACATTCGTTTGAGGTCGTGTAGTGGAGTTGGCCTTAATCGATGGCCTTTTTCCCGGTCAGGGAAGGCTCCAGAGACGCAGCGTGTCAGCGACTCTGCTGCTACTGCAATGACAAGTCGTGATCCGCCATAGGGCGAACCGGCAAGCAACGTCAAGGCCAGGCCCAGGAGGATCCAGAAGTGGCCTGCTCGGTCATTTGGGCCGGAATGGGTCTAGTAGACAAGTGTATAAGTAAGCAGATGGCACTTGTAATGGGTGGGCGGACGGAACGGCTTCGGCCGGCTGAATAGGATAGGAGTGACTGGCGTGCGTTGTTCCTCTGTTCTTCCTTCCTCCTCCTCGATTTGAATTCGAATCTGTAATCAACTAGATACCAAATTGAGAGAGAGCAATTGGTGCTTACAATGATCACATGATTCCATGATCACATGACGGTCCTCTAACCACCGTGAACATCTGGAATCGGCAATCAGACGTTAGGAGAAATACCAAAGTAACGAGGAGCATGCCCATATACCACTTCAAATGGAGGATGCCCTGTGGATGAGTGCCAATTGGAATTGTACCACAGCTCGCAAAGCGGGAGCCACTGCGACCAAGGATGAGGATGAGCGCTGATAAAACAGCGAAGATATCCCTCAACTTGTTGATTGACTCGTTCTGTTTGCCCGTCTGTCTGTGGATGCTGGCCTGAACTCATTCGGATCTTGATGCCTGTTCTGTTGTAGAATTCCTTCCAAAAAGAGCTAGTGAAAATTGGATCATGGTCCGACACCAAGGACACTGGCAATCCATGAAGATGATACACACTATCCAAGAAGGCCTCTGCTACTGTGCTTGCAGTGTACGGGTGTTTCAGAGCAATAAAATGACCATACTTGGATAATTTGTCGATGACCACCAGGATACAGTTGAAATGTTGAGATGGAGGCAACCCTTCAATGAAATCCATTGTCATCATTTCCCATGGTTTGGAGGGTATTGGTAGTGGCTGTAATAATCCGGGATATGGTACTCGCTCAGGTTTAGCCAGCTGGCAGGTTTCACACTGTTGCAGAACAGATTTGATCATGTTTTTCATATTCTTCCAGTAAAACAGTTGAGAAATTCTTCTGAATGTTACTGGAAAACCAGATTGGCCCCAGCTGAGCTAGCATGCAAGTTAACCATGATCTTGCGCTGCAACTGTTCGTCTGCACCAATCCAGATCCTCTTCTTATATCTGAACAGTCCATCACATAATGTAAACTTCGGATCAGCATTAGGATCAATAGTCAATTTCTGCAGAATTGCATGAGCGGCCATGTCAACTGAATAGCTCTGTATGATCTCTTGTATCCAAGCAGGCTGAACTGAAGATATCATGTAACAGTCTGCTATTGGATGAGGTCTACGAGAAAGAGCATCTGCAGCTCGATTATCAGCTCCCTTCCTGTATACTATCTTATAGTTTAACCCCATCAATTTGGTAAGAGCTTTTTGCTGCCAAGCTGTATGCAGTCGTTGCTCTGTCAGGCTGACCAAGGTTCTCTGATCAATGATTATCTGGAACTTCTTGAGTTGCAAATAAGAGCGCCACTGTTCGATAGCTAGCAAGATGGCCAAGAATTCCTTTTCATACACCGAGAGAGTCTGATTGCATGGGCCCAATGCCTTGCTGACAAAAGCAAGAGGATGCCCCTCTTGCATTAAAACTGCTCCAATACCACAGTCACTGGCATCTGTCTCAATGGTGAACACCTTTTGGAAATCAGGCAAGGCCAAGACTGAGGCAGTTACTAATGCATCCTTAAGAGTTTGGAAAGCTGCTTCCTCGATGCTAGTCCACACAAAGATGTTGCCCTTGCGTAGAAGATTGGTCAGGGGTTTTGCAATCACACCAAAATGGCGAATAAATTTCCTGTAGTATCCTGCCAAGCCCAGGAAACTTCTAACTTCCTTAACAGAAACATGTACTGGCCACTGTTCTATAGTACTGATCTTTTCTGGGTTTGTTGACACACCATCCTTGCTAATGATGTGGCCCAGATAAAGTAATTTTTGAGATGCAAACTCACACTTGGACATTTTGACATACCACTGATCCCTCCTTAATACTTGCAGTACTCTTCTGACATGTTGAAGATGTTGTTTCAGAGTTTTACTGAAAATAAGAATATCATCAGAGAATACTAACACAAAAAATCTCAACATTTCTGGTTCCTGAGATAATGTAACATTTATTGCTCTCTGAAATGTGTTAGGTGCACCAGTAAGACCATAGCCTACCACTCTGAACTCAAAGTGACCATGGTGTGTTTTAAATGTAGTCTTATATTCTTCACTAGGAGCTAGTCTGATTTCATGATATCCAGCCCTAAGATCAAGTTTGGTGAACCATTGAGCTCCATGCAGTTCATCCAGCAACTCATCAATTACTGGCATAGGAAAATTTCCCTTAATAGTGATTGCATTCAGATGTCTATAATCCACAACCAATCTCCAAGTGTGATCTTTCTTTTTGACCAACAGAATGGGAGAAGAGAAGGGGTTGTTGCTTCTTCTAATTACTCCAGAGTCAAGCATTTCCTGAATTTGTTTCTCAACTTCATCCTTTAATTTAGGGGCCAATCTATATGGTTTAAGAGAAAAGGGCCTAGCACCTGGTATGAGAGGAATGGAATGATCACATGCACTTTCTAGTGGAAGTCCAACAGGAATTGAGAAAACATCTTTATATTCCTCAACCAACTCCTGAATTTCTGGTAACACCTTAGCTGCATTTTCCTCAGTTACTACTAACAGTTCAATGATAGTACTATAAGCAAATTCTACTGGTGCTATTCCTTGTAATGTTACTGTTTTTCCATTGACAGCAAATGTCATCCACTTTTGTTCCCAGTCAACTGTCATTGGGCTGAACCTGGATAACCAGTCCATTCCCAAAATTCCATCATAACAACTGAGAGGTAAAACTCTGAGATCATGTTTAAACAGATTTCCCTGCACTGACCACTGACACCGGGGAATGTAACTCCAGAAGTTCATGATTCCTCCATTTGCAACTCTGACCTTGATTGCTGTACAATTCTTCAGGCCTGGTAATTTTGCAGCAGTGGCAGTATCTATAACTGAGTGTGTACTACCAGAGTCCACCAAAAAGGTTTTCTGTTGTCCATTAATGTCAATCATTAGTTGGAATGCCTTGCTTTTGGACGATTTTCCTTCTGCAGCTTCTGATAAGGCCATAAGATTAACTTCCTCATCATCAGTTTCTGAACCATTACCGCTAGTGCATTGGAAAAATTCCACCATTTCCCGAACCACATGTAATGAGACTGCTTGTTTACATTGATGATCTCTGCCCCACTTCTCTCCACACATGAAACACATGCCCTGTGCCTTGCGATAGGCTCGAAGGGCAGCCCATTTATCTTCTCCAGCAGTTTGCTTATGTGTTTCTGAGGATTTGGTGGGCAGTGCCTTAGGTTGATTGACTGTCAATGTTGACTGTTGTCTCCTGGCAGTCTGATTCAATTGTGGAGAAGAACTCGTCAGAGATTCATGCAGAAGTGCCAGATCGTATGCTGCATCCAAGTCTTGGGGCTGATGTAGTGCAACCATCACTCTGACCGCAGAATTTAACCCATCAATGAACTTGGTAACATAATGAACTGATTCAGGTACCACTTCATATGCTGACAATTGGTCATATAATTCAGCGAACTGTTCCACATACTCCTCTAATGTGCCAACTTGAGAGATGCTGTGAAATTTGCGCACCAACGCCTGATGCTGGTTGCGACCAAAACAGCACTGCAACAGCCTGCAGAATTCCTCCCATGACGCATCCGGAACTCTGCGCTGCACAGACTCCAACCATCGAGCTGCCGGTCCTTCAAACATGGTGGAGGCAAACTGTATCCATAACTGACGGGGCGTTCCACACATGCTGAAATAATCCTCACATCTCGTTTGCCATAGTCTCGGATTGGTACCATCGAACCGAGGCAGATCAATACAAGGACCAAAACCAAATTGGTCAGTACCCTCTCGATGGAATTCAGTGCAGTGAGATGATTGAACCGGGTTGAGCTCAGATCTCATACCTCTGGCTGGGGGAGGAACGTATGGAGCATGATCCTTCCCCTTGACTGGCTGAGCTGAGCGGCTGCCCTCCACACCTCCCTCGCTACCGCCCATCTGGACCGGACAGGCTTGCTGGCGGCTGCCCATGGACGATGACTTAGCGGTCGGCGGTCGCTCCATTCCGGCACAGATCTCATCCATGTCGACCCCGATCGACATCTTGAGGTCGTCGATCCGCGTCGTCAGATCGCCCATGATGGAGCGCATCGACTTGGAGGCCTCCTCATCCTGCCGCTTGAACCGCATGTCGAGGGACTCCGCCAAGTCGGCCTTGAGGAACTCGTACACCGCCTTCGTCGCCAGCGACAAGCTCTCCATGATTTCTTGGCGACGACGCGCCGCGAATCTCGTCGCGTGCGGGTGGTGGCTCGGAACTTGTTGCGCCAGGATCTGTAGCTCTGATGCCAATTGTAAGCACCAATTGCTCTCTCTCAATTTGGTATCTAGTTGATTACAGATTTGAATTCGAATCGAGGAAGAGGAAGGAAGAACAGAGGAACAACGCAAGCCAGTCACTCCTATCCTATCCAGCCGGCCGAAGCAGTTCCGTCCGCCCACCCTTTACAAGTGTCATCTGCTTACTTATACACTTGCCTACTAGACCCATTCCAGCCCAAATGACCGAGCAGGCCGCTTCTGGATCCTCCTGGACCTGGCCTTGACGTTGCTTGCCGGTTCGCCCTATAGCGGATCACGACTTGTCGTTGCAGTAGCAGCAGAGTCGCTGACACAGCGCGCGCGCGACGGCATCCGGTTCGACAACCTTTTCTTTCTGCCTGGCCCCCATTGCGCGCGCACACTCCTGGCCGATCGGGCCTCTTTTCCACTACTTTGGGTGATGAGATTGAGACGAGAGCAAAAGTTTGCCGCCTTGGTTGATAAGGACAAGGGAGCTCTTTTCTCGTCACTGTACTATGTACGTATTGTATTCTTCTTCAGTTCTTCGTCTTCCCCATGATCCATCCGGCTTCCAGCTTTCCATCTCGTCGTAGCTCGACTCTGCACGCGTATCCGAGGAAGATCTTTCGTGATCGTGTGTGCGTCTCATTTGTTTCGATTGGATGTGCACGCCTTGCTGTCGATCTCACATGCATCGACAACAAATTGTTATTCTTAAGACGTGTACTGTAGACCAACTTTATCTATCAGATACTTCCTCCGTCCCATAATATAGAAACGTTTTTGACACTAGTGTAGTGTCAAAAACGTTCTTATATTATGGGACGGAGGAAGTATAATCAAGTGCGATCTCATGGCAGGCCTAACATATGAAGTACTTATTGCTGCTACAGTAGGGTAATGTTGTTGAAATAGTGTCACCAAAGGAGCAAGCTTTGGTTTTGGCGTGTTGGTGGCGAGTCAAGGCGTAGAGGGGACATGTGGTACCGTAATGTCAGCTGAAGTTAGATCGCCAGGTGTGCCGCCCCATGTGAGCTTATTAAGGTGGGTTATGGTCATTGCAGGTTACGCTGCCTTCGCTTTTGCACTCCACCAGTTTGGACCAGACAGCGGCGCAGTTGGCATGCACTTGCATGCTTTCCAGCAGGTAGCCCAACACATGCGTTTCAGGCAGCCATAACCGGCCCTCATCATTGCCAATCTGTCGTAACCGTGCCCCTTTAGGCTAATAAAAACGTCCGGGACTTCTCGGAAAGCATATGACAACATCCTGAATCCTCCTCCTTTGCTGAAGTTTTGTGTAGATTTAGCCATTTCACGTCCTCCTGAATGTTGTACATATGTGAAAATATCTCTAGCACAATCGCTCATAATAACCGCCAATACGGCGACCTTGAGTTAAAACTCCACCACTATAGGAGAGTTGTCTTATGAAAGTCGATTGCCATAAATTATATACTCCCCCTATTTATATTACTTGTTTTAGATTTATCTAGATATAGAGGATGTGTAACTCTCTCCTGTGTCGCTCCCGCGGGCTTCACGGGAGCAAACCCTAGCCGCCGCCGGCTTCTCCCTCCGTGGTTCCAACCCCGATCTGAAGCCCAAGTGCTCTGAGGATATGGCGGCTACTGGACCAACGGTTGGTGCGCCATGGTGGTGGTTCCATGAGCACCAGGGCGACCACCAGCACGGATCTGTTGGGATAGCTTCCTGATCAGCGTGCATGGATGATCTGCTGAGCTGTTGGCCCGCAATCACCAGGGGCTAGCAGGCGGGCCCGATCTAGGCGGTCCAGGCCTGTGTTGGGCGCCTATGGTCGCTTTCGGTGCGGGTGTGAGGTGCTAGGGAGCAAGGTGTTCGGATGGTGCAAGGTGCTAGTGCATTGTGGTTGGCTGGTGGTGGTGTGGTTGGGACGTTTGTCCTCGGTGAAGGTTGCAGATTCTCCGGACGAAAATCTTGCTCAATGCTGGTGATGGCAACATCTGTGGATGTTGTTTTTCTTCTTGGAGGCATTACCGAGGAAATATTTCGACCTACTACCATGATCCTTTTTCTCCGGGTGAAAACCTAGATCTGCTTCATCGTATTGGTAATGGGGTGGTCTCAACGCCGTACTTTGATGGAAGTATTGTTTTGGAGATGTTAATGGTGGCGCACCAGATTTGCGGTGGTGTGTGAAGTCTGTGATGGCACGAATATCCGGAGCTTGCCGTTGCCTGGTGGCAGTGGGCAGCAGTAGCTTGCTCGACATGTAGGGAGCGTCGGGCAAGTCTAGTTTGGCCTCTATAGGGACATGTCTTCTCTCTCCTATGTTGATGAGGTTGAGGAACATGCTTGTAGTAGACATGCCTGGTGTGGGTACCCTTATGTGTTGTTGCAGTGAAGTCAAAATCGCCAGATCGCGAGTGCAATGGATGATGTACGATGACACCGCATTAGGGCGATGGGTGCCCTGCTTTGCCATGTTTAGTTTTTCTGGCATCTTTGTTGTCTTGTGGGCTGACCAAGTATAGCTAGGTGTTGTTACCTTTGTACAAGTTTTCGCCCAGTTTTCCTCTAATAAACTAGCAGTCCTCGCAGCCGGCGTTTTTATTCTGAATGGATTCCTAACAGCTCTCGTGCAAACTTTCCAAAAAAAACTAAGACAAGTATTACGAATCAATGAGAGTAGCTCTTTCCATAAACAACCTTGTAGCCTCCACAGATGGAGCATGAAGCTCACTCTATACCCACCCCCATCGACGCTGGTCAAAGTTTTAGTTCTTTCCTCTTCGCGCCATGACAAGATTTTAAAACCATGTGGTCTATCATGCACCACCACGCGACGGCCACCAATTCATTAATGTCATTCTCATGCCTTCATATATCCTTACGACACGTGACCTCTTCAAATGCACCGGTGCTTAGATAAGGTGCTAAGTGCATCAAATAGTTTAGAAACTATAGTCCTCAATGCATAGGTGCTCAAGACCTCTTCCAATGCACCGCTGCTTAGATAAGGTGCTAAGTGCATTAAATAGTTTAGCAACTATAGTCCCCAATGCATAGGTGCTTACCTTGTTGTAGCTAAGGCTAGTCATAGTGGGAGTAACTTATCTAGTAACATAGCGCACTACAAGAATTTTTTGCTTATGTGGCATGTAGTTAATGAGAAGTGGTAACATAATATGTTATTGTAACATTGTAACATTGTAAGTGCATCTAGTGCCACCCTAGTTAGTTTTGAAGTATTGATGACAAACCTGATTGAGGGACTAATGTGTTTGTGAGAATTGCAGGATAACACAGGTTGTAGTCCCTTATTGATTTGGTTTACCTACTAGAGATGACCCCTAAAAATGTGTGAAGACATTGAAAACAATGGTGGTTCATGAAGACATTCACAGTGAAGATTATGACATGAGAAGACATTCATGTGAAGACTATGGAGTGCGAAGACATAGTTGTTTCGTAGTTTCCTTTTCTTCTTTGTTGAGTCATAGGAACCACCGTACTGTTAAGTGGGGTCCAAATGAACAAAGTCAGAGTAACTGAAGTGATGCTCAACCAAAATCCTATGTCTTCGAGGAAGACAATGAGAGCAAATCTTATCTAGAGATGGATGAGTCAGCTTTACTGGTAGCCCAAGTCAAGCTGCCGCGTGTGTTTGAAATCCGACCGTTGGACACGTGTTGGTTCCTTAGTGACCTAGGGTCATTTCGGACAGATCAGGTCGGGTTGCCTCCTGGCTATATATAGCCCACTCCATACACCATAAATTGGTGGCTGTTCAGAGTTAGTGCATGGCCTTTGTCGTTTGAGAGCAACCCACCTCCGAAGCATTTTAGAGAGAGATCCTTGCAAGGACAAAGCCCAAAACACCCAGAGCCAAAGAGTGTTAGGCATCACTGAAGTCTTTCTGTCCGCATGACCCGAAGACTTGTTAAACTTGCGGACTTTGTATCATCCAGCCGGTTAGGCGTCGTGTTCTGAGCATCCAAGAGCCATTGTGGATAGCCGGTGAACAAAGACTGTGAAGGTTTGGAAGTCTACCTTGAAGACTTACCAGAGTGATTGGGCGAGGACAGGGTGTCCTTAGCTCAAGGGGAATAAGGTGAAGACGCGGTCTTCTGAGTTAAATCTCAGCCTCCCTAATCATACGTATAGTTGTCACAACATCTGGAACTGGTCTACCAAATCCTTGTCTTCACCAAGCAACTGGTTCTATCCTCCGCTTCCCTTTTACTTTACAGTTTGTCTTCGTGAAGTCAGTGCCCGCCTGTCTGATCTGATTGACTTCACTAAGTGAAGACTATTTACTATTTGGCTTCATACTGTCTTCCATCCTACCTAGCTGCTTATAGTCTTCGTGCTTTCACTTCATTGCTTACTTGACTATGGCTTGTCTAGTGTAGTCTACCTTCCGCTGCATATCAATAGGTTCATTTCCACAGTTTGTCTTCAAAGACCTCGAGTTTTGAAGACTTTAATAAAAATCGCCTATTGACCCCCCTCTAGTCGATAACTAGCACTTTCAATTGGCATCAGAGCAAGGTGCTCCCTTGTTCTGTGTGATTCGGTTTAACCACCTGGAGTTTTAGCTATGTCGACTGCAGGGATAATCAAGGTCTCCGCTGCGTGCCCAGTCTTCGATGGCACTGATTACCCCTACTGGAAGAATAAGATGCGCATGCATCTTGAAGCCATTGACATCGACCTCTGGTATGTCGTCAAGAATGGCGTTCCCAAGGTCGGTGAAGGTGTCACCACTGCTGATGTCAAGAGGTTCATTCAACTGGATTCGACTGCGAGGAACATCATTTGTGGCCATTTGACCAAAGGACAGTACGGCCGTGTGAGTGCACTGGAAACTGCGAAGCTAGTCTGGGACTGGCTCTCCAAGGTCAACGAATAAGTCTCAACTCAAAGAGATTCAAGGATTGATGTTCTTCGCAACCTCTTCAACCGCTTCAAGAGAAATGACAATGAGAATGTCCAGTTCATGTTTGATCGCCTCACTGATATCACAAATGAGCTTCGCGCACTTGGCGCCACTGAGATCACCAAGCACGAAATCGTCAAGAAGCTACTGAGATCACTTGATAGCTCATTCGACACCCTAGCCGTGATGATTCAAGAACGTCCCGGCTTCAAAGATCTCGATCCGTCTGGCATACTTGAGAGGCTCAACACACATGAGTTCCAGTTATCTGAGAAGAGAGACATCTATGGCCCCAACTATGGCCGAACCCGGGCTTTGAAGGCAAAGGTTGTGTCCTCATCTGAAGAAGAATCCGACTACAGTTCTGGGGATCCTGAAGACATTGGAAAGGAGTTAGCTATGCTCGTGAAGAAGTTCCAGAAGTTCTCCAAGAGGAAAGGTTTCAGAAAGTCTTCAAGATCCAGCTCAAGAAATGATGAAGCTTCCACTCGTGACCACAAGAAGAGAACATGCCACAAATGCAAGAAACTTGGTCACTACATCTCCGAGTGTCCTCAATGGGACAATGAGACCAAGAAGAAGAAGAAGAGCAAGGAATATGATTCTGATGACAAGAAGAAGAAGAAATCCTCATAGCCTTCTTCAAAGTCTTCGTCAAAGTCTTCATCTCACAAGAACTCATCTAGCAAGGCTCGTGCGTTTGTTGGAAAGGAGATGGATTCAGAGGAGGAGTCTGCTTCTGAGGAGGTGGAGGTGGAGTCTGAGGAGGAGTCCGATTCAGGCGTGGCAAGCCTGGCTCTAGCTTCAGCTTATGTCGCCAAGTCCATCTTCAACACTGAAGACAATGGCCTCGTCACCAACGCTGATGCTGAGGATGACTCTAGTCCTACCTACTGCTTCATGGAACGTGGTGCCAAGGTAAACTCACACGATGCTTACTTTCAAACATCCAGTGAAGATGACTCTGAATGTGAATCTAAACCTAGCTACAAAACACTTGCTAAAATTGCAACAGAACAACAAAATGCTATGGAACATATTCAAAAGTTGCTAGACAAAAGCGATGACCTGTTGGACGCGGAAATGACTCGAACTCAGTCCTTAATTGAAGACATTAAAATTCTTCACATTAAGTACGAGGAACTTGAAAGTCGTCATGAAACACTCTCAGCTACTCATGAGAAGCTTTCCTATGATTATCTTCAAAGGAAGCAAGAACTTGAGAACCTGAGAGCGTCTCATGAAGATCTTCAAAAGGATAACGAGTCTCTTCGCGCTCAACAGATCAGTATCGCTCAGGAAGACTTTGAGCCACCATGTTTAAAATGTCTTGAGCCTGATAATGCTGTCTCTGTTGCTGAATGTTCTACTGCTGTTACTGTTGCTATATCTTCAACTGTTGATATGGTAACTAACCCCTCTTCTGAGGATACCAGTACTATTGCTGATGAGAATGCTAGGTTGAAGACATTGCTTGAAACAGGGATGTACAAAAGCCTCAAAGGGCATCAGACACTATGTGATGTCCTCAAGAAACAGATTCTGCACCAAAACCCTAGGAAGAGGGTGTTGGGTTCGAGAGGAAAATGAATGTTGATGGTTCATACTGGAAGCCTGAGCAGTACCCCAAGACCACATGGGTCGCTGCAAAGGGACCTTCAGTGGATCCGTCTACCATATCTAGCTTCACTTGTGCTAACCCGATTATCATTGATGAATCCTTTGATGCAAACTATAAACTGTTTAACAATCAGAATGGTAAAGTGTGTGCCAGGTATATTGGTACTAACTACAGGAATGGACCACCTTTGAAGAAGATCTGGGTGCCCAAAAGTTGTGTTGAGAAGCTTCCTGTGAATGTCATCATGACACCACCTGGGAAGAAGACAAACCCCATACCAAAGGCTTCATATGGTCCAAAGGCTTCATACAGACAAAGGACTCACCAGAGTCACCCTAACGCTAATGTTTTGGAGGGAAACCATACTCAGACTTATGAATATGAGCGTGTTTCATCAAACCGCTATGTTCATAAGACCAAGAACTTTTCTGCTTATTCTTATGAGTATTATTCACCTCTTGCAATGCTATTTGCTAGGGCTCCAAAGCCAAAGTTCTCAGATGTTGCACTTAGACTCATTGCTTCTAAGCCACCCCTGAAGATGTGTGTGGTTAAGAAAAATTAACTCTCTTTCGAAGGGAAAGGTCTCGAGCCGGAAATCAAAGGCTTCTGATGCTTATGCTGGGGACCTAAAACATCTTGTGGGACGCAAGATAAAATGCCAGAATGGTCTTACTATGTATTTCGTCCCAGGATTTCTTGACAAACATCCTATCTACCCTAACCAGGATATGAACTTTCATAATATGCTTGTTCGTCAAATGTTTATGCTTCACATTTCCCTTGGTGAAGCCTATCCCCCTAACTGCACTGTAGGGTACGACACGCCCGTCTGTGAAAATTCACATCACATTTGCTGACACTGGTAAAAGCAAGGATATCGAAAAGACGATCTGTATATGGTAGATTTCTCCGCAGGACCACAGCTGGCCGTATGTCTTCTAGCAAAAGCTTTAGAATGTTGGCTCTGGCATCGAAGGCTAGGGCATGCTGGCATGAGGAACTTGTACACTCTCGCGAAGAAGAAGCATACCATAGGCACCGAGGGCGTCAAGTTCAATAAGGATCATCTATGTGGTGCCAGCGAAGCTGGAAAGATGACTAGGGCCAAGCATCCCTCGAAGACAATCATGACGACGACATGTCCCTTCGAGTTGCTTCACATGGACTTATTTGGCCCCACTCACTACTCTACCCTCACTACCACTGCTTGCCTATATGGCTTCATCATTGTTGATGATTACTCGAGATATACATGGGTGGACATAATTATCTACAAGACTGAAGGGCAGGCTGTCTTCAGACGATTTGCCAATCGTGCCATGACCAACTATGGCATCAAGATCAAGCACATCAGAAGTGACAACAACACAGAATTCAAGAACGCGGGCCTCGACACTTATCTTGATACGTTGGGCATCACACATGAGTTCTCATCTCCATACACACCTCAGCAGAATGGCATCATGGAGCGCAAGAACAGAACCCTCATTGAGATGGAAAGGATGATGCTTGATGAGTACAAGACTCCAAGGAAGTTCTGGCCTGAAGCCATTAATACTGCATGCCACATCATCAACCGTGTTTATCTTCACAAGTTTCTAAAGAAGACATCATATGAGCTCCTGACTCGTAAGAAGCCAAACGTCAGCTATTTTAGACTATTTGGTGCTAGGTGTTGGATCAAGGATTCACATCACCCTTCAAAATTTGCACCGAAAGCACATGAAGGTTTTATGCTTCGTTATGGAAAGGGTTCGCACTCCTACATAGTCTTCAACCTCTTTCACTACAAAATGGTTGAAACTGTGGATGTGCGGTTCGATGAGACTAACGGCTCGCAGAGAGAGCACCTGCCAAATGTGCTAGATGAAGCTACACCAAGTGAATCTATCAAGCTTATGGGTACTGGAGAAATCATACCTTCAGAGGCACATGCTGAAGAGGAAAATCATCATTTCTGCACCTAATCAGTCTGAAGACACTGCTCAGCCTCAAGCTAATGCTGAAGATGAAGACAACGATCAGCAATGGCAAAATGTTCGTCCAGTTCATCCTCGTGTTGCAAATGAAGTACAGATTGAGAAGATAATTGATAGCATCAATGCACCTGGTCCACTCACTCGTTCAAGAGCAACACAGCTAGCAAATTTCTGTAGGAACTTTGCATTTGTCTCTATATCTAAACCCAAGAAAGTTGATGAAGCCTTCATGGAACCTGAATGGATTTAAGCTATGCAAGAAGAGCTTCAACAGTTCGAGCTGAACAATGTATGGGAGCTGGTGCTACCTCTTGAGCATGCGTTGGTTTTCCCTTGAAGAGGAAAGGGTGATGCAGCAAAGTAGCGTAAGTATTTTCCTCAGTTTTTGAGAACCAAGGTATCAATCCAGTAGGAGACTACACACAAATCCCTAGTACCTGCACAAACAATCAAGAACCTTGCAACCAACGCGATAAAGGGGTTGTCAATCCCTTCTCGGCCACTTGCAAAAGTGAGATCTGATAAAGATAATAAGATAAATATTTTTGGTATTTTTGTTGTATAGATTGAAAAGTAAAGATTGCAAAATAAACGGCGACAGAAAAGCACATTGGCGGGAGAATAATATGATGGAAAATAGACCCAGGGGATATAGGTTTCACTAGTGGCTTCTCTCAAGATAGCATATTATAAGGTGGGTGAACAAATTACTGTCGAGCAATTGATAGAAAAACACATAGTTATGATAATATCTAGGCATGATCATGTATATAGGCATCACGTCCGTGACAAGTAGACCGAAACGATTCTGCATCTACTACTATTACTCCACACATCGACCGCCATCCAAAGATGCATCTAGAGTATTAAGTTCATAAGAACAGAGTAACGCATTAGGCAAGATGACATGATGTAGAGGGATAAACTCAAGCAATATGATAAACCCCATCTTTTTATCCTCGATGGCAACAATACAATACGTGCCTTGCTGCCCCTGCTGAGGGAGTCCTGGATTAGGGGGTCCTCGGACAACCGGACTATATCCTTTGGCCGGACTGTTGGACTATGAAGATACAAGATTGAAGACTTTGTCCCGTGTCCGGATGGGACTCTCCTTGGCGTGGAAGGCAAGCTTGGCGATATGGATATGTAAATCTCCTCCCTTGTAACCGACTCTGTGTAACCCTATCCCCCTCCGGTGTCTATATAAACCGGAGGGTTTAGTCCGTAGGACAACAACAATCATACCATAGGCTAGCTTCTAGGGTTTAGCCTCTACGATCTCGTGGTAGATCAACTCTTGTAATACTCATATCATCAAGATCAATCAAGCAGGAGTAGGGTATTATCTCCATCGAGAGGGCCCGAACACAGGTAAACATTGTGTCCCCGCCTCCTGTTACCATCCACCTTAGACGCACAGTTCGGGACCCCCTACCCGAGATCCGCCGGTTTTGACACCGACATTGGTGCTTTCAATGAGAGTTCCACTGTGTCATCACCGTAAGGCTTGATGGCTCCTTCGATCATCGGACAACTCGATGGCAAAGATGCGATCCAGGGTGAGGTTTTCCTCCCCAGACAGATCTTCGTATTCGGCGGCATCGTACTACGGGCTAACTCGCTTGGACATCTTGAGCAGATCGATAGCTATGCCCCTGGCCATCAGGTCAGATTTGGAAACTTGAACTATGCTGCCGACATCCGCGGAGACTTGATCTTCGATGGATTTAATCCCATGTCAGGTGCGCCGCACAATCACGACGAGCATGATTTATCTCTGCCATCCGACAGTGTTCGGGAGATCACACCTGCAACTACTCCGGCCCTCAATCCGGAACAAATTGCGCCATCCAAGGACGGGTGCATAGACCCCGCCATGGAGGCCGCACTCTCAGTGGCGATAGAGACGAATACTGACTTCACCCCTTACGAGAGCCATGTTGCCGAACTGCTGGATTCGTCCCCGGCCACGGACTCTGAGCCGCTTGTGTCCGTGCCCATCGAATCTGATTGGGCGCCGATCATGGAGTTTACCTCCGCGGATATATTTCAGCACTCGCCTTTTAGCGATGTGCTAAATTCATTAAAGTCCCTCTCCCTGTCAGGAGACCCTTGGCCAAACTAGGTCCGGCTAGAATGGGATGCGGACAACGAAGAAATTCGCGACCGACCCACCACCCACTTAGTAGCCATTGTCGACGATTTAACCGACATGCTCGATTTCGACTCCGAAGACATCGACTGCATGGACGACGATGCAGGAGAGGAACAGGAACCATCGCCCACAGGGCGCTGGACAGGCACTTCATCACATGAAATATACATGGTGGATACACCCAAAGAAAACAATGGCGAGGAACGGAAGGATGCAGCGAAGGATAGCTCCCTCGAGAAGCAACAAAAGCGTCGGTGTAGGCGTCGCTCCAAGTCCCGCCTCGGCAAAAACAGCGATAACGGCGCAAGAGAAAATAACACCCCAGTCGACTCCGGAGGTAACGACGACCACATTGACCCAGCGGCAGAGCAGGATGAACCAGCAAATGGCGAACATAGTACGAATCCACTGTCCGAACACGGCGACGCCGAGGATGAAGCTCATAAACCCCCCTACGGAGAGGAAAACAGTCCGGACGAGGATGCACACATCATCCCGGAAAGGCACTTGGAACAAGAGAACCTCCGTAGAAGGCTTATTGCCACCGCGAGGAGTCTGAAGAAGCAGAAGCAAAGGCTTAAGGCCGCGCAGAATACGCTCAACAGTAGATGGAACAAGATGCTCGACAATGAAGAAAAGTATGGTGGTAGTTACCACACAAAGAGCTATCCAAAGCGCAAGCTGTTTCCTGAATTTGATGATGAGGCCTTAGAGCCCACACAGCCGAAAAACAAAACGGCCGACCGGTCGGATCGACCACCTCGTGGCCGCGACAGAGCGGCTAACAAGGACGCACATAAATCAGCACACGATTCACGCGAGGACTTGCATCAGAAGACCGGCGTGACCAGATCCATCTACGGATCAAGGAAACGCGCTCCAGCGCACAACCAAAACCAAACACTACAACCGTCAGAACGCCATGACACATCCAAATACAGGGGTGCCGCACACCCCCTATGTTTCATCGATGAGGTGCTGGACCATGAATTTCCAGAAGGATTTAAACCCGTGAACATAGAGGCATACGACAGAACGACATACCTTGGGGTCTGGATTGAGGACTTCATCCTCCATATCCATATGGCTCGCGAAGACGATCTCCACGCCATTAAATACCTGCCCCTCAAGCTGAAAGGACCAGCTCGGCACTGGCTGAAGAGCCTCCCCGAAAATTCAATAGGAAGTTGGGAGGAGCTTGAGGATGATTTTAGGGCCAATTTTCAAGGGACTTATGTCCGACCTCCGGACGCAGACGATTTAAGTCACATAATTCAATAGCCCGGAGAGTCAGCCCGAAAGCTATGAACATATTCCTCACTAAGAATAATCAAATTGTTGACTGCCCGTACGCCGAAGCCTTAGCAGCTTTCAAACACAGTGTTCGCGATGGATGGCTCGCCAGACACCTCGGCCAAGAAAAACCGAGGACAATGGCAGCCCTACCAAGCCTTATGACCCGCTTTTGCGCGGGCGAAGATAGCTGGCTGGCCCGTAGTAGCACCAGCGACCCACGCACATCTGAAGTCAGGGATGGTAATGGAAAACCACGACGTAATAAAAGCAAGCGTCAGAATAACGAAGACAGCCCAAATAGCACGGCGGTAAACTCCGGATTTAGGGGCTCTCAATCCGGTCAGCGGAAAAAGCCCTTCAAAGGAAACAGAGATGGACCGTCCAGCCTAAACAAGATTCTAGACAAATTATGTCAGATTCATGGCACCTCCGATAAACCTACAAATCACGCCCATAGAGAATGCTGGGTCTTCAAGCAGGTCGGCAAGTTAAACGACGAACACAAGGGGAGGGATACACCAAGTGAAGACGAGGATGAGCCTCGCCAGCAAAGCTCTGGGGGATAGAAAAATTCCCACCAGAGGTCAAAACAGTGAACATGATTCATGTGACGAAGATGAGAAGAAAACATGCACTCCAACACACAAGCGCCGTAGAGCCCGTCACCCCTAAGTTTAACCCTTGGTCGGCCGGCCCGATCACTTTTGATCGCAGGGATCACCTGACAAGTATCTGGCACGGAGGGTTGGCTGCCTTGGTGCTAGACCCAATTATAGACGGATACCATCTCACCCAAGTCCTCATGGACGGCGGCAATAGTCTTAATCTGATATATCAGGACACAGTCTGCAAAATGGGGATAGACCCAACAAGAATCATCCATAGTAATACTACCTTTAAAGGAGTAATACCAGGCCCAGAGGCCCACTGTACGGGCTCTCTAGCACTAGAGGTTGAATTCGGTTCACCCGATAACTTCCGAAGTGAAAAGTTAACCTTCAACATCACTCCATTCCGAAGCGGCTATCAAGAACTAATCGGAAGAACAACTTTCACTTGTTTTAATGCAGTACCGCATTACGCTTCTCTTAATCTTAAGATGCCCGGTCCACGTGGCACTATCACAGTTAGTGGAAATATTGAGCGTTCCTTACGCGCGGAAGAACGTGCGGCGGCTTTAACAACCGAACACTAGACGGCCTCCCCAACAAGAATAAATGAACGGTCGTCAAGACCGGGGACACGGCTAGATGAGTCCGGCGCATCACTAGCTGTAACAGCCTAGATATACCTGAAATCGGTTTGCTGATTATACTCCCATAGGCGGTACCAGGGGCTTCCCGCGTGTAAAAAGGACTAGCTCGGCACAATTTTATACCTTGAATTTTAATGGTTTATTGAGAATAACCAATTTTTTCGCACGACAACTTTCACCTAAGTTCTTCTCTTTTACAGACGACAATCGTGCTACAGCCTTCCAGGATACGGCACAACGGAGACACAGGCGCAAACGTGCCGCAGGGACCAGCTCAAAGGTTTCTTTTTAGATTAAGACCCTATGTAAACCTTTTTTACTGTCTCTTGCTGTTCACATCCTCCGGATACTCAGTACAACCGAGAAGGATGTTGACGTATTGGCATTTCGCCACGTCAGAAAATTGGACTTACCTCGACACTTGGGGTTCATTATCAAGGGCATTGCTCAGCCCGGTATATGTTATAAAGACTAAATACCTTAGGGAGTGTTCGGCGTCGCGAGTTTGGCCTTATATGCATCAGCTCCGAATCATGTCTTTGGTCAAATGTTGGGTTTGCCCGCCTCCCGTGTTTTGCTACCTTACGTTCTGCTCTATCGGCTAAGGTGGCACCGGGAGAACTACTGCGATTGTGCCCTGGTTCATCCGGATGAGCACCTGAGTAGAGAATGCTGAAAACTGGCTGTCATGATAAAGTGCGAGACAGGTCAACCACTCAATGACTTAGCGGAATCTTCGGGATTCCTCCGCATTAACGAAGGGCCATTTCCCGGTCATGTACGTACGCGCCCCGTATTCGGATGAGCGTGGAGGTACCAGGGGCTATATAGTAGTCCCACCATCAAACTCCTATGGCTAAGTGAAAGTGTTAAAGCAATATAGTCCGATTGCCTCGTTCGCTGCGCTATCACCTCCTTAATGGACCAAGACGTTGGATCAAGTGTGAACACGTGTTTTTTGCGAACACCCCCGCATTTTATGCGTGAATGAAAGCCGTATCGCAAACTTTCAGGTTATATACATATATACATAAACGGCCGCACAAGAGGCATCATAATACTTTCAGGCAAAAGTATAAACACAGCCTTTATAATTTAATAAACATTGTTCTTACAATGGGAATACATGTCACTAGAACATAATATTCTTCGAGCACTGAGCCTCTATTAAATGAGCGCCTTCAAGGACTTCTTCAAAGTAGTGCTCGGCCGATACTCGGCCCATGGCCGAACTCTGGGTTGCAATAGCGGTGGCCTCCATCTCTGCCCAGTATGTCTTGACATGGGCAAGTGCCATCCGTGCACCCTCTATACACGCCGACCTCTTCATAGCATCGATGCGCGACACAACACCAAGGAACTGTTGCACTAAACTAAAATAACTATTCGGCCTTGGCCCTTCCGGCCAAAGATGATCCACAACAGACCTCACGGCAAGCCCGGACAACCTATGGAGCTCAGCCCACTCGGCCAATCTCTCATTCAACAGCAGCGTACGCACTGGAACATTGAACTGTGATCAGAACAGCTTTTCCACTTCACGATCTTTCTGATCTTTGAAATACTCGTACGCATCAGCAGAACTCGCTGCCAAATCCACATATGCGTCTGCAGAACTCCATAGTTGATCAAGAGGGGCATACTTAGGATCTCCGAACTTCGTCCGCAACAAAAAGGGTTTCCCAGCCGCAATATCCCCGGCTTGACGGAACTCCTCCTTCGCCCCTCTGATTTTAGAGCGGGCGTCCTTGGCCGCTACCATGGCCTTCTCCAGGTCCGCCATCTTCGTTCGATTTTCCTTTTCAAGAAGCTCGTAACGGTCGGTGATATCCTTCAATTCAACAGCCATCTTGGCTATTTTATCCTTGCTTTGGCAATGCGCAGCCTGTTCGGCTCTCAGCTCTTCGACCGCCTTTAGAGCGGCCGCATCACTCTTCCTGGCTCGTTCCTTGGCACGGGCAAGTTCCGCCAGAAGGGTCTCCACGGCGGCAGCCCCATCTGTAGTCACAACATATTAAAGATACTAGCATCATGCTCCTCTTACTATGTGTTGATCACCGGAGAAATCACATACCCTGTGCCTCGTCGAGCCGCTTGTTTACAAGCACGATGTCGGCATCTGCCGCATCAAGTTGCCGCTTCAGCTCGGCAAACTCACCAGTCCGGCTAGCCACCGGACCTTCTGCCACCTACACATGAAGGCGACACGATTATTACCTAGGACTATGATCCTCTATTTGCCGCAGTTTTCGACAGCAACCAGAGTCTCAGGGGCTACTATCTGCATAGGCCACACCTAGCGTGTGCGGTATCGTCCAAAAAATATACATTACTTCACGTACCTCAAAGCCTCTCAGTAGACTCACAAAAGCTTCATGCAACCCGCTTTCGGCGGATGAAATCCTCTCGACCACCGTACCCATTAGTGTACGATGCGTTTCTGAGATAGCCGCTTTCTCCAGAAGATTCATCAGTGCATCTGGTCGCGCACCGGACAGTTCCGGACTCTTTCTGTTGCTCTCCTTAGGAGCCGAATACTCCGGACTTCAGGTGGCCGAAGGATTACCCTCTGGCCTTGGCGGATCAGGAGAAATCCTCCGTGACGACACCTCAGGGTTGCCCGCCTCATGAGGTGGGGAGGCATGGGGAGGTGTTTCGCTCTCCATCATCTCCGGAAGAAGATCCCCCGAAGACGAACTCTGTCGAGAAGGGCTACGATCCGAACTACACGATATATGCTTCGGTTATTGTCCTTGGAAGTAAAGCAGGATATCTTTACTATTAAGTACTCTTTGTTTACTTACAGCTCGGTGGAGGGCTGATCCCCTTGCGGGCACTGTGCGGCAAGGGTACCCTCCGGGATAGGACCCTCCGACAAAGGATTCTTCCCTCGCTTGGAGACCATTACTTCCAAGTCTTCAGAGGCGGTCCTCTTCCTTCCCTGGGAAGAGGGAATTTTAGATTCTTCCCTCTGGTTATCCTCCTTCGAGGAGGCACTGATTCCCCCGGTCTGGATGAATAGTAAGTGAGGCTCTGATAACCCACAAGTATAGGGGATTGCCACAGTTTTCGATAAGTAAGAGTGTCGAACCCAACGAGGAGCTAAAGGTAGAACAAATATTCCCTCAAGTTCTATCAACCACCGATACAACTCTACGCACGCTTGACGTTCGCTTTACCTAGAACAAGTACGAAACTAGAAGTAGTTTGTAGATGTTTTTTGGATAGGCTTGCAAGAAAATAAAGAGCACGTAAATATAAACTAGGGGCTGTTGTAAGTAAAGAAGCAATAAAGTAAATATGGCGAGTGTGGAAAAGTGGTGGTAAGAGTTGCGGAATTTCCCCTAAGTAATTGACTATGTTACTAGACCGGTAATCACTATTGCAATTCTATTTGAGGGAGAGGCATAAGCTAACATATCATCCCTTACTTGGAATTCTATGCACTTATGCTTGGAACTCTAGCAAGCATCCGCAATTACTAAAGATTCATTAAGGTAAAACCCAACCATAGCATTAAAGCATCAAGTCCTCTTTTATCCCATATGCAACAATCTACTTACTCGGGTTTGTGTTTCAGTCACTCACGCAACCCACCATAAGCAAATCATAAACATATTGCAAAACCCTATAGCGGGAATCCCTCACGCTTGCGCGACACGGAGGGCACCATAGGACAGCACCAATAATAAATCATGCAACTCAAACCAATCATAGCAATTCATCAATCACCGATAGGACAACGAAAATCTACTCAGACATCATAAGATGGGAACACATCATTGGATAATAATATGAAGCATAAAGCACCATGTTCAAGTATAGGGTACATCGGGTTGCGGGAGAGTGGACCGCTGAATATAGAAGGGGGAAGGTGATGGAGGTGTTGGTGAAGATGACGACGGTGTTGGTGAAGATTGCGGTGATGATGATGGTCCCCGGCAACGGCGCCAGAAAAAGGTCTTGATAACCCACAAGTATAGGGGATACCAACAGTTTTCGATAAGTAAGAGTGTCGAACCCAACGAGGAGCTAAAGGTAGAACAAATATTCCCTCAAGTTCTATCGACCACCGATACAACTCTACGCACGCTTGACGTTCGCTTTACCTAGAACAAGTATGAAACTAGAAGTACTTTGTAGGTGTGAAAGGATAGGTTTGCAAGAAAGTAAAGAGCACGAAAATAAAAGCTAGGGGCTGTTGTAAGTAAAGAAGCAATAAAGTAAATATAGCGAGTGTGGAAAAGTGGTGGTAGGATTTGTGAAATTGCCCCTAAGCAATTGACTATGTTACTAGACCGGTAATCACTATTGCAATTCTATTTGACGGAGAGGCATAAGCTAACATATCATCCCTTACTTGGAATTCTATGCACTTATGATTGGAACTCTAGCAAGCATCCGCAACTACTAAATATTCATTAAGGTAAAACCCAACCATAGCATTAAAGCATCTAGTCCCCTTTTATCCCATACGCAACAATCTACTTACTCGGGTTTGTGTTTCAGTCACTCACGCAACCCACCATAAGCAAATCATAAACATATTGCAAAACCCTACAACGGGAATCCCTCATGCTTGCGCTACACAGAGGGCACCATAGGACAACACCAATAATAAAACATGCAACTCAAAGAAATCATAGCAATTCATCAATCACCGATAGGACAACGAAAATCTACTCAGACATCGTAAGATGGCAACACATCATTGGATAATAATATGAAGCATAAAGCACCATGTTCAAGTAGAGGGTACGGCGGGTTGCGGGAGAGTGGAGCGCTGAATATAGAAGGGGGAAGGTGATGGAGATGTTGGTGAAGTTGACGGCGGTGTTGGTGAAGATTGCGGTGATGATGATGGCCCCCGGCAGAGCTCCGGCGCCACCGGAAGCAAGGCGCAGAAAGGCCCCCTTCTTCTTCTTCTTCTTCCTTGACCTCCTCCCTAGATGGGAGAAGGGTTTCCCCTCTGGTCCTTGGCTCCCATGGCTTGGGAGGGGCGAGAGCCCCTCCGAGATTGGATCTATCTCTCTGTTTCTACGTTCTGTGATTCTGCCCTGGCACCGTTTCCTTTATATCTGGAGATCCGCAACTCCGATTGGATCGAAACCTTCGCCTAGATCATTTTCCAAAAATTAGCTTTCTTGCGGCCAAAGAAGGGCATCAACCGCCTTACGGGTGGCCCACGAGATAGGGGACGCGCCTCCCTGGAGGGGTGGCGTGGGCCACTCTCGTGGCCACCTCGGGCACCGTTTCGCGTTGATTTCACTTCCCAAAAATAAAAAATATTCCCGAAAAAATCTCCGTCCGTTTTTATCCCGTTTGGACTCCGTTTGATATTGGGTTTCTGCGAAACAAAAAACATGCAATGCATAGGAACTGGCACTGAGCCTTTGGATCAATATGTTAGTCCCAAAAAATAGTATAAAAAGTTGCCAAAAGTATATAAAAGTTGTAGAATATTGGCATGGAATAATCAAAATTATAGAAACGACAGAGACGTATCAGCATCCCCAAGCTTAATTCCCGCTCGTCCTTGAGTAGGTAAATGATAAAAAAGATAATTTTTGATGTGGAATGCTACCTAGCATAATCTTGATCATATGTCTAATCATGACATGAATATTAAGACACGAGTGATTCAAAGCAATAGTCTATCGTTTGACATAAAAAACAATAATACTTCAAGCATACCAACCAAGCAATTATGTCTTATTGAAATAACATAGCCAAAGAAAGCTCATTCCTACAAAATCATATAGTCTGGCTATGCTCCATCTTCACCACACAAAATATTCACATCATGCACAACCCCGATGACAAGCCAAGCAATTGTTTCATACTTTTGACGTTTCTCAAACCTTTTCAACTTTCACGCAATACATGAGCGTGAGCCATGGACGTAGCACTATAGGTGGAATAGAATATGATGATGGGGGTTATGTGGAGAAGACAAAAAAAAGTCTCACATCAACTAGGCGTATCAATGGGCTATGGAGATGCCCATTAATAGATATCAATGTGAGGAGTAGGGATTGCCATGCAATGGATACACTAGAGCTATAAGTGTATGAAAGCTCAAACTGAAACTAAGTGGGTGTGCATCCAACTTGCTTGCTCATGAAGACCTAGGGCATTTGAGGAAGCCCATCTTTGGAATATACAAGCCAAGTTCTATAATGAAAATTCCCACAAGTATATGAAAGTGATAACTTAAGAGACTCTCTATATGAAGAACATGGTGCTACTTTGAAGCACAAGTGTGGTAAAAGGATAGTAACATTGCCCCTTCTTTCTTTTTCTCTCATTTTTTTTCTTTTTTTTCTTTTTTTGGGCCTTCTCTTTTTTTGGCCTTTCTCTTTTTTTTTATTTTTATTTTTTTCGTTCGGAGTCTCATCCCGACTTGTGGGGGAATCATAGTCTCCATCATCCTTTCCTCACTGGAGCAATGCTCTAATAATGATGATCATCACACTTTTATTTACTTACAACTCAATATTACAACTCGATATCTAGAACAAAGATATGACTCTATATGAATGCCTCCGGTGGTGTACCGGGATGTGCAATTGTCGGTGTACTAGAGTAGGGGTACCCTAGTATCCCGAACTCGTGCACGGGCAGTTGCAGCACCCCGCGGCAAGGCTTGCCTGGTCACCGCCAAGATCCTCCGTGGTTCCTTTGGAGCCATTCAAGAACAAAGTATTTAACCAAGAAGACAAGGCCCGGCAAGAGGAGCTTGTCGGGAAGGCCACTCAAGGCACGCAGAAGACAAGACCCGGCAAGAGGAGCTTGCCGAAGGCTCGGAGAGCGACAAGCCTCCGGACGCGACAGGATTCAGCCGCTGCAAGGCACTTGCCCGCGGCAGCAACCTCTCTTCATCTCCGCTCCAGCTCATTCACCAACGTGTTGCCATGGGACCATTCCATGCGCGCGTGTCAAGAGGTCAGGCAGCCGGGAGCAGCGATAAGCGGCCGACAGTGCTTGCCATCGTGGCGAACGGTGGCGCCCCGACGGTCCCTGTTGCATCGCTTAGGCGATGGGGACGGGCATTTAATGCTTTGTCCCTTGCCGTCGTGGTTAGGTAGAGTACATCAGACAATCGCATAAGTAGGTGTACCAACTACTGTTTTCCATTTGTACCCCCATCTACGTTGCCACCGCCGGAGCCCCTTTGTGCATATAAAAGGAGGCCCATGCGCAACGAGAGGGGGTTCAACACTCTCACGCTAGGTCTCTAGCAGCTGGAGTATATCAGAAGCTTTCAGCCGCTCCCTAGCAGAACACAATACAATTAGACAAGCAGCAGAGGAGTATTATCTCTCCGGGAGCTCCGAAGCTGGGTAACTGCTCGTGTGCTTCGCCTCGATCCGCTCTTCAGGCGATCTCCGCCTCCGAACCAAAAAGGGACTCGGTCCGCCGGTCCCATAGGTGTTCGTGGGTCCGATCAGCCTCCCCGACATCTTTGGCGCGCTGTAGGGGGCGTCGAGGCTGTGTGAACCTGATCCGGCGTTCACACGAGCGACATCTTCATCATCTTCAACATCTTCATCAACATGCCACCGAAGAAGAAGGCTTCGGCGGCAGCGGAGCCGTCCGCGTCGAACCCACCATCACCGGAGCAAACGGGTGGTGGAGCAGACGCCGCGGAAGAACGGGCGCCGGCGAAGGAGTTCGTGGACGCTGCCAAGTCCAAGGACAAGGCCGCGCAAACCTCGGCGTCCGTGACATGTCCCGCGCCCATCTCGGGAGCCGCTGATCGACCGCGCCATGGCATTCACAATGCCATACGCTCGCTGGATCAAGACCGAGCTGGAGGATCTCGAGGCCCTCAAGACCAGCGTGCACGCCAATATGCCGGGCACGAAGCGAGGTACGGTCGCTGGACGGATGCTGCTCCTTCTAACATAGTTAGAAGTCCGAGCATATCCCGCTCCTCGCACCGCTCACCATTGCCACCCACCACTCAGCCGAAGCCTTGGCGAGAGCTCAACTACTCTCGACTACCCTCCAACAGCCGACAAGGTTGACGAATGGAGGGCCACCATCCGTAGTCTCATCGGCTTTGCCAACGGCGACGCCTCCGCGGCAACCAACTACATCATTGCCGCGGCAAGACGACAAGGCACGAGCCGGTGGCGACGAGACTTGTGGAGGTGCAACCACCATGCACTCTCCACCCCGAAGGCCAAGATCGCCAACTCGCCGGATCCACCTCGACAGCGACTCCACGGCGTCATCGGATCCACGAGCTCGCCGCGATCAGCGCCAAGTTCTTCATGAACGACAACAAGAAGATGCTCGAACTCGCATCGAGCGCCGAAGAGAAGCGCGGCGTCAGTCAGAGCAGCGCGCTGGGCCTTCTGTCGATATGCATGCGCCAGGGGAGCCAGCGACTTTGTCAGACGCGTAGGTTGCCCTGTGTTCACTCGTGAGCTGCGGCAAGTTCAAAGGGCCCAAGAAGAAGAATTTCAAGCCGACGTGCTAGAGAAGTACGATGGCAGGACGCATCCGTCGGAGTTCCTCAGCATCTACACCATCGCGGTGCAAGCTGCGGGGGGACGAGACGACAAGATCCTCGCCAACTACTTCCCACTGGTACTCAAGTCCAATGTCAGGTCTTGGCTCATGCACCTGCCGGACAACTCCATATCTTCTTGGGCAGATCTATGCCATCAGTTTGTTGGCGCTTTACAAAGCGACCACAAGCCCCATGGCCAAGAAAGTGACCTTCATCTGCTCGCCCAGAAGGAAGGAGAGTCCCTGCGCAAGTTCATTCAGAGATTTAGCCACGTGCACTACAACATCCCAGATGTCCACCCTGCTGCGGTGATCAGCGCGTTTCATCAGAACGTGCGGAACAGCAGGATGAGGGAGGAGATGGCGATGTGCAAAGTCAAGGACGCCGCTGAGCTGTACGCCTTGGCCGACAAGTGTGCACGTCTTGAGGAAGGAGGAGACTCCTGTGAGAGAATGCGTAGCAGGATCTCGACAAGGAGGAAACCGCTCCCAAGAAAGAAAAGCCGGCGGCGGAACAACAAAAGGAAGAAGGGCAAAGATGTACTAGTTGTCGAGCAGTCCGGCAACGGAGGTGGCGCCAACAAGGCTAAGGTTGGTGGCTCCGGCAAGGAGGTTGCCGCCAGCACCGACGGCCAGCCTGTGGCGGCCGCCGATAAGCAGGACGGCTCCAACAAGCAGTACTGCAAGATCCACCGCACAAAGGGCCATGACCTCCAGAGTCGCAAGAAGGTCGAGCAGCTTGTTGAACAAATGTAAGGCTGAGTATGAGCGGCGCGACAAGGAGAAGGCTCAGGAAGGTGCTGGGGGAGTTAGCAAGAAGCGACCCGGCCGGGGAGGACGCCGCGGCAAGGCCAAGCAGCGGCAAGGAGACAGGCCTCCCCGCGGCCGCGACAAGGATGAAGACGAAGACGAAGATGAAGACATGGAAGACGACGAGACCGATGAGCAGGAGTTTCAGAAAGCTACAGAGGTCCTCTGCGTTGACGGAGGTGCTTCCCTGCATACTTCCCACCGCCAACTCAAGAAGTGGATGCGGGAAGTTAATGCAACCGAACCATCCGTGAGAGTCACGCAAGCCTCTCAAGTGGTCCAAAGACGCCTATCATCTTTGATATTGAGGACCACCCTGATCGCATAATCGCGGTCGGGTGCTTGCCGATGTTGGTCTCACCAACTATCCGCAACCTCAAGGTCACCAACATGCTAGTTGACGACGGGCCGCTTAAACCTGATCTCCTCCATGTGCTCCGTAAGCTTCAGATCCTCGACAACAGCTCAAGAGACTGGCACATTCCAAGGAATCAATCCGGGAAGGAGCAAGCCGAAGGGGAAGATCACGTTGCCAGTAACATTTGGCAGCGAGCTGAGCTTTAGGACTGAGAGGGTCACATTCGACGTTGCTGATTTCCCATTGCCTTACAATGGAATACTTGGCCGTCTAGCACTCGCTAAGTTCATGGCAGCCTCTCATTATGCATACAACTTACTCAAGATGCCAGGCCCGATAAGCATCATCTCTGTCCATGGCGACAAGAAGGATGCTCTTATCTGTGCCGACAAGATCTACCGGAAAGCAGCAGCTGAAACAGAAAGCAAAACACTTGCCGCTGAAGCTCCCGGGAAGAAGACCAAGTCCGCAAGAGCTCGATGCCCACTCCGGCAAGCGCACCTCTTCGAGTGCTGCGCTACCGTCGAGGACGCACCATCGAGCTCCACCGCAAGTGCAAGAAGACGATGGCAGCTCCACCAAAGACCAAGAAGGTGTTCGCCAGGAGGACGGCAGACCGGTGGTACCTTCACCATCGCTGCCACTCTCGACCCTAAATAGGAAGGCGCGCTGCTTTTCCTCGCGCGAACGCCGACGTGTTTGCATGGAAACCGTCGACATCCCCGTGTTCCTGTGAAAGTAATTGAGCATCACTTAGCTGTCTGTCCTCATGCGCCGACCACAAGCGTAAAGTCGAAGCGTGCAGTGGATCGCCAAATTCATCGCAGAAGAGATCAAGAAATTGGAAGCAGCAGGCCTTGTCGAGGAGTGCTCCATCCTACGTGGTTGGCCAATCCTCAGAAGTTGTGCGCAAGGCAAATGGGAAATGGAGACTTTGTATTGACTTCACGGATGTTAATAAAGCTTGTCCCAAAGACCCGTTTCCCTTGCCGCCAAGATCGACCAGATTGTTGACTCCACTACCGGATGTGATTTGCTTTCATTTCTTGATGCATACTCGAGATATCATCGGATCTTCATGGCGTAAGAGGATGAGGAGAAAACCGCATTCATTACTCCATGTGGCACATACTGTTTCATACGGATGCCTTTTGGTTTGAAGAATGCTGGTTCAACGTTTGCAAGAGTAGTCCATGACGCTTTTGAGCCGCAAATGCACAGAAATGTAGAAGCTTACATGGATGACATAGTGGTCAAGAGCAAGGACAAAGCAACTCTGGTTCAAGATTTGGATGAGACCTTTGCAAATCTGCGCAAGATAAACCTCAAGCTCAACCCCGAGAAGTGCGTGTTCGGAGTCCCTTCCGCAAGCTTCTCGGTTCTTCGTGGTCTCAGCCGGGAATTGAAGCCCATCCCGACAAGATCAAGGCCATTGAGCAGATTGAAGCACCAAAGCGTGTCAAGGATGTACGAAGACTTGCCGGTTGCGTGGCTGCTCTCAAAGAGGTTTATCTCTAGGTTCGCTGAACGCCGCCTCGCCATTTTTCAAGATTTTGAAAAAGGCAGGTCCAATGAAATGGACTCCCGAAGTGGAGGCTGTGCTGCAGGACTTAAAGAGGTACCTGTCCTCCACTCCAATACTTATCGCACCTAAGCCACAAGAGAAGTTGCTGCTATATATAGCGGCAACCAATCAAGTGGTTAGTGTTGCGTTAGTAGCGGAGAGGGAGGCGGACGATGAGCCGGCAACCATGGCAGATACATCCAGCGACAAGCAAGGCACTTCACCGACAAGCTCTAGTCCCGACAAGGATGGATCTGCGCGGGCATGCGAGCAGATGCAGAAAAGGATGGTGTAGCGCCCAGTTTACTTTGTCAGTTCCCTTCTGCAGGGGGCTAGGTCAAGGTACTCTGGTGTGCAGAAATTGCTTTTCGGCCTCCTCATGGCCTCGAGAAAGCTGCGCCATTACTTCCAAGCACATGAGATAACAAATGCCACTCACTTTCCGCTGAAGAGGATACTGCAAAATCTAGAAGCGACAGGCAGGATTGTCGAGTGGGCACTGGAACTGTCAAGCTTTGGCCTCAAGTTTGAAAGCACACCAACTATCCAAAGCAGAGCATTGGCAGAGTTCATAGAGGAATGGACCCCAATGCAAGATGAAGAAATTCCAGAGACGAGCATCCCCGTCAAGGAAGCGAGCAAAGAGTGGCTGATGTACTTTGATGGTGCCTTCTCGTCAGTAAGGCGTCGGCCGGCGTCAAGGCTGCTTATAGCACCCACCGGAGAGCACCTCAAGTACATAGTCCAAATGCATTTTCCCAAGGAGAAGCAACAAACAATACAGCAGAGTATGAAGGTTTGCTTGCCGGTCTCAGGATTGCAGTAGACCTTGGGATTAAGAAGCTTATTGTCAGGGGTGATTCGCAGCTTGTCGTCCGCCAAGTGAACAAAGATTATCAGAGTCCATTGATGGAAGCCTACGTTGATGAAGTGAGAAAGCTAGAAGAACACTTTGACGGCCTACAAATGGAACATGTTCCAAGAGCTCAGAATAATATTGCTGATGGCCTGTCAAAGTGCGCTGCACTTAAGTTGCCTGTGGAACCAGGGATTTTTGTGCTCAACCTAACTCAACCAACCGTAACACCATCAACTGGACAGAACAAGAAGAGGAAGTTGATTTCTGGTGACTATTTTCCGGCAGAGCTTCCCGAAGCCGCCACCAAAAAGGTCCCCAAGATCGACACCGAGAATGCTGAGGAGCAGTCTGCTCCGACAAGCCCCAGGGTTTGTTTCGTTGAAGCAGACGCTCCCGACAAGTTTTGCTCCGGCAAGCTTGCCGGGGAACGTCAAGCTCCGGCTGAGCCGCAGGTTCTTGCCGTGGAAGCCGATGTTCCCGCAGCAACAGATGTGCCTTTAGTCCTTGTTGTCGAGCCGCAAGCTCCAAAGATGGGCACAAAGAGATTGTCCATTTCCTTCGCAGACAGAGAACTTCCCAAGAGCAAGAAGAAGCGGAAAGAGTAGCCCGACAGTCAAGTATGTACCAGTTTGTCGACAAGACACTGCATGTAAGAAGACTCAACGGGTGAAATTGAAGTGTATTCATCGGGAAGACCGGACAAAAGCTGTTGGCGAGAGATACATGGAGGCATATGTGGTCATCACATTGGCGCTTAGAGCACTTGCCGGAAAGCTTTCCAAGGTTTCTTCCGCCGACAGCCCTCCGTGATGCAATCAAGCACAAGTAACCAAGTGTGAAGCGTGCTAGTTCCATTCCAAACAGATACACCAGCTAGCTCAAGCTCTCCAGACGATCCCTTTATCCCGGCCATTTTCGGTCTGGGGCTCGACATTCTCGCCCCTTTCCTCGAAGTTGTCGGGGCTTTGAGTACTTGTACGTCGCAATCGACAAGTTCACAAAGTGGCCGGAAGTGGAAGCGATGAGGAAGGTGACAAAGACAACAAGCAGCCAAGTTCTTTCAGTCGATTGTTTGCCGCTTTGGAATCCCTAACAGGATCATCACCGACAACGGCACACAATTTACGAAGTCGCACCTTCATGCAAGACGCCCAAGATCTTACGCCAAGGTTCTTTTGCTTCGCTGCTCATCCGAGAAGCAACGGTCAAGCGAAGAGGGAAAATGCTGCGTCTGCGGGCTCAAGACCGTAACTTTCGACAGGCTGCACAAGTGCGGAAGAAACTGGATTGAGGAGCTGCGGTGGTTCTTTGGTCGATCAGACGACGCCAAATCGAGCCATCGCCGCATACACTGTTGCTCTAGTCTATGGAGCAGAGGCAGTTCTCCCCACGGAACTTCAGATACGGGTCACCTCGAGTACTCGCTTATGATGAGTTTGAGCAAGAGCAGCTGCGACAAGATGACGCTACGCTTCCTTGAGGAGGACCGCCTTTCAGCCAGACGAGCTGCTCATTACCAACAAGCTTTGCGTTGCTACCATAGCCGCAAAGTTAGTGCCGTAAGCCTCGAGGAAGGCGACCTTGTTCTTCGCCGCTCAGTCCGCCAAGAATTCAAACAAGTTGACGCCAAAGTGGGAAGGCCCTTATCGGGTGAAACGAGTCACTAGGCTCAAGCGCTGTCCGCTTTGAGACCGAAGATGGCATTCCGTGAGAAACTCCTGGAACATTGAGCATCTTCGTAAGTTTTACTCAGAAGCGCTGTTGCGGAACCTGTTCCGGCAACCACGTTTTGTACAAGTCTTGCCGCTGATGCATGTAATCCTTTGTACAAAGCCGGGCGCAGACCCCGTGCATCAGTAAAGCTAGTGTGTTGCGCACAACTTGTCAAATTCATGCTTTTATCATTTTATTACATGTTTTGGCTAACACTTTGTGCAGCACCCACACCCGGTAAGCAATATCGAGCCGGTGGGCTCCATAACTTTATTTTCTCTTCTTTCTCTTTTCTCAAAGAAAGGAAGGTTCCTCGCACAAGTTAACCAGGGGAAGGAGAAGATAATACTATGGACCAAGCGTTGCTCGAGGAAGTTTCACCTTATCGGGAAGCAAACGACAGAAAAGCTAAGTTGCCAAAGTTTGAGCAATCAGTTCTTAAATTTTTAAGTTATCTTCCTCGAACGATAGTACTTTGTATGGAAAACCTGTGCGCAGAGGAACCAACTCGCAGCTAGTCGCTACTTTACTTTGTTTCGAGTCCGCTCAACAACTTAAGTGAGCTGCAGCTAGTCGCGACAAGTTTGTTTGTCGGGCGGCACCGCCAAAGAAGGCCGACGTTCGACTCAACATGCAAAGGTGCCTGCACCGACAAGTTCCCTAAAAGCGAGGGCAAAAACGCATAAAGGAAGGAATCAAGTAAAGGAAATAACATTGCAATCATCGCCTAAGATAGAGTCATATTAGAAAATAGCTTGTCGCAGATCTAATAAATTGTTCTAAACATGATCAACAAATGACAAGGGAAAGATAAAATTGGCGGCCTAGTCTACGCTCGCCATCAACCCGCTTGATCTTGCCCACCTTGTCCACAATGGGTGCGACAAGGGCTTTGAGCGCCCACATCGGCATCTGGCGGCAAGGATCTAAGGACGCCGTTGAGGTTGAGGCCCGGATTGCGGAAGGCCACCTTCATCAACACCTTCTAGAGGGCTCCTGCACAGATCTGGCGCGATTCCTCGGCCAGCTGCTTTGGGATCTCTTCCCGGAGTCGCCGGAGACCCGCCACTGTGCCCTTGAAGAATAAGCTAAGCTTGGCGCTGGGTTGGAGGTGCTCGCCGGAGGAGTATCCAAGATCCACCATCCCTACTCCATCGGCTCATTGTGGATGGCGGCGGCAAGATCCACGAGACCTTCGGTCCAAGGCTCCACACTCTCCTCAAGGCGCCTGGTGGCAACAGATTCGCCAAAGAGCCTCGCTGGCCTTGATCTTCTCCAATGTGCCCACCTCCCGCTCCTTGGCGCCGGCCCAGCCGTATCGTGGTGGTCAGCTTCAGCTCAAGATCTGCCTTTGAATCCTTGGCGGCGCCGAGCTCCTTGCTCCTATTGGCGAGACGGCCCTGCAGCTCGCCAAGAGTGTAGGCGTCCTTCTCGCGCCGTGCTTGAGCGCAGCAAGCTCTCGCCGCTCTTCTCGAGATCGGCCTCCACTGCGTCACCTTCGTCTCCAACTCTTTCTTGGCGGCCTCGGCGGCTGCCGCAGATCCTTCGCTTCCTTAAGAGCCCCGCCAAGTGACTCTCGCACGCGACAAGCTCTTCCTCATAGCTGTCAAGATTGATCTTCCGCTGCGCCAACTCGCCTTCTTCGCAGATAACTTCTCGGCAGCAAGCCTTTGCTGCTCCTCGACCTCAGCCTTCTCAAGGATGAAGGCATGCGCTCTTCAAAGAAGTCGCTCCCGTTCTTCCGCTACGCTCCGGAGAGCTTCTTGGTTACGCCCGGAGCTCTTTCTGCGTGCTTCTCCATGTTCTGCTCCCGCCTCGTGACAAGTGCTTCTCGGGACTCCAACTTGGCTTGTCGGGCGCGGTAGCGACAGCTTCTTCTTCAAGCTGCTCCTCCTCGGACTTCGCCGCTGCTTGGCGCGGCCCACCAGCGTCAGCCAGCAGAGGCGAGCAGCTCTCCGTCGAAGGTCTCTCCTTCGACCGCGCCTGAGCTCGACGCCCATGGGAGCTTGATGAAGACGCTGTCACGCTGCCTTCAAGTAGGCGCTGGTCGGGCTCTTCGGAGTCTGACGCTGCAAAGAATGCGGAGGGACCAGCCGGTCGGTGTAGCGCCTGGCGCTCCTGCGGCCTCAGGGGCCGTCGGTCGATCGCCGGACCCTCGCCCGGCCTGCGGCGGCAGCCAGCTGACCTCTTCGCCGGCAGGCTCGTCAGCGCCGGCTTCTTCTCCCATGGCGGCAGCTTCGTCAGTGTTGCCGCGCGCGTCCTCCTCGCCGGCAACCTCGGTCTCCATTGGCTCTGTGGCGGACGGATGAAGAAAGTCAAGCAAATATCCAAAGATAGAATCAGAAGAAGAAAAACACAAGGGAAATACTCAGGCAAGAAGGTTACCTGTGCCGGGGGCTGCGGTCATGGTCTCCGCAGCCAAGGGATCGCTGGTGCCATCCCTTGCCGGAGAAGGCTCCCTTGCCGGAGAAGGTTCCCTTGCTGGAGAAGGCTCCCTTGCTGGGGAACGCTCCCTTGCCGGAGAATCCTCCCTTGGCGGCGTAGTCAAAGCAGATAGAATTTTGGGGGCGGCTTCCGGGCCCTCCTGATGAGGCTGCTCTGCTCCTACACAAACCTATAGTCGATATCAATGAAGAAGGAGCACCCATGCACACCTAACAAGAAGGAGAAAACCGCATACTTACTCGGGGCCTGTCTTTGGGGCTGCTTTGAGGAAGGGTTGCTGGTCCGCAAGGGGTCTCAGACGCGCCTCCTGTTGCCACGGGTGGATTGTCCTCAATGACGACCACCGGGGTCTTGGCTCTCTTCGACGCTCTCTGGGCCAGCGTCCTGAAAAGGAAAGGGTTTAGGACGAAGCAAATCAGATTCAAGATGAAGCAACAAAATTGAAGAAATACAAGCACAATGTTGAAGCTTACTCTTCTTCTTCCTCGTCGGAGCTGAGCGCGGAGAGATCAAACTCCGGCTCACCTCTGGTGCGACGAGGCGGAGGAGTGGGCTCTCTTGACCGCTTGGCGGAGGTGTCGGCGGTGGCCCGGAGGATCCCACCCCAGCTTGTCGCAGCAGTGTGGGTGCTCCAGCAACATTGCTTGTCATGATGGCCAGCGTCAGCCGCGCTGCAATGTTGGCCCGCCTGCCGCCCGCCTCGTCTCCGCCTTGCGGAGACGCCTCTTTAAGCGGAGCCGGGTTCGTTGCGGCAAGCCGCTGGATGGTGGGGAAGAAGCGCCCTCGGCTGGTTCGCTCGACTCGCCTCGGATTCGCAAGCTCTTCCTCACCGCGAACTCCTTCGCCGCAAGGCTTGCCGCCTCTGCTGCATCTGCCTCCTCCACGGTGTACCGAAGACGCCAGCCGGCAAGCTTGCCGCCGCCTCCAGCCTGGTGGCAATGCGCTGCATCTCGCCGTCGGTGGTGTCGCTGGTGAGCTTCTTCTGCTTTCGTCGGGCGGATCGGCATTTCTTCCAAGCTGTCGAAGAATTGCCGCACGACATCGTCCGCAGGCTCTTGCCAGGTTGGAACGATCCCATGAGAATCGCACAACGGCATCATGGCACGGATGCGATCGAGCGCAGAATTGTTGCACAATGGGACGACCCCCCTCGGCAACCTAAACCATTCGGGGTGATCGGGGTCATGCTTGAACAACTCTAGCAGCATCGCATCCAACTCCAAGACAAAGGAAATTCCAGTTGAGGCCCCGGGCGCAGCTTCATGATGTCCGCTGCTTTGGAACTCCCAAGCAGGTCTCCTCCTCTCCTGCAAGGGAGATGGCGCGGCGAAGGAAATCTGCGCCAATCGCGCTTACAGTGAGTCCGCAAGCCCGAGGCGCAAGATCCGGTCACAGCAATCTTCAACCTAGCATCTTCCGGCGCCAAGCTGCTCCAATCGCTGCCAAGACTATTGGGGTTTGGCGCAAGGCAGTGAAGGGCTGCGGGTTCTCCTCAACGATCCAACACCAATTGGCTCTCCACTCCTCCCATTTGCTACGGAACTCTCCTTTCAGATAAGCTTCTTTCTTGCCGATCCTAGAGATCCAAGCAATACCTCCGGCAAGCGGCTCCCCTCTCTCAACGCGGGGCATGAAGAAGTGGCGGAAGAGGGCTACATTTGGGTGGATCCCGACAAAGTTTTCGCAAAGGTGTGCGAAAACTGCCATGGTCGAGACAGCATTGGGGGTGAAATCAAGGAGGCGAAGCCCGTGAGGTGTTCATGACATCGCAGAAGAATTAGAAAAGGGCGGGCAGAGCCCGCAATAGAATAAAAGCGCAAAGAAAGGGTACCCATTTGGGGCTAGTTCCAAGCGGTGGCGGGAGTACCTTCAGGCGCGGATGCGCACGTCTCCGTCGACTGAAGAGGTAGTAGCCTCCCTCAGCTCCTTTGCGCCGAGCTGGGGGAGAAGATGGCCCGCCTTTCGCAGCGCCATGAGCCGCCGCTGGCCGCCACGCCTTCCCCTTGTCGGCTTTGAGCCATGGCGGAGGCGGTGGAGGAGACCGACGGCGTTGATGGCGCTGTGGCGAAGGGCGGAGCGCTGCTCTCTTCGCACTAGAGAAGAAGGGGGGAGCGGCGGTGGTTTTCGAGACGAGACAGCAATGGCGAGGTGGGCGACCTGCCCCTGTTTCCCCTGTTTATAAGGAGGGAGAGGGGGCGGACGTTCCGCTCTTCCTAATAAAGAACCCCCCCCCCCACGATCTCTCCCACAACGCCATGTTCGACGCGTGTTGTTCGTGGGGGACGTGGTGGGTCCAGAGCAAGTTACGACGTGATCAAGGCCGCGTGTGACCGTGCACTGTTTTGGGCCTGGCCCAACAGCGTTCGGCACCGTGTGTGGCCCAGGCCCGGGGCTCTGCCGGTGTACTAGAGTAGGGGTACCCTAGTATCCCGAACTCGCAGACGGGCAGTTGCAGCACCAGCTGCAAGGCTTGCCTGGTCACCGCCAAGATCCTCCGTGGTTCCTTTGGAGCCATTCAAGAACAAAGTATTTAACCAAGAAGACACGGCCCCGGCAAGAGGAGCTTGCCGTTACGGCCACTCAAGGCACGCAGAACACAAGACCCCGGCAAGCGGAGCTTGCCGGGAAGACTCGGAGAGCGACAAGCCTCCAGACGCGACAGGATTCAGCCGCGGCAAGGCACTTGCCGCGGCAGGTAACCTCTCTTCATCTCCGCTCCAGCTCATTCACCAACGTGTCGCCATGGGACCATTCCATGCGCGCGTGTCAAGAGGCTGTGCAGCCAGCGGGGAGCAGCGATAAGCGGCGCTGACAAGCTTGCCAATGTGGCGAACGGTGGCGCTCCTGACGGTCCCTCACAGACCTTGTTTAGGCGACGAGGATGGGCATTTAATGCTTTTGTCCCTTGCCGTCGTGGTTAGGTAGAGTACATCATACATCGTACAAGTAGGTGTACCAACTACTGTTTTTCCATTTGTACCCCCATCTACGTTGCCACCTGTCGGAGCCCCTTTGTGCATATAAAAGGAGGCCCATGCGCAACGTAGAGGGGGGTTCGAACACTCTCACGCTAGGTCTCGTTAGCAGCTGGAGTATACTGTAGCTCTCAGCGCTCCCTAGCAGGAACACAATACAATTAGACAAGCAGCACTAGGAGTATTATCTCTCCGGGGAGCTCCGAAGCTGGGTAAACTGCTCGTGTGCTTCGCCTCGATCCGCTCTTCGTGCGATCTCCGCCCCCCTCCGAACCAAAAGGGACTCGGTCCGCCGGTCCCATAGGTGTTCGTGGGTCCGATCAGCCTCCCCGACAGCAATGATCTAGCATAGCAGTGACATCAAAAAATGGACAAGCCATGAAAACATCATGCTAGCTGTCTTACGATCATGCAAAGCAATATAACAATGAATGCTCAAGTCATGTATATGATGATGATGAAAGTTGCATGGCAATATATCTCGGAATGGCTATGGAAAATGCCATGATAGGTAGGTATAGTGGCTGTTTTGAGGAAGATATAATGAGGCTTATGTGTGATAGAGCGTATCGTATCATGGGGTTTGGATGCACCAACGAAGTTTGCACCAACTCTCGAGGTGAGAAAGGGCAATGCACGGTACCGAAGAGGCTAGCAATGATGGAAAGGTAAAAGTGCGTATAATCCATGGACTCAACATTAGTCATAAAGAACTCACATACTTATTGCAAAAATCTATTAGTCATCGAAAAAAGTACTACGCGCATGCTCCTAGGGGGATAGATTGGTAGGAAAAGACCATCGCCGTCCCGACCGCCACTCATAAGGAATACAATCAATAAACACCTCATGCTCCGACTTACGTTACATAACGGTTCACCATACGTGCATGCTACGGGACTTGCAAACCTCAACACAAGTATTTCTCAATTTCACAATTACTCAACTAGCATGACTCTAATATCACCACCTTTATATCGCAAAACTATTGCAAGGAATCAAACATATCATATTCAGCGATCTACAAGTTTTATGTAGGATTTTATGACTAACCATGTGAATGTCCAATTCCTGTCATCTCTCTAAATAGGTATAAGTGAAGCAAGAGAGTTTTAGTTCTTTCTAAAAAAGATATGCCCACGCTCTAACAAATATAAGTGAAGCAAAAGAGCATTCTACAAATGGCGGTTGTCTAAGTGAAGAGAAACAGGCAATCCAAACTTCAAATGATATAAGTGAAGCACATGAAGCGTTCTATAAAGCCATACTCAAAAGATTTAAGTGAAGTGCAATGAGCATTCTATAAATCAACCAAGGACTATCTCATACCAGCATGGTGCATAAAATAAAAATGAAAACTAAATGCAAAAGACGCTCCAAGACTTGCACATAATGCATGAACGAAACGAATTCGAAAACATACCGATACTTGTTGAAGAAAGAGGGGATGCCTTCCGGGGCATCCCCAAGCTTAGACGCTTGAGTCTCCTTGAATATTTACTTGGGGTGCCTCGGGCATCCCAAAGCTTGAACTCTTGCCTCTCTTCCTTTTCCTCATATCGAGACATCCTCGATTAGACACTACATCCACACAAAACTTCAATGTAAAACCTCGGTAAGATCCGTTAGTATAATAAAGCAAATCACCACTCTAAGTACTGTTGAAAACCAATTCATATTTTGTTTTTGCATTGTGTCTACTGTAATATAACTTTTTCATGGCTTAATCCACTGATATCAATTGATAGATTCATTAAAACAAGCAAACTATGCATCAAAAACAGAATCTGTCAAAAATAGAACAGTCTGTAGAAATCTGAACATTCACCATACTTATGATACTTGAAAAATTCTGCCAAAATTAGGAAAAATAAAAACATTTATAGAAAGAAAGTTCAAAAAGAATCAGAACCATTTGACGTTCCAGTAAAAAATTAAAATTCTCTCACTACAGACAAAGTTTCTGTCCTGCACCGTACAAACCAACAAGCATTGTAAACATCCTAAAGGCAAACCTTGGCACATTATTTTTATAATACTAAGGAATTATACAAGGGGATAATTATTTTTGTTGAAAAGTTTCTGTAATCAAGATTTACAAAGTTTCCCTGAGCATGAACAAAGTTCAAGGAGCTCTCCCACTTCAACAATGCTTGTCTTTCTCACTTTCGCTTTCCTTTTTGAAAAAATTTTGGGTTCCCCTCTTTATTTTTGTTGTTTTTAAACTATATGAAAGCACTCAATAGAAATAAATGACTCTCTAAAACTTCCGGGTTGTCTCCCTGGCAGCGCTTTCTTTAAAGCCATTAAGCTAGGCATATAGTGTTCAAGTAGTGAATCCACCCGGATCCCAAGGTATATCAAAGCCAATTTTAATTAGCAATGATTTAGCATTTAGTAGTGAGCACAAAGCAACATATATCAAGCAATGACGAATTCTAACTCTCTTCCTATGCATCGGCATGTCATAAAAGAACAATTCATGCACACATAGTAAAGGCCAATGCATAGTATAAACAGCTTCTTGCAATTTTATCGTGTGGGAAACATAGAGAGGTGGAGATATAGTTCCTCTCTCATAATAATTGCAAGTAGGAGCAGAAAGCACATGCATATTATATTCATCCAAATCATCATGTGCAATGGTAAAAGGCAACCCATCAATATAATCCTTAATAAGCACAAACTTCTCCGATATAGCGTAGTTTGGAGAATTCAAAAAGATAATAGGACTATCATGAGTGGGTGCAATAGCAACAATTTCATGTTTAACATAAGGAACTATAGCAAGTTCATCTCCATAAGCATAATCCATATTGGCATCTTGGCCAAAAGCATAGCAAGCATCATCAAAAAGGGATATTTCAAGAGAATTAATGGGATCATAATAGTCATCATAGCAATCATCCTTCGGTAAGCACGAAGGGGAATTAAACAATGTATGAGTTGAAGAGTTACTCTCATTAGAAGGTAGGCACGGGTGATCAATCCGCTCTTCCTCCTTTTGTTCTTCGCTCTCCTCCTCATCTTTTTTCATCCAATGAGCTCACAGTTTCATCAATTTCTTCTTCCATAGATTCCTGCAAAATATTAGTCTCTTCTTGGACAGCGTTGACTTTCTTCATAAAAGCATTAATATAGTAATTGTATTCATAATTTTCATAGCAATATCCAAGTATAGCAAGATTTTCCACCCTATAACCATCATCATCAAAAGCTTCATACTTTTTAAACAAAGCTTTAATATCATAGGCGGCCTTAAAAGCAACAAATTCTTCTATTTGTTCCACATCATAGTAATCATATATACCATTAGCATAAGAAGCTAAGGTTTTATTATCGTTAAATTTGCATGAAAAGGGGAGGTGTGGAGCCTCCATCCTAGAGCAACAAGTAATATCATATCTCAAGCATAGATTCTAGGCATACCAACGCAACATAATAGATTGATCCCATAATAGTTTCCCTTTACGTGTCGAGCGATAATCCCTAAAGTATTCACGTTGATCCAACGTGTCTCCCATTATAAAGTTGAGTGGGGTTTTCTCAGGATTATCAAAGTAGTACATAATATCTCTCACATAATGAGAATCGGGGGTCTTAGGAGTTACCCCATCTACACGAGTAGCAAGTACCTCTAATTTTTTTGGTATTTTGTGTTCCATATCCATAACTAAAGATAGAGAACAACGAAGAACCGCAAATAAAATTTACTTAGTGATAAAGCAAACAAGCACACACGAGAATATTCACCCCACGCTATGACTCCCCGGCAACGGCGCCAGAAAACGGTCTTGATAACCCACAAGTATAGGGGATCGCAACAATTTTCGATAAGTAAGAGTGTCGAACCCAACGAGGAGCTAAAGGTAGAACAATGTTCCCTCAAGTTCTATCGACCACCGATACAACTCTACGCACGCTTGACATTCGCTTTACCTAGAACAAGTACGAAACTAGAAGTACTTTGTAGGTGTGAAAGGATAGGTTTGCAAGAAAGTAAAGAGAACAAAAATAAAAGCTAGGGGCTGTTGTAAGTAAAGAAGCAATAAAGTAAATATAGCGAGTGTGGAAAAGTGGTGGTAGGAGTTGTGAAATTGCCCCTAAGCAATTGACTATGTTACTAGACCGGTAATCACTATTGCCATTCTATTTCAGGGAGAGGCATAAGCTAACATATCATCCCTTACTTGGAATTCTATGCACTTATGATTGGAACTCTAGCAAGCATCCACAACTACTAAAGATTCATTAAGGTAAAACCCAACCATAGCATTAAAGCATCAAGTCCCTTTATCCCATACGCAACAATCTACTTACTCGGGTTTGTGTTTCACCACTCACGCAACCCACCATAAGCAAATCATAAACATATTGCAAACCCTACAGCGGGAATCCCTCACGCTTGCGCGACATGGAGGGCACCATAGGACAGCACCAATAATAAAACATGCAACTCAAACCAATCATAGCAATTCATCAATCACCGATAGGACAACGAAAATCTACTCAGACATCATAAGATGGGAACACATCATTGGATAATAATATGAAGCATTAAGCACCATGTTCAAGTAGAGGGTACAACGGGTTGCGGGAGAGTGGACCGCCGAATATAGAAGGGGGAAGGTGATGGAGATGTTGGTGAAAATGACGACGGTGTTGGTGAAGATTGCAGTGATGATGATGGCCCCCGGCAGCGCTCCGGCGCCACCGGAAGAAAGGGGGAGAGAGAGGCCCCCTTCTTCTTCTTCTTCCTTGACCTCCTCCCTAGATGGGAGAAGGGTTTCCCCTCTAGTCCTTGGCTCCCATGGCTTGGGAGGGTCGAGAGCCCCTCCGAGATTGGATCTATCTCTCTGTTTCTGCGTTCTGTGATTCTGCCCTGCCACCGTTTCCTTTATATCTGGAGATCCATAACTCCGATTTGATTGAAACCTTCACCCAGATCATTTTCCAAAAATTAGCTTTCTTGCGGCCAAAGAAGGGCATCAACCTCCTTACGGGTGTCCCACGAGATAGGGGTGTGCGCCCCCTGGAGGGGTAGCGTGGGCCACTCTCGTGGCCACCTCGGGCACCGTTTCGTGTTGATTTCACTTCCCAAAAATCATAAATATTCCAAAAAAAAATCTCCGTCTGTTTTTATCCCGTTTGGACTCCGTTTGATATTGGGTTTCCGCGAAACAAAAAACATGCAACAGACAGGAATTGGCAATGTGCACTGGATCAATATGTTAGTCCCAAAAAATAGTCTAAAAAGTTGCGAAAAGTATATAAAAGTTGTAGAATATTGGCATGGAACAATCAAAAATTATAGATACGACGGAAAGTATCAGGCTCGCTCTCGGCCTCTTTGTTCCTCCCTTTACCCTCCCCTGATGGTGCTTGATAAGGCGCAAGCTCAAGCATCCTGGCTTGTACAGGATCCGGTGAGCCCTCGGGAAGGGGGGCCGGACACCTGATCATCTTCGCTATTTTATCCAGTCCTGGTCAAAAGGCGACTTTTCAGAATGATGTTGTGATAAATTAAAAGACAACGTGTTCAGCCACGGGACTACTTACTTGGGTATCTGGACGATTGCAGCTCAGACCCGCATCCTCGGTGGTGTCCGGACTCCTTATTTCTGGTCCGAAGAACAATTTGTAGATCTCTTCGAGCGTCATGCCGAGGAAGTGCTAAATAGCTCGCGGTCCTTCCGGGTTGAACTCCCACATACGGAGGGGTCGATGTTTGCAAGGTGGCACTCGACGAACTAGCATGACTTGCATTACCATGACCAGGCTAATATCTATCTTGAGGAGATCTCGGATGCGACTCTGCAATATCGGCACATCACTTATTGGCCCCCCAGTCCAGCCCCTTGTTGATCCATGACGTCAGTTGTGGTGGGGGGGGGGCGAGGAAAAGGCAGGGGCGGCTACCCACTTGATACCCCGGGGAGCTGTGATATAAAACCACTCCCGTTGCCATAAACTGGACACCTCCGGGAAGGAACCCTTTGGCCATGGAACATCGGCGCCTTTGCTTATTATTACGGCACCTCAAGACTCTGCATGTCGCCTCAATCATCTTCGGCTTCACATTGAAGGTCTTGAGCCATAAGCGAAGTGTGGGGTAATGCGGAGGAAGGCTTCACACACGACGATGAACGACGAGATGTGAAGGATGGAATCCGGGGCCAGGTCATGGAAATCCAGCCCGTAATAGAACATGAGCCCCCTAACAAAGGGATCTAGCACAGGGCCTAGCCCTCGGAGAAAGTGAGAGATGAATACGACGCTCTCGCTGGGTTCGGGAGTGGAAATGACCTGCTCTCGAGCAGGCAGCCTGTGCGAGATTTTGGCGGTCAAGTACCTAGCCTCTCTTAGCTTCTTGATGTCTTCGTCTGCGATAGAGGAGGGCATCCACCGACCTTGAAGGTTGGATCCGGACATGGTTGAAGGTCCGAAGCGCCTGACCTGAGCCTTGGGTGTTGAAACTCGAGGCGGGGGAAGGATTCGATCGAATACGAGAAGAAAAAGGACAGGCCTTGGCCTCTTTATAAAGAGGGTGAATATCAAGCGTCCTCCTCGTGGCCGTTTGGGACTTGCCTAAATCGAGGAGTCATACCAACGGGCACGATTGGGTCACCCATACCCGTATTGATGAGAATCCCTTAATAAGGGGGACACGATCTCTGCTTCAACAAGACGTGCCAACAAAATCGCCTCACAAAACGTGCAGTGGCAGGCTGATTGAGAAAAACGGTTCGAATAATGATTAGGCCATGGTGTGATGTCACGTTATGAAAAGTCATCAGCAGATTAGATTTGTGGAAATGTTATTCTCTCGATGATGGTATGTGGAACTTGTTTTGCAGAGTCGGACACTATCCTTGTGTTCAAGATCTTCTATGGAGTATTCGGAGGAAAAACCCGCCTTGCAATGCCGAAGACAATCTGCGCGCCAAACTCATCGTCATTGAAACCTGGTTCAGGGGCTACTGAGGGAGTCCTGGATTAGGGGGTCCTCGGACAGCCAGACTATATCCTTTGGCTGGACTGTTGGACTATGAAGATACAAGATTGAAGACTTCGTCCTATGTCCGGATGGAACTCTCCTTGTCGTGGAAGGGAAGCTTCGCGATATGGATATGTACATTTCCTCCCTTGTAACCTACTCTGTGTAACCCTAGCCCCCTCCGGTGTCTATATAAACCGGAGGGTTTAGTCTGCAGGACAACAACAATCATACCATAGGCTAGCTTCTAGGGTTTATCCTCTACGATCTCGTGGTAGATCAACTCTTGTAATACTCATATCATCATGATCAATCAAGCAGGAAGTAGGGTATTACCTCCATCGAGAGGGCCCGAACCTGGGTAAACATGCTATATTATATTCTGTTTTGGATGTTTATGTTGGAAATATGCCCTAGAGGCAATAATAAAAAGGTTATTATTATATTTCCTTGTTCATGATAATTGTCTATTGTTCATGCTATAATTGTGTTATCCGGAAATCGTAATAAATGTGTGAATACATAGACCACAACATGTCCCTAGTGAGCCTCTAGTTGACTAGCTCGTTGATCGATAAATAGTTACGGTTTCCTAACCATGGACATAGGATGTCATTGATAACGGGATCACATCATTAGGATAATGATGTGATGGACAAGACCCAATCCTAAGCATAGCACAAGATCGCTGCGGTTAAATGCGCTAAAGCTTTTCTAATGTCAAGTATCCTTTCCTTAGACCATGAGATTGTGCAACTCCCGGATACCGTAAAGGGTACTTTTGGGTGTGCCAAACGTCACAACATAACCGGGTGGCTATAAAGGTACACTACGGGTATCCCCGAAAGTATCTGTTGGGTTGGCACGAATCGAGATCGATTTGTCACTCCGTATGACGGAGAGGTATCTCTGGGCCCACTCGGTAGGACATCATCATAATGAGCTCAGTGTGATCAGGGAGTTGATCACGGGATGATGTGTTACGGAACGAGTAAAGAGACTTGCCGTAACGAGATTGAACAAGGTATCGGTATACCGACGATCGAATCTCGCAAGTATCGCATCGATAGACAAAGGGAATTGTATACGGGATTGATTGAATCCTCGACATCGTGGTTCATCCGATGAGATTATCGTGGAGCATGTGGGAGCCAACATGGGTATCCAGATCCCGCTGTTGGTTATTGACCGGAGAGTTGTCTCGGTCATGTCTACGTGTCTCCCGAACCCGTAGGGTCTACGCACTTAAGGTTCGGTGACGCTAGAGTTGTAGAGATATTAGTATGCGGTTAACCTAAAGTTTTTGGAGTCCCAGATGAGATCCCGGACGTCACTAGGAGTTTCAGAATGGTCCGGAGGTAAAGATTTATATATAGGAAGTCCAGTTTCGGCCACGGGGAGAGTTTCGGGGGTCACCGGTATTGTACCGGGACCACCGGAAGGGTCCCGGGGGTCCACCGGGTGGGGCCACCTATCCCGGAGGGCCCCATGGGCTGAAGTGGCGTGGGAACCAGCCTCTGGTTGGCTGGTGCGCCCCACCCAAGGTCCCATGGCGCCTAGGGTTGGAAACCCTAGGGGGTCGTTGCCCACCGAGGGGGCATGCGCCCCCCTGGTTGGAAACCCTAAGTTGGCCGTTGCCCCCCGAGGGGCCGCCCCCCCTCTAGATGGGATCTCCAAGGGGGCATGCGCCCCTTAGCCCCTATATATAGTGGAGGGGAGGGAGGGCAGCCGCACCCTAAGCCCTGGTGCCTCCCTCTCCCTCTCGTGACACCTCTTCCTCCTCCAGTAGCGCTTGGCGAAGCCTTACTGGAATCCCGCTACTTCCACCACCACACTATCGTGCAGCTGGATCTCCATCAACTTCTCCTCCCCCCTTGCTGGATCAAGAAGGAGGAGACGTCTCCGCTCCGTACGTGCGTTGAACGCGGAGGTGCCGTCCGTTCGGTGCTAGGATCATCGGTGATTTGGATCACGACGAGTACGACTCCATCAACCCCATTCTCTTGAACGCTTCCGCTCTCGATCTACAAGGGTATGTAGATGCACTCCTCTCTCTCTCGTTGCTAGATGACTCCATAGATTGATCTTGGTGATGCATAGAAAATTTTAAATTTCTGCTATGATCCCCAACAGTGGCATCATGAGCTAGGTCTATGCGCAGTTTCTATGCACGAGTAGAACACAAGTTGTTGTGGGTGTCGATTTTGTCAATTTAATTGCCGTTACTAGTCTTATCTTGATTCGGCGGCATCATGGGATGGAGCGGCCCGGACCGACCTTACACGTACACTTACGTGAGACAGGTTCCACCGACTGACATGCACTAGTTTCATAAGGTGGCTAGCGGGTGTCTGTCTCTCCTACTTTAATCGGATCGGATTCGATAAAAACGGTCCTTATGAAGGGTAAACAGAAATTGGCATATCACGTTGTGGTTTTGGCATAGGTAAGAAACGTTCTTGCTAAGAAATCTATAGCAGCCACGTAAAAAAATTGCAACAACAATTAGAGGATGTCTAACTTGTTTTTGTAGCATATGCCGTGTGATGTGATATGGCCAAAAGGATGTTATGAATGATATATGTGATGTATGAGATTGATCATGTTCTTGTAATAGGAATCATGACTTGCATATCGATGAGTATGACAACCGGCATGAGCCATAGGAGTTGTCCTGATTTATTTATGACCTGCGTGCCAACATAAACGTCACGTAATTACTTTACTTTATTGCTAAACAGTTAGCCATAGTAGTAGAAGTAATAGTTGACGAGACAATTTCATGAAGACACGATGACAAGGAAAATGATGATGGAGATCATGGTGTCAAGCCGGTGACGATGATGATCATGGCGCCCCGAAGATGGAGATCAAAAGGAGCAAAATGATATTGGCCATATCATGTCACTATTTGATTGCATGTGATGTTTATCATTTTTTACATCTTATTTGCTTAGAACGACGGTAGCATAAATAAGATGATCCCTCATTAAAATACCAAGAATTGTGTTCCCCCTAACTGTGCACCGTTGCTAAGGTCCGTTGTTCCGAAGCACACCGTGATGATCGGGAGTGATAGGTTCTAACGTTCGCATACAACGGATGTAAGCCAGATTTACACACGCAATACACTTACGTTGACTTGACGAGCCTAGCATGTACAGGCATGGCCTCGGAACACGGAAGACCGAAAGGTCGAACATGAGTCGTATAGAAGATACGATCAACATAAAGATGTTCACCGATGATGACTAGTCCGTCTCATGTGATGATCGGACACGGCCTAGTTGACTCGGATCATGTATCACTTAGATGACTAGAGGGATGTCTATCTGAGTGGGGGTTCATTAAATAATTTGATTAGATGAACTTAATTATCATGAACATAGTCTAAAACTTTGCAATATGTCTTGTAGATCAAATGGCCCAAGCTAATGTTGCCCTCAACTTCAACGCGTTCCTAGAGAAAACCAAGTCGAAAGACGATGGCAGCAACTACACGGACCGGGTCCAGAATCTCGAGGATTATCCTCATAGCTGCCAACAAAGCATATGTCCTTGATGCACCGCTAGGTGAAGCACCTGTTTTCCCAGCAACTCAAGACGTTATGAACGCTTGGCACTCGCGTAGTGATGATTACTCCCTGGTTCAGTGCGACATGCTTTACAGCTTAGAACCGGGGCTCCAAAAGCGTTTTGAGCAGCACGGAGCATATGAGATGTTCCAAGAGCTGAAAATGGTTTTCCAAGCTCATGACCGGGTCGAGAGATATGAAGTCTTCGACAAGTTCTACAGTTGTAAGATGGAGGACAATAGTTCTGTCGGCGAGCACATAGTCAAAATGTCTGGGTTGCACAACTGCTTATCTCAGCTGGGAGTTATTCTCCCGGATGATGCGGTCGTTGACAGAATCCTTCAGCTGCTCCCACCTAGCTACAAGAGCTTTGTGATGAACTTCAATATGCAGGGGATGGAAAAGACCATTCTCGAGGTGTATTCAATGCTGAAATCAGCAGAGGTTGAGATCAAAAAGGAACATCAAGTGTTGATGGTGAATAAAACCACTAAGTTCAAGAAAGGCAAGGGTAAGAAGAACTTCAAGAAGGACGGCAAGGGAGTTGCCGCGCCCTGTAAGCCAGTTTCCGGGAAGAAGCCAAAGCATGGACCCAAGCCTAAGACTGAGTGCTTTTATTGCAAGGGAAACGGTCACTGGAAGCGGAACTGCCCCAAGTACTTAGCGGATAAGAAGGCCGGCAATACCAAAGGTATATGTGATATACATGTTACAGATGTGTACCTAACCAGCGCTCGTAGTAGCTCCTGGGTATTTGATACCGGTGCGGTTGCTCATATTTGTAACTCAAAACAGGAGCTACGGAATAAGCGGAGACCGGTGAAGGACGAGGTGACGATGCGTGTCGGGAATGGTTCCAAGGTCGATGTGATCTCCGTCGGCACGCTACCTCTACATTTACCTACGGGATTAGTTTTAAACCTCAATAATTGTTATTTAGTACCAGCTTTGAGCATGAACATTGTATCTGGATCTCGTTTAATGCGAGATGGCTACTCATTTAAATCTGAGAATAATGGTTGTTCTATTTATATGAGATACATGTTTTCTGGTCATGCCCCGCTGGTCAATGGTTTATTCTTATTGAATCTCGAACGTGATGTTACACATATTCATAGTGTGAATGCCAAAAGATGTAAGGTTGATAATGATAGTCCCACATACTTGTGGCAGTGCCGCCTTGGTCACATTGGTGTCAAACGCATGAAGAAACTCCATGCAGGTGGACTTTTGGAGTCTCTTGATTATGAATCATTTGACACGTGCGAACCATGCCTCATGGGCAAAACTACCAAGACTCCGTTCTCCGGAACAATGGAGCGAGCAACCAACTTATTGGAAATCATACATACTGATGTGTGCGGTCCAATGAGCGTTGAGGCTCAAGGGTGGTTATTGTTATGTTCTCACCCTCACTGATGACTTAAGTAGATATGGGTATGTCTACTTAATGAAACACAAGTCTGAGACCTTTGAAAAGTTCAAGGAATTTCAGAGTGAGGTTGAGAATCAACGTGACAGGAAAATCAAGTTCTTACGATCAGGTCGTGGGGGAGAATATTTGATTCACGAATTTGGCACACACTTAAGGAAATGTGGAATTATTTCACAACTCACGCCGCCTGGAACACCTCAGTGTAATGGTGTGTCCCAACATCGTAATCGCACTCTATTGGATATGGTGCGATCTATGATGTCTCTTACCGATCTACCGCTATCATTTTGGGGTTATGCTATAGAGACCGCCGCATTCACTTTAAATAGGGCTCCGTCGAAATCCGTTGAGACGACACCGTATGAATTGTGGTTTGGGAAGAAACCTAAGTTGTCGTTTCTGAAAGTTTGGGGATGCGATGCTTATGTCAAGAAACTTCAACCTGAAAAGCTCGAACCCAAATCAGAAAAATGCATCTTCATAGGATATCCTAAGGAAACTATTGGGAATACCTTCTACCTCAGATCCGAAGGCAAGATCTTTGTTGCCAATAATGGATCCTTTCTAGAGAAAGAGTTTCTCTCGAAAGAAGTAAGTGGGAGGAAAGTAGAACTTGATGAAGTATTGCCTCTTGAACCGGAGAGTACGTAGCTCAAGAAAATGTTTCTGTGGTGCTTGCACCGACTAGAGAGGAAGTTAATGATGATGATCATGAAACTTCAGATCAAGTTGCGACTGAACTTCGTAGGTCCAAAAGGACACGCCCGCACTGCAGTGGTGGTACGGCAACCCTGTCCCGAAATCATGTTGTTAGACAATGGTGAACCTTCGAACTATGAAGAAGCGATGGTGGGCCCGGATTCTGACAAATGGCTTGAAGCCATGAAATCTGAGATAGGATCCATGTATGAAAATGAAGTATGGACTTTGACAGACTTTCCCGATGATCGGCGAGCCATAGAAAATAAATGGATCTTTAAGAAGTAGACACGCGGATGGTAATGTAACCATCTATAAGGCTTGGCTTCTCGCTAAGGGTTATCGACAAGTTCAAGGGGTTGACTATGATGAGACCTTATCACCCGTAGCGAAGCTGAAGTCTGTCCGAATCATGTTAGCAATTGCCGCATTCTATAATTATGAGATATGGCAAATGGACGTCAAAACGACATTCCTTAATGGTTTCCTTAAGGAAGAATTGTATATGATGCAGCCGGAAGGTTTTGTCGATCCTAAGAATGCCAACAAGGTATGCAAGCTCCAACGCTCGATCTATGGGCTGGTGCAAGCATCTCGGAGTTGGAACATTCGTTTTGATGAGATGATCAAAGCGTTTGGGTTTACATAGATTTATGGAGAAGCCTGTGTTTACAAGAAAGTGAGTGGGAGCTTTGTAGCATTTCTCATATTATATGTGGATGACATACTATTGATGGGAAATGATATAGAACTCTTGGAAAGCATAAAGACCTACTTGAATAAGTGTTTTTCAATGAAGGACCTTGGAGAAGCTGCTTACATATTAGGCATCAAGATCTATAGAGATAGATCGAGACGCCTCATTGGTCTTTCACAAAGCACATACCTTGACAAGATATTGAAGGAGTTCAATATGGATCAATCCAAGAAGGGGTTCTTGCCTGTGTTGCAAGGTGTGAGATTGAGCACGGCTCAATGCCCGACCATGGCAGAAGATAGATAAAAGATGAGTGTCATCCCCTATGCCCCAGCCGTAGGGTCTATTATGTATGCCATGATGTGTACCAGACCTGATGTAAACGTTGTCGTAAGTTTGGTGGGAAGGTACCAAAGTAATCCCGGCATGGAACACTAGACATCGGTCAAAAATATCCTGAAGTACCTGAAAAGGACTAAGGATATGTTTCTCGTTTATGGAGGTGACGAAGAGCTCGTCGTAAAGGGTTACGTTGATGCTAGCTTCGACACAGATCTGGATGACTCCAAGTCACAAACTGGATACGTGTATATTTTGAATGGTGGGGAAGTCGGCTGGTGCAGTTGCAAGAAAAGCGTCATGGCGGGATCTACATGTGAAGCGGAGTACATGGCAGCCTCGGAGGCAGCACATGAAGCAATCTGGATGGAGTTCATTATCGACCTAGGAGTTATTCCCAATGCGTCGGGCCCGATGACTCTCTTCTATGACAACACTGGAGCTATTGCCCTTGCCAAGTGAGGGAGTCCTGGATTAGGGGGTATCCGGACAGCCGGACTATATCCTTTGGCCGGTCTGTTGGACTATGAAGATACAAGATTGAAGACTTCGTCTCGTGTCCGGATGGGACTCTCCTTGGCGTGGAAGGCAAGCTTGGCGATACGGATATGTAGATCTCCTCCCATTGTAACCGACTCCGTGTAACCCTAGCCCCCTCCGGTGTCTATATAAACCGGAGGGTTTAGTCCGTAGGACGAACGACAATCATACCATAGGCTAGCTTCTAGGGTTTAGCCTCTACGATCTCGTGGTAGATCAACTCTTGTACTGCTCATATCATCAAGATCAATCAAGCAGGAAGTAGGGTATTACCTCCATCGAGAGGGCCCGAACCTGGGTAAACGTCGTGTCCCCTGCCTCCTGTTACCGTCCGCCTTAGACGCACAGTTCGGGACCCCCTACCCGAGATCCACCGGTTTTGACACCGACATTGGTGCTTTCATTGAGAGTTCCACTGTGCCGTCACCGCAAAGCTAGATGGCCCCTCCGATCATCGATAACGATGCGGTCGTGGGTGAGATTTTCCTCCCCGGACAGATCTTCATATTCGGTGGCTTCGCACTGCGGGCCAACTCGCTTGGCCATCTGGAGCAGATCGAGAGCTACGCCCCTGGCCACCAGGTCAGGTTTGGAAACTTGAATTACACTGCCAATATCCATGGAGACTTAATCTTCAACGGATTCGATCCCATGCCAGGTGTGCCACACAATCACGACGAAAGCATCGATGTAGCTCGCCACGGACAAGGCTTTCGAAATCACGCCTGCAACCACTCCGGCCTCCAATCCGGAATGGACTGCACCATCCGAAGATGGGCGGATAGACCCCGCCTTGGAGGTTGCACCCTCAGTGGCGATAGAGCCGAATACAGACCTTACCCCTCAGGAGAACCGTGACGCCGGACCGCTGGACTCGTCTCGAGCCACGGACTCCGAACCGCCTGCGCCCATGCCTATCGAATTCGATTGGGCGCCAATCATGGAGTTCACCTCCGCGGATATCTTTCAGCACTCGCCCTTCGGCGATGTACAAAACTTGTTAAGGTCTCTCTCCCTGTCAGGAGAACCTTGGCCGAACTACGTCCGGCTAGAATGGGATGCGGATGACGAAGAAATTCACTCCCCACCCACCACCCACTTAGTAGCCACTGTCGATGATTTAACCGACATGCTCGACTTCGACTCTGAAGACATCGTCGGTATGGACAACGATGAAGGAGACGAACAGGAACCACTGGCCACGGGGCATTGGAACGCCACCTCTTCATATGATATATATATATATATATGGTGGATACACCCAAAGAAGGCAATGGCAACAAGACAGCGGAGGATGACTCCTCCAAGAAGCAACCCAAGCACCGACGTCAGCGGCTCCGCTCTAAGTCTCGCCACAGCAAAAGCGGTGATACCGACACAGGAGATAACAGTACTCCGGATAGTGCCGAAGATGATTGAGGGAGTCCTGGACTAGGGGCTGTCCGGATAGCCGAACTATCATCTCGGCCGGACTCCAAGACTATGAAGATACAAGATTGAAGACTTCGTCCCGTGTCCGGATGGGACTTTGCTTGGCGTGGAAGGCAAGCTTGGCGATACGGATATGTAGATCTCCTACCATTGTAACCGACTCTGTGTAACCCTAACCTATCCGTGTCTATATAAACCGGAGGGTTTTAGTCCATAGGAGGAACAACAATCATACCATAGGCTAGCTTCTAGGGTTTAGCCTCCTTGATCTCGTGGTAGATCTACTCTTGTACTACCCATATCATCAATATTAATCAAGCAAGAGTAGGGTATTACCTCCATCGAGAGGGCCCAAACCTGGGTAAAAACATCGTGTCCCTTGTCTCCTGTTACCATCCGCCTAGACGCATAGCCTGGGACCCCCTACCGAGATCCGCCGGTTTTGACACCGACATTGGTGCTTTCATTGAGAGTTCCTCTGTGTCGTCACCGATAGGCCCGATGGCTCCTTCGATCATCTACAACGACACGGTCCAGGGTGAGACTTTTCTCCCCGGACAGATCTTCGTATTCAGCGGCTTTGCACTGCGGGCCAATTCGCTTGGCCATCTGGAGCAGATTGAAAGCTACGCCCCTAGCCATGAGGTCAGATTTGGAAGTTTGAACTATACGGCCGATGTCCGCGGATACTTGATCTTCGACGGATTCGAGCCGCAGCCGAGCGTGCCGCACTGTCTCGATGGGCATGATCTAGCTCTAGAGCCGAACAGTGCCCTGGAGGCCGCACCAGCATCCGCTCCAACCCTCAATCAGGAGCCGGATTCCCCGATTGAGGACGAGTGGTTGGACACCGCCTCGGGGGCTACGATCTCTACGGTGATCGAGCCGAACTCCATCCCTGTCCTTTGTGAAGACCTTGACTCCAGGGTGCCGGATCGCTCTCCGGACTCGAACCCTCCTTCGCCAATCGAATCCGATTGGGCGCCGGTCATGGAGTTCAGTGCCGCAGACATCTTTCAGCACTCGCCCTTTGGCGACGTCCTGAATTCACTAAAGTCTCTCTCTTTATCCAGAGAGCCCTTGCCGGATTACGGACAGGAAGGTTGGGATACGGACGACGAAGAAATTCAACACCCACCCACCACCCACTTTGTAGCCACTGTCGATGATTTAACCGACATGGTCGACTTCGACTCCGAAGACATCGACGGTATGGACGGCGATGCCAGAGACGACCAAGACCCAGCGCCTACGGGGCACTGGAAGGCCACCTCGTCATATGACATATACATGGTGGACATCCCAAAAGATGGGAACGGCGATGGAACAACGGAGGATGACCCCTCCAAGAAGCAACCCAAGCGCCCGGCGTCGGGCGCCCGCTCTAAATCCCGCCACAAAGAAAAACGGTGATTCTCGCACGGAGATAATAACACCGGACAAGGTTGAAGACAACCCCTCCAAAGCAGGACTCCGCAGGAGGAGGGAGAAGCAGAGTCCGCACGGTCAAGGCGGTAAAGAGAGGTCGAGGACGATAATTATGCGCCTCCCTCCGAAGATGAGGCAAGCCTCGACGACGACGAATTTGTCATGCCTGAGGATCCCGCTAAACAGGAGCATTTCAAACGCAGGCTTATAGCCACGACAAGCAGCCTCAAGAAAAAGCAGCAACAGCTTAGAGCTGACCAAGACCTGCTGGCTGACAGATGGACTGAAGTCCTCGCAGCCGAAGAGTATGAACTCAAACGCCCCTCCAAAAGCTACCCCGAACGCAGGCCCTTGCCTCGATCAGAGGAGGAAGCACCCAAGTCACCAGCGCACGACATGGCAGACCGGCCACCCCGTGGCCGCGACAGAGAAGCCTCTCGGCCCACCGCTCAAGCCACACCCCGACGCCGCACAAAAAGTACCAAGGCACGGGAAAATGCACCGGACTTGCGAGATATATTGGAGGATAAGGCAAAACATACAAGATCGATCTACGGATCACGTGGGCGCCCAACGACGCGGGATGATTAGCGTCGCGCCGGATACAAAGAAACCGGTCGGGCCGAACCACGATGAGACAAAGCTCATATGAGCTACGCCGTGATATATCCCAATACGTAGGCGCCAAGACACCCACTATGCTTCACAGATGAAGTAATGGATCATCAAATCCCGAGGGCTTCAAACCCGTAAACATCGAATCATACGATGGTACCACCGATCCCATGATCCGGATCGAGGACTATCTCCTCCATATCCACATGGCCCGCGGTGATGATCTACATGCCATCAAATACCTCCCACTCAAGCTTAAAGGACCAGCTCGACATTGGCTCAACAACTTGCCAGCAGAATCAATTGGTTGTTGGGAGGACCTGGAAGCCGCATTCCTTGATAACTTCCAGGGCACATATGTGCGACCACCAGACGCCGACGACCTTAGCCATATAATTCAGCAGCCAGAAGAATCGCCGCATACAATTACGGACACAGCTCCTAACAAAGAAAAATCAAATCGTTGATCGTCTGGATGCAGAGGCCCTTGCAGCCTTCAAACATAACATCCGCGACGAGTGGCTTGCCCGGCACCTAGGACAGGAAAAGCCAAAATCCATGGCAGCCCTCACAACACTCATGACCCGCTTTTGTGCGGGAGAGGACAACTGGCTAGCTCGAAGCAACAACTTGGCGGACACACCGATAGTTCGGATACCAAGGACAAGAATGGCAGGTGTCGTTGCAACAAGAACAAGCGCCCGCAATAACGGCGATAATGCTGAAGATACGGTCGTCAATGCCGGATTCAGAGGCTCTAAACCCGTCGTGGAAGAAGCCATTCAAAAGAAATACCAGGCCCGTCCAACTTGGACCGAATACTGATCGCTTGTGCCGGATACATGGCACCCCGAAAAAACAGCCAATCACACCAACAGGGATTGTTGGGTGTTCAAGCAAGCAGGCAAGTTAAGTGCGAACTCAATGACAAGGGCTGCATAGCGATGACGAGGAAGAGCCCCGGCCGCCGAACAATAGAGGACAGAATAGTTTTCCCACACAAGTGCGGACGGTGAACATGATATACGCAACCCATATACCCAAAAGGGAGTGGAAGCATGCACAAAGGGACGTATATGCGATGGAGCCAGTCGCCCCGAAGTTCAACCCATGGTCTTCCTGCCCGATCACCTTCGATCAAAGGGACCACCCCACTAGCATCCGTCACGGCGGTTTCGCCGCATTGGTTCTTGACCCAATTATTGACAGATTTCACCTCGAGTCCTGATGGACGGCGGTAGCAGCCTGAACCTGCTTTATCAGGATACAATGCGCAAAATGGGCATAGACCCCTCAAGGATTAAACCTACAAAGACTCAGTTACACTCGAAGTGGCCAATACCGGGTGTAGAGGCCAATTGTACGGGCTCAGTTACACTCGAAGTGGTCTTCGGATCCCCGGATAACTTCCAAAGCGAAGAGTTAATCTTCGACATCGTCCCGTTCCGCAGCGGCTATCATGCACTGCTCGGACGAACCGCATTTGCAAATTTAAATGCGCTGCCGCACTATGCATTTTCAAGCTCAAGATGCCAGCCCTCGAGGAGTAATCACGGTCAATGGAAACACCGAACGCCTTCTCCGAACGAAGCGAGCACACGGCGGCCCTCGCGCGGAGGAACAAAGCAGCCTCTCACAGCAATTCTCGAGTCCGCCACTAAGCGACCGAACACCGCCTAAGCGCGCCGGAGTAACCTACAACAAGACCGCCGGCACGATTCAAGCATCGCGTAGCAATCCGCTCCCCAACCCCAGCCCTCGCGAAATTGCGGAAGCGATTACGCTGCATACATAACTACGCTCTGGAGATACCATGGGCATAAGGGAGGGCACGACCACGGCACGCTCGAATGCGGCTCAACCGCACTGTGGGGCTCCCGATTGTGTCATTCTTTTTCTTTTTCCTTTTTCTTCCTTTTTCTTACTTTCAGACTCCGTCTTCCGAAGTCCTGTCCGCACCAGAATCGCCGAACTAACGATGCAACAGCCGGGAAGCGTAAAGCCACGCCGAGTGTTCAGTGGTCTCTATTACGAGCATTATACCGGGTTTACATACCATCCCTAGCTTACCCTCGAGGGGACATGTTAGATAGTCCCATCCCTTGCTTATCGCACTATTTGTATCGTTCTGCCTTCATTGCAGTACCTTTTTTAATAAACAATACATAGCTTTTTCCTATTATTGCACTCCTTTTTTTATCTATATATATGTTCACTTCATGACATGTTGCACCCTTACACTTTGGTACGGCCAATACACCAGGGGCTTAAGTACCCAAAATTATGGTGTGACAAGTCCGAACACTTTCACAAGTGCGGCACCCCGAACTTATAGCATTATATGCATCGGCTCCGAATCATGTCTTGGGTCAATAGTTGGGTTTGCCCGGCTCCGTGTTTTGGTACCTTACGCCCGTTATATTGGCTAAGGTAGCACGGAGAACCATCGCGATTGTGCCCCAGCTTGAGCTGGGTCGAGCACCTCAGTGGAGAAACCTAAAACTGACCGTCATGATAGGGCGAGAGCCGGTCGCTGTTCGAGAGGTTTTTTTGGCTCCCTAAAGACTTATGCCGCTTAGAGCGAGGAACCGGAATTGTCCGGCCAAGGCGTGGATAGGGCCCCGAACTCGGTCTTCCGAATACTAGGGGCTTCGCCGAAATTTAAAATTATAGAATTCTATGGCTAAGTGAGAGTGTTCAAGCATTATAAGTCCGGTTGCCTTGTTCGTTGTGTTCAGCGCCCCTAGATGGACCCAAGAATGGGAACAAGAGTGCTCAAGTTTATCCCGAACACCCCAAAGACTCGTGGCATGGGGGCTGAAGCCAACGACTTGCCATCTCTCAAATTTGATAAACGGCCGCACAGAAGGTAATATTTTAAATTAACAAGCGTTGCTTAGCGCATATGAACAAGTTTTCAGCGTACAGGACAACAAATGCGAGTCTATTCAAAAATTACATCTTTGGAGCACTCATCCGCTATTCGGCGGGCACCCTTCAGGAGGCCCTCATAATACATTTCGGGCGTGCGATGCTCCTTGCCCTTCGGTGGCCCGTCCGTCACAAGCTTCTCCGCATCCAACTTGCCCCAAAGCAGCACTTTAGCACGGGCAAGGGCCCGACGGACACTTTCAATGCGCATTTAAGCGCTTGATGACTTCAATCCGTGGACAGGCATCCACCAGCCGCTGCACTAAGCCGAAGTAGCTCCCAGGCATGGCTTCCAATGGCCACAGCCGAACTATAAGGCCCTTCATGGCCTGTTCGGCGACCTTAAGGAGCTCGACTAGCTGCTTCAGCTGGTCGCTCAGGGGCACCGGACGTTCGGCCTCAGCATACTGAGACCAGAACACATTCTCCGTCGAGCTCCCCTCCTTGGCGCGGTAGAACGCGGCAGCATCCGATACACTACCAGGCAGATCTGCGAACGCTCCTGGAGATCTCCGAATCCGGGTAAGTAATAGGTAATTCACTTTCACATGCTTGCTTTGCATAAAGAATGCCTTACCCGCCGCTATCTTCTCTAGCGATTCAATTTCTTGGAGGGCTTTTTGGGCTTCGGCCTTAGCGGCTTTGGCACTCTCAAGAGCCGAGGCAAGCTCGGACTCTCGAGTCTTCGAGTCACGCTCCAAACTCTCGTGTTTTCCACGAGAGCTCAGCTCTTGCCGCACCTCCGCCAGCTGCGCCTCCCCCTTCTCTCGCTCGGTGCGCTCCGCAGCCGCTTTGTTTTCGGCCGCGGACACCGCTTCCTTCAGGGTCGCCACCTCGTTCGTGGCCCCTGCAGTACCCATGTTACTCCTGTTATTTTTTGCAACCGAAACCTTTCTATAAGGTATTTCTTTAATAAGGTATTACTTACCTTCCTTGTCCTCGAGCTGCTTCTTGGCAAGGCCGAGCTCGTTCTTGGCCGCTCGAGGCTTTGCTTCAATGCATCGACCTCCGCAGTCAGTGCGGTAGAGGTGAGCAGCGCAACCTGCATTCCCATATTGACATACTTATGTTAGACTCCTGCGTATATCTTTTTAGATCCTTAGTCCGGCTTTTCTTTCCAAACACCGAACTAAGCATCAGGGGCTACTGTCTATGCGGTAATATTTTTACATATTCTAAACTTACCTCAAAGCCTGTTAGAAGGCTGGTACAGGCTCGGTCAGCCCGCTCTTGGCGGATCGAATTGTATCCGGATCACCGCACTCATAAAGGCGGTGCTCCTCCTCAATGGCAGCGCTGTAAGCGCCTCAAAGAGCTATCTCTGGTGCCTCCGGTTGGACGGAGGACACCGGCGTCTTACCCTTCTTCTTGAAGGACCGCTTGGGACTCGAACCGCTGAAGGTTCCGGCATGGAGTCCGGACGAGGTCGGGCTTAGAGCCCCTGGGGGTCTCGCCCCCACGCGCCTGGAGTCCGGGAGGTTGCCTTGCGGCGCCTCCTGCGCCACCTCCTCTTGACCAGGCCCCCCTTGGGGCACCACCTCGGCGTCGTCCGCGGCGTGAGGCGAGGAGGCGGCCGGAAGTGAAGTACTCTCCATTTCCGACGAACTCATGGACCCGCTCGTCGAATCGGCGAGCTTGCTCTTGGGCGGGCTGCATGATTATTCGGCATTAGAGAACACTATGCAATGATAAAAAGCCATGGGTATCCAGACACTTACGATCTCGCCAGGGGCTTGGCCCTCATTGGCCACTCCTCCTCATCATCCTCGACGTTGGTAGAGAAGTCCGGAGGAAGGGTTCTTCCCTTCTTAGACCCTCCGGCCTCCCCAGTTGGGGCGGCCTTCCTTTTCCTCTCCTCTTCACGGGGAGAGGCTTCTCTTTCCTCCTCCTTGTTCTCGTGGAGAAGACTCGCTTCAGACCGACAAGACCAGCGACGCGAGCTCCTTCGAGTTCCCGTTGCCTCCTTCTTGGCCTTCTTCTCCGGCACCACATGAGGTACTGGAGCCAGCAGCCCCGTCAATCGGGCATCTGCTGGGTCTTCTGGCAAAGGAGCCGGACAGTTAACCTGTCCGGACGTCTTCAGCCAGTCCTGTTAAAGGTTAGGGAGTTTTAGATCCCACATAGAGTCAAACTATGAAAAAAGAATCCCATAAAGGGTAAAATAACTCACCTCGCTGGCTTGACGCTGCGAGCTAAATCCGTGATCTTCGGTAGCGGGTGTGGGAGCCTCGGCGCCCTTGAACAACACCTTCCAGGCGTCTTCGTACGTAGTGTCGAAGAGCCTTTTTAGAGTTGAGTGATGTGCCGGATCGAACTCCCATAATTTGAAGGCCCGTTGTTGGCATGGGAGAATCCAGCGGATGAGCATCACCTGGATTACGTTGACGAGTCTGAGATTCTTGTGCACCAGGTTTCAGACGCATGTTTGGAGTCCGGATAGCTCGTCCGAATTCCCCCACGTCAGGCCCGTCTCTTTCCATGACGAGAGCCGTGTGTGGGGAAGCTAGATCTGAATTCGGGGGCCGCCACCCATTTGGGGTCGCACGGCTCGGTGATATAGAACCACCCCGATTGCCACCCCTTTATTGTCTCCACAAAGGAGCCCTCGAGCCATAGGACTTTGGCCATCTTGCCAACCATGGCGCCCAAGACTCCGCTTGACGGCCGCCCACTACCTTCGGCTCGACATTGAAGATCATCAGCCATAATCCAAGTGGGGCTGGATGCGCAGGAAGGTTCTGCACACGATTTATGAACGCCGAGATGTTGAGGATGAAATTGGGGCCAGGTCGTGGAAGTCTGTGCCGTAGTAGAACATGAGCCCCGGACAAATGGGTGAAGTGGAAAACCTAGTCCGTGGAGGAAGTGGGGAGAAACACCACCCTCTCATGGGGCCTGGGGTTGGAATGAGCTGCCCAGCGTCCGGGCAGCTCAGGCGCTGATGTCGCCGACAAATATCCGCCTCCCAGCCTTGTGATGTGCCCTCCTTGACGGAGGAGGCCATCCACCTGCCTCCCGCTCCCGACATGGTTGGAGAAGGTTGAGGTGCGGTGTCGGACTTGGGCGCCGGAGCTCGAAAAAGCGAGAATGGATGAGCAAAGGAGGAAGAAGGCGTAGGTGAAAAGGTGGATCCTTATCCCCTTATATGGACGGACGAGGCTATACATCCCCCTTCAGCCTGGTAAAACTCGCTTATCTCCCAAGCGCCGTAATAAATGGCGCGGATGGGTTACCCACGTCCGTATTGATGGGAATCCCGGAATAAGGGGGCACGATCTATGCTTTGATAGGACGTGTTAGGGAAACCGCCTCGCTAAACGCGCTGAGGTGGAACAGTAAAAAACGATTCATATAAAGGCCTGGCCGTGGTGTGATGTCACGCCGCAGAATACGTCAGCAGATCTGTGCAAAAGTTATTCTCTCTACGGTGGTATGTGGAACTTGTTTTGCAGAGTCGGACACTATCCTGGTGTTCAAAACCTTCTATGAAGTATTCGAGGAGGAACCCGCCTTTGCAATGCCGAAGACAATATCGCCGGACTCGTCGTCATTGAAGCCTGGTTCGGGGGGCTCTTGAGGAGTCCTGGACTAGGGGGTGTCCGGATAGCCGAACTATCATCTCGGCCGGACTCCAAGACTATGAAGATACAAGATTGAAGACTTCGTCCCGTGTCCGGATGGGACTTTCCTTGGCATGGAAGGCAAGCTTGGCGATACGGATATGTAGATCTCCTACCATTGTAACCGACTCTGTGTAGCCCTAACCTATCCGGTGTCAATATAAACCGGAGGATTTTAGTCCGTAGGACAAACAACAATCATACCATAGGCTAGCTTCTAGGGTTTAGCCTCCTTGATCTCGTGGTAGATCTACTCTTGTACTACCCATATCATCAATATTAATCAAGCAGGAGTAGGGTATTACCTCCATCGAGGGGGCCCGAACCTGGGGAAAAACATCGTGTCCCTTTTCTCTTGTTACCATCCGCCTAGACGCACAGTTCGGGACCCCCTACCCGAGATCCGCCGGTTTTGACACCGACAATGATGACAATCCCCTCCAGCAAGATCTAGAGCCGGAGGATGAACAAGCCAGCCCTCCTGAGCGAGTGGCAGAGGGAGAAGCGGAGGATGACAATTACATGCCTCTCTTCGAAGATGAAGTGAGCCTCGACGACGAAGAATTTGTCGTACCCGAGGATCCCGTCGAGCAAGAGCGCTTTAAGCGCCGGCTTATAGCCACAGCAAATATCCTGAAGAAAAAACAGCAACAGCTTCGAGCTGATCAGGATTTGCTAGCGTACAGATGGATCAAGTCCTTGCGGCCGAGGAATACGAACTCGAACGCCCCTCCAAGGGTCACCCAAAGTGCAGGATGCTACCCCGACTTGAGGAAGAAGCATATGACGCGGCTGATCGGCCACCTCGTGGCCGAGATAGAGAGGCATTTCAGCCAAAAGCTCAGCCCGCACCCTGCCACCACTCAAACAAAAATACCAAGGCACCGGGAAACACGCGAGACCTACGAGACGTATTGGAAGACAGGGCAAAGCACGCAAGATCGATCTACGGATCACAAGGGTATGCCCCTACGTGGGATAGTGACCGCCACGCCGGATACAGTATAAGCAAATCTGGCCGGGCCGAATACAGCAGGCAAGACTCATATGAGCTGCGCCGTGATATATCTCAGCACAGAGGCGCGACACACCCCCTATGCTTCACTAACGAAGTAATGGAGCATCAATTCCCAGAGGGTTTTAAACCCGTAAATATCGAATCATATGATGGCACAACAGAATCCGCGGTATGGATTGAGGATTTCCTCCTCCACATCCACATGGCCCGCGGTGATGATCTACATGCCATCAAGTACCTCTCGTTAAAACTTAAAGGACCAGCTCGGCATTCGCTAAATAGCTTGCCAGCAGACTCAGTTGGCTGTTGGGAGGATCTGGAAGACGCATTCCTCAACAACTTCCAGGTCACTTATGTGCGACCACCAGATGCCGATGACTTGAGCCACATAATTCAGCAGCTGTGGAATTGGCCAGTGCAATTCTCGACACGATTCCTAACCAAGAAAAAATCAAATTGTCGATCGTCCGTGATGCAGAGGCCTTAGTGGCATTTAAGCACAACATCCGCGGACGCAGTGGCTCGCCCGCACCTCGGCCGTGAAAAGCCAAGTCTATGGCAGCCCTCACGACACTAATGACCCGCTTTTGCTGAGAGGATAGTTGGCTGGCTCGCGGAACAACATATCAAGAAAAATGGCACTTCGTGATACCAAAGATAAGAACGGCAGCCACGCCGCAGCGAAATGTAAGCGCCGCAACAACGGCGATAACACCGGGGATATGGCAGTCAATGCCGGATTCAGAGGCTCTAAACCCGGTCAGCGGAAAAAGCCATTTAAAAGAAGCACTTCGGGCCCGTCCAGTTTGGACCGCATACTCGATCGCCCGTGGCAAATACACGGCACCCCCGATAAGCCAGCCAATCACACCAACAGAGAATGCTGGGTGTTCAAGAAGGCCGGCAAGTTAAACGCCGAAAACAAGGACAAGGGGCTGCACAGCGATGAGGAGGAGGAGCCAGGCCGCCGAACACGGGAGGACATAAGAGGTTCCCCCCACAAGTGAGGACGGTGAACATGATATACGCAACCCACATCCCCAAGAGGGAACGGAAGCGTGCACTAAGGGACGTATATGCGACGGAGCCCATCGCCCCAAAGTTCAACCCATGGTCCTCTTGTCCGATCACCTTCGATCGCAGGGACCGGCCCACTAGTATCCGTCACGGCGGATCGGCCGCATTGGTCTTAGACCCCATCATTGACGGATTTCACCTCACTCGAGTCCTTATGGGCCCGGCGGCGGCAACTTTGAACCTGCTCTATCGAGATCTGATTGCACAAAATGGGTATCGACCCCTCAAGGATCAAACCCACAAAAACGACCTTTAAAGGCGTCATCCCAGGTGTAGAGGGCCCATTGTACGGGCTCAATCGCACTGGAAGTGGTCTTCGGATCTCCGGACAACTTCCGAAGCGAGGAGTTAACCTTCGATATCGTCTCGTTCTGTAGCGGCTATCACGCACTGCTCGGGCTAACTGCATTCGCAAGATTCAACGCAGTACCGCATTATGCATTCCTTAAGCTCAAGATGCCAGGACCTAGGGGGGTCATCACAGTCAATGGAAACACAGAGCGCTAGCTCCGTACGGAGGAGCACATCGCGCCCTCACAATGAGGCGTAGCAGCCTCTTAAGGCAATCCACCAGTTCGGCGATAAAGCCCCCGGACACCGTCAAGCACGTCCGGAGCAACCTGCAACAGGATCACCTGGCACACTCAGAGCTCGCCTAGCAATTCGGCCCCCGCCCTAGCCTCAGTTGAACGACAAAATTCGTGCCACGCGTACATAATTACGCATTGAAAATACCATAGGCATCGGCGCTGGCACGATCAAGGCATGTCCCACAATGCGGCTCAACCGCACTAGGGGCTTACTATCTTAATCATTCTCTTTCTTTCAGGACTTTACTCTTTGGAAGCCCTATCCGGCAGTAGGATTACCGGGCACATGATACAACATCCAAGGAGGCGTGAAGCTACGTCAGACAATGGAATCCCCGGTGGTCTCTCGATAACGAGTGAAATACCGCTTTAAGATACCAAATCATAGCTTGCCCTTGGATGGGACATGTCAAATAGTCCTATTTTTTGCTTACCGCACTACTTGTATCAGCATGCTTTGACGCATTTCTCGAATAAACAATGCATATCACTAGTCTATTATCGCATTCTATATTCTTATATATATATATATATATATATATATGTGTGTGTGTGTGTGTGTGTGTGTGTGTGTTCATTTATGACAGTTAGCACCCGTACACTTTGGTACGGCCAGTACGCCAGGGGCTTCCGTATACCCCATAACACGGCGTGAGAAGTCCGAACACTCTTGACAAAGGCGGCACCCCGAACTTATAGCATTATATGCATCAGCTCGAATCATGTCTTGGGTCAATAGTTGGGTTTGCCCGGCTCCCATGTTTTGGTACCTTACATTCCGCTATATCGGCTAAGGTAGCACTGGGAGAACTACTGCGATCGTGTCCCGGTTATTCCGGATGAGCACCTCAGTAGAGAAAGCTAAAACTGACTGTCATGATAAGGCGAGAGCTGGTCGCTGTTCGAGAGGTCTCAAGTCCCTAAAGACTTTTTCCACTTTGTGCGAGGAGTCGGCTTTGTCCGACTTAGGCATGTATAGAGCCCCAAATCCGGCCCTCCGAATACTAGGGGCTTCGCCAAAATTTAAAATTGTAGACTTCTATGGCTAAGTGAGAGTGATAAAGCATTATAGTCCGATTGCCTGGTTCGTTGCGCTGAGCACCTCCCTCGATGGACCCAAAAAACGAGAAAAAGAGTGCTCAGATTTATCCCGAACACCCCAGCACTAGTTGCATGGGGGTAGAAGCCAACGACTAGCCAAATCTCAGATTTTATAAACGGCCACACAGAAGGTAATATTTTAAATACAAAAGCGTTGCATAGCGCACATGAACCAGTTTTCATAATACAGGATCACATGAGCAAGTTCATTCAAAAATTACATCTTTGGAACACTCGTCCGCCACAAGACGGGCACCCTTCAGGACACCCTCATAATACATTTCAGGGCGGCGATGCTCCTTGCCCTGCGGCAACCCCTCCTTCACCAGCTTCTCGGCGTCCATCTTGGCCCAGTGCACCTTCGCATGGGCAAAAGCCCTGCGTGCACTTTCGATGCAGACAGACCATTTTATGACTTCCAGCCGTGGGCAGGCATCCATAAGCCGCATCACCAGGCCGAAGTAGCTGTTGGGAAGGGCATCGCCAGGCCACATACGGACTATAAGGCCCTTCATGGCCTATTCGGCTGCCTTGTGGAGCTCGACCAGTTGCTTCAGCTGGTCGCTCAAGGGAATCGGGTGTTCGGTCCCGATATCGAGACCAGAATACCTTCTCCGTCGAGCTCCCTCCTCAGCCCATAGAACTCGCGGCATTAGACACATCACTTGGCAGATCTGCGAAAGCCCCTGGAGAGCTCTGAACTCGGGTAAGTACATAGAAATTTTCTTTGACATGTTTGCTTTGCATATTGAATGCCTTACCCGCCGCTATCTTCTTCACCGCCTCAATCTCCTGGAGGGCCTTTTGGGCTTCGGCCTTGGCATGTTTTGCGCTTTCGAGGGCCTCGGCAAGCTCGGGCTCTCGCGTCTTCGAGTCAAGCTCCAAGGAATCGTGCTTCTTCACGAGTGCCTGGAGCTCTTGTTGCACCTCGCCTACTCGGGCTTCGTGTCTTTCTCGCTCAATGCGCTCCTTGGCCGCTTTGTTCTCGGCCTCGGACAGCGCCTTACTGTGGTCGCCACTTGGTCATGGTCCCCGGCACATTCATGATGATCCTATTATCTTGCAACCAAAACTTTTTTATATAGACAAGGTATTGCTTACCTTTGTTCTCCTCGAGCTGCTTCTTGGCAAGGCCGAGTTCTTCCTCGGACCGCTCGAGGTCCCGCTTCAGTGCGGCGACCTTCAGCGACGCGCGGCGCCAGCAGTGAAGCCTGCATACGCATACAGACATATTTGGATTAGACTCCTGTAGTCACTATTTGATCCTCTATTCGGTTTTTCTTCGCGAACGCCGAACAAAGCATCAGAGGCTACTGTCTATGCGGTAATATTTTCCTATACTTCGATTACTCACCTCAAAGCCTGTTAGGAGGCTGGCACAGGCTTCAGTCAGTCCGCTCTTGGCGGATGAACCTTTGATCACCGTGACTCATGATAGTGCGGTGCTCTTCGTCGATGGAAGCGCTATGAAGCACTTCCAGCAAGTTGTCTGGTGCCTCTGGGTGGACAGAGGTCACCAGCACGGGCGGCCTGCCCCTCTTAATAGGGGGCCACCTGCCGGAGACTGGGATCACTGGTGGTTCCGATGCGGTGTTCGGCTGAGGGCCGAACTTAGAGCCCGTGGGAGACTTGCTCCCTTTGCGCCCAGGGTCCGGAAGGTCGCCTTGAGGCGCCTCCAGGACAACCTCCCCTCGGCTTGGTGCCCTTTGAGACAACGCCTCGACGTTGTCCGTAGGGCGAGGGGAGGAGGCGGTCGGAAGTGAATCACTATTCATATCCGATGAGTCCAAAGAACCGTCCGACGAAGATACATCGATGCGGGCTCGAGATGGACTGCGTAATCATATTCGGCGTAAGGAGAAGTAGTGCAATAAAAGCATACCATGAATCACTCTGGTATCCGAATACTTACGACTTCGCCAGGGGCTTGTCCCTGGGCAACCACTCGTCTTAAGCTATCTTGTGGCGGTGGTAGAATAGTCCGGAAGGATAGTCCTTCCCTTCTTGGACCCTTCGGCCTCCCGGTTGGGGCGGCCTTCCTTTCTTGTCTCCCCACCGAGGGGAGAACCTTCATCTTCCTCCTCCTCATTTTCACGAGAGGAGTGCGTCTCGGAGTTATCGGACGATGAGTCTGATACCACCCGACGCCGGGAACTCTTTCGGGTCCCCGTGGCCTTCTTCTTGGTCTTCTTCTCCGACACCTCATAAGGTGCCGGAGTCAGCATCTCCGTCAGGAGAGCGTTGGCCGGATCTTCGGTCAGGGGGGCCGGGCAGTCGATCTGCTCCGAGGCTACCACCCTGTCCTATCAAAGGCATGGGAGCTCAGATCCCGCGCATGATTAAACTGGGGAAAGTAAATACCCTATAAGGTGTATAGAACTTACCGGATTCGCAGGGCGCTTCGCGCTAAGTCCGTGGTCCTCGGTAAGGGAAGGGGGGACCTCAGCACCCTTGAACAGCACCCTCCAGACGTCCTTGTGCGTCATGTCAAAGAGATCGCACAGAGTCTGGTGTTGGGCCGGGTATAACTCCCATAAATTAAACGCCCGTTGTCGACACGGGAGGATCCGGCGGAAGAGCATGACCTGGACCATGTTGACAAGCTTGAGTTTCTTGCTTATCATGTTTTGGATACACTTCTGGAGTCCGGTCAGCTCCATTGATGAACCCCAGGACAAGCCCTTCTCTTTCCAGGAGGTAAGCCGCATGGGGATTCCGGATCGGAATTCGGGGGCCGCCACCCAGTTGGTGTCGCGCGGCTCGGTGATGTAGAACCACCCCGACTACCACCCCTTTATGGTCTCCACATAGGTGCCCTCGAGCCATGTGACGTTGGGCATTTTGCCCACCATGGCGCCTCCGCATTCCGCTTGCTGGCCGCCTAAAACCTTCTGCTTGACATTAAAGGTCTTTAGCCACAGGCCGAAGTGGGGCTGGACGCGGAGGAAGGCCTCACACACGACGATAAACACCGAGATGTTGAGAATAAAGTTCGGGGCTAGATCATGGAAGTCTAGGCCGTAGAAGAACATGAGGCCACGGACGAACGGGTGAAGGGGGAACCCCAGTCCGCAGACGAAGTGGGTGAGAAAGACTACTCTCTCGTAAGGCTCCGGGGTAGGGACGATCTGCCCCTCGTCGGGCAGCCGGTGCGCGATATCCGCGGCCAAGTATCCGGCTCCCGCAGCTTCTTGATGTCCTCCTCCGTGACGGAGGATTTCATCCATTTGCCTCCCGCCTCCGACATGATTGGAGCGGTGTGAGGAGAAAGATGTGAAATTGGGTGTTGGAGCTCGAGTGCGCAAGAATGGATGAACGAGGAGGAAGAAGGCATGGGTGAAAAAAGGTGAACCCTTATCCCTTTATAAAGGCGGACGAAACTATACGCCCCCACTAGCCTGGTAAACTCGCTTACTCCCCAAGCGCCGTGATTGATGGCGCGGTTGGGTTACCCCACCCGTATTGATGAGAATCCCGCGATAAGGGGACACGACCCCTGCTTCGACAAGACGTGCCAAGGAAACCGCCTCGCAGTATGCGCCAAGGCTGGTTGTGGAAAACGGTTCGAATAATGACCGGGCCATGGTATGATGTCATGATATCAAGTGCGTCAGCAGATTAGATTTGTGGAAATATTATTCTCTCTATGGTGGTATGTGGGACTTGTTTTGCAGAGCCGGACACTATCCTTGTGTTCAAAATCTTCTACAGAGTATTCGAGGAAGGAACCCGCCTTGCAATGCCGAAGACAATCCGCTACTGGACTCATCGCCATTGAAGCCTGGTTTAGGGCCACCGAGGGAGTCCTCAATTAGGGGTATCCGGACAGCCGGACTATATCCTTTGGCGGACCGTTGGACTATGAAGATACAAGATTGAAGACTTCGCCTCGTGTCCGGATGGGACTCTCCTTGGCGTGGAAGGCAAGCTTGGTGATACGGATATGTAGATCTCCTCCCATTGTAACCGACTGCGTGTAACCCTAGCCCTCTCCGGTGTCTATATAAACCAGAGGGTTTAGTCCAGAGGACCAACAACAATCATACCATAGGCTAGCTTCTAGGGTTTAGCCTCTCACGATCTCGTGGTAGATCAACTCTTGTACTACTCATATCATCAAGATCAATCAAGAAGGAAGTAGGGTATTACCTCCATCGAGAGGGCCCGAACCTGGGTAAACATCGTGTCCCCTGCCTCCTGTTACCATCCGCCTTAGATGCACAGTTCGGTACCCCTACCCGAGATCCGCCGGTTTTGACACCGACACCAAGGAGCCCAGGTTTCACAAGAAGACCAGGCATATCAAGCGTCGCTTCAACTCCATTCGTGAAGATGTTCAAGATGGAGACATAGAGATTTGTAAAGTACATACGGACCTGAATGTCGCAGATCCGTTGACTAAACCTCTTCCACGTGCAAAGCATGATCAACACAAGAACTCTATGGGTGTTCGATTCATCACAATGTAACTAGGTTATTGACTCTAGTGCAAGTGGGAGACTATTGGAAATATGCCCTATAGGCAATAATAAAAAGGCTATTATTATATTTCCTTGTTCATGATAATTGTCTATTGTTCATGCTATAATTGTGTTATCCGGAAATCGTAATACATGTGTGAATACATAGACCACAACATGTCCCTAGTGAGCTTCTAGTTGACTAGCTCGTTGATCAATAGATGGTTACGGTTTCCTAACCATGTACATAGGATGTCATTGATAACGGGATCACATCATTAGGATAATGATGTGATGGACAAGACCCAATCCTAAGCATAGCACAAGATCGTGTAGTTCGTCCGCTAAAGCTTTTCTAATGTCAAGTATCCTTTCCTTAGACCATGAGATTGTGCAACTCCCGGATATCGTAAGGGTACTTTGGGTGTGCCAAACGTCACAACGTAATATGGGTGGCTATAAAGGTACACTACGGGTATCCCCGAAAGTATCTGTTGGGTTGGCACGAATCGAGACTGGGATTTGTCACTCCGTATGACGGAGAGGTATCTCTGGGCCCACTCGGTAGGACATCATCATAATGATCTCAATGTGATCAAGGAGCTGTTCACGGGATGATGTGTTACGGGAACGAGTAAAGAGACTTGCCGTAACGATATTGAATAAGGTATCGGTATACCGACGATCGAATCTTGGGCAAGTATCGTACCGATAGACAAACGGAATTGCATACGGGATTGGTTGAATCCTCGACATCGTGGTTCATCCGATGAGATTATCGTGGAGCATGTGGGAGCCAACATGGGTATCCAGATTCCGCTGTTGGTTATTGACCGGAGAGTTGTCTCGGTCATGTCTATGTGCCTCCCGAACCCGTAGGGTCTACACACTTAAGGTTCGGTGACGCTAGAGTTGTAGAAATATTAGTATGCGGTTAACCAAAAGTTGTTCGGAGTCCCGGATGAGATCTCAGACATCACGAGGAGTTCTGGAATGGTCCGGAGGTAATGATTTATATATAGGAAGTCTAGTTTCGGCCACCGGGAGAGTTTCGGGGGTCACCGGTATTGCACCGGACCACAAGGGTCCTGAGGTCCACCGGTGGGGCCACCTATCCCGGAAGGCCCCATGGGCTGAAGTGGCGTGGGAACCAGCCCCTGGTGGGCTGGTGCGCCCACCCAAGGGCCCAAGGCGCCTAGGGTTGAAACCCTAGAGGGCCGTTGCTCGAGGCATGCGCCTCGTTGGAAACCCTAAGGGGGCCGTTGCTCGAGGCCGCCGCCCGCCTCTAGATGGGATTCTCCAAGGGCATGCGCCCCCTAGCCCCTATATATAGTGGAGGGAGGGAGGCAGCCGCACCCCAAGCCCTGCACCTCCCTCTCCCTCCCGTGACACCTCTTCCTCCTCCAAGAGCGCTTGGCGAAGCCTCTGAATCCCGCCGCTTCCACCACCACGCCATCGTGCCTGGATCTCCATCAACTTCTCCTCCCCTTGCTGGATCAAGAAGGAGGAGACGTCTCCGCCCATGCACGTGTGTTGAACGCCGAGGTGCCGTCCGTTCGGCGCTAGGATCATCGGTTATTTGAATCACGATGAGTACGACTCCATCAACCCCGTTCTCTTGAACGCTTCCGCTCGCGATCTACAAGGGTATGTAGATGCACTCCTCTCTCTCTCGTTGCTAGATGACTCCATAGATTGATCTTGGTGATGCGTAGAAAATTTTAAATTTCTGCTACGATCCCCAACAGTTTAATGGGCTTTATTATACAATTTTATATCATTTTTTGGACTAACCTATTAATCGGAGGCCCAGCCCGAATTGCTATTTTTTTTATTTCAGTGTTTCGCAGAAAAAGAATATCAAACGGAGTCCAAACGGAATGAAACCTTCGGGAACGTGATTTTCGGAACAAACGTGATCCAGAGGACTTGGAGTCTACGTAAAGAAATCAACGAGGAGAGCACGAGGCAGGGGGCGCGCCTACCACCCCCCTCAGCGCCCCCACCCTCGTGGGGGCCCATGTTGCTCCAACGACGCATTTCTTCCTCCTATATATACCCACGCACTTCAAACCATCAGGGGCATCCACGAAAACCTAATTCCACCGCCACAACATTCTGCACTTCGAGATCCCATCTTGGGGCCTTTTCCGGCGCCCACGAGGGGCATTGATCACGGAGGGCTTCTACATCAACACCATAGCCTCTCCGATGATGTGTGAGTAGTTTACCTTAGACCTTCGGGTCCATAGTTATTAGCTAGATGGCTTCCTATCTCTCTTTGGATCTCAATACAAAGTTCTCCTCGATTCTCTTGGAGATCTATTCGATGTAATCTTGTTTTGCGGTGTGTTTGTCGAGATCGATGAATTGTGGGTTTATGATCAAGTTTATCTATGAAAAATATTTGAATCTCCTCTAAATTCTTTTATGTATGATTGGTTATCTTTGCAAGTCTCTTCGAATTATCAGTTTGGTTTGGCCTACTAGATTGATCTTTCTTGCAATGGGAGAAGTGCTTAGCTTTGGGTTTAATCTTGCGGTGCTCGATCGCAGTGACAGAAAGGGAAACGACACGTATCGTATTGTTGCCATCGAGGATAAAAAGATGGGGTTTATATCACATTGCATGAGTTTATCCCTCTACATCATGTCATCTTACTTAACGCATTACTCTGTTCTTATGAACTTAATACTCTAGATGCATGCTGGATAGCGGTCGATGTGTGGAGTAATAGTAGTAGATGCAGGATCGTTTCGGTCTACTTGTCATGGACATGATGCCTATATACATGATCATACCTAGATATTCTCATAACTATGCTCAATTCTATCAATTGCTCGACAGTAATTTGTTTACCCACTGTAATACTTATGCTCTTAAGAGAAGCCACTAGTGAAACCTATGGCCCCGGGTCTATTTTCCATCATATTAATCTTCCAACACTTAGCTATTTCTATTGTCGTTTATTTTACTTTGCATCTTTATCATAAAAATACCAAAAATATTATCTTATCATATCTATCAGATCTCACTCTCGTAAGTGATCGTGAAGGGATTGACAACCCCTTTATCGCGTTGGTTGTGAGGTTCTTATTTGTTCGTGTAGGTGCGTGGGACTCGAGCGTGATCTCTTACTGGATTGATACCTTGGTTCTCAAAAACTGAGGGAAATACTTACGCTACTTTGTTGCATCACCCTTTCCTCTTCAAGGGAAAACCAACGCAGTGCTCAAGAGGTAGTACTGTCACTGGGAAAGGACACCCCAAGATTGAACCCAAAGCAAAGCACTTCTCCCATTGCAAGAAAGATCAATCTAGTAGGCCAAACCAAACTGATAATTCGAAGAGACTTGCAAAGATATCAAATCATGCATATAAGAATTCAGAGAAGAACCAAATATTGTTCATAGATAATCTTGATCATAAACCCTCAATTCATCGGATCTCGACAAACACACCACAAAAAAGTATTACATCGAATAGATCTCCAGGAGAATCGAGGAGAACTTTGTATTGAGATCCAAAGAGAGAGAAGAAGCCATCTAGCTAATAACTATGGACCCGAAGGTCTGTGGTAAACTACTCACATATAATCGGAGAGGCTATGGTGTTGATGTAGAAGCCCTCCATGATCGATTCCCCCTCCGGCGGAGCCCCGAAAAAGGCCCCAAGATGGGATCTCACGGGTATAGAAGGTTGTGGCGGTGGAAAAAGTTTTTTGTGGTGCTCCTGGATATTTTCATGGTATAAGAGTATATATAGGCGAAGGAAGTAGGTCGGTGGAGCTGCAAGGGGCCCACGAGGGTGTGGGCGCGCCTACCCCCGCTCGGCGCGTCCTCCTACCTCGTGGCCGCGTCGTTGCTTCCTTGACGTCCACTCCAAGTCTCCTGGATTGCGTTTGTTCCAAAAACGATCCTCGCGAAGGTTTCATTCCGTTTGGATTCCGTTTGATATTCCTTTTCTGCGAAACACTAAAATAGGCAAAAAAAAACAACAATTTGCACTGGGCCTTCGGTTAGTAGGTTATTCCCAAAAATAATATAAAAAGGTATATTAAAGCCCTTTAAACATCCAAAACAGATAATATAATAGCATGGAACAATAAAAAATTATAGATACGTTGGAGACGTATCAAGCTGTCGGATTTCGGGTTCTGGCAGACCCTTGAGGTTCGAACACTGGGGTGCACGCGGAGATCTTTCCCCTACCAGCTCATACGTGAATGGTTAACGAGGGATCTAAACTACGGACAATGAACAACACAAGGGACACAAGGTTTATACTGGTTCGGGCCACCGATGCGGTGTAATACCCTACTCCAGTGTGCGGTGTGGTGGATTGCCTCAGGGCTGATGATGAACAGTACAAAGGAAGAACAACCTCGCGAGGGGCTGTTCTTGAGCTGGTGCGATGAACTGCTTGGGCGAGTTCAGTCGCTTCTCTCTCTATGTGTGTGATCTCTCTCTGTTCCTCCTTGTTCTCCTCTCTTCTTCCTCTTTGTTCTCCTCTCTTCTTCCTCTTCGTTCTCCTCTCGTTTGGTGGCTAGTCCTATATATAGAAGGAGGCCCTGACGGTGACGCCGTCCTGGGCTCCACGATGACCTCCTTCCTGCCGCTCTGCTGGTCTTGGTCTTGTTGCACCGAAGTGGTAACCTTTGCCTGATGCCTTGGCTCAGCTTGCCTCCTTTGTACCAAAGGGGAAACGAGATCATGGCAGGCCGGGCGCCTGGCCCTGGCGCCCTTTGGTCTTGATCTTCATGGCTTGCATCACGGGGCACCCTCGTGAGGTACCCTGCCTTGATCTCTCCGCCTCCTCGTGAGCCTGCCTGACGAGGCTGCTCCTGAGGAAGGTTCCTGTCGTCCGCACCGTGAGGCTTGGCCCCTTGCGAGGATTTTGAGCTCGAGCTGATGAAGCTGGGCCACACTGGGCCCCACTTGAGCCACGCCGCAGGCGCAGTGTGCAAGTCTGGGACCCCTGCTCCTGTAACGCCAACAGTAGCCCCCCTGCCCAAGGCGCACCCGACTTGGCTTAGCAGGAAGCGAAGGGGCAAGTGGCGTCATGGACCCAACAGCTGCAAGGGCCTTGGGCGCCGTGTGGCGATTGATTGGTCGTTAGCGTCTCCGCTCCCCATGATGCCTAGGCAACCGTCCTTCTGACAAAAAGGAGGCTCGAGCCAGACTTGGTGCTCGTGCTTGCTTGCATTGCTCCAGATCCGCTCTCTCGCCCTTCTCCTCCTTGCTTCCGAAATCCTCCAGATGTGTCTCAATCCTCCCATCCTGCAAGCTATGGCGCCTCGCAAGACCCCGCCTGAGGCCTGGTACCTTCCGGCTCTGGATCCTCCGACTGTGTCGGGGAAGAATTTAGTCCTTGTGCGCCAGAGGACGGTGGCGCAGGGCAACAAGGGAGCGAATGTGCTCAAGGCCGGCTCCGACCAGCCTGAAGGCCAGGGGAGCACCTTCTACCCGTTCTTCGTGAGCACCATTATCGCCGGTCTGGTCCCTCCTTTTTCCGAGTTCTTCTTTGCTGTTCTCCGCCAATACAACCTGCAAGCTCTGCATCTCCACCCCAACTCTGTTCTTCTCCTGGCGATTTTCGCCTACTACTATGAGGCTCATGTTGGGATAAAGCCCTCGGTGGCTTTGCTGCGCCATTACTTTTACCTCAGGGTCTCCCGTGGCTCCATTACTGCATGCGCGAGCTTTGTCGAATATTCCAGCTCCAACTCCATCTCCAAGCCCGGGAAGAGGATCAAAGGCTTCAGGAGCAAGTGGGTCATGATGGGTGTCGGGCGCATCGACCCCCGACTGGCACTGCCGTCGGGGCAGCCCGTGCCCGTTGATGCGTGGTCTCACGCAGAGCTCGTCGACTCTCATGCGAAGATGATGCTGGAGAGGGTAGACACGGACCTGAGGCCATGCAGCTTGGGGGCGCGGTCGACCGGGCCACGCCTCCCGAGGGAGTTCCCGAACACTGGTGGTTCGGCCTCGGGAGCATTCGCCTCCCTGCTAGGAGGCTTGGGAGGCAGGTGACGCCTTCGCCTGAGCTCCGAGGCCCTCTCCGACGAAGATCTGGCCGCAGCTCTCCATTCCTTGTTCGGGGAGACGGGCGGCCGGAGGGCGCCTCCCTGGCCCCCTGTTCCTTCGCGACGACTGGGAGCAAGTGGTGAGCGCCATGCCCACCTTCAATGGTGAGGGTCTGGTGCCCGGCGGGGCTCCCGAGGATCTGACGATGTTGGCGATGGTGAACGTCTCCTCCAGCAACTCCAGCAGGAGTGAGGAGGAAGAAGAGGAGGTGGAGAAAGAAGAGTCTGACTTCGAGGCGACCGGCGAGGAGTCGGGGGATTCCTTCCCTCAGTGCAGGTCCCGCGCCCTTCGCTCCATGCCGGACGATGATGAGGCCGGTGCCAGGCGAGGAGGGGAGGATTCTCCCCTGGTTCCGAGGAAGGGCAGGTCGGGGCTGGTTCCCCTGGGTCTCCGCCTGCCCGGGTGGTCTGAGGCTAGCTCCGGCCTCCCCGACGCGCATACTGCTTCCGGTCCTCCCAAGGCTGACCCTAGCTGCAGGCTTTCAGGCTTCAAGTTCGGCCGGAGGCTGCTCGGGTCCGGGGACGACGACCAGTAAGTGTTTGATCCATGTTTGCTTTGCTTCTGCCGCCGGGGCTTGACGTCTGTATTCTCTTGACCTGGTCGGCACCCGCAGCAAAAAGGGCGAAGGGGGCTCCTGCGGCCCTGCTTGAGGCGGGTTCGCCTGCCGTGGTTGCGGCTCCGTCTGCGGGGAAAGGAGGCTGTGAAGCTCGTGCCTCCCCTGCCCGGTCATCCTCGCGAGCCCAGCAGGAGCACTCTAGCGACGAGTCAGCCCCCGTGGCCCCGCTGACTACAGAGTTGCCTGCGCTTAACATTGTCGCTGAGGTGCCCAAGGCCCTGGGGGCTCCTCCTTCCCAGACCGTGATCACGCTGCCGTCTTCTACACCTGCTCCACCGGCTCCAGTCCCTTCTGATCCCTTGGCCATCCTAGACCAGGCTGCCAGCGAGCTAAGCCGGCTGCAAGAGGATCTCTGGAACTCTGATTCCCGTCTGATGGCCGGGCGCCTGGAGCTGGCCTTCGCCACGCTCTGCCTCGCCTCCGTCCGAGCAGCGCCGAGCTGCTTCGTCGGCCTCCGATGGGGAGTAGCAAGTCACCAGGCTGTGCCACTCGATGTCGCCAGGCGACGCCGCTGACGCCCAGGACTGCCAAAGGCGCTGGAGGTCGAGCTACAAGGCTTGCGCGACGAAGCCTGCCAAGGAGGTCCATGTGCCGCCAGAGAAGGAGAAGGAGATGGAGGCTCGGGAGGCTGCCGTCAGGGACCGGGACGCCGATCTTGATGGCTGCCATGGCCGGTTGGAGACGCTGGAACAGTCGTTGAAAGCAGAGAGGATCGAGCTCGGAAGGAAGGCAAAGATCCTGGCTGAGGATCGGGTGGCCTTCGCCAGGTTGGAGGAGAAGGCTCGCGCCGCATTGAAGACGCTCTACGAGGGTGGCCTGGAGAAGCCGTTGGCTGGTGCAGAGGACGGCCTCGCCGATCTGCTTCCTTTCTTGGTCCGAGCACTTGAAGATGTCGCGGATGGCCTTGGCCCCACGGCCGAGGCCGAGGCGCATGCCCCGTTTTTCTGCAGGGACGACGCTGCCCTCGTGCATCGCCTACTCACGACCCAAGATCGACCTTGACGGCTCAGCTGGAGCCTCGTGGAGCGGTGACCTTGCCGCTGCCGCTGCCGAGGCCGTGAAAGGCCGAGTCGAGGCCCCGCTGGGAAGTTTCACGCCTTGAGACCTTGCAGGCGTGGTGCCGCCAGCTCCGTGGCCTCGGGAGGTGGGGGCACCACATGAGAGTGATCCCTTCGCAGCTTCCGCTCGCTCTGTTTTAATTCCTGCAACATGCACCATGCCTCGTGGAGGCGTTTAAACTTGTGTTTGGCGTTGTAAAATGACTTATGGCTTGTAATATTTGCTTTGAATTCGCATTCTTCCCTCCTACTTGCGCGTGTTCTACGTCGGCAGGGCCCGACCCCGCGCATACCTCAGCCGCCGTTAGCCCCGACAGGAGACCTAGGACGGGACCAAGGAGTGAGGGGCTATGTGGCAAGTTAAGCTCCTGAGTCGCGATCCTTAGGAGTCCCCCTTGACGCGCGAACAGCAAGTAGGGACAGGAGGCATAGGAGTGGATTGGTCGTTCTACGTCCGCAGGGCCCAGCCCCACGCATACCTCAACCGCCGTTAGCCCCGACCGGAGATCTAGGACGGGACTAAGGAGTGAGGGGCTACGTTACCAGTTAGGCTCCTGAGTCGCGATGCTCAGGAGTCCCCCTTGACGTTCAAATGAATTTTCATACCTTGGCTCCGCTCGGGGAGGCGCGCGACGACCAGGTCTGAGGGGCCTGGCTGGGTGGCATATGTTCGGGCGTGGCCCGGGTGCAGCCCCCTCGCACGGCACTCCCGAGGGGAGGCGTTGCGATGGCGCTAGACACTGAGCTCTGGGCTCCCTGAGGTTGATACGGTTGTGAGCCGCCCTCAGTTGTTTATCACCAGCACGGAGCATAGCGCTTCCAGAGTGTGTACGGGCATAGCCGCTCCTCGGCGTCATCAGCCAGCTAGCGGAGCATGGTGCTTCCAGCAGTTACGTGGGAGGGCTCCCCTCGGGAGGAGCCCCCGGGCGTATGTCTGACCCATACGACACGTGGCCGCACGCAGTAGGGCTAGGAGAGGTGTATCTGGGCACCCGTGAGCCAGCGCGGGACTCACGAGGCCCTACCTCGAGGCGGGTTGCGCCTGGCTCTAGGCCTTTATCATTGGTGTGTTCCTGCAGGGTTAGAATGGAAATGCTCTACGTCCTTAGGTCTTGGCCCTCGAGCGAGCTCAGCCGCCGCTGGTATGACAGGTCGCGATGACGTGGGTCAAGGCCAGGGGGTGAGGGCTGGAGAGCCAGTAAGAGCCCATGAGTCGCGATGCTCAGGTACCCCCTTTTAACATGCAAGCGCTTTGCATTAGGGCGGAGAGGCCCGCGACAGGTAATAGGCAATAATTGCGTGAATCAGGTTAAGCGCGAAGGAGCAAATCCATCTAGATAGGTGCAGAGAAAGCATAGCCACTGGGTCTGGCCCGAGCAGCTTGGGGATAATGCAGCCCGAGGGGCGCCCCCAACAAGGTAAGTAAGGAACATAAGCAAAACGGATACATGCCGCAGGGACGGACCCACGCGGCATGGGAATGATGCAGCCCGAGGGGTGCTCCCAGCTAAAAATGGAACTTGGAAAGGTGTCACCTGATATGATCAGAGATGTCGGGATGTTGAGGTAGCGGATGATGCGCGATAAATACGCCGGCCCTCACGAGCCCTCCGGACCTCCTCGGGAGGCTCCGGGGGCACGGGGGGTTCCTCGAGAGCCATCTCCATTTCTGCCAGGATCGCGCGCTGCTTGACCTCCTGAGCCTCCAGAGCGCACCCCAGCAGGCGCTGATGGGCGGCAACCGCGTTCGGCAGGCCGAACGGCATGCGAACGTAGCTGTGAAGTGGACCCTCACAGCGCCCCGCGCGTGAGGGCCAGAGGCGCTCCTGAGCCGCTACCCGGTTGAGCCCTGGTATGTTGATGCAGACTCGCAGCCCAGCATCCTTGCCTGGATGCGGGGCCACGGCGGGCAAGCGGCAACAGCCGCGCATGACCCTTGACTCCTGTAGCTCCTGGGTGCTCCTCGTGATGAACTCCTGAGGGTTTGGCCCTCCTTGCCTCTTACCTTCCTGAGGGAAACGTGCCTTGAAGCACGCCTCCAAGTGGTGCCCGAGCGCCTCCCTCGTGACCCCGGCTAGGTCGGTGGCTCGCCATGAAAGAGCCCCCGAGCCCTGCCTGAGGAGGGCGTCGGGCGCGCCTTCCTATGCGACAGAGGGTGGCGCCCCTTGAACGGGCGCGGGTCCTGCTACACGCCCGAGGTGCCTACCCCGTGAGGGCTTGGACCTGGCGAAGCCTTCTTCTTCTTAGGGATCGCCTCAGGAAGTCTCCCGCTCCTGTGATCTAGGCCTTCGATTGCTGCGGCTTGGAAGGCACGCTCAAGGGAGCACACTGCATCCCTTTCCTCACAAGGCACTGTGATGACTCCTCCGCTTCCTTGCATCTTGAGGACATTGTAGCCATGGTGAGTCACTGCCATAAACTTGGCCAAGGCTGGGTACCCGAGGATGGCATTGTATGGCAGGCGGATGTGGGCGATGTCGAAGTCGATGAGCTCGGTGCAGTAGTTGTTGCGCTGTCCAAAGGTGACGGGAAGGCGAACTTGCCCTATCGGGACGGTGGAGCCATCGGTGACTCCTGAGAAGGGCCTGGTCGACTGAAGTTGATCGTATGGCACTTGGAGATCGTTGAATGTCTCGACAGATAGGACATTGAGTCCTGCTCCACCGTCGATGAGGGTCCTGGTGACTCGCACGCTGTCGATGACCGGTGAGCAAAGCATGGGAGGACTCCGGTCGCTGTTGCCAAGACTTGAGCTGATCCGCTTAGCTGAACGTGATAGCGCACGGCGACCACCGAGAGGGTGTGTGACCTCGGGCTCGGGAGGACTGCATTCACCTCGTGAGCAAACCGCTTGAAGATGCGCCGAGAGGTCAGGGGCTGAGCGCCACCCAGGATGCAAGCGATCGCGCGCGACTCCTGGAAGCCCCCAGCCCCCTCGTCCTGATGATTGTCTTCGTACCTCCTTGGCGGCTGCGGCAGAGGTGGGAACCTTGCATTGCCTTGAGGGCGGTCCTCACGAGGCTGGTCTCTCCAACCTCCCTCGCGAGGCTGGTCTTGCCAGCGGTCCTCGCGAGGTCTGTCGCGCCATCCTTGGCGGGGGCCACGGTCTTCCCAGCGTCCTGTGCCTCTTCCTCCTCCTCGGCCGTAGCCCCGATCATTGCGCTCGGGGCGTCGGCCTATACGCCCTTCTCGCACAACCCTGAGCTCCAGGCATTCGTTGGTGTTGTGGGTGTGGAGATCGTGGTACACGCAGTATCGGCTGCCCTTGGATGACTCGGGCTGATCCCTGCCTCGCTTGGTCTCTGGTTCTGCCACGAGCACGGCAGCCCCCTTGCACTTCACGTCCTTGCCCTTGGGCTTCTTCTCTTCTGGATCGGCAGCCGGTAGCTCGAGGAAGGAGAGGCGCCCTTCCTCAGCCCTGGCGCATTTGGTAGCCAAGTTGAACAGCTCCAGGGATGTGCACACGTCTTCATGCATTGCTAGCTCCTCCTTCATCTTGACGTCACGCACGCCATCGGAGAAGGCTGAGATGATGGCTTCCTCAGTCACCTTGGGGATTTTGAGGCGGGCATTGTTGAAGCGCTGGATGTACTTCTGCAGGGTCTCTCCTGGCTGCTGCTTGATGCGGCGCATGTCGCTCACGGCCGGGGGCCGGTTGCGAGTGCCTTGGAAGTTGGCGATGAAGCGGGTGCGCATTTCGTCCCATGAGGAGATCGTGCCGGGAGCTAAATTCAGGAGCCAGGTTCGAGCTCCGTCCTTCAGCGCCATGGGGAACCAATTCGCCATGACCATTTCTGGCCCTGGGCTATGGGCTTTCGATGCCCAGCTCAGAGAGCTGAAGGAACTCCGCGGGTCGGCGGTGCCGTCGTAGCAAGGAGGCAGGTCCGCTTGAACTTGCGGGGCCATGCGACGCTGAGCTTCGGGCGGTGAAGGCGTGACAGCTGCAGTGGCCACCGGGGCTCTCACGATGCGGAGCTTGCTCTTGTAGATTCCAGCGCACCGCCGTTGCACGAGCAGCTGGGTCTTGACGCGGTGGCGCTGGAGCGTGGATGCGGCGCTCCGGTGCTGGGAGCACGTGAGCACCTTCTCGGGGACGAGGGATCTCCTGGCAGCTCCTTTCTTGTTGCGCGGGCACCGGACACAGAGGATCTCGGCCCGGGGCCACGCGCCTTGGAGCCAGTGCGCCTTCTTGGGGAGGGGGTGGCGGGGGCACCTCCCGCTCCCTGCCTCCCACGAGGGGTGAAGGGCGAGGCAGCGAGAGGGACGACGCAGGGGAGCCCCCTGCGGCGTGGACGAGCACAGCGACACGGTCGAGCCACTCCTCGTAGATGTTGGTGACAGGGCGGTAGCACAAGAGCTCGTTTCCGCGATGAGTGCGGCTCGAGCCTCCATGGGAGCGTGGAGCGCGCGGGACGAAGAACCAGCTGGGGCGAGCGAAGGAGTAGCGGTGCGGCCGGCTCGCCTCACGGATGGATGCTGGGACGAGGCCTGCTGCTCGTTCCCCCCCCCCGGGCCGGTGGCGGCGTTGGCGGCAGGCACGGGGAACAACGGGGGTGGCCGCCGACGAAAGCCGTCTGGGCGACTCGAGCGGCGCGAGCAGCCCGGCTTCAGCGCGAAGCTTCGGCGAAGGCCACCATGGACACGACGGACAATCACACACGACCAGCGGAAGAAAGATTCCGGCGCACCCCTACCTGGCACGCCAAATGTCGGATTTCGGGTTCCGGTAGACCCTTGAGGTTCGAACACTTTGGTGCATGCGGAGATGAACAACACAAGGGACGCAAGGTTTATACTGGTTCAGACCACCGATGCGGTGTAATACCCTACTCCAGTGTGCGGTGTGGTGGATTGCCTCAGGGCTGATGATGAACAGTACAAAGGAAGAACAGCCTCGCGAGGGGCTGTTCTTGAGCTGGTGCGATGAACTGCTTTGGCGAGTTCAGTCGCTTCTCTCTCTCTATGTGTGATCTCTCTCTCTCTGTTCCTCCTTGTTCTCCTCTCTTCTTCCTCTTTGTTCTCCTCTCTTCTTCCTCTTCGTTCTCCTCTCGTTTGGTGGCTAGTCATATATATAGAAGGAGGCCCTGGGCCTCTTCCCAAATAATGAGCGGGAAGGGCGCCAACAATTGGCCGTTTTGAAGGGGAACATCTAGTACACTTATCCTGACTAAAGTTGGTCTTCGGCTGCCAAAGGCTCTCACGGTGACGCCGTCCTGGGATCCACGATGACCTCCTTCCTGCCGCTCTGCTGGTCTTGGTCTTGTTGCACCAAAGTGGTAACCTTTTCCTGATGCCTTGGCATGTGCTTGCCTCCTTTGCACCAAAGGGGAACGAGGACATCACAGCAGCCGGTGCCCGCCTAAGCGCCTCACCGTCTCGATCGTCATGGCTTGCGTCACGGGGCACCCTCGTGAGATACCCTGCCTTGATCTCTCCGCCTCCTCATGAGCCTGCCTGACGAGGCTGCTCCTGTGGAAGGTTCATGTCGTCTGCCCCGCGAGGCTTGGCCCCTCGCGAGGGTCTTAAGCTCGAGCTGATGAAGCTAGGCCACGTTGGGCCCCCACTTGAGCCACGCCGCAGGCTGCAGGTAGGCAAGTCTGGGGACCACCATTCCCAGAACGCCGAAACAAACATCCCTAAGCTTAATTCCTGCTCGTCCTCGAGTAGGTAAATGATAAAAACAGAATTTTTGATATGGAATGATACTTAACATAATTTTCAATGTAATTCTCTTTATTGTGGCATGAATGTTTATATCCAAAAGATTCTAGACAAAAGTTTAATATTGACATAAAAATAGTAATACTTCAAGCATACTAACTAAGCAATTATGTCTTATTAAAATAACATAGCCAAAGAATGCTTATCCCTACAAAATCATATAGTTTGGCCATGCTTCATTTTTGTCACACAAAATGCTCCCATCATGCACAACCCCGATGACAAGCCAAGCAATTGGTTCATACTTTTTAACGCGCTTCAGCCTTTTCAACCCTCATGCAATACATGAGCGCAAGCCATGGATATAGCACTATGGGTGGAGTAGAGTATGATGACAGGGGTTATGTGAGAAGACAAAAAAGGAGAAAGTCTCACATTGACGCGGCTAATCAACGGGCTATGGAGATGCCCATCAATTGATGTCAATGCGAGGAGTAGGGATTGCCATGCAACGGATGCACTAGAGCTATAAGTGTATGAAAGCTCATCAAAAAGAAACTAAGTGAGTGTACATCCAACTTGCTTGCTCACGAAGACCTAAGGCATTTTGAGGAAGCCCATCATTGGAATATACAAGCCAAGTTCTATAATGAAAAATTCCCACTAGTATATGAAAGTGACAAAATAGGAAACTCTCTATCATGAAGATCATGCACTACAAAAAAAAGACATACCCGTGACATTTTGGGCCGAACGAAAAAAAATTCTGTCATACATATGACACTTCTATGACGATAATTGTGACAGAACCCGGTAACATCATAGATGTGGTGGGCTCCTACTTCTATGACAAAAAATCATGATGAAAATGGGCTTTTCGTCTGGGCGGGCCGGAGACGTAGCTGCATGACATTCTTTGGGCCGCCCATGACGGAAAAACCGTGGTAGAAGCGAGGGGAGGAAAATTTCGTGGAGTTCCGGTTACGGTGGGACGTCGGGGCCGAGCGATGCTGCTTTCTCGTGACACGACGCTGCTGCGTGCGTAGGCGTTGGCTCTAATCGAACCCAAGCAAGGCGTTGGGCTCTAATCAACCCGAAGGACAGACACTCGCTGGCTACGCTAAGCATCGAACCCGAGCGATCGATCGATGGCTGTTAACTAAACCCGATCGAGCGATTCCTTTGCTACTGCTGCTAACTGAAGCCGATCGATGATGCCTCTGGGATGAACAGTGAGCGTTGCCGGGGGGGTGGGTTTGGATGAACAGTGAGCGGTGGCGTTGCCTCTGGATGAACAGGACCCCGTGGTGTGGTGGAGGGCTGGATGAACAGTAGACGATGGAGGGGTGCCCATGGAGGGGTGGTTGAACAGGACCCCGTGGTGTGGAGGGTTGGATGAACAGTAGACGGTGGAGGGGTGCCCGTGGAGGGGTGGTTGAACAGGACCCCGTGGTGTGGAGGGCTGGATGAACAGTAGACATTGGAGGGGTGGTTGAAGAGTAGCCGGTGGAGTAGCGTGCGGTGGAGGCTGGATGAACGGGAGCCCGTGGAGGGTGGAGGAGGTCGACGGTAGCCCGTGGAGGCTGGAGGAGGTCGACGGTGGAGATGAACAAAGATCCCGAGGAGTCCTGCTTATGGTACGCCACACCTCCCGATGAACAGGACCCCGCTTTCAACCGTAGGGAGGTCCGTTTGTCCGCTTTTGGCGGTACGCGGCACCCCTCACGATCAACAGACCCCGTTTCGGCCGTAGGAGGTCCGTTTCCTCCGTTTTGCGGTACACCACACCCCTCCCGATCAACAGGACCCCTGTTTCGACCGTAGGAGGTCCGTTTCCTCCGTTTTGCGGTACGCCACACCCCTCCCGATCAATAGGACCCCATTTCGAATGTGGCCGGTCGAACACAAGGCCGTTTCCTCCGTTGTGTGGTACGCCATGCCTCATTTCCATCGCCTGTTCCGTCCAAGCCGGTTGACTCCCACGCGTTCCGTTGCCTCCCGATGAACACGATACATTCCGTTGCCTCCCCATGAACACGACGCATTCCGTTGCCTCCCCATGAACACGCCGACGACGTTGTTTCTCCGTTCCAACCCAGCCATGTACACGAGCCCTCGCCATACGTATGCGCGAGTAGGCGTTCGAGACCCTACCCGTGTAATGACGCGTGGTCAGATTTTCTTTCTTGCACCACAGCCCTTTATGCGTGCGTGTACATGCTACGTCGCGGCGCCTCTACTACGACACGTGCTCGCCTCTACAACAACCAATATGTACGCATTACCGTTCACGACCAGAATGACAACGCCACGACGCTTCGACCAGGTGGGTCCCGACTGTCAGGCACTTCCTTGCGTGCGAAAATGTAGCTGGTGGGTCCCAGCAGTCAGAGGGGCGAATCGTAATTTTTTTTGCACGGACACACTTCCTTTATGTGCGAAGATGTAGCTGGTAGGTCCCAGCAGTCAGGAGGGTGAATCGTTTTTTTTGCGCGGACGCACTTCCTTCCGTGCGAAGATGTAGTTGGTGGGTCCCAGCAGTCAGGGGGAAATATCTTTTTCGCGAAATACGGTGGCCCGTCCGGTGGGTCCCCGTTGTCAGGTGGAGGAATCATTATTTTGCGCGTAATAAGGAGGCACTTCCTTGCTGCGGCCGTGGACCCAGCTGTCAGCCTCCCCACGTACAGTCCATGTCCAATGGAAGTCGTTCCTTGACCACATTGACCACGCCGCGCCGAGAGTACCACGGCGGTGGACGACGGCGAGGCCTAGGAAGGGGATGACTCGGAGCCGGGGAAGATGCAGCAGTGGATGCCCACGCGAAGAGGAGTACGAGGGTTCACTGGTTCGGCTGCGGTGTGAGGCTACTGTCGCCGCAGAATAACAGGGGGTGTGGGTGAGTAGAGGGATGGCCTGGCCAGCGGTGGGAGTAGTAGGGGGCGGTGAGGCCTCCGCGGCATCACAGCCGGCCACGGGAGGCAGGAACTCGCGGCACGACCGGCGCTGGTTTGGGCGGCTGGAGCAAGAAGTCCAGAGGTTGAAGAAGCACTACGGCCGTTGGATGAACATCGTACGGTAACAGGAGCTAGAACCATTCATATTGACTAAGTTGACAAAGCCCTCCGTCCCCGTCAACTTGGTAGGCCCACAAGTCAGCCTCCCACTATGCTGGGTTCCAGCTGGGAGGGGGAGTATTCATTTTTCTGTGCGTAATAAGGAGGCACTTCCTTGCATGCGAAGATAGCTGGTGGGTCTGACATGTCAGCTGGGGGCACGCTTTTTATGAAATACGTAGGCCCTTCCGGTGGGTCCCAGATGTCAGGTGGAGGAATCATTATTTTGCGCGTAATAAGGAGGCATTTCCTTGTGTGCGGCCATGGACCCAGCTATCAGCCTCTCCACGCATAGTCTACTTCCGATGGTGTCGTTCGTTGACCATGTTGACCACGCCGCGCCGAGCGCATCCAAGGTGGTGGACGACGGCGAGGCCCCGGACAGCAATGAGCCGGAGATGGGAAGACGCGGGAGTAGAGTCGCGGACTGAGAGGTGTACGAGGGTTAACTGGTTCTAGTGTGGTGTGGTTCGACAGTCGGTGGAGAAGAACAGGAGGTGTAGAGGGTTGGAGGGATGGCCTGGCCAACGGTGGAGTAGCGCTTCATAGCAAAGCGTGCTAAGCAGAGCTGCTAGCAGCAGGAGGCGAGAGGTGGTCCCGGCGGCGCTGGAGGAAGAAGACGAGAGATTGAAGATGGATGCCGGACGTTGGATGTAAATCCAATGGCTAACATGTCAGAATCATTTGTTGACTAAATTGACAACTACTTGCGTTGGCTTCGACCTATTGGTCCACATTTCAGCCTCAAATGTGGCACGTATTCAACCCATTTTTTCAGAATTTACAGTCTTTTTTTTTGCGCAGTAGAATTTACAGTCAATTTGATCTTTTTTTGAATTACAACCATTAGCTGGGCTGGGTGAACAAATAATGTAGCGTCCATACGACCCGTTTATTTTATTTCCCAAAAAATTACAGGCCATTTGCACTTTCTCGAAATACACAATTTTGCTTTGGGCTGATTCTAATTATAATGCTTTGGGTTGGGCCAGCAATGTTATCAAAAAATAAAAAGGGCTGAGCATTTTGTTATAAATATATTTAAATAATAAGTGATATTATTACATTCTGCCCTTAAATCTTACCAAGCTTTTGTACACAATCACTAGGATTTTCGTGACAAAACAATCCAGGATTTTATTTGTTAAGAAATTATTTTTATAAGTTAATAAGATGTGGGATATTGTTTTCTTACATATGTAAGTATCTGTTAAATATATGATGACAATAAATATAATATATAATAATATATATAATATATTTTTAGAAAAACAGGGAGCATCTCCCCGGTTACATTGCTAAGAACGAAACCACAACTAATTCTGATACAGCAGCTCAAAGAGCAGTTCGAAAGCAAAGGTAGAAAAGCTACAAACTAGGGGGGTGGATGAATGAGTTCTCTGAATAACACAAATCACCCGAGCGGTGCCAAAGGCAGAGAGAATAGAGCACTCAAATGAAACAAGGAGGGTCCAGCGAAGCCTTCATGGTCTTCAGCCGAGGGGCCGTGTCAGCTTGCGGCGACTAGTAAGCAAGCGGAGACACCGGGCTGGAAGGCGTAGCATGGTGGATGTCCCTCTTTTTCGGCGCCAGGTGCCCATCATCTTCATCAGAGATCTTGAGACGAGCCCACGGGTCCAGCCCCAGAGCAGGTCGAGCCTTGTTCAGCCACAAGTGATCGCCAATGGTTTCTGGAGGGATCTTGTTAGGGTTTCCACGAAGCTCATCAACTTGTCCTTGTCCGATCCGGAGGAGAGAATCGGCCAGTTCCTCACCATGTTCCTGATCAACCTCAAGACCTGCGGAATGGAAATCCAGGAGGTCTTACTTAAAATCATAGCATTTCTATATTTCCAGAGGCACCGAAGGACAGCTGAGCTAACCGTGTTTAAAACTGAGCACTTTTTGGTAGCAATCCAGAATCTGGCGACAGATTCGAAGGATGAGCCAATCTGACTAGAGAAATATTCCTCAATGTGGGCCTGCAGATGTTTAGCAACTATACATTCAAAAAATAGGTGAGAACAAGACTCTTGTTCCAAGCAAGAAACACAATCAATGGGTTTGATGATGTGTCTCTTCCTAAGGTTATCCCTAGTCGCCAATTTGTTTTTGGAGAGAAGCCAGAAATACATGAATTTTAGGGGAACTCTCAATTTTCGACAAATAGGGATAAACACGGGTTGAACCCCTCTAAAGTTGATAACATGATAGAGGGAGCTGGAGGAATACTTCCCCTTATTGTCCAGCTGCCAAATCAGGGCATCCGGCCCGGTAGTAAAGGTAATGCTTTTCGCAATTTCCTCCAACTGGAACCATTGTTCCATGAGACTATCACTAAAGTTCCTTCTAACAGAGAGTTTTAGGCATTGACCGTCCCAAACTTCATTGACACTTTTGTTAATCTCATTGCAGACAGAGTAAATAGGCCAAAATTGGACTGCTAGGGGGGATGTGCCAAACCAAGTATCTTCCCTAAACCTGGTTCTGCTCCCATCCCTATGTTCCATCTGTAGCCAAATTTCACAGCATGCATAATAGATTTTAATCCTTTCCATAATCTAGAGGTCTTAGGGTTGGAGGAAGGGACAAAAATATTAGGTTTATTTCCTAGGTATTTATTGGCAATAAGAAGCATCCAGGGTTTTAGGTCTTCCTCACAGAATCTTTTAATCCAAGACCCTAGAAGACAGATGTTAATTTCTTGGAGGTTGGGTATGCCTAGGCCTCCAAAATCTTTTTCACAGAGACTAGGGCCCAATTAGCAAGGTGTAGCTTCCTATTTCCCTCAAAATCATTCCACAAGCAATGAGACATCTGAGAATTGATGAGGTTCACTGCCCATTTAGGGAACTTGAAGAAGGAGAGGAGATACACCGGAATGCTAGCCAAACAAGCTTGTATGAGGATCAATCTAGCTCAGAAGAGAGAAGTTTGCCCCTACACCCAAAGCAATCCTTTTAATGATTTTATCCAGAAGGGTTGGATATCCTCTCCTCGGTTTATCATAGTGGAGAGGGATACCTAGGTACTTAATGGGGAAGTTACCTTTATTACAGACTAGAATAGAGAGGAAGTCACCGACTCCTGATCATCCATGTTGATAGGGACGAGTTCACTTTTAGAGTAGTTGATTCTCATGCCTGAGACTTGTTCAAAACAGGTTAGAACAGTTTTCAGATTGCTAGCATGTGTGGAGTCATTGTCTAAGAAAAGGATGGTATCATCTGCATATTGAAGGCAGATGATGCCACCAGGGCAGACCTTAGGACAGAGCCCTGCAATCAGACTATGATCAGCAGCTTTGCTCAGCATTTTAGTAAGAACGTCCACTACTAAATTAAACAAAAACGGGGAGATGGGGTCACCTTGCCTAAGGCCTTTAGCAGCAAGGAAATAATCACTTTCACTGTTATTTAACTTGACCCCAACAGACCCCCCATGAGTAAGTTGCTGGATCCAACTCTCCTCTATGAAAGGCTTGGAAAAGATCTAAGAGATCATTTTCACCAAGTCCCAAAAATTCTGGTAAAACAAGAAGGAATCCCATCAGACCAGGAGCCCCATCAGATAAGAGCTAAAAATGGCTTCCTTCACCTCTGCCTCGGAAAAGGGGCTTCTAGCAGCTCATTTTCAGCAGGAGAGACTTTTTCGTAAGCGAGAGAAAAATTGTTTTGTAGAGAGAACCCGTATGGGTTTTCTTTCTTAAACAGTATTTGTAGAAGTCACTAGCCACTTTCAAAGATCTCATCTACCTCAAGAATAGGGCCATTAGGGCCATCAAGAGAGTGAATGAGGGTTTTCTCCTCCTCCTGTTAGCTAATGCATGGAAGTAAGCAAGATTTCTATCACCCTCCTTAATGTTCCTATCTATAGACCTTTGTTTGGCTTTGATTTCTTCTTGAAGCCAAATTTTCTTGAGCTCTCCATGGACAAAGTTTAATCTATTAGTCTCAAATTTCGTAGATGTCAAGTGGTTTCGCCTTTAATATCTAGAGAATCAAACTCAAGGAGGAGAAGCCTTTTGTATCTTCTAAGATTAGCTTCATCATTGGAGTTCCACTCTTTGGTAGTTCTTCTAAATCTCCTGATTTTGATCTGCCAATTTTCTAGGGGGCAGCTGCTCCTAGTAGGCTCATTCCAGATTTTCATGACTAGCTCAGTAAAATCTTCTCTAAGCAACCACCACTTTTCAAATTTAAAACTATCGCTCTTTGGAGTTTGGTTAAGACCAGAGTCCCAGAGCAAAGTAGTGTGGTCACTACCACATCTGGGCAGAGCTCTACAACTAGAAAGGGGAAAGAAACTATCTAATTCTGTGTCACAGAAAATTCTGTCAATGGTGGACATAATCCTGGAGCAGCACTTCCAACATATCTAGCAGAACTGTGGATTTTCCTTCTGACGGGGCAATTCTCAACTTTATAGGTAACCATTTTGCAGATAAATCAACTCGTGGGCTTGACCCCTTTATCCAAATGATGCCCTGGTTCCGCACCGTTGTAGCAGATCCCGTCATAGTATGCCATAGGGCTCAAGGCGAGGGCAGGAGCAGTTTTCGATGTCCTATCTCTTCTTTTGATGATTCTTGCCTTGAGATTTCCCACTGATCTGAGAGTCAGAACCACCAGCAGATTGATCTTGGGCAATTACAGGAGCCTGCCCAGATTGTGCCCCCATTTGGGGCAGAGGTGGGCCATACCACTGCCCAATCGGCGCTCCCCCCCATTGTGATAGGGGAAATTCATCGGAGTTCCTGGTTCCTTCTCATCCTCCAGCCAAATGTTGTCTCTCACGAAGCAGAAATAACCACCAGACAGCTCAATTGAAGCAGATTGCAAGCCTAATTTCAATCTTCTGCAGGTTTGGCGGAGAGGTAAAAGGTAGGGGGTCCACCTGCTCCGGCTCCGGTGGCGTGCTGGTGGGCAGGAGTCCAGTCAAGCATTCCCATCTCGCAGCACGGCGTGGATCTCCTGAATTCACTTCTCCTTTCGCCCATCGAACGAACACAATCGGCGGCTCACTGGGGTGGGGCATCCTATGCTTCTCCAGGAAATCTCCTTCGAAGTAGATCCGCAGGGCTAGATTCAGCAGCTCCCAATCCACATGATCCTTGCACATCCGAGCATACCTGCGCGAGTGAGAGAACGGATTCGGTCCCTCCTCGGCTTCCTCCCTCGCAGCTTCCTCCTGCTTCCCTCCATTCGCCGTGCACTTGGTCCAGAGAGAGGCGCCATCGCGGATCTGCATCGCCTGCTCCCTCCATCTCCTCCCTCGAAGTCTCCCTGCAGACTGCCGTGGCGACGGAGTCGAAGGCTGGAGCATTCCCGGGAAGGCTTTGTAGACATGTGGGAGATGCATCTTGTACATCTGCCTGTCTTCCAGCCATTCCCCCGTGGATATGGCCGACGACTCCATGGGGCGCGCGAGCAGACTTGCTGAGGGGGGCAGGCGCGCCCGGAGTCAAGAGGCGGGGGGTGGCGGCGAGATCTATGGCGGCAGCAAGGGTGGGGGTAGTGGCGGGTGGCGGCGAGGGTGGAGGTGGTGGCGGGGGCGAAGGGGATCGCGAGAGCGGTCATCTATTTGCCAATTATGTGAACTAAACAGTCAACATATAAAATAATTTAAATATATCTAATATAGTTAGAAGGGAAACATAAGTTGGACCTGGTGTTCCTATTCTTATATAGAAAAATAGAACAGACCACTGCATTTTCTTTAAAAAAAACATAAATTGGGCTGCCAAAAATAAAACCTCGGATGGGAGGTCCATAGGCCGGTCGATACATGACGGCCCTAAGAAAATACAAACAGGCCTATGGACCTCCCATCCGAGGTCATGGGCTGCGCATGTTAAAAATAAAAGCCTAGACGAGGCAGCCCAAAACCACGTCCAACACTTGCCAAAACTTCGTCCCTCGTTTTCTCTATGTTTCGCACACTCGACATTGTGTGGGCATTTTGACTGTGCATCATATGAAGATGTGCTATGCATGAATGTTGATCAAGATGATGTTAACTGGCTGGTAGTTCCATTTTCACCATGAATAAAACTTCCAACATGATGTTAACACTGTTTGAAAAGGCCGTGTTAATATAAATGCTACGCCTCTCTGAAAGTTGCGATTTCTTATCTGAAACTCGAACTTGCGTTTCTTATCTGGCCCCGAAACTTGCAGTTTCTTCTCTAAGAATCACATTGTCTGCACTTTTATACTCCTATGAAACTACATTTTTTAAGTGCTAAAAATAGATCTCTAGAATTCATAAAATACTTCATATGCTCAATACTGCAAACCTAAAATTCAAAAGACATTCATATCTGAAAGTACTCTCAAAATATACAACACAAAACACAATTCACAACCTGCAAATACTGACAACCCTAAGCTCCCCCTGACAATTCACAACCTGCCCGACTATTGGGCTGGGGGGGGCAGCCCCCTCCTATTCCTCGGCGGCAGATAGCCTCCCTGTGAGACGATGTGAACGGCGAGGGAGACGATGGCGGGGAAGCGTCATCAGGCCAACTGCTTTTCTCCTCTTGCAGGTGGGTTCGGTCGACGGAGACTCCACCGGCTCGCTCTGGCACGACACCCTCACAAACGACACCATGTAGATGCTCGATCCTTCAATCTCTGGTGGATGCTCCATTTGGGATCGATACTCCCACCACCGCTCCCTCATGATCGGATTCGGTGAATCTGTTTGCTCCATGGCCCAGAGGAGCAGCTCTATGTACTCCGGCGCGACTCCCTTCGGGGGTATCTCCTTTTCGCTCTGTTGTAGATATTTGGCCATGGATGTCGCCGTCGCCGCTAGTTGGTCCTTGTTATCAAACCAAGACTGTGTCTCCAACATCCTAGCTAGCTTCACAGGGTCGCCATCTGCGATCCTCACGTATCGGTTGTACTCCTCCATCGATCTACTTCTCCACAGCACCTTCACTCGCCAAGGTGGTTTTTGAATGGAAGAGGAGAGGAGCAGCGCTGGTTTTGGATTAGAACAGGAGAGGAGCGATGCTGGTTTTGGACTGGAACAGGAGAGGAGGGGCGGTGGTTTTGAAATGGACGAGAAGAGGAGCGGCGCTGGATTTTGATTGGAATAGGAGAGGAGCGGCGGTGGTTTAAGAGGAGAAGAGCGGAAGAGCGGCGCTGGTCTTGGAAGTATTCACTGTTCGTGCATGTGCCCCCAATGACTTGCCCAACTCAGTTGTCGTTGTTTAACCCTCGCAGTGATCCGAAGCACATGACACCTAATTTTGTGAGATGACAAGAAGAAACCTTTTTTAGATTTCTCACCACAACTACAACCATGTACAACACAGCCTGCACGATATGTAGACGATAGCCAATCCAGGCGTGTCTGCTGGAGTCTGGTCACATGCATGGACGAACTGATCTTCCGTGTCTTGCAGGGATCGTCCAGGCACCAACGTAGTACTACAACACTTCTCTAGTACTATCGCTCGTCTCCCTCTTCTATTAAGTCACCCGACTTGCGGGGCTGGGGAGTGTGCCTATGGTCGGTTCTCAATTGTCGTCCCACATGTGTGTGCGAACGCAATATGACGCACGTTCCATTCGGAGAGCAGCGTGCCAGACCGTACGACCGTCTGGGGTGTGAAGCGAACGCGACGGGCGTGTTGTATACTCCGTACATGTGTACCGCCGTTTTCTAGACGCTTTGCTCCATGGCGCGGGCGCAATCCATGGATACAAAATTAGTATACTATATACTATTTAAAAGTCGAGGGCGGGGCTTTTCCTGCGCGGTAGGCGGCGGGGCAATTCCGCCTAGTCAGTTCGACAGAGATGCGAGAAGACGAGGGAGTAGGCTGCTGCAAACGTAGGGCTGTGTGATTTGACAGCGAGTTAGTGCTGGACAAGTGGGGCCCCGTGATTTGACTTGCCATTAGCATTTTAACTGCGGCGCTACGACCGGCGTGAGTCTCCCGATTCCTGACCACCTCCATGCAGGTGCCTCTCCCAATGCTCCACCACGTAGTAGATACTGGCTCTTACATGAGAGCCCACTTCTCCACTTTTTCCTTGCCTCTCTTTCCTCCACATATGCAAAAATGCCATGTAAATCGCACTATTGTACTTACTTGCTCCTACAGGTGCTTAAGCTTGCCACATAGGCATAAAGTCTGATGTGGCAAGTTAATCAAGAAGAGAGAGACTAGTTTGGTTACCCAAGGAAGAAACAGTGCTAAGCGCGTGTACCTAGGTGAAAAGACAATTTTGAGTCTATATCTAATTAAATGAAGCAAACTTAGCAACACCATTTCATTGGAAGAGGTCACTCCTTGGCAAATGCAATAAATACTAGTACTCCTAGTGTCCCATAATATAAGAACGTTTTGGCACTACACTAGTGTCAAAAACGTTCTTATATTATGGGACGGAGGGAGTACGAAGAAAGAGATAGAGAGGAGTACAAAAAATACACTTATAGCCAACCTTATAGCCAACCTTGTTGTAGTACGAGTGACTAAGTGATGACTATGTATGACATGCCAACATCAGATAGCCTAAAGCACCATGTTAAATCTCCATAGGCGCGACTGCCATGAAAGCGATGCGACGGTCGTGGTAGGCGCGACCATGATACGGCTCTTTGGCAGCCCTTGGATCTGAGATCAAATGGTCGCATGCTAAGTGCTGAAAATTTGGAGAATAACCCTCCAGGATAGGATATTCACCCATAGGTCTAGAATCACGCCATGCAACCGTTCGATCTCAGATCCAAGGGCTCTCGGAAGCCCGTATCATGGGAGAATGGAAAGCCACTACCCTGCCGTTCACACGCTGGCAGTTCGCTCCTACTCGTCCCCGCACGTCCATTAATACTACGGCGGTTCGCTCCTAGTCGTCCCGTCCATTCACATTACGGCAATTCCACTAATCCTAACCCTCCTCCCAAATCCATGGCGTCCCAAATCTACCCGATCTGCGGTGAGTACAAGGTCAGAACAATCACCGGTGATGAGTTCGACGTCATCTACACCCGTTCTTCCGCGACGGTGAAAGGATGCCTTTCTCGCTTCAGACGCATGTTCGAAGACTCGGATGATGAGTGGGTCGCTGGGCTAGATGTTGAGTACACCACAGTCCTGGGACGAGAGAAGGATCTAAAGGACGAAGAGAGGAAGAAGCCCGCCGTGATCCAGGTTTGCGTGCATGACTTATGCTTGGTCTACCACATATGCCATGCCGACGTTGAGTGCCAAGATTTTAAGGACTTCCTCGAGAGCAACCTAGTCAAATTCGTTACTGTAGACTTTGGTAACGACAAAGAAGTCCTGCGTCGGATAGGCCTCGTTGTAGGCAACACCTTCGACCTCCAAAAGACTCGGCTGGTGTCCTCTCATCAGCCTTCAATCTTGCCGACCTGGCAGGAGCCATGGTTCATCCTTCAGACGTGATGGCGGAGAAACCTCCATACACGCTTTCATCGTCATGCATGGCAACGGAATGTACTAGATATAGACCACATCCAGTATGCTGCAATGGATGGCTACCTTTGTTTCAATATCTACAAGGGTTGGATGAAGAGAAACAACCAAGTTGGCGGTTCAAGCAAAGAAGTATCGGCCAAGAGGAAGAGGGACAAGGACAAAGTCGAGGACGTGGACGAGGACTCCGAGTAAGGTGGCAGTGTCGTTGCTCCTGGTGGTTCTAATGCAGTGTCTACCGGGATAGTTGCAAAGTTTAATTTCAGGTGTGCTTAATTTAATTTGAGGGGTGTGTTGTCGAGCCCCAAAGCAGAACTATGTTATGTTTCTTCTTGTTACTTTAACTCTTCAGTGCGTACATACTAGTATTTCTTACATTTCATCTTTTAGTTGGTATAGTACTACCACTCGTTTCTTCACATTATATACATACAATATATATGGCCAACATCATATAGCCAGCAGTTTAGTTGTGAAAGAATTTCAGGGTGCTTAGTTTTGTCAAAGAATTCCAGGGTGCTTAGTTTTATTTGAGGGGTGGGTCGTGCTGGACACAATTATTGTGACTAGCCTTTTTAATAGTACTATATGCATAATTTGGCGACCAGCGCTCTCTATATGTACCACCTTTTTTTAATTTCAAGTTTTGGTCCATGGCGCAATCCATCGATACTACTGTTGTACAAAAGTATACATTTTTAAAAGGCTAGAGGGTGGGGCAGTCTAGCTTGGTCGGTTTCACAAGAGGCGAGGGCCTTTGTGATTTGACGGCTCATTACTGCTGGAAGGCGGGTCCTTGTGATTTGACTGCTCGTATAAATGTGCCGACGACCTGATCGAGGAGGAAGAAAGAACCGTGCGGTATACTCAAGTTTTCCACTGGAGTACTACTGCGACGGAGGAGCATCAAACACGGCAGCCCAGTGCCATATGGCGATAAAAAATGATCTAATTTGCTAGCCATCTCATTGTTAGCATTGTTCTATTCATTCCCTCAAAAAAACCATTGTACTATTCATGCCTCGCAGAGAACGTGACACGTGCGGCGAAACACCCGAAGCAAAAGATGAAACACAGCAGCAAAAGAAGAAGGAAGATTATCACCCCAAATGATCTAATTCGCCACGGAGTCATAACTGCTTCTTCATCGCCTCCACGACCTCCATCTCCTTGCGCGTCTCCTCCGCCATCTTCTTCATTCTGTCCATGACGCGGGATTTCGTGACGCGAGCCTTCATCATATGCTCCACGGCCGCATTACATACCTTGGACAAGCAGCCGGTGCTCGATGTGGAGCTTCGCCAACTCCTCCTTCTGTTCCATGACGAGGGCCTGCAGCATCTTCATCGAGGAACTACTATTCTCATGCAGCTTCTTCCAGCCGGCGTTATTCTCCTTCAACAGGTCGATCTCGTGGCAGAGCTTCGCCTTGTCCTCCTGAAGTCGCAGGATTTCGCCGGTCGCCTTCTTCTCCGAGGCAATGCTCTTCTTTAGCAGCATCACCAAGCCGGCGGTCAACTCCCCCTGCTGATTGAGCTCAGCGGGCATGTCGTCGAGGCTCTCCTTCAACAACTCCATCAAGCCTTGGATGAACTCCTTCTGCTTATTGAGGTGCTTATTGAGCTGATCGGGCATGCCGTCGAGGATAAGACTCCAGCTCCATGGCTCGGCATGTTCGCCTCATGCGGCTAGGGCGCCTCACAGCCATCGCCTGCCCGTGAGAGATCTTTCGAGGTCTCTACGTGGCGGCGAGCCTTCTTTTTTTTCCGCAGCCTTGGTTGCCGCTCCCTTATTACGAGTAGTTCTCGACCTAGAGCTCTGCTCACCGGCCATGGCAACGACGGACGAAGAAGAAGCACTTATGAGGAGGAAAGGTAGAGTAATTTTCGGTTAGGTAGTTCCCCTTTTCATAACCTAAGTACTAGCACTAGTACTAATACCTGCATAGTGGGAACACATTCAGGTTTGGTACGTACTAGTAGGTGTGAGCAGTCTTTCGAATGTGATGGGAACAAGGTAAAGATTAATTGATGGTTTTGGTTTTGAGGCCCGAAACGGCTCCCGATGAGTTTAGCGGAACATAAATTTCAAGTACTACACTGCTCAAATGCGTAAATATTATGTTCCTGTCAAAAATTGGCACAAATACGAAGGAGACCAATGGAAGTACTACTTAGCAACCCACGATTTAACTACTGCATGCGCCAGTAGTGGAGTAATAATGTCTTTCTTCCGCCCTCATGTTCACTCAATTTGCATGCGCTGTATTAATTGACCATCAATGAAGTGAACGACTTCACACGCGTCAAATTATCACATGGGGTGGATCTTGGTACAAAATTGCGTCCGCTCGTGTACCCCCGTGTGCGTGCAAGGGAATGAGTGCGTGCGTGGCGTGCGCGCACATCTTCGCTTCATGCATGTACCGCCAGTATGGCTCAAGGAGGACGAGTACATTCTTCTGGAACCAGCAAAGCACGTCATCGCGGATCAATCCACGCAAGGAGGTCACAACAACGCCTCCAGATGTGCCACGTGGCTTCATGAACTGTAAGAGAGACACTGTGTAGCATGCCATTGATATTCTAATTTACGTGTTTTGCACATACTCGAAGTACTAGTAAGGTACACGTGCATTGCACGCATCAGATTTTGCAACCAAATTATGAATAAATACCACACTATAGCATGTAAGCTCTGAGTCATATATGCCCGATGTAGCCCTTCGTTTAATTCCTATAGTTAATCTCATTCAAAATCAATTAGTTTTTATAAAAAGCTAAGAACGCAGAATAGGAAAACATGGGATTATAGTGGAATGTCGTCTTGAATCCTACAGGATTGTACGAGTGTTTGATTGTGCATGGAAAAATCACAGAATTCTTTCAAAGAGGTTTGAGTGGATGGGATGTTTCCTATGAAATCTAGTGCAAATGAATCATATGGAAAAATTCCTATGGTTTACAATCCTACGAATCAAACAACCAAGATAGGAAAAATTCCTAATGATTAGAATCCTCCAAAATTCCTTTGAGAATCCTTTGAATCAAAGAAGCCCTTAATCTATTTTATGATTCATGGAATTGTGCGTTGTAAAGCATAAAGTAAAAAACAAATAATGTCAATTCAACTAGAAAAAAGTTTGGGCAGTTATGATACAGAAGATTCTAGAACAATAGAGAACCATTGTTGTTTTGAGGTTTGTGCATTATGCTTAAGTTCAAACATGGAGTCTGCTAGATTGTACATGTGGCAAAATCCGGTGGGGCTAGAAGATGGTGCGAGGGGCGAGTGGAGAGAGACTATGAAGGAATGCACAAGTGCGAGATCGATATTTAGAGAGAGGCGAACACGTCGCTGTTGCCTGTGATGGCGGAGCCATGAAAATAAATGAGCTAGGGGCCAAGCATTGCTAATCCTTTACGAGGAGGGTCAATTCATGAAATTACACCTTTTCTAGCAGCAATTGTCTAATGATCACTTTCATATTAGCCTCGAGATATAGTGATGTTGGGGGGCAGGGCTCTTACTGCCCCTATCTTCGCCATTGTGCACGCTGGGTCGAGAGATGAAGCGAAGGCATGGATGATGAGAGGAACGTTGGATATATAATTAATGTGGGTGTATTAGCTATAGATGTTAATCCTATATAGAGAGGTATAGATTGATCGATGTGGACGTGGGAAAGAGGGTGAGACCTCACTGGATATATCGATTGATCGGTTTGTGTGGATAACTATGAAAGACCTAGCTATATACACACATACATAGAGGAACATCGATCGTTGCGCATGCACGCGTAAGAGATAAATAATGCCCGATATGATGGAGAGGGTGATGTGTGTGGGTGTGCGCCTTCATGGGAGACCGACCTGAAGAAAAAGATTGCATGAGTGCGCTGGATAATGCCGACTGGTAGTGTGTGTGCATGCATGCACGAGAGAAAGTTAGTGGTACAATTATAAAGAGAAGACTATTGTGTGGGTGTAAAAGAAGAATAGGTGAGGTCATAATCAATGTAAAGTTGAATTCAAATATTTGAATAAGAGATCCTGATGTTTGAAACCCATGCATGCGTGAATATAACGGAGATCTGCGCGGTCTGGTTTGGAAACGAGCATGTTGTAATGTATACACATTGAAAAAGTCAGACTGATTTGAATTTGAGATACCGATGGCAGACATCATTTGGCCACGTCGCATCCGTGCATGGACACACTATTCTAATTGGAGATGATGGGCGGCTTCGCATCACATATCTATATCTATACCCCTATATATATTATCTTTTATGTTTTTTTATATTGTGTGCGGGTAACTTTAACTTTGAAAGATGGTCGTTGGATGAGGGGAATCCGATGGTCCAAAGATGGCAAATTTGAGCACTATTGACCGTTGGATATCATGTAGATTCCACCAGATTTTGCCACATGTATAATCTAGAAGACTCCATGGTTGAACTTAAGCATAATGCACAAACATCAAAACACAAGCACTTCTTATTTGTTCTAGAATCTTCCGTATCAGAATTGCCCAAATGTTTTTCTACATGATTTGCCACTATTTGTTTTTACTTTATGTCTTACAACGCACAATTCCATGAATCTTAAAATAGATTAGCTTTCTTATAAAAACTAGATGATATTGAATGAAATGAACTATAAGAATTAAACGAACATCTACATCATGCATATATGACTCGAAGCTTGCATGCTATAATGTGGTATTTATTCATAATTTGGTTGCCAAATATCATGCGTGCAATGCACGTGTACCTTACTCTAGTCTAAATTGTGTTTGTGTGTGTGTTGTGCGTGTTGAGGTGCAAATTGTATTTTTTTGGGTACACGTTAAGCTTGTTCTTCCGAAATTTTAAGCCGCGCCTTGTTATGCCGAAAATTCAAGCTAGCGTCTCTATCTATCGTGCTGCGAAACTCCCGCCTCTTCAACCCGCGCCTTGTTAGCCCGAAATATTTAAGATATATCTTTATCTCATTGTGCTCCGACAACTCCCTCCATCTCAACCCGCGCCTTGCTATTCCGAAATTACAACGCTGCGAAAACTCCCACCTCCTGTGAAATTCCGACACGCCGAAATGCCCGTGGTACCCTAAACCAAAAGAACCACCTCAAATCGGTGGGGGTACTTTCGTAACTTACCCCACATTTCGGACAAGCGCGTCTCTAAGCCATGGTTCCCCACTGCCATCCCATCCGCCCACCTATTCGTACACCGAGGCCGCGAAAACCCGCGACGAAACCCCACACCCTGCTCCGTCCGCCACCTAGCCGGAGGCTCTTCCCCGACGACGTCGTCCACAGCAACACCTCGACGTCCCTCATCCATCGTACTGGATGAGGATCCGTCATCGATCTCATCGTCCCGCCGGTTCAGCCACCTCGTACTCCACCTCCCAGGAGCTGCCCCAACGTTCCCCTCGTCTTTCACGCCACCTCCATTCCCACACCGCCGTCTTCACCTGCACCACCGGAAGAGCATCATCATCACCGTTTCCTCTGATGAAGTTGCGGCCTAATCGGCGCCACCAAAGAGGTTGTACACTAATCGCCGCATTTTCTTCTTGATTCGATCTCACGGTGCTGCCGGCGCTCGGTCCCGAGCCGACACGGTGCGGCTCCATCCACGGCGGCATCGCCGGCCACTTCCTCCACGGCGTCGCTCCCTTGGCGGCGACGTCCACATCAGTAGGAGCTGTTGCTGCTTTAGCTCTCGCCGCTTCTTTGCTCTGCTCTTGCTCTCGGTCCCCTGCACAGTGCGCTCTTGCTATTTCTCTTGCTCGCTGCTTCTCTCGCTCTTGCTCTTGCTTGCGATGTTGCTCCGATTTAGCTACACTTCAGTTGACTGAATCGACTTTTGGGTCAGTCGATTTTCAGGGGGTGGGGGGGGGGCTCGCCGGGGTGAAGGAAGAACCAGCCGCAGCGGGGAGGGGGGGCTTGCCGGAGAGGTACCCCACTATCTATCTTACGGTTCAGGATGGGGCGGTGGTCGCCATGTGGCGGGCGTTGGCGGGCGGTGGCGTGGGGATCACCGGAGAAAAGCTCGTCACGGGGGCCTAGAGGGATGGCTGAGGCGTGCGGCAGACCAGCGGTGGGGAGTGTTTGGCGGGCGGCGGCAGCGACATGGCCAAGCGTGAGGCTTTGTTTGATACGTCTCCGTCGTATCTATAATTTTTGATTGTTCCATGCCAATATTATTCACTTTCATATACTTTTTGGCAACTTTTTATATCATTTTTGGGACTAACATATTGATCCGATTAGCTCAAAGTGCCGGGTTCACATGCATTGCATGTTTTATGTTTCGCAGAATATCCATATCAAACGGAATCCAAATGGGATAAAAACGGATGGAACTTATTTTTGGAAAATATGGAAAATTCCAGAAGAAAAATCCACGCGAGATGGTGCCCGAGGTGGTCACGAGGCAGGGGGGCGCGCCCCTCCCCCTGGGCACGCCGCCTACCCTCGTGAGCCCACCGTAAGGCGGTTGATGCTCTTCTTTTGCCGCAAGAAAGATAATATTCGGAAAAAATCTGGGCGAAGGTTTCAGGCCAATCGGAGTTACGGATCTCCATATATACGCGAAACGGTGAAACAGAGCCGTAATGTAACGCAGAAACAGGAGATAGATCCAATCTCGGAGGGCTCTTGCCCTCCCAAGCCATGGGAGCCAAGGACCAGAGGGGGAAACCCTTCTCCCATCTAGGGAGGAGGTCAAGGAAGAAGAAGAAGAAGGGGCCTCTCTCCCCTTGCTTCCGGTGATGCTTGGGAGCCTGCCGAGCCATCATCATCACCGCGATCTTCACCAACACCGCCGTCATCTTCACCAACATCTCCATCACCTTCCTCCTTCTATATTCAGCGGTCCACTCTCCCGCAACCCGCTGTACCCTCTACTTGAACATGGTGCTTTATGCTTCATATTATTTTCCAATGATGTGTTGCCATCCTACGATGTCTGAGTAGATTTTCATTGTCCTATCAATGATTGATGAATTGCTATGATTGGTTTGAGTTGCATGTTTTATTTTTGCTGCTGTCCTATTGTGCCCTCCGTGTCACGCAAGCATGAGGGATTCCCGTTGTAGGGTTTGCAATATGTTTATGATTTGCTTATGGTGCGTGGCGTGAGTGACAGAAGCACAGACCCAAGTAAGTAGGTTGTTTGCGTATGGGATAAAGGGGACTTGATACTTTAATGCTATGGTTGGGTTTTACCTTAATGAATCTTTAGTAGTTGCGGATGCTTGCTAGAGTTCCAATCATAAGTGCATATGATCCAAGTAGAGAAAGTATGTTAGCTTATGCCTCTCCCTCAAATAGAACTACAATAGTGATTATCGGTCTAGTAACATAGTCAGTTGCTTAGGGACAATTCCACAACTCCTACCACCACTTTTCCACACTCGCCATATTTACTTTAGTTGTGTCTTTATCTAAACAGCCCCTAGCTTTTATTTACGCGTTCTTTACTTTCTTGCAAGCCTATCCAAAAACACCTACAAAGTACTTCTAGTTTCATACTTGTTCTAGGTAAAGCGAACGTCAAGCGTGCGTAGAGTTGTATCGGTGGTCGATAGAACTTTAGGGAATATTTGTTCTACCTTTATCTCCTCGTTGGGTTTGACACTCTTACTTATCGAAAACTGTTGCGATCCCCTATACTTGTGGGTTATCACTGTTCGGCTGGTGGTGGCTGTCGGCTCAGGGGGGTAGAGGTTGAAGATGAACCGCAGGCCCTTGATTTCGTATCCAACGGCTGCAAAATCGACTGACCAGAGATGAGCGGCTGATGTATTTTACACCTAACACTTTGTGGTTATGTATTTTATGTCATGTATTCGAGATGCTATTAGAATTCCACTGAGGTTAACGTTGTTCGTTGTCTCCCTTGTCCTGCTTCAGCCTCGGCGTCGTTCAACTCACCAGAGCTGCTCCAACGACGAAACCCTCCATCACAGCGGAGCAGTACCTCGGGCTCCATCTCCAGACGCCTAAGATCTTCTTCCCCTCCTCCAACAGCAAAGTCAGCTGGAGCATCCTCACCGGCCAACCCAATCACGCTGAGATCGACATGGCTTCGCCAAAGAGGTTGTACACTTTTTGCATCTCTTTTTTACTCTACATGTTATATATATATTGTCCACTAAGCACTCGTAGTAACGGGAAATACGATTATTTTATCCTACTATATGACAAGCAGTGAGGTACCAGGCAACTTAGCTATCCGTGATGGACTCTCTTGAACGCCATCATTATTTATCTCTGCACGTTTGAGTTGTGCATTTGTCGATGGGCACGGGAGTTGAGCTAGTATGGCGTTGGCACAGGTCCAAAGTAATAGAAGTAGCACAAAAACATTTTTTAGTGTAGGATTTTCCTTGCTCAAGCCTGCCTACTAGAATCGCCCGGTGCTTGAAAGGAAAAGTGAATGAAAAAACATAGGAATTGGAAAGTTTCCTATGGTACTACTTTTCATGAATTTGGTGCAAAGGAATGGAGCAAACGAAAACTGTAGGATTTGTTCCTTTAGTCTCTCCTTGAAAGAAAAACCGTAGGAATTCTAATTTCCACTTCTCCTCCCTTTTCATATTCCTATTCATCAAGCACAAGACTAAGAGATAGTAGCACAATAGAATTATAACCGTACATTTTCTTGTGGTTTGACTTAATCTCATCATGCTTTTTTGCATCATGTGATCTTCCAATTGTTGTGAATCAAACACCCAGTTGGCGAAATCACTGTGTTTTTAAATTCTCTGTTTTGCACGTGCATTCCTATCCTATTCCTGTCTACTTCCTATCCCTGCATTGTTAGAATCCTCAAATTCAAACAAGCCCTTACTCAATTACTTACATTACAGATATGTGTCAAAGAAAACCTTGTGTGGTTTGTCCCGCCTCACTGCATGTTCCACCCCAGCTCGTGTGCTCCAATGACGGAAGGGTTCACCAAAGCGAGGATCCGCTCTCCAGACTGTCTTTCGCCGCCTCGGATCTTCTTCCCTCACCGCCGCAGCTCACGACAACTGCATTACCATCATCAATCGAGCAGATGACCTTGAGGACTACGGGTCCGCAAGAGAGGTCGCACTCTTCCGTGTTCCGCCACGTTATGCGTCGCTTAATATGATGACATGCTACATTATCATCGTGTTCACCTATTAGACTCCGAGTCAGGTCCAAACTAATGCTGAACTTGAGTTTTTAAATGGTTGTGGGGTACATATTGGGGCAGCAATCAGTACTATCTGTCTACAAATATTAAAGGGGCCATTATCTGTATTTTTTAACTAAAGCTATTATCTGCCTGCTATCATTGGTTTTGGGTCTAACCACAGTTTCCTACCATCACTCTGGATTTGTGCATGCACTCCTTACATAATCTCACTATGTTTTATTCCTATGCATGCCAGTTATTGTACACAATGGAACTGATCATGTAGAGCAAAAGAGACGAGCCTTGCGTGGCAATAAAATTTCATGCAGACGTCGTTCCATGGTGGGCACAAAGGCAGCCCCCTCCACCCATTTTGGATCGTAATCAAGAGAAAGATAACTGTTCTGAGGGGATTCAGAAGGAGAAGACCACTCCTATTTACCCCATGAGGTCTTCGCTCTAACTTGGCATGCTGATGTTAGTAATATCATGCATATGGTGCCTTGCATTGCTTACAGTATACATTAAAGATGTCATCTGCTTAGTTTAGACATGCTTTGTGTCAATGCCATCTGTTTAGTTTCTTTATCGTATATGTGAATCATGCAATGCCATCTTGTCTAGCCAGGCATCATATATGTGAATTTTGCAATGCCACCCTGGTTAGCCGGTCATCTTATATGTGAATTATATCATGCCATCATTTTTTTATCACGTGTTAAATTTGTCAACAATTTTAGTACATTCAATTACTCTTCCTGTGCATCAGCCATTCGGCACGGTCATGGAAAAATCTGGAGTGGAAACAAGGTCTTGAGCGGAACAATGCTATCTGACGAAGCGCATGTCTTGCTGGTTACCGATAGCTCCTGAGAGGAGGATTCAGAGACAGATGACCAGTCATATTGCCCCCTCGAGGTGCATGCCCTAACTTGGCAGGGTTGTGTTGCTCATATCGTGCGTATGGTATCTTGCATTGCTATGTCATTTTCTTAGTTTAGACATGCTTTGTGTGAATGCCACCTGTTTAGTGTCTAATTACCATATATGTGAATTATCCAATGCCATCTTGTTGCAAGACATTATATATGTGAATTATGCAATGTTATCTTGTTGCAAGGCATTATGTATGTGAATTATGCAATGCCACGTTGTTTAGGCAAGCGTCATATATGTGAATTATATCATCATGCCGTCCTTTTTTGTATTTCTCATTGCTTTTTTATCGACAATGTTTGTATATTCAACTGCTCTTCCTGTGCATCAGCCATTTGAATTGGTGATGGAGAAATGCTGGAGTGAAAAGAAGGTCTTGAGCGAACAATGCTACCTGGTGAAGCAGATATCTTGCTGATTCTGAGATAGCTCTTGAGAGGAGGATTCAGAGGCAGATGACCAGTCCTATTATCCCCCTGAGGTGTATGCTCAAACTTGGCAGGGTTATATTACTCATATAATGCATATGTTATATTGCAATGCTTAGTTTTACATCATATACACAATATTGAATGCCATCTCCTTAGTTGACACATCATATATGCGATTGCCCTCTGCTCACTTCCTTAGTATGTAAATCATATATTTGAATTATGTCATGCCATGATGTTTACATAGACAGCATGTATCTGAATTATGGCATGCCAACCCATTTTATAAAGACATAATATAGTTATATCATCTCATCCTGTTTACATAGTCATCATATTTTAAATTATGTTATTCTATCCGTGAATTATATCATGCCATCATGTTTCCATCGACGGGCATGTTTGTGATTTATGGCATGCCAACCACTTTAATAAACACATCGTATAGTTATATCATGTCATCCACATTTTACATAGTCATCATATTTTGAAGTATGTCATTCTATCCTATTTAGTTAGCCATCATACATGTGAAATTGTGTCATGCTATCCTGTTTAATTAGCCATCATATATGTGAAATTATGTCCTGCTATTCTGTTTGCTTAGACAACATAAATGTGAATTATTTCATGCCCTGTTTTCTTCCCTACTATCCATTGCACCTGTCTATCTTACAATGTCTGTACATTCAATTACTTTTCTTGTTTATCGGCCATTTCAATTGGAGGGAGTGATGGCAGTATCTATGGGAGTAAAAACACGGTCTTCAGAAAAGATAGTGCTACCTCTCGATGCAGATAGAACCACGGTTGTACTTGCCCAAGAACCAGCCCCACCACACATAACTCACACTCATGCAGATTGTACCCCTACCCAGTTGGACAGAGAACCAGCTACACCCCTTCTAACCCCAACCCCAGCAGATAGACACCCAGTTCTCGTTGACACAGCACCATCTCCACCACAGAGCACCCAAACACGAGCAGTTAGTAAGGCAACTGCAGTGCCCAAATCACGAGGACCACGACTCCGAACCCGAAGTCAACGCTTAAAGCAGAAGAAGAATTGTTCTCAGGTCAAGTTCTATAGCTATGGTTCATACTACTTTGCTCTTGCATCACTGTATTTACTGATACCAACCAATTTCAAATTTGAAGGATGCAATTAAAACTCCAATGGCGCAACATGTATGTTTTAAACCTGTTTCTTCAACGTGTTTGGCTGTTTGCTGTTGTAACTTGCTCTATGTTGATTTCAGTTTCAATTGAATAAACAGTTATGTTCTCATGCCATGCACATTACAAGTGTTGTTATTGCTTTGTGTAGTTTCCCACACTTATATTCTGTCTATGCTGCTTTGTCTTAAATAGATATGATTCGAATCGTATCTATCTTGATTTGGCCACATAAACTAGAATGATATAGACCATACGGTGACCATACTACATAGATATATGTTTGTTTCATGTTGTTATCCTGTCCACCTTACTCTTTGAACTGGTTTACCAAAATGAGTTTCATATACTACATTGTAAACCCGAGATGTGTTTGTTTGTTTCTCTTTTAGAACGCGGATAAAATATTGGAGAAGAGTACCCTGTTATGCAATGGTAAAGGAAGTAATGCAGATAAGCTTCAAGATAGTGAGACATCCCTATTGGTCTCCAAGAAAGCTGATAAAAACTATATTGAAGACACTGAGACAACCCCAAAATCCTGTCTTGATGTAGTGTTCGAGTTACTGGCTACCACTCTTCGAACTCGTTGCCTGAATCAGTTTGGCTTCTTGAGTCTCAACTTCAAGTTGAAAGACATCGATGAGATGTTATGCGACAGGAAGCCGAAGGACTGAGGAAGTCCCTGCAGAATTCAGATGCATACTTTCTGGTGCAACAGCAAGCGCTGGAGGACTTAAGCGCCAAACAAGAGAAAGTTAATAAGCTTGCTAAGCATCTTGCCAGCATTATGGGTACCCAGGATATTATTTCTTGAGCTCTTCTGAAGTGGTTTCAGTTCTGGACTTGTTTTGTTGCGGTGTTTATATGCTGTTGTGTTCCCTATATTTGCACTGGTGGCGAACTTTGATGCCCAGTGGATGTAATATGTGTAATAGCCGTGATAGCCTAGTGTAAGTTGCTTGCTTATTTATTTCCTTGTTGTCTTGTTTATTTGTTTGCTTGTAGTCAGTGCAGTTCTTTTTCTGCGGTTTGCTAGTGGCTGCAATAACCTATTTTTTAAAACTAGGCCACAATAAACGCCACAGCAGTGACACTAGTCCTACGGGCCATAGAAACAGTGGGCCTTCTATGGGCCATACAAACAGTGGGCCTTCTACGGGCCGTAGAAACAGTGGGCCTTCTACGGGCCGTAGAAAAAATGGGCCTTCTACGGCCGTAGAAACAATGGGCCTTCTACGGATCGTATCATTAATGGGCCTTATACGGGCCGTATGATCGATTGGCCAAACATGGGCCAAACAGACCGCATTCTGGCCGTAAACGGGCTAGAGTTGGAATCGTCCGTTCATGGGCCGACCATAACGGGCCATCGTTAATAGGCTGTATTTGATGACGCTATGAAAACAGCCCAACGTATTAACGGACCACAAACGGGCCGACTGTCACCACAGGCTGAATTTGGCCCACAAGCAGAAAATGACAGTAACGGGATGTAAGTAAACGAATGCTGGAAATGAGCCCAAGAGTAAATGGGCTCTGAGAAGGCCGAAGATAACATGGGCTGGAAACGGCCCAACGGAATAAAGGGCTGTTAATGGGTATAAAGTTATAACTGTTCTATACGGGCCAGTTTCACCACGGGCCGTTAATGGGTGTAAAGTGATACACTGTTCATTACGGGCCAGTTTCACCACGGGCCGTTAATAGGCCAAGAGTTACATAGGGCCTCATATGGGCCGAAGAAAGGCGTCATGGGCCATACATGGGCCGAAGTGAAAATGGGTGGAATCATATTGGATGGCCCGGATGACGAATCGGGCCTAATTCGAATAGTGCGTAACGGGCCTTGGGTTAGCGGGCTATAAATAGGCTATATGCGAACAGGCCGTTAACAGGCTTTCCATGGGCCGGCCCGCCACCTTTTGACCAAGTCAAATGGGCCGGCCTTTTCACAGGGCCTCTATTGGGCCGTGCCACGTGTCGACGTATCATAGGCGCCTTCTGTCCAATGAGTGGATGACATCTGTCCCAGCGGTGAGCCGACACGTGTTTCCTCCAGCCAATGATGATTTTACACGTGGAAAATCTCCATTGGTCGGGGCTATTAACGGGTTATCGGATCCAAAACCCGACCCGATAGCTTAACGGCGCTCCGTTACGGTGGATGCCACGTGTCGGTCACCCTTGACGAAAGCACTTTTGTGATGCGTGATTTATCGTCATGGAAGTGGACACTTCCGTGATGATAATTTTTGTAATGTCATGGAACACTTCTCTGACGACACGGTATGACTATCTTGATTCTGTCATAATTTTGTCATGGATGTACATGCATGACAAAAAACACGACCTACTGTGACAAACACGTATCATCACGGAAGTGTATTTTTTTGTAGTGATGGTGCTATTTTGAAGCACAAGTGTGGAAAAAAGATAGTAACATTGTCCTTTCTCTCTTTTTCTCTCATTTTTTGGCTTCTTTGGCCTCTTTTTTTTCTTTTTTTTTTCTTTCGTCCGGAGTCTCATCCCGTCTTGTGGGGGAATCATAGTATCCATCATCCTTTCCTCACATGGGACAATGCTCTAATAATGAAAATAATCACACTTCTTTTACTTACAACTCAAGAGTTACAACTCGATACTTAGAACAAAACATGAATCTATGTGAATGCCTCCGACGGTGTACTGGGATATGCAATGAGTCAAGAGTGACATGTATGAAATAATTATAAAGGTGGCTTTGCCACAAATACGATGTCAACTACATGATCGTGCAAAGCAATATGACAATGATGGAGCGTGTCATAATAAACGGAACGGTGGAACGTTGCATGGCAATATATCTCGGAATGACTATGGAAACGCCATGATAGGTAGGTATGGTGGTTGTTTTGAGGAAGATATAAGGAGGTTTATGTGTGATAGAGCATATCATATCACGGGGTTTGGATGCACCGGCGAAGTTTGCACCAACTCTCGAGGTGAGAAAGGGCAATGCACGGTACCGTAGAGGATAGCAAATGGCGGAAAGGTAAGAGTGCGTATAATCCATGGACTCACATTAGTCATAAAGAACTCATATACTTATTGCAGAAGTTTATTAGCCCTCGAAGCAAAGTACTACTACGAATTCCCCTAGGGGGATAGATTGGTAGGAAAAGACCATCGCTCGTCCCCGATCGCCACCCATAAGGAAAGCAATCAAAGAACACCCCATGCTTCAAATTTGTCACACAACATCCACCATACGTGCATGCTACGGGACTTGCCAACCTTAACACAAGTGTTTCTCAATTTCATAATTACCCAACTAGCGTGACTCAAACATGACCACCTTTATATCTTAAAACAATTATCAAGTATCAAATTTATCATAGTATTTAATGCACTCTATATGAAAGTTTTTATTATACCCGAGAAAATTACCATGATGTTCTAAAAGACTCTCAAAATAATATAAGTGAAGCATGAGAGATCAACACTTCCTACAAATAAAACCACCACCGTGCTCTAAAATGGTATAAGTGAAGCACTAGAGCAAAATTATCTAGCTCAAAAGATATAAGTGAAGCACATAGAGTATTCTAATAAATTCCGATTCATGCGTGTCTCTCCCAAAAGGTGTGTACAACAAGGATGATTGTGGTAAACTAAAAAACAAAGACTCAAATCATACAAGACGCTCCAAGCAAAACACATATCATGTGGTGAATAAAAATATAGCATCGAGTAAAGTTACCGATAGACGAAGACGAAAGAGGGGATGTCTTCCGGGGAATCCCCAAGATTAGGCTCTTGCCACTCCTTATTCCAAAATCCATCAAATCTTTACCAAAAAACTTGAAAACTTCACAACACAAAACTCAACAGAAAATCTCATGAGCTCCGTTAGTGTAAGAAAACAAACCACCACTTTAAGGTACTGTAATGAACTCATTATTTATTTATATTGGTGTTAAACCTACTGTATTCCAACTTCTCTATGGTTCATACCCCCCGATACTAGCCATAGATTCATAAAAATAAGCAAACAACACACGAAAAACAGAATCTGTCAAAAACAGAACATTATGTAGCAATCTGTATCAAACGCAAATTTATGTAACTCAAACAATTCTGCAAAAATAGTAAGTCCTAGATAATTTGTTTATTGATCTACTGCAATTGGAATCAGTATTTTATCACGTTCTTGTGATTTTTAACAATTGTTTTCGTGAGCAGAAAGTTTCTGACTTCTCAGCAAGATCAAATAATTATCATCCAAGAAGATCCTATAGGTTTTACTTGGCACAAACACTAATTAAAATATAAAACCAAATCTTACGAGAGGATAGATGAATTATTTATTACTAAACAGCAACAAAAAGCAAGGAACAAAAATAAAATTGGGTTTCCTCCCAACAAGCGCTATCGTTTAACGCCCCTAGCTAGTCATAAAAACAAGAATATATCTAGGTATTGCCATCTTTGGTATGCAATCCATAAGTGGCTCTTATAATAGATTCATAAGGTAATTTAATTTTATTCCTAGGAAAGTGTTCCATGCCTTTCCTTAATGGAAATTGGAACCTAATATTTCCTTCTTTCATATCAATAATTCCACCGATCGTTCTAAGGAAAGGTCTACCAAGAATAATAGGACATGTAGGATTGCAATCTATATCAAGAACAATGAAATCTACGGGCACATAATTCATATTTGCAACAATAAGAACATCATTAATCCTTTCCATAGGTTTCTTAATGGTGGAATCCGCAAGATGCAAATTTAAAGAGCAATCATCGAATTCACAGAAACCTAACACATCACACAAAGTTTTTGGAATAGTGGAAACACTAGCACCCAAAACACACAAAGCATAGCATTCATGATCTTTAATGTTAATTTTAATAGTAGGTTCCCACTCATCATAAAGTTTTTTAGGGATAGAAACTTCTAATTCAAGTTTTTCTTCATAGGATTGCATTAAAGGCATCAACAATTTGTTTGGTAAAAGCTTTATTTTGACTATAAGCATGAGGAGAATTTAGCACGGATTGCAACAAGGAAATACAATCTAGTGGGTTCATTGCTATGTAAAGTTTTGACCTCTTCAATCCCACTTTTACCAATTTTTGCATCAAGATCTAAAAACTCCGAATCATTGGGACGCCTCTTAACTAAAGTTGACTCATCTCCAGTCCCATCATTATCAAGATTCATATTGGAAAACAAAGATTTAATAGGGGACACATCAATCACTTTTAGATCTTCATCATTGTTATCATGAAAACTAGAAGAGCATGCTTTCACATAGCAATCTTTTTTTGCACGCATCCTAGCGATTCTTTCTTTGCACTCATAAATGGAAATTCTCATGGCTTTGAGAGACTCATTGATGTCATGCTTAGGAGGAATAGATCTAAGTTTCAAAGAATCAAAAGCAAGAGAAATTCTATCCACGTTCCGAGCCAACTCATCAACCTTAAGCAATTTTTCTTCAAGCAAAGCATTGACATTCTTTTGCGAATTCATAAATTCTTTAACACTAGTCTCAAAATCAGAGGGCATCTTATTGAAATTTCCATAAGAGTTGTTGTAGGAATTACCATAATTATTAGAGGAATTACTAGGGAAAGTCCTAGAAATAAAGTTTCCTCTATACGCGTTATTACCAAAATTGTTCCTACCAACAAAATTCACATCCATAGATTCATTATTATTCTCAATCAAAGTGGACAAAGGCATATCATTAGGATCAGAAGAAACATTCTTATTAGCAAACAATTTCATAAGTTCATCCATCTTTCCACTCAAAACATTAATCTCTTCAATCGCATGAACCTTTTTACTATTGGATCTTTCGGTGTGCCATTGAGAATATTTAACCATAATATTATCTAGGAGTTTGGTAGCTTCTCCTAAAGTGATTTCCATAAAAGTGCCTCCCGCGGCCGAATCTAAAAGATTTCTAGAAGCAAAATTCAACCCGGCATAATTTTTTTGTATAATCATCCATAAATTCAAACCATGTGTAGGGCAATTACGTATCATTAATTTCATCCTCTCCCAAGCTTGTGCAACATGCTCATGATCAAGTTGCTTAAAATTCATAATATCATTTCTAAGAGAGATGATCTTAGCGGGAGGAAAATACTTAGAGATAAAAGCATCTTTGCACTTATTTCATGAATCAATACTATTTTTAGGCAAAGAAGAGAACCAAGTTTTAGCATGATCTCTAAGCGAAAAGGGAAATAGCTTCATTTTAAGAATATCATTATCCACATCTTTCTTCTTTTGCATATCGCACAAATCAACAAAGTTGTTTAGATGATTAGCGGCATCTTCACTAGGAAGGCTAGAAAATTGATCTTTCATGACAAGATTCAACAAAGCAGCATTAATTTCATAAGATTCAGCATCGGTTATAGGAGCAATCGAAGTGCTAATAAAAGCATTGTTGGTATTGGAAAAATCACACAATTTAGTATTGTCTTGAACCATTGTGACAAGCAATCAATCCAACACACAAGCAAACAAGAAGCAAGCGAAAAGAGGCGAACGAAAAAGGGCGAATAAAACGGCAAGGGTGAAGTGGGGGAGAGGAAAACGGGAGGCAAATGGCAAATAATGTAATGCGAAGGATAAGAGTTTGTGATGGGTACTTCGTATGTCTTGACTTGTGCGTAGATCTCCCCGGCAACGGCGCCAGAGATCATTCTTGCTACTGATACGTCCATTTTGCATCATGCTTTCATATCGATATTTATCGCATTATGGGTTGTTATTTCACGTTATGTTACAATACTTATGGCTATTCTCTTATTTTGCAAGGTTTACATGAAGAGGGAGAATGCCGGCAAGAATTCTAAATTTGGAAAAGGAGCAAATATTGGAGACCTATTCTGCGCAACTCCAAAAGTCCTGAAACTCCACGGAATATCTTAAAATAAATAAAGAAAAATCATCGCCAAAGATGAAGGCCAGGGGGCCCACACCCTGCTCACGAGGGTGGGGGCGCGCCCACCTACCTCGTGGGCCCCCTGGTGGCTCTCTGACGTCCATCTTCTCCTATATGAAGTCTTTCAATGAGAAAAAACATTAAGCAACCTTTCGGGACGAGACTCCACCGCCACGAGGCGGAACCTTGGCGGGACCAATCTAGGGCTCCGGCGGAGCTGTTCTGCCGGGGACACTTCTCTTCGGGAGGGGGAAATCATCACCATCGTCATCACCAACGCTCCTCTCATCGGGAGAGGGCAATCTCCATCAACATCTTCACCCGCACCATCTCATCTCCAAACCCTAGTTCATCTCTTGTATCCAATTCTTGTCTCCAAGTCAGGGATTGGTGCTAGTAGGTTGCTAGTAGTGTTGATTAATCATTGTAGTTTATGCTAGTTGGTTTATTTGGTGAAAGATCATATGTTCATATCCTTTATGCATATTATTACCCCTCTGATTATGAACATGAATATGCTTTGTGAGTAGTTACGTTTGTTCCTGAGGACAAGGGAGAAGTCTTGTTATTAGTAGTCATGTGAATTTGGTATTCGTTTGATATTTTGATGAGATGTATGTTGTCTAGCCTCTAGTGGTGTTATGTGAATGTCGACTACATAACACTTCACCATTATTTGGGCCTAGAGGAATGCATTGGGAAGTAATAAGTAGATGATGGGTTGCTAGAGTGATGAGCTTAAACCCTAGTTTATGTGTTGCTTCGTAAGGGGCTGATTTGGATCCATATGTTTCATGCTATGGTTAGGTTTACCTTAATACTTTTGTTGTAGTTGCGGATGCTTGCAATAGAGGTTAATCATAAGTGCGATGCTTGTTCAAGTAAGAACAGCACCCAAGCACCGGTCCACCCACATACCAAATTATCAAAGTACCATACGCGAATCATATGAACGTGATGAAAACTAGCTTGACGATATTCCCATGTGTCCTCGGGAGCGCTTTTCCTATTATAAGAGTTTGTCCAGGCTTGTCCTTTGCTACAAAAGGATTGGGCCACCTTGCTGCACTTTATTTACTCTTGTTACTTGTTGCTCGTTACAATTTATCTTATCACAAAACTATCTGTTACCACTTATTTCAGTACTTGCAGAGAATGCCTTGCTGAAAACCGCTTATCATTTCCTTCTGCTCCTCGTTGGGTTCGACACTCTAACTTATCGAAAGGACTACGATAGATCCCCTATACTTGTGGCTCATCAGCTACCTCTTGAGCATGCGTTGGTTTTCCCTTAAAGAGGAAAGGGTGATGCAACAAAGTAGCATAAGTATTTCCCTCAGTTTTTGAGAACCAAGGTATCAATCCAGTAGGAGACTACACGCAAATCCCTAGTACCTGCACAAACAATCAAGAACCTTGCAACCAACACAATAAAGGGGTTGTCAATCCCTTCACGGCCACTTGCAAAAGTGAGATCTGATAAAGATAATAAGATAAATATTTTTGGTATTTTTGTTGTATAGATTGAAAAGTAAAGATTGCAAAATAAAGCGGCTGACGAAATAGCACGTTGGCGGGAGATTAATATGATGGAAAATAGACCTGGGGGCCATAGGTTTCACTAGTGGCTTCTCTCAAGATAGCATATTCTACGGTGGGTGAACAAATTACTGTTGAGCAATTGATAGAAAAGTGCATAGTTATGAGAATATCTAGGCATGATCATGTATATAGGCATCACGTCCGTGACAAGCATCAAACGATTACGCATCTACTACTATTACTCCACACGTCGACCGCTATCCAGCATGCATCTAGAGTATTAAGTTCATAAGAACAGAGTAACGCATTAGGCAAGATGACATGATGTAGAGGGATAATCAAGCAATATGATATAAACCCCATCTTTTTATCCTCGGTGGCAGCAATACAATACATGCCTTGCTGCCCCTGATGTCACTAGGAAAGGACAACGCAAGATTGAACCCAAAGCTAAGCACTTCTCCCATTGCAAGAAAGATCAATCTAGTAGGCCAAACCACACTAATAATTCGAAGAGACTTGCAAAGATTTCAAATCATGCATATAAGAATTCAGAGAAGAATCAAATATTGTTCATAGATAATCTTGATCATAAACCCACAATTCATCGGATCTCGACAAACACACCGCAAAAAAGTATTACATCGAATAAATCTCCAAGAGAATCGAGGAGAACTTTGTATTGTGATCCAAAGAGAGAGAAGAAGCCATCTAGCTAACAACTATGGACCCGAAGGTCTGTGGTAAACTACTCACACATCATCGGAGAGGCTATGGTGTTGATGTAGAAGCCCTCCATGATCGATTCCCCCTCTGGCGGAGCGCCGGAAAAGGCCCCAAGATGGGATCTCACGGGTACAGAAGGTTGCGGCGGTGGAAAAAGTGTTTCTGGTGCTCCTGGATGTTTTCAGGGTATAAGAGTATATATAGGCAAAGGAAGTAGGTCGGTGGAGCTGCGAGGGGCCCACTAGTGTGGGGGGCGCGCCTACCCCCTGGGCACACCCTCCTACCTCATGGCCGCCTCGTTGCTTCCTTGACGTCCACTCCAAGTCTCCTGGATTGCGTTTGTTCCAAAAACGATCCTCGCGAAGGTTTCATTCCATTTGGATTCCGTTTGATATTCCTTTTCTGCGAAGCACTGAAATAGGCAAAAAAACAACAGTTTGCACTGGGCCTTCGGTTAATAGGTTAGTCCCAAAAATAATATAAAAAGGTATATTAAAGCCCATTAAACATCCAAAACAGGTAATATAATAGCATGGAACAATAAAAAATTATAGATATGTTGGAGACGTATCAGCTGGTTAAGCGTCCAGACCCTCGCAAGCACAATATTATCGGCACCAAATGGATCTATCGCAACAAACAAGATGAGCATGGTCAAGTTGTCATAAAGAAGGCTCGTCTCGTTGCTCAAGGTTATACACAAGTTGAAGGGATTGACTTTGATGACACAGTTGCTCCTGTGGCTAGGCTTGAAGCCATTCTCATACTGCTAGCCTATGCCAATCACAACAACATTCTTCTGTATCAAATGGATGTAAAGAGTGCCTTTCTCAACGGCAAAATTGAAGAAGAAGTGTATGTTGCACAACCACCTGGTTTTGAAGATCCAAAGCGTCCTGACATGGTATACAGACTCAACAAGGCACTGTATGGCCTCAAACAAGCACCTCGAGCTTGGTATGACACACTCAAAGACTTCCTCAAGAGCAAGGGCTTCGAACCTGGTTCTCTAGATCCCACTCTCTTCACGAAGACATATGATGGTGAACTGTTTGTATGCCAAATCTATGTAGATGACATTATCTTCGGGTGCACTGACAAGAGATATAGTGATGAGTTTAGGCATATGATGCAAGAGCAATATAAGATGTCCATGATAGGTGAGCTGAAATTCTTCCTTGGTCTTCAAATCCGTCAGCAGAGCAATGGCATCTTCATTTCACAAGAAAAATATCTCAAGGATTGCCTGAAGAAGTTTGGAATGCAAGACTTCAAAGGGTACATGATACGTCTCCGTCGTATCTACTTAACCAAACACTTTTGCCCTTGTTTTGGACTCTAACTTGCATGATTTGAATGGAACTAACCCGGACTCACGCTGTTTTCAGCATAATTTCCATGGTGTTATCTTTGTGCAGAAACAAAAGTTCTGGGAATGACCTGAAACTTCACGGAGATTATTTTTGGAAACAATAAAAAATACTGGCGCAAGAATCAAGGCCAGGGGGCCCACAACCTTTCCACAAGGGTGGGGGGCGCGCCCCCTGCCTCGTGGGCCCCCTGGAGCTCCACCGACCTCAACTCCAACTCCATATATTCGTGTTCAGGGAGAAAAAAATCAAAGAGAAAGATTCATCGTGTTTTACGATACGGAGCCGCCGCCAAGCCCTAAACTCTCTCGGGAGGGCTGATCTAGAGTCCTTCGGGGCTCCGGAGAGGGGAATCCATCGCCATCGTCATCATCAACCATCCTCCATCACCAATTTCATGATGCTCACCGTCGTGCGTGAGTAATTCCATCGTAGGTTTGCTGGACGGTGATGGGTTGGATGAGATTTATCATGTAATCGAGTTAGTTTTGTTAGGGTTTGATCCCTAGTATCCATTATGTTCTGAGATTGATGTTGCTATGACTTTGCTATGCTTAATGCTTGTCACTAGAGCCCGAGTGCCATGATTTTAGATCTGAACCTATTATGTTTTTATGAATATATGTGAGTTCTTGATCCTATCTTGCAAGTCTATAGTCACCTACTATGTGTTATGATCCGGGAACCCTGAAGTGACAATAATCGGGACCACTCCTGGTGATGACCTTAGTTTGAGGAGTTCATGTATTCACTATGTGTTAATGCTTTGGTCCGGTACTCTATTAAAAGGAGGCATTAATATCCCTTAGTTTCCGCTAGGACCCCGCTGCCACGGGAGGGTAGGACAAAAGATGTCATGCAAGTTCTTTTCCATAAGCACGTATGACTATATTCGGAATACATGCCTACATTACATTGTTGCATTGGAGCTAGTTCTGTGTCACCCTATGTTATGACAGTCACATGATGAACTGCATCCGGCATAATTCTCCATCACCGATCCAATGCCTACGAGCTTTTCACATATTGTTCTCCGCTTATTTACTTTTCCGTTGCTACTGTTACAATCACTACAAAACCCAAAAATATTACTTTTTCTACCGTTACCGTTACTTCCGTACTACTTTGCTACTAAATACTTTGCTGCAGATACTAAGTTATCCAGGTGTGGTTGAATTGAGAACTCAACTGCTAATACTTGAGAATATTCTTTGGCTCCCCTTGTGTCGAATCAATAAATTTGGGTTGAATACTCTACCCTCGAAAACTGTTGCGATCCCCTATACTTGTGGATTATCAAGACTATTTTAAAGGCGCCGTTGCGAGAGCATAGCTCTATTCTTTGAGTCACTTGGGATTTATATCTGCTGGTCACTATGAAGAACTTGAAAGACGCGAAAACAAAAATTTATCCCTCAACTACGAGGGGAGGTAAGGAACTGCCATCTAGCTCTACACTTGATTCACCTTCTGTTTGAGTAAGCTTGCGACACCTAAACCTGCTTCTGCTATTAATTCTGATATGTCGCATGTTATTGATGATGCCACTACGCTATGCATGATACTTATGATGAAACTACTTCTATGCTTGATACTACTGTGCCACTTGGTGAATTTCTTGATGAACAACTTGCTAGGGCTAGAGAGAATGAAATTATTGAAACTGATAATATTGATGAAAGTGATGATGAAGATTCTCGCCCTAGATATGAATTACTGTTGTGCACGAGGGCTATGTTATGGATGAAGAAACTGCTAGAGACTTTCTTGCTTGCAATGATAGAAGTGATCTTAAGAAATTATTAGCTAAGATGAAACAAAAAACTCTGAATGCTAGAATGAAATATGACCCTGCTTATGCTACTTCAACTATCTTTGTTACTCAAAAGGATTATGAATTCTCTGTTGATCCTGATATAATTACTTTGGTTGAGTCTGATCCTTTCTATGGCCATGAATCTGAAACTATTGTGGCACATCTTACTAAATTGAATGATATAGCCACCCTGTTCACTAATGATGAGAAAACTCCCTACTATTATATCCTTAAGATATTTCCGTTCTCATTAAAGGGTGATGCTAAGATATGGTTTAATTCTCTTGATCCTGGTTGTGTGCGTAGTCCCCAGGACATGATTTATTACTTCTCTGCTAAATATTTCCCCGCTCATAAGAAACAAGCTGCCTTAAGGGAAATATATTATTTTGTGCAAATTGAAGAAGAGAGTCTCCCACAAGCTTGGGGGAGGCTTCTCCAATTACTTAATGCTTTGCCTGATCATCCTCTTAAGAAAAATGAAATACTTGATATCTTTTATAATGGACTAACCGATGCTTCCGGAGACCACCTGGATAGTTGTGCTGGTTCTGTTTTCAGGGAAAGAACACCAGATGAAGCTGAAATTTTATTGAATAATATGTTGACCAATGAAAATAATTGGAAACTTCCTGAGCCAACTCCTGAGCCTTATCCTAAACCAACTCCGAAGAAAAGGGGTGTTCTATTTCTCAGTCCTGAAGATATGCAAGAGGCAAAGAAATCTATGAAAGAAAAAGGTATAAAAGCTGAAGATGTTAAGAATTTACCTCCTGTTGAAGAAATACATGGTCTTAATTTCTTGCTGTTGAAGAAACACATGGTCTTGATAACCCGACCACGGGTAGTAAAGGTAAATTCTCTTTATAGATTTGATGAAGGTGATATTCCTCATTATAAGTCTGCTAGCCAATGCTTAGATGAGTTTGATAATTTTATTGTCAAACAAGAAAACTTCAATGCTTATGTTGGTAGACAATAGAAACACAATTCTTATTTGCTTGAACACTTGAGTGATTATATGTCTAGAGTTAAATGTGAACTTAAACTCATTAGTAAACATGCTTCTATGGTTACCACTCAAGTAGAACAAGTACTTAAGGCTCAAAATGATTTCCTCAATGAATTGAATAGTAAGAATAATGATTTTGTTGTTAGAGTGGCTACTAGAATTGGTAAAATGACTTAGGAACCTCTGTATCCTGAGGGCCATCCTAAGAGAATTGAGCAGGATTCTCAGAGAAATAATATTGATGCACCTAGTCCTTCTAAAAAGTAGAAAAAGAAAACTGATAGGACTTTGCATGCTTCTAGTGAACCTGTTGTAGACACACACGAGAATCCCAATGATATTTCTATTTACGATCTTTGAAACACAATCTGGTGATGAACATGAACCTAGTGATAATGTTAATGATGATGTTCATGTTGATTCTAAACCTAGCAATGATAATGATGTAGAAGCTGAACCTGCTGTTGATCTTGATAACCCACAATCAAAGAATCAACGTTATGATAAGAGAGACTTTGTTGCTAGGAAACACGGTAAGGAAAGAGAGCCATGGGTTCAGAAACCCATGCCTTTTCCTCCCAAACCATCCAAGAAAAGGGATGATGAGGATTTTGAGCGCTTTCTTTGAGATGATTAGACCTATCTTTTACGTGTCACGATTAAGCGATATGCTCAAGATGGATCCTTATGCTAGGTATATGAAAGAAATTGTTACAAATAAAAGAAAGATACCGGAAGCTGAAATTTCCACCATGCTTGCTAATTACACGTTCATGGGTGGAATACCTAAGAAACTAGGAGATCCAGGAGTACCAACTATACCATGCTCCATTAAAAGAAACTATGTTAAAACTGCTTTACGTGATCTTGGAGCCGGTGTTAGTGTTATGCCAATCTCTTTATATAGTAGACTTGACTTGAATAAGTTGACACCTACTGAAATATCCTTGCAAATGGCTGATAAATCAACTGCTATACCTGTCGGTATTTGTGAGGATGTGCCTGTTGTGGTTGCAAACGTTACTATTTTAACGGACTTAGTTATTCTTGATATTCCCGAGGACGATAGTATGTCTATTATTCTTGGAATACCCTTTTTGAATACTGCAGGGGCTGTTATTGATTGCAACAAAGGCATTGTCACTTTTCATGTTAATGGCAATGAGCATACGGTACACTTTCCGAGGAAACAACCTCAAGTTCATAGTATCAACTCTATTGGAAAATTTCCATCGATTATTTTTGGAGGTTTTGAATTTCCTCTACCTACCGTCTAGAAGAAATATGATATTCTTATTATTGGGGATGTGCATATCCCGTTGAGGTAACATAGTGTTATTCGAAATTTCTCCGGTTCCATGTTAGTCGAATGAGTTTGTTAACAAGACTTGATCAACCTTGTTAGTGAATTCCTTTTGATGAGCATGAGATGGATGAAGTTAGAAGGCACAACCTTTTGTACCCTCCTTCTACTTTCTGTTATTTAGTTGAAATAAAGCAAAAATAGTATTTTCTGTATGTTTTCTGAATTATCCGTGCAATATAAAAATACCCCAAAAATAAAAGTTCTCCAAATGCCCTAAAATTTAAATATGTTTTTTTCTGGAATATTTGAGAATATCTGGCACTGAGAACACATCAGGGGGAGGCTGGCACACAGCCACGAGGTCCAGGCGCGCCCACCCTGGCGCGCCCTGCCTCTCGTGGGCCCATGGTGGCTCCCCTCCACTTATTCCAGCCACCAAACATTCCTTCTTCCTCCCAAAAAAATCAGCAACCAGCTCAAGCACGAGTTCTAGCTCATTTTGCTGCGATTTTCGATCTCCTTGCACAAAGCAACTCTCACAAAACTGCTTTGGGGGACTGTTCCTTGGTATGTGACTCCTCCAATGGTCTAATTAGTTTTTGTTCTAGTGCTTTATTCATTGAAAATTTGTGCTGCCTAGGTGACCATGTTCTTGAGCTTGCATGTCAAATTTATATGGTTCCAAGTAGTTCTAATGCATGATGTAGTCTCTAGGCACTTGTGGGAGTAGTTGCTATCAATTTTGTTGAGTTTGATTCACTTTTATTTGAAGTTACTAAAAATTTCAGAAATTTTCAGAAAATGATGAAAAGATTTTTGAGGGGCTCATCGAGCCGAAGCTCGAAGGAAAAATAAAGTGAAGAAGAAGAGAGGCCCAAGTATAATCTCCCTCGCACCACGGAAGTTCGGCCGTGTGAATGGCCTTGTGATGATTTCTTGAGAGCAGCTGGGATTTATGATGATTTTTATGAATTGGCCGAGAATGCAGGCCTCACTGACTTCCTCCATGACCAACGCAAACAGTATCTCTTACTCAATAATACCTTTGTGCAAAATTTTCATTTCCATTCTAGGAGATCACCACCTATGGTGGATTTTTATTTATATGATGAGTATAAGGATATGACCCTTCGTGAATCATGTGAGGTTTGCAAGTTACCTTTTCCGGGTTTCATAGAGGAACCACATCGTAACGATGTGGAGGGGTTTATTGACACAATTGCTGTAGGGGAAACGAGGAAGGTTTAGGCCTTACGAATCACTAGCATACACTTTCCTGTTCTACGTTACTTTGCTATATTTGCTAGTAGGTGCTTAATTGGTCGCGGAAACTGTGGAAACCTGAATGTCCCTGATATTATTATTTTGTTTCATGCCTTGTTTTGTGATGACAAATTTAGTATGGGCGCTATTGTTGCAAAGCGGTTAAATCTTAACCGTACTAAGGGCCCTATCTTGGGAGGCATCTTCGCCTCGCGCCTCGCTACATACTATAACATACCTATTAGGCGTTATGAGAAAGAAGAAAAATTGTTGCCCTCTTGTTTTCTAGACTAGAAGAGTATGGTAGCGCATGATTTTATTGTTAAGAATAGGGAAAGGGCGCTTAAATACAAACTGTTATTTGATAAAAATCACCCTGAGATTATTACCTTACCTGCTCCTTCCCTGTTTGACTTATCTGCAGGCAAGTATCTCGTTCCGCTGGCGGCCATTCACGCCTACCGGAACCCTACATCAGCTATAGAGCCAGAGCCGGAACCACAATTTGATCCTCCACAACAGTCTGATTACCAGTGGGATTCGGAGGTGATTGCCAACCAGTGGCAATCCGAGGCTTTATCTCAGTACGACCCCAACTATAACTTTGGATATCCGCCACGCCAGCCGTGGCCATAGACCAACTTAGGCCAAAAGCCTAAGCTTGGGGGAGTACGTATTTCTCACCGACATTACATTCATGTTGACACACTCATTGCTAGTTGTCGGTGCTCATACTCTTTCATTGTACTATCAATGCTAGTTTATTTTCGTTTTTATGCTTTCTTCTTGTGTGTTTGATAAATCTTAAGAAAACAAAAAAAATTAGTTGTAGCTTTTAGTTAGTTTACTTTCTTGCTGTAGAAGTAATTAAAAGAAAAGCCAAAAATATTTCTTGTTCTTCTTTTGCTTGTTGGGAGCTTTCCTGTGTAAATAGTTTTATTTCTTTTCTTTTCTTTGGGGGTCGAGAGAAGAGACCATAATGAAAATGTTGAAGTGGCTCTTATATACATTATTGTTGATTTAACCAAGAGCCCATATTACCTTGTCTTCTCCTGTTTATTGAATGCTCGCAGATTCCGGCTTAGTCCAATGCACGTGCACTATTATTATTATTCACACCATTCGGTCGTGCAAGTGAAAGGAAATTATGACGATATATGATGGACTGATTGAGATGAGAGAAGCTGGTATGAACTCGACCTCTCTTGTTTTTGTAAATATGATTAGTTCATCGTTCCTGATTCAGCCTATTATGGATAAACATGTTTGCAATGACAATTAGAGATTATAGTTGCTTATGTCATGCTTAATTAGCTAGGAGTTTATAATGGTTTACCTTGCGTGCTAACATGCTATTAAAATGGTTGTGATGTGGTATGATGGGGTGGTATCCTCCTTTGAACGATTCAAGTGACTTAACTTGGCACATGTTCACGAATGTAGTTGAAACAAATCAACATAGCCTTCACGATATTTATGTTCATGGTGGATTATATCCTACTCATGCTTGCACTCAATGTTTATTAATTTTAATGCATGTTCATGACTGTTGTCGCTCTCTAGTTGGTCGCTTTCCCAGTCTTTTTCTAGCCTTCATTGTACTAAGCGGGAATACTGCTTGTGCGTCCAATCCCTTAAACCTCAAAGTTATTCCATATGAGTCCACCATACCTTCCTATATGCGGTATATACCTGCCGTTCCAAGTAAATTTGTATGTGCCAAACTCTAAACCTTCAAATGAAATTCTGTTTTGTATGCTCGAATAGCTCATGTATCAACTAGGGCAGTCCGTATCTTCCATGTTAGGTGGGTTATTCTCAAGAGGAGTAGACTCCGCTCCTCACTCACGAGAAAATGCCTGGTCACCGGGATGACCAGACCCATGCTTTATGCAAATCAAATCAACATAATTGCAAACAAAACTCCCCCGAGACTGTTGTTAGTTGGAGGCGCTCGTTGTTTCGAGCAAGCCATGGATTGATGCTTGTTGGTGGAGAGGGAGTATAAACTTTACCATTCTGTTTGGGAACCGCCTATAATGTGTGTAGCATGGAAGATATCGCCATCTCTTGGTTGTTATGTTGACAATGAAAGTATACTGCTCAAAATATTATTTATCTCTATTTCAAAACCGAGCTCTGGCACCTCTATAAATCCCTGCTTCCCTCTATGAAGGTCCTATCTATTTACTTTTATGTTGAGTCATCACCCTCTTATTAAAAAGCACCAGCTGGAGAGCACCGCTGTCATTTGCGTCCATTACTATTAATTTACATTGGGTATGACTGGATATCTTTTACCATGAATTACAATGTTTAGTCAGTCCTTGATCTTTAAAGGTGCTCTGCATTTATGTTTTGCAGTCTCGGAAAGGGCTAGCGAGATACCATCTTGTTATATCATATTATGATTGTTTTGAGAAAGTGTTGTCATCCGAGATTTATTATTATTGCTCGCTAGTTGATTATGCCATTGATATGAGCAAACATGAGACCTAAGTGTTATTGTGAATATGGTTAGTTCATAATCTTTATTGAAAACTTGAATGCTGGCTTTACATATTTACAACAACAAGAGCAAACAGAGTTTGTAAAAGTTTTTGTTTATCACTTTTAGTTTATCAACTAAATTGCTTGAGGACAAGCAAAGGTTTAAGCTTGGGGGAGTTGATACGTCTCCGTCGTATCTACTTTTCCAAACACTTTTGCCCATGTTTTGGACTCTAACTTGCATGATTTGAATGGAACTAACCCGGACTGACATTGTTTTCGGCAGAATTGCCATGGTGTTATCTTTGTGCAGAAACAAAAGTTCTCGGAATGACCTGAAACTTTACAGAGATTATTTTTGGAAATAATAAAAAATACTGGCAAAAGAATCAAGGCCAGTGGGCCCACACCCTTTCCACGAGGGTGGGGGCGCGCCCCCTGCCTCGTGGGCCCCCTGGAGCTCCACCGACCTCAACTCCAACTCCATATATTCGGGTTCGGGGAGAAAAAAATCAGGGAGAAAGATTCATCGCGTTTTACGGTACGGAGCCGCCGCTAAGCCCTAAACTCTCTCGGGAGGGCTGATCTGGAGACCGTTTGGGGCTCCGGAGAGGGGAATCCGTCGCCATCGTTATCATCAACCATCCTCCATCACCAATTTCATGATGCTCACCGCCGTGCGTGAGTAATACCATCGTAGGCTTGCTGGATGGTGATGGGTTGGGTGAGATTTATCATGTAATCGAGTTAGTTTTGTTAGGGTTTGATCCCTAGTATCCATTATGTTCTGAGATTGATGTTGCTATGACTTTGCTATGCTTAATGCTTGTCACTAGGGCCCGAGTGCCATGATTTCAGATCTGAACCTATTATGTTTTTATGAATATATGTGAGTTCTTGCTCCTATCTTGCAAGTCTATGGTCACCTACTATGTGTTATGATCTGGCAACCCCGAAGTGACAATAATCGGGACCACTCCCGGTAAATACCTTAGTTTGAGGAGTTCATGTATTCACTATGTGTTAATGCTTTGGTCCGGTACTCTATTAAAAGGAGGCCTTAACATCCCTTAGTTTCCGCTACCCCGCTGCCACGGGAGGGTAGGACAAAAGATGTCATGCAAGTTCTTTTCCATAAGCACGTATGACTATATTCGAAATACATGCCTACATTACATTGATGAATTGGAGCTAGTTCTGTGTCACCCTATGTTATGACTGTCACATGATGAACCGCATCCGGCATAATTCTCCATCACCGATCCAATGCCTACGAGCTTTTCACATATTGTTCTCCGCTTATTTACTTTTCCGTTATTCTTTGTTTCAATCACTACAAAACCCAAAAATATTACTTTTGCTACCGTTACCGTTACTTCCATACTACTTTGCTACTAAATACTTTGCTGCAGATACTAAGTTATCCAGGTGTGGTTGAATTGACAACTCAACTGCTAATACTTGAGAATATTCTTTGGCTCCCCTTGTGACGATCAATTGGGCCCCGAGGGTAGAGTATTCAACCCAAATTTATTGATTCGACACACACACACACATTTAACATAAGTGGGTTATCAGTGTGTGTGTGTGTGTGTGTGTGTGTGTGTGTGTGTGTTCTGTCCCCTACAACATTCACTTATAACTATGTCTTCAAACTTGCCCTTTTTTCTAAACTAAGTGAATGTGATCGGACCCTAACCCCTTTTGTGTTTCTTCCTCAAATTATATCTATCTAGTCATATGCATTCTGTTGAAACGTGTCGAATGTTTTCACTGCGTCCTTGTCAGCTGAAGATACAGAGACACACATTTAAAACTGTTTTTAATGTTATATCTCTTTTGCCTGAATACCGGAGAAGCCGGAATGACCACCCGAAAAACTAGGCGTGCGTGGGAACATGGAACAACTTCCAATGTGTTGCATGCATGCCACGTGTCCATCAAATGTGAACTGCCAGGGGCACCTGCGTAATTGCGTTGTGCAGCCCTTTACCTATAAATACCCATCCCGCGCGGTCATTATCTCCTCTTCCACCTCGCCGTCTCGCTCAAACCCTAGCGCCACCACTAGCTCGCGTCGATGCCGGAGACGAAGTGCTTAGCTATCGCGACCTCTTCGACGTCGTCCTCACGCCGGCCCTGGACATCGTCTTCTCCGCTGCCGCCTTAGGTGTCTTCCGCCGCCAAGTTAGGGCACGAGAGATTGGACTGCTCGGCCTCCCATCTGCCTCGTCTAGGAGTTCGTCTGTGGTAAATAAATCTCACTTTTATGGTCTTTTTGATTTGTCAAATCCATCCACTTCAACCAAAAGTGGTTTCTACACTTCCAAATATGGATCTGTCTCTTTCCGAATCTCATATCTTGCAAAGTATGTTCAGTTATGCTTCATAACTAGTTAGATTCCTCACTTGTACTTATTCATGGATTCGTACAAATCTGGAACCAACTCAATTCAAATAAGTGAATGTGTTCGCACTATGAGGTCAATGTCTTCAAACTGATTTATCTTCAAAATCTTCTGAGAATGCATATGACCTCTTCCCCTTCCCTCGCATCTCTAATGCTATCACATGTACATGTCCATGGGAGAATCCCTTGGTTCTGATAGTCTGCATTCATTTGAATTCTTACAGCATCATATTCACTCCCCTAAAGCCTGTTCTTGCTTAACTAGTAGACGGAAGCCTTTCACTGTTCTGAAGCCTATCTGTCTGAATATCATGGCCACTGAGAAATCTGCAAGGAAGGGTGGCAGGCAGCGCTGTGGCAATACTACTCTAGATCTGCCTCCGGATCTGTATGAGATGTACAAGACCGATCCAGAGGAGAACTACAATCAGCGCAAGACCCGAAACCAATGGATCCGAAGATATTTGGCAGAACAGTGGTTCAAGTACAATTTTGTCACTTCTAAATATGCTGAGAAAAACGCCATTAAGCGCCCATGGGGCGATATTCTGTACAAGAATCAGCAACCCAAGTCGAAGCTTGAAGCCATTGCCCAAGGTTTCTATCCTTGCATGGTCTGAGGACCGCAACCTGAGAATGCTGACCCTTCATCCTTGTTATGGTGTCGTGACGATAATCTATTCAAGCGCAACTTTCAGTTTGCAAAGGAGTCAGCTGCAAAGAACAAGAAAGCCTTCGGACTCAACTTCAACCATGGCCCGTCTGCTCCAAGATAGGATGTCACTCACAAAGCCAATCCCAATGTCATCGGACCCTTCAATAGCTTTGATGGGCTCCTCTCCCACATTGTTGCTCAGAGGGCCATAGTGGATCAGTCTACTGAAGACGCAGACTCTGAAGATGCACCTGCACCACCGAAGCAGCAGCAGAAGAAGAAGAAGACAAAAGCTTCGAAGCCCTCTGCAGCACCAACCGCTTCGACTGTGAAGCCATTGAAGGCTGCACCTCCTGAACCCAGTGTGCAGCCTGAGGACCTGTCTCGTGTGTCCAAGAGGACCAAGAAGACCAAGAAGCCAAAGAAAATTTCTGGGCATAACCAGACTCCTGCTGCCGTTCTGCGCAACGAGGAAGACATGATGTCTACTACACAACCTTCTTCTTGTAGACGTTGTTGGGCCTCCAAGTGCAGAGGTTTGTAGGACAGTAGCAAATTTCCCTCAAGTGGATGACCTAAGGTTTATCAATCCGTGGGAGGCGTAGGATGAAGATGGTCTCTCTCAAACAACCCTGCAACCAAATAACAAGGAGTCTCTTGTGTCCCCACACACCCAATACAATGATAAATTGTATAAGTGCACTAGTTCGGCGAAGAGATGGTGATAAGAGATGGTGATACAAGTGCAATATGGATAGTAGATATAGGTTTTTGTAATCTGAAAATATAAAAACAGCAAGGTAACTAATGATAAAAGTGAGCGTAAACGGTATTGCAATGCGTTGAAACAAGGCCTAGGGTTCATACTTTCACTAGTGCAAGTTCTCTCAACAATAATAACATAATTGGATCATATAACTATCCCTCAACATGCAACAAAGATTCACTCCAAAGTCACTAATTGCGGAGAACAAACTAAGAGATTATTGTAGGGTATGCAACCACCTCAAAGTTATCCTTTCTGATCGATCTATTCAAGAGTCCGTAGTAAAATAACATGAAGCTATTCTTTCCGTTCGATCTATCATAGAGTTCGTACTAGAATAACACCTTAAGATACAAATCAACCAAAACCCTAATGTCACCTAGATACTCCAATGTCACCTCAAGTATCCATGGGTATGATTATATGATATGTATCACACAATCTCAGATTCATCTATTCAACCAACACAAAGAACTTCAAAGAGTGCCCCAAAGTTTCTACCAAAGAGTCAAGACAAAAACGTGTGCCAACCCCTATGCATAAGTTCACAATGTTACGGAACCCGCAAGTTGATCACCAAAACATACATCAAGTAGATCACGTGAATATCCCATTGTCACCACAGATAAGCACATGCAAGACATACATCAAGTGTTATCAAATCCTTAAAGACTCAATCCAATAAGATAACTTCAAAGGGAAAACTCAATCCATTACAAGAGAGTAGAGGAGGAAGAAACATCATAAGATCCAACTATAATAGCAAAGCTCACGATGCATCAAGATCGTACCACCTGAAGAACATGAGAGAGAGAGAGAGAGAGATCAAACACATAGCCACTGGTACATACCCTCAGCCCCGAGGGTGAACTACTCCCTCCTTGTCATGGAGAGCGCCGGGATGATGAAGATGGCCACCGTTGAGGGTTACCCCCTCCGGAAGGGTGCCAGAACAGGGTTCCGATTGGTTTTTGGTGGCTACAGAGGCTTGCGGCGGCGGAACTCCCGATCTCTTCTGTTCTCCGAAGTTTTTAGGGTATATGGATATATATAGGCGAAAGAAGTCGGTCAGGGGAGGAGCCACGAGGGTGGGGGCGTGCCTCCCTGCCTCGTGGCCACCTTGTTGCTTCCCTGACGTACACTCCAAGTCTCCTAGATTGCTTCTGTTCCAAAAATAACTATTCCTTTTCTGCGAAACACTGAAATAGGCAAAAAAACAGAAACTGGCACTGGGCTATAGGTTAATAGGTTAGTCCCAAAAATCATGTAAAATTGCTTAGTAAAGCCCATTAAACATCCAAAAGAGATAATATAATAGCATGGAACAATAAAAAATTATAGATACATTGGAGACGTATCAGCATCCCCAAGTTTAATTCCTGCTCGTCCTCGAGTAGGTAAATGATAGAAACAGAATTTTTGATGTGGAATGCTACCTAACGTATTTATCAATTTCATCTTCTTTATTGTGGCAAGAATATTCAGATACATAAGATTCAAAACAAAAGTTTAATATTGACATGAAAACAATAATACTTCAAGCATACTAATAAAGCAATCATGTTTTCTCAAAATAACACGGCCAAAGCAACCTATCCCTACAGAATCATATAGTCTGGCTATGCTCTATCTTCATCACACAAAATATTTAAATCATGCACAACCCTGATGACAAGCCAAGCAATTGTTTCAAACTTTTGATGTTCTCAAACTTTTTCAATCTTCACGCAATACATGATCGTGAGCCATGGACATAGCACTATAGGTGGAATAGAATGGTGTTTGTGGAGAAGACAAAAAAGGAGAAGATATTCCCACATAAACTAGGCGTATCAACAAGCTAAGGAGATGCCCATCAATAGATATCAATGTGAGCGAGTAGGGATTGCCATGCAACGGATGCACTAGAGCTATAAGTGTATGAAAGCTCAACAAAAGAAACTAAGTGGGTGTGCATCCAACTCGCTTGCTCACGAAGACCTAGGGCATTTCGAGGAAGCCCATCATTGGAATATACAAGCCAAGTTCTATAATGAAAGATTCCCACTAGTATATGAAAGTGACAACATATGAGACTCTCTATCATGAAGATCATGGTGCTATTTTGAAGCACAAGTGTGGTAAAAAGGATAGTAGCATTGCCCCTTCTCTCTTTTTCTCTCATCATTTTTTATTTTTTTATTTGGGCCTTCTCTTTTTTATGGCCTCTTTTTTTTAGACCGGAGTCTCATCCCGACTTGGGGGGAATCATAGTCTCCATCATCCTTTCCTCAATGGGACAATGCTCTAATAAAGATGATCATCACACTTTTATTTACTTACAACTCAAGAATTACAACTCGATACTTAGAACAAAATATGACTCTATATGAATGCCTCCAGCGGTGTACCGGGATGTGCAATGACTCATGAGTGACATGTATGAAAGAATTATGAATGGTGGCTTTGCCACAAATACAATTTCAACTACATGGTCATGCAAAGCAATATGACAATGACGGAGTGTGTCATAATAAACGAACGGTGGAAAGTTGCATGGCAATATATCTCGGAATGTCTATGGAAATGCCATGATAGGTAGGTATGGTGGCTGTTTTGAGGAAAGTATATGGTAGGTGTATGATACCGGCGAAAGGTGCGCGGTATTAGAGAGGCTAGCAATGGTGGAAGGGTGAGAGTGCGTATAATCCATGGACTCAATATTAGTCATAAAGAACTCACATACTTATTGCAAAAATCTATTAGTTATCGAAACAAAGTATTACACGCATGCTCCTAGGGGGATAGATTGGTAGGAAATGACCATCGCTCGTCCCCGACCGCCACTCATAAGGAAGACAATCAATAAATAAATCATGCTCCGACTTCATCACATAACGGTTCACCATACGTGCATCCTACGGGAATCACAAACTTTAACACAAGTATATCTCAAATTCACAACTACTCACTAGCATGACTCTAATATTACCATCCTCATATCTCAAAACAATCATAAGGGATCAAACTTCACATAGTATTCAATGCACTTTATATGAAAGTTTTTATTATATCCCTCTTGGATGCCCATCATATTAGGACTAAATTCATAACCAAAGCAAATTACCATGCTGTTCTAAAGACTCTCAAAATAATATAAGTGAAGCACGAGAATTCCTCTATTTCTTCAAAATAAAACTAACGTCGTGCTCTAAAAGATATAAGTAAAGCACTAGAGCAAATGACAAACTACTCCGAAAGATATAAGTGAAGATCAATGAGTAGTTGAATAATTATGTAACTATGTGAAGACTCTCTAGCATTTAAGAATTTCAGATCTTGATATTTTATTCAAACAGCAAGCAAAACAAAATGAAATAAAATGAAGTTCCAAGCAAAACACATATCATGTGGTGAATAAAAATATAGCTCCAAGTAAAGTTACCGATGAACGAAGACGAAAGAGAGGATGCCATCCGGGGCATCCCCAACCTTAGGCTCTTGGTTGTCCTTGAATATTACCTTGGGGTGCCTTGGGCATCCCCAAGCTTAGGCTCTTGCCACTCCTTATTCCTTAGTCCATCGAATCTTTACCCAAAACTTTAAAACTTCACAACACAAAACTTAAAACTTGTAAGCTCCTTTAGTATAAGAAAATAAATCACCACTTGGGTACTGTTGTGAACTCATTCTAAATTCATATTGGTGTAATATCTACTGTATTCAAACTAAACTATGGTTCATACCCTCCTATACTACTCATAGATTCATCAAAATAAGCAAACAACACATAGAAAACAGAATCTGTCAAAAGCAGAACAGTCTGTAGTAATCTGTATCAAACGTATACTTCTGGAACTCCAAACATTCTACCAAAATAGGACGACCTAGATAATTTGTTTTTTGATCTACTTCAATTGGAATCAGTATTTTATCACGTTCTGGTGATTTTTAAAAATTGTTTTCGTGAGCAGAAAGTTTCTGTCTTTTTCAGCAAGATCAAATAATTATCATGCAAGAAGATCCTATAGGTCTTACTTGGCACAAACACTAATTAAAACATAAAACCACATATAACCAGAGGCTAGGTGATTTATTTAGTACTAAACAGGAACAAAAAGCATGGAGCAAAAATAAAATTGGGTTGCCTCCCAACAAGCGCTAACGTTTAACGCCCCTAGCTAGGCATGATGATTTCAATGATGCTCACCTAAAAGATAATGAAACATAAAGAGAGCATCATTAAGAATATGACTAGCACATTTAAGTCTAACCCACTTCCTATTCATAGGGATTTTGTGAGCAAACAACTTATGGGAACAATAATCAACTAGCATAGGAAGGCAAAACAAGCATAACTTCAAAAATTTAAGCACATAGAGAGGAAACTTGATATTATTGCAATATGTAGAAGCATATGATCCTCTCTCATAATAATTTTTAGTAGCATCATGAATGAATTCGACAATATAACCAGCACATAAAGCATTCTTTTCATGATCTACTTGCATAGAAATTTTACTACTCTCCACATAAGCAAATTTATTCTCATCAATAGTAGTGGGAGCAAACTCAACGAAATAACTATCATGTGAAGCATAATCCAATTGAAAATTAAAATCATGATGACAAGTTTAATGGTTATCTTTATTCTATATAGCATAAGTGTCATCACAATAATCATCATAAACAGGAGGCATGCTTTCATCATAATAAATTTGCTCATCAAAACTTGGGGGACTAAACATATCATCTTCATCAAACATAGCATCCCCAAGCTTGTGGACTTGCATATAATTAGCATCATTGGTATTCAAAGAATTCATACTAACAACATTGCAATCATGCTCATCATTCACATATTTTATGCCAAGCATTCTATGTAATTCTTCTTCTACTTGAGCACAATTATCGGAATCCTTATTTTCATGAAAGACATTAAAAAGATGAAGCATATGAGGCACTCTCAATTCCATTTTTTGTAGTTTTATTTTATAAAATAAACTAGTGATAAAACAAGAAACTAAAAGATTCGATTGCAAGATCCAAAGATATACCTTCAAGCACTCACCTCCCCGGCAACGGCTCCATAAACTGCTTGATTTCTACTACACAACCTTCTTCTTGTAGACGTTGTTGGGCCTCCAAGTGCAGAGGTTTGTAGGACAGTAGCAAATTTCCCTCAAGTGGATGACCTAAGGTTTATCAATTTGTGGGAGGCGTAGGATGAAGATGGTCTATCTCAAACAACCCTGCAACCAAATAACAAAGAGTCTCTCGTGTCCCCAACACACCCAATACAATGGTAAATTGTATAGGTGCACTAGTTCCGCGAAGAGATGGTGATACAAGTGCAATATGGATGGTAGATATAGGTTTTTGTAATCTGAAAATATAAAAACAACAAGGTAACTAATGATAAAATTGAGCGTAAATGGTATTGCAATGCGTTGAAACAAGGCCTAGGGTTCATACTTTCACTAGTGCAAGTTCTCTCAACAATAATAACATAATTGGATCATATAACTATCCCTAAACATGCAACAAAGAGTCACTCCAAAGTCACTAATTGCGAAGAACAAACGAAGAGATTATTGTAGGGTATGAAACCACCTCAAAGCTATCCTTTCTGATCAATCTATTCAAGAGTCCGTAGTAAAATAACACGAAGCTATTCTTTCCGTTCGATCTATCATAGAGTTCGTTCTAGAATAACACCTTAAGATACAAATCACCCAAAACCCTAATGTCACCTAGATACTCCAATGTCACCTCAAGTATCCATGGGTATGATCATACGATATGCATCACACAATCTCAGATTCGTCTATTCAACCAACACAAAGAACTTCAAAGAGTGCCCCGAAGTTTCTACCGGAGAGTCAAGACGAAAACGTGTGCCAACCCCAATGCATAAGTTCACAATGTTACGGAACCCGCAAGTTGATCACCAAAACATACATCAAGTAGATCGCGTGAATATCCCATTGTCACCACAGATAAGCACATGCAAGACATACATCAAGTGTTCACAAATCCTTAAAGACTCAATCCAATAAGATAACTTCAAAGGGAAAACTCAATCCATTACAAGAGAGTAGAGGGGGAAGAAACATCATAAGATCCAACTATAATAGAAAAGCTCGCGATACATCAAGATCGTACCACCTGAAGAACACGAGAGAGAGAGAGAGAGAGAGATCAAACACATAGCTACTCGTACATACCCTCAGCCCCGAGGGTGAACTACTCCCTCCTCGTCATGGAGAGCGCCGATATGATGAATATTGCCACCGGTGAGGGTTCCCCCCCTCCGGCAGGGTTCCGGAACAGGGTCCCGATTGGTTTTTGGTGGCTACAGAGGCTTGCGGTGGCGGAACTCACGATCTCTTCTATTCTCCGAAGTTTTTAGGGTATATGGATATATATAGGCGAAAGAAGTCGGTCAGGGGAGCCACGAGGGGCCCACAAGGGTGGGGGGGCGCGCCCAGGGGGCAGGCACGCCTCCCTGCCTCGTGGCCACCTCGTTGCTTCCCTGACGTACACTCCAAGTCTCTTGGATTGCTTCCGTTCCAAAAATAACTCTCCCGAAGGTTTCATTCCGTTTGGACTCCGTTTGATATTCCTTTTCTACGAAACACTGAAATAGGCAAAATAACAGAAACTGGCACTGGGATCTAGGTTAATAGGTTAGTCCCAAAAATCATATAGAAGTGCTTAGTAAAGCCCATTAAACATCCAAAAGAGATAATATAATAGCATGGAATAATAAAAAAATTATAGATACGTTGGAGACGTATCAAGCATCCCCAAGCTTAATTCATGCACGTCCTCGAGTAGGTAAATGATAAAAATAGAATTTTTTATGTGGAATGCTACCTAGCATATTTTTCAATGTAATTTCCTTTATTTTGGCATGAATGTTCGGATCCAAAAGATTCAAGACAAAAGTTTAATATTGACATGAAAATAATAATACTTCAAGCATACTAACAAAGCAATCATATCTTCTCAAAATAACATGGCCAAAGAAAGTTATCCCTACAAAATCATATAGTCTGGCTATGCTCTATCTTCATCACACAAAGTATTTAATCATGCACAACCCCGAGAAAAGCCAAGCAATTGTTTCATACTTTTGATGTTCTCAAAAATTTTCAATTTCACGCAATACATGAGCGTGAGCCATGGATATAACACTATATGTGGAATAGAATGGTGGTTGGGGAGAAGACAAAAAAGAGAATACTCACAAAAAAGAGAATATAGCAACTGGAACTGGTCTACCAAATCCTTGTCTTCACCAAGCAACTGGTTCTATCCTCCGCTTCCCTTTTACTTTACAGTTTGTCTTCGTGAAGTCATTGCCTGCCTGTCTGATCTGATTGACTTCACTAAGTGAAGACTATTTACTGTTTGGTTTCATACTGTCTTCCATCCTGATCCATCCTACCTAGCTGTTGATAGTCTTCGTGCTTTCACTTCATTGCTTACTTGACTATGGCTTGTCTAGTGTAGTCTACCTTCCGCTGCATATCAATAGGTTCATTTCCACTGTTTGTCTTCAAAGACCTCGTATTTTGAAGACTTTCATAAAAATGGCCTATTCACCCCCCTCTAGTCGATAAGTAGCACTTTCAAACATAGCGCTTCCCAAGGCAAGATGAGTCTACAAGCTAATAAATGAAGTCATCTACGACACTACTACAATGTTACTTTGTACTATGAAGATAGTAATTTAGACTAGTGTAATATGCATGACACTAGTATAAGTTACTCCCGAGTATGACCAGCCTAAGCTCACTTCATTTAATGACTTAGCTACTAAATTCACTCATGCATTGGTGAGCTTGCTTTATTTAAATGTTTTGCCTAGGTTTATGCACTTGACGTTGGTTCTTCGTGGGGTCACCAAACCCATCTCTCTCATCTTAATTGTCTTGCCACATCAGATTTTTTGTCTAAATGGTAGACTTAACACCTGTACAAGGTGGAGCATTGGGAGGTGAGGGAGTCCTGGATTAGGGGGTTTCCGGATGGCCGGACTATAACCTTTGGCCGGACTCCTGGACTATGAAGATACAAGAATGAAGACTTCGTCCCATGTCCGGATGGGACTTTCCTTGCGTGGAAGGCAAGCTTGGCGATACGGATATGTAGATCTCCTCCCATTGTAATCGACTCTGTGTAACCCTAGCCCTCTCCGTGTCTATATAAACCGGAGGGTTTTAGTCCGTGGGATCTAACAACAATCATACCATAGGCTAGCATCTAGGGTTTAGCCTCTCACGATCTCGTGGTAGATCTACTCTTGTACTACCCATATCATCAATATTAATCAAGCAGGAGTAGGTTTTTACCTCCACCGAGAGGGCCCGAACCTGGGTAAAAACATCGTGTCCCTTGCCTCCTGTTACCACCCACCTAGACGCACAGTTCGGGACCCCCTACCCGAGATCCGCCGGTTTTGACACCGACATTGGTGCTTTCATTGAGAGTTCCTCTGTGTCGTCGCCATTAGGAAGGATGCCTCATCCCATCTTTAAAGACGGCACTGTTGCTAAAGGAGCTTTGGCTATCGGCCAAACTCTCCGGCTAGGCGGTTTTCTTATGACCGCATGTTCGGCCGCCACGCCGACGATGACTTCTCGAGTCATTGAAAGCAATCTTCACGTCAACTCGGAACTCGCCGAGCAGTTAGATCCGACGGAGCTCTCTTCCTTAAACGAGCTCTTGGATCGTATCGCCGCCCTGGGAGTCGCTACAGACTGCGATCATATTGGGCCTATACCCGATCTGAGAGAGATTAACTCTCCCCAGGTCACCCATCACGTTGCTATGGTGGAGGAACAATGCGGAGACCCTTCATCTATCTTAAGGACTAGCTATGTCCGGATTCCCGATCCCTCCAAGCCGGATACCCGCGGAGGAAAGGACGTCACTCAAGACCTGAACTTAGAGTCAAGCAACGGGCGAGATTCATTGGACAACATCCAAGAATCCAAACTTCCGAGTTCGGAAACTCCTTGGCCCTTTAGTCTCAGATTGGGTGAGGTTTCGGATTTAATTCCACCCACCCACCCGAACATATGCGATCTATCCAAAATTAGGCAAGAGCCCGAGGAAGCGATTACATCATTATCGGGGCCTGATTCCTCCCGGTTATGAACAGGATAAAGGATCGCCGCGAGGAAGACGCAATTTCATTCTTCTGCAATAATTGCACGGACAAGGGAATCCTCAACGCCATAGGTCGCCATGAAATTACACGCTTTGGTCGACTTGGCGTCCATAGTACGAAAAGTACTGTATGGCGAAAAGCGCTGAAAACCGAAGTAAGATTTTGGGACAATCTGCCTCAATACAAACCCAAGTCCGAAATAAAGGGTGCATTATCGCCAATCACCGGTTAAACACCAAAGCAAAAACCCCCTACGGGGCATGGAACCGTCTTTGGAGGGATGGCTCAATGGACCTCAGAAATTCATAGTACAGAGGGCGCCACACCAACTCATAGCCTTAGAGCATGTTGGATACTCCGGCAGGTGGCCAAAAGTGGCGAAGAGCTTCTAACCCCAGAATCCACAGAGCACCAGCCCAGGGATACTAGTACGGTATTAACAGTCTTCGATACTTTTGCATCAAATAATATGCGGAAACGAACACTCCGCAGCCTTGCCGAAGTCTACCAAGTAGCAACGATAAACCCATGGAGTGACACGGCTATTACCTTTAATGCCAGTGATGAACCTAAATTCGAACAGCCCGAGCACCACCGCATTGGTCCTCGGTCCAATAGTGGACAGCTTTGCTTACCAAGGTACTCATGGACGGTGGCAGCGGATTGAACCTCATTTACGAGGAAACCCTTCAAAATGGAAATAGATGGAGACGCATTGAGCGAAGCAGCACAACCTTTAGAGGAATAATCCCGACGGAAGCGTCTTTGTCTGAGGAAAAATCACACGGATGTGGTGTTCGCACGCCGGATAATTACAGGTCCGAGGAGGTCACATTCCAAGTGGCCCTGCTCAGCATGGATACCACGCTCTATTAGGGCGAGAGGCATTCACAAATTTTCAAGCTATACCCCATTACGGATACATGAAGCTCAAAATGCCCGGCCCAACGGAATCATCACTCTTGCTAGTGACCCGGACATAGCACTCCAGCGCCCGAAAATAAGACAGCCGCACTGGCCCTTGAGGCACTATCCGAAGCCCTAGCGGCAGAGGAACTGACTACGCTGCGCTCCACGGTGAACAGGGACGACGTGATACTCGATAAAAGATCCAAGTTCACCTCCTTTAAACCGGCGGACGAAATAGTCAAATTCCAAGTCCATCCAACGGACCCTACAAAAACGGCCTCCATCGGGGCGCAATTAAACCCCGATGTAGACGCCAGACCACGAGAATTCCTACGCAGAAATTGGGACATTTTTGCCTGGCACCCTTCAGACATGCCAGGAATCCCACGCCGGCTGGCCGAGCACAGCCTAAACATCCTAAAAGGATTCAAGCCAGTCAAGGAGGCTCTTCGGCGTTCCTCCAAACCTAAGAGACAAGCCATGGGAGAAGAGCTAGCCAAACTATTGGAAGCCGGATTCATCAGAGATATAAAACATCCGGACTGGCTAGCAAACCTGGTGATGGTACCAAAGAAGGACAAATCACAGCGCCTATGCGTCGATTTCAAGGACCTCAACAAGGCTTGCCCAAAGGATCCCTTCCCCCTCCCCCGCATCAATCAAATTATCGACGCTACCGCAGGACACGATTCATTGTGTTTGCTCGACGCATACTCCGGCTACCATCAAATTAAAATGGCAGAGCCTGACCAAGCCGCAACGGCATTCATCACCCCATACGGCCCATTCTGCTTCAACACAATGCCCTTCGGGCTCAAAACGCCGGCGCAACATATCAGCGCATGATTCAGACATGTCCGCAAACCAGATTGGCAAAACAGTGGAGGCATACGTAGATGATGTGGTCGTCAAAACCAAGCATGTCGAAACTCTAGTAGACGACTTGAGGATCACATTCGATAACCTCCGAACATATGCCATCAAGCTTAACCCGGAAAAATGCGTTTTTGCATCACCCGGAAAGCTCTTGGGCTTCATTGTATCCGGTAGAGGAATTGAAGCAAACCCAGCCAAGATCCGAGCTCTGTCATAATTGTATATCCCAAAGGACCTCAAACAAATACAAAAATTGACTGGATGCGTGGCGGATCTAAGCCGCTTTATCTCCCGCTTGGGAGAAAAGGCATTACCCCTTTATCGCCTCCTCCCACAAGACCAACACTTCGAGTGGATCGGATGCCGCCACGGCTGGACTCGAAGAAATAAAAGCCATATTGGCAACAAACCCGGTCCTGGCCGCGCCTAACATGGGCGAACCAATGCTATTATACATCGCGGCAACTCATCAAGTTGTAAGCGCGGTGCTCGTTGTCGAACGAGAAACGGACGGACACAAGTTCCCCAAAAACCAGTTTACTACGTGTCCACTATCCTCACTCCATGCAAGTCACGGTATCCGCATTATCAAAAGATAAGCGTCGACGGTGTTTATGGCATCCCGGAAGCTACGACACTACTTTCAAGAGTGTTCGATAACAATAGCAACCGAAGTACCTCTTAACGACATTATAAACAACCGCGACGCGACGGGCCGGATTGCCAAATGGGCCATTGAGCTCCTCCTGTTCGACATAGCCTATAAGCCACGGCGAGCTATTAAGTCGCAAGTTTTGGCCAACTTCGTCGCCGAATGGATCAAGCGAACTCCCTAAAGAGTACGACACATATTCCAACCGGATCATGCACTTCGTCGGCTCCAAAATGTTGGCTGGTCTGGGGAAATTTGGCGTCGTTACGACGTCCCCAACAGGAGATCTGATTCAATACGTACTCCAGATAATGTATACGGGCTCCAACAATGCAGCCGAATACGAGGCCCTTCTACATGGTCTCCGGATGGCAGTCTCCATGGGCATTCAACGCCTAGAGGTGCGCGGGGATTCAAACCTCGCGATATCCCAAATAAATGGAGACTTTGATGCCAAGGATCCGAAAATGGCAGCTTATCGCAACGCCGTCCTAAAAATGTCAGCTCGGTTCGAAGGGCTCGAATTTCACCATATAGCTCGGGAAAACAATCAGCAACGGACGTCTTGGCACGCACTGGCGCCAAGCGCGATGCCGGCGCCCCCCCCCCCCCCAATCTCTTCTTGGAGAGGCTGTTCACGCCATCCAGATATGGGAAGGGGAGTCCGGAAATAACAGCCCGGACCCAACCGCACCGCCTTACCCCGCATATTCTCGACACAATGGGAGGCTCGCTAACGGCAACACCTTCAGCCCACGTAATAATGGCGATCATTGCCCGTGGATGTAACCATTCCTAGCCTACCTAACCAGGCAGGAACTTCCCAAGTACCAAAACGAGGCACGCTGCATAGTGCGGCGATCTAAAGCCTATAAAGTCCATGAGGGAGAGCTTTATAAGAAAAGCACCACCGGAGTCCTTCAAAGGTGTATCTCCGAAGAGGAAGGGCGGAATCTTCTGGCTGAAATTCATGCCGGACTCGGCGAACACCACGCTGCAGCCCGGGCCCTTGTAAGCAAGGCCTTCCGTATAGGATTTTATTGGCCGACGGCCCGGGCAGATGCTCAGGACTTAGTCCAACGATGTGTCGGTTGCCAACTCTTTGCTAACCAAAGCCATATGCCACCTACCGCCCTCCAAACCATACCCATCACCTGGCCCTTTGCGGTCTGGGGGCTTGACATGGTTGGACCCTTAAAGGAGGAACCCACAAGCAAAAATAGCTACTGGTCATGGTGGATAAATTCACCAAATGGATATAGGCCAAGCCTGTTAAGACGGCCGAATCCGGACCGGTGATAGACTTCATATCAGGGGTCGTACACCGTTATGGCGTCCCCCACAGCATCATCACCGATAACGACACGAACTTTACGGCCGACGAGGTCAAACTCTGGTGCAAAAACATGGGCATCAAGCTCGACTATGCTTCAGTCTATCACCCACAAACTAACGGTCAAGTCGAGCGAGCAAATGGTCTAATCATGAGCGGCATCAAACCCAGCTTAGTGCGGTCCCTCAAGGAATCTAACACGCCTTTGGGTAGAGGCTTCGACTCCGTACTACTACGGGGGCTGCGGACCACGTCGAATCGCACAACCGGATCCACACCATTCTTTATGGTATACGGTGCGAGGCAGTTACGCCTGCGACATAATTCATGACTCACCTCGCGTGCGCATGTACGAAGAGAGAGAAGCCGAACTCGATCGGCAGGACAGTTTGGACGCCTTGGAGGAGGAGCATGACGTGGCAAAAGCTCGTTCCGCATTCTATCAACAGCAGGCTCGAAGATATCAAAGCAGAGAAGTACGGGCCAAAACTTACAATGTTGGCGAGTTAGTTCTACGCCTGCCGGACAAGAAAAAGAACAAACTCAAGCCCAAATGGGAAGGTCCCTTTATTATTGACCAAGTCCTGACTGGTGGAGCGTACCGTCTACGAGATGCATCGGATAACCGACTCGAGCCGAACCCATGGAACGCAGCCCGTCTCCGAAGATTCTACGCCTAGCGCCGGACTCTGTGTTCGTCTCCTTCCTCTGTCTATTTTTTACACATTAATTGTCTTACATTTCTCTCCTTCTCCCTCCCTTCCCCTTACAGCCTTACGGGCTTGTTCGCGCCTTGTTCGCATTATTAACCGACGCGCTAACCGCTCATTATACTGGGGCTTCTTTAACAGAAGCTTATTTATACGGGCTTCACGCCCAACACATGTGTCACACTTCCGCATGCACCTTTTATTCATCATTATATGCATCGATATGACTTAAGTTTTGGCCAAGCTGGGTTGCCTGGCTCCTGTGCTTACCCCTACGTTCCCGATTGTTCGGCTAGGCAGTAAAGGGAGCACCTCTGCGATTGTTACTGCCGGGTCGGCCGGATGTGTACCTCGGTAGGTGAAGCCGAAGCGGCGTTCTTAAGGGAATATTCAGTCGGTGAACTAAAGATGATTTCTCACTTGTTTATTTATCTGCCCTCGGATGCTTTTTCTCGCTTTTTGATCCGGACATGCACTTTAGGGCATGCCTCCCGTGGAAAGGAACCCCTAACGGAACTATTCTCCCTGGAAGATGTTTCTTACTAACCATGTAATATAACATAACTAGTTGGGCACTTGTCTGTTAAAGCACTAATGACCCCTACGCCTGGTCTCCATGCATGCCCCAGTTCCTACATAACCGAGAGGGTATTCGGACATACTCCGGACTATCGGGTCCCGAGGTCGAAGCGAAAAGGTCCGCCATGACAAACGATCTACAATCCGGCTAGAAGGCATTTTACATGTCATCTTAAATTACATAGTCAATTTGACTGAGCATATTCCTCTTCAATACCATCCAACAGGCTGTCTAGTTTACGATCGTTGGGAATACTTTGCGACCAACTCTACTTGGCCGTACACTAAGCTCACAGGGATCTCCTTCCCATCGGCCCCCACAGGTCCGACCTCGACCATGTGGTTTGGGTCAGCCTTCGTGTACCGCGTCTTCACCATGGCCCAGGCCTCCCTAGCACCTTGACGGCAGGCCGATATCTTCCATAATCGGAAGCGCCGCTGCGCTCCCTTAAGCATCTATGCAAGCTCTCCAAGGCCTTCGGGCATGGAGACAGATGGCCACAAGGCCTGGGCGACGCCTTTCATCACCTGCCGAACTCGTTCATGCAGTTGTAATGAGCTCGGAAGAAGTTCACCCAGAACTGGCATTTCCTCTGCAGGATGACCTGTGAGCATACCTACAGACATAACTCTGTTAGTCGACTTCCTCGCCGAACTCTTTTTCAAAGTTTGTTCATGCACTTACTAAAAATGCCGCGTCAAAGCCGTCGATTCTCCTTCACGGAGTCCGACAGCTGGGCACGAACATCCTTTAGTTCCTCGCCCAGCTGGGTGTTGGCATCTTTGAGATTATTCTTCTCCTGCCTCACCCTCGTAAGCACGCTCTCGCCGGCCTTTAACCGGCGCAAGAGTTGTTGCTTGTCCGGATTTACTCGGCGCCATCTGCAATGATATTGTCGATTTGCACACACGCCGCACTTCACAACATACTTATCTTTCAAAGCATATATTACGGAGAGGGGTCTCTTTGGCCTCCCTCGCCATGCCAAGGCGGCCTCAAGTTGGGCTTTGCACTCTTCCAGCCTCCTGGGACAGTTGGGTATTCTTTTTGTAAGATCCTCAGATAACAAATGATCCTTAAATCAGTTATTCTAAGCTGCTTCAAGTCTCGAGACTCTTGACATATATAACCATCAAATTTTCTTACACGTATGTCTTTCACATACCGCTTCCGTGGCTCTGGCTAGACCATTTTGAGCGGCACGGAGTGCGCATCTCCCGAATTGAAGGCATCCAATGCCTCTTGGGAGAAACAAGCGTCACGAAGAACTGTCCGGCGACGCCTGTGATTCATGGCACTCTACACCTCGGAATTGGTGGCGGACAGTCTGTCCGCATCCTCTGTTGGAGGATCGTCCGACGCACGCCTCGTGTTCGCCTCTGCTTCTGGACCTGGCTTTGGAGCCTGGCTGGTGGAGGCTTGATTGGCAATCTCTCCGGATATAGTCCGGTGAGCCCTATTTTTCCTAAAAAAAGGAGAGCATGGGCGTTAGTATGCATCGTAAAAATAATACCTTGGAATAAGGCGGCGCGCCTTACTGCTGCGCCGGTGCCTCGACCCGGACTGCGTGTCTCTTTAGCCTACCCATCCTCGCGGTCCCCTGTTGGCTAGTCGCCCCAGGCTCGGCATTCCGCCTCGAGATCCTCCCCTGCGAAACACCATTGATATACGGTGATAAAAAATAAGCACGGATGGATCATCTTCGTAGTATTAGGAATTCGGTCTCGATTACTTGTGAGGCGGGGAGCAGTCCAGGATAATCGGCTGTAATAGCCACCAAGGCATTGTCGATGCTCAGTTGGTGAAATACCCCATCGATCAGCTCCATGGATATGTCCGGATCCTCTTGGGAGGCGGATCGAGGGACCGCTCCGGATCCTCGAGTTGTGGAGGAGGGCTGTTTATATCCTTTACGGCCCGGCACAATTCCTCGTCGAAATCACAAGATAAGGTACTTAACTATGGGAATATGGAGCGGATGGGCAAAAAGAAGTGTCCGCTTACCCGGCTTGGAGGATTGTTCATAGAAAATCCACCACGTGGATTGATGCGAGGAACTCCTCCTCTTCTCCCTTGTACAATGCGGACAAGATCTTCGTCGAGCAGAACCGATTCCGGCCCCTTACGGCCGCAGCGGGTGGCATCATCCTCCCGTTGAAATCCCACATGGGGTGGCCTCTATCGAAGCGGCTGCACCCCCGCATAATGCATGCGGCCATGACCCGATCATGGTCATCCGAATGAGCTAACAACCTTATCCGGCTCATCGTAAAGGACGTCCTTGTCATTCTCCTCTCGAGGGCTCCGTGGACGCCAGCTTAGGCGCTTCTTCAAAGGAGCATTATTGAACTCGGGGATGCCGATCCGAATGTGGTCCGGCAGGGGACATCTTCTATATAAAACCATTCTCAAGGCCGGTCTTGGATGCCTTCCTTGGGGTTCCGGATAGATATCCGTCCCGGCGATGCGCCATAGTTCGCTCCGCCCACTTGATATATCGACCCCTCCCCGAGAACGGGCACAAGGCAGAACAACTTCTTCCACAGCGCGAAATGAGCCTCGATGCCCAAAAACAGCTCGCAAAGGGCTACGAAGCCCGCAATATGCAATATGGAGGCAGTCGTACGGTTGTGCAACTGGAGGCTGTAGAACTCGAGGAGCCCTCGGAGAAACGGATGAATTGGAAATTCGTGCCCTCTCATCAGATAAGGGACAAGGCATACCCGCTCTCCTTTGGAGGGACTGGGGACGCTCTCCGCTTGCTCTCCGCCATTATAGGTGGCAAGTCCGGCTCAAACCGGGACCATGAAGGCTGGGGGAAGGAATCCCTTGGTTTGGAGCGTCACTAGCTCATTTGTCTTGCGGGACGGAACATCTCTCCCAACCTCCAGGCTGAGGGGTGGGAGGGCGAGAGGAGGAGCTGCGTCGACTGGCCATGATGGAATGGATCTCTGTCGGATGCGCTCCGATGAATGCTCACGAAGGGAAAATGGAGCGATTCGGATCTAAATCATCGTCTCTTTTATAGGCAGCTCATTTGTATAGCTAGGGGGGTAAATGTAAAAACACCCTGGCTTTTCGCATTCGTTTGACACGTGGAAGACGGACATTATTGGGCGTGGAAGCCAAGGAGCGCAATATTCACGAGAAGCCGGACACTATTCAACAGTACACGTAATTTGGAGAAGAACCCGCCTTGCAATGCGAAGACAATTTCTTGCGCCGGACTCATCGTCATTGAAGTCTGGTTCGGGGCTCTTGAGGAGTCCTGGATTAGGGGTGTCCGGATGGCGGACTATAACCTTTGGCCGGACTCTGGACTATGAAGATACAAGATTGAAGACTTTGTCCCGTGTCTGGATGGGACTTTCCTTGGCGTGGAAGGCAAGCTTGGCGATACGGATATGTAGATCTCCTCCCATTGTAACCGACTCTGTGTAACCCTAGCCCTCTCCGGTGTCTATATAAACCGGAGGGTTTTAGTCCGTAGGACGAACAACAATCATACCATAGGCTAGCTTCTAGGGTTTAGCCTCTCTGATCTCGTGGTAGATCTACTCTTGTACTACCGATATCATCAATATTAATCAAGCAGGAGTAGGGTTTTACCTCCATCGAGAGGGCCCGAACCTGGGTAAAAACATCGTGTCCCTTGTCTCCTGACCATCCGCCTAGACGCACAGTTCGGCACCCCCTACCCAAGATCCGCCGGTTTTGACACCGACAGGAGGGGCCTAACTTGTTGTAGCTAAGCTTCCTTCATTTAATGACTTAACTACTAAACTCTCTTAGGCTAGCCATAGTAGAGGTAACTTAGGTAGTAACTTAACACAACCTAAGACAATTTTGCTTATGTGGCAAGTATTTAATGAGGAAAGAGGTGCTTGTGGTAACATAACGCTTCCCGAGGCAAAATGAATTTATGATCTAATTGACTTCACTTAGTTTATGAGTTTATGAGTATGACACTACTACTATGTTACTTTACACTATAAGGTAGTAACTTAGACTAGTGTCATATGCATGACACTAGTATAAGTTACTTCCCACTATGACCAGCCTTTATGCATTCGTCAGCTTGCTTCATTCAAATGTTTTGCCTAGATTCGTGTGCGTGACATTGGTTATTCCTGGGTCATCAAACTCGTCTCTCTCCTCTTAATTGTCTTTCCACATTAGGGCATCTCCAGCCGCGCCCCCAGGAAGGCCTCCCCGGGCGATTTTTTCGCGCCGGTAGCAAAACGCCGGTCGCGCCCCAGGAGCCCGATTTTCGCCGGCTTGGGCGAAACAGCGCCAGCGGACCCAGCCCGAACCAGCGTGGGCGCCTGGGCGCCCGGCGAGCTGTTTTAAGCGAAAAAAAGCGGGCCAGCAGCGTCGGCGACTTCAGCGCCTCGTCTTCCCCAATGGCCTCGGTTCCTCAGAATCAATGGCAAGGCTGCGCCCGGTCAGCCTTGGCATTGATTCCTCACGGCAGCGCTTCCGCAGGACGGCGCCGACGCCTCCTCCTCGCCGCATACACACGGGCTCGGCCCGGCTATAAAAGCCGGCCTCCACTCGCCTGTGCCCACACCAGCCCGCCCCTCGCCGCCCGTCCAGCCCTCCCTCTCCCACGCCTCTCCCTAAGCGCCGCCCGCCCCTCCCTCTACCTCTCCGAGCCCGCCCAGCCCGCCGTAGCCATGGCGTAACGCTTCCCGAGACGAGGCGGCGGCTAACGGCCGCGCCGTTCGCTCCATGACGAGTCTAACTCTGTTCGGCCGAACATCCGGCGCCAGCCGGACATGCGCGCCGGGCCAGCGGGTGGAGACTTCGGCGCCAGTGCCCATTCCCCGTTGCCCGGCGCGTGGCGGCGAAATGCCCGAGGAGGTCGAGATCGTCTTGCGCGTCCCTCACCGACGCCCGCTCTCTCCTTTCCCCAAGACGCCGCCGACAACCACGCGGCACAGGCGGCGATTTCGGCGCCGCCAGCGGCAGCGATTGGCGTCCCACCAACGGCGCGCCCGGTGGTCGGCGGCCAGCGAGGGCGCCACCTCGGTGGGGCGTCCCCGGGCGCACACTCGAGGGCGTGCTCACGTACCTCGAGGGCGGCAATGACCCGCCGTTGGCGTACCCCCCGGTGCAGCACCGACGCGTCGCACCATGGGCGCCAAGGAGGTTCGGGTCCTCCTCCTACTCTTCCTCCTCCCGATCCTCATCGCACTCCTCCCGCTCCGTACCTTAGCGTCGAGCCGAGCCAGCGGCGGAGAGCGCCGCTCGGCCGGCGCCTTTTCGCGGCCGGCAAATCATCAACAAAAGGCGGCGTGGCGCGCCTCCTCCTCGTCGGCTCCTCCGGCGCCGTCAAGCCAAAAAGCGGGCGGTGGCAGCCGATGAAGGCGGAGTTCGGCAACGGCAGCGGCCTAGAATGGGCGCGCCGAGACTCCATTGCGATGGAGAAGCGGCGCACGGGAGAAAAGCGAAGGCGCCCGGACGCCGCCTGCGCCGCCGCTTCGAGGCGCCGGCAGCGGCGCGATGAAGACGGGGTCGTCGTCCTATGCGATCAAGGAGGAGAAGGCCGACGACGACGATGGCTGTGACGACTTCAGCCCCTTTTTTCTTTTTTAGATTAGGTTAATGTAATGAAAATGCGCGAATTTTGCCAAAATTTGCCATGTTTAGCCGAAATTTAACTACTTTTTATTATAACTTCGTCGAATGGCCCTTCTTTTTTTATTTTAATACGCTACTGGGCCCTTGGTGATTTACCGACTAGCCTCGGGGCCATTTTTTATGTGGCTCACCCAGCGCTTTTACACGCCTGGGGCCAAGCAATGGAGATGCCCTTAGAGTTTTCGTCTAATATATGGCAGACTTCGCACCCGTGTCAGGTGAAGCATCGGGAGGGTCAGAGTCTGAGAGAAGGTGTCCGAGGAGGGCGGCCCATCTTTTTTCACATAGAGACACGCACTTTGAGCACCCACCACCTCAAATGTCTATCCCTAAAAAAAACTACTCAACTGTCCCCCTTTTTTTTGGCGAGGTTTCTCAACTGTCTTTTTAACGAGTCTTGCTATACACACGATTCTTTTCGGACAATTCTAAGACGACAGCTTAAATCAGCCACACATGCGCAGGATTGACTTTGCAAGGGCCGCTGGATTGTTTGATCGTCCGCATGTCGGCCAGGAGATGTCGTCCGTGGAGCAGTTTCGCTTCTTAACGACTCCCGTGGCGCGCCCTCCGCGCTATGGCCTCAATCCAGGGATGAGTTGTTGCCAGTGTTTACTTGGACAAAATCTGGCCTGCATATAAATTCCAACATGTCACGTGCAAGAGGCCACAAACTAATGGCTGACAGTAGGCACGGACGAATGGACCTGTATGGCTGTATACACCGCCGATGGCAAGACTCGGATACAGTACAGAGTTTTTGGCGCCCTCCTCATCATTCTACAGCCGTGAATAACATTTCTGCTCCAACACCAGTACAGTACAGTACGCACACCACGCACATGCTACACGTACTACCAACCAACAAGATCAATCACCAGCAGGCAGCGCACCCACAGTACGTGCGGTGACAGTAAACAGCTATACTCCAGAAAACTTGAGGTTTCTGTTCCGTGGTAAACGTGAGCACCGGTGGGTGGAGGCGGCAGTAGACAGCAGTACAGGTCGCCATTTATGAGCTCGCGGCCGATGTCCATTTGCGTTGCGACCATGCGTCGCCGTCGATGTCGATGCGATTTGGCCTCCCCTACCTGACATGCGCATTAATGAGCTACACTACACGGCCCGCGACTGTGCAAGTCCCTGTCGTTGCACGGCCGAGGAAGAAGAGGCTGGTGCCAGCTGGTCATTGGTCAACGCTCATTAGTCGTAGGAAGAGCCCAACTGCTTCTCTACCAACTGATTGATTGACCTGAAACATTTGTGCGTGACGCAAAGATCTCTTCCGGGACAGACGGCGCGTCAACGCGAGGGCATGCGATTAGCAGCTCCCTACGAACACAAGGAAAAAAAATCTCGCGCGCTTTTTTCGTGGCCTTGCTCACGTTTGGAGGTTTCTGCTACAGTACTACTACGTTGCTCACAATCCAGGGAAAGCACAGTGTCCTTTTGAAACAGCAACGCTACACGTTTTGGTCTGATGATGAGATTACTTTGAAGCTGCGTCCGGACGAAAAGAGAAGAGAAGAGGTGGGCCTCGCGGAAATGATGATCAAATCCGATCACGTCGTGTGAGTTGATGCAACCGTCTCCCGCTCCCCCCGCTTTCCCCCCACAAGATTTGATCTTGCCATCTTTTGGAACGTCCATCCAAAGGCAGAAAGAAAGCAAAGGCGGCCTCTTTTGCCAAAAGCCAGCTAGCCAGCCCCCCGGGGTCCCCTGGCCTGGCCTGCGCGGGGCACGGAGACGGGGACGGAGAGCAACGCCCACGCTTGCGACCTGCGAGAAAGAAATTTCATTTCGCTCCCATGCCCGTTCGCGTGCTGCGGTGCCCAACATTTTGGGCTGCTGCCAACCCGGTGGGTTTCCCCAAGCCAGACGCAGAGGCGGACGAGACTTGCCTGCTCCCCTCCCGTGTGAGCATGGAAAGGGAGCAGCCAAGCCGGATCCGACGCAGAGACGCTGTTGCTGTTGGCCGTTCCGTCCAATCCAACACGTTGCAGCGCCGGACAAGCCCAGAATCCCATGAAAGGGGGGAGAATGAAACGGGGGGATCAAATCAAATCATGGCGCTGTTGTGTGCATGGGCACGGCGCACGCATCGCCGAGTGTGGACGTCGTGGTCCGTCCTTCCTCGTGGCCGCCGTACGTACACGGTGTTGCAGATGGTGTGTATGGTGTACTAGCATTTCCCTCCCCCGCCCGCCTTGTGTACGCGCGCGTGTCGATCTGTCTCGTCGTCCTACAGCTACAGCCCCCACTATATGTGGGCGGTTTTGGATTGGCAGAGAACGCCATGATGTGCAGCTGTGCGCGGTAGAGGTGTGGACCCCTGGCGCCAAGCACGCCCACCTTCTGGCCTTCTCCCCACCAAACTTGCAAGTGGCCCGAACAACAAGAAGGGAGGATGGCAGGCTCGCCTCGCACCTCTCGGTTCGGCTGGCGCATCACGAGGCCGTGTCTTGGAGCGTGCCACATGGTTTTTTTTCCAGTTCAGCGCATGCGTGCAAACTGCAAACTCTTTTAGGATTTATCCAAAACGTGTCAACTGCAGTCGTGATAAGTAGACTACTAGTACAAATACCCGTGCGTTGTAATGGGTAAAAAAAAATGCAAAGACTGCTCCATGTGCCATCACGGGCCATTTCTTATAGCCAGTTATGATAAACATCGGTAATAAGGTTACACTGTTATTGTTGTTTGGAGCATGAAGTTTGGACGTGAATAAGCTAGCCTAACTTCCTTTGTCTATTGAAATAGAAGTGGCGCATGAAATAGTTTGTCTTTTGGTTTTATGTTTTGCTTTTAGGAAAAACACAAATATTTCTTTATTTTTTAAGAAACTGAGCATTTCTTTTTTTATTAGAATTGGAACATGTTTTGCAGCCGAACATTTTACGAACACGTGATTTTCTTAATTTTTTATTGATTTTGTGAAGAATTTTAAATGTTTTTAAATCGGAACATTTTTGGGATTTTTCAGCATTTCTTAAAAAGTGTGAACATATATAAAATATAAATATTTCTTTTCAAACCTATAAAAATTAGAAATGCTCATTTATCTTAAAAAACACACGCTCGGTGCCTGTAATTAAAAAAAATGATTGTTGGTGCCGGCACCTTGGAGTATAGAGTTAAAAAAAGTCGTAGTGGTGTACTTCGATGACGCTTCCTTTAGCATAGCACTATCACCGGATGGCAAAATAGTGGTGTATTTAGTTTTAGTGGGACATACCGATGATGGAATGTTCTATACTATTCGAGAGTTAAATAACTAATTCTAAAGTTTTTGTTAGAATTTTGAAAACATTTGAATGCAAACAGATTTTTACTATGTTGGATTTTTTAGAGATAGTTGTTCGTTTCGTTTGGAAGATTTTATTTGTTTTCATTATGCACGAATGTCTTGTGTAAATAAATGTGTGGTTATATCACCCTTTGGCTAAACTAAGTGGAGCCAACATAAAATTCCAAATGGCATAAAAAAAGGCACCATAGAGACCTATAAAGAGTTCATTCTATATGTTAGATATGTATTTTACGGTACATCTGGAAAATGTAGACTTTTAGTTAGTGAAATGTGTAACTCGCCAGCTCCCTTCTTTCCACGCACACACCTCCCCTTGGTCGGGATTATCGTCAGATCCCTTCTTTCCTTGCACACACCTGCTCTTGGCCGCCCCGGCTTGTTTCTCTGCATATCTTATCCTCACCCTCTCACTTTTCATTCCTTGTAAGTGGGGGAGAGTTATAACAGTCCGAGACCGATTATTTTCATGTTTATTATTTTATTGTTTGTTCTATGTTATTTTTGCATTGCATCATGTCATTAAATTTTGCAACTCAAACATTTAGACAGAGAGAAATGCACATGGTGATTTCTCTTTAAAACATATACAAGTCTCCTCATATTATTAGGGAGCTATAATAAAATATTTCATTAAATTGGAATTAACCACAACCCACTTGCAGTTTAATTCCTTTGATGTATGTCAAAGTAGCCGTTTGCCAAATTTCAGCTCGGTTCGAATTTATTTGACTTTTCAAATAAATTCAAAACCTTTCTTTATTTTTCTTCTTTTCCTTCCCTTCCAGGCCGGCCCCTCTCTTTCTCTCTCTCCGGCCTTCCTCCAGCCAGCCAGCAGGCCGCGCTCCCAATGAAGCCCAAGGCCCAGCCAAACCGCTCCTTACTTAACCCTAACGATCGGGAGCTCCTCCCAATCGAACCCCATCTCCTCATGTCGGGCGCTGATAGGCGCCGGCGCACCAGCCCAAATTTGGGCCGGTCGGCTGCGAAGCGTTGGATTTGCATGCATCAATGGGTGAGATAGCCGTGTCCCAAGTCGTCATCCTCCTTCCTCCTTCAGCATAGGTTAGCCTCCTCGTCCTCGCCCTTGGCCGCCCCATCGCAGCTCGTTGGGGCCGCTCGCCGTCGTAGCTCGCCGGGGCTGTTGCCGGATGCAGCTCTGCAGGACCGGTCGAATGAAAGCCGTCCCTAGCGCCGCATGCCTTTGCATCTCGACTTATCTCCCCACCCCCTGTTTGCAGGACCGCTGGGTGAGGGTTCCAGGATTGCCACCAGCCACCGTCATAGCTCACTACGCGCCCATCGCAACACCTCCACGTAGTTCCGTCGTCGCCGCTCGCCATTGTTAGCCAACCTTTCTCTGTTTGAAGCTTTTTTAGAAGCGGGATGCAGCTTTCCTCGAAGCCGGTTGCAGGTTTTTGCAGCTATACGGTGGCTGACCTCCAACTACCTGTTCTCTGTTTGAAACATTTTTTAAGCTGGTTGTAGCTTTCTCGCTGCCGGTTGCAGCTTTTTGTGGCTACGCAGTGCCCGACCTCCAGCTACGCCGTATCCAGTTGAAGCTTTTTACCGGCCGAGCAGTTCGGCCGGTCTAGCCCCAGCCACCCGATGAGTGGGATTAGAGCCGTTCGATCACCCTCTCCCGTCGCCATCGCCTTCTTCTTCCCCTTCTAGATTCGCCATGCGCTCACCTCGCCCGGCCGCCTTGGCTCCGGCTGCCGTTGGATGCGCCCCGCCGCCAGCCGCCGCTTCTACGCTAACGCCGCCTCCCGCCGCCGTTGGATGTGTTGCTACAGACGCGACACCGCAAACCCACCCCCTCCCCGCAGCTCTTGCCCTCCATAGCCACGAGGCCATCGCCTGCGGTCACAACGCTGGTGGTCGACGCTCACCGGGGCCCCTCAGTTGCCGCCGTCATGGTCGTCGGCAACATTAGTTGCAGCCCGCCGGCGTGTCGAGTCGAAAACTCGCCATGGTCATCATCGTACATGGTGGAAGCTTCTGCAAACGCTGGTTGTAGCTTTTCCATAGCCGGTTGCAGCTTTCGTCCTCCGACCATAGCTTCTGTTCACGTCCGGTTGAAGCATTTTTGTTTGTCAGTTGGAGCTTTTCCCATCAAAAGTTGTACCTTTCTCAGGTGCCGATTGCAGCTTCCATGCCCCCCCTCATATTCCATGTATCTCTGGTTGGAGCTTTTTTCTTAGCGGTGGTAGCACTCTCGTGTGTCGGTTGTAGCAATTTGAAGTGCTGGTTGTAGCACGACGTGATAGCATTGTAGAAAAAATTCCCGACGCCGGCTATGGCAATGCCGCAAAATGAGACACCGGTTGTAGCAAAAAACAACACCAGTTGTAGCAAATATCGCTGAATCATAGTGGCTACAAAACTCCGGCGAACTCGGGTTGCAGCTCTGATGAACGTGGTTGTAGCTTTTTTGTTGAACGGTTGTAGCTTTGTGGTACGTGAATGTAGCATTCGCGAAACCATCGTCGGCAGGTCTCGTGCAGCACCCTAATGGGGTCCGCCGGTGGTGGCTCGCCGGAAGTCAAGACACTCGGGGCGGCGCTGAGGTTCGCGGAGGGGGGGGGGGATGAAGGGTGGATGGAGGTTGAGTGGTAGAAGAAAGAAGAAGATAAGGGGTCTGCCGGTGGTGGCCTCGCCGGAGAAGTCACGGCGCTCGGCGGCAGCGCTTGATGTCGCGGAGGGGGGTGGGGTGGGATGAAAGGTGGAGGTAGGTTGAGTGGTGGAAGGAAGAAGAAGATAAGGCAAAAGAAAAAAATAGGAGAAGGACGGGGGAGAGACACTGGATCCATGTGGATCGGATGCACGTGACGCGACCGGCTGAATGTTTCGGCCGGCGCCCCGGCGTAAAACGTTTCCCTTTTTCAAAGCCGGCTGTAGCTTTTGTGGTTGTCGGACATAGCATTTTTCAGTGCTGATTGCAGCTCTGACACACGTTCGTCGAAGCCCCTTCTTTCCCTGGTTCCAGCAAAAAATGCCACTAGTCGTAGGATTTGGCGTTGATGTTTGTAGCTCCAATGTGCACCAGCTGTAACACCTGCTTTCTCTTGCCAGTGCAAAAAAATGGCGCACATAGCAATTTATGTCGCTGGTTGCAACTACGTCAAGTGTCGTTAACAGGTTCACCATAGCCGGTTGAAGCATCCCGTGCAGCACATCGGGGCCTGCAGGTTCACTGGAATGCGGTGCCACCTGGCAGCAGTTCTCAGCCGCCATGCTCACCGTCGATGATGGCAGCTCTCTCGGGCATCAGTTGTAGCCGCGTTGAGAGAAAAGCAAAGCTCTGTATGGGCACATCCATGGCTATTGTTGCGATGTCGACCTCACAATGGTGTGTGCGCGAGCAACAATGTGTGCACTGATATATCTCCAACGTATCTATAATTTTTGATTGTTTCATGCTATTATATTATCAATCTTGGATGCTTTATATTCATTTTTATGCTATTTTCTATTATTTTCTGGGACTAACCTATTAACCCATTGCCCAGTGCCAGTTCTCGTTTTTTTTGCTTGTTTTTTGCTTTTCAAAAAATCAGTATCAAATGAAGTCCAAACATGATGAAATTTTCAATGATTTTTTCTGAACCAGAAGGGACCCTAGAAGGTTCGGGGGGAGGTCAGAAGACCTACGGGAGAGCCACTAGCTCATAGGGCGCGTCCCCTGAGCTCGTGGGCCCCACACATCTCCATTTGACCTAATTCCACCTGTATAAATTCACCAACATTCCCAAACCAACAAAGATCCACCCGTAGCACTTTTTCCCCCACCGCAAGCTTCTGTTCTTCCGTGATCCCATCCGGATGCCTTTTCCGGTACTTTGTCGGAGGGGGAATCGGTCACGGAGGGCTTCTACATCATCCTTACTGCCTTCTGATGTTGCGTAAGTAGTTCACCACAGACCTACGGGTCCATAGCTAGTAGCTAGATGGCTTCTTCTCTCCCTTTGATCTTCAATACAATGTTCTCCTCAATCTTTTTGGAGTTCTATCCAATGTAATCTTCTTTTGCTGTGTGTTTGTTTTGATTTGATGAATTCTGTGATTATGATTAGATTATTCATTGAAAGTAATTGATTCTTTTCTGAACTTTATTATGCATGATTGTTATAGCCTTGTATTTCTCTCTGATCTATCCGTTTGATTTGGCCAACTAGATTCATTTATCTTTAGTGGGAGAGGTGCTTTGTAATGGGTTCAATCTTGCGGTGTCCTCACCTAGTGACAAAATGGTCAGCGAGGCATGTACTCTATTGTTTCCATTAAGGGTAAAATGATGTGGTTTAATCATATTGCTTGAGTTTACTTTGTCTACATCATGTCATCTTTCTTAAGGCGTTACTTTGTTTGTCATGAACTTAGTACCATATATGCATGATGGATAGTGGTCGATTGGTGGAGTAATAGTAATAGATGCAGGCAGGAGTCAGTCTACTTGTCACGGACGTGATGCCTATGTACATGATCATTGCCATGATATGTCATAACTATGCACTACTAGGGAAATGCTTATACACAGGAGCTCACCAGTAGCGCTTTTTAGAAGCAAGCGCTGCTGCTAAATATCGGCAGCGTTTTTTGACTACGAGCGCTGCCACTATTCACTTAGCAGTAGCGATGTGGATGCAAAACACGCTACTATTATAATTGCCAGACCGTTGCAGGCAGGCTAGGTATACTAGTAGCGCTTATACTTATAAAGTGCTAATGCTATTGAACTTAGCAGTACCGCTTTCCTCTAACAAGAGCTACTACTAGAAATGCTACTGCTAATGATCATAGCAGTAGCGCTTTTTCCACAGGAGCGCTACTGCTATGTACCTTAGCAGTAGCGCTGTTTGCGTTCCACCGCTACTACTACGTGTACCTTATCCACCCGCGCGCGTCCCTGCCTCTCCACTCGCTTTCTCACTCGCCCAACTCCGCTGCGCGCCGTCACCGCTGTCGCCCGCCGTCACCCACCAGCGCCCCCTACGTAACTCCCTCCCTCCCTCTCCGCCCTCCTCCTCCCCCTCCTACTCCCTCCTCCTCCTCCTCCCTTCGGCGGCCCCTTCCTCCTCCCTCCGGCGGCCCCCTCCTCCCTCCGGCGGCCCCCTCCTCCTCCCTCCCACCGCCCCTCCCACCTCCCACCCCTCCTCCCTCCCTCCTCCTCCCTCTTCGACCCCACCGCCCTCCTGACCCTCCTCCTCTTCTCCCTCCTCCTCCTCCCTCCTCCCACCCCTCCTCCCTCCATCTCTATTTTTTTTATATCTTTTACAGTAGTTTTTTACTATTGTATAATGTAGCTTTTTACTGTTTTTTAGTAAGTGTTTAATAGAATTAGTAAGAAAATTAATAGAACTAGTTGAACTAGTTTATTTTTATTTATAGTAAGTGCTTAGTAGAACTAGTAGAATTAATAGAACTAGTTTATTTTTAATGAGAAAATTTAGGTATATGAGATTTGATGATCTAATTAAAATTTTAATACAGAACTAGTTTATTTTTAGTAAGAAAATTAATAGAACTAGTTTATTTTTAGGTGTATTTAACATAATTCTAGGTTGATTCGTTTTGAAGTGGACATGTCATATTTTGAACATTTCACATTTGTTGTTATTTTTTAGTTAAAGCAATTATTCCCGCGTCAACGTCGACGATGCCTATCCCGCATCCTCCTCGTCGACGCGGCGGAGGAGGCCTACTTGACCAGAGGGGCCATGTCCGGGATTGGGCTCTGCCGGGCTGGTACTGGGAGGTGCTACCTTCTGGGGGGCGTAGCTTGGTGAGGAGCCAGCCCGTCGTTGACCCGAACCTTCGTTGGTAGCGGTCGCGTGGGCCAGTGACAGTGCGGAGGCTTTCAGACCCCGCGAAGGTGGTACGTCACCGTGTCATCGAGGAGGACGAGCACGTCCGTCGCTACATGGTTGCGTTGGAGGGCAGGTTCAACAATACCTGGCAGGTTCTTCAGGGATCTCACTGGAGCTATGATCCCGTGACGGTTCCTTCTCTTTGGGTGTCCACCGCTCGCGCCGATACCCGTCGTTCGCTAGGGTTTTAGATGTATTAGTGATGTTATAGGTATGATACTATTTGAGATGTATTAGTGATAATATTCGACAATGTACGGACGCAAGAGATGATTTAGTTTTTCTTATTGAATGCATGCTAATTTGAATACTAATTTATTTTATGATTTAGTTTTGCTTATTGAATGTTCAAATTGGAGAACTACTCCTATTTTGAATGTTCAAATTGGAGAACTACTCCTATTTTGAATGCTCAAATTGGAGAGCACTATGCAAGGCATATGCATTTGATTAGTTGATAGCTTATAGGATAATAATGTTTCTGTTTATATTTTGTTTTTGTAGAAATCAAGGAGCCCCGCTATCATCCCCGCCGTCGTCCCCGTCACCGACCCCCTCCGACCTCGAGGTGAGACCAGCCAAATCTCCATGTTAATATGAGTCCTATAAGATATTTTAAAATGTTTTTGCTCATATTTTCAACCATTGAAATGCAATGACCATCAAGTTTGAATGCTCATATGATGTAGATATAAACATGTATATCTTTTGTTGCTCAAATAGGATATGTGCTTGCCCAAGTGGCCTATGTTTGCAGGGAACACCTCGGACTGGCCTATGTTTTGCCGGAGTGTTGATTAATTTCCATTCCGACAAATTTCAGGCGCTCGATATATGTCCTTTTTAGCAAAGGTCATGCCGGATTTTTCCGCGAATTTTGGCATGACTTGTGCTAGAATATGTAGGAAATATCGAGTGGCCCGGATTTTCTAGAAAGATAATTGAATGACATTTCGGGTTGACTTTAAGTCTGTCGGGACTCCACCATACATGAGAGAAGCTGAGAGTTTTCAAGAAAATACTCGACAGACCGATAGTCAACCCGTGATGAATAATAATGATCTAATTTAGTTTTTGTAGTACATATATTTAATTGTACAAGTTTAGTCTTTGAATTATGAACATAGGAAATGTCGTCAATGTCGTCCTCGGACGACGAAAGTCTCCCGGCGGAGTGCGACTGGTGCGGAGACGACCGGGGTTTGTGCGACAGGCCTCACCTGGTAGAAGGTCGGCGCTTCAGCATTAAGATCTAGGAGACCTTTGATGTTGAAACGGTATGCAACGGTGACAAGTGTTTTTTTTTCATAATTAAGCACGATTTCTGCTTCTTCAACGTGTAATTTTCGTTTTTTACAATTCGACTAGCTTATCCCATGCCATGCAAGACGCTATGTCTTGGAGAGGATGGATTTTGAAGATCATGAAAATATGGAAACAAAGATAATTCACCTAAGGACCCATCATGGTATGGATTTTGATGTAAAGCTATACAATTCTGAGAGCGTAACCCATTTTGGTTGCCCGAATTGGGAAGCACTTTGTAAGATGTATGATTTTCATGAGGGTATGCTTGTCACCATGGATCTTGGTGATCCTGACATCGACGAAGACAATATGGACATTTGGGTCCTTGTTGATACGCTTCCAATTCTACCGCTATGTGAGTTTCTCAAACATATTTATTAAGTAATTTATATTTTTTATTTCAAAATAGGTGACAACTTATTTCCATTGATAGCTTATTTCCATTCTTCAAAGGATGTGCGGAAGATGGTAGACAGAACCTACTACACTGATGGCTCAGAATTAACTTATCAGGAGAAAAATCATCTGATCTCATTTATTACTGATCTTGACAATTACAATATCTATTATCAAACTCCTGCACATTATGGTCAATACGTGCCACTAGTGCATGTGTTGAACTACGTTAACATCCATGGAGATGTCATGGTAAGATTTTTTACTATTACGACATCCGTGCATCTTTTGCATAAATTCCTCTAAAACTCAACTACATTGCTAACTATGAAGTTATTACTATGTTTTTCAACAGAAAATCCTGAATGATTGTGTGCCTCATCTGATGTTTCCAAAAGGCCGCCTTGATGTTATGAACTTACGGCCAGGTCATCGTACACATCACTGCTGTTCATACCAGATTTCTAAAACCGATGAACACATTACAATCAAAGATTAGAAAATGTATGGTCAATCATACGGAGCTACTTGGAAGCAAAAGGAAGCGAGGCGTAAGAATTGGAGACAGGATAATCTCCATTCTCCATAGTGGAGAGTCAGGGCCTATCTTGTTTTATGCTATTTTACCTCAAAGAGGGTATTTAGGTCCTAGCTAACACTCATGATCATGTGCTAAGAACAATTAAGTAGGGTTGGTTAGATGACTATGATGATGATGAGTATGACTTGTTATTATGATAACGAGTAGAAGTTGTATGATGATGATGAGTAGGACTTGTTATTATGATACCAATGATGAGTTATTATTATTATGATCGATGATGCATGATGCTAAGTTGTTATATGAGGATGATGAGTTATTATATATGTCAGTGGGTGAAATGAACATGGATTAGATTCAAGTGGAGGCAACATGTGGTGCACATCGAAAGTACTACAAAGTACTTTCGACGTGCACCACATGTTACCTCCACTTGAATCTAGTACTTTCGATGTGCACCACATGTTGCCTCCACTTGAATCTAATCCATGTTCGTTTCAACCACTGTTATATATAATAACTAATCATGATCATAAAATCATCTGATGAAAGTAATGTATATAAAATCTACAACGACAATAAGTTGCTTTTTCAAAAATACAGGAAAAGCTAGCAGCAACGCTTTTCAAAAGAAACTGTCGGCGTCCTGGGAACGGGGGTGCCCAGACTTGCTTGCCTGCGGCCCATGGCGTGGCTCCACCAACGGCCTGGTATGACCCAGCTTCGGCAGCAACTACTCGAGACCTTTGCGAGGGGCCAAGCCTCGCGAGGCGGACGACACCAAGACCTCCCTGGGGGCGGGCTAGCTAGGCTGGCTCCCGAGGAACGGAGATATCTATGCAGGGGGCACCTCGCGAGGTTCACGTGACGTGATCCATGACGACCAAGGCCAGGCGGGCGCCAGCGGGCGCAGTGTACCAGTTTCCTCTTTGGTGTCAAGGAGGTAAGCGCAGGCGAGGAGTCCCGAGGCATCAGGCAAAGGTTTCCATATTGGTGGAACAAGACCAAGACCAGCAGGACGGTAGGACGGAGGTCATTGCGGAGCCCACAACAGCGTCACCACCAGAGCCTTTGGCAGGCGAAGACTACTTTTGTCCGGATAACTTGTACTAGTTGTCTCCCTTCAAAATTGGCCGTTGTGGGATCCCTTCCCTCCTACGTTTGGGAAGGGGGCCGAGGCCTCTATAAATAGGACTTAGCCACCACTGTAGGGGGCATCTCATCTTGGATCGGATCCATTCCATCCTCACAACCTCATGCTCATCAAGCTCAAGAACACCTCTCCTCCGGAGGTTGTTCATCCACAGTACTAGTTCATCCTCAGCCCTCGAGGCAATCCACCACCACACAGGAGTAGGGTATTACACCACATGATGGCTCGAACCAGTATAAACCTCTGTGTCTCGTGTTCTTTGGGTTCGTCGAGCTAGACCATGGAATCGTTGGGTAGGCAGGCTGGGGAGAAAGAGTCCTTCGTGCGCACCCCAGAGTTCGAACCTCTCAAGGGTCTGCTGAACCCCGAATTCGACATTTGGTGCGCCAGGTAGGGGTGCGCCGAAGCTTCGCCTCTCCATATGCCCTGCCCCTCCGCCTGCTTTGTCTCTCAGTCTGACTATCATGGCTGGTGTCGCTCCCCCGGTTGGATCGACGAGCGCGCATGGAGGCGCAATGGGCCTCCGGGCCTTCACCCCCGACTTGCGACAAGTGCGGTGGCCGCACAAGTTCAAGCCGGAGATGCCGCCTCGCTAGGATGGCATGGCGGATCCAGCAGCCTTCCTACTGGTGTACGAGGAGGCTGTTCTGGAAGCCGGAGGCGACGACAAGGTCATGGCCAACTAGTTTCCCATGGCCCTTGCCGGCGTGCCACGTGCCTGGCTGCTCAACCTGCCATGATCTTCTGTGGCCTCCTCAGAAGAGCTGCGCGGTCTTTCCATCGCACGCTTCGCACCACCGGCACCCCTCGCCGTTGCGGCCCTCCTCGGCGGCTCACAGGCACCGCCCTCGGATGGCCACGTCAAGCAGTTCTTCCGCCAAATGGGCGCCGCCTCTGTGCAGCAAGGAGCTCCTCCGAGATGGGCGACGCCCAAGGCCGACCTCACCTTCGACTCACGGGACCATCTGGCGACCACCGCTGGCTCGGGTGCGCTCCCGATGCTCTGCACACCCACCATCTGCAACGTGGCGGTGACCAAGACCCTCATCGACGGCGGGGCTGGCCTCAACGTGCTCTTTGTAGAAGGTTTCGGCTTGCTTCACGTGCCACACGGCTGACTCCATCCCACCAAGCCCTTCTCCGGAGTGGGCAGCGGTTCCACCTGCCCCCTAGGGCAGATCTGCCTCCCGGTCAACTTCGGTACCAACGACAACTACCGCATCGAGCTTATCGACTTCGACATCGCCCACATCGGCCTCCCGTACAACGCCATCCTCGGGTACCCTGCCCTGGCTCAGCTCATGGCAGCGACCCATCCAGCCTACAACCTCATGAAGATGCCGGGGAGTAGCGGCATCCTCACCGTGGCTGGAGACACCAAGGAAGCACTGACGGCCCTCAAGTTCGCCGTCAGGGCCACAGCAGCAGTGCGCCCGGCCGACGGAGCCGCCCCCGGGGCTAAGGGGGCTGCGCCGGCAAAGAAGAAACAACTGCTCTCTCAAGACCGGGCCAAGACGAAGCAGGTACCGGTCGACGCGGATGGGGCCTCGGGGGCCACCTTCACCATAGGCGCCAACCTCGCCCCGGACCAAGAGAAGGAATTGGTGAATTTCCTGCATGCGAACAAGGAGGTATTCGCTTGGGATCCCAAGCAGCTGGTTGGGGTCCCGAGGGGAGTAATCGAGCATCACCTAAGGGTATGCCCTAACATGCGCCCGGTGAAGCAGAAGGCACGACGGTAGTCCACGGAGAAGCAGTCCTTCATCGTCCAGGAGACCCGCAAGCTGCAAGAAGCGGGTGTCATCCGCGAGGTGCAGTACCCGGAGTGGCTAGCGAACCCGGTCGTCGTGCCCAAGAAGGGCAGAAAAGAATGCATGTGCGTCGACTTCACCAACCTCAACAAGGTTTGCCCTCAAGACCCGTTACCGCTTCCATGCATCGACCAGATCGTTGACTCCACCGCCGAGTGCAACCTGCGATGCTTCATAGATGCCTTCTCGGGCTACCACCAGATCAAGATGGCGGTGCAGTACGTCAAGAAGACGACCTTCCTAACCCTGTGCGGGGTGTACTGCTACACCTGCATGCCGTTTGGGTTGCGCAATGCTGGGGCGACCTTCCAGTGGCTGATGCACATCGCTCTGGGCCAGCAGCTCAGGAGGAACGCCGAGGCCTACCTCGATGACATTGTGGTGAAGTCTCGTGAGGCAAGGACCCTCGTTTAGGATCTGGAGGAGACTTTTGCCAGCCTGAATGAGGCGGACCCGCGGCTCAACCCGGAGAGGTGCGTGTTCGGCGTCCCCTCCGGCAAGCTACCGGGTTTCCTCCTATCGCACAGGGGGATCGAGGCGAACCCGGAGAAGGTCAAAGCAATATAAGACATGAGCCCGCTGCAGAGACTCAAGGAAATGCAAAAGCTCGCGGGTGCTACCTTTCGAGCATGCGTTGGTTTTCCCTTGAAGAGGAAAGGGTGATGCAGTAAAGTAACGTACGTATTTACCTCAGTTTTTGAGAACCAAGGTATCAATCCAGTAGGAGGTTACACACAAGTCGCCTTATACCTGCACAAACAAATAAGAACCTTGCAACCAACGCGATAAAGGGGTTGTCAATCCCTTCACGACCACTTGCAAAAGTGAGATCTGATAGAGATAATAAGATAAATATTTTTGGTATTTTTATGATATAGATTGGAAAGTAAAGATTGCAAAATAAAATACGTAAGAAATAGTAAATTGATACGAAAATAATATGATGGAAGATAGACCCGGGGGCCATAGGTTTCACTAGTGGCTTCTCTCAAGATAGCATAAGTATTACGGTGGGTGAACAAATTACTGTCGAGAAATTGATAGAAAAGTGCATAATTATGAGAATATCTAGGCATGATCATCTATATAGGCATCACGTCCGCGACAAGTAGACCGAAATGATTCTGCATCTACTACTATTACTCCACACATCGACCGTTATCCAGCATGCATATAGAGTATTAAGTTCATAAGAACAGAGTAACGCATTAGGCAAGATGACATGATGTAGAGGGATAAAATCAAGCAATATGATATAAACCCCATCTTTTTATCCATGATGGCAACAATACAATATGTGCCTTGCTGTCCCTGCTGTCACTGGGAAAGGACACCGCAAGATTGAACCCAAAGCTAAGCACTTCTCCCATTGCAAGAAAGATCAATCTAGTAGGCCAAACCAAACGGATAATTTGAAGAGACTTGCAAAGATAACAAATCATACATAAAAGAATTCAGAGGAGATTCAAATATTGTTCATAGATAATCTTGATCATAAACCCACAATTCATCGGATTTCGAAAAACACACCGCAAAAAGAATTACATCGAATAGATCTCCAAGAAGATCGAGGAGAACTTTCTATTGAGATCCAAAGAGAGAGAAGAAGCCATCTAGCTAATAACTATGGACCTGAAGCTGTGGTAAACTACTCACACATCGTCGGAGAGGCTATGGTGTTGATGTAGAAGCCCTCCGTGATCGATTCCCCCTCCGACGGAGCGCCGAAAAAAGCCCCAAGATGGGATCTCACGGGTACAGAAGGTTGCGTCGGTGGAAATAGGGTTTCATGGTGCTCCTGGATGTTTTTGGGGTATATGAATATATATAGGAGGAAGAAGTAGGTCGGTGGAGCTGCGAGGGGCCCACGAGGGTGGGGGCGCGCCCAGGGGGGTAGGCACGCCTCCCTACGTCGTGGCCTCCTCGCTTCTTTCTTGACGTCCACTCCAAGTCCTCTGGATCACGTTTGTTCCAAAAATAACTCTCCCGAAGGTTTCATTCCGTTTGGATTCCGTTTGATATTCCTTTTCTGCGAAACACTAAAATAGGCAAAAAACAACAATTTGCACTGGGCCTTCGGCTCATAGGTTAGTCCCAAAAATAATATAAAAGTTCTTAGTAAAGCCCATTAAACATCCAAAACAGATAATATAATAGCTTGGAACAATAAAAAATTATAGATACGTTGGAGACGTATCAAGCATCCCCAAGCTTAATTCCTGCTTGTCCTCGAGTAGATAAATGATAAAAATAGAATTTTTTATGTGGAATGCTACCTAGAATATTTGTCAATGTAATTTCCTTTATTTTGGCATGAATGTTCAGATCCGAAAGATTCAAGACAAAAGTTTAATATTGACATGAGAATAATAATACTTCAAGCATACTAACAAAGCAATCATGTCTTCTCAAAATAACATGGCCAAAGAAAGTTATCCCTACAAAATCATATAGTCTGGCTATGCTCTATCTTCATCACACAAAGTATTTAATCATGCACAACCCCGATGAAAAGCCAAGCAATTGTTTCATACTTTTGATGTTCTCAAACTTTTTCAATCCACGCAATACATGAGCGTGAGCCATGGACATAACACTATATGTGAAATAGAATGGTGGTTGGGGAGAAGAAAAAAGAGAGAATAGTCTCACGTCAACTAGGCGTATCAACGGGCTATGGAGATGCCCGTCAATATATATCAATGTGAGTGAGTAGGGATTGCCATGCGACGGATGCACTAGAGCTATAGTGTATGAAAGCTCGACAAAAGAAACTAAGTGGGTGTGCATCCAACTCGCTTGCTCACGAATACCTAGGGCATTTCGAGGAAGCCCATCATTGGAATATACAAGCCAAGTTCTATAATGTAAAATTCCCACTAGTGGATGAAAGTGACAACATAGGAGACTCTCTATCATGAAGATCATGGTGCTACTTTGAAGCACAAGTGTGGTAATAGGATAGTAACATTGTCACTTCTCTCTTTTTCTCTCATTTTATTTATTTATTTGGGCCTTTTTCTCTCTTTTTTTGTGGCCTCTTTTTTTTCATTTTCGTCCGGAGTCTCAACCCGACTTGTGGGGGAATCATAGTCTCCATCATCCTTTCCTCACTTGGGACAATGCTCTAATAATGATGATCATCACACTTTTATTTACTTACAACTCAAAAATTACAACTCAATACTTAGAACAAAATATGACTCTATGTGAATGCCTTCGGCGGTGTACCCGGATATGCAGTGAATCAAGAGTGACATGTATGAAAGAATTATAAAGGTGGCTTTGCCACAAATGCGATGTCAACTACATGATCATGCAAAGCAATATGAAAATGATGGAGCGTGTCATAATAAACGGAACGGTGGTAAGTTGCATGGCAATATATCTCGGAATGGCTATGGAAATGCCATAATAGGTAGGTATGGTGGCTGTTTTGAGGAAGGTATATGGTGGGTGTATGATACCGGCGAAAACTGCGCGGTATTAGAGAGGCCAGCTATGGTGGAAGGGTGAGAGTGCGTATAATCCATGGACTCAACATTAGTCATAAAGAACTCACATACTTATTGCAATAATCTATTAGTTATCGAAACAAAGTACTATGCGCATGCTCCTAGGGGGATAGATTGGTAGGAAAAGACCATCGCTCGTCCCTGACCGCCACTCATAAGGAAGACAATGTATAAATAAATCATGCTCCGACTTCATCACATAACGGTTCACCATACGTGCATGCTACGGGAATCACAAACTTTAGAACAAGTATTTCTCAAATTCACAACTACTCAACTAGCATGACTCTAATATCACCATCTTCATATCTCAAAACAATTATCAAGTATCAAACTTCTCATAGTATTCGATGCACTTTATATGATAGTTTTTATTATACCTATCTTGGATGTTCATCATATTAGGACTAATTTTATAGCCAAAGCAAACTACCATGATGTTCTAAAAGACTCTCAAAATAATATAAGTGAAGCATGAGAGATCAACAATTTCTATAAAATAAAGCCACCATCGTGCTCTAAAAAAATATAAGTGAAGCACTAGAGCAAAATTATCTAGCTCAAAAGGTATAAGTGAAGCATATAGAGTATTCTGATAAATTCCGATTCATGTGTGTCTCTCCCAAAAGGTGTGTACAGCAAGGATGATTGTGGTAAACTAAAAAGCAAAGACTCAAATCATACAGGACGCTCCAAGCAAAACACATATCATGTGGTGAATAAAAATATAGCCTCAAGTAAAGTTACCTATAGACGAAGACGAAAGAGGGGATGCCTTCCGGGGCATCCCCATGCTTAGACTTTTGGTTGTCCTTGAATTTTACATTGGGGTGCCTTGGGAATCCCCAAGCTTAGGCCGTTGCCACTCCTTATTCCATAATCCATCAAATCTTTACCCAAAACTTGAAAACTTCACAACACAAAACTCAACAGAAAATCTCATGAGCTCCGTTAGCGAAAGAAAACAAACCACCACTTCAAGGTACTGTAATGAACTCATTATTTATTTATATTGGTGTTAAACCTACTGTATTCAAACTTCTCTATGGTTCTTACCCTCCGATACTAGTCATAGATTCATCAAAATAAGCAAACAACACACGAAAAACATAATCTATCAAAAACAGAACAGTCTGTAGTAATCTGTATCAAACATATTATTCTGGAACTCCAAAAATTCTGAAATAAGTTGGTGGACGTGAGGAATTTATCTATTATTCATCTGCAAAAAGAATCAACCTAAAAGCACTCTACATTAAAAAATGTCAGCTAATCTCGTGAGCGCTAAAGTTTCTGTTTTTTACAGCAAGATCATAACAACAAGGTTCTACTTGGCACAAACACTAATTTAAAACATGAAAACACATCTAAACAGAGGCTAGATGATTTATTTATTACTAAACAGAAACAAAAATCAAGAAACAAAAATAAAGTTGGGTTGCCTCCCAACAAGCGCTATCGTTTAACGCCCCTAGCTAGGCATGAAATGATGCTCACATCAAAGACAAGAATTAAAGCACAAAGAGAGCATCATAGAACACGTGATAAACACATCTAAGTCTAACATACTTCATATGCATATGTTTTTTGGGTTTCGTGGTGCTCCTGGATGTTTTTAGGGTATATGGATATATATAGGAGGAAGAAGTAGGTCGGTGGAGCTGCGAGGGGCCCACGAGGGTGGGGGCGCGCCCAGGGGGGCAAGCGCGCCTCCCTGTCTCGTGGTCTCCTTGCTTCTTTCTTAACATCCACTCCAAGTCCCCTGGATCACGTTTGTTCCAAAAATAACTCTCCCAAAGGTTTCATTCCGTTTGGATTCCGTTTGATATTCCTTTTCTGCGAAACACTGAAATAGGCAAAAAAACAACAATTTGCACTGGGCCTTCGGTTAAGAGGTTAGTCCCAAAAATAATATAAAAGTGCTTAGTAAAGCCCATTAAACATCCAAAACAGATAATATAATAGCATGGAACAATAAAAAATAATAGATACGTTGGAGACATATCAGCGGGCTGCGTGACTTCACTGGGGCTCTTCATTTCCAAGCTGGGGTAACGCGCCCTCCCGTTCTTCAAGCTGATGAAGAAGAAGGGCCCGTTCGAGTGGACTCCGGAGGCTGATGTGGCGTTTCAAAAGCTCAAGAGGTACCTTACCAACCCACCAGTGATGGTGGCGTCGCGTCCTCTTGAGCCCCTAATGCTCTACCTGACCGCCATGCCTCACTCAGCCAGCGCGGCGCTCGTGGCGGTCCGAGAGGGGCGCCAGGCCAAGGGTCAGCCAAACGGCGCCACTAAGCCGGTCGAAATGATGCAACTCCAAGACGGCGCCCCAAGAGCCGCGACGGCACCTGTGGATGATCATGCTCCACAAGACGGCCCTCCTGAGGTTGCAGTTGCCCCAGCAGGTGACCTACCTCCTGAAGATCTCCGACCTCAAGAGGCGCCCAAGCCTCAGGAGACCTCGGACTCCTCCAACACCCCCGCCCTCATCGAGCACCCGATGTACTTCGTCAGCACAGTGTTGCGGGACGTGTGGGCACGCTACCCAATGCCACAGAAGCTTCTATTCATGCTCCTCGTGGCCTCGCGCAAGCTGCGCCACTACTTACAAGGCCACCCAATTAAGGTCGTTTCAGCTTACCCACTGGAGAGGGTGCTTTGGAGCCCCAACGCTGCGGGAAGGGTCGCTGTCACATCCCTAATCCTGGTCTGACCTATGCCAGCTTCCATGTGTGCATCATGTTTAAATTCAAAAGAAATTTGAATCGAGGAATTTTCAAAGCCTCAGAAAACCCCTAAAAATAACCAACATTTAAACCTCATCAAATGAGTCCAAGAAAATGTTCCTGTTATTCTGTGAAAATATTGGCATGAGATAAAATTCAAACCAATATTTTGGAGTCACAGAAATAATTTATTTTGGGCCTTTGATTTAAATCAATAACGTATTTGGGTTGGAATTATTTCTGCTATATAAGAAATAAGGTTCAAATATTTTTGTAAATTTGCATGTGGCCTTGGAATATCTCTCTGAGCTCACACAAATATTTACAGAAAGTTTTAAAATGATTTAGTTCTCAAACTGAATCAAAACAAAATAACAGAAAATAAAAAAATAGGAAAAGAACAGAGGCTCACCTGACCTTACCTGGCGCCCCACCACAGCCCAGCAGAGGCCCAGCCCATTGGCCTCTGCCAGTCATCACCGACCTCCCGCCAGGAGGACAAGCGCAGCGTGGCCGCCTTGCTGAGCCTGCACGCTCCGCCACCTCCTGCTTGCCGCCGACCGCCTGGAGCTGGCTGGAGACGCCACACACCCCCCAGGCCCTCTCACTCCTCTCCCCGTGCTCATTCCCTCCCCTGTCCCTCTCGCGCGCACCCACCCGAGCGCAGCCGCAGCCGCCGCTCGCCATAGCCATGGCCACTGCCACCCCACGCCTCGCCAGCGCCCCAAGCTTCGCCACTGGCCCTCCACCCCTCACCGAGCCATGCCCCACCGAAAAACCCCGAACGTCCTCACCGAGCTCGTCCCCAACCTCCCGACGATGAGATAGCCTCCGCCGCCCCGACCGCTCCGGTTCTCCCCTGAGCTGGACGTTCGCTTCCCTGCACTCGCCGTGAGCCACTGATCCTCTTCCCCCACACCATTCTCGCTCTCGTGCACCGTAGCCACCGCACCTTGCTCACCCGCACCCGCCGCCGCTTGTGCTCGCCGCCGGCATGATTCCGGCCACGCAACGGCCTGGCCGTCATGTCCACCTTGCTCGTCGCACCCGTGAAACGCGTGGGGTGCTAACCCCGCGCCTCCTCGCTCGTTGTAGCGACGACCCCGAGCTCACGCGAGCTCCGGCAGCCGCCAACGTCGTTGCCGGTGATGATTCCGGCCACCTCCGGACCAACCACCACCACCAATAGAAGCGGCGCACCTCCAGCTGCCCGTAGATGGCCTCCGCCGCCCATTTGGTCGCCGGAGCATGAATTTGCACTTACTCCGCCGCGTCTGGCCTCGCCGGCGGCTAAACGCCGGCGAGTTTACCTGTTGACTGAGTTGACCAGGTGGGCCCAGTTTGACCCTTGGGTCTATGACAAGTGGGGCCCGCCCTGCTAACTAACCCAGGATTAGCGCTAACTGAATTTAGTTAGTTTAACTAACTACTGACAGACGGGACCCACTGGCCAGTTTGACCTGGACCGACCCAGTTGACCTGCTGACCTCAGCCTTACGTCATCTTGGCCATGATGAAGTATTTTACGGAATTAAAATAAATCGAGAAAGGTTTATAAATTTGAAAATGCTCAAACTTCGAAAAATCATAGAAATTAATCTGTAGCTCCAAATCAAACAAATTATATATGAAAAATTATCAGAAAAATGCAACCTATCCATCTGTATCATTTTCATGCATGTTTGAGAAAGTTAACCTCACTGTTTAGGATGAAACATGATTAGGACAAATTTGATAATAGATTTGGAGTTGGAATTTGATCTAGTTTTGAATTCCATTTCAATCAAAATGACTTTCTGTTGCATTAGCTCAAATCACAGCATATTGCCATGACATTATCATGCATCATATTTGTTGCATTGCATTTATTGTGTCCCTCTTTGTTTGCCGATGACTGTCCCCTCTCAGTAGACGATGTTCCGACGATTGTTCGATGACACCGATGAAGAACTATAATATCTTCAGAAGTGCCAGGCAAGCAAAACCCCCTTGTTAATTCCGATACAATTCCCACTCTCTCGCTCTTGCTCTCTTTTACTGCATTAGGACAACAACGATTCATCTGTTACTTGCTGCGGTAGCTGAACCCCTTTATCCTCTGCATGACCTGTCATTCCACAGTAAATAGATGAAACCCACTAGCATGAGTAGGAGTTGTTTGCGCTCTATTGTGCCTACTCATTCATGCTTGTTGTCATGCCTGCTACTGCTTAGAGTTGAGTCAGGTCTAATTCATCGAGGATGAATCAGAGGTGTGTGAACATGTCCTACTATGTGTGAGCTAAGTGTGTGTACACGATTTGGTAAAGGTAGCAGTGAGAAGCCATGTAGGAGTACACGGTGGGTTGTCTCATTGAAGCCGTCCTCAGGAACTGAGTTCTGTGTTTGTGATCCATGAAACAGCTACTACCATGCATTGGGCCCTGAAATATGACCCCGCTCGACTTCTTAATCACCCTTGTCCTCTGTCCAAGAGTTGCAAGTAGTTTCTGGTGTTTGTAGTACGCTGGAGGCCGTGCGCAGCGCTGACCCGAGGGGTGGGCTATGATGCGGTAGACACGTGGCACGGTGTACCGGGCGCTCGTTTGGTGTCTCGGGAACCCTGCACACATCGTTCGGGGCCGTATGTGGAAACTTCGGCCGGACTCCCTGCGGATGGAACCTGAATAGGCGATAAACCTGGACTAGAGACTTTAGTGTTTAGGTAGGTCATGGTCTACACCCACGTCGGCTTTCGCTTGAAGTCTGCCGAGCACATGTCGTGTGCAGACGCTAAGTGGTGGAAACATGTATGAAGAAGTACACCCCTGTAGGGTTAACATCATCTATTCGAATAGCCGTGTCCGCGGTAATGGACTTCTGGGTTGCCTATAACAGTTCATAGACAAGTGAAAGTGGATACCCTAAAATGCGCAAGATAAGCATGAGTGCTATGGATGGCGTTCTCGTAGGGAAGCGGGGAGCGGATCCATAGTGGTGTATTGTTATGGTGAATATGTGGACTCGTAGCGCCACCTCAAAAGAGTTACTTGTCGTCGTAGTTCGGGATAGCCACCGAGTTAAAGCTGGCTTGCTGCAGTCAAACTCCACCACCCCTTCATTGATAATGATGCATATGTAGTTAGTTACGATGTAAGTCTTGCTGAGTACATTTGTACTCATGTTTGCTTATTTTATGTTTTGCGAGAGAGGCGTCGGTCTAGCTAATAGTTCAGCGTGGACTTGACGTTTAGCTTGTTACCTCAGCTACGATCTTGTGCCTCGGCGAGATCTAGTAGATAGTCGGGCTTCTCGGCCTTCTTCATTTATAGTTATGCGTACTCGGACATGTTAAGCTTCCGCATGTGTTTGACTTGTATGCTCTGAATCTTTGGGTCGAGAGACCCATGTTTGTAATATCTCGCTCCTCGGAGCCTAATGAATAACTACTTTGAGTCGTAGAGTTATGTTGTGATGCCATGTTGTATTTACACATATCAAGCATATTGTGTGTATGTTTGAAATGCTTGGTATGTGTGGGATCTGACAATCTAGTTGTTTATCATTGGCAGCCTCTCTTATGGGGAAATGTTGTCTAGTGCTTCCTTGAGCCATAGTAGTCCTAACAGCCGGTTCACCGGAGTCCTCATAGCCCAAAGACTACTGCTCAGGACACTTGACTGGCCGGCATGTGTTTCACTAGTTCCTGTGTCTGTCCCTTCGGGGAAATGTCACGCGGTGACATCCGGAGTCCTGCCTAGCCTGCTACAGCCCGGGTTCCCCGAGTCCTGTTAGCCCAGTGCTACAGCCCGGATTCACACGCTGCTGACCGACATGCTCGATGTGATTCATGTATGCCTGTCCCCATGGGTTAGTGCCACTTTGGGTTCACGACTAGCCATGTCGGCCCGGGTTCTCTGTCATATGGTTGCTAGTGACAATATCATATACGTGAGCCAAAAGGCGCAAACTGTCCCGGGCCATGGTAAGGCGACACCCGTGGGAATACCGTGCGTGAGGTCGCAAAGTGATATGAGGTGTCGGGGAGGCTGATCGTACCCACGAACACCTATCGGACCGGCGGGCCGGGTCCCTTGTGGTTCGGAGGGGGGCGGAGATCGCACAAAGAGCGGATCGAGGCGAAGCACACGAGCAGTTTACCCAGCTTCGGAGCTCTCCGGAGAGATAACACTCCTACTGCTGCTTGTCTGATTGTATTGTGTTCTTGCTAGGGAGCGATGAGAGCTACAAAACCTAGCGTGATAGAATGTTCGAACCTCCTCTATGTTGCGCATGGGCCTCCTTTTATATGCTCAAGGGGGTCTCCGATAGGTGGCAACATAGATGAGGGTACAAATGTAAAAGCGATGGTTGGTACACCTACTTGAGCGATTATGCGTGCAATATACCTAACTCGACGGCAAGGGACAAAAGAAATAAATGCCCGTCACATGCGCCTAAGCGATTACAGCAGATCGTCAGTGCGCCACCGCTTCGCCACGATGGCAAGCTTGTCGGCGCCGCTTATCGCTGCTCTCCGTGGCTGCACAGCCTCTTGACACTGTAGCGCATGGAATGGTCCCATGGCGACACGTTGATGGATGAGCTGGAGCGGAGATGAAGAGAGGTTGCCCGTCGCGGCAAGTGCCTTGCCGCGGCTGAATCCTTGTCGCGTCCGGAGGCTTGTCGCGCTCCGAGCCTTCCCGGCAAGCTCCTCTTGCCGGGGCCTTGTCTTCTGCGTGCCTTGAGTGGCCTTCCCGGCAAGCTCCTCTTGCCGGGGCCTTGTCTTCTTGGTCGAATACTTTGTTCTTGAATGGCTCCAAGGGAACCACGGAGGATCTTGGCGGTGACCAGGCAAGCCCTGCCGTGGGGTGCTGCAACTGTCCGTGCACGAGTTCGGGATACTAGGGTACCCCTACTCTAGTACACCGGCAGAGCCCCCGAACTGGGCCACACGGTGCCGAGCGTTGTTGGGCCAGGCCCAAAATAGTGCACGGTCACGTGCGGCCTTGATCACGCCGTTACTCGCCCCGGACCCACCACGTCCCCCACTAATGGCACGCACCGAACGTGGCGTCGTGTGAGAGATCGTGGGCGTGGTCGTGGGGGGTTCTTTATTAGGAAAAGCGGAACGTCCGCCCCCTCTCTCTCCTTATAAACAGGGGAAACAGGGGCAGGTCGTCCACCTCGCCATTGCTGTCTTGTCCTAAAAACCACCGCCGCTCCCCCCTTCTTCTCCAGTGCGAAGAGAGCAGCGCTCCGCCCCCTTCGCCACAAGCACACTCAACGCCGTCGACCTCCTCCACCGCCTCCGCCATGGCTCCGAAAGCCGACAAGGGGAAGTTCGTGAAATCGGCCGAGGCGCAGCGGCTCGCGGCGCTGCGCAAGGAGCGGGCCATCTTCTCCCCTCAGCTCGACGCAAAGGAGCTGAGGGAGCTCTTCTACCTCTTCTGGTCGACGGAGACGCATGCGCATCCGCGCACGAAGGTACTCCCCGCCACCACGTCGGATTTAGCCCCAACTGGGTATCCTTTCTTTGCCCTTTTCTTTTATTGCGGGCTCTGCCCGCCCTTTTCCGAGTTCTTCTGCGATATCATGAACACATATGGCCTCCGCCTCCTTGATTTCACTCCCAACGCTGTCTTGACCATGGCGGTTTTCGCACACCTTTGCGAGAACTTTGTCGGAGTCCACCCAAATGTGGCACTCTTCCGCCACTTCTTCATGCCCCGCGTCGGGAGAGGAGAGCCGCTTGGGAGGGATAGCTTGGGTCTCGAGATTGGCAAGAAAGAAGCCTATCTGGAAGGAGAGTTCCGCAACAAGTGGGAGGAGTGGAGAGCCAATTGGTGTTGGGTCGTAGAGGAGAACCCGCAGCCCTTCACTGCCGTGCGCCAAACCCCAATAGTGCGCGGCAACAATTGGAGCAACTTGGCGCCGGAGGATGCTAGGTTGAAGATAGCTGTGACCCAGATTTTGCGCCTCAGGCTTGCCGGACTAACCGTAGGCACAGTTGGTGCAGACTTCCTTCGCCGCCGCATCGCTCCCTTGCAGGAGAGGAGGAGGCCTGCTTGGGAGTTTCAAAATGCGGCAGACATCATGAGGCTGCGCCCGGGTCTCAATTGGAATTTCACCGTCTTGGAGCTGGATGCGATGCTGCTAGAGCTGTTCAAGAACGACCCCGATCACCCCGAGTGGTTTAGGTTGCCGAGGGGGGTCGTCCCATTGTGCAACAACTCTGCGCTCTACCGCATCCGCGCCATGATGCCGTTGTGCGATTCCCATGGGATCGTTCCAACCTGGCAAGAGCCTTCCGATGACATCGTGCAGCAATTCTTCGATAGCTTGGAAGAAGTGCCGATCCGCTCCGACGAGCAGAAGAGGCTCACCCGCGACACCACCGACGAAGAGATGGAGCGCATCGCCACAAGGTTGGAGGAGGCGGCAGCAGCTGCCGCCGCTGGCGTCTTCGGGTACACCGTGGAGGAGGCGAACGCAGCAAAGGCGGCAAGCCTTGCCGAGCGAAGGGAGCTCGCCGGTGAGGAAGAGCTTGCCGAGCCAGAGGCCGAGTCGAGCGTACTAGCCGAGGGCGCTTCTTCCCCACCATCCAGCAGCTTGCCGCCAATGGAGCCCCCGGCTCCGCTAAAGAGGCGTCTCCGCAAGGTCGGAGACGAAACGGGGCGGCAGACGGGTCCACGCCAGCGGCGGCCATGACGCTGCGGCTATCAAGCGGTAAGCGATGTTGCCTTGGAGCGCCCTCACCTTCTTTGCAACAAGCTGAGGCGGGATCCTCCCAGGCCACCGACGACACCTCCGCCAAGCGGCCAAGAGAGCCCACTCTTCCACCTCGTCGCACTGGAGGCGAGCCGGAGTTTGATTTCTCCGGGCTCAGCTCCGAGGAGGAAGAAGAAGAGTAAGCTTCAATATTGTGCTTGTATTTCTTCAATTTTGTTGCTTCATCTTGAATCTGATTTGCTCCGTTCTGAACTCTTTCCTTTTTAGGACGCTGGTCCAGAGAGCATCGAAGAGAGCCAAGATCTCGGCGGTCGTCGTTGAGGACGATCCACCTGTGGCAACAGGGGATGCGTCTGAGACCCCCTTGCCGGATCCGGCAACCCTTCATCAGAGCAGCCCCCAGCACAGCCCCCAGGGTAAGCATGCGGTTTTTTCCTTACTGTTAGGCGTGCATGGGTGCTCCTTCTTCCTTGATATCTGACTGTTTGTTTGTGTAGGAGCAGAGCAGCCTCATCAGGAGGGCCCGGAAGCCGCCCCTGAGATCCTGCCTGCTACGACTATGTAACACCCCGGATGTAACTTTCCATATTTGTAACTCCAACTCTTGCCATTTTCGGCATTGTGTTATGATATTCCCTCCGTGGTTGGGTTTTCTTCATTTTGCATTTTGTCCATGTCTTGCATTTTACATCATGTCATCATGTGCATCGCATTTGCGTACGTGTTCGTCTCATGATTCCGAGCATTTTTCCCGTTGTCCGTTTTGCAATCCGGCACTCCTATCTCCCCCGGCGGTCCCTTTTACGTTTTTCCGTGTGCGGGTATTAAATCTTCTCGAAATGGACCGAGGTTTGTCTAGTGGCCTTGGTATACCACCCGTAGACCACCTGTCAAGTTTCGGGTCATTTGAAGCTCGTTTGGTACTCCAACGGTTAACCGCACTCTCGCAAAGGCCTCTTTTAAGTTGCAGCCCAACACCCCTTCAAAACAGCCCAATAACCCATCTAAGTCTCTTCCATGCTCTCCGTCGTTCGATCACGATCGTGTGGGCGAAAACTACACCTCATTTGGACTCTCCTAGCTCCCTCTATGCCTATTTAAACACCTCCCCCGAAATCCGGATCATCCTCTTCCCCGAAACCCTAGAAAACCTCCCCGCGCGCGCCGGACGTGTCCGCCGGCCGCCGGACATTTCGCGCCGCCGCCCCTCGCCCAATCGCAGGTCGCCACCTGTCCGCATCGCCCGCGCCCACGCCGCCCGGCCCGCCAGCCCAGGCGAGAACCCGCCCGACAGCAGCGCGCCCGCCCGCCTTCCCGCGCCTCCCATGGCCGGCTCCGTCGCCCATGGCTCTCGCCGCCCGGCGCCTCCCGCCGCCGCCCTCCGCCTCCGGCGACCTCCGGCGACCCCGCGGCGCCTCGCCCGCCGCCACCGGCCGCCTCGCCGCCGACCATCGCCCGCCGCCCGGGCTTCGCCGGCCTACGCCCGCCACGCCCTTTCCGGCCGGGCCCGCCATGCGCCCGCTCGCCATGATCGCCGCCCTGCCCGCCGGCGACCTCGACCGCCGCCGCCTTCTTTCCCCGACCCGGCCGCTCCGAGCCCGACCGCCCGTCGGCGATCCCGATCCGCCTCGGGATCCGTGCGGCCGTTGACTCTCTTCCCTCTCTATTTTTCTTCTAAGTCCTTAGATCTTCGTTATTTTGTGCAATTTTCAACATGCTATATCTTCGCATCCGTAGATCCATTTTTCGCGTATAATATGCCAAGATGTTCGTCTCGAAGAGTAGATCATTTCATTCCATTGCATCATTTTTATTTGAGCTCATCTTGATGCCCGATTTTCTGATGGAAGTGTGCTATGTGATGTTAGTTTCTGTTTCGTAACAGAACTTGCACTTTTTTTATTTTTGCCATGATTGATGTGTGCACCCTATGAATTGGAGTCCTACATGTGTTATGTAATATGCCATGCCATCTTTCCAGGGGTGTATGCCATGTATTTTTGTGATCTATGTGGTGACTAGCACAAGCATGCAAAGTAGGTGTCCTGATGCTGCTGATTTCAGCCCTGTTTAGCTGATATTTTGATGCCATGTTAACTTGATGATACCGAGAGATCTATGCATATTTTGAGATACTTCAGTAAGAATGTTTTGTTAAACATGTCTTGCTCTATCCATCCATGTCCTTGTTTGCAATTATGGAGTAGTATAGCTTGAGTCAATCGAGCTCTACTTTTGCTATTAAAATGTTTCCTGGCAGATTGTTTACATGTTATTCAATTTTGCCAAGGTTGTTGTGGTTGATACATGTATGCTATGTTATTGTTCTTGCCATGTATGTCTTCCATGCCATGTCTTCTTGATGTATGTATGCCTAGTTTATCATTTAAGGCTCTGTAGTGAGTGCATCGAGCTCTTAAACATGCCTACTTGATATCAGTTTTTGACATGCCATGTTGCTGAATCTGTTAACGAATCTTTCAATATTGACATGGGTGTTACTATATTTTCGGATCCCTTTTGACTTATGGTCAGTAAGGGACTTTTGTTCTATGCTTTGAATAGATTCATGCCATGCCTTGTTTTGCTATTTTAAGTTCCTGTAGCATATAGTTTTGCTGCTCTGAACATTGCAACCTGATGCTGTTTTTGCCATGTCCAGCCTGATATTTTGTGCACTTTTGCCATGCTTGCTTGAACCTGTTATGATGTGATTTAGCCGAAGCTCAGTGCTCATCTTTTGTCAAGCATCTTGTGTAGATCACTGCCATGTACTTTGTTAATACGTTTGGGTGCAGTAGCTTAATTATTTGTTGCTTGCTAAGTGGCATCATGCTGTTAATGGCAGATTTGTGCCATTCTTGTTTTGCTTGTCATTTGCAAACCGTGCATCCGATTCGGTGATCTTTATATCGATTTCAACCGAAATCATCTCATCTTTCCAGTGGCATACTTGGTTTGCCAAGTTGATTCCTGGTTCATCATTTTCCTTCCGGGCGCACATAAGCATTGCATATCCCATCATGCATATCATGCCATGTTTTGCATCATGTTGATTGTGCATTGCACCGTGATTTATTGTGGTTCCTTTGTTTGTGATGTTGCTTTGGGTAGAGTCGGAGGCGAGTACGTGAACGAGGAGCCTGTTGAGAACGTTTCGAGGATCAAGCTTTCGACAACTCTGAGAACATTGCGAGGCAAGATGACCATACCCTCGAAATCACTTCTATCTTTGCTATGCTAGATGCTCGCTCTTTTGCTATGCCTATGCTGCCATGCCTACCACTTGCTATATCATGCCACCTATATTGCCATGTCAGCCCCTAACCATCCTTTCCTAGCAAACCGTTGATTGGCTATGTTACCGCTTTGCTCAGCCCTCTTATAGCGTTGCTAGTTGCGGTGAAGTTGAAGTTTGCTCCTTGTTGGAACATGGAGATGTTGTTCCTAAACGGAACATGTTTACTTGTTGGGGATATCACAATATATATCTGCTATAATTAATACATCTATATACTTGGTAAAGGGTGGAAGGCTCGGCCTTATGCCTGGTGTTTTGTTCCACTCTTGCCACCCTAGTTTCCGTCATACCGGTGTTATGTTCCTTGATTTCGCGTTCCTTACGGTTGGGTGATTATGGGACCCCTTGACAGTTCGCTTTGAATAAGACTCCTCCAAAGAAGGCCCAACTTTGGTTTTACCATTTGCCACCTAAGCCTTTTTCCCCGGGTTTTCATGAGCCCGAGGTCATCTTTATTTTAACCCCGGACCAGTGCTCCTTCGAGTGCTGGCCCGAACCGGCAAGATCATGGGCCACCAGGGCAACTCGAGGTCTGGTTTACTCGTAAATGGCTGACCTATCCGGATGTGCCACGAGAACGAGATATGTGCAGCTCCTATCGGGATTTGTCGGCACAATCAGGCGGCTTTGCTGGTCTTGTTTTATTGCTGTCGAAATGTCTTGTAGTCCGGGATTCCGAGATTGATCGGGTCTTCCGGTAGAAGGAATATCGCTTCGTTGACCGTGAGAGCTTATAATGGGCTAAGTTGGGACACCCTGCGAGGTAATATCTTTCAAAGCCGTGCCCGCGGTTATGAGGCAGATGGGAATTTGTTAATGTCCGGTTGTAGAAAACCCGAAGTTGACCTCAATTAAAATACACATCAACCGCGTGTGTAACTGTGATGGTCTCTTCTCGGCGGAGTCCGGGAAGTGAACACGGTGTTGGAGTTATGTCTGACGTAAGTAGTTCAGATCACTTCTTGATCGCTATTAGCTTCACGACCGTGCTTTGCTCCTCTTCTCGCTCTCTTTTTGTAAGTAGCCACCATATATGCTAGTCGCTTGCTGCAGCTCCACCTTACTACTCTGTCCTTCCTATAAGCTTATATAGTCTTGATCTCGCGGGTGTGAGATTGCTGAGTCCCGTGACTCACGATACTTCAAAACAGTTGCGAGTTCCGACGATGCCAAGCAGGTGATTCCACCGAGCTCAAGTGGGAGTTCGACGAGGAACGTGGTCGTTACTATGTGTCTTTTCACGATGATCGATGGTGGTGCCCAGTTGGGACGATCGGGGATCTGTGTAGCATTTGGGGTATCTTCTTTTATTTTGGTTCCGTAGTCGGACCTTGAGTGTACTACGATTGATGGATGTTTATTTATGTATTGTGTGAAGTGGCGATCGTAAGCCAACTATGTATCTCTTTCCCCTATTTATTACATGGGTTGTGTGAAGATTACCTCACTTGCGACATTGCTTTCAATGCGGTTATGCCTCTAAGTCGTGCCTCGACACGTGGGAGATATAGCCGCATCGGGGGCGTTACAGACTACGCCACCAAGGGAGGATTCTCCGGCAAGGGAGCGTCGTCCGACAAGGGACAGCACCAGTGATCCTCCAGTGGTCGAGACCACGGCTGCAGATCCCATTGCAGGTAATCCTCTTGCGCGAAAATCTCCCTTGGGCTTGTTTTCTTCTGTTTTTCTTTTTGAACATTTGCTTGACTGTTCTTTCTTTGTCTGACGCAGAGCCGATGGAGGTCGAGGTCGCCGGCGAGGAAGGACGCCTTGCTGCAACACCGGCGAAGCCGCCCGTCGTGGGAGAAGAGGCCGGCGCTGACGAGCCTGTCGGGCGAGAGGCCACCGAGGCTGCCGCCGCAGAAGCCGGGCGAGGAGTCTGGCGATCGCGACCGGGACGGCCCCTGGGCCGCAGGAGCTCCAGCGCTACACCGATCACGACTTCCCCGTCGCCAGCAAAGGCCAGTTCGAGGAGCCCCAGCCGGCGCCTACTTGAAGGCCGGGCGACGCGTCTTCATCAAACTCCCCGAGTCGAGCTCAGGCGCCCGGTCGAAGAGAGAACTTCGATGGAGAACTGCTCGCCTCCGCTGGCCGACGCTGGTGGGACGCGCCAAGCAGCGTGGCGAAATGCGAGGAGGAGCAGTTGCTGAAGAAGCTGCTGTCACTCTACCGCGCCCGGCAAGCCAAGTTGGAGTCCCGGGAAGTACTTGTCGCGAGGGCGGGAGCAGATATGGAGAAGCGCCAGAAGAGCTCCGGGCGCCAACCAAGAAGCTCTCCGAATGTAGCGGAAGAGCGGGCGCTACTCATTGAAGAGCGCCGCGTCCTTCATCCTCGAGAAGGCCGCAGCCGAGGGAGGAGCAGCGGCTTGCCGCCGAGAAGCCGCTCTGCGATGCGTCGAGCCGGGCGCAGCGGAAGGTCAACCTGGACAACCATGAGGAAGAGCTTGTCGCGCGCGAGGAGTCACTGGCGGGCGCTTAAGGAAGCGAAGGATGCCGCGGCCGCGCCGAGGCCGCCAAGGAAGAGTTGAAGACGAAGGTGGCGCAGTGGAGGCCGATCTCGAAGAGCGGCGAGGAGCTTGCCGCGCTCAAGCGCGAGCGCGAGAAGGACGCCTACACTCTTGGCGAGCTGCAGGGCCGTCTCGCTGAGAGGGGCAAGGAGCTCGATACCGCCAAGGATTCGAAGGCAGATCTTCAGCTGAAGCTGACCACTCTGATGCAGACGCTGGATGGCGCCAAGGAGCGGGATGTGGGCCTGTTGGAGCAGATCAAGGCCAACGAGGAGTTGCTGGCAAACGCTGTTGCCACCCAGAGCGCCTTGAGGGAGAGTGTGGAGCATTGGACCGAAGGTCTTGTGGATACTGCCGCCGACATCCACAACGAGCTGATGGAGCTAGGGATGGCGGATCTTGCATACTCCTCCGACGAGCACCTCCAACCCAGCGCCAAGCTCAGCTTATTCTTCAAGGGCGTGGCGACGGGCCTCCAGCGACTCCAGGAAGAGGTCCCAAAGCAGCTGGCCGAGGAATCACGCCAGATCTGCGCAGGAGCCCTCGAGAAGGTGTTGATGAAGGTGGCCTTCCGCAATCCAGGCCGCAACCTCAACGGCGTCCTCAGATCCTTGCCGCCACATGCCAACGTGGAGGAGCTCAAAGCCCTTGTCGCACCCATTGTGGACAAGGTGAACAAGATCAAGCGGATTGATGGCGACCGCGTAGACTAGGCCGCCAATTTTATCTTTCCCTTGTCGCTGCTGATCATGTTTAGAACAGTTTATTAGATGCGCGACAAGTCATTTTGTAATATACTCTATCTTAGGCGATGAATGCAATGTTATTTCCTTTACTTGACTCCTTCCTTTGTATGTTTCTGCCCTACACATTTAGGGGACTTATCGGTGCAGGCACCTTTGCATGACTGAAAAGTGAACGTCAAGAGCTTCTTTGGCGGTGCCGCCTCCGACAAACAACCTTGTCGCGACTAGCTGCAGCTCACTTAAGTTGTTGAGCGGGCTCGAAACAAAGTAAAGGGCGCGACTAGCCTGCGAGTTGGTTCCTCTGCGCACGTGTTTTCCATACAAAGTACTATCGTTCGAGGAAGATAACTTAAAAATTTAAAAACTGATTGCTCAAACTTTGGCAACTTAGCTTTTCTGTCGTTTGCTTCCCGATAAGGCTGATTGCTCAAACTTTGGCAACTTAGCTTTTCTGTCGTTTGCTTCCCGATAAGGCGAAACTTCCTCGAGCGATGCTTGGTCCATAGTATTATCTTCTCCTTCCCCCCTGGTTAACTTGTGCGCGAGGGAGCCTTCCTTTCTTTGAGAAAGAGAAAGAAGAAAATAAAGTTATGGAGCCCAGCGGCTCGATATTGCTTACCGGGTGTGGGTGCTGCACAAAGTGTTAGCCAAAACATGCAATCAAAGGATGCAAGCATGAATTTGACAAGTTCTGCGCAACACATGCGCTTTACTGATGCACGGGGTCTGCGCCCGGCTTTGTACACAGGATTACATGCACCAGCGGCAAGACTTGTACAAAAGGTGGTTGCGGAACAGGTTCCGAAAACCGCGCATCTATGGGTAAAACTTACGAAGATGCTCAATGTTCCAGGAGTTGCTCACGGAATGCCATCTTCGGTCTCAAAGCGGACGGCGCCGGGCCTAGTGACTCGTTTCACCCGATAAGGGCCTTCCCACTTGGCGTCAACTTGTTTGAATTCTTGGCGGACTGAACGCCCGAAGAACAAGGTCGCCTTCCTCGAGGCTTACGGCACTAACTGCGGCTATGGTAGCGGCGCAAAGCTTCTTTCAACGGCGGCTCGTGACAGCGGCTGAAGACGATCCTCCTCAAGGAGCAAAGCACGTCATCTTGTCGCATCTGCTCTTGCTCAAGCTCATCATAAGCGAGCACTCGAGGCGATCCGTATCACGAAGTTACGTGGGGAGAACTACCTCTGCTGCATAGACTAGAGCGAAAGGTGTCTGGCCAGTGGCTCGATTTGGCGTCGTCCTGATCGACCAAAGAACCACCGGCAGCTCCTCAATCCAGTTTCTTCCGCACTTGTGCAGCCTGTCGAAAGTTCTGGTCTTGAGCCCGCGCAACACTTCAGCATTTGCCCTCTGCTTGACCGTTGCTTCTAGGGTGAGCAACAGCGAAGCGCAGACCTTGGCGCCAAGATCTTGGACGTCTTGCATGAAGGTGCGACTTCGTAAATTGTGTGCCGTTGTCCGTGATGGTCCTGTTAGGGATTCGAAGCGGCAAACAATCGACTGAAGAACTTGATCACTGACCGTGCCGTCACCTTCCTCCTTGCTTCCACTTCCGGCCACTTTGTGAACTTGTCGATTCTGACGTACAAGTACTCAAAGCCCCAAACGACTTCGGGAAAGGGGCCGATGATGTCGAGCCCCGGACCCGAAAATGGCCGGGATAAAGGGATCGTCTGGAGAGCTTGAGCTGGCTGGTGTATCTGTTTGGAATGGAACCGCACGCTTCACACTTGGTTACTTGTGCGGTTGCATCACGGAGGGCTGTCGGCGGAAGAAACCTTGCCGGAAAGCTTTGCCGGCAAGTGCTCTTGCGCCAATGTGGTGACCACATATGCCTCCATGTATTTTTGCCAACATCTTTTGTCCATCTTCCCGGCAAATACACTTCAATTTCACACCGTTGAGCCTTCTTCTGTATAGTATGCTGTCGACAAACTGGTACATACTCGACTGCCAGGCTACTCTTTCAGCTTCTTCTTGCTCTTCGGGAAGTTCTCCTGTCTGAAGGAAGTGGACAATTTGCTGTGCCCATGCTGGAGCTTGCGGCTCGACAATAAGGACTAAAGGCACATCTTCCGCAGGAACATCGGCTTCCACGGCAGAACACTGCGGCTCAGCCGGATCTTGATGCTCCCGGCTAGCTTGCCGGAGCAAAGCTTGTCTGGAGCGTCTGCTTCAACGAAACAAACCCTGGGGCTTGTCGGAGCAGACTGCCCCTCAGCTCTGTGGGTGTCGATCTTGGGGACCTTCTTGGCGGCGGCTTCGGGAAGCTCTGCCGGGAAGTAGTCACCAGAGATCAACTTCCTCTTCTTGTTCTGTCCAGTTGATGGTGTTACGGTTGGTTGAGTTAGTTTGAGCACAAAAATCCCTGGTTCCATTGTGCAACTTAAGTGCAGCGCACTTTGACGAACCATCAGCAATATCATTCTGAGCTCTTGGAACATGTTCCATTTGTAGGCCGTCAAAGTGTTCTTCTAGCTTCCTCACTTCATCAACGCAGGCTTCCATCAATGGACTCTGATAATCTTTGTTCACTTGGCGGACGACCAGCTGTGAGTCACCCCTGACAATAAGCTTCTTGATCCCAAGGTCCACTGCGATCCTGAGACCGGCAAGCAAACCTTCATACTCTGCAGTATTGTTCGTTGCTTGTTCCTTGGGAAAGTGCATCTGGACTACGTACTTGAGGTGCTCTCCGGTGGGTGCGACAAGCGACGCGCCCACCGGGCGCCTTGCAGCGAAGGCACCATCAAAGTACATCAGCCACTCTTTGCTTGCTTCCTTGGCCAGGAATGCTGCGTCTGGAATTTCTTCATCCGTGTTGGCGTCCATTCTGCTATGAATTCTGCCAATGCTCGCTTTGGATAGTTGAAGTGCTTTCAAACTTGAGGCCAAAGCTTGGCAGTTCTAGTGCCCACTCGACAATCCCTGCACACGCTTACGGATTCTGCGGTATCCTCTTGCCGGAAGCGAGTGGCGACTGTTATCTCATGTGCTTGGAAGTAATGGCGCAGCTTTCTCGAGAGCCATGAGGAGGCGAAAAGCAATTTCTGCACACCAGTACCTTGACCTAGCCCCCTGCGGGAGGGAGGCGACAAAAGTAAACTGGGCGCTGCACCATCCTTTTTACGCATCATTCGTAAATGCGTCTGCAGATCCGTCCTTGTCGGGACGGAAGCTTGTCGTGAAGCCCCACGCTTGTTGCCGGATGTGTACGCCGTGGTTGCTAGCTCGTCATCCGCCTCCCTCTCCGCTACTAACACAGCACTAACCACTTGATTGGTTGCCGCTATATATAGCAGCAACTTCTCTCGTGGCTTAGGTGCAACAAGTGTTGGAGTGGAGGAAAGGTATCTCTTCAAGTCCTGCAGCGCAGCCTCCGCTTCAGGAGTCCATTTCATTGGACCTGCCTTTTTCAAAATCTTGAAAAATGGCAGGGCGCGTTCAGCAGACCTAGAGATAAACCTGCTGAGAGCGGCCACGCAACCGGCAAGCCTTCGTACATCCTTGACACGCTTTGGTGCTTCAATCTGCTCAATGGCCTTGATTTTGTCGGGATTGGCTTCAATCCCCCGCTGAGACACGAAGAACCCGAGAAGCGTGCCGGAAGGGACTCCAAACACGCACTTCTCGGGGTTGAGTTTGAGGTTGATCTTACGCAGATTTGCAAAGGTCTCTTCCAAATCTTGAACCAGAGTTGCTTTGTCCTTGCTCTTGACCACTATGTCATCCATGTAGGCTTCTACATTTACATGCATTTGCGGCTCAAAAGCTTCATGGACTACTCTTGCAAAGCGTTGAACCAGCATTCTTCAAACCGAAAGGCATCCGTATGAAACGGTATGTGCCACATGGAGTAATGAATGCGGTTTCTCCTCATCCTCTTCGCCATGAAGATATGATGATATCCTGAATATGCATCAAGAAATGAAAGCAAATCACATCCAGCCGTGGAGTCAACAATCTGGTCGATGCGCGGCAAGGGAAAGCGGGTCTTTGGGACAAGCTTTATTAACATCCGTGAAGTCAATACAAAGTCTCCATTTCCCATTCGCCTTGCGCACAACTACGAGGATTGGCCAACCACGTGGGATGGAGCACTCCTCGACAAGGCCTGCCGCTTCCGGTTTCTTGATCTCTTACGCTATGAACTCTTGGCGCTCCACCGCACGCTTCGACTTTTGCTTGATGGGCGCGCGCGAGGACAAAGCGGCGGCGGTGCTCAATTACTTTCACAGGAACACCGGGGATGTCGGGCGGTTGCCATGCAAACACGTCGGCGTTAAGCCTTGAGAAAGCAACGAGCGCCTTCCTATTTAAGTCGAGAGAGGCACCGATGGTGAAGGTACCACCGGTCGCCCTCCTTGGCGGACACCTTCTTGGTCTTTGGCGGAGCTGCCATCTTCTTCTTGCACTTGCCGGTGGAGCTCGATGGTGCGTCCTCGACGGTAGCGCAGCACTCCGAAGAGGTGCGCTTGCCGGAGTGGGCATCAGAGCTCTTGTCGGACTTGGACTTGGTCTTCTTCCCCCCGGGGCTTCCGGTGACAAGTGTTTTGCTTTCGATCGCATTGCTGCATCCCGGTAGATCTTGTCGGCACAGATAAGAGCATCCTTCTTGTCGCCATGGACGGAGATGGCGCTTATCGGGCTGGCATCTTGAGTAAGTTGTAGGCGTAGTGAGAGGCTGCCATGAACTTGGCGAGTCTTTGGGCGGCCAAGTATCCCATTGTAAGGCAATGGGAAATCAGCAACGTCGAATGTGACCCTCTCGGTCCTAAAGTTCAGCTCGTTGCCAAATGTTACCGGCAAGCGTGATCTTCCCTTCGGCTTGCTCCTTCCGGATTAATTCCTTGGAATGTGCCGGTCTCTTCGAGCTCATTGTCGAGGATTTGAAGCTTACGGAGCACCGCGGAGGAGATCGATTCAAGCCGGCCCGCCGTCTACTAGCATCTTGGTGACCTTGAGGTTGCGGATAGTTGGTGAGACCAACATCGGCAAGCACCCGACCGCAGATTATGCGATCGGTGGTCCTCAATATCAAAAGGCGATAGGCGTCTTTGGACCACTTCAGAGGCTTGCGTGACTCTACGGATGGTTCCGCTGCATTGACCTCCCGCATCCATTGCTTGAGTTGGCGGTGGGAAGTATGCAGGGAAGCACCTCCGTCAACGCAGAGGACCTCCGTAGCCTTCTGAAACTCCTGCTCATCGGCGTCGTCGTCTTCCATATCTTCGTCGTTGTCGTCATCTTCGTCCTTGTCACGGCCACGGGGAGGCCTGTCTCCTTGCCGCTGCTTGGCCTTGCCGCAGCGTCCTACCTGGCGCGCCAAAGATGTCGGGGAGGCTGATCGTACCCACGAACACCTATGGGACCGGCGGGCCGGGTCCCTTGTGGTTCGGAGGGGGGCGGAGATCGCACGAAGAGCGGATCGAGGCGAAGCACACGAGCAGTTTACCCAACGGAGCTCTCCGGAGAGATAACACTCCTACTGCTGCTTGTCTGATTGTATTGTGTTCTTGCTAGGGAGCGATGAGAGCTACAAAACCTAGCGTGAGAGAATGTTCGAACCTCCTCTACGTTGCGCATGGGCCTCCTTTTATATGCTCAAGGGGGTCTCCGATAGGTGGCAACATAGATGAGGGTACAAATGTAAAAACAGTAGTTGGTACACCTACTTGAACAGTGTACAATGCAATATACCTAACTCTGACGGCAAGGGACAAAAGCAATAAATGCCCGTCCCTGTCGCCTAAACAGTGCAACAGAGACTGTCAGGCACGCCACGGCTCGCCACGATGGCAAGCTTGTCAGCGCCGCTTATCGCTGCTCTCCGCTGGCTGCACAGCCTCTTGACACGCGCGCATGGAATGGTCCCATGGCGACACGTTGATGGATGAGCTGGAGCGGAGATGAAGAGAGGTTGCCCGTCGCGGCAAGTGCCTTGCCGCGGCTGAATCCTTGTCGCGTCCGGAGGCTTGTCTCGCTCCGAGCCTTCCCTGCAAGCTCCTCTTGCCGGGGCCTTGTCTTCTGCGTGCCTTGAGTGGCCTTCCCGGCAAGCTCCTCTTGCCGGGGCCTTGTCTTCTTGGTCGAATACTTTGTTCTTGGATGGCTCCAAGGGAACCACGGAGGATCTTGGCGGTGACCAGGCAAGCCCTGCCGCGGGGTGCTGCAACTGTCCGTGCACGAGTTCGGGATACTAGGGTACCCCTAGTCTAGTACACCGACATGAGGTGTTACCGGCTAGATCGATGTGACTTGGAATCGGGGTCCTGACAGCGTTGGTATCAGAGCCTGACTGCCTGTAGGATTACCAAGCCAAACCGGTCGAAGTTGTGTCTAGAAATGCTTTAGTTATGTAAGGGAATTGATTGTGGAAGGGAACGTAAGGCACTTTTACTCCTTATACCTCATGGCCTTCTGATCTGAGTCAACCTCTTCTCTTCTACGGGGTTTAAGAGCTAGGCTTCTCATCTATCTGTTAGGATGATGCGTTACTAATCCATAGACTTTTAAATTGTTGGTTTTACGCCCCAGTTCAGTTTCTACTACTTCCGTATGCTCATAGCTGGTCTCAGAACCTTGATATTGTGATGTTGAGTGGTCATGCCACTATTTTGCAGGATGTCTCAAACCATTTTGAGCATTTACATCCGTTATGCTGTCCGAGTCATCCCAGATTTCTAAATAGTCTGATGCGTTTGCAAATTCCTTCTCTCCGTTTCTAATGTTCATTTGGGCCAGATTAATCACACAAATTAGTGTGTTGAGGTACTCAGCTGCCTCGGCATATATGTTGGAGCTATTATTATGACCCTAGGCGTCTTATGAAACCATCTAGTAATCTAGCCATATTTTATGTTCCCAGTGTGATGATTCTGGCCATCATTCGCGAAAGCATCCCGTGATGCAATTTAATTAGTAGGTATTCTACTCCTGGGTTCTTGACCCAAGATTCACTCTACTTACCTCGTGTTGATAGTGTTGCTCGTACCTTTAGGATACTAGTAACCTTTGTGATAGTCTTCGAGGTCCGTGGTATATCATTCTTCCAAATACCATGAACCATCCTTGGCAGTAGTTCCTTTGAACCAAAGATCACAATAAGAGTGCTCTTGATGAGTTCTTCGTTCTACATTGTGAATCTGCCAGTTCTACTTTCCTGCATGGCTTATCCGGAGGAAACCTGTTGAACTTGATTTGACATACTAACCTATGCATCCACAACTCAGAAACATATGTTCCTTTGAGTTGTCCCTCTTTAGTTGTTTTCTGACCTCCATCTATCAATTGATAATCAAGAGTATGCGTGCATTCGTTCGTCGATGACTATTATTCTTGTGGTCTGTCAAGCCATTCTATTTTGGAATGACTAGGAGAAACAAACTCCAGTGCCTCATCCATATCCAGGATTGGATCAAAGTAGTTGTAATCCGCAAATCAATGCCAATCCAGCTTTTGATTCTGTTCAACCTCGGAGTATTACCCCCTTTATGTCAGGATTGTCATGAGGATTGCACCATTCCTCATGAATTCTTGACGTAGTGCTACTTCTCGCTATCATTATTCATTCCTCGGTCCCGTGTTGTTGTAACCGGAATGCCGACAAGTGGACTGTGATGTGTGAAATCGATACTCCTAGCAACCTCGTTGCTTGGTAGTTAATGGACAATATTCTCATTCTTAGCGTGTTGGTTATTAAATCATCATCCTAAGGTTGATCGTGCCACCTAGTCCTTATTTCTGGTGCACTCTTCGATCAATGAGTTAGGATTGTGTCAATTCCTCACTCTTTTGATCATATTATCTTGCCCTGGAAAGCAAGGTTGTTCTCGAGCTTAGTAACATACCGGTGGTTCATGATTTCCCAATATCTTCTCGAAAATATTACCAGGTTGTCCCCTGACTGTTATGTTGAGCTCGTGATAAAGTTGGTTTTCCTCTAAACCAGCCATTCTCCAAGAATCTGTGTTGGATACCCCTGAGCTAGTTGGTTAAGCTAAACAACAACTTGGAGAGTTGGAAGATAAAAGCTTACCTGACTTAGTTCATCTCCAAGGGATATCATGGTGTGTGTGTGTTGAAGAAAGATGATATCTTCATCGATTGGTCCCTATGATCAGTTGTTGGATCTATTGCCTTGTCATAACTTTGACTTGAGTATGGTCTATCGTCAAGTCAGAACCAACGATGCTCGTAATGTTGTCTTACTCGTGGTTGATCCCTCGAGCATACAACATTACATCTTTTGGTGAGCAATGCTATCACCGTGTTCACATGATGGTGGAAGTCCAGTGATATGGAAAATTTCGACGAGTTGCTATTGAGTCCATCAACAGCATTCTGTCTCCCCCATGAGTCATGTTGAACATCAACCTAGTGCTGGAAAGTTTGTAAGAAATGCCTTCGTGTTCTGTTCATGAAGCTTATGCTTGGATGGAAGAAGTGACTTCCTCGGATTCACGCGCATTTGGTGCAAGTTGCCGCCATGAATTTGAGAAAGGTTTGTTTTGCTTCCTTCGGAATCATCCCAAGTCAGTCATGCATTCGTGCGAGGTATTCTATGGTTTGGCAGATTAATTACCTCCACTCCATATGTATTCCCTAGCACCCCAAGTCACTGGTTGATTTGTTCAAGGAGCAGAAGTTTCTTCTTAAGAGCTAGACTTACGCAAGGACTTCGATATCCTCGATGATGGTTCCCCACCTGAACTCGGTAGTGTTTTATTATAAGACTACTACATGGTCATGCTTGTCTTGGACAGCGAGTTCATGGGTTTGTAGCAGAACCAGCTCATGTTTTGGAGCTTGCTATCGTAGTTCATTTCGAGAATCTCATAGCGTCATCTCATCGATTTGTGTTGCAAACTTTCATTTCTCTTTCTAGACTTGATGAGTGCGGAATGTTACGACACCAACCAGATCTGAATCTCGAGTGCGAGATATGATGGTTGGGTCATTCCCAGTATTTGCATTTTGTTCCCAGCTTGCACCCGTCATTGTGTCAGTCTGCCATGGGTCCCATCCATTTCCGATGATAAGAAAAATCATCCATTGTGTTGTCTTCAACAAGGTAGTCCACATCATCCACTCTAGTCTGGGTATGTCATTCTTTCGAACTCCTTCAAATGACCGATTGTGATTGCCTTAGGCTGGTATAAAGAGTCTCAATGATCTCTATATCAAAAGTAATTCTTTTTGCCACTTAAGGGAATAGTTCTTCGAGTCACCTTCCCTGAGGTGCCCCGTTTTGGGGTCATGGCAATTTCCCTCGCTACTTTGAAACCCTCGTCAAATTGCTTCTTACATGCGCTCTGATGCATGCTTTACCTCTCAGCTCGGAGATGTTTCTATGTCTCATTCTGTGAGTTGATCTTGTGATCATTAAGATGATCCTAAATTGTTCGAACCTCAAGCAGATCGATTCTTCTAAAATCCCCCCTTTCTTCTCGTTGTCATGTTGGATGTAGTTCTCAAGGCAAGACTCCGAGACAAAGATGGTGATAATGTCAACGTTCTTATGAAGTGCAACCTGGATCGTGAAGACCGTGTTAGCTTGTGCCCCCTCTGTCTTCTTACCTCACGTCTTGAATCTCGGGACGAGATTCTTGTTTAGTGGGGGTGAGTTGTCACATCCCTAATCCTGGTCTGACCTATGCCAGCTTCGATGTGTGCATCATGTTTAAATTTAAATGAAATTTGAATTGAGGAATTTTGAAAGCCTCAGAAAACCCCTAAAAATAACCGACATTTAAACCTCATCAAATGAGTCCAAGAAAATGTTCCTGTTATTCTGTGAAAATATTGGCATGAGATAAAATTCAAACCAATATTTTGGAGTCACAGAAATAATTTATTTTGGGCCTTTGATTTAAATCAATAACGTATTTGGGTTGGAATTATTTCTGCTATATAAGAAATAATGTTCAAATATTTTTGTAAATTTTCATGTGGCCTTGGAATATCTCTCTGAGCTCACACAAAAATGTACAAAAAGTTTTAAAATTATTTAGTTCTCAAACTAAATCTAAACAAAATAACAGAAAATAAAAAAATAGGAAAAGAACAGAGGCTCACCAGACCTTACCTGGCGCCCCACCACAGCCCAGCAGAGGCCCAGCCCACTGGCCTCTGCCAGTCCTCACCGACCTCCCGCCAGGAGGACAGCCTTGGCGTGGCTGCCCAGCCTTGAGCACACGCCTCCGCCACCTCCCACCTTGCCGCCGACCGCCTGGAGCTGGCTGGAGACGCCACACACCCCCCAAGACCTCTCACTCCTCTCCCCGTGCTCATTCCCTCCCTTGCCCTCTCGCGCGCACCACCCGAGCGCAGCCGCAGCCGCCGCTCGCCGTAGCCATGGCCACCGGCCACCCCATGCCTCGCCCGGCCAGCGCCCAGCTCCGCCACTTCGTCCTCCACCCCCTCACCGAGCCACGCCCCGCCGGAAGCCCCCGAACGTCCTCACCGAGCTCGTCCCCAACCTCCCAACGACGAGATCGCCTCCGCCGCCCCGACCGCTCCGGTTCTCCCCCGAGCTGGCCGTTCGCTTCCCTGCACTCGCAGTGAGCCACTGATCCTCTTCCCCCTCACCGTTCTTGCTCTCGTGCACCGTAGCCACCGCACCTTGCTCACCCGCACCCGCCGCTTGTGCTCGCCGCCGGCATGATTCCGCCACGCATAGCGGCACGGCCGTCATATGTCCACCTTGCTCGCCGCACCCCGTAGAGCACGTAGGTGCTAACCCCGCACCTCCACGCTCGTTGTAGCAACGACCCCGAGCTCACCCGAGCTCCGGCAGCCGCCAACGTCGTCGCCGGCGACGATTCCGGCCACCTCCGGACCAACCACCACCACCAATAGAAGCGGCGCACCTCCAGCTCCCCGTAGATGGCCTCCGCCGCCCATTTGGTCGCCGGAGCGCGAATTTGCACTTCCTCCGCCGCGTCTGGCCTCGCCCCGGCTGACTAAGCGAAGTTGACCTGTTGACTGAGTTGACCAGTGGGCCCGGTTTGACCCTTGGGTCTATGACAAGTGGGGCCATACGCTAACTAACCAGTGATTAGCGCTAACTGAATTTAGTTAGTTTAACTAACTCTTGACAGACGGGACCCACTGGTCAGTTTGACCTGGCCCGACCCAGTTGACCTGCTGACCTCAGCCTTACGTCATGCTGATGCAGTAAGTATTTTCTGGAATTAAAATAAATCATAAAGGTTTATAAATTTCAAAAAATGCTCTAAACTTCTTAAAATCATAGAAATTAATCTGTAGCTCCAAATCAAACAAATTATATATGAAAAATTATCAGAAAAATGCAAACTATCCATCTGTATCATTTTCATGCATGTTTGAGAAAGTTAACCTCACTGTTTAGGATGAAACGTGATTAGGACAAATTTGATAATAGATTTGGAGTTGGAATTTGATCTAGTTTTGAATTCCATTTCAATCAAAATGACTTTCTGTTGCATTAGCTCAAATAATAGCATATTGCCATGACATTATCATGCATCATATTTGTTGCATTGCATTGATGTGTCCCTCTTTGTTTGCTGGTGACTGTCCCCTCTCAGTAGACGACGTTCCGACGATTGTTTGATGACACCGATGAAGAACTATAATATCTTCAGAAGTGCCAGGCAAGCAAAACCCCTTTGTTCATTCCGATACAATTCCCACTCTCTCGCCCCTGCTCTCTTTTACTGCATTAGGACAACAACGATTCATCTGTTACTTGCTGCGGTAGCTGAACCCCTTTATCCTCTGCATGACATGTCATTCCACAGTAAATAGATGAAACCCACTAGCATGAGTAGGAGTTGTTTGAGCCCTGTTGTGCCTACTCATTCATGCTTGTTGTCATGCACTCTTTGCTTAGAATTGAGTCAGGTCTGATTCATCGAGGATGAATCGGAGGTGTGTGAACATGTCCTCTTGTGTGTGAGCTAAGTGTGTGAACACGATTTGGTAAAGGTAGCGGTGAGAGGCCATGTAGGAGTACATGGTGGGTTGTCTCATTGAAGCCGTCCTCAGGAATTGAGTTCTGTGTTTGTGATCCATGAACCAGCTACTACCATGCATTGGGCCCTGAAATATGACCCGCTCGACTTCTTAATCACCCTTGTCCTCTGTCCGGGGAGTTGCAAGTAGTTTACGGTGTTTGTAGTACGGAGGCCGTGCGCAGCGCTGACCCGAGGATTGGCTGTGATCACGGTAGACACCGCGTACGGTGTGTGCAGGCGCCCGTTTGGTGTCTCGGGAACCCTGCACACATCGTTCGGGGCCGTATGTGGAAACTTCGGCCCGACTCCCTGCGGATGGAACCTGAATAGGTGATAAACCTGGACTAGAGACTTGAGTGTTTAGGTAGGTCGTGGTCTACACCCACGTCGGCTTTCGCTTGAAGTCTACCGAGCACATGTCATGTGCAGACGCTAAGTGGTGGAAACATGTATGAAGAAGTACACCCCTGCAGGGTTAATATCATATATTCGAATAGCCGTGTCCACGGTAATGGACTTCTAGGTTGCCTATAACATTTCATAGACAAGTGAAAGTGGATACCCTAAAATGGCAAGATAAGCGTGAGTGCTATGGATGGCGTTCTCGTAGGGAGACGGGAGCGGATCCATAGTGGTGTATTGTTATGGTGAATATGTGGACTCGTAGCGCCCACCTCAAAAGAGTTACTTGCGATGTAGTTCGGGATAGCCACCGAGTCAAAGCTGGCTTGCTGCAGTCAAACTCCACCACCCCCTTCATTGATAATGATGCATATGTAGTTAGTTCTGATGTAAGTCTTGCTGAGTACATTTGTACTCACGTTTGCTTATTTTATGTTTTGCAGAGAGACGTCAGTCTCGCTAGTAGTTCCGCGTGGACTTCGACGTTTAGCTTGTTACCTCAGCTACGATCTTGTGCCCTCGGCAGGATCTAGTAGATAGTCAGGCTTCTCAGCCTTCTTCATTTATAGTTGTCTGTACTCAGAGATGTTAAGCTTCCGCATGTGTTTGACTTGTATGCTCACGAATCTTTGGGTCGAGAGACCCATGTTTGTAATATCTCGCTCCTCGGAGCCTAATGAATAACTACTTTGAGTCGTAGAGTTATGTTGTGATGCCATGTTGTATTTACACATATCGAGCATATTGTGTGTATGTTTGAAATGCTTGGTATTTGTGGGATCCGACAATCTAGTTGTTTATCCTTGGCAGCCTCTCTTATGGGGAAATGTAGTCTAGTGCTTCCTTGAGCCATAGTAATCCGCTACAGCCCTTCACCGGAGTCCTCATAGCCCAAAGACTACCGCTTTCAGGACACTTGACCGGCCGACATGTGTTTCACTTCGTTCCTGTCTACGTCCTTCGGGAAATGTCACGCGGTGACATCCGAGTCCTGCCTAACTGCTACAGCCCGGGTTCTCGAGTCTTGTTAGCCTAGTGCTACAGCCCGGATTCACACGCCTGGCGGACCGACATGCTCGATATGATTCATGTATGCCTGTCCCCATGGGTTAGTGCCGCTTTGGGTTCCACGACTAGCCATGTCGGCCGGGTTCTCTGTCATATGGTTGCTAGCGACACTATCATATACGTGAGCCAAAAGGCGCAAACGGTCCCGGGCCATGGTAAGGCGACACCCGTGGGAATACCGTGCGTGAGGCCGCAAAGTGATATGAGGTGTTACCGTCTAGATCGATGTGACTTGGAATCGGGGTCCTGACAGTCGCCGGGTGGAATATCGAGTTGCAGACGTTCCAGCTGGAGTTCAGCACCACCAGGGTCATCAAGGGAGCCGCCCTTGCCGACTTCATGGCGGAATGGACCGACGCTCCAGAGCCCGAAGCAGGCGAGAACCGGTCCCTCTCGCCAGGAAGTGAAGCGCCAGATGGATGGATCATGTACTTTGACGGCGCCTTCACGCGTCAGGGCGCGAGGGCTGGAGCCGTGCTCATCTCGCCCACCCAGGACAAGCTCTACTACACCATGCAGCTCTGCTTCCACCAGGGCGAGAAGGTCTCCAACAACATCACGGGGTATGAAGGTTTGATCGCCGGCCTCAAAGCTGCGGTGGCCTTGGGAGTGAAACGCCTCACCATCAAGGGCGACTCACAGCTCCTCGTCAACTTCTCCAACAAGGTATACGAGCCAAAGGACAAGCATATGGAGGCATACCTCACGAAGGTATGTAAAATAGAGAAGCAATTCTTGGGCCTGGAACTGCAGCATGTGCCTCGCGGCACGAACAAGGAAGCCGACGATATCGCCAAGAGGGCGTCCAGGCACCAGCCCCAGGAGCCTGGAGTGTTCGAGGAATGGATTTTCAAGCCTTCGGCAGCCCCTCCAGCTGTGAAACCAGTGCCACCTCAGGAGGAGCTTCCGCCACCACCAGCCTCGGGGCCCCCCGCCTGCGGCCCATCCTCAAGAGCACGCCTGCTCCTAGCGCTCGAGCCCCAGGAGGGGTGCTGGACTAAAGAATTCAAGGCATACCTGAGACAAGGAACACTGCCAGAGAAGGAGGAAGACGCGGAGCACGTGGCCCGGCCGGCTACAACATACTTCCTTCAGGATGGTGAGCTGTATCGAAAATGGCCGAACGATGTTTCCTTGCAATGTATTTCCAGGAAGTAGGGGTGTGAGCTGCTGGCTGACATACACAGCGGGGACTGCGGGTATCATTCGTCATCACGCACCTTGGTGGGCAAGGTGTTCCGCAGCGGATTCTACTGGCCCACGACGCAACTGAGCTGGTGAGATCCTGCGAGGCATGCCAGTTTCGTGCCAAGCAAGTCCACCAATCGGCTCAGGGACTTCAGACTATCCCGCTCTCATGGCCATTCACGGTCTGGGGGCTGGACATTTTGGGCCCATTCTCTCGAGAGCCCGGGGGCTACCGCTACCTCTATGTCGCCATCGACAAGTTCACCAAGTGGGCGGAGGTGGAGCCAGTACGTACCATCCCTACCAGCTGAGCGGACAAGTTCATCAAGGGCCTCGTGAGCCATTTCGGAGTCCCTAATCGTATCATCACCGACAACAACTCGCAGTTCTGTAGCAATATCTTCAAAACATATTGTGCTAACCTTGGAAGGAAGATATGCTACGCCCCAGTAGCGCACCCCAGAAGCAACGGCCAGGCCGAATGCGCCAATGCGGAGGTCTTGACAGGCCTCAAGACAAGAACCTTCAAGAAGAAGCTCGAGGCCTGTGGCAGGGGCTGGCACGACGAGCTCCAATCCGTGCTGTGGTCCATCTGCACCACCGCCACCAAGCCAACGGGCGAGACTCCGTTCTTCCTCGTCTACGGAGCCGAAGCGGTTCTCCCTCATGAGGTCAAGCATCGCTCCGTGCAGATCTTGGCGTTTGACAAGGCACGCAAGACGCCATGCGGGGGATAGACCTCGTGCTGGGGGAGGAACGCCACCGCCAAGCCTCGCTCCGAGCGGCAAGGTACCAGCAGGCGCTGCGGCGGTACCACTGCCGCAACATTCGCTCTAGGACGCTCAAGGTGGGGGATCTCGTCCTGAGGCGGGTACTCTCCAGGGAAGGGCTGCATAAGCTCTCACCCATGTGGGAGGGCCCGTTTAGGATTGCCCGCATCTCCAGGCCTGGCGCCATGCGCCTGGAGACACAAGACGTGATTCCCATCCAGAACGCCTGGAACATCCAGCACCTCCGGAAGTTCTACCCATGAAGCAAGGCCCAGTGCCTATGAAGGTCTCCGCTCGTGACACTCTCACGTAGTAATGAGTGGGGCTGTACACGCCCCGGAGTCTCCGGAGTGCCGCCCTTGGGCCTCGGGGGCTCCCTCCCACGTCCTAGTGGCATCACTTAGCTCCACGCTGGTGAGAAGACTAGACTAGGTGCCGGACGCGGATGTTCATTTGCTTTCTGTAGCTGGTTTGCAACCTTCTTAATGGAATTTGGAGTTCTGGTGTTTCTCGTTTGCTTGGTAGAGTTTCCCCTTTTTTGCTTCGCTCGCTTATTTGTCTTGCGTCAGGGAGGGCGGCAGTTGCCCGATGCTCTCCCTCGTACGCCTCGCGCGGGGGCTGGGCAGGTGCGTGTGTGCACTAGGCTAACCTAGAGACGGATGGATGCACCTCGCCAAAGCCCTATCGCCCCAGAGCTTCGACTCCCTTGACCTTCGCGAGGCGCCCTCGAATGAGCTCGTGATTGGCGCACACCCCCTCCTAAGTCCGTGCCCCATGGGTACCGCGACGCGGTGTGCTAAGCCATGATTAGCCCATGCCTGAGGGCTCGCTCAAGGAGGAACAAGGCGCCCGACATATATCCTAACAAATTATGCAGCTTTGCAACGCCTCCCGAGGTCAGCGGCTCCTGAGTCGGCAACATGGGGACCTCACCAGACGCCAGAAGGCGAGCCCTCACGAGACGGGAAGCTACCCCGAGCGTACCAAGCTAAGTTATCCCTCTACGTCCACGTGGAGCACGAATATCACAACACAACACAAGAACAATAAACACGGCGTAATGGCATGGATACCACGGTTCATTACATGCCCCAACAGGGCCATCTACTTTTTCAAATGCAGGAAGAAATGAAAGGTTAAGCGAAGCAGGCGCACAACCGGGCGCCCCCCGGACTCAGCTCAACCCGAGCCCTCCTCACGCTTCACCGCTGCCTGATGACGGGATGACCCTCCACCATCCTCGAAGTGAGCTCGGCGGCGTGGCTGCTGGTCATAGCCACCGCTGCTGGAGCTCTCGCCGGCGGAGGAGCTGCCGCCGCTGGACGGATCGCGGCCATCGCCGAGGGTGAGTTTGCCCTCATCCTCGTCACGGCCGTTGCCAAGGCCGGGCACATCGTCGCCATCGCTATCTTAGGGGCAGCACCCTGCGCGCAACCATCTTCCCCAAACACCCTTACGAAAAGGGTCGGGGTGCCGTCGTACTTGAAGTGGAGGGTGCACCGCTTGCTCAGGCCGCGCGCGTGGTCAAACGTCTGCTAGCCGCGAGCCAGGGCCACGTTGCCTGCGACGAAGACCTCCACCGCGACCCACAAGGCCTTGTTGCAACCATCGGCCTGCAGCCAGAGGCCATCAAGACCCCTGGCCGGTAACTCGCCGGCGAAGGAGCGCGGAAGCTGGAGCCAGGTGCCGGCCGGGCTCTCCGGCCATACGATAAACTCCGGAGGCACCTCCGCTGAATGGAAGCATGGCCGGGGGACGGGGGCAACCATGACACGCCTTCCCTCAGCACAAGGGCTGCTCCGCCTTGAGCAGCGCCCGCCGCGAGAGGATGTACCGCCGCGGCCGCTAAGGACGGTGCCGGCCCCCGAAGGAGTCTGCTGGTGCCCCGAGGAGCCACAGCCAGGGTCGCCGCATGCTTGCAGGGGTGGCCCCGCCCCCTCTTGGGCGGTGGTGAGCAGGGACCCTTCTGGTGAGCCTTCCCCTTCTCCGTGGCCGAGAACCTCTTCGTCGGTGTCATGGGGGCTGCAGCAAGAAGGCGAGGCGAAGAGGAGGAAGAAGAAGCAGGCAGCAAGGAGAAGGAGATGGGCAACAGGGGCTTCGCCCCTTCCCTCATTTATAGAATGGAGGAGGCCAACTGTCGGCCTCCACGATCGCACGCAATGATGGTTTTCTTCTGCATACAGCAGGGTCTCGTCAAGTCGGACGGTTGTTGAGGCAGCATGGGGAAGAGGAGGCGCCCACGTACCATTAATCGCCACGTGTCGACCGGGGCCGCACTCAGTTGGGGCCCGTGGTGCTCTGCACTTGCCTTTTGGCTTCGCCTCGAAGCCAAGTTCGAGCGCACCTTGGGCCCGGGGGCTACTGTCGCCGTCTTGGGAACAGGGGTGCCCAGACTTGCATGCCTGCGTCCCATGGCGTGGCTCCACCAACGGCCTGGTATGGCCCAGCTTCGACAGCAACTACTCGAGACCCTCGCGAGGCGGACGACACCAAGACCTCCCTGGGGGCGGCCTCGCTAGGCTGGCTCCCTAGGAGCAGAGATATCTATGCAGGGGGCACCTCACGAGGTTCACGTGACGTGAGCCATGATGACCAAGGCAAGGCAGGCGCAAGCGGGCGCAGTGTACCAGTTTCCTCTTTGGTGTCAAGGAGGCAAGCGCAGGTGAGGTGTCCCGAGGCATCAGGCAAAGGTTTCCATATCGGTACAACAAGACCAAGAATAGCAGGACGGCATGACGGTGGCGATCGCGGAGCCCACAACAGCGTCACCACCAGAGCCTTTGGCATGCGAAGACTACTTTTGTTAGGATAACTGGTACTAGTTGTCTCCATTCAAAATTGGCCGTTGTGGAATCCCTTCCCGCCTACGTTTGGTAAGAGGACCGGGCCCTCTATAAATAGGACTTAGCCACCACTGTAGGGGGCATCTCATCCTGGATCGGATCCATTCCATCCTGACACCCTCCGGCTCATCGAGATCAAGAACACCTCTCCTCCGGAGGCTGTTCATCCACTGTACTAGTTCATCCTCAGCCCCCGAGGCAATCCACCACCACACTGGAGTATGGTATTACACCACACGGTGGCCCGAACCAGTATAAACCTCTATGTCTCGTGTTCTTTGGGTTCGTCAAGCTAGGCCGTGGAATCGTTGGGTAGGAAGGCTGGGGAGAAAGAGTCCTTCATGCGCACCCTAGAGTTCGAACCTGTCAAGGGTCTGCGGAACCCCAAATCCGTCAGGAACGCTACTGCTACTTACTATTATCAGTAGCGCTTCCCCCCACAAAGCGCTACTGCTAACTAGGTATAGCAGTAGCACTCACTTTCCAGCGCTACTGCTACCTGTTAGCTATATTGCCTTACTGGTAGCGCTTGTACAAGCGCTACTGCTAGCTATAAAACAAGCGCTACTACTAGCGTTTTCCCTAGTAGTGATGCGCTTTTCTATCAATTGCTCAATAGTAATTTTGTTACCCATCGTATGCTATTGTTTCGAGAGAGAAGCCTCTAGTGAAAACTATGCCTCCCGGGTCTACTTTAATCATATTATAAAAACTAAAAATACCTTGTTGCAATTTATTTACTTTTATTTTTTTGAAGTTTACCCATCTACCTATACAATATTTGATCCTTGCAAGTACGAGTTCAAGCGGATTGACAACCCTCTTGCCCGCGTTGGGTGCAAGTATTTTCTTTTGTATGTGCAGGTGCCATTCACTAGGATTTGGTTGGCACTCCTTCTGGTTCAATTAACCTTGGTTCTCAGCTGAGGGAAATACTTATCGCTACTATATTGTTTCACCCTTCATCTTCGGGAAAAATCCCAATGCAGCTCACAAGTAGCAGAAAGAATTTCTGGCGCCATTGCCGAGGAACGATCATCAAATCACTACAAGTACCTTCACTCAAGCTATCATCTACTTGCTCTACCTTTTATTTACCTTTTTATTTTCATCTCTTTTTCATCTCCCTCCACTTCTCTAAAAACTAAAAAATACAAAAATATTTTACTCTGTTAGTTTGCTTGTTTGCTTGCTTGGTAACTATGTCTCAAGATAAATTCTCTGATTGTTCTTACCATAAAAGGTTGGCTGAAATTCAGAACACTACTAAGAACTTCATGTTTACTTAGTATGAGCACAATAAATTCTTTGTTGATTAACTTAAAGAACACTCTACCTTGTTAGATAATATTAGTAAACAACTTGATGATGTTAATCAAGAAGTTGCCAATGTTCAATCTCATCTTGCTTGTACTGAAAATTTGTTAGGAAAGATTTCCGATAAGTAAACTACGCTAGTAAATAAAATGGCCGGTGAACCAGATTCACACCCTCTTGCGAGTGATGATGAGGATATTAAAGATATTTGTGTGACACCTATTGAATACTTGTTTAGTAATATAAAACTTGATGAAAAAGGGATTAGAGATGAGTCAACTATAGCTAGAAGGCGTCCCAATTGTTCGGAGGGCATGATCTTAATGATAAAAATGATAAAAGTGGGTTTGGAGAGGTCAATACTTTAAATAGTGATGTGCCCACTACCTTGTATTACAAAATCTGATATTTCATCATTCAACCCATGTAAAAACCTTGCCATCTTCGCCTCATCACTTTCACAGGTTCTAGTTCGAATTAACATCACCTCCATCTCTTTATAGCACTCCTCAACGGTGCGGGAACTTTGAGTGAGCTCCTGGAATCGCTTGTACAGTTGCCTCTCATAGTATGCTGGAACAAAACGGCGCCTGATGACTTGCTTCACCAAAGTCCAGCCGCAGATATAATTGTTGCCCGACATCAATTGATCTTCTTGCTGCTGATTCCACCATGTAAGAGCGTAACCATAGAACTCCATAACAGCAAGATCAACTCTCTTATCTTCAGAAAAACCATGGACGCGAAAGATTTGATTTCACTTCTCCTCCCACTCAATATATGTGTCCGGATCCTCTTTTCCCGTGAATGATGGCACATGTAGCTTCACTCTCGCTTGGTTGTCACAGTCATCTTGATCACGACGGTCATAATGATGACCATTGCGACCAAAAAACAACACCACGGTGAGGCGGGGAGTAGGGTTCATATCCCCCATGGTTTCATCTTTGTCACCATGCTTGGAGGGATCTTCATGGAAGATGTCATCACCATCATGTGTAGCTCATTGCGCGTGACCAGAGGCAAATCTATGGGGGTCATGGCCTCACCTGCGAGCTTCTTCTCCATGCATCCCACCCTCATGTGGGCAGCAAAGCCTCCACGCCTCAAATCTTCACCAACAGTAGGGGCACCACCAACATGGCCACCTACAACTCTGCCATGACCATTGTGGTGATCTTCGTTGCCACGACGTCATCGATTGTCGGCGACTAGTGAGGCAGCAGGGTTGTGTTGGTGTTGATCCCCATTGCCCGCAATAGGAAGACGACCTCCAAACATCCTTTGCAAAGCTGCAGCTAGACTTTCTTCAATCACATCACCAAGTGCAACTCGAGTCTTTGGGAACTCTTCTTCCATAATATTTCCTCCATGTACACTTGAGTTGGAACCTTCCATGTTAATCCTTGGGAAGATAGTGGACAAAGTAAAAGTATTTACGTGGAAAACACTCAGCTCTCCTTCTTGCTTACCCAAATTCTAATAATTCCTTGGTTGTTGTGCGGTGGTAGAAATTCAGGAGTGGATGGTTGAATGGAAGGAAAGAAGCTATCAGTTTCTAGGTGGATCTGGGTGGGGTACAATGAGGAGGGGTAGTTGTGAGATCCAACCAATGTGAACCAAAAGAACAAGAAAAAAAATTGTAGATCCTTGCACCACGTTTGAGTTGCAACACTTGCCATTAAAACTTCTTCGCATCTCGAAAGACGCAAAAGATCTGTTATTAGCTTATTTATAAGCTGTCGAAGGTCCTTAAAAGCCTTGATTTGTGGCTTACGGCTTACTTGCCTTTTTCCTTAAAGCATATATAGACAGATATGACTGCACACTTTCTCAACACTTTCTCTTCTATTTTGTTGTCTTTTTTTTGGTTTTCCGTCTCTTTTTCTTGCTTTTTTCTGCAACACAAAAGATCCAACAACAAGACTCAAAGAAAAAAAACAGCAGCAACTTGTGATAGAACTTGGTGTAAAGACAAAGAGGAAAGCAACAACTAGATCTCAGCGAGCAAAACCTCGGATTTTTGTCTCTGGCTATTTGGCTTTGGACTCTAGGACGGGGAAAACCAAACTAAAGAGGATAGATATAGATACAAGGATACAAATCCTACCGTGTAAACCTTGCTCTGAATATAAGATGATGGGACACCAACTTCGGAGAAGAGGTAGTTCAAGGGGAGGTCCGATCTTCACGGTGTAGGATCGATAATGGGTGGGGGTAACTAGCCGCAAGCAGCCGGAAACAGAAAATAATAGATTATGACCCGACGAGGAGGATGCTCACCGAAGCCTGCAATCCGAACATTCACTGATCCACAACGTGCAATACTACCCCACACAACCACACTCAAGTCGTGGAGCATGGGATAGGTGCAATCCGCACGGGAAACCACGAACTCTAACCCACACAACACGATCTAGTCGTGGAGCATGAATTAGGATCAATTTCTCAATGAATCACTAGAATAAGGATAACAAGAGCTCTCCAATCTCAGGAGGAGTCTATGTCTTTGGTCTTTGATAGAAATGGCAAAAGTCCCCAATGAAGGGAAGAGCTAGCCTATTTGTAATTGGGACAAGCCCCTAGATAGGTGTGAAATCAAACTAGCTTTGGGAACCAGCTTACGTGTGAAAGAGAATCAACTTTGGTTTGACTAAATGGCTTCGAGACTTAATGAGGTAGCTTCTGGAAAACTCTCGTTGGAGGTGGTTGGTTGTTCCTGACAAACATTGTTTACAGGGGTCAAACAATGCTTCCTTCAGCAGCAAACTCGAGTTCTGAAAACCTTTCACAAGTTGGGATATCCAAACTCGTGCAAAACATTGTTTCACCAGCGCCAAAACTTTGTTTATTCAACATACATGCTATTTCTTCACAACTCTGTTTCTTCGTCATAAAACACTGTTTTGGCGCAGTCTAAATTTTTTGTTGGTCTTCTTCGATGTTGCACCTGAGTTCAACCAGCAACGAATGAGGTGAAGGCATAACCATGTTTTCAAAGTCAAATGATAAACTTAAGTTAGTGTTCACCTGATCATGTCTTTGCATTGGGCGGCTTCTTGTGATTGGACCGTTGATGATTGGTGGTGTGGTGTCCATGGTTGGGATGTCCTAATCATCCTCCCCCTCTCGAGAAGGAGTCATCCTCGACTCTAAAGGCCTAAAGTACGGGGAAATATTTGAGAATTGAAGGTTGGGCTAACACCATATTCTTTCGGAAGATCGATCATATAAACATTGTCGTTGATCCTCTCGAGCACCGCAAATGGGCCATCACCGAGTGGCTGCAACTTGCACTTGCGTTGCTCAGGAAAACAGTCCTTCCGAAGGTGTACCCATACCAAATCGCCTTGCTCGAACACCATCTTCTTTCTGGCCTTGTTTACCCGCTTCATATCTTGTTCGGTCATCTTCTCAATGTTCTCCTTTGCCTGGGCATGGAGTTTCTTGAAAAAATCAGCATGCTTACTTGCATGAAGGCTGGGTCATTGCTATAGTGGAAAACGAAAAAGAACGATGGGAGCAATAGGTTTGAATCCATAAACAAGTTCAAATCGACAAAATTTAGTTGTCGAATGTACTGCCCTATTATACGCGAACTCGACATGAGGTAGGCACTCTTCCCACATCTTCAAATTCTTCTTGAGGACTACTCTTAGCATCATGCACAATTTTCGGTTGACAACTTCGGTCTGTCCATCAGTTTGTGGGTGGCATTTGTGGAAAATAGGAGCTTGGTGAGAAGTTTTCCCCACAAGGTCTTCCAAAAGTAGCTCCAAAATTTGGTGTCACAGTCGGATACAATGGTGCATGGTACTCCATGTAGCTGCACAACTTTCCTGAAAAATAGATCAGCAATGTGTGAAGCATCATTGCTCTTATGACATAGGATAAAATGCACCATTTTGCTAAAACGATCAACTACCACAAACACCGAGTCACTCCCCCTCTTAGTCCATGGTAAACCAAGAACTAAATCCATAGAAATATCTTCCCATGGAGTATTCAGAATAGAGAGGGGAGTATATACAACATGAGGATTCTATCGGGACTTAGCCGTGTGACAAATCTCGCATCTCATCACGTAGTGTTCCATGTCACCCCTCATTCGTGGCTAAAAGAAGTGATCAATGAGCACAGTTTCAGTTTTCTTGGCTCCAAAATGTCCCGTGAGACCACCAGCATGAGCCTCCTGCAAGAGCAACAAGCGAACAAAACAATCCGGGATGCACAATTTTTTAGCTCGAAACAGAAATCCATCATGCAAGTGAAACTTCTCCCATCCCTTTCCCTTGTTGCATTTTGAAAATAGTTCAGCAAAGTATGAGTCGTTAGAATACAATTCTTTAATGCTTTCTAAACCAAGGATTTTAACATCAAGCTGGGAAAGTAAAATATGACACCTAAACAATGCGTCGGCAACAATGTTATCCTTCCCTTTCTTGTACTTGCAATATAAGGAAAAGACTCTATGAACTCACTCCATTTTGCGTGTCTATGGTTCAGTTTGAGTTGACCCTTTAGATGTTTTAAATATTCATGGTCAGAATGTATTACAAACTCTTTTGGCCACAAGTAATGCTGCCATGTTTCGAAAGATCAAACAAGTGCATACAATTCTTTATCATAGACGAAATAATTAAGAGTTGGACCATTAAGCTTCCACTAAAATAGGCGATGGGTTTACCCTCTTGCATTAGAACTCCGCCAATGCCAACACCACTTGCATCACATTCAATCTCAAATGTCTTATCAAAATCGAGAAGTTGAAGCAATGGGGCTGATGTTAACCTCATCTTCAGTTCTTGGAAGGACTTGTCTTGGGCATCTCACCCCATTGGCATGGAGTGTCTTTGTTCGTTAACTCATTCATTGGTGCAGCAATGGTGCTGAAATCCTTCACAAATCGGCGGTAGATACCCGCAAGTCTGAGGAGGCTACGTACTTGGCTCACATTTTGGAGAGGCATCCACTCACGAATAGCCTTGCTCTTCCTCTTCATTGACCTCCACACCTTTTTGTGAGACAACGAAGCCAAGAAACACAACCTTGTTTGTGCAAAATGTGCATTTTTCCACATTAGCATACAACTTTTCCTCCCGTAGGACAACAAGCACACATTTTATATGTCCAACATGATCCCCCAAAGTTTTGCTATATATCATTATGTCATCAAGCACTACTGCAGGATACTGCTAACGCGACACTACAATCAGAGACCCTTTGACAAAACTGTGTGCGATGCATTAATCACAAACAATGGTGTAAAAAAATGTCAAAAAGGTGCAAAATGTTTGCGATGGCGGAGCCATCAAACACAGTTCAGATTTTAGTTGCATGTGCAATGCAGGGCACATGGTTAATCCATCCGAACTATTTGCGATGAGGTAGAACAACATAAACGGGCAGCCATATCAATGTGTGTGTGACATACGGCATACGGTTCACTCAGACGAACTATTTTTGATTAGGGAACACAACAGAAACCGTTCAACTTCACAAGATGTGTTTGATATGCGACATATAGTTCACATGGATGAACTGTTTCCGATGAGCCAAAAGAATAGAAACGAGTCATGTAAACAAGATGTGTATGATACGTGGCAAACAGCCAACTCGGATGAACTATTTTTGATGAGAAATTATGACACAGATGGTTAATATAGTTAGTTCATGTGCGATTCTGTGTGTACAAAAAACTTTGAAAAATGCAAACTAGTTGCTTTCTGGTGGCCGCGACCACACTTGCCCGATTTGTGCTCGCACTTTGGACACATGAATGAACACCCACGAATCAGCTAGACCAAAAATGATTCCACGGCAATTTCCGCCGATTGATTAACAGCGACGGACGGACCGCGATAAGAGATGAGTGAATATTTCGCTAAGTTGATTACCTTCTCCATGAGAAAAATCCCCGACCCAATCCCACAGAAAACCCCAGTCGACCAGAGTCTAGAATGTCGGTGCAGACAGGCGGCGGAAAGTAGTAGGGGCGAAATCCCGTGCCACTTGGAGCACGACCTACGCCCACCGACAACAGCCGTCGAGCTTAGGGTCACCGCCGCAATAGAAGTTGATGAGGTGTAGAGTTGCGGAGGAGTCCGCGGCGAGTGGGTGGGGACGAAGTGGGCGAGGGTTTTCATTTTTCCTTGTGCATGTGTGAGTGAACACACACGGTTCGCAGAGGCGACAGAGATGAATCATGTGCGATAGTAAATCACCGAGATTGAATGTGAATCCAAATTTCCTATGTCCTTCATCCATGAGTTTGTTTTCTACGATGAACATAAACCCTGCTAATCACCATGTTCAAATATGGCACTTTTCCAGGTTCATTTACTATGTTTAGGGGTTTATGTGCATTTTGCACGCATTAATGCACATAATTCAAATTCAAATAATTGGTGCTTGAAAAGGTGCACAAGAACGGTCTGGAAAAACCATACTCGTGGTATTTAGTAAATTCTCAAGCCTTTCACAAGGAATGCACAAAGATTTCAAGGGAATAAGTGGCAATAGTCAACCACAAATGCGTCATTTACTGGGTTATCAACTATAGAACAATGAAATACGTGTTTGAAAAACATGACGTCTGGCATGGTGCCATGGTATGGCCTTACCGTGCCCTTGTTAAAAGCTGAGAAGGTTTGATTTATGTCGTCATGCACGCCCATCATAAATTGAACCATCACCGAGGAAGTTCCATGCTTTCGAGAGGGAAATCACCAAGATTGAAGGGGAATCCAAATTTCCGCCCTAGTTTGTCATTCAGTTCTTTTCCGATGATCAACATACCACCTCTAATGCAACGTGTTCAAATTTGACATTTTCCAGGCTCATTTACCACATTTAGGGGGTTATGTGCATTTTCTAGGCATTAATTATGCACACAATTCAAATTCGAACAATCGGTGCATGAAAGGTGCACAAGAACGGTCTGGAAACCATGCTCGTGCTATTTAGTAAATTCTCATGCCTTTTACAAGGAATGGGCAGATATTTCAAGGAAATGTGTGGCAATAGTCAACCATAAACACGTTGTTTACTGGGTTAACAACTATACAAAAATGAAATACATGTTTGGAAAACATGACGCCTAGTGTGGTTCCATGGTATGGCCTTATCGTGCCCTGGTTAAAATTTGAGAATTTTTTCCTTATGTCGTCATGCACGCCTCATAAATCGAACCATCACCGAGGAAGTTTCGTGGTTTCGAGGGGGAAATCACCAAGATTGAAGGGGGATCCAAATTTCCTTTCTCCATTGTCCATGAGTTTTTTTCTATGATGAACATACACACTGCAAATCACCATGTTCAAATTTGGCACTTTTCCAATTTCATTTACCATATTTAGGGGATTATGTGCATTTCCTAGGCATTAATGCACATAATCCAAGTTCAAACAATCGGTGCATGAAAGGGTGCAAAAGAACGGCCTGGAAAACGATGCTCGTGCCATTTAGTAAATTCTCATGCCTTTTTCAAGGAATGGATAGATATTTCGATGAAATGTGTGGCAATAGTCAACCACAAACGTTTGTTTATTGGGTTTTCAACTATAGAAAAAATGAAATAAATGCTTGAAAAACATGACGCGTGGCATGGTGCCATGGTATGACCTCACTATGTCCTGGTAAAAATTTGAGAAGGTTTGGCTTATGTAGTCATGCATGCCCTTCATAAATCGAACCATCACCGAGGAAGTTCCATGCTTTCGAGAGGGAAATTACCAAGATTGAAGGGGAATCCAAATTTCTGTCCTAGTTTGTCATTCAATTTTTTTCCAACAATCAAGATACCGCCTCAAATGCAACGTGTTCAAATTTGACATTTTTTCGGGCTCATTTACCATATTTATGGGATTATGTGCATTTTCTAGGCATTAATGCACATAATTCAAATTCGAATAATCCGTGCATGAAAAGGTGGACCAGAGCGGTCTGGAAAACCATGCTGGTGCTATTTAGTACATTCTCATGCCTTTTACAGGGAATGGGCAGATATTTCAAGGAAATGTGTGGCAATAGTCAACCATAAACGTGTTGTTTACTGGGTTAACAACTACACAAAAAAAGAAATACATGGTTGGAAAACATGACGCTTGGCGTGGTGCCATGGTATGGCCTCACTGTGCCCTGGTAAAAATTGGAGAATGTTTTCCTTTTTCGAGATGCAATCCTTTCATAAATCAAACAATAACCGAGGAAGTTTCATGGTTTCGAGGGGGAAATCACCAAGATTGAAGGGGGATACAAATTTATTTCTTCCTTTGTCCACGAGTTTTTTCTATGATGAACATACACCCTATAAATCACCGTGTTCAAATTTGGCATTTTTCCAGGTTCATTTACCATATTTAGGGGATTATGTGCATTTCCTAGGCATTAATGCACATAATTCAAGTTCAAAAAATCGGTGCATGAAAGGGTGCACAAGAACGGCCTGGAAAACCATGCTCGTGCCATTTAGTAAATTCTGATGCCTTTTACAAGGAATGGATAGATATTTCGATGAAATGTGTGGCAATAGTCAACCACAAACATTTGTTTATTGGGTTTTAAACTATAGAAAAAATGAAATAAATGCTTGAAAAACATGAAGCCTGGCATGGTGCCATGGTATGGCCTCACCATGCCTTAGTAAAAAATTGAGAAGGTTTGGCTTATGTCGTCATGCACGCCCTTCATAAATCGAACCATCACCGAGGAAGTTCCATGCTTTTGAGAGGGAAATCACCAAGATTGAAGGGGAATCCAAATTTTCTTTGTTCTATGGCCTGGAGTTTTTTTCTACGACGAACATACACCCTGCAAATCGCCGTGTTCAAATTTGGCATTTTTCCTGGATCATTTACCATATTTAGGGGATTATGTGCATTTTCTAGGCATTTAGCGCATATAAATCCTATCCAGCTACAGCTGCACGGGTGTAATGTGAGGGACGTGGATTGCCGTTCGATCGTGGTGCATCCTACGGTGCACATGCCGATTCACGTGGCTGGTTTCCGGCCAATCATAACGCAACACACAATAGGCTCAGCGCACACTGTTTCCGGGAACGACGAAGATGAACCGTGTGCGATAATGAACGAGCAAAATTGTAAGGGAAGCCAAATTTCTAGTGTCGTTTGTCGTTGAGCTCTTGAATACCACCAAACTGTATGGCTGCCTGACCCCTCCATCCCGAAGCTCTCTCCAAGCATCGTCCATGGAAACGCGACGTGCAGTAACTGGTAAGGAAGCGATGTCATCCCGCCATGCCACGTTCCTCGCCACCCGCGACCGCACACATGGTAAGGAAGCGATGGCATCTCACTGCGCCGAGTACATCGCCGCCGGCGGCGACACAGTTACGTGGGCTGACTTTGAGGCTGCCATGGCCGAATGGGCGGTGGATCTAGAGGCTGCCAAAGCCGCACAGAAGGAGCGAAAAAGGCAGAAAGCAGTCAAGAAAAGAGAGTCCCGCCGCCGCAAGAAAGAAGAGGCCGCACGTCGTGGTGAGGAGATCTTGGCGGAGATCGAAGCATGGTGGGCTTCCTCCTACAAGGCCGGGAAGGAGAACGCCGATGTCTGGCTAGCATGCCTTGATGGCAGCATGTGAGAAGTAGTTTAAGTTTGTAGTATTAGAGCAAATTACTAGTAGTACTTTAAGTTTGTAGTACTAACGTACAATGTCGGTAAGAGCATCCTTTGCGGGTTTTGAGCATTGATTAGCGTGTGTGTCCGTGTGCGTTTTCTGCGTTAATCATTAGAAGATCACAAAACACACGGTTTCTATGTTGTACCCGTCTGCTTTTTTTTGCGTTAATGATCCATAAGTCAGTTACCCGTGCGATGTTTCCTAATAAACCAGGCGTATCATTGACCGGAAAAAATCAACTACACGTGCACATTTTTTTGGAGAGGAGATCTGCCAATTTTCTGTTTCCTCACACACGAGTATTTTACGTGCTTCGTGTGTGGTGTGTGTTTCCCCCGCCCAAGTTTCAAGTTTTGCAGCGAAATTTTCATTAGGCGCACGATTTTAGAATTTATTCCTCCAACCACATCCCCACCCATGAGATTTCCTCAGTATATCCCCCCCCGCGCCTTCCCTTACCTGCAGCTCAAACCGCCGCCGCCGCAACCACAGCTTCAACCACATCTATGTTCTGCTCGGATCCAGTCAGGTAACCCACCAATCTCTATCACAGACCTGACCTGATTGCTTAATGGCGCCTGACGGTGTCAAAACCGGCGGATCTCCGGTAGAGGGTCCCGAACTGTACGTCTAGGCGGATGGTAACATGAGACAAGGGACACGATGTTTTTACCCAGGTTCGGGCCCTCTCGATGGAGGTAAAACCCTACTCCTGCTTGATTGATATTGATGATATGGGTAGTACAAGAGTAGATCTACAACGAGATCAGAGAGGCTAAACCCTAGAAGCTAGCCTATGGTATGATTGTTGTTCGTCCTACGGACTAAAACCCTCCAGTTTATATAGACACCGGAGAGGGTTAGGGTTACATAGAGTCGGTTACAAAGGGAGGAGATCTACAAATCCGTATCGCCAAGCTTGCCTTCCACGCCAAGGAAAGTCCCAACCGGACACGGGACGAAGTCTTCAAACTTGTATCTTCATAGTACAGGAGTCCGGCCAAAGGTTATAGTTCGGCCGTCCGGACACCCCTAATCCAGACTCCTCAAGAGTCTCCTGAACCAGGCTTCAATGACGGCGAGTCCGGCGCGCAGATTGTCTTCGGCATTGCAAGGCGGGTTCCTCCTCCGAATACTTCATAGAGGATTTTGAACACGAGGATAGTGTCCAGCTCTGCAAAATAAGTTCCACATACCACCGTAGAGAGAATAATATTTACACAAATTCAACCTGCTGATGTATTCCGCAGCGTGACATCACACCACGGCCAAGCCTTTATTCGAATCGTTTTATCGTCTCCACCTCAACAAGACTTAGCGAGGCTGTTTCCTTGGCACGCCTTGTTGAAGCGTAGATCGTGTCCCCTTATTCCGGGATTCTCATCAATACGGGCGTTGGTAACCCAACCGTGCCATTAATTTACTGGCGCTTGGGAGATACGCTGAAGTTTTACCAGTGCTGGTGGGGGCACATAGTTTCGTCCGCCCATATAAGGGGATAAGGAACCACCTTTTCCATCTACGCCTTCTTCCTCCTTTGCTTATCCATTTTCGCGCACTCGAGCTCCACCGCCCAAGTCCGCACATCCCGCCTCAACCTTCTCCAGCCATGTCCGGGGGCTCCCAGACAAGGGGCAACTCATCCCCACCCCCAGGCCCCATGAGAGGGTGGTGTTCCTCACCCATTTCCTCCGCGGACTAGGTTTCCCACTTCACTCGTTTGTCCGAGGGCTCATGTTATACTACGGCCTGGATTTCCACGATCTGGCCCCGAACTTCATCCTCAACATCTTGGCGTTTATCGTCGTGTGCGAGGCCTTCCTCCGCATCAAGCCCCACTTCGGCTTATGGCTGAAGACCTTCAATGTCAAGCCAAAGGTAGTGGGCGGCCATCAAGCGGAGTGCGGAGGAGCCATGGTGGGCAAGATGCCCAACGTTACATGGCTCGAGGGCTCCTTCGTGGAGACTATAAAGGGGTGGCAATCGGGGTGGTTCTACATCACCGAGCCGCGTGACCCTAAATGGGCAGCAGCCCCCGAATTCCGATCTGGCATCCCCACACGGCTCACCTCCTGGAAAGAGAAGGTCCTGTCGTGGGGTAATTCAGAAGAGCGGACCGGACTCCAAACCTGCGTCCAAGACCTGGTGGACAAAGAGGCTAAACTCGTCAACGTAGTCCAGGTCATGCTCATCCGCCTGATCCTCCCGTGTCAACGACGGGCTTTTAACTTATGGGAGTTCAACCCAGCGCAGCACCAAACTCTGACCAGGCTCTTTGACACAACGCATGAGGATGCCTGGAAGGTGCTATTCAAGGGCGCCGAGGTTCCCCCTCCCATCACCGATGATCGCGGATTCCGCGCGAAGCGCCATGCCAGCGTAATAAGCTTATTTTACCCTTTACGGGATACTTCTTTTTCATAGTTTAACTCTATGCGGGATCTAAGCTCCCGTTCCTTTGATAGGAATGGCAGAAGAAGACCGGACAGATCGACTGTCGCGCTCCTTTGCCCGAAGATCCAGCAGACGCCCACTTGACGAGGCTGCTGGTCCCGGCACCTTACGTGGTGCCGGAGAAGAAGGCCAAGAAGAAGGCCACGGGAACTTGAAAGAGTTCCCGGCGCTCGGTGGTGCCGGATTCATCATCCGATGACTCCGAGGCGCACTCCTCCTCCGAAGACGAGGAGGAGGAAGAAGAAGCCCCTCCCCCTCCAGCTGGCGGAGGAATGAAAAGGAAGGCCGCCCCAACTGGGGGGGGGGGGGGCGGAGGGTCCAAGAAGTGAAGGACCCTTCCTCCGGAGAACTCCACCAATGCCGACGACGACGAAGAGGAGTGGCCATCCAGTGCCAAGCCCCTGGCAAAATTGTAAGTATCCGGATACCAGAATAACTCATGGCGTTCCTTTACTGCACAGTATCTTCTGACGCTGAATGTAATCACGCAGTCCGCCCGCGGCCCAGCTCGACGCTTTGTTGAGCGGATCCTTGGATTCGTCGGATGTGAATAGCCTTTCACTTCCGACTGCTACCTCCCCTCGTCCTACGACGATGCCGAGGTGGAGTCCCAAAAGGGTCCAAGCCAGGAGGGGGTGGTCCTGGAGGCGCCACAAGGCGACCTCCCGGACTCCACGCGCAAAGGGGATAAAACCCCGAAGGGCTCTAAGTCCGGCCCTGGGCCGGACACCGCACCGGAACCTTCAACGGTTCCGGCATCCGGCAGGTGGCCCCCCTACTAAGAAGGGAAAGCCTACGATGCCGGTGACCTCCGTCCAACCGGAGGCACCGGATAATCTGCTGGAGGTGCTTAACGATGCCTCCATCGACGAGGAGCACTTCACTATTATGAGTGTGGTGATCCAGAAGGTTCAGTCCGCCAAGAGCGGGCTGACTGAAGCCTGTGCCAGCCTTCTAACAGGCTTTGAGGTATGTATTTAAGATATGTAAAAATATTACCGCATAGACAGTAGCCCCTAATGCTTAGTTTGGTGTTTGAAAAGAAAAGCCGAACTGAGGATCAAAAAGATATACGCAGGAGTCTAACATAAGTATGTCAATATGGGAATGCAGGGTCTTTGCGGACCTCTCGCCACATTAATGGATCATGGAGGTCAATGCATTGAAGCAGAGCCTCGAGCGGTCCGAGAACGAGCTCGGCCTTGCCAAGAAGCAGCTTGAGGACAAGGAAGGTAAGTAATACCTTATGTAAGTATATAAAAAAAGATGTGGTTGCAAAAAATGACAGGACCAACGTGAGTATTACAGGGGCCACAACCCAGGGGGCGACCCTGAAGGAAGCACTGTCCAAGGCCGAAGAAAATGCGGGTGGCGGAGGTGAAGCAAGAGCTCCAGGCCCTCGTGGAAAAACACGAGAGTTTGGAGCTTGACTCAAAGACTCGAGAGTTCGAACTCGCCTCAGCGCTTGAGAGCGCCAAATTTGCCAAGGCCGAAGCCCAAAAAGCCCTCCAGGAAATTGAGGCGACGAAGAAGATAGCGGCGGGTAAGGCATTCTTTATGCAAAGCAAGCACGTGAAAGTGAATTACTTGTTACTTACCCGAGTCCGGAGCTCTTCAGAGCATTCGCAGATCTTCCCGGAGTGTGTCCGACGCTGCCAGATTCTACCGAAATAAGAGGGAGCTCAACGGAGAAGGTGTTCTCGTCTCAAGATGTCGAGGCGGACACTCGGTGTTTTTGAGCGACCAGTCAAGCAACTGGTCGAAGCTCCATAAGGTGGCCGAATGTGCCATGAAGGGTCTCAGAGTTTGGCTGTGGCTCGGGAAGCCATGCACTGGAGCTACTTTGGGCTGGTAAAGGCGGCCGGTGGATGCCTCACAAGGCTTAAAGTCATCAAGCGCCCAGATGCATCGAAGGTGCTCAGAGGCCCTTGCCCGTGCTAAAGTGCACTGGGGCAAGATGGACGCTGAGAAGCTTGTGCCGGACGGACCACCGCCGGGCAAGGAGCATCGCAAGCCCGAGATGTATTATGAGGGCGTCCTGAAGGATGCCCGCCTTATAGTGGATGAGTGCTCCAAAGATTTAATTTTTGAGTAAACTCGCATTTGTGATCTTGTACGCTGAAAACTTGTTCATATGCGCTAAGCAACGCTTTTGAATTTAAAATATTACCTTCTGTGCGGCCGTTTATTAAATTTGAGAGATGGCGAGTCGTCGGCTTCTGCTCCCATGCCACGAAAAGTGCCGGGTGTTCGGGATAAACTTGAGCGCTTTTTCCCATTATTGGGTCCTTCGAGGGAGGCGCCAACACAACGAACAAGGCAATCGGACTATAATGCTTGAACACTCACTTAGCCATAGAATTCTATAATTTTAAATTTCGCTAAGCCCCTAGTATTCGAAGACCGAAGTTCGGGCGCTTATCCACGCCTAGGCCGGACAAAGCCGACTCCTCGCTCTAAGCGGCATAAGTCTTTAGGGACTCGAAACCTCTCGAACAGCGACCAATCAGCCCCTATCATGACTGCCGCTTTTAGCTTTCTCCACCGAGGTGCTTAGCCCAGCTCAACCGGGGCACAATCGTAGTGGTTCTCCCAGTGCTACCTTAGCCGATATAACGGAACGTAAGGTACCAAAACATGGGAGCCGGGCAAAGCCAACTATTGATCCAAGACATGATTTGGAGCCGATGCATATAATGCTATAAGTTCGGGGTACCGCACTCATGAGAGTGTTCGGACTACTCACACCATATTCTGGGGTACGTAAGGCCCTGGTGTATTGGCCGTACCAAAGTGTACGGTTGCATAATGTCATAACTAAACATATTTTTATAACAAAAAATGCAATAATAGACAAAAGCTATGTATTGTTTATTCGAAAAGTCTGCGGTAAAAGCAGATCGATACAAATAGTGCGATAAGCAAGAGATGGGACTATTTAACATGTCCCCTCCGTGGGCGAAGCTGCGGGATGATATGTGAAACAAGTATACTGCCCGTTATAGAGGCCACCTCGACACTCGACGTAGCTTTCTGCTTCCCTGGCTGTTGCATCGTGTGTTCGGCGACAGATCACGGACAGGCCTTCCGTAGAGTGGAGTCCTGAAAGTAAGAAAAAGAATGACAAAATCGGGAGCCCCTAGTGCGGTTGAGCCGCATTTTGGGCATGCCGTGGTCGTGCCCCTCCCCCTATGCCCATGGTATTTCCAGAGCGTAGTTATGTACGCGTAGTACCGGGTTTCAGCTTCCCGAGGGCTGGGGTTGGGGCCGCACATCTGGCCGCTTTCTCGAACGCGCCAGCGGTCTTGTTGTAGGTTACTCCGGCGCGCTTGACGGTGTCCGGACGCTTATTGGCCGGATCGAGAATTGCCTTGAGAGGCTGCTTTGTACTTCCTCCGCGAGGGTTGCCAGATGCTCCTCCGCTCGGAGAGAGCGCTCTGTGTTTCCATTGACCGTAATGACTCCTCGAGGGCCTCGCATCTTGAGCTTGAGGTATCGTGAGTGCGGCACCGCATTGAACTTTGCAAATGCGGTTCGTCCGAAAGCAAAGGCGTGATAGCCATCTGCGAATGTGACTATGTCGAAGATTAACTCCTCGCTTCGGACATTATCGGGGATCCAAAGACCACCTCAAGTGTAACTGAGCCTGTACGGTTGGCCTCTACACCTGGTATGACGCCTTTAAAAGTCGTCTTTGTGGGTTTAATCCTTGAGGGATCTATGCCCATTTTTCGCACTGTATCCTGATAAAGTAGGTTCAGGCTGCCGCCGTCCATAAGGACTCTAGTGAGGTGAAATCCACAATGATTGGGTCTAGAACCAATGCGCGAATCCGCCATGGTGGATGCTAGTGGGGTGGTCCTTCGACCAAAAGTGATCGGGCAGGAGGACCATGGGTTGAACTGTGGGCATCGCTCCAACGCATATACGTCCCTGAGTGCACGCTTCCGCTCCCTTTTGGGTATGTGGGTTGCGTATATCATGTTCACCGTCCGCACTTGTGGGGCGAAGCCCTTCTTTCCCCTATTGTTCGGCGGCCGGTGCTCCTCCTTGTCATCGCTATGCAGCCCCTTGTCATTGTTTTCGGCATTTAACTTGCCTGCCTTCTTGAACACCCAACAATCCCTGTTGGTGTGGTTGGCTGGTTTTTCGGGGTGCCGTGTATCCGCACGAGCGATCGAGTATTCGGTCCAAATTGGACGGGCCTGCAGTATTTCTTTTCAATGGCTTTTTCCACGACAGGTTTAGAGCCTCTGAATCCGCATTAATCGCCGTGATCCTCAGCATTGTCGCCAAGCACGCGGGCGCTTTTGCTTGTTGCGACGCAACCTGCCAATGCTGTCCTTGGTATCCGAATTACCAGGGCTCTTGGTCATGTTATTACTACGAGCTAGCCATCTATCTTCTCCCATGGAAAAGCAGGTCATGAGTGTTGTGAGGGCTGCCATGGATTTCGGCTTTTTTTGTCCTAGGTGTCGGGCAAGCCACTCGTCACGGATGTTATGCTTGAAGGCTGCAAGGGCCTCTGCGTCCGGACAGTCGACTATTTGATTTTTCTTGGTTAGGAACCGTGTCCAGAATTGTCTGGACGATTCCTCTGGCTTCTAAATTATGTGGCTTAGGTCATCGGCGTATGGTGGTCGCACATAGGTGCCCTGGAAGTTGTCGAGGAATGCGGCTTCCAGGTCCTCCCAACAACCAATTGATTCTGCTGGCAAGCTGTTAAGCCAATGCCGAGCTGGTCCTTTAAGCTTGAGTGGGAGGTATTTGATGGCGTGTAGATCATCGCCGCGGGCCATGTGAATATGAAGGAGATAATCCTTGATCCATACCGCCGGATCTGTTGTGCCATCGTATGATTCGATGTTTACGGGTTTGAAGCCCTCGGGGATTTGATGATCCATTACTTCATCTGTGAAGCATAGTGGGTGTGCGGCGCCTCTATATTGGGCTATATCACGATGTAGCTCAAATGAGCTTTGTCTACTGTGTTCGGCCCGGCCATGATTTACCATATCCGGCATGACGGTTATATTCACGTGTCGTGGGGCGCCCACGCAATCCATAGATCGATCTTGTTTGCCTTGCCCTGTCCTCCAATATATCTCGCAGTCCGGGCGATTTCCCGTGCCTTGGTATTCTTTGAGCGATGCCGGGTGCGGCTTGAGTGGAGGGCCGAGAGGCCTCTCCGTCAGCTGCCACGAGGTGGCGGTCGGCCGCATCATGCGCTGGTGATGTAGGTCTAGGTGCTTCCTCCTCTAATCGGGTAGCAGCCTGCGCTTTTGGTAGCTCTTGGAGGGGCGCTCGAGTTCGCCTTTTCACCGCAAGGACATCATCCATCCGCCGACTAGCAAGTCTTGGTCAGCTCTAAGCTGTTGCTGTTTTTTCTTGAGGCTGCTCGCCGTGGCTATAAGACTGCGTTTGAAACGCTCTTGTTCGACGGGATCCTCGTGCACGACAAATTGCCGTTGTTGTCGAGGCTTGCCTCGTCTTCGGAGGGAGGCATGTAATTATCGCCCTCTACCTCTCGTCTGCCGCTCTCTCATGAGGGCTGGCTTCTCCATCCTCCCGCGCTGAATCCTCGCCGAGGGGATTGTCTTGGCACCGCCTGTGGTGTTATTATCTCCCGTGCGGAATCGCCGCTTTTGTTGTGGCGGATTTAGAGCAGCCACGATGCCGGCGCTTAGGCTGTTTCTTGGAGGGGTCATCCTCCGTTGTTCCATTGCCGTTCCCTTCTTTTAGGGTGTCCACCATGTATATGTCATATGACGAGGTGGCCTTCCAGTGCCCTATAGGCGCTGGTTCTTGGTCGTCTCCTCGCATCGGGCGCCCATACCGTCGATGTCTTCGAGTCGAAGTCGAGCATGTCGGTTAAATCATCGGCGGTGGCTACGAAGTGGGTGGTGGGTGGGCTTTGAATTTCTTCATCGTCCGCATCCCAACCTTGCCGACCATAGTCCGCCAGGCTCTCCGATAAAGAGAGAGACTTTAGTGAATTCGTAATGTCGCCGAAAGGAGAGTGCCGAAGATGTCCGCGGCGGTGCACTCCATGATCGGGCGCCCAACCAGATTCGGACAGCGGGCGCGAAGGTTCGGAGTCCGGAGAGGAGTCCGCACCTTGGAGTCACGAAGCCGCAAAGGACATGTATGGTGTTCGCTCGATCGCCAGAGAGATTGCAGCCCCGAGGCGGTGTCCAGCCACCCGCCCTCATTTGGCCCACTCGGCTCCAAGCTAAGGGTCGAGCGACACCGGTGCGGCCTCCGTGGCAATCGCTCAATGCGAGCTAGATCATGCCCATCGTGACATCAAGCGCGCTTGGCTGTGGCTCGAACCCATCGAAGATCAAGTCTCCGCGGACGTCGACCGTGTAGTTCAAACTTCCAAATCTGACATGATGGCCAGGGGCGTAGCTTTCGATCTGCTCCAGATGGCCAAGCGAATTGGCCCGTAGTGCAAAGCCGCCGAATATGAAGATCTGTCCGGGGAGAAAAGTCTCGCCCTGGACCGCATCGTTGTTGACGATAGGAGGAGCCATCGGGCCTAAAGATGACGATACAGAGGAACTCTCAATGAAAGCACCAATGTCGGTGTCAAAACCGGCGCATCTCGGGTAGGGGGTCCCGAACTGTGCGTCTAGGCGGATGGTAACAAGAGACAAGGGACACGATGTTTTTACCTGTGTTCGGGCCCTCTCGATGGAGGTAAACCCTACTCCCGCTTGATTAATATTGATGATATGGGTAGTACAAGAGTAGATCTACCACGAGATCGTGAGAGGCTAAACCCTAGAAGCTAGCCTATGGTATGATTGTTGTTCGTCCCCACGGACTAAAACCCTCCATTTATATAGACACCGGAGAGGGTTAGGGTTACATAGAGTCGATTACAATGGGAGGAGATCTACATATCCAGACGCCAAGCTTGCCTTCCACGCCAAGGAAAGTCCCATCCGGACATGAGACGAAGTCTTCAATCTTGTATCTTCATAGTCCAGGAGTCCGGCCAAAGGTTATAGTCCGGCCATCCGGACACCCCCTAATCCAGGACTACCTCAGCGCCTGCAAACCATCATCATGCCTCCAAATCCCCACCGTCAGGAGCTGATGGCGGTCCATGGCGTGGTGGCCGCTGTGCGTGTTGACCCGGAGGAACACCTCGCCTCCGCCGCCGCCGACATGGTGCAGGCTCTTGCCCAGATGAAGTGCCCCAGCGACTACCACCCAGGACTTAACAGGTAAGGTCTGACCAACTAAATCTTACCAGTACCACTTGCAACAGCTATGATTTGTACGGTTGATGTATTAAGCATGTTCGTGCCTTGTTTATTTTAGTACTGCACACTGGGTGATGTTCAAATATTACCATGTCCAGCTCAATTTCACCAATACCAGCAACAAACTTACAATACATGACTCAGGATATCACTAGAGATGCTGCCCATTTGCTATTTTTAGTGGATGCTAACCCTGTTGTACTTAACATGCCTGTCCATGTACTTACACATGGTCATTATGGCCGATGTTGTTGTTTGCCGTCGAGGTTAGCTGCATCCCATGTCTTATCGTATTTCACATCATTTGTGCAATTGAAGTTTAACTTCTACCATTTACTGGTTGCCCGTAGGTACACATGTCAGTGGCACTGATCCACGCTTCGACCCGAAGGAACAGCTCACCTCCGCTGCCATTGACTTTGGGAGGGCTCTGGCCAAGATGAAGTGCCCCAGCAACTACCTCTCAGGACTAACCAAGTATGTACTCACCAGTTCAACCTTACCAATACCAGTTGCAATTAATGGCTATGTTCTGGACGGTCGATGTATTAAGCATGTTCTAGTAACCATTCCTAACACATTTTAGCTATTTGCCCTACCTTTTTATAGACAACTGGGCCATTCTCTGCTCTGGCAGCACCTGCGTTGTGATTTTTAACTCTACCAGTTGCATTTTTATCAGTACCGGTTTCAATGGCTATTAAGCCTGTTGCAATTAATAGTTGAATCCATTTTTAAACAATTGTATTTCAATGGCTACAAACTTACAAAACATGAATTAGGATGTTGTTAAGGCTGTTGCAACTAACAGTTGTATCCATTTTTTAATCTGTCCCTTTGCTACCGTGCTACTCTTTCGCAATGAAGATATCACTACAGATGCTGCTGTTTTATTAGCATTTGCTATTTTTGGTGGATGTTAACCCTGTTGTAGTTAACATTGGCTTTCCATGTACTTACACAGGGCTACAATGGGCGATGCTGTTGTTTTCCATCGAGGTTAGCTGCATCCCATGACTTATGCACCATATATTCCTAAATATAAGTATTTTTAGAGATTCCAATATAAACTACGTAAGGAGCAAAATGAGTGAATCTAGATTCTAATCTAAACTATATCTATAATTCTATATACATCTGTATGTAGTTCATATTGAAATCTCTAAAAAATACTTGTACTTAGGAACGTTGGTAGTTGTATTTTACATCATTTGTGCAATCTTAGTTTAGCTTCTAACATTTACTGGTTGCTTGTAGGTACATATATGAGTGGTAATGGTTCGATCCCTTGGCATACGGGGCAATGATATATTCATGAACAAGCGTCAAGTGTGGAAACTAAGAATGATCATTACCGGATTCAGGGTTCCGCAAACCCTTGAGAGGTTCTAACTCTGGGGTGCTCACGAAGGACTCTTTCTCCCCAGCCTGCCTACCCAACAATTCCACGTCCTAGCTCGACGAACCCAAAGAACATGAGACACAGAGGTTTATACTGGTTCGGGCCACCGTGTGGTGTAATACCCTACTCCAGTGTGGTGGTGGATTGCCTCGAGGGCTGAGGATGAACTAGTACAAAGGGATTTAACAACCTCAGAGGAGAAGTGTTGTAATCGCCCGATGCGGCTATATCTCCCACGTGTCAAGCACGACTTAGAGGCATAACCGCATTGAAAGCAATGTCGCAAGTGAGGTAATCTTCACACAACCCATGTAATACATAAGGGAAAGAGATACATAGTTGGCTTACAAATGCCACTTCACACAATACATAAATAAACATCCATCATCCAGAATACACTCAAGGTCCGACTACGGAACCAAAATAAAAGAAGATACCCCAAATGCTACACAGATCCCCGATCGTCCCAACTGAGCACCACTACCGATCATCAGGAAAAAGACACATAGTAACGACCACGTTCCTCATCGAACTCCCACTTGAGCTCGGTTGCGTCACCTGTCTTGGCATCGCCGGCACTGCAACTGTTTTGGTAGAATCTGGTGAGTCACGGGGACTCAGCAATCTCACACCCGCGAGATCAAGACTATTTAAGCTTATAGGAAGGACAGAGTTGTAAGGTGGAGCTGCAGCAAGCGACTAGCATATATGGTGGCTACATTCGCAAAAGAGAGCGAGAAGAGAAGCAAGGCACGGACGTGAAGCTGGTAGCGATCAAGAAGTGATCCTGTACTACTTATGTCAAGCATAACTCCAACACCGTGTTCACTTCCCGGACTCCGCCGAGAAGAGACCATCACGGTTGCACACGCGGTTGATGTGTATTTTAATTGAGGTCAACTTCGGGTTTTCTACAACCGGACATTAACAAATTCCCATCAGCCTCATAACCGCGGGCACGGCTTTCGAAAGATAATACCCTGCAGGGGTGTCCCAACTTAGCCCATTATAAGCTCTCACGGTCAACGAAGGATATTCCTTCTACCGAAGACTCGATCAATCTCGGAATCCCGGACTACAAGACATTTCGACAGCAATAAAACAAGACCAAAGAAGCCGCCCGAATGTGCCGACAAATCCCGATAGGAGCTGCACATATCTCGTTCTCAGGGCACACCGGATTGTCCAAGCTTCCGATAGGCCATCTCAGAGTTGCCCCTGATGGCCACCGGCGGCTGACAGGTTGGACCAGCACTCAAAGGAGAACTGGCCCGGGGGTTAAAATAAAGATGACCCTCGGGCTCGCGAAAACCCGGGGGAAAAAGGCTTAGGTGGCAAATGGTAAAACCAAAGTTGGGCCTTGCTGGAGGAGTCTTATTCAAAGCAAACTGTCAAGGGGGTCCCATAAATCACCCAACCGTAAGGAACGCGAAATCAAGGAACATAACACCGGTATGACGGAAACTAGGGTGGCAAGAGTGGAACAAAACACCGGGCATAAGGCCGAGCCTTCCACCCTTTACCAAGTATATAGATGCATTAATTATAGCAGATATATTGTGACATCCCCAACAAGTAAACATGTTCCAAAAGGAACAACATCTCCATGTTCCAACAAGGAACAAACTTCATCTTCACCTGCAACTAGCAACGCTATAAGAGGGGCTGAGCAAAGCGGTAACATAGCCAATCAACGGTTTGCTAGGAAAAGGATGGTTAGGGGCTGACATGGCAATATGGGTGGCATGATAAGCAAGTGATAGGCATCGTAGCATAGGCATAGCAAAAGAGCGAGCATCTAGCATAGCAAAGATAGAAGTGATTTCGAGGGTATGGTCATCTTGCTCGCAAAGTTCTCGAGTTGTCGAAAGCTTGATCCTCGTAAGCGTTCTCAACAGGTTCCTCGTTCACGCATCGCCTCCCGGCTCTACCCAAAGCAAGAACACAAACAAAGGAACCACAATAAATCACGGTGCAATGCACAAGCAACATGATGCAAAATATGACATGATATGCGAGATGTGATATGCAATGCGTATGCGTGCTCCGGAAGGAAAATGATGAACCAGGCATCACCTTGGCAAACCAAGTATGCCGCTGGAAAGATGAGATGATTTCGGTTGAAATCGATATAAAGATCACCGGAATCGGATGCACGGTTTGCAAATGACAAGCAAAACAAGAATGGCACAAATCTGCCATTAACAGCATGATACCACTTAGCAAGCAACAAGAAAATAAGCTACTGCACCCAAACGTACCAGAAAAGGATATTGAAGTGATCTACTCAAGATGCTTGACAAAAGATGAACACTGAGCTATGGCTAAATCACACCATAACAGGTTCAAACAAGCATGGCAAAAGTGCAAAACATATCAGCTTCACAGACATTGAAATTACTGAACATGGCAAAAACAGCATCAGGTAGCAATGTTCAGAGCAAGAAAACAACATGCTACAGGAACTTATAATAGCAAAGCATGGAATGGAATGAATCTACTCAAATCATAGAACAAAAGTCCCTTACTGACCATAAGCCGAAAAGACCATAAAATATAGTAACATCCATGTCAATATCGCAAGTTTCGTTAACAGATTCAGCAACATGGCATGTCAAAAACAGATAACAAGTAGGCATGTTTAAGAGCTCAAAGAACTCACTACAGAGCATCTCATGATAAACTAAGCATACATCCATCAATAAGACATGGCATAGAAGATATACATGGCAAGAACAATATCATAGCATACATGGATCAACCACAACAACCTTGGCAAAATTGAATAACATGTAAACAATCTGCTAGGAAACATTTTATAGCAAAAGTAGAGCTCGATTGACTCAAGCTATGGCAGTCCATAATTGCAAACAAGGCCATGGATGGATAGAGCATAACCATATGTTCAAAACATCCTTATTGAAGTATCTCAAAATATGCATGGATCTCTCGGTAGCATCAAGTTAACATGGCATAAAAATATCAGCAAAACTGGGGCTGAAATCAGCAACATCATGAAGCCTAGTTTGCATGCTTGTGCTAGTCACCACATAGATCACAAAAATACATGGCATACATCCCTGGAAATATGGCATGGCATATTACAAAACACATGTAGGACTCAAATTCATAGGGTGCACATATCAATCATAGCAAAAATAACAAATGTGCATGTTCTGTTAAGAAACAGAAACTAACATCACATAGGCCTCTTCTAATAGCATTTCGGGCATCAAGATGAGCTCAAACGAACATGATGCAATGAGATGAAGTGATCTACTCTTCGAGGCGAACATTTTGACATATTATACGCACGAAACGGAGCTACAGGTGCAGAGTTATGGTGCGTTGGAAATGCCACGAAATAATCAACGGGACAAAATACTTGGAGGAAATTTCGGGGGGGGGGGGGGGAAACGAGAAATTAAACCCGCGGTTTTCAAATCCGATCGGGGCCGGAACCGAATCGGCGGGGGCGGTGGCTTCACGGGAGGGGAGAGGAGGCGGTGGGGCAGGGCGCCACGAGGGAGAGGAGGCGGCTGGCCGACGGGGCTGGCGACGCCGGGCGGCTGCCGGCTGGTACGGGCGCTGGTCGGGCGGTGGCGACGGCCGGGCGGGAGGCGGCGGCGGAGCTGCCGGCCGGGCGGGCGGCGAGGCGGCGGAGCGGGAGGTAGGCGGCGGCGACGGACGCGCTGGTCGTCGGCCAGCGGCGGGGCCGGGCTGGTCGGGCGGGCCGCGGCGGTCGGCGGGAGCGAGGCGCCACGTGGGCGCGACGCCAGTGGCTGGCGGGCGGCGGCTTGCTGGCGGCGGCGGACGGTCCGATGGCGCGATGAATTTTAGGGTTTCGGAGGAAGAAGACCCGGATTTGGAATGGGGGTTGTTTAAATAGGCATAGAGGGAGCTAGGAGAGTCCAAATGAGGTGTAGTTTTACCACACGATCGTGATCGAACGACGGAGAGCATGGAAGTGACTTATATGGGTTATTGGGCTGTTTTGGAGGGGTGTTGGGCTGCAACTTAAAAGAGGCCTTTGCGAGAGTGCGGTTAACCGTTGGAGTACCAAACGAGCTCCAAATGACCCGAAGCTTGACAGGTGGTCTACCGGTGGTATACCAAGGCCACTTGACAAACCTCGGTCCATTCCGAGAAAGTATAATACCCGCTCACGGAAAAACGTAAAAGGGGACGCCGGGGGACATAGGAGCGCCAGATTGCAAAACGGACAATGGGGAAAATGCTCGGAATCATGAGACGAACACGTATGCAAATGAGATGCACATGATGACATGATATGAGATATGAGATGCATGACATGGACAAAATGCAAAATGAAGAAAACCCAACCACGGAGGGAAAATCATATCACAATGCCGAAAAGGGCAAGAGTTGGAGTTACAAATATGGAAAATTACATCCGGGGTGTTACAGGTGTTCTTGAGCTCGGTGAGCTGGTGGGTGTGAGGAAGGAATGGATCCAATCCAAGATAGAGAATGCCTCCTACAGTGGTGGCTAGTGCTATTTATAGAGGCCCCGGTCCTCTTCCCAAATGTAGGCGGGAAGGGATCCCACAACAACCAATTTCGAACGGACACAACTAGTACAAGTTATCCTGACAAAAGTAGTCTTCGCCTGCCAAAGGCTCTGGTGGTGACGCTGTCGTGGGCTCCGTGATGGCCTCCGTCCTGCCGTCGTGCTGGTCTTGGTCTTGTTGCATCGATATGGAAACCTTTACCTAGTGCCTCGGGACTCCTCGCCCGTGCTTGCCTCTTTAGCACAAAACAGGAAACTGGTACACTGTGCCCGATTGTGCTCGCCTGTCCTTGGTCGTCATGGCTCACGTCATGTGAACCTCGCGAGGTGCCCCCTTCATAGATACCTAGCGAGGCCGCTCCTAGGGAGGTCTTGGTGTCGTCCGCCTCGCGAGGCTTGGCCCCTCGCGAGGGTCTTGAGTAGTTGCCGCCAAAGCTGGGCCGTACCGGGCCGGTGGAGCGACGTCGTGGGCTGCAGGCAGGCAAGTCTGGGCACCCCCGTTCCCAAGACGCCGACAGTAGCCCCCGGGTCCAAGGCGCACTCGAACTTGGCTTCGAGGCGATGCCAAAGGGCAAGTGCGGAGTGCCGCGGGCCCCAACCGCATGCGGCCTTGGTCGACGTGTGGCCAGTGATGGTACGTGGGCGCCTCCACTCCCCCACGCAACCTTGATATCCGCCAGGCTAGGCAGCCGCCGTTGTAAACACATCTCTGCCCCCATTGTTGGCAGCGCGCTTCCACTACTCCTCCCTCTTCCAGAAAGCAGCGGTTTCCTCCCCTGGCCTGACCCGACACCAATCCTCTCTGTCGCCATGGTGCCGAGCCAGAAAAAGAGGGGAAAGAAGAAGGCCCATACCTCTGCCCATGCACCGCCAGTCTTCGAGACCGCCATCGAGGGGTCGGTGGTGGTCAACCAAGAAGGGATGGATAAGGTTTTCCCTTCGCTTGCCGCTGATTCCAACGAATGGAAGGTGATGGTGGCCTGGCCTACTTCCTGCGCCACGATTGATAGGACGGCCACCGAGGTCCCCCTCCATCTTCACGCCCTCTGGGCAGGCCTGATTCCCCCTTCTCTGATTTCTTCAACACCGTCCTCTTGCATTATCAAGTCAATGCGCTGCACCTGGATCCCAAGTCCATCATCCCCCTCGCCGTCTTCACCTTCGTTTGCGAAGCCACGGTGGGCATTGCCCCTTCTGTGGCTTTGCTCCGACATTTCTTCTCGCTGCATCTGACTGACGCCCGCTAGCGCTCGGGGTGCGTGACCTTCCAGGCCATGGCGGCGACGGCCGGCTCGAGGATCTACTTCGAGCTCTCTCTCCAGCTGTGAACGGATTTCGGAGGCGGTGGGTGTTCGTAGATGTGGGCATGCTCAGCCCCCTGCTCTTGCTCCCGCGGGCACCGGCCGTCCTGAGCTCTGGCTGGGGGCGCGCGAGGCTTGCCGACCAGTGGCTCGCCCACGTCTGGCGCCGGCTTGCCAGGTTGAAGGACCTCGGGGTGACCGCGCCCATGGTGGTGAAAGAGTTCATCCGGTGCCGCATCGCTCCGCTCCAGCGCAACTCCCGGCCAATGTGGACCTTCTCCGGCAGCAGGGACCCCATAAGGCTTCACGAGCCCGCGCTTCCTCCCGAGGCGCTACTGACGGTGCTTGAGCTTTTGACGGGCGACCCGGCGCCAGCCGATCTGCCTGAGGGCGGTTACCTCTTGTACTGCTCGAACAAGGTGGAGTTCGCGAGGCAGATGCCCCCCTTCGACGAATGGGGGCTGCGCCTGGTCGGCCTTGAAAGGTCCCGCGAGAGCCCCATTCTCGTTGTTCTCCTGCCTGCCGCCACCAGGCGCTCACCCCAGAAGTGGGTGCAGGGGGGCAAGCGCCATCGAGTGCCAGCGACGTGGCCGCTGATGAAGCGGCGCTGGTTGGGGCTTATGAGGGGACGATCTCCGGGGCTCGTGCGTGTCGTCCTGAGGAGGCGGCCGGAATGCTGGCGTTGTCCGATGCTCCCAAGGTCGCCCCCCTAGGGGCCCCACCAACCGTCCCTGGCGCAGGCGGCCGCACGCAGGGCTTCGGCCAGCTTCGCCTGAATTTCAAGGCACTCCGCAAGAGGAAGGGGTCTCCGAGCCGCAGCGGTGACGCCTACCGACCGTTGAAGCAGAGGAAGTACATAGACATAGATGAGTAAGTACCTCACCTCCGTGATTTCCTGAGTGCTGCATCTCCTCCTAACCGCAACTCTTTAGGGTCCCTTCGGCTGGATCGGCGAAATCTCCTGAGAAGTGACCTCCACCCACTCCGGGCTCTCTACTGGCCTTGAACACTTCCTGCCAGACTGCTGTACGTGGCACGAGGCCTTTCGAGGAGGTGGATGTGCCGACCAGGAGTCTTGACCCTGCATTCCTGTCGTCCCTCCTTTACGGTCCTGTCTGGGGCGCTGAAGGCGTGCCGAGGCCTCCTCCATTGGTCATCGCCCGCAGTTGGGCGACCTCGGCCTTGGCCTCGTCCTCGAGCAACGAGGCCTCGCCCCGCAGCGCCTCCGCCGAGGCCCGAAAGGCGGCGGGGAAGGCGCCGGCCTCCAGCCCCCTACTAGGAGCAGGCGAGCCGCTTCAAGCTTCCCCAACGATTCTTGCTGCGGAGGACAGACCTGGCAGCGTGTTTGAGCTTGCGTGTGGGCGCGGCGCCGTCCGCCACGAGTTCTTCCGGGAGGCGATGGGTGCGCTGAGCCGGCTCGGGGAAGAGCTTGTCGATGTTGACGCCCGCCTTGAGACAGAGGGCCTTCGGCTGACAGACGAATTGCGTCAATTGAAGGTGGCCATCAACCTTGAGCGTCTTCAACACGAGGGCGCCAGTGCAAAGGGCGAGATGTCCCTTGCAACCTCACGAGAGGCCAGCGCCCGGGCCTTAGAGGAGGCCAGGGAGGTTGATCGCCGCCGCAAGGTCGCCGAGGAGCGCGAACGGGAGCTCCAGGCCTTGAACTCTACCCTGGAGCAGCAGGTCCAAGTGCGCAGGGCCGTCTTGGTGTCAATGAGGGGGGCGCCTTCCGAAGAGAAGGAGATCTTGAAGCACGAAGATGCGCTGATGTTGGAGGCCTCAGAGCGCAACCTCGAGCTTGAACAGTTGGAGACGAGGGAGCGCCAGGTGGCCCTGGCTGAAGACGCCGTCAGCGCACGCGAAGCCAAGATCCGAGAGGAGTTTGACCGTAGGGTGGCGAAGGCTCGTGCGGATCTTGCCAATGGGTACGACCGGAAGTTGAAGCTCCTGGAGGCCCACGCTAAAGGTAGGACCACCGCCCTCAGGTCAAGGCTGGACGAGGCGGATCAGCATGAGAGGACCGCCGCGGCGGCTCTGACCACTGCCCAGGTTGACCTGGCCTCCGCCTGTGCTGATCTACTCTCGCTCCAGCAGCAGATTGATGACGCTACGTCCCTCGCACAACAGAACAGGGAGGAGGCATGTCGTCGGCAGAGTGTAGCATGAGCATGTCCCATGCTTCAGGACCTCAGGGTGAGGGCCAACTGAGCGCTGGGTGCCATCTCCAAAGAGCACGTCCCTCATCCCTACGTGGAAGATTATGCCAGCCATCTCCGATTCTTTACCGAAGTCGTGACGTGCCAGGAGGACCGGGCTGCGAGGGCTCGCGAGCTCGTTGAGGAGAGGAGCCGAGGCCTCCTTGGGCGTGCGTTCTCACGCGTCTTCAGTCATCTCCAGAACCTCGACCCCCACTTCGACCTGGACGCCGCTATTGTCCCAGTGCCCGGGGCTATCCGGGACAACCTGTCACGCTCGGTGGACGATTGCGTGGACGTTCTAGTCAAGGCGTTCGCCACCGAGGATGACACGGTGGTGGTCGTGGCGGACAACGACTGTGCGGTCGATGACGGCGAAGACGATGCCAGCGGCAGCGCCAGGAGCGCGTACGAGAGCGACCAGGACGATGTTGTGAGCGGCATGTCCAATTGAGCCCGTGTCCCTTTGCTTGAACCTGCATGCAAAGACTTGGATACGGCCCTGCAAGGCAAAAGAGGATTTTTGAGGGGGAGCCCCTCATGTATGTAAATTAACGTTCTATCTTTTAGGCCGGACTTGAAACACGCTTTTGCAAGCTCACGAGCCCCTCAGTAGGCTTGCTGCTGCAACTTACCTTGATCCAAGCAGGCCTTGAACTAGTCTTGCGGTTGCCGATGTGCTCTTCTCCTGAGGGGAGCCCTCCGGGGGCTCGCAAGGTTTTATATTTCCCGAGGAGCCTGCTGGTCCGCCCGAGAGAGCCTCGCGAGGAGCGAATGCCAGACTATGGCAGGGTGTGCGCGCGGTGGTTCTGTGGCGACTGCACTCTTGGTCCTGGGGGGTTTGTCGCCACCAGGGCTTGCATGAGCGCAGTCGACGTGCGCATACGACGCCCAGCCCCCGCTCGCGAGGCGCTCGCATGGGGAGGGGTAGCAGGCGCGAGCCTCGGAATAAAGCACGCAACCAAAAACGCAAGAAATCGACACGAACAAGAAAAGACTCCGCCCACACTTGACAACAAAAATACGACTTCAAGTTCAGCTCAAAAGGGCGGCAAATCGAGTTACAGAAAAAAGGGGTGAAATCAAATGGCCGCGTCCGGCCCTAGCTAGTCTTGTTGTCTTCCCACCAGCACGAAGCTAAGTTCTTTCACTGACTGTGAGCATAGTCATTGGGGGACATTGTTGACGGCCAGCGCAGAGCTTGGTGCTTCCACTAGGATGTGGGCGGGAGCCCTCGAGACCCGAGGGCTGCACTCCGGAGACTACGGGCCGTGTACAGCTCCACTCATTATTATGCGGGAGTGTCACGAGCGGAGACCTTCAGAGGCGCGAGCCTTGCTTCATATCGCCATACGAGGGCCCCGCCCGGCGCCACCCCCGACCACCATTGGGGCGTCCGGAAACTAGGACGAGACCAAGGGGCAAGGAGGATGCTAGCGGCACCCTCAGCGACCACAGGCCCTCTGTCGGGGCGAAAGGCTCACCGACACTTCCCCCGGTTGAGGACCTACCTCCATGCAGCTCCTTGCTCCGTGCGACACAAGGGAGGGCCTGGCTCCAGGCCTCTCCCATGCAGCCCCTAGAGCACTACTCCCGCCGGGGGCGGAGCCACCGCCCTGGGGTCTCCAATTGCTACCGCGGCCTAGTTCACCTGTAACTCGTGTTAGCGTAAGCTTGCTCCTGAGATATTGGCTGTACTCGGCCGTCGTCGTTGCTGAAGGGGTCGGCGAAGCCTCCGGGCGACTAATAGAAGGCCCGCGCCTCGGGCATTCCCCCCACCCATCCTAGTTCGGGGAACGGGTTGGGGTCTTCCCCCGGAAAGTACTCCAGGTTCACCATGCGGGGCACGTAGGCGTCCGCGACCGCCCCACCGGAATCGTCACCCAGGTGCCCTGCACCTTGAGCCGCTAGTCGTGGCATTTGACCCTGGTGGCCGCTGGGTTGCATTGTAGCGCGTCCTCGTGGCGGACCGCCATCACTTGTCCCTCCTGTTGGTGGTGCTGTCGAGGCAGGACGGCCTGCGCCAAGGTCTGTATTGGTGTTGTCGGATCCCCCTGGAGCCCCAGGGGCGCGCGAGCTCGCTGGGGCCTCGCGCGCGCTTCCGCCACAACCTGAGGCATGGCCAAGGAGCAGAAAGGCGGCGTACCTCTGCAGGCAGCGTCCAACAGTTCGGCGACGTGCTCCAGCAGTGCATCACGACCGCTCTCCGCCAACATGCATCGTAGCAGCTCCCGCGCCACGATGAGTGTGACTCGCATGTTCACCTGCTCCCGTCGGGTGTGTGGTGCCGTTGCCGCAGCGTAGCTTGAAGATCGCATGGCGGCGCGCGTGTGCCGCGGCGCGAGGGCGGAGGGCACCGGTCCGTGCCGCCCGCGCCCGGGGGTGTTGGGCGGTGCGCGAGCTGGCTGAAGCGCGGAGTTGAGGTCTTCTTGAGTGGACGGTGCTGCCCGGGCGGGCCAGGCAGCCCATGGATCGGCATGGGTTCTCGGATCGTCATACATCGAAACCACGGGGTGATGGCGGGTTGATCAATGGAGGAGAAGGCTTTGGCGCACCCCTACCTGCCACGCCAAATGTCGGATTCAGGGTTCCGCATACCCTTGAGAGGTTCGAACTCTAGGGTGCGCTTGAAGAACTCTTTCTCCCCAGCCTGCCTATCCAACGATTCCACGGCCTAGCTCGTCGAACCCAAAGAACACAAGACACAGAGGTTTATACTGGTTCAGGCCACCATGTGGTGTAATATCCTACTCCAGTGTGGTGGTGGATTGCCTTGAGGGCTGAGGATGAACTAGTATAGTGGACGAATAGCATCAGGAGGAGAGGTGCTCTTGAGCTCGATGAGTTGGTGGGTGTGAGGACGGAATGGATCCGATCCAAGATGAGATGCCTCCTACAGTGGTGGCTAGTCCTACTTATAGAGGCCCCGGTCCTCTTCCCAAATGTAGGCTTGAAGGGATCCCACAAAGAGCAATTTCGAAGGGAGACAACTAGTACAAGTTATCCTGACAAAAGTAGTCTTTGCCTGCCAAAGGCTCTGGTGGTGACGCTGCCGTGGGCTCCGCGATGACCTCCGTCCGGCTGGTCTTGGTCTTGTTGCACCGATGTGCAAACCTTTGCCTGATGCCTCGAGACTCCTCGCATGCGCTTGCCTCTTTAGCACCAATGAGGAAACTAGTACACTGCGCCCGCTGGCGCCCGCCTTGCCTGGGTCTTCATGGCTCACGTCATGTGAACCTTGCGAGGTGCCCCTTGCATAGAAATCTCCGATCCTCGGGAGCCAGCCTAGCGAGGCCGCCCCTAGGGAGGTCTTGGTGTCGTCCGCCTCGCGAGGGTCTTGAGTAGTTGCCGCCGAAGCTGGGCCGTACCAGGCCGTTGGTGGAGCGACGCCATGGGCCGCATGCAGGCAAGTCTGGACACCCCATTCCCAAGACGCCGACAATTGTTAGGCGAAAGAAATGGGTGACTGGACTTAAGCTCTTTATTTACACTTTGTCCAAGACAACAATGAACTTTAGGATGGTAAGTAATGTGTTCCCTTTTCCCCGTGCCCACAACAAGTTACTCTATTAGAGCTTAGTATATGATATTTTTTTTCTATTTTCAGTGGTTTTCGAAGCTATTTACTGATGATTACCTTGCAAACTACATGACCAGAGTGGAGGCAACTAAGGTTAAAGTATATAATTCATGCTACCATGATAATGCTCTGAAAGTCTTCATGAAGGCGGTGAAGGATGGGCGGGTGATCATCACAAGGGGTTGGACAAAAGTGGTTCGTACCTATGGCATGCAGGAAGGCACATTATGGGCATTCCGCTTGTTCAACACCATCAGCAGTCAAAATGATTTACACTTGCCTCTTCACCTTTACCGCCTTTAAATATTGTGGTTCATCATAGTTAATTGTTGTCTAATCTTGTAATTACTGAACATATTGTACTGACAATTTTATATATGGATTCGTTGTTGAACCATTGTGCTAAGAATTTGAATTGCACGTTTCAAATTTCAAAACTTCCAATTGCGATCAATCTCCGCTGCACACACGATATCCTCTTGAAAACTGTTTGCATTAGGTCACCTTGCGCAAACGTTTACCACATAAAAACTGTGTGTGATGCATACAGTAACGCAAATGATTAATTTTTTAATATAATGCGCAATGGCAACACTATCACAAACGATTTAACGTGGAAAATTGTATGTGATGTACCAGCGGACGGAAACATTTTCCTTGGAGCGACTTTGTGGGATGTACATACGAACGGAAACGTTTAGCGGGGACTGAGTGTGTGGGATGTACTTGCGACAGGAAACAATTTCGCCTGTATAATTGTACTTTTTAGCACTCAGACGTGATAATCAGATTTGGCGCTTTGCCGGTCGCACACGACCTCATTTTGCCGAGCGTGTGTGCCAGGAGGGCATATCCCCGACGGTTTCTGGGTCGTGTGGGAAGGACCCCCCTATCACCCACACTCACTTGGTGACGGTTCCAAACACCATCGTGAAAAGGGGTTAAAAACCATTTGTATAGCACTCACACATACCAGTGAAGTAAACCACTACAAACTTGACAATGAAGATCCTAAGCACATGGTTCATCAATCTCATGAAAGTACTAGGTGCATTCGACAATCCAAAAGGCATAACCAACCATTCATACAAGCCTAATTTTGTCTTGAATTGAGTATTCCATTCGTCACTCTCTTTCATTCTTATTTGGTGGTATCCACTTCGCAAATCAATTTTAGAAAATATGGTGGAACCACAAAGTTCATCAAGCATGTCATCGAGCCTAGGTATAGGGTGACGATATCTCACAGTGATGTTGTTAATGGATCTACAATTAGTGCACATGCGCATAGTACCATCTTTCTTTGGAACTAAAAGAACGGGAATAACACAAGGAGAAAGACTTTCCCTTACATACCCTTTTTTTAAGAAGATCTTCTACTTGCCTCTGAATTTCCTTCGTCTCCTATGGGTTTGCTCGGTACGATGGGCGGTTTGGTAGTGGGGTGCCCGGAACCAAGTCATTTTTGTGTTCAATGCCCCGCTTCGGTGGCAAACCAGGTGGCACCTCCTTGAGAAACACATCCTCACACTCCTGCAAAAGATCAAAAACAACACTAGGATGAGTTGAGAATCGTTAGTAGCCAATAAATTTTCCTTGTACGTGAGTACAGAGAATGGAGTATTAGGTTCTGTTATTCACGCATATCACTTTTCCTAGCCATCATAACTAATCTCTGTTTTTCCTAGGGCTTGGTCATATTTGGTTGTGGAGCTTTTAGCTGTGGAGACACTCCCTCACTATGTTGGTGGCTCACTCTTTGTGTATGATCACTCTCTCCCTTTTTCTTTTCTTTTATTTTCATCTCATCAAGATAGACTTCCTCGGGTGTCATTGGCAGCCAAGTGAAATTTTCTCCTCTATGGACAAAACATAAGAGATTCACATGCCCGCTGATTTGCACATCACGGTCATGCAACCACGGTCATCCAAGAAGCAAGTGACAAGCATGCATCGACACCACATCGCACTCAACATCATCCTAATATGTCCCTACTGAAATTGGTATTCACACGCTGCTAATCATCTTAATTGCGACACAATCATTCAGCCATTGCATGCGATATGGATGTGGGTGACGTTTTGTTTGCAGTTGAAGCTTCTCGACCATGTCCGTGCTTGCAATATTGTTGTAGCTACCACTATAAACAATCACTTGACATATCTTTGAGTTGATAGGGCAACGGGTGTGGAAAAGATTATGCCGCTGCCCCTTTTCCTCCTCCACAACCTGGGCGTTAAGTGAACGACATACAACCAAAGTTTCACCATCAAGTTCTTCATGAGATAAAATAGTGCCTCCTACTTCCCAACATTGCTCCTCTTTCACTTCATCGTTAGCACCTTCAGGGTCACTTTCAGGCTCCCATTCACCTCGTTCATTAATGATCATAGTTCTTTTGCTTGGACATTGCAAAGAAATGTGACCTCTTCCTTTGCACTTGTGGCATTGAATGCTGCTGCTGCATGTAGAACTCTTTTCTGTAGGTGCCGCAGATGATGACCTCTTATCTTCATTGCGAACAACAGGTGAGGAAGCCGTCGAGGCATGTGGGTGCCTAGGTTGTGCACTCTCAAACAGAGAACCATATGGCAGTTGTGTTCGCTGCCATGAGGATGTGGTGGCGCGGTCTTGGAAGGCACAAGTACGACCATTACACATATTGTTCTTCCCAACTCTTATAGCTTGATGTACCACATCTTGTAGTGTATCATAAGGAAACAAATCCACAAAATCTGATATTTCATCATTCAGCCCATGTAAAAATCTCGCCATCTTCGCCTCATCACTTTCACGGGTTCTAGTTCAAATTAGTAGCACCTCCATCTCTTTATATTACTACTCAACATCGCGGGAACCTTAAGTGAGCTCTTGCAATCTCTTGTAAAAGTGCCTCTCATAGTATGATGGAACAAAACGACGCCTCATGACTTGCTTCATCAAAGTCCAACTGCGGATATAATTGTTGCTATAATTGTTGCTCGACATCAATCGACCGCCTTGCAGCTGATTCCACCATGTAAGAGCATAACCAGAGAACTTCATAACAGCAAGATCAACTCTGTTAGCTTTAGAAAAACCATGGATGCGAAAGATTTGATCGTACTTCTCCTCCCACTCAATATATGTGTCCGGATCCTCTTTTCCCATGAATGATGGCACATGTAGCTTCACTCTCGCTTGGTTGTCATGATCATCTAGATCACGACGGGCATAATGATGACCATTGCGACCAAAAATAGCACCACGGAGAGGCAACGAGTAGGGTTCATAGTCCCCCATGGATTTTTCTTCGTCACGATGCCCGGAGGGACCTTCATGGAATATGTCATCACCATCATGTGCAGATGATCACCGGTGACCAGCGGCAAACCTGTGGGGGTCATGGCCTTGCCCGTGAGCTTCTTATCCATGCAGCCCACCCTCACGGGGGGCAGCAAAGTCGCCACGCCTCCGTTCTTCACCAACAGCAGCGGCACCATCAACATGGCCACCGATAGCCCTGCCACGGATTGTGGCGATCTTTGTTGCCACGACGTCATCAATAATTGGCGACCAGTGAGGCAGCGGGGCTATGTTGGTGTTGATCCCCGTTGACCATAATAGGTAGACGACCTCCAAACATCCTTTGCAAAGCTGCAGCTAGACTTTCTTCAATCACATCACCAAGTGTAGCTCGAGTCTTTGGGAACTCTTCTTCCATAATATTTCCTCCATGTACACTTGAGTTGGAGCCGGCCATGATAATCCTTGGGAAGAAAGTGGAAAACAAAAATTATATATGTGGAAAACACTCAGCTCACCTTCTTGCTTACCCAAATTCTAATGGTTCCTTTGTTGTTGTGCGGTGGTAGAAATTCAGGAGTGGACGGGCGAATGAAAGGATAGAAGCTATCAGTTTCTAGGTGGATCTGGGTGGGGTACAATGAGGAGGGTTAGTGCTGAGATCCAATCGATGCAAACCAAAAGAACAAGAATTTTTTTGTAGATCCTTGCACCATGTTTGAGTTGGAACACTTGCCGCTAAAACTTTTGAAATTTCTCACCCAACTAAATATGATTGCACACTTGCTCAACACTTTTTCTTCTCTTTTTTGTCTCTCTCTCTCTTTTTTTTCATTTTCTCTCTCTTTTTTTGCTTTTTTTTCTACAACACAAAAGATCCAACAACAAGACTCAAACAAAAAACAGTAGCACCTTCTGATAGAACTTGTTGCAAACACAAAGAGGAAAGGAAACAACTAGATCTTAGCAAACAAAAGCTCAAATTTTTTTGTGGCTTTTTGGCTTTGGACACTAGGACGGGGAAAACGAAACAAAAAAGGATAGATATAGCTACAAGTGTCGGCGTTCTAGGAACGGGGGTCCCCAGACTTGCCTGCCTGCGGCCCACGGTGTGGCTGAGCCAGCAGGCCGTACGGCCCATGTTCATCAACAAGGCATCCAAGAGCCTCGCGAGGGGGACGACGCAAGACCTCCTCAGGAGTGGCCTAGTCAGGCACACGAGGAGCGGAGATATCAAGGCGGGGCAAACCTCACGAGGCTCTCGTGACATGAGCCATGACGATCGACACCAGGCGGGCACCAGCGCACGCAGTGTCCTTGTTTCCTCTTTGGTGCTAAGGAAGCAGGCGCATGCGACGAATACCGAGGCATCAGGCAAAGGTTGCCATATCGGTGCAACGAGACGAACACCAGAAGGATGGCAAGACGGAGGTCATCATGGAGCCCAAGACGGCGTCACCACCAGAGCTTTTCACAGGCGAAGACCCCTTTTGTCAGGATAGCTTGTACTAGCTGTCCCCCTTCAAATTTGCCCGCTGTTATTGGCTCCCTTCCCGCTCAATATTTGGGAAGAGGACCAGGGCCTATATAAGTAGAGCTAGCCACCACCGTAGGGGCATTGAACAGTTCACCCAGCTCTCACCCGCTAAGTAACCAAGCACTAGAACACCTCAACCTCAGGAGGCTGTTCTATCGGCGTTCTGGGAACGGGGGTCCCCAGACTTGCCTGCCTGCGGCCTGCGGCGTGACTCAAGGGAGGCCCAGGACGGCCCATCTTCATCAACACAAGCTCAAGACCCTCGCGAGGGGCCAAGCCTCATGAGGCGGACGGCGAGGAGCTTCCTCAGTAGCGACCTCGTCGAGGCTGGCTCACGAGGAGGCGGAGAGTTCAAGGCAGGGTACCTCGCGAGGTGCCCGTGACCTGGCCATGGCGACCAAGAGGCGCCCGGTCAGGCGCCCGGCCAGCCGTCCTCCTTTCCTCTTTGGTGCAAAGGAGCAAGCGCAGGCGAGGGCATCAAGCAAAGGCATCCGTTTCGGTGGAACAAGACCAAGGCCAGCCCCAACGGCTGGAAGGGAGTCATCGCGGAGCCCAAGCAGGCGTCATCACCAGAGCCTTTGGCACGCGAGGACCAACTTTAGTCAGGATAAGTGTACCCGTTGTTCCCCTTCAAAATGGCCAATTGTTGGCGCCCTTCCCGCTCAATATTTGGGAAGAGGCCCAGGGCCTTCGTCTATATAAGTAGAGCTAGCCACCATAGTAGCGGGGACGACAGGACGATCAGCATCCAGAGAGAGAGAGAGAGAGAGATAGAGACCCGATCCTCAAGCTAGAGCGAGGGGACGCCACCTAGCAGTTCATCACACCCACCAAGAACAGACCCTCGAGGTCTGTTCTTCCCTCAGACTTGCTCCTCATCAGCCCAAGAGGCAATCCACCACACCTCAAACTAGAGTAGGGTATTACACCACAACGGTGGCCCGAACTAGTATAAATCTCGTGTCTCTTGTGCTGTTCTTTCTAGTAGTTTAGGTCCCTGCGATTCGGGCGAGTGCGAGACGGTGGAGGTTGGATCTCCGCGCACCCTGTAGTTCGAACCTTAAGGGTCCGCTGAACCCGAATCCGACATTTAGCGCGCTGTAGGGGTGCTTTAATCTGCCTTGGTCACCTTGTTCTTCCCCGACCACCATAATCATGTCGACGCCTTGCGTCGAACCTATGCAGGCGCCGAAACCGCCCTCGCTTCCTATGTCGCCCAGACAGCTCCCGTCGGCGGGCGCCCTCGATGTTCCCTGTCGCCTGCCGTCAACACCGCCACCGGCCCGGCGGGGGACGGGCAGCAAGCATCATCCCTACGCTCCTCGGCGGCCTCAGGGGAGAGGTCGCGCGGCTCCCTGGTCACCCGCCACCTCGCGCCGGCTCCCCCACTTGTCGCGGTCCTCCTCGGCGGCTCGCAGGCGCTGCTTTCCAGCCGTCATGTCAAGACATTCGTCCACCGGGTCGGAGCCGCCTCCACGCGGCAGGGGGCTCCCTCGGGCCGGACGGAGTCGTCGGCCGGGCTGACCTTCGACTCTCAAGACCACCCCACCAACTCGGCCGGCTCGGGTGCGCTCCCCATGCTCTACACACCCACCATCTGCCAGGTTGCCGTCACCAGGACCCTCATTGACAGCGGCGCCGGCCTCAATGTACTCCCAGTCGAGGCCTTCAACCTCTGCATACCCAGGGAGCGGCTGCAGCCCAGCCGGCCTTTTTCGGGCGTAGGAGGAGGGTAATCCAGCTCCTTGGGGCAAATCCGGCTTTCGGTGACCATCGGAACCTACAACAACTTCCGCACGGAACTGGTCGACTTCGACATCGCCCGCATAAGCCTCCCCTACAATGCCATCCTTAGCTATCCAGCATTGGCCAAATTCATGGCCGCAACCCACCCGGGTACAACCTCATGAAGATGCCTGGGAGCGACGGCGTCCTCACCATGCCCGGGGATCACGAGGGTCTTGCGGCGCTCAGCTCACCCTCAAGACGGCGCAGAAAGCACAGCCTCACCGATCTGAAGCCCCCAAGCCCAAGGGGCTGCGCCCGACCAAGAAGAAGCGAGTTGTTCACTCAAGACAAAGGCAGAAACCAAGCGAGATACACAGCAGATGAGGGCGGGTCCACAAACGGCACCTTCACCATAGGCGTAACCCACGAGCCTCCAGGAGGTTACCCCGGGAGCCGGGTGTCTTTGAGGAACGGCTCTTCAAGCCCTCGGCCCCTGCGTTATCAAGCACGCAGCACAACCTCGGAGGGAGCTCCCTCGGCCGCCTGCCTCGGGAGCCCCGGCACTGTGGCCCGGCCTCGAAGCACGCCGCTTAACGATGGAACCTCAAGAGGAGTCCGGATCACGGAGCTCAAGAGTTACTTAACGTGGGACTTTGCGGATAAGGAGGAGGAGGCAGGCGTGTGGGCGCCTAGCCACGGCATACAGACATCATGGATGGAGAACTCTACCGGAAGCGACGAGCAGCGTATCCCTGCTACCGCATCACCGAAACGAGGGAAGGAATTGCTGGCAGAATATACATGGCGGAGATTGTGGGCACCATTCGCCAATCCACGGACCCTTGTCGGCAAGGCGTTCCGCAGCGGTTTCTATTGGCCCACGGCGCTCAATAGCGCCATCGAACTCGTGAAGGCTTGCGAGGCTTGCCAATTCCATGCTAAGCGAGATCCACCAGCGGCAGAGGTCTGCAGACCATCCCCTCACCCGGCGTTCGCGATGCAGGGCTGAACATTCTGGGCCCTTTCACCGGGCGCCAGGGGCTATCGCTACCTCTACGTCTTCGTGGACAAATTCACCAAGTGGGCCGAAGTCGAGGCCGTCCGCGCCATCCCCGCTGGTTCGGCAGTCAAGTTCATCAAGGGCATCGTGAGCCGGTTCGGAGTGCCGAACCGCATCATCACCGACAACGGTTCGCAGTTCACTAGTAACCTTTTTAAAACATACTGCGCTAACCTTGGGATGCAGATATGCTACGCTTCGGTGGCGCACCCCCGCAGCAATGGGCAGGCCGAGCGGGCCAATGCAGAGGTCCTGAGAGGCCTCAAGACCAGGACGTTCAAGAAGAAACTGGAAGCCTGCGGCAGAGGCTGGTACGACGAGCTTCCATCCGTGTTGTGGTCCATCAGCAGAACCGCGACCAAGCCAAATGGAGAGACCCCATTCTTTCTGGTCTACGGAGCTGAGGCGGTCCTCCCTCACGAGGTCAAGCATCGATCCGCGCGGGTCCTGGCGTTCGATGAAACGCTGCAGGACGCCATGCGGGGGACGGCTCTTGTGTTGGGGGAGGAGCACCATCGAGAAGCTGCACCGCGAGCGGCAAGGTACCAGCAGGCGCTCCGGTGATACCACTGCCGCAACATCCGCCCCAGAACTCTCGAGGTAGGAGACCTCGTGCTCTGACGGGTCCTCTCCAGGGAGGGACTGCATAAGCTCTCTCCCATGTGGGAGGGCCCATTCAAGGTTGTTCATGTTTCCAAGCCTGGCTCCGTGCGCTTGGAGACTCAAGAGGGAGTACCTATACAGAACGCGTGGAACATCCAGCACCTCCGGAGGTTTTACCCCTAAAAGGCCCAGAGCCTGTGAAGAAGGCGAATGCCTGTGATGTTATCTTTTTGGAAAAGGCCCAGAGCCTGTGAAGTTATCTTTTTGGAAAAGGCCCGAGGCACATGAAGAAGGCGAACGCCTGAAGGCTGTCGGCGTTCGAAAGGCCGAGCCTCGTGAAGAGGGCGAACACCCGTGAAGCTTGCTTCCTGTAAGAAAGGCCCGAGCACATGAAGAAGGCGACGCTGTGAAGCTTCGCCGCCCGTGATACTCTCACGTAATAATGAGTTGGGGCAGTACGCCCGGAATCTCAGGAGTGCGGCCTCGGGCTCGGGGCTCCTCCCACGCCCAAAGGGCAGCACTTAGCTCTGCTACCGGTGAGAAGACGCCGAAGACTAGACTAGGTGCCTGGGACGCGGCTTTTTTCATTTGCTTTCTGCAGTTGGCTGGTTATTCCCATTTGAAGTTTTTATCGAAACTATCGCCCTTTTTTGGTCCATGGTTCTTCGATCTTTTTTCGCCCTCCTGCCTCGATTTCTTTTGCGCGGGGACTCATGAGGCAGAAGCCTCGGGAGCCCCAGCGTTCCTCTATCGCTCAAGTTTTCACCACGGCCTGGTCTGGCAGTGGAGCACCCCTCCAGACCATGCCTCACGGGCGACTTCGCCTTGAACACGGGCCAGGGTCGGTCGCCCCCCAGCCACGGCAGGAGTTCACTTACTGAATGGGCGCACGGAAGAAGGAAGCGATGTCGGGATAACAAAGTAGTACAATAATTAGCAGTGTTGCCCTAAACGCCCCACGGGGCCACACATTGTTCCTTTTTACGCAGAGAAAAGGAAGGAAAAAGGATGTAAGCAGGTGAAGCACGCCCCGTGCCGGCTCTCTTGGAAGGCCCGAGCCGCCTCCGGAGCTCAGTCGGACTCCATCTCTCGTTTCACCGGGGCGTGGCGGCGAGCGGACCCGCTGCTGGAAGAATCGCCACCCAAAGAAGAGCTGGTGAAGCGTGAGGAGTCGCGGGCATCGCCAGCCGCTTCTTCTCTCCGCCCAGCTGCCCTGAGTCCTCGGCGGTCGTCGCCCTCAGGGCAGCACCCCATGCGTGGCCGTCTTCCCGAACACCCTCACGTAGAGGGTGGTGTCGCCATCATACTTGAAGTGCAGAGAGCACCCGGCGGAGACCACGCAGCGGCGCGTCTGCCCAGCCATGGGCCAGAACAGGTTCCCTGCAGCGAGACCTCGGAAGAAGCCCACGGCCCGGCTGCAGCAGCCATCTGCACAGGCAGAGGCCACTCAGGCGCCATCTGGAGCTCACCCAGAGGAAGCACGGGAGGCTGAAGCCGGACGCCGGACGGCTCCTCCGCCCTCACCATGAACTCAGCAGCGCCAAGAAGCATGAAGGCGTGGCCTCGGACGACGGCCTGCACGGCGCACGCCCTCCGACCATGGCCAGCCGCTCGTCACCATGCCGAGAGCCTCCCCCACGACCACGGGGACCGCCGTGGAGGCCACGGGTGCTTGCGGCGACCTCGACCACGCTTAGGCGGAGGAGAGGAGGATTCAACTGGCGGCCCTTCCCTTCTCTCGCGGCCTAGAACTTCCTTGGTGGAGCCATGGAGAAGAAGGAGAGACAAGAAGGATAGACTGGAAGGGCGCACGCCGTTCCATACTTATAGCCGGCGAAGGCCAACCGCCGGCCTCCACGATCACCGGTAATCATGACTGACCGTGCATGCAGGGACTAGTCGAGTCCGGGCGGTTACCGAAGCATCGTGGGGATGCAGTGCGCACACGTCCAATCAATCGCCACGCGTCACCCAAGGCCGCAGGCTGTTAGGGCCCGCGACGCTTCGCACTTGCCCTTTCGCCTCTCTACACGGCCAAGTTCGGGCGCGCCATGGGCCCGGGGGCTACTGTCGGCGTTCTGGGAACGGGGGTCCCCAGACTTGCCTCGCTCGCGCCCTCGCTGGGTGACTCAAGGGAGGCCCGGGGACGGCCCATCTTCATCAACGCAGCTCAAGACCCTCGCGAGGGGCCAAGCCTCGCAGGTGGGCCGGAGGAGCTTCCTCGGTAGCGGCCTCGTCCCGAGGCGGCTCACGAGGATGCGGAGAGTTCAAGGCGTGGTACCTCGCGAGGTGCATGTGGCGCAAGCCATGACGACCAAGGGCGCCCGATCGAGGCGCCCGCCAGCGCAACATCCTCCTTTCCTCTTTGGTGCAAAGGGAGCAAGCGCGGCGAGGCATCAAGCAAAGGCATCCGTTTGGTGCAACAAGACCAAGGCCAGCCCCAACGGCTGGAAGGAGTCATCGTGGAGCCCAAGCAAAGGCGTCATCACCCAGAGCCTTTGGCAGGCGAGGACCAACTTTAGTCGTGGATAAGTGTACCCACTGTTCCCCTTCAAAATGGCCAATTGTTGGCGCCCTTCCCGCTCAATATTTGGGAAGAGGCCCAGGGCCTTCGTCTATATAAGTAGAGCTAGCCACCATAGTAGCGGGGACGACAGGACGATCAGCATCCAGAGAGAGAGATAGAGACCCGATCCTCAAGCTAGAGCGAGGGGACGCTACCTAGCAGTTCATCACACCCACCAAGAACAGACCCTCGCGAGGCTGTTCTTCCCTGTACTGTTCCTCATCAGCCCAAGAGGCAATCCACCACACCACAAACTAGAGTAGGGTATTACACCACAACGGTGGCCCGAACTAGTATAAATCTCGTGTCTCTTGTGCAGTTCTTTCTAGTAGTTTAGGTCCCTGCGATTCGGCGAGGTACGAGACAGTGGAGGGTTGGATCTCCGCATGCACCCCAGAGTTCGAACCTTAAGGGTCTGCCGGAACCCGAAATCCGACATGTTCTTCCCTCTGTACTGTTCATCATCAGCCCAAGAGGCAATCCACCACCACCACACTGGAGTAGGATATTACACCACAACGGTGGCCTGAACCAGTATAAATCTCGTGTCTCTTTGTGTTGTGAGTTCGTTGAGTTCATCCGCGAGATCTTATCGAGCTAGGGCGTAGATCGGCAGGAGGGAAAGACTTTGCGCGCACCCCAGTGTTCGAACCTTAAGGGTTTGCCTGAACCCCACATCCAACATTTTGCGCGCCAGGTAGGGGTGGGCCGTAGCTTCCCTTCCATCAGTTTGTCGCTCCGTCGTCTCCATGGTGGACGCTTGCCGTGTTCGAGCTGAGCGTCGGGCTGCCCTCACCGCCCCCATAGCTCACAGGGCTCCCGTTGGCGGGCCAGCCCATCGTTCTCCGTCTCCTGCCGCCAACGCTGCCACCGGTCTGGCAGGGAACGAGCAGCAGGCGTCCTCGCTGCTGGCGGGGGTTGGGTGCGACATATGCCAATGGATGGCTTATCATGGTGGGAGTGAGTAGAACGTCGCCGGTGGCCGGAAGCGGGATGAGGCGTAGATACGAACATCGGCGTACTTTACCCAGGTTCGGGGCTCTTCTCGGAGATAACACCCCTAGTCCTGCTCCGCTAGGTCTCCGCATGATCACTAAGGCACAAGTGACTACAATGGTGCTCCTCGAGCTGTATGCTAGAGGTAGGAGAAGGCAAGGCTAGCTCTCCCCCTCTTTTATGGGCTGGTCTAGTTCTAACATGTTGGGAACCCTTTGCATGGATGCCCTGGGGTTTATATAGGCCTACCCCCTAGGGGTACAATGGTAATTCAGCTGAGTGTAGGACCTGGCTGTCAGTCTCTCTGGCCGCTTCTCTGTCATTCTTGGGGCCCTTGACTTGTGGTTCCCTTGGCCCAGTCGGCATGGGGCCAACAGGGCGCCCCGCATAGCTCACAGGTCTGTCAGTGCTCTTGAAACCTTTATGGCCGTGATCTTGATGATCGATGCGAGCTCGGTCAAGGGGGCGTGGCCTGACTCACGCCGCTTTGGCGAAGCGATTCTGTAGCCACTCTGTGTCTCGTCTGGTTAAAGGCGCATAGGTCCCGAGGAAGGGGCGGGCCGATCTTTGAGGCCGACCTCCTTCGGTCCGATCAAGGGATTGCCGTCTTCTGGGCTCTCGCTGATCGGTGGGGCCCGCTGTCCTTGGGCCGTACCGACATGCCATCGTGGGAGCAGGACTCCTCCTGCTTGTGGTGACGTCAGGGGTGGAGTGGCAACAGTGCCGCGCCGGGCGGAGATCTCTTCCGGTACGGTGCATTGTGGCCAAGCCCATCCCTGGATGGGGGGGGGGGATGGGCTGTATTGTAGCCATTCTCTGTCTTGTCTTTCTTAATGAGGATGCAGGCCTCTAGAAGCCGGCAGCTAGGAGTCGGCTTGTCTTGACATCGCCTTCGGGACTCGGCCGTCTACGGGCAGCCTGCTGTTCCTCCAGCCGGCCTCCAGAAGGCGGCACTTCATCTTGGCGCCTTGAGGGGTGCAGCTAGCCCCGATGTCTTGAAAGATTCTGGGCTTTGGGTTGGCCTACCCGTGGCCCATTACTCCGACAGTAGTCCCCGAAGCTGGTGAGGTGCCGTGCTTGATCAGCCGAGGAGCCTGAGCAGTTTCTTTCTCCGAGTGCTTGAGGTGGAGCTTCGTACAGCTTCTCCCGAGCCGACTGGTAGGAGTCGGATTCGCCCAGTCTGACTTATCCAAACTTCGAACGCATCGGCGGGAACCAAGTAGCGTGCTAGCTTAGCCTCCAGGCCGCCGCCCGCTATGGGCTTGTCACGTGGCGGCGAGTGGCCAGGCCAGTCTGCCAACCCACGCGCGCGGTGGGACACGCCCACCGGCGGGGCCCGCCACTACCACGCGAGCAGATCCGCTGCGGCCGAGGTGGGCGGTTGAGTTTCCCGCGGAGTTACTGCGCGCAGTAACTCGCGTGATAAACATGGAGGCGTGGGGTAGTGGGCGTAGTAAATCCCACGATCGCCCCCTCAGCTTCGCAGCTCATAGGTCCATAAGTAGGGGGGAGGGGGAGCGGCAGAGCACGCGCGTCCCTCCTCCCCACTACTTCCTCTCTCTTCTTCCTCTCGCCGTTGTGCCTCCAAGCCACGCTGAGCGCTGCGGTCGTTCGTCTTTGATGAGCTCATCTTCCGCCCCAGCGCCCCCCGCGGCGCGCTCCGGAGCATGGGACGGCCCCGAAGTTCACGACGACCATGTCGATTTCCTCCGCCAGACGCGGTGGTTGCCTGGCAAGATTACGTGAAGGTCCGCCTCGCACCGAAGAGGGAGATCTCGCCGGCGCCGGAGGAGGGCTAGCGGGTCGTCTTCCGCTCGCACTGCCTGTGCGGCCTCGGCCTGCTGATATGTCTCCGTCGTATCTACTTTTCCAAACACTTTTGCCCTTGTTTTGGACTCTAACTTGTATGATTTGAATGGAACTAACCCGGACTGACGCTGTTTTCAGCAGAAGTGCCATGATGTTGTTTTGTGTGCGTAAAAATGTAAGTTCTCGGAATGACATGAAACTCCACGTAATATATTAGAATAAATAATAAAAAATCCTCGCAAAATATGAAGACCAGGGGCCCAACACCCTGTCCACAAGGGGTGGGGCGCGCCTCCCTCGGCACGCCCCCTACCTCGTGGGCCCCTGGATGCCCTCGGGACGCCAACTCCAACTCCATATATTGGCTTTCGGGAGAGAAAATCAGAGAGAAAGTTTCATCGCGTTTTCACGATCACGGAGCCACCGCCAAGCCCTAATCTCTCGGGAGGGCTGATCTGGAGTCCGTTAGGGGCTCCGGAGAGAGGATTCGCCGCCGTCATCATCAACCATCCTCCATCACCAATTTCATGATGCTCACCGCCGTGCGTGAGTAATTCCATCGTAGGCTTGCTGGACGGTGATGGGCTGATCCGGTGCCTACGAGTTTTCCATATATGATGGATAATACATGCCTACATTACATTGACGAACTGGAGCTAGTTCTGTGTCACCCTATGTTATGACTGTTACATGATGAACCACATCCAGCATAATTATCCATCACTGATCCGGTGCCTACGAGTTTTCCATATCTTTGGTTTATGCTTATTTACTTTTACGTTTACTCTTGTTATCATCACTACAAAATACCAAAAACATTACTTTTGCTGTCTTTACTTTTGTTACCGTTACCACCTCTATCATATTACTTTGCTACTAAACACCTTGCTGCAGATACTAAGTTTCAGGTGTGGTTGAATTGACAACTCAGCTGCTAATACTTGAGAATATTCTTTGGCTCCCCTTGTGTCGAATCAATAAATTTTGGTTGAATACTCTACCCTCGAAAATAGTTGCGATCCCCTATACTTGTGGGTTATCACCTGCCGACGAGCAACTTCTTCAAGTCCTTCCTCGAGTTATACGGTCTCCAGCCGCACCACCTCACCACGAGCACGGTGGTGTTGCTGTCCGCCTTCGTCACCTTGTGCGAAGGCTTCCTCGGCGTCCTCCCCACCATCGAGCTCTGGGGGGAGTTCTTCTACATCAAGCTCGGCACCCTCGTCACGGGCGTGCCGGCTCAATGCGGTGCGCTCATCACGGTGCGGAGGCCGGGGGCCGACAATCCGTTTCCTCCCATCACGCTGATCAAGTCGGTGAAGATGTGGCAACGGTCGTACTTCTACATGAAGAGCGTCTTCCCGGAGGGCGACTAGGTCAACTTGCCGGCTTATGAAGCCGACCCGCCAGCTGGGAGGCGGCCCAACTTGTCGTACCGGGCCAGGTCGCTGTCGCCTGCTGGAGCCGCCGACATCGCGCGGTTCCAAGTGCTGACACGGTCGGAGGGCCTGATCTGCTGACCGCCTTCGCGGCGCGCCGAATGCTCCCTCTCCAGGGCCGCCCCACATGATCTGCCAGATGAGCGGACATCGGGACCCGAGTCGGCTGTGCACCAAGGAGATGCCTCACGCAGAGGTAGCTTTCATGGTGAACTATCTTGCAAACTGCAAGCTCACGGAGGAGTGGCGGTTTGGCAAGGAGCCGTACTCTCGCGCCAATCCCCCGCCTATGGTAAGTTCTCTTTCTTTTTTCTCTGTCTCTTTGTTGCTGAGTTTGTCTTGTCCAGCCTGACCAATCGGCCTTTGAACAGAGCCCCTTCCTCCAGCCGGCAGCCGACGCTGCAGGGCCGGATCGCCAATTCCTCCCCGACCGAGCGGAGAGCGATGTCGACGACCCCGACCTGGGAATAACGGCTTTGGATGGCGACGCCGAGGGAGGAGGCGGCGACGCAGGCGGCCCGAGGCTCGGGGCCAGCCTCGAGGACTGGCCCGACGATGACGCGGGGGAAGTCGCCCCGCGCCACCAGCCAAGAGTCGGCCAGCCGGGGGCGAGCTCGTCTGCTGCGCTAGACGCCTAAGGCGGCGCGAAGAAACGCAGGGCCGCGCCGAGCTTGTTCGGCAGTCGGCCGAAGAAGCCCAAGGGCTCGGCCGCGGCGACCAAGCGGGATGAAGCGGCTCCGAAGGCTGTCCGCTTCCGCAAGGAGGTAAAGAAGCCGCAGCTGGTTTCCGTGTAAGTACTACCTTCCTCTTGCGCCTTCATTTTCTCTTTGTTGATCTTGTCTGAGTTTATTTGCTTTGTTTCCCTTGATCTAGGGCCCCGCTCTCCCTCGAGAAATCGGCCGCCGCCTCCATGGTGGGGTCGGCCGAGACCTTCGCCTCCACTCGGCGATCGATTCGCCAGCCGACCTCCGAGAGGCGAGGGAGCGGAATGCGCGGGAAGCGCGCGAGGAGGCGGAAGCCGCCCTCCTGGAGAAGGCGGAGGCTGACGTCTTGAAGAAACTGGCGGAGGCCGAGGCTGCCGACGTGGCGAAGAAGTAGGCTGAAGAAGCCGCGCACCGCCAGTCGGCGATTTTCATCACTCCCCTGAACTCCGCGCCGCCACCTCTGGAGTTCGTGGCGCAGAGTGGGGAGGCCGGCGACGAGAACCCGGTCATGTAGAGGGACGGCAGCGACACCGCCATGCCAGACATGATCGTGCCGCCACTGCCGCCGTCCGGGGTAGCGCAAGGCAAGCAGCCGGCGGACCCGCCGGTGCCGCCAACTACAAACGAGGTGGCGACGGGCCTGACTCTTGAGGTCGGCACACCAACGTGTTGCCGAGTTGCGAAGGCGGCCTCGGCGCCACGCCCGCTGGAGACTGGCGCCGCGAGCTCGTCGATCCCGGACACCGACGCGACCAGCGCCGCGCCCACTTGGTGGGTGCGGGTCGGCAAGATAGGCCCTCTGAACAAGGCGATGCTGGATATTCAAACCAAGCTCCGCGCCGAAGCCGACGCCATCAAGAACTGCAACTACATGTATCTGGCATCACGATTGGCCATCCGGGTATGCTTCTTGCTTTTTCGTTTTTCACTCTTGTATCGCTTCGTGGGGGCGCGTATGCGCACCCACTAGGTGTAGTCCCCAAGTTCCGGGCCGGTTGCTGAGCAGGCGGCTCGGAACTTTAATTAGCAGGCTCTGAGTGCTGACATCCTTGTTGCAGGATTATCATAACCTTCGTGCCGCCGCCTGCAACTCCAAGGTCCTGGAGTTGGACCAATCTGCTGCCGACTTGTCGGAGAGGCAGAGTAAGTCTTCTTCCATTTTCGCGAGGCACAAGCGCACCTGCTGGTCTGTAGTCACCGAGATTCGGGCCGATCACTAGCGGTCGGGCCGGATCTCGACAACCGTTTCTTCTTTCGTTGATGACTCCTTTCTTCGGGCGCTATTTGGCGCACACGTGGGCTGTAGTCCCGAAGATTCGGGCCGACTGCTGAGCAGTCGGGCCGGATCTCCCCGACAACTGCTCTTCTTTGTTGGAAACTGACGCCTTCCTTTCTTCTTTTCTTCCGCAGAGGACAATGCCACCTTGCAGCAGCAGCTGGGCGAAGCCAACACTGTGTTGCATGCTAAGGAGGAGGAGCGCAGCAAGCTGGCTGAAGAGCGCGACCGGCTTGTCGTGCAACTGGCAGAACAGAAGCAGCTCCTCAAGAAGGCCCGGAAGGAGACAGAGGACAAGGAGACTAGTCTCCTTGCCGAGTTTGCAATCGAACGCGCCGCCTGGACCGACAAGGAGGCTATGCTGACTTCTGGCTTTCACGAGATCGAGGACATAGTCGAGGGTGAGCTTCCCTGTTTTTCCTTCTTTGGGTGCCGGCTGTTGGTTGAGTCGGCTTCTAGTCTTTAACTTTGGCTCTTTGTTTTCTGTCTTGGCAGACTTCTTCCCCGGTCACTTGGACGCCGCCAATCAAGCCATTGAAGCTGATCGTGAAGGACGGAGGGCGGACGGCGCACAGATCGCCGCCGACGCCCCCCGAACCCTTAGTGAGCAGATCCTGAGCATCGAGGCCCGTCTTCGGCCGGCTCACCGAATGCTGCGCCGGCTTCAGCGTGTCTGCGCCCAGGCGATCGCCGCCCTGTGGCCGGGCATGCCGTCACCGTGCACTCCTAGTCGGACTGCCGACTAGCTGGAGGTGGCGGCCGACCATCTTGAGGCCTGGAAGGGCTCCTCGGCCCGGGCTGGAGCACGCCGGGCCTTGGAATTCGTCAAGGCGTGGTACCCAGGGCTGAACCTAGCCCAGCTAGTCATGTTCCGGCTGGAAGCTCAGGAGGAGTTGGCGGTCGTGGAAGATGATCTCGTCAAGCGCGCGGCGTCAATTGCTGAGTACACCGACACCAGCATCTTCGTCCTGGAGCCGGCTGAGAATGGCACCGAGGCGGCGCCGGAATGGTTCGGGCTGAACGGCGAAGACTCGGCGGAGCTGATCGACTCCAGCGGCGAGGAAGAAGGCGAGGCGGAGGAGGAAGGCGAAGAGGAGGCGCCAGAGGTCGGAGCGGACGACCATCCTCAACTCGACCGCGCCTCCAGCAACGAACCGCGCCCAACCGAGCCGGCCGCTCCACCAACTGGCGCCGCCGACTCCTCCGACCCTCCGAACCCTTCTGCTGCTTCCTAGTCCACCATTTTATCTTTTACTTTACCTGTCTATCAGTCTCGACGAACTTTGTTAATTTTGCACAATTCCACGCGCGGGGTGTATCTTAAACTTGTGTTTGAAGATCGGCCAAGGGCCTTTGTTATGTAAACATTTTTCCGACTTCTATCTTTTCTTGCTTGCTGCTCTTTGGCTTTTTTCCTTTGTCGCCTTCCCTTAGTTGCCGTCTTGCTAGCCGACAGCCGCTCTGTGGACTGTGGCTGGGTCAAGTACTTAGCTACTTCCGGGAAGGCAAGTACTTAGCCGTTTTTAGAACATTCTAGCAAGTTAAGTAGAAGCCGGCAGGCCGGCTGCTCACCAGTCGGTCGTAGAAGGCGGGAAGCCGGCTTGAACTATCCACGTGCTTTGTGTCCTTAGCCATTTTTGATGTGGACACCCTTTCTACCTTGCCCCTGCCCACTGCATACAAGCTCATGCGAGCTGCGGCTTTAGCGAGGAGACGCTTATGCCAACACATTACTTGTCCAGCTGCAGGAAGCATTTAATAGTACAAGGCGGCAAGTCCCCGGGCCGACTAGTCGGACCCGGTGCCAAGCGGCATAAAGAAAATGACATACTCATGGGCATAATTCTTATCGTATAGACACAAGAGCGCAGGCCCCAAGCTCTTCTCGGAGGACCCGGAGTCTTCGTGACTTTTAATACAAAAGGTAGCGTGGTACATACCGCATCAATCAGAAAATCTTCAGAGGAGATTTGCATTCCATGGTCAGCCCGCTCTCCCTTGCCGGAGTCGTCTCTTCTTGCGCGCCGAGGCTTCTGGCGTCGATCAGGTAGTGGGAGTCGTTGCCCAATACTTTCTTGATGATGAAGGGGCCCTCCCAAGCGAGAGCTTGTCTTTGGCAGGCATTCCTTTGGATCGCCAGAGCACAAGGTCTCCTTCTTGGAAAGATCTCGGCTTGACCTTCCGGTTATAGTATCCACTACAAAAAAAAGACACATCCGTGACATTTTGGGCCGAACGGATTTTTTTTCTGTCATACATATGACACTTCTATGACGATAATTGTGACAAAACCCGATATCATCATAGATGTGGTGGGATCCTACTTCTATTATAAAAAATCATGACAGAAAATGGGATTTTCGTCCTGGGCGGGCCGGAGACGCAGCTGCATAACATTCTTTGGGCCGTCAATGACGGAAAAAACCGTGGTAGAAGCCAGGGGGAGGAAAATTTCGGGGAGTTCCCAGTTACGGTGGGAGGTCGGGGCCGGCGATGCGCCGCTTCTCTCATACACGTGCTGCAGCGTGTGTGCGGCGTTAGCTCTAACTAAACCCGAAGCGAGGCGTTGGGCTCTAATCAACCCGAGCGATTGCCGCTGCAGCTACGCGTTACTTAACCCGAAGCGATCGATCGATGGTTGTTAATCGAACCCGATCGAGCGATTCTTCGCTACTTCGCTAATCGAAGCCGATCGATTGGATGAACAGTGAGTGTTGCGGGGGGGGGGGGGTGGGGGGGTGGGGGTTGGATGAACAGTGAGGAGTGGCATTGCCTCTGGATGAACAGGACCCTGTGGTGTGGAGGGCTGGATGAACAGTAGACGGTGGAGGGGTGGTAGTGGAGGGGTGGTTGAACAGGACCACGGGGTGTGGAGGGCCGGATGAATAGTAGAAGGTGGAGGGGTGCCCATAGGGGTGGTTGAACAGTAGCCGGTTGAGTAGCGCGCGGTGGAGGCTGGATGAACAGGAGCCCGTGGAGGCCGGAGGAGGTCGACGGTGGCCCGTGGAGGCTGGAGGAGGTCGACGGTGGAGATGAACAGTATCCCGTGGAGTCCTGCTTATGCACGCCACACCCCTCCCGATGAACATGACCCCCGTTTCGACCGTAGCGCTCCAACACAAGTCCGTTTCGTCCATTTCGCGATACGCCACACCCCTCCCGATCAACAGGACCCCCGTATTGACCGTAGTGTCGGATTTCGGGTTCCGGCAGACCCTTGAGGTTCGAACACTGGGGTGCGCGCGGAGATCCAACCCTCCACCGTCTCGCACCTCGCCGAATCGCTGGGACCTAAACTACTAAACAGAACATCACAAGAGACACGAGATTTATACTGGTTCAGGCCACCGTTGTGGTGTAATACCCTAGTCCAGTGTGTGGTGTGGTGGATTTGCTCTTGGGCTGATGAGGAACAATACAAGGAAGAACAACCTCGCGAGGGTCTGTTCTTGGCGGGTGTGACGAACTGCTATGTGGTGTTCAGCTGTTTCTAGCTACTGGTTTCTTGATGAGGATCCGGATCCCTCTCGCCTGGGTGGCTACTCCTATTTATAGGCGAAGGCCCTGGGCCTCTTCCCAAATATTGAGCGGGAAGGGCGCCAACAATTGGCCATTTTGAAGGGGAACAACGGGTACACTTAGCCTAACTAAAGTTGGTCCTCGCCTGCCAAAGGCTCTGGTGATGATGCCTGCTTGGGCTCCACAATGACTCCCTTCCAGCCGTTGGGCTGGTCTTGGTCTTGTTGCACCGAAACGGATGCCTTTGCTTGATGCTCTCGCCTGCGCTTGCTCCCTTTGCACCAAAGAGGAAAGGAGGACGCTGTGCGGGCTGGCGCCGACTTGCGCCCTTGGTCGTCATGGCTTGCGTCATGGGCACCTCGCGAGGTACCCTGCCTTGAACTCTCCACCTCCTCATGAGCCAGCCTGATGAGGCCGTGCCTGAGGAAGCTCCTTGTCGTCCACCCCGCGAGGCTTGGCCCCTCGCGAGGGTCTTGAGCTTGCGTAGATGAAGATGGCCGTGCTGGGCCTCCTTCGAGCCACGCCGCTGGCCGCAGGCAGGCAAGTCTGGGGACCCCTTTTCCCAGAACGCTGACAGTACCCCCCGGGACCACGGTGCGCCCGAACTTGGCCGAGCAGAGAGGCGAAAGGGAAAGTGCGAAGCGTCGCGGGCCCTAACAACCTGCGGCCTTGGGCGCCGTGTGGCGGTTGATTGGACACGTGCGCACTGCTTCCTCACGATGCCTCGGTAACTGCCCGGATTCGACAAGTCCCTGCATGCAGAGTTGGTCATGATTACCGGTGATCGTGGAGGCCGATGGTTGGCCTTCGCCGGCTATAAGTACGGAACGGCGTGTGCCCTTCCAGTCTATCCTTTCTTGTCTCTCCTTCTTCTCCATGGCTCCATCAAGAAAGTTCTCGGCCGCAGAGAAGGGGAAGGGCCGTCAGGTCGAGTCTTCCTCCCCTCCGCCTAAGCGTGGTTGAGGTCGCCCTCGCAAGCATCCCGTGGCCTCCACGGCGGTCCCCCGCAGCCGTGGGGGAGGCTCTCAGCGTGGCGACGAGCGGCTGGCCATGGTCGGAGGGTGTGCCCCGGCCTCGCATCCCCCGAGGCCACGCCTCCATGCCGCTGAAGCGCTGCCGCAATTCATGGTGAGGGCGGAGGAGCCGTCCGGCGTACGGCTTCAGCTCCCGCGCTTCCTCCTGGGTGAGCTTCCAGCTGGCACCCTGGGTGGCCTCTGGCTCCAGGCGGATGGCTCCTACAGCCGGGCTTCGTGGGCTTCTCTGGATGTCTCTGCTACAGGGAATCTGTTCTTGACCCGCGGCTGGAAGACGTTCGCTCGCGCGTGTGGTCTTCGCCACCAGTGCTCCCTGCACTTCAAGTACGACGGCGACGCCACCCTCTACGTGAGGGTGTTCGGGGAAGACGGTCGCTGCATGGGGTGCTACCGTGAAGATGACGACCACGGCCGAGGACTCAGCCCCGACGTGGATGGAGAGGGCAGCGCGCGGGCGGCTGGTGATGCCCGTGACTCGTCACGCTTCACCAGCTCTTCTGCGGGTGGTGATTCTTCCGAGCGGCGCGGCCAGCCCCCACTCCGCTACCGCTTGGGGGGTGGCAGCGGGTCCGCTTGCCGCCGCGCCCCGGTGAAGCGCGAGAGGGAGTCCGCCTGAGCTCCGGAGACGGCTCGAGCCTTCCAAGAGGGCCGGCACGGGGCGTGCTTCATCTGCTTTTGTCCTTTTCCTTTCTTTTCTCCTGCGCAAAAAGGCAACAATGTGTGGCCCCGTGGGGGCGCGTTTAGGTTAACGCCGTTAATTATTGTACTGCTTTTGTTATCCTGATACTGTTCCTTTCTATTGTACGCCCATTCGCAAGTGAACTCCAGCCGTGGCCGCGGGGGCGACCGATCCAGGCCCCGTGTTCGCGTTGTGCTGCCCGTGAGGCATGGTCAGGAGGGGTGCTCCAGCTGTGCACCAGGGCCGTGAAAACTTGAGCGATAGGGGTAGGAACGCTCACGAGGGCTCCCGAGGCTTCTGCCTCATGAGTCCCCACGCAAGAGAAATCGAGGCAGAAGAGCAAAAAAGATCGAGGAACCACGGACCAAAAGATGGCGATAGTTTCGATAAAAACTTCAAATGGGAATAACTAGTCAACTGCAGAAAGCAAATGAAAAAGCCGCGTCCGGCACCTAGTCTAGTCTTGGACGTCTTCTCACCAGCGCGGAGCTAAGTGCTGCTACTGGGCGTAGGAGGGAGCCCCAGGGCCTGAGGCCGGCACCCCTGAGACTCCGGGGCGTGTACAGCCCCAACTCATTATTACGTGAGAGTGTAACGGGCGGCGAGCTTCACAGGCGTTCGCCTTCTTCACAGGCTCCGGCCTTTCTTCCGGGAGGCGAAGCTTCACGGGCGTTGGCCCTCTTCACGGGCTTGGGCCCTTTCCGGAATGCGACAGCTTCCACAGTGCGTTCGCCTTCTTCATGTGCTGGGCCTTTTCCAAAAGAATGAGCTTCACAGAATTCGCCTTCTTCACGAGCAATCGGGCCTTTTCCAAAGAGAATGAGCTTCACAGGCATTCGCCTTCTTCACAGGCACTGGGCCTTTTCCAAAGAGAATGAGCTTCACAGGCATTCGCCTTCTTCACAGGCACTGGGCTTTTCCAAAGAGAATGAGCTTCACAGGCATTCGCCTTCTTCACAGGCACTGGGCCTTTTCCAAAGAGAATGAGCTTCACAGGCATTCGCCTTCTTCACAGGCACTGGCCTTTTCCAAAGAGAATGAGCTTCACAGGCATTCGCCTTCTTCACAGGCACTGGGCCTTTTTAGGGGTAAAACCTCCGGAGGTGCTGGATGTTCCACGCGTTCTGTATAGGTACTCCCTCTTGAGTCTCCTAGCGCACGAAGCCAGGCCTGGAAACATGAACAACCTTGAACGGGCCCTCCCACATGGGAGAGAGCTTATGCAGTCCCTCCCTGGAGAGGAACCGGGGGAGCACGAGGTCCCCTACCTCGAGAGTTCTGGGGCGGATGTTGCGGCAGTGGTATCGCCGGAGTGCCTGCTGGTACCTTGCCGATTGCAGCGCGGCTTCTTGACGACGCTCCTCCCCCAGCACGAGAGCCGTCCCCCGCATGGCGTCCTGCAGCGTTTCATCGAACGCCAGGACCCGCGCGGATTGACGCTTGACCTCGTGAGGGAGGACCGCTTCGGCTCCGTAGACCAGGAAGAAGGGGGTCTCTCCAGTTGGCTTGGTCGCGGTTGTGCGGATGGACCACAACACGGATGGAAGCTCGTCGTACCAGCCTCTGCCGCAGGCTTCCAGCTTCTTCTTGAACGTCCTGGTCTTGAGGCCTCTCAGGACCTCTGCGTTGGCCCGCTCGACCTGTCCATAGCTGCGGGGGTGCGCCACCGAAGCGTAGCATATCTGCGTCCCAAGGTTAGCGCAGTACGTGTTAAAAAGGTTACAGGTGAACTGCGAAGCGTTGTCGGTGATGATGCGGTTCGGCACTCGGAACTGGCTCACGATGCCCTTGATGAACTTGACCGCAGAACCAGCGGGGATGGTGCGGACGGCCTCGACTTCGGCCCACTTGGTGAATTTGTCCATGGGGACGTAGAGGTAGAGATAGCCCCCTGGCGCCCAAGGAAAGGGGCCCAGGATGTCCAAATTTCGACCGCGAATGGCCAAGTGAGGGGGATGGTTTGCAGACCTCCTGCTGGCTGGTGGATCTGCTTGGCATGGAATTGGCAAGCCTCGCAAGCCTTCACGAGTTCAACAGCGTCATTGAGCGCAGTGGGCCAATAGAAACCGCTGCGGAACGCCTTGCCGACGAGGGCCCGTGACGACGAATGGTGCCCACAATCTCCACCATGTATATCTGCCAGCAGTTCCTTCCCCTGTTCCCTGGTGATGCAGCGCAGGGATATGTCGTTTGGTCGTTTCCGGTAGAGCTCTCCATCCATGATGCTGTATGCCGTGGCTTGCCGGGCCACACACCCTGCCTCCTCCTCCTTATCCGGCAAAGGTCCATGCGTTAAGTAACTCTTGAGCTCCGTGATCCAGCACCCCTCTTGAGGTTCCATCGTTAGGAGCAGGCGTGCTCCTGAGGCCGGGCCACGGGCTGGGGCTCCCGAGGCAGGTGGCTGAGGGAGCTCCTCTCGAGGCTGTGCTGTGCTTGATAACGGCGGCAGGGCTGAGGGCTTGAAGAGCCGTTCCTCAAAGACGCCCGGCTCCTGGGGTAACCTCCTGGAGGCTCGTTTGGCGATGTCGTCGGCCTCTTGATTGGTGCCCGCTGGGCACGCGTCTTGGAGCTCCAACCCCGTAACCGCTTTCTCCATCCTACGGACCTCCGCAAGGTAGGCTTCCATGTGTTCATCTCTTGGCTCATACACCTTGTTGGAGAAATTGACGAGGAGCTGCGAATCGCCCTTGATGGTAAGGCGCTTCACCCCTGTGGCAGCGGCAGCCTTGGCACCCGCCATCGGCCCTCGTATTCTGCTATGTTGTTGGAGACCTTCTCGCCATGTTGGAAACAGAGCTGCATGGCATAGTAGAGCTTGTCCTGAAGCGGAGATATGAGTACCGCCCCAGCCCAGGCGCCCTGCACGGAGAACGCTCCGTCAAGTACATGACCCAACCTTCGGGCGCTTCGCCTCGGGACAGTGGATCGATCCTCGCCGCCCCGAGGCCTGGTGCTTACATCCCATTCGCCACGAAATCTGCCAACAAGCCCCCTTGATGATCGGTCGTCTGAAGTCGAGCTGGAATGCTTGCAGCTCAATGTTCCACTCGGCGACCCTTCCGGCCGAGTTGGGGCTCCTGAGCACCCTCTCCAGGGGGTATGCCGAGACAACCTTGATTGGATGACCCTGGAAGTAGGGCCGCAGCTTGCGTGAAGCCACCAACAGCGCGAGGAGGAGCTTCTGCGGCATGGGGTACCGTGCCCTCGCGTCCCGTAACACGGTGCTGACGAAGTACACCGGGTGCTCGACGAGGCAAGGGGCGTCGGCGCTGGTGGCGTCTTGGGCTGATGAAGGACAGTACAGAGAAGAACAACCTCGCGAGGGTCTGTTCTTGGTGGGTGTGATGAACTGCTAAGTGGTGTCCCGTCGCTCTAGCTTGAGGATCGGGCCTTTATCTCTCTCTCTCTGGATTCCCAATGCCGGGTCGTCCTTTCTCTCTCCGGTCGTCCCCCTCCATGATGGTGGCTAGCTCTACTTATATAGACGAAGGCCCTGGGCCTCTCCCGAAATATTGAGCGGGAAGGGCGCCAACAATTGGCCATTTTGAAGGGGAACAGTGGGTACACTTATCCTGACTAAAGTTGGTCCTCGCCTGCCAAAGGCTCTGGTGATGACGCCTGCTTGGGCTCCACGATGACTGCATTCCAGCCGTTGGGGCTGGTCTTGGTCTTGTTGCACCGAAACGGATGCCTTTGCTTGATGCTCTCGCCTGCGCTTGCTCCCTTTGCACCAAAGAGGAAAGGAGGACGCTGCGCGGGCTGGCGCCCGACTGGCGCCCTTGGTCTTCATGGCTTGCGTCACGGGCACGTCAAGAGGTACCCTGCCTTGAACTCTCCGCCTCCTCATGAGCCAGCCTGACGAGGCTGCTACCGAGGAAGCTCCTGGTCGTCCGCCCATGAGGCTTGGCCCCTCGCGAGGGTCCCGAGCTATGCTGATGAAGATGGGCTGTCCTGGGCCTCCTTTGAGCCACGCTGCAGCCGCAGTGCAAGTCCTGGGACCCCGTTCCCTGCAACACCGACACAAGGTGAGTCCCAGCTAGCGGGGAGTATCCATTTTTGTAATGCGTAATAAGGAGGCATTTCCGGTGGGTCCGAGCCGACAGCTGGGGAACGTTTTTCATGAAATACGTAGACCCTTCCGGTGGGTCCCAAATATTAGGTGGAGGAATCATTATTTTGCAGCGTAATAAGGAGGCATTTTCTGTGTGGGCCCCTTTGTCGGCCTCTTCCGATGGCTGTTGTTTGTTGATCGTGTTGACCTCGCCGCGCCGAGAGCACAAACGGGGTGGATGAGGGCGAGGCCCAGGACGAGAACAACCCAGAGCCGGCGAAGCCACCGCAGCGGATGCCCATGCTAAGGGGAGAACGAGCGCTAACTGGTCGGCTGCGGGGTGAGGCTGACGTCGCCGGAAAATAACAGGATGTGTGGGTGGTTAGAGGGATGGCTGGCGGCAAAGACAAACCAGCCACGGGAGGAGGGAACAAGCAGTCCCGCCGGCGCTGGTTTGGGCGGCTGGAGCAGGAAGATCAGAGATTGAAGAAGCACGGCGGCCGTTGGATGGACATCCAACAGTCACTGCTGTGTGTTGACTAAGTTGACAAAGCCTTGCATACGCGTCAAAAATTTTTTAGGACAGCATGATCGTTAACCTAGTAGGCCCAGAAGTCAGCCTCCAAATCTGTGGAAAAAAGCATACAGCCAATTAGCCATTATTTTCAATAATTTACAGCCCATTTGCTAATTCTTAAGGATATTTGGAGCCCATATTCTTTTTATTAGCATTACAGACCATATATTCTGGGCACTGCTAAAAAATTCAACAAAATTTTGCATATTTAGGTGGGGTCCGAACTCTTTTAATCACAAAATTTCCAGTCACGTTAAAAATAGTTTTAAAAAAATTATATCAAAATAAAATTCAAAAAACAATTCTCCGCAAAAAAAAGAATGAAATTTAGAATCTTAACTAGCAAGATGCCCGTTTCGCTGTAACGGAACATGAAGATGCATTTGTATGAGTAGTTTATCTTGTGGGAGAAAAGATGATATTTTAATGTAATTGCCAGTTGGCTTTGGTTTTTATAAGAGTAGAGAGTAGAGAAATCCTGGAAAAAAATGATATTTTAATGCAATTGCCGGTTGGCTTTGGTTTAAAAATTTACAGCCCATTTCTTACAACTTATAGCCCGTTTTCTGGAGAAGCCCATTTCTTACTACTTACATCCCTCCTCGTCTTGAAAGATTTGCAGCCCAGCAAGGTTGAGAAAATCAAGTAGGCCTCAGTTTTGGTATTCTACAAAAAAAAAAGAACTGGGCTAGCCAATTTCAGAAAGAAAAAATATATCAACTGGGCTTGTCATGTGCTTAATAAAAGCGTAAGCATGGGCTAGACGGGCCACAACCCCGCACAAGGCCTTGATTGAGCTCCATCTCTCAAACTGAAAAACAACCCAAGGCGAGCTCTTTGGGTCCCCGTGTTATCCGCTCGTTGTGTAATTTTCTCGTTTATTGACTACATTGACAATGGCGTGGAACCTAGTTGTCAAACAATTAGGAGGAAGTATTTTTGGCTTGTAATAACGAGGCACCCGCTATGCGAAATGCAATGACCCTGGTGGGTCCCTCTTGTCGACCTCTCCACGTCACAAATATCTCCTGATTCCTCTTGGTTGTTGACCATGTTGACAACGCCAGACGGCGGCGGGCACAACGAGCTAACCAAGGTGGAGAACGACGGCAAGGCCTCGGACGGGAACGAACAGCAGCCATGGAAGATGCGGCAGTGTAGTGGCAGGTGGAGGGGAGTACGAGGGCAACAACATGCAAGTCAAGCATACAAATGGTACAAAAAGCCCAAGGATTAATTGTTCATCAAATTTTTAGACAAAACCCAGATTGAACATGATAGTAACATCTAACCCAACCACTCTATTTTTCAGTCACAAACAAAAGGATCGGTTCGATCCATAAAATCAACATCCTGTGCAAAAAATTATTTCGTGATGTCTACAACTTATTGTAAATATAAGCCGAGCACGCTTAGAAGCCCATTTGTCCACCAACTTCTTTTTTTGCTATTCAACATGTTCGTCCGTGAGAAATCTCTTGCTGTAAAATTAAGCCTCATGGACAATAGTAACCTCGCGTTCAACAGAAGAATGTGACAAAGCTTACGCTTGCACGGTTGGATGCATATCGTCCCATCGTTATTGTCCTCAAACGAATGTCATGAGAACTGAGCTTGTGCTTATTACGCCAACGATTGGTTATATGTTTTTCTCCATGTGGTTCTCCCTAAGTGGACATGAAGATTGAAAACAGTTAAGGTCTGAAAAAAGAGTATGTCGAAAGAACGACATCTGAACAGTTAATTCTAGTACAATATATACGGGCTTTCAATGTGCATGCCATCATCACCTCTATGTATAAATTCTCCAGAGATCGAAAGCATCGCAGCAAGCCAATAATTATGTCCTGATCAAAACTATACATTCAGATATATATGATCTTGACAGAATCCATCAGCATTGATAGGCTATCAATGGACGAACTCTTCATTGAGCATATAACATAATATTAGTACCCAAAGTGTACTCCAAGATGATATAAAACTTATGCGCACAAATGAAAAATGCAGCATGTGATGAAAAATGTGTAGATGATAATATACGGTACCTGAAAAAGTGAGGAGCCAAACACCAACTCTTTGTGATTATTAAACGGGTCACGAATTACACCCAAGGTCTCCAGTTTGGGTGCATAGACGACAGTTATTTCTGAAGGTGTATAACAACTATGAAGGAGCAACCTTTCTAGTGAATGGGTATCTTCGATGATGAGCTGTTGTCCTTTAAAACAAATTCCATTGCTTTTAAGGTGAGGCGACTTTATTTGGAGACAACTGATACCGATTTCTATTCCCAAAACAATCAGCAAGCGCTCCAGGGCAGGGCAACTGGAGTGGATGATGCTGTGCAGTGAGGCCTCCGACAGATAAACCACCACAAGCAAAAGTTTTTTTAGTAGCGGGAGTCGAAGCATTTGTACCAGATCGTCTGGTAGATGGCACCGGGCGAAGGTGGCGGTGTGGAGAGAGGAGGAAAACTGCGAGATGGACAACGGTGGTGTGGGCACGAATTTTTGGTATGTTCGTGTAATGAAACTTTCGTGGTAATGGTAGAACTCAAACTGCTGGATTTTTCCGAATTCAGGGGATGTCAGCCAAGCGTCCACCTTGACGGGTATGGACAGCTGGTAGCTTGTCGGGATGCAGAGGCATTGAACGCGGCCCTGCTGGTGAGAAGATACGATGGCTTTGATGAGATCAAATTCAGGAAGGACAGATATCTGACGACAGTCGAGATTGAGGGGCGCGGTGCACCATAGAGGGCGCCACCTAGTTGAGAGGACTTGTGTGCGGCAACAATCCTTGGTGGGGAGAAGCGAGATGATCTCCTTAAGGATGACACCCAGGAGATCGCTGATGCGGTCCACCGGAGATTCTACCGGTTCCTCAGATCCGGGTGGGGGGGGGGGGCTCGCCGCTTCTCCCCGCGCTACCGGGTGCGGGATCTACAACCGGCGTCGCCGCTGGCGGGAGCCTCATCTTCTTGGCGCTGGGGCCAGCCGACTCCATTTTCCTTGTGGGCGTCGCGCCGAGCTCACGGGTTTGAGCAGAGTAGCCAGAGACGAGCCTAGTGGCAGTGCGAGTGGGGAAGAAGGAGGGCTGGGGATTTCTGTAGGAGTGGAAGAAGAGGAGCAGGAGTTTTCTGTACGAGTGAGGAAGAAGGTGAGCGGGGTTTTCTTGACAAGTGAGGAAGATTGGGGAGCGGGGGGAATCGGGTGGGGAAACGGAAGCGGGAGAGCGAGTTGTTCGTGTTTATAAGGCCCGCTGCACTAACTACTCGCTTTTTCCCAAGAACCGCTCTCTTCTTTTATGTTGTCAAGATTGAGCCGGGCGCATGGTCTTGGCCGATCACATGCATGCAGGATGCATGTGCCCACGGCCACCGTGCATGCGCCTGGTTTGTTACTAGGCCTATTTAATAGGGTGGTTATGGAGTAAATTAAGGAGATTTATTTTCTCTATGTGCATCCACCAAATTAGAGGATGTGGTAATCGATGCACACTCACATTAAACTAACATTCAGAAGAACAAAAGTTCAGCATGTCTATGCATCTCAATGATTCACCATACTATAACCAATATACAAAGCTGTGAGAAGGTGTGGAAATAAAGAAAATCGGTCGATGCTTCTCTGAGCAATGGGCCTCCTTGCGCACACATTAATTTCCTAGGCATGCTTGTTTCTACTCAATGTTGCGAGCACTTTGAGCATGTTGGCAACTCCACAGCTAGCTAGCTGCCTCATCTTGCAATTGATGCTGGCACATTTGCAGCAAACACATGAGGCAATAGAGATGACTCAACATGGGTCCATATTGTGCGTTCCCGATATCATATTCATTGTCCCGAATCTGAAAAGATAGGAAAACAGTAGCTATAATTAAACAAAGTGTTGCAAAATAGTAGCACATATCAATAGCTCGGCATGACAAAACACGATCATCCGGACGAGCAGGATCTTGACCGCCTGAGGAAGATTACATATAATCTCATAAGTCCTTGGTTGATTTCCACCTTCGGCTGCACTGCTTGTTTGCTCCTCCACACATGACAGGATCGTTCCACACTGCATTCAGCAAGTCAACGTACGAATAAGCTAATTTCATCTTGCGGTTCTCATTGTACCTAGTTACGAATGTAGGAATACCTGGAGCACCATGAGGTTAGCTGACAACAGGTAGATGCAGCCATATAAATTTTGTGCGGTGCTACCAAAATTGAGGTTTGTATCCCTTCCCATTATGAGAATTCTTCTTAAAGTTGGTAGAATGTGACGGCTTGTTCTTTGCATCAAACTTGCCTTTCCCTGAGATTTGTTCTTGTTGTTTTCGGGCTGGTTGGGCTGGAAGTTCTTCTCGTGTACCATGTGGGCACTAGAAGCTCCCTCAGCGACCCGAAAGCACGCAGTGTATTTTGCTCTCGCCTTCTCCTCAAAATCAAGAGTGCTAATGAGATCCAAAACAGAAAACTCATGTCTCTTGTTTTTCAAAGAAGTAGCAAAATCGTTCCACGAAGGTGGAAGCTTGGCAATGATGGTCCCAGCAACAAATTTGTCCGGCAACACACACTTAAAGTACTCAAGTTCCTTACAGAGTGATCAGATCTCATGAGTCCGTGAACAACAGAGCGCTCATCACCATCTTGTAGTCACAGAATTGCTCCATGACGTACAACTCGTTGCCAGCGCCCGAGGGCCCAAACGTGGCCTCGAGCGCAGCCCACATGTCTTTGCCGCTGTCAAACGACATATATGAATCCACAATGGAATCATCAAGAACACTCAGCAGGGCGGCTTTGAAGAGGGTATCCTTGTTTTGAAAAGCTTCTCGTGTAGGATTAAGATCGCCTCAAAGCTTACCCTTAGTGGCGTCATAGCAAAGACATGATCTGATACCAATATACTGCTCTTGTGCGCCACCTTTTATATTGCACCCCCTTAAAAGTAGGCGGCTTCAAAAGCGTAGCAAAACCACTCAGAGTAAATTGCCTGTGATCAGGTTTTTGGATTGGATTGTTGAATATATGAGAAATTTAGTATGAGATTTAATCCAAAACAACAGCAAATAGATCATGACGACAATTGCAAACATTAAAGTAATGATGCGGACTAAACCAGGAGGACAGAATCACATACTGTACAGCGGGAGCAGAACCGATGTGGTTGATGTTGTCACTCATGTCATTGATGAAGAGGTTACCGAGGTCGGGGAAGAAGGTTGTCGTTGAGGAAGTCATCGCAGGCAGCAGTCACAGGAGTGTGCTCCCCAAAAACATGATCGCCCCTCTCCCGTACAGGATCACGAAAGGCGAGGTTCGGAGGACTGTTGTCCCTTCTCGCGGTGCACGCCGGAAGGAGGGCTGGAGAAGAATTGTGTGGCGGCGCTAAGATCTGGAACGGTGCGAAACCATATGATACAGCAGCGGCTAGGGTAGAGCATGTCGGTCGATTAGATGCGAGTATAATAGTAGGCCTTTGGCCCCCAAACCCCACGTCCAAGTCAATAATAGCTCAAAAAACAGTCAATAATAGCCCCACCAAGGTTTGTCTCAAAAAAAAACCGGAGTAATTAAGGCGTCTGTTAGTCCCTTTAGTATAAATAGAATATCATTAATAATGGCCCCACCTTTTGTCTCACAAAGTATGTTGGAGTACAACCGGCTACACGTTTACAATCCGCTTCTCTTCTCTCTCCTCTTCTCTCTCCTTCAACTAAGCACAAATACTATATTTAAATCCTTATAGCCTGCTTATGTCATCTAATTGTAGTACTTGCTCTAAAAGTTGTACTATCCACTATGTAGTCTGAAATGTCGGGCGTGCAGCGGGCGGTGCCCTCGGTCGACGCGCCGCTTTAAGGGCGGAAGCAATGAGAGGTCGCGTCGCCCTGACTTGCCATCACTGTGGAGCGGCGGGCTCAGGTGGCGCCAGGCGGGAAGCGCGCGCGGGAGGGGGGAGGAGTTTTTGTTGGGCAAGAAGGTGAGAAGCCAACTTGGGATCGGTTAGGACGGGGAAATATCATGTGCTCCCATACTCTGCATATGACACTAGTCTATGTTACTACTCCGTCCTTTCCGGTTTATAGAGATGTTTAGAGTAACATAGTAATGTGTTACAGTACAAGTTACTCCCCACTATGACCAACCTTGGCATCTCCCAGTGCTCCACCATGTATAGCTGCTAAGCCTGCCACGTAGGCATAAAATATGATGTGGCACCAATAAACTAAGCACCTATGCATTGAAGACTTGAGTTACTAAGCCATTTAATGCACTTAGCACCTCATCTAAAGAGCATTAATACTATAGCCAGCTGCTGGCTATAAGCCAGTGCCATGTCATCTACAACCCATCTTATAGTCAACATGTACAATAGTAGATCAAAAGAGTGTACTATTACTTTTTTGTTTTGTGGCCCACCTTTCATTCTCACAAAGTGCCTAGGAGCACGTAGCAGAGTCTGGCTCTTCACGAAGAGCCTGCTTACCTTCTCTCTCCTCTTCTCTTTCCTCCAACTAAGCAGAAATATACTATAGTTTATTCCTTATAGCCCGCTGACTCAGCTCTATTATACTTGCTCTAAGCACATCTAAGCACTTACTAGCACCCCCTTGACCGTGGACCTTGACGGTGTACGTCACCTTGTGTCTCATAATTTTCCTCGTCATCATCTCGAGTCCTAGAAGATCTCACCCACATCATCATTAGCATGCAGCCGCCTTGATAGACAACGCCCACGTATGAGTACAGCGATCGGGGACGCACCACCACCACGTCGTGGGCACTCCGTTTGTGCTCGTGTGCGTGCAGCGTGCGTGTTTTTCCATCGGTGCTAGCTCTAAGGCCGAGGCTGCGGTCGTCTTCGTCTCCGACTAGTAGTTGAGCAACGATGGCAAAGAGGTGCTGCAAGAGATGCGTATGCGCCGTTGCTTGCGAGCTTCGCCATAGCACGACGAATCGGACGTCGCCGCGGATGTCGCACACATCCATGCAGCCGAGTGTGTGCGCATGCATGTGTTATTCACGTGCATTCTGCGGCCGAGCGTGTGTGCATGCACGTCTTGTGTACGTGCGTTGTGTGCTCCATGTTGTGCGCGTATGTGCATGAGTTGGATGGATGGAGTTAGTGCGTTGGCTTGTGTACATGCGTGGCTTGTTGCGTGGTTATCAATAATTCAATATAAACTACTCCCTCCGTTCCTAAATATAAGTCTTTCTAGCCATTTCAAATAGACTACAACATACGGATGTATGCAGACATATTTTAGAGTGTAGATTCACTCATTTTGTTTCGTATGTAGTCCCTTATTGAAATATCTAAAAAGACTTTTATTTGGGAACAGAGGGAGTATAAAACATCTTCAACTTAGCATCCTGATGTACCGTTTCTAGTGGTTAGCGAAAAGTTCATGTTCTTTTAGTTGTTTATAGGTGGGTAGGCGGCAAAAACAGGGGAAAACGCGCAAGGTTCCTTGCTACTCCTCGGTCGTCGGGAATCTTTGCTCTTCAACTCTTTTCTTTTACGTGAGCTTTGTTCATCCTTTTCCCAACACGCAAGACATCTAGCATCAAGGTGCACGTGTCATGCAATAAAATGGAGATAATCAGATAAGCACTACGTAAGTGAGTCGCGCTTGGGAAGCGGGGGAAAACCTTTTTCGTAAGTGAGTCGTGCACTTTGATGGCACCTACGCTATATTTTTTCTCCTCGATGGCACGCGAATAGTGCACGTACTCAACGACGGAGCACGGGATGGTAGCAATGACAAGGTCAGCCCTTTTTTGGAGTAGTAAATAACTTTGATGTGTCCCGTCAACTCGCAAAATGATGAGAAGCTTGATTACGCCTTCTCCCTCGCCAACGCGTGCGCGGTGGCTCGCAGCAAGAGGAGAAACTTTTGCTTACAAGTGGTGGACGTGCAGTAGTTCATTTGGTGTTAGATTGCCAGAAGCACTACTGTAGAACCATCGACTTCTGGAAGAGGCGAAGAGCCAAGCGCAAGGTCACCTACTAACCTTAGGCTAGGCGTAGTGGGAGTAACATAAGTAGGGGTACCTCCTGTTTTTATTCTAGAAACAACCACACACGAATATCAAGGTGTTGGTTACGTAGAACAAATTTCCTGCAGTCCGTGCTCAACCCTCCTCTATCTCTCTTCTCAGCTAGCCAGCGGACGCGCGGAGCCCATCGTCTGTTTGCTCACATGCGGCCCCACATGTCAGTGAAAACGGAAGAGGACCCACTGAACCTGCACATCTTTCACCTCGACGTGCTTGCGATGAAAAACAAATCCAATAAAGATCTTCGGTGGCCGCTTTTGGAGTTACTCGAGAGTAGTAAGATTCTATTTACAGTTTAACCCAAGATGCACATCTCGTGTCTTCAACTTATCAACTACTAGTACCACTCTATTTTCTTTCATGACACGACCTGGATGCTGGATGTCCCACGTGTCGGAAAAAGGAGGAAGAGCATGACCAAATCTTCGGTTGTGCTCTCGGATTAGACTAGTTGTGCTAACTTAAAAAAATTATTGTGTATTCCCTCCGTTCCAAAATACTTGACTTCCATTTGTCCAAAAATGGATGTGCCTATATACTAAAACATGTCTAGATACATATATATTTTGACAAATACTACCTCCGTCTGGTTTATTGGTCCCCATTATATTTACGTGCCAAATTTTGACCATAGATTAAACTAACAAAATGTTTACGCATGTCACCAAACATTATATTTTTGAAAACTATGTTCAAATACGAATCCAATGAGATAATTTTTCTTGGCATGCATTAACATTTTGTTAGTTAAATCTTTAGTCAAAATTTGACACAAACTGCAAAGGGGACCTATAAACCAGGACGGAGGTAGTAGAAGGCATGTATTGTGCAACGGAGGGAGTAGAATGGATGCAAGTTTTTGTATTGGGAAGAAGAGTACATCCATATATTGATAGAGCGTTGGAGTTGGCCTTACAAGTGAGACCGCAGTTGAGGAAACCGACTATCGGCAAACCACCACCTCGCCCGCCGCGTGATGGCTGAGTTAGAGAAACGATGAGGTTGAAGAGATTGCTCTAGCACGGATTCCAAGAAATATTGTGTCAGATGGAAGTCGTGCTGGTGGCGTGTGCCGTATTCCTGGACGTGAAGGCTTGTTCTGGCCCATGCCACCCTACTACTCCTACTAGTTACTGGAGTATATAGTACTAGTATCGAGGATTCGAGGTGCTGGTTACGTACAATATGGCTACAGAAAAAACACCCGCACGACGCGCGAAGCATGTGAAGCTAGTACAAATAGTGTAATACTATTGTTGATTGGCCTCATCCGATAACCTGTTGCAATGCACGTACAATTATGTATTAGGAAAATATTTTTTGCCTCGCCGCACCACTCACTCACATAAGCAACTCGAAAGCCATTCATAAGTTCCCACTTTCGCAGCTTGGACCCAATGTAAACAACCCAATCTCCATTTGCGCCTGCCCAAGCCTTGCCCTCAAGCGATGGCATCTTAACATCATACGATTATTATCAAGCGGCATCAACTTGCAGGGTGAGGCCTCCGTCAAATTTGGCGCCAGTCATCAGGGTCACGACGAATAAGATAGGGGAGATCAAACCGCTCCTTGACTCTTGGGTTCCTTGTAATGATGTTATTAGTTGAGTCAAGAATGGGCTTGAACGAACCTGCCATGCTAGCCGTGGTGATGACGTCGCACCGATCAATGAGTTCCTCCACCATGTCATCTTTCAGATCGAGCCAAGAATAACGGGGTCGTTTCCATCCTGTTCCCTCCATGGAGAAGACGATCGAACAATGGCAGAAGAAAGGGTGAAGGGCTGAACGAAAATGGAGGAGGGAGAGGAAGAGCGTGCGACATCAGTTCCAAATCAAGAGGGCAAGGCGAAGAGTCGGTGGACGGTTGCCAGTTTGTCACGGTTCACGAAGGGGCGCCCTGGCCTACACGTCGGTTCGGAAATACTCCTACTACTCGTCGTCGTCTCACTGATATGTTGGAACGGGACTACATGTCGACGAAACATGTTGTGTAATTTCTCGTGCAAAATGCGATCTCGCCGCGTTGGCCCGAGATGCCGCATTAGTTTTTTTTGAAAGTTTGCCGCATTAGTTATCAACCTTTATTTTTTTTAACATGCTATCTGAATGGATAGCTCCTGTTGTCATCACACGTGAGCAGATATAGTGATGGTTGATTCGCCCGAGCAACTTATTACTGTGGGAATATGGGAGTACCAGCGGATTCAAGGAACAGAGAAATGATGGTTGCTTCGTCCGAGCAACTTACTATGGCGAAGGTGGGGCTCTGTGATTTGACTGCTCACTAGTCATTACTACCCATGATTGCAACGACCGGGTGAATCTTTCCACGAAGTTGTGTTGTGCACTCAATATTGCTGCATGGCGGTGGAGCGGATGAAGGATGTCCAACATGTCGTGAAAGCGAAGTTGAATTGTTTCTGGCATTGCTATCAATCCTTCATGATTTGTTTATATGTATGCATAATTTTGATGAAATTGTACTGTGATGCTATGAAGGTTTCAACTCTGGTTCCCGGAGGAAAAAAAAGGTTTCAACTTAGGATTCATGTGTCTTGCCTCGAGATTATCTCGTTACAACATTCCATCAAATACAAATGAAACTATCATGGCTAATGCATCTCAATGGTTCGCAGATCAACGCCAATATTCACATCACAACTGAAGACAAAGTTGTGAGAAGGTGTACAAATAAAGAAAAAAAATATAATTGATCGATGCTGTTCGTAGGCATGGCTCCATTTCCTTGGCACAGTGTTCATTATTTGGCAGCTAGTTTCACCCAGCTCTGTAGCAAAAAAAGAGGTGTATGAAGGACACCACAATCCGATCATTTTGTGCAGCTCCACTAAAATCGGGCGGACCATCCCTGTTTGCAAAGATATCTAGTCAGTGTGATTACAATAATAGTGGAACTAGATGATGAAACATAACACACATAAATAGAAGCCGATCACCTCTACGATCTCTCTTGAGGACTAACTTCTTGTTGGCGAAGATTAGGCATGGAGTTGGATGAGGAGGATAGCAAAACCAATCTCCCTTTCCGCAGTCCCACAGAAATGTAAAAACGTTGCCCGTGTGACATTTTGGTGGAACTGCACAAAACACTCTTCAGAAAAGTGATTTGTGCAGTTCACCAAAAGGTCACAATAGCAGCGAGGTGAAAATGGATAGCCCTGTTTGCAAAAGGAGGTCGAAAGGAAACAATTACTTCCCAATAACACAAGTTGAAGACACATACCCCGACAAAAAAGAACCATGTTCCATGTAAAAAGGGAAAGATAGCACATTGTGGTTTATCAAAAATGGTTTGAGGACGAGATTGCAAGATGGAAAGTACGCCGACCGAGATACGATTTAAGCAAACAACTAAAGAAGATCCACATGCAACAACGTGGGAAGATGGCCAGTGGAGCAACGCCGGAGGAAGCTGTACCTGAGGATCGCCGGGATGTTACTGGGAGGGCGCTGGCGACCGAGATCTGCCCATACTGCGGCAGCGAGCAAGTGGCGAAGGCCCTACCGCGCCGGAGCTTGGTCAGAGAGAACGGCGGGTACAGCAGATCGGGACGAGCTGCCTCAACACCGTCGAACGGAGAGACGATGCACATCCTCCCTTTCCTCCGGCAGACGGGATGCGGCCGGATCACTGACCAACGCTGAGAGAGAGAGGCCACGGCAGCCTTGTGTGAGATGGTGTGACGAGAGACAAACCCATTTTCCATTTTCCCCACGGCAATAGTTTTATATTCTAGGCGTGGTACCCGACCCTCCTTCGAGTAAACAACCGCTACTCGCGTCAAATTATCACATGGGCTACCTTTTCGTACAGAAACGAACTCCACCGTGTACCCACGCGGGTGTGGCCGGGAACGAGACGTGAATACGTGCGTCCTGCGTGCACTTCTTCTTTAGGTGCAGGTACGTACGTGGGTGGGTGTGAGAGAGATGGTTTGTGCGAAACAGAGGCAATGTGTTGACGATATCTCAATTAGAAAATGTAACATATGCAATGTGTGTGAAACGGAGTCATGGACGTGAGATATCGATAGAATTGAAAACAGGGATGAAGTGTGTGGCTGCGCAATCGATAAAGAGTGCCATCTAATTTGTGTTTGCCGACGTCAAAGATACATGGCGGCTGGCCTACTGGAATTTTAGAGGGCAGAGGTGCAGTTCTTCTCTGTGGCATGGATACCTACCTACAACGTTCGACTATCGGTGTGTGTGTGTGTGGGGGGGGGGGAGGGGAGGTAGAGACCGATTGACTAGTATATGTGTGGGGAAGGAGAGAGACCTAGCTATGTATTGAGGGAGATCGATCGACATCCATGGATATGTGTAGCAGAGGTATAAGGTTGGGAAAAACACAAAGGTAGAGCGTCGGAGGGTTGGTGGTTGAGTGTCATCTCACAAATGGTGGGCGAGGCCTGCTAGAAAAACGGAGGGTATGAGTGCAATATCAATAAGAGAGGGCGGGGGATGTCTGTCTGTCTATGCACGTGCGTGTGAGAGACGGGTCGGGAGGTATTCAAGGATGATGATGGGGAGAAGATATGGTTGTGGTAAGCATGCGTAACTACATAGGAAGATCAACCGTCGTGTGTCCGAGAAAAGGAGAGACATAACTAGCGAGGTAAGTGGATAGGTGCTTGTTGAAAGCGAATTATAGTCGACACGGCTAGATGTAGGGAGGTCACTTCATATACACGCCTGCATGTGTTAGAAGCAAATAAGGTCCGGAGAGGCAGACAGGTGGAGAGGGTGTGGCTAGGAGGTGGTGCGAGAGGCCTACCATGTCGAGGGGGGAGGAGTGTGCAAGCATGTGATTAATGAAAAGAGGGGCGGGAGTGTGCACCTGCGTGGAATTGTATTGGACATATGGGGGCATCGACGGTGAGAAGAGAAGAGGGGAAGTATATATGTGTTTGTTGTAGGCACACTTGGCTAGAGAGGTATATCGACCGGTGTGTGCCATAAAGAAGGAGCCGGGGGCCTACACACACCGCTGGTGGACGACCTAGAGAGAAATAGTGAACGTGCGCGATGGAGGGGACGCTAAGGGTGTGTGAGGGGGGCGGGCGTGTGCATTCACGATAGAAAGTTAGCGCTAGCTAGCTACAAATAGAAGAGGATCATGAAGGTGTAAAAGACGAACACAGATCATAATTCATTATAAAAAAAGTGGATACGGATACTTGAAAGAAGATATCATAATGTAGAACATTGATTATAATTTGGGCTAATGTGTGGCTTTTGCAACTCGGGTCTAAATACTTGTCAAAATGTAGGGTACGGGGCACTATACTTGTGTGATAAACATGGTGTACGTACGGAACATGGTTTAGATTATGAATATATAGTTAGTACATCAAAAGTACTATTATTTGGAATCAACATCAATTGTATTCAAAAAATAGAATTCGAGTTCACGTAGTACACATAGTTCATATCTATCTCTATAGTAATCATGTGGTGTGTTATTAAGGTAATAAACGAATGATGGTTGAAGTTGGCAACAATCATGATTGTAGATTCTTATTGAAATAGAGAAACGAATTCAAATTTAGTTCGAATTGCAGCGGCAGTATAGACATTTGGAATGCACTAAAATATTGGTATGAGTAGGTTACATGCATTATACAACAAGCGAAAAAATTTAATCGGACATAACATGGATTCATACTCCCTCCTTCCATCTATATAGGGCGTAATGAGATTTTTAAGACCGCCTTTGACTATTGACAAGATTAATAGTACATGACATGCACAATGTGAAAATTATATCATTGAAAGAACCTTTCACAGACGAAGTTAACTGTGTGCTTTGTGTAAGTTGCATCTCATATATCATTGCTCTAATATTTGGTTAAAGTTAGCATCGAAAAACGCATTAGGCCCTATATAGATGGAAGGAGGGAGTAGCTTTGAATAGCATTTGTATAGTAAAACGGGGCAAGACTCTCTTTGTGTGGTGTGAATAGTTTTATTTTTTCGCTTTTTTTGGTTGAGGAAGTGCGAATTGATTTGGTACGTACAAGTACAATATTACTACACGTTAGGCTTGTCCCTAAAATTCAACCCGCGTCTTGTTATATCCTGAGAAATCAGATATCGTGCTCCCAAAACTGGTGCCTTCACAACCCGCGCCTTGCTATCCCGAAATTACAATGCGCGCGAAAACTCCCTCCAGTTGCCAAATCCCGACACGCGAAATCCCCCTTCTAACCCTGAGCCGAAAGGGCCGCTAGTTCAAATCGGTGGGGGGTACTTTTGTAACACACCCTACATTTTGGACAAGCGCGTCCCTAAGTCATGCTTCACCACCTCCCATCGCCCCCTTTTCGCCATTCGAAATCCCAGGCCGCCATAACCTCTCCGCTCCAGCCGCGAAACCCCACCCTCCTAAGTCCGCCACGTCACCGCTGCCAAGCCGGAGCCTCTTCCCCGACGACATCGTCCACCGCAACAGCTCGACGTCCCTCGTCCACCTCCCCGGATGAGGATCCGTCGTCCATCTCGCTGTCCCGCCGGTTCAGCCGCCCCTTCCTCCACCTCCAAGGAGCTGCTCCGACGATCGCCTCGTCTATCGCGGCTCCTCCATCCCCAAAGCGCCGCCTTAACCTGCTCCACCGGAACCGCAACATCCTCACCGGCTTCTCAAACGAAGCCGAGGCCTACTCGGCGCCACCAAAGATGTTGTACACTCATCGCATCGCACCTTCTCCTTAAATCGACCTCCCGGCGCCGACGGTGCTCCATCCCGCACCCCCATGGAGCGGCTACCTTGAAGCCGGCGCCGCTGGCGACATCTCCACGGCGGCTCTCCCTCAGTGCGAGGCCCCTTCGGTGGCGGCGTCCATACCAGCTGGATCTGCTGTTGCTGCTCCGGCTCTCGCTCGATCGCTCGCTCGGCCAGCTCCTGCTGCTGCTCTGCCCCTCGCTCATGCTGCTGCTCTGCTCCGATTAAGCCACACTTCAGTCGACTGAATCGACTATCGGGTCAGTCGATTTTCAGGGGTTGGGGGGGGGCTCGCTGGAGTTAAGGAAGAACCACCCATAGCGGGACGGGGCTCACCAAGAGGTACCCCACTATCTATCTTAGGTTTCAGGGTGAGGGGTAGAGGGCTGGCCGGGCGGCGGCAAGCGAAGTTGTTTCGGGGCCACGAGGCGTTGCTGGGGTCGGCGGTTCGGCCGGTGGTGGCTGGCGGCTCAGGGGGGTGCAGGTTGAAGATGAACTGCAGGCCCTCCCTAAACTACATGTCAAGTGCCTCTCTGCTACCATTGTGTTCAGTTTCGACAGTAGCATTTAGATTCCACAATAAATTTTAGTTTCGACAGTTAATTTCAGAGTCAACAGTTTTTACCTCTATTGTAGTCAGGTGGTTTTTGGTGATTTTAATTTTACATCCATTTTACATCGTCTATTGGAGATGCTATTAGAATCCCACTTGAGATTGACGATGTTTGTCTTGTGCTGCTTCAGCTTTGACGTCTTACGGCTCACCGGAGCTGCTCCAACGACAGAACAATCCATCACAACAGAAAGAAGGCCACTGGACGCCGCTCTACAGATTCCTCAGATCTTCCTCCACACCTCCGGCAGCCACCTCTACCTCAATCGCCTTGGTGACCAACCCAATGATGCTTTGAGGTCGACACGGCTCTGACAAAAAGGGGTTGTACACTTGTTGCATCACTTATTACTATACATTCACGTCGATCCATTAGAGCTATTTTGGTTCAACGGAAAAACATAACAATAGGGAATTTTCCAATGGCACTCTACTATTCAATTATTCATGCATTTTGTTGAAAGGAATGAAGCAAAACATCCACCTGGACCTACTTTTCAAAATCCTATGCATGAAAACAAGACCACGTGCATTAGTGCCAGAATAACATTCTAACTGTACACGCTTTCATATGGTTTCACTTTATTTTGGCCATGTTTCTTTGCATTCCTCTACTCTTCCAATTCCTGTAAACCAAACACCCAAGTTGACAGAAATCCTGTGTTTACAAATGCTCTGTTTACCATGTGCATTTTCCTATCATATTCCGGTGTTTTTCCTATCCCAGCGTTTTAAGAATCATGCAAGCCAAATGAGCCCTTACAGAATTACTTCAGTTACAGGTACGCGTCGAATGGAACTTTGTGTGGTTTGTCCTACTCCTGCCGCGACGTCGTCCACCTCACCTGAGCTGCTCCATCGACAGAAGCATCCACCAAACCAGACATCACGACTCCGGACCGTCTTTCCCTGCCTCGGATCTCCTTCCACCGCCGCACCCACCACATAGCAGCATCACCATCATTGACTCAGCAGATGAACTCGAGGAGTACACGGGTCCACAAGAGAGGTCCCACTCTTTTGTTTCTGCTTATGTTATGCATTGCTTAAACTTACCTGCTACTTTATCGTCCTGTTCAGCTCTTGGACTCCCAAGTCATGTCCAAATTAATGTTAAAACATGAGTTCTAAATTAGTTGTGGGGCACATATCGAGGCAGCAATGAATAGTAAGTCTGTCTAATATCTGGTTCACCTAGGGTATGCCTATGTTGTTCATCTTGGGTGGGAAACAAATAGTAAAGCGATCATCATCTGTCTTTTTATTAATTGAAAGCAATCATCAGCCTGCTATTATTATTTTTGGATCCATCCACTGGTTGTTACCATCACTCTAAATTTCTGCATGCTCTCCTTACGTAATCTCACCATATTTTTTCGTATGCATGTCAGATATTGTACACAGTCATGCTGAACATGTAGAGAAAAAGAGAAGAGTTTAGTACGACAATACAATGTCATGCAGACATCGCTCCATGGTGGGTTCAATGGCAAACCCTCCCCACCCTCTCCAGATTGTAATCCAGAGGAAGATATCATTACGAGGCGGATTCGGGCCGTGACCACTCCTATTTACCCCCCAAGGTGTTTTCTCTACCTTGGCATGATGATGTTAGTCATATCATGCATATGTTACCTTGCAGTGCCTACTTTTGACATCATATACGTCATTTGCTTAGTTTAGACATGTTCTGTAATGCCACTTGTTTAGTTTCCATATCATATATGGGAATTATGCAGTCTCATGTCTTTTAGCCAGCCATAATATATGTGAAATGTGCAATGCCATCCTGTTTAACCAGGCATCATATATTTGAATGATATCTTTCCCATCCTTTTCTTCATTACATTTCCATTTGTCGACAATGTTTGTACATTAAACTACTCTTCCTGAGAATCAGCCATTTGGGTGGGAGATGGAAAAATCTGGAGTGAAAACAAGGCCTTCAGAGCAGACAGTGCTACCTGTCGAAGCAGATCTCTTGTTGGGTCGATAGCTCCTCGTAGATGGATTCGAGACAGATGACCAGTCCTATTCCCCACCGAGGTGTATGATCTAACTTGGCACGATTATCTTGCTCATATCATGCATACGGTGTCTTGCATTGCATAGTTTAGACATCATATACACAATATTCAACACCATGTTCTTAGTTCAGACATCATATCGAATGCCCTCTGTTTAGCATAGAAATCACATAAGTGAATTAAATGATGTGATCCTGATTACTTAGATAACATGTAGGTGAATTATGTCATGCGATCCTGTTTAGTTATTCATCATATCTTTGAATTATGCTATGCTATCCAGTTTAGATAGACATCATATATGTGAAATTATGTCATGCTATCCGTTTTAGTTAAACAATATACATGTCAACTATTTCATGCCCTCCTTTTCCACACTATCTATTGCATCTGTCTCTCATACAATGTCTGTACATTCAACTATGTTTCCTGTTTATCAGCCATTTGAATTGGAGCAGGTGATGCCAGTATCTAGCGGAATGAAAACACGGTCTTCATATAAAATAGTGCTACCTCTTGGTGGAGATAGCACCCCGATTGTACATGCACAAGAACCATCCCTACCACACATAACCCAAACTGTCGCAGATTGTACCCCTACTGCGATGGACAGAGAACCAGCTTCACCCAATCTAACCCCAACCCCAGCCAATAGTAACCCAGTTCCTGTTGACACAACACCATCTCCACCACAGAGCTCCCAAACAAGAGCAGTTAGTAAGGCAACTCCAGTGCCCAAAGGGCTAGTACTATCACGCCGAACCCCAACTCCACCAGTTAGTACACCTATTCCTGTGGAGGAAGCACAACCAGCTAGTCGTAGTTTAGCATCTACCGCATTTGATGTTGTTAAATCGTATGTGCGTATCTTCCCATCTTGGAAATATTATACTGAAGATGAAGGAAAATGCCAGTTGAAGGTGTTTGTCCAGGAGTTATGTGTAAGTAATGTTATTCATGGCAATTACTTTGCTTCGTCCCATATATCCTACCTCCGTGATGGTTATAATACAACAAATTTTCCCATTTTTCTCTATAGAGAAGGACCGATTTGGAAACTCAGGATGAGGTAACCTGTGCTAATACCTCTGCTATCTTCAAGAATGCTTGGTGGCGATCGGAATTACACGAAGAAAAGCGTACTTCACCGGCAAAGAAACTCATCAAATTCCCTTACGTTCTCCCCGAGACACATTCTTTGGGACGATGATCGGGAACGCATTGTTCATCTTGGTCCCGAACCAAGAATGTGGTAAGGTCTATGAGCTCATTTTCTATTTTAAGTATTATATTCTTGCGTCTTACTGTACTCTGTTCATGTAGAACAAGTGCCTAAACCTGAAGAACAACTTTTCTAATTTAAGATTTCATTGCTATCATAGTTCAAAAAAGCGCTAGGCGTTAATTGTGCGTTTTGCCACCGCCTTGCGCTCTGACCAAAGTGCATGCTTATGCACGCTATGCATGATTAAGCGTGAAGTTATGCGTAATCGCGTTTATAGCGCCTAGAGCCTAGCGGCTGCGCTTAAGCTTAGCTAGGCGCCTTTTTTAACTATGATTGCTTTGCTCTTGTATCACTGTATTTACTGATACAAACTTTTTTTTAAATTGAAGGATCCAATCGAAACTCCAATAGCACAGCAGGTATGTTCATGCATGTTTCTTTAACATGTTTGCTCTTATCAATAGCTCTTTTGATTTCAATTTCAATTGTGTATACAATTGACTTTCATATCATGCACATTACTAGCATCACAACAGAGCCAATAGTGTTGTTGTACATGTAGACCCGTGGTACCCATATGAAATCTTGTTGTGCCGTGTAGTTTCCCACGCTTTGTATTCTTTCACTGCTGCTTTGTCTAGAACTGATATGATTTGAACCGTGTCTCTATTTTGATTTGGCAAGACAATGCAGTGACCATAGGACATAGATATATGTTTGTTTGATGATTTTATTATGTACTAGTACTTGGCAATAGAAGACTTGGTAGTTTAATCATCCACCTTACTAATGAACTGGTTCACGAAATGAGCTTCATATACTAGTACATGCTAAACTTGTTATGTGTCTCGCTTGTTTCTTCTTTTAGAATGCTGATAGAATATTGGGGAAGAGTGCCTTATTAAGCAATGGTAAAGGAAGTAATGCAGATAAGGTTCGAGATAGTGACACATCCTTGTTGGTCTCCAACAAAGTCTGATAAAACAATAAGGAAGACTATCTTGAAGAAAGCGAGACAACCCCAAAGTCCTGTCTTGGTTTAGTGTTCGAAAGCATCGCCACTACAGCTTGCACAAGCTATTCAAACTCACCGTCTGGAATTAGTTCGGTTTCTTGAGTCTCAACTACAAGTGAAAGACATCGATCATTTGTCTTTGCGACAAGAAGCGGAAGGACTGCAGAAGTCCCTGGAGCATTCAGATGCATACTTTCTGGTGCAATAGCAAGCGTTGGAGGATTTTAGCACCAAACAGGACAAAGCTAATCAGCTTGCTAAGCTTATTTCCAGCATTGTGGATACCCAGGATAACGTTTCTTGAGCTCTTCTGAAGTTGATTCAGTTATGCTCTTGTTTTGTCGCCGTTTATTTGCACCGGTGGCCACTTTTGACGGCCAAAGGTATGTAATATGCCGCTTTGTTCCCTATATTTGCACCGTGGCGAACTTTGATGCCCAAGTGGATGTAATATGTGTAATAGCGGTAATAGGCTAGCCTTAATTGCTTGCTTATTTATTTCCTTATTTTCTTGTTTAGTTGTTTGCTTGTAGTCACTGCAGTTCTTTTTCTGTGTTTTTCTAGTGGCCACAATAGCCTATTTTTGGTAACTAGGCCAAAATAATCATGCCAACACACGGACTGTTGTAACCATGGGCCTCCTGCAGGCCGTATGATCCATGGGCCTTCGTCCGGCCGTAGGATCCATTGGCCTTCTATACGGGCCGTAGGATCCATCGCCCTTCTATACGGGCCTTAGGGTCCATGGGCCTTCTACGGGGCATAGGGTCCATGGGCCTTCTACGGGTCGTACGACCCATGGGCCTTCTACGGGCCGTAGATCCATGGGCCTCGTACGGGCTGTAGATCCGAAGGGCCTTCTACGGGGCGTATCATCATTTCGCCAATCATGGGCCGTACAATTCATGGATCATAACGGGCCGTTAATAGGCCGTATTTGATAACTCTATGAAAACAGCCCAACGGGTTTTTTTTGACATGAAAACGGCCCAACGTATTAACGGTCCGCATAAGCGGGCCGATCAGAACGACGGGCTGAATTTGGCCCTAGCGTAAAAATGACAAGAACGGGCCGTATGTAACGAATGCCGCAAATGAGCCCAGAATCAATGGGCCCTGAGAAGGCCGAAAGATAACTTGGGCTGGAAACGGCCCAATAGAATAACAGGCCGTTAATGGGTATAAAGTGATACACTGTTCATTACGGGCCAGTTTCACCACGAGCCGTTAATGGGCCAAGAGTTACAAAGGGCCTCATATGGGCCGAAAGAAGTCGTGGGCCACACATGGGCCGGAAGTTAAAACGGGCTGGAATCATATTGGACGGCCCAGATGACGCCATCGGGCCTAATTCGATAGGGCGTAACGGGCCTGGGTTAGCGGGCTGTAAATGGGCTATATGCGAACATGCCGTTAACAGGCTTTCTATGGGCCGGGCCGCCACCTTTTGACCAAGTCAAACGGGCCGGCCTTTTCACAGGAATGGGCCTCTGTTGAGCCGTGCCACGTGTCGCCGTATCATAGGTGCCTTCGGTCCAATGAGCGGATGACATCTGTCCCAACGGTGAGCCGACACGTGTTTCCTCCACCAATGATGATTTTACATGTGGAAAATCCCCATTGGTCGTGGCTGTTAACGGGTTATCGGATCCAAAACCCGACCCGATAGCTTAACGGCGTTACATTACGGTGGATGCCACATGTCGGTCACCCTTGACGAAAGTACTTCAGACGTACGCCGATTTATCATCATGGAAGTGGACACTTCCGTGATGATAATTTTGGTAATGTCATGGAACACTTCTATGACAGCACATGTATGACTATCTTGATTCTGTCATAAATTTGTCATGGATGTACATGCATGACCAAAAATGCGACCTACTGTGACAAACACGTATCATCACGGAAGTGTATTTTTCTGTAGTGATCGGCAGGCTCTACTGGTACATGCTGGACCGGCTGAGTGCCAACAGCCGGCCCTCTTCCAGCAGATCGACGCCGTCTTGACGTACTTCTTCTGCCTCCTCTTCGGTGTACATGGTGACTCGAGGGGAGTCGAATTCTATGTCCGTTGGGATGACGGCTTCGTCACCGTAGACGAGGAAGAAAGGCGTGAAGCCGGTTGACTTGTTCAGAGTCGTGCGTAGGCTCTAGAGAACGGCGGGTAGCTCGTCGAGCCAGCAGCCAGCCGAATGCTCCAGGGGCTCAACCAGTCGGGGCTTGATGCCGGAAAAAATGAGGCCGTTTGCCCGCTCCACTTGGCCGTTTGACTGCGGATGAGCAACGGATGCTAAGTCTAGTCGGATGCCCTGCATCACGCAGAAATGGGCCAAGGCGCCTTTGGAAAAGTTTGTGCCATTGTCGGTGATGATGTTGTGCGGTATGCCATACCGGACGGTGATGTCGGGGATGAAAGTCACGGCTGTCGGACCATTCAGCTTCTTGATTGGTTTTGCTTCTATCCACTTGGTCAACTTGTCCACCGCGACAAGCAGATGAGTCATGCCACCTCGCGCTATTTTGAATGGTCCCACCATGTCCAGGCCCCAGACGGCAAAGGGCCAGGCAATGGGAATAGTCTTGAGTGCAAAAGCCAGCTGATGTGGCTTAGAATGGAACTTCTGGCACCCTTTGTATTTCTGGACCAGGTTTTTGGCATCTTCTAGAGCAGTCGGCCAGAAAAAAACATGGAAGAAAGCTTTGGCGACGAGTGCTCTTGAAGCCGCATTATGGCCACATTCGCCTAGATGGATGTCTTTGAGAGTGCTTGGCCTTGCTCCGGCTCGACGCAACGTTGGTAGACACCGGTGACACTGCGCCTCACAAGCTCTCTGTTGACTATGGTGTATGTTGCTGCCTGGCGTTGCACTTGCCGGGCTGAGATCTCATTAGTCGGTAGCTCTTTGTTTACTAGGAAGTTGAGGATGGGCTGAGCCCATGAAGGTGCTACGAGTTCTTCGACTGCCAGGACTGCAACTTGGATGAGGGCGGTTGGGCCGGGAGGAGGCGGGTTGGAGTCGGCTGCCGCTACCGCTTGCTGTGTTGATGAAGTCCCCGGGCCGATTGGTGCAGTCCCCGGGCCGATTGGTGTAGTCCCCGGGCCGGGCTCCGAAGTCCCCGGGCTGGCCGCTGCAGTCCCCGGGCTGGGTGCGACTGCCGCGGCCCCCGGGCCGCCTGCCGGAACTCCCGTGCCGGTTAATGAAGCTCTCAAGTCGGATCCCACTACTTCAGGAGGAGCCGGCACGAAGATAGAATCCTACTCTGGCGATGGCTTGACAGACAGCTTGAGGAGGCGTTGTAGGGCGACGCCGGTCAGTATTGCTTGACGGGCGGAGCCGATTCGTGCCAAGGCATCTGCTTGCTCATTGTCATTTTTTGGCACATGGATAAACTCGCACCCTTCAAAATATCCACTGAGTTGCTGTATGAGGAAGCGGTAGCTCGCCATGTTTTCATCTTTGGTGTCCCAGTTACCTGACGACTGCTGGACCACCAAGTCAGAGTCACCATAGCACAGGATCCAGCGAATGCCGAGCTCTTTGGCAAGCCGGAGCCCGTGAATGAGTGCCTCATATTCAGCGACGTTGTTGGAGGCGGCAAAATGGATTTGCAGCACATATCTGAGGTTGTCGCCTTTGGGAGAGGTGAGGATGATGCCGGCTCCCAAACCGGTGCGCATCTTGGAACCATCAAAATGCATCCGCCAATGGGTGGAGTCGGTATTTGGCAGCAGTATCGGGTCTTGGCCCAGTCGACGAGGAAGTCGGCCAGTGCTTGTGACTTGATGGCGGTGTGGGGTTGGTAGTATATGGTGTAGGGGGCCAGATCTATAGCCCATTTGGCCACTCGGCCAGAGGCATCTCTGCTTCCAATGATCTCGGCAAGAGGTGCAGTGCAAACAATAGTGATGGGATGCTCTTGAAAGTATGGCTTCAACTTCTTGGCGGCAAAGTGCACGCCATAGCACATCTTCTGGTAGTGAGGGTAGTTTTGCTTGGAGGCTGATAGCACTTCACTTAGGTAATACACCGGTCTCTGGACTGGTAGCGCCTTTCCTTCCTCCTTGCGTTCTACCACTAGGACTGTGATGACCACTCGGCTGGTGGCAGTGATGTAGAGGAGCATGGGCTCCTTAGGAGTCGGAGCCGCCAGGACAGGAGGAGTAGTCAACGTCTTCTTGAGATGGAGAAAAGCTTCATCCGCCTTGTCATTCCACTCGAAAAAAGTGGTCTTCTTCATGAGCTGGTAAAGGGGAAGTTCCTTCTCTCCCAGCTGACTGATGAAACGGCTGATGGATGCCAAACATCCGGTGAACTTCTGCACATCCAGCAGTTGGGTGGGTACTTCCATCCTCTCGATGGCCTTGATCTTCACAGGGTTGCACTCTATGCCGCGCTCTGAGACTAGGAATCCAAGAAGCTGGCCGGTTGGTACTCCGAAGACGCATTTCTCCGGGTTGAGCTTGATTTGAAAACGGCGTAGGTTCTCAAAGGTCTCTTTGAGGTCTTCTAGCAGCGTTCCGCGCTTCTCTGTCTTCACCACGACATCGTCCACGTCAACATGGGCATTTCTGCCGAGTTGTTTGAGGAGGCACTTCTGCATGCAACATTGAAATGTGGCACCGGCATTCCTCAAGCCGAACGTCATGGTCAAGTAACAGAAGGCTCCAAATGGCGTGATGAAGGCGGTCTTCAGTCTGTCGGCCGGGTTCAGCTTGATCTGGTGATACCCTGAGTATGCATCCAAGAAACCCAACAACTCACATCCGGCTGTGGAGTCTATCACTTGGTCAATTCTCGGCAAAGCATACGGGTCTTTGGGGCAGGCTTTGTTGAGGCTAGTGTAATCAATGCGCATGCGCCACTGCTTGTTTTTCTTCAGCACAAGGACTGGGTTGGCCAGCCACTCTGGAAAGAACAATTCCATGATGAAGCCGGCTGCCCGCAACCGGGCTATCTCTTCCTCGACGACTCTTCTCTTCTCTTCTGACAGGCGGCACAAGGGCTGCCTGACTGGCTTGGCATCAGACCGGACATGTAACTTGTGCTCGGCGAAATCCGTCGGAACACCCAGCATGTCTTTGGGTGACCATGCAAAGATGCCCTGATTCTCACGGAGGAAATCGACGAGCTCGCCTTCCTATTCGCTATCAACGTTTGCACCTATGACAGCGTACTTCTCCGGGTGTTCCGGGTCCAAGGGTATCTTCTTTGTCTCTTTGGCCGGCTTGACCGAACCTTCGACTTCCGACTCCTTGGGGTTGGGTGACATTTCCGGCTGCTTGTCTGCCATTGCCACAACTCGGTCAAGGAGCTGCTTCTCGGCCGCGGTCACGAGGGACTCGGCCAGCCGGGTGCTATCCGGCGCACAAGCAGAGGACTTCTTGTAGTCCCCGTCTATGGTCAGAATTCCCTTAGAACTCGGCATCTTCATCTTGAGGTAAGCGTAGTGGGGGACCGCCATGAACTTGGCCAGAGCAGGCCGGCCAAGTAGTGCATGGTATGGGCTCTCGAGGTCCACCACCTCAAACCAGACTGGCTCTCGGCGGAAGTGATCCTTGTCTCCAAAGAGGACATATATCTGGATCTTGCCAATTGGTGAGCAGGAAAGGCCAGGTACTATGCCATGGAATATAGTCCAGCTGGACTGAAGCTGCCTTTGTTTGATTCCTAACTTCTCCATGGTATCTCTGTACAAGATGTTGATGGTGCTGCAGCCATCTATCAGAACTCGGGAGAACCGAGCAGCTCGCCTATCAGTGGCAAAGGTGGCATCTAGAACCAGGGCGTAGGAGCCGGGATTGGGCATCACTTCCGGGTGGTCAGCTCTGCTCCAGCAGATGGGCTTCTCGGCCAATGCATGAACTCGGGGGGTCTCTGATGCCACTGCATTTACTTCTTGTTGTTGTTGCCGTCTACTATGCTTATCGTCGGCCACGCTGGTGAACATGAGATAAGCTCCATGCTCTTCAGGGTACTCGTCTTGTATGGCTCCGACTGGTCGAACTGCCGGCTGCTGGTGGGGAGGAGGAGGTGGCTGCCCAGCAGGCGGAGGAGGCAGAAGGCCGTCTCCCTTGGCGATACTGGTGAGCCAATGGCATTTCCGAGTGGTATGGTTGGACGGCTTCACACCACTGTGGAACTTGCAGGGTGCATCAAGAGTCTGCTCATATGAGAAAGCTGGCAGCCAATTGGGCTTGCCGCCCTTCTAGCGCTTGGATGGAGGCTGCCCTTCCGGCTGCTAGTCTTTGACTGTCGCCACCTGCCGGCTTATGAAAGCCGGCTTCATGGCCTTGCGCTTGTTGTCGCTTGGTTGCTGTCGCCGACAGGTGTCTCCAGTCGGGGTTCGAGGAGCCTGAGGCGCTACCTTGCCAGACGCATCAACTTGGATTTCTGCCTTCATGGAGGAGTCAGCTGTGGCATATTTATCTGCTATGATCAGCAGCTCGTCGAGGGTCGCCGGCTCATCGCAGAGGAGTCGGTGCTTGAGGAGGGTGCCCTCTCGGCACCCAGCGGTGAAGTACTCGATGGCCTGCACCTCATGCACGCCTTCGCAAGAGTTGCGGAGCTCGTCCCAGCGTGTGAGGTAGTCGTGAGTCGACTCGTTGGGGCCTTGCACGCACAAGGAGAGCTAACGAGGTTTGGGCGGCCGCTTGTACGTGCTGGTGAAGTTGCGGACGAAGGCTTCGGTGAAGTCGACCCAGCTGTTGATGCTGCGGGGCTTCAGCCTGTTCAGCCATGTCCGGGCCATGACCTGGAACATGAGCGGAGCGTACTTCACGGCAACACGCTTGTTGCCGTTTGCTATGCTGACGGTTGTGGAGTAGTCGACCAGCCAGTCCTCCGGCTTCATGGAGCCGGTGTAATTGGGCGTGTCTCTTGGGAGCGTGAACCCTTTGGGGAAGGCCTCATCTCGAATGCGGGGGCCGAAAAAAGGCGGACCCAACTCATCTTCTTCTTCGAGCGCCCGGGATCGATGGAGACGGTCGCCCGGTGGCGGGCATCGTTCTCTCCGACCCCCTCTCGGCGTCCAAGGCGGTCGCCGAGTGTCGGGTGATCAAAAGGAGGTGGGGATACGCGCCTTTCCCTGCGAGGGGGAGGAGGCGGACAGTCATCCCGTTGTTCCACTGCTCTTGGGCGGCCTTCTTGGTCGCGCTCAATGGTGATACGAGTCCGACTGCAGCTGGCAGCCGGCTCCCTGTCTTTTCTTCCGCGAACGCCACCAGTCGGCGTCCAAGATGTCACGCCTTGATCTTGTCCGGGAGGCAGATCGTCATTTTGCCGGTGGAGCGCCTCAGTGCGGCAACCGGCCTCGTGCTGCTCAGCAGCCGCGTCGAGGAGCCGCTGGACGCGCTCCGCCATATGGCGACGTTCCTCGCCCTTGAACTTGTCCAGCTCTTCTGCTGCCGCCTGGGCAGCTCGGATATTCTCCGCTGGCGTGGCGTAGACGGGGTGATCTGCCCCGAACAGGTTGGTGATGGCCACGCCGCGCTATTGCACCGTGCCAAGGCGGCTGGGCCCAACGGGAGCCGGCGTGCCGCCCACAGCACGGTCCATCTCGCGCTGGTAGGCTTCCGACAGGCGTCTCATGCTGGCCAGCTTCTTGGCGCCCTCGACGAGCTGGATGCGGCGTGCTTCCAGCATCTCGGCGTCGGCGTCTTCTGGGATGGGCGCCGTCAGGTCTTGCAGTGCCGCGTGGAGCGGGTCAAGAGCGCCTCCGCCGGAGTGCTCGCTATGGCCGATGACAAGCACCTCCGTGACGGCTCTTTCGCCGCTCTCCGCGCAAGGAGGCGGCTCATCGTAGACCACCACTTTGGTGGGGAACGCGTCAAGCGACGCAGTGTCAGAGTCGACAAGCATCGGGTCGGTGGAGCCAACAGACTCCAAGTCCGCAGCAGGCTCGCTGGTGACATGGAGCTGATCGAGGAGGCTGACGAGGCGGCTCTCAGGGCCATCTGTGCCCACATCAGACGCGGGCTCGTTAGAGAGGCGAACCTAGCCAACAAGGTCGGCGAGGCAGCTCGCCGCATAGGCGACCTCCGCACTGTGCAGCGTGTCGACACAGACTCCGTCTGGCGTGCCGGGCTGGCTGCGTTCGCCAGGGAGGAAGAGGGTTCCCGTCCAGAACAGGTCTCCGGACGACGGTGCACCTCGCCCCATGGTGGGCGCCAAATGTCGGGTGTTGGCTGCGACATATGCCAATGGATGGCTTATCATGCTGGGAGCGAGTAGAACGTCGTCGGTGCCCGGAAGCGGGATGAGGCGTAGACATGAACGCCGGCGTACTTTACCCTGGTTCGGGGCTCTCCTAGGAGATAACACCCCTAGTCCTGCTCTGCGGGGTCTCCGCATGATCACTAAGGCACAAGTGACTACAAGGGTGCTCCTCGAGCTGTGTGCTAGAGGTAGGAGAAGGCAAGGCTAGCTCTCCCACTCCTCTATGGGATGGTCTAGTTCTAACAGGTTGGGAACCCTTTGCATGGGTGCCCTGGGGGGTTTATAGAGGCCTACCACCCAGGGGTACAATGGTAATTCGGTCGAGTGTAGGGCCTGGCTGTCATTCTCTCTGGTCGTCGGCTTCTCCGTCGACTTGGGAACCCTTGGCTGGTGCCCCCCCGCCCTTGCTCGACATGGGGCCGAGGGCGCCCCGCAGCTCCACGGGTCCTTTGGCTGCGATCCTTTGTGGCCGTGATCTTTGGTGATCTGAGGCTCGGTCAAGGAGGCGTTGCTACAGCTCCGCCGCCTGGCGGGCGATTACTGTAGCCACTCTGTGTCTCGTTTGGTTAATGGCGCCTAGGTCCCGTGGAAGGGGCGGGCCGACTGCTGGGGGCCGACCTCCCTCGGGTCCGACTGGTGGGACTGTTGCCGTCTTCTAGGCTCTCACTGATTGCTGGGGCCCGCTGTCCTTGGGTCGCACTGACAAAGCCGTGGGAGCAGGACTCCGCCTGCTTGTGGTGACGTCAGGGGTGGAGTGGCAACAGTGCCGCGCCGGGCGGAGATCTCCTACCGTACGGTGCACTGTGGCCAAGCCCGTCCCTGGATGGGGAGGATGGGCTGTACTGTAGCCATTCTCTGTCTTGTCTTTCTTATTGAGGTGCGGGCGTCTAGAAGCCGGCAGCTAGGAGTCGGCTTGTCTTGACGTCGCCTTTGGGACTCGGCTGTCTACGGGCCGCCGGCTATTCCTCCAGCCGGCCTCCAGAAGGCGGCACTTCATCTTGGTGCCTTGAGGGGCGCAGCTAGCCCCGATGTCTTGAAAGGTTCTGGGCTTCGGGTTGGCCTACCCGTGGCCCATTACTCCGACAGCTGCATCCTTCGGTGCGGCAGGACGGCCGCACCGCCACTCCATCGCTGACCCCGGCCGGTTCCTCGTCTCGCGAACTCCGCGCTCCCATGGAGGCGCGTGCCACACTCCTCGCCGCAAACAAACTCCTGCGATACCGCCCAGTCGATGACCTCTACGAGGAGTGGCTTGACCGCGTCGCCGAGCTTGTCCGCGCCGCAGGGGGCTCCCCGGCGCCGTCCCTCTCTCTACCTCACCCTCAGCCAGCCACGGGCGATGATGCTCATGGCGCGCCTTCACCACCTCTGCCCCAAGACGGTGCCTTGGGACCAAGGCACGCGGCCCCACGGCGTGATCTGCCACGCCCGGTGCCCGCGCGCGAAGAGAGAAGCTGCCAAGAAATCCCTCGGCCGCGGGAAGCTGCACCCGCGCTTCCCGCGCTGCTTCGTCAACACCGCGCACCTCCTGCGGCATCGCCACGCGGATCTCATCAAGACCAACGTCCACCTTCGAAGGAGGCCCCAGCAACCACGGCCGGCTGCCGCGCCTTCATCCCCGAGCTGCGTAGCGTCGCCTGGCCGGGCAAGTGCAAGCCGGATCTGCCTCCTCGCTACGACGGCACCGCCGACCCCGCGGAGTTCCTGCAGCTCTATGAGCTGAGCATCAAAGCAGCCAACGGCAATGAGAAGGTCATGGTGAACTGGTTTCCCATGGCTCTCAAGGATGGGGCCCTCTCCTGGCTCCTGAACGTGCAACACGACTCGATCTCCTCCTGGGACGAGATGCGCGACCACCTGGTCGCCAACTTCTAGGGCACTCGCGACCGCCCGCCGGCCGCGGGCAACCTCCACCGCATCGAGCAACAACTAGGAGAGACCCTCCAGAAGTACATCCTGCGCTTCAACAACACCCGCCTCAAGATCCCCAAGGTCACGGATGAGGCCATCATCTCTGCGTTGTCCGACGGAGTCCGTGACGTCAAGATGAAGGAAGAGCTCGCTATCCACGAGGAGCTCTGCACATCTCAGGAGCTGTTCAACCTAGCGACCAAGTGCGCAAGAGGTGAGGAGGGGCGCCTCTCTCTCCTCGAGCTGCCAGCCACGGGCGCAGAGGAGAAGAAGGCCAAGGCCAAGGACGTGAAGCGCAAGGAAGCAGCAGTGCTAGCAGCAGAGCCCGACACCAAGAAGGGAAAAGATCAGCCCGAGTCATCCAAGAACAACCGACCGTTCTGCGCCTTCCACAACCTGAACACCCACAACACCAGCGACTGTCAAGAGCTCAGAGCCATACGACAAGGACGCTTCGTTCGACGCCCCGAGCGCAATGACCGGGGCTACGGCCGTGGAGGAGGACGTGGAGGCGGACGCTGGGATGACCGTGGCCCGCGCCAGGAATGGTGCAACAGGCCTCGTGAGGACCGCTGGCAGGACCATCCTCGCGAGGGCGCCTGGAGGGACCAGCCTCGTGAGGATCGCCCCCAAGGCAACGCCGGTCTTCCCCCGCTGCCGCCACCAAGAAGGAACGACGACCACCATCAGGACGAGGGGGCTGGGGGCTTCCAGGAGCCGCGCGCAATCGCATTCATCTTGGGCGACGCCCATGCCCCAGCCTCTCAGCGCATCTTCAAACAGTTTGCTCGCGAGGTGAACGTGGTGCTCGCCAAGCTCGAGGCCACACGCCCACTCAAGTGGTCCCAATGCGCCATCACTTTCAAGTCGGCAGATCAGCTCAAGTGCGCGGCCACCGCCGGCGCCCTCCCGATGTTATGTTCCCCAGTCATCAGCAATGTGAAGGTTACCATGACCCTCATCGACGGCGGCACAGGGCTCAACGTCCTGTCCGTCGACACGTTCAACAACCTCCAAGTGCCGTATGAGCAGCTCCAGCCTACCAAACCTTTCTCAGGAGTGACCGACGGTTCCACCACACCGATAGGGCAGGTCCGCCTGCCTGTCACCTTCGGAGAGCGCAAGAATTACCGCACCGAGCTCATCGACTTCGACGTCGCGCACATCCGCCTGCCGTACAACGCCATCCTCGGGTATCCGGCCCTGGCCAAGTTCATGGCAGTCACCCACCACGGCTACAACGTCCTCAAGATGCCGGGAAGCGGCGGAATCATCACGTTCCCATGTGAAGAGAGAGATGCGGTGTGCTCCCTCGAGCGCGCCTTCCAAGCTACAGCAATCGACGACCCCGACAGCAGAAGTGAGGGCCCTCCGGAGGCCATCCCCAAGAAGAAGCAGCTGCGCCGCGCAGGACCTCAGGAGGATGGCGACGCGGGAGGAGCCTCATCAGGATCAGCGTCCGTCCCAGGGGAGCCTCCCTCCATTGCATAGGAAGGCGTGCCCGGCGCCCTCCTCTTGCAGGGCTCGGGGGCTCTCTTCTGGAGGGCCTCAGACCTTGCCAACCTCATGAGGGCGGCGCTTTGGCACCACTTGGAGGCGTGTTTCATGACACGTTTCCCTCAGGAGAACACAGGGCAAGGAGTGCCCACCACTCAGGAGTTCATCGCCAAGACCACTCAGGAACCGCAAGACGCAAGAGCCATGTGCGGCGACAGCCGCTCACGAGGCGCAACTCCCCATCCTGGCGACGATGCTGGGTTGCATGTCTGCATCAACGTCCTAGGGCTCAACAGGGCCGCATCTCAGGAGCGCTTCTGGCCTTCACGCGTGGGCCGCTGCGAGGGCCCGCCACACAGCTACGTTTGCATGTCCTTCGGCTTGCCGAGCGTGGCTTCAGCCTATCAGCGCAACATGTGGCGTGTCCTGGCGGCTCAGGAGGCCAGGTACCACGCCGTCCTGGAGGAAATGGAGATGGTCTTCAGGGAACCTACCGATCCCCCAGAGCCTCCCGAGGCTCAGGGCTCCGGTGGCTCATGAAGAGTCACTCCTTCGACGCACGCCTTCAGCTGCACCAACTCTACTTCGTCTACAGAACCAGGTGACATCTTCCAAGCTCGTTTAGCTGGGAGCTCCCCTCGGGCTACATCATTCCAAGGCCACATGGGTCCGTCCCTGTGGCATGTATCCCTTTGCTTATGTCTTTAGCTTACCTTGCCGGGGGCCACCCTCGGGCTGCATCATCCCCAAGCCGCTCGGGCCGGACCAGTGGCATGTATCTTCCTGCATTTACCTAAGCTGATCTGCTTTCCATGCTTAACTTGCCAACTGCTATCACCTGCTCGAGCATCGCCTCCCACGGGGGGCTCCTCACAGGCACGACGCTGGTGCATGGGTCCGTCCCTGCCACGTCGACAAATCTGAGCGGTCGAGCTCTGGCTCGCGGCACGCCCCGCGCACGTCACCTCACCAGGCCCTCAGTGCCTTCACTTCATCCAGAGCAACCAGCGGCAGGCTGGCAGCTGTAACGGCAAACCATGTTCTTCTTGTGCCTGTTCACAGGGACCCCGTGGGGAGGATAGCAGGCGGCACCGCGAGTCTCCTTTTCTCTCGTGCAATTAAACTTGCGTGTTAAAGGGGCTCTGAGCATCGCGACTCAGAGCTCTTCTTGGCTCTCCGGCCCTCACCCCTGGCCTTGACCACGGCATCACGACCTGGCATACCAGCGGCGGCTGAGCTCGCTCGAGGGCCGGGACCTGAGGATGCAGAGCACTAAGGAGAGCATGGGGGAGGGAAACTCGTATGGGCCGGCCTAGCTATGCCGCACAAGTAGGCGCGCAGCCCTTGCGCAACGTCAGGAATCGCCACGAAGTCAAGAAGATAAGTCCCGCCCTCTGATCGGCTAAATGTTTAGGCCTAATGGTCACTCACGCCTTGCCGCAACCCCGTTGCGGCCACGTCAACTCCCTTTCTCGCCTTACCATGGCTGCTTGACCCATAATGGGGACCTCCTGAGCATCGCGCCTCAGGGGCTCTTACTGGACCTCGGTCCGCACACCTCCTGGCCTTGACCACGGCACGCGACACAGCATACCAAATGACGGTCAGTAGCCTGCACTGGGACCGGACTGTCAACAGAGAGCAACAAGCTATTGCGAGGAAAGAAAGGGGGGACCGAGCCTTAACGGGACACGCGTTCAACAAATTCTCATAATAGGGAAGATAAGTACAAAAGACATTATAGACCCTTACGTGCCCCCATGGGGCACTTCATGATTCTTCGCAGGGAACAAAAGCTAAAACTAAGGGGGATCCTATCTACACCCTCCCGTGGCAGACGCCATCATCAACAGTGGGCCACGAGAGGCCGGCGCCAACCCCATCCAGATCAGCTGCGGCGGCGACCGGACGCCGCAGCTCTGCTCTGAGCGCGGTGAGAGATCGGGGGCACGTAGCTGTCATCGCTCGTCTCCGGAGTCTCATAGAGCTCAGGAGAGCTGCTAGACTCCCAAGGGCTGCTGCTGCTGGAGTGGCCGTGAGCGGAGCACGCGTCAGCTTGGCGCTCCTCTCCGGAGCAACATTCCAGGCGGCGGCCCTCAGCATCGAAGACCTTGAAGAAGAGCGTGGAGACGCCGTCGTACTCAAAGTGGATCGCGAGGGCACCCCTCGCACGGCAGACCCGCGCGATCTCGCCCCAGCCGCGAGTCATGAAGATCTTGCCGGTGGGGACCGCTTCGATCTCTGCTCCGGTCGCCGGAGCGCTGCAGTCGGCGTGCTGCAACCAGAGCTCGAGAGGCCCCCTCGGCGGCATCACGTCGGAGAAGAACCGCGGGAAGCGGATCCAGGAGCTTGGAAGTATCGGCGCCCATAGCACCAGCTCGCAAGAGGAGTCCGCGGCGTGGATTCCGGGGGCGACGGCATGCGTCGCTGTGGCGCGGCGACCCCGGACGCGGCGTGGGCGACGCTGCTCGTCGCTCCGTCCTCCTGAGCCCTCGGCTCGGGCGTACAAGGGCAGCGGGTACCTCGGAGGAGGCCGCTCGCACCAAGGCCTCGTCACCACCTGCATCGCCACTCTATCACGACGGTGGACCGACCTCTTCTTCGGCAGGAGTGGCCCCGGGTCATCCTGGGGAGCCTTCCCCTTCTCTTCGGCAGAAAACCTTCTGAATGGCGCCATAGTTGTTAGCAGTGGAGCAAGGAGGAAGAAGCAAGCAAGCGAGGAAGAGATGGGCGATGGGGGCTCCGCCCCCTCCCCATTTATAACGGAAGAAGGCCAACCGGCGCCTCCCACGATCGCAGGTAATGATGGTTTTCCTTGCATGTCGTAGGGACTTGTCAAGTCGTGCAGTTGCCGAGGCACCACGGGGAAGCGGAGACGCCCACGCCCAATCAACCGCCACGTGTCAACCGAGGCCGCAGGCTTTTGGGGCCTGCGGTGCTCCGAACTTGACCCTTGGCTTCGCTGCGAAGCCAAGCCCGAGCACACCTTGGGCCCGGGGGCTACTGTCGGCGTTCTGGGAACGGGGGTCCCCAGACTTGCCTGCCTGCAACCCATGGCGTGGCTGAGCTAGCAGGCCGTACGGCCCATCTTCATCAACAAGGCATCCAAGAACCTCGCGAGGGGCCAAGCCTCGCGAGGGGGATGACGGAAGACCTCCTTAGGAGTGGCCTAGTCAGGCAGGCTCATGAGGAGCAGAGATATCAAGGCGGGGCAAACCTCACGAGGCTCTCATGATGTGAGCCATGACGATCGACACCAGGAGGGCCCCAGGCGGGCGCCAGCGCGTGCAGCGTCCTTGTTTCCTCTTTGGTGCTATGGAAGCAGAGCAGGCGAGGAATACCCAGGCATTAGGCAAATGTTGCCATATCGGTGCAACGAGACCAAGACCAGAAGGACGGCAAGATGGAGGTCATCATGGAGCCCAAGACGGCGTCACCACCAAAGCTTTTCGCGGGCGAAGACCCCTTTTGTCAGGATAGATTGTACTAGTTGTCCCACTTCAAATTTGCCCGCCGTTGTTGGCTCCCTTCCCGCTCAATATTTGGGAAGAGGACCAGGGCCTATATAAGTAGAGCTAGCCACCACCGTAGGGGCATCGAACAGTTCACCCAGCTCTCACCCGCTAAGTCACCAAGCACAAGAACACCTCAACCTCAGGAGGCTGTTCTTCCCTCTGTACTGTTCATCATCAACCCAAGAGGCAATCCACCACCACCACACTGGAGTAGGGTATTACACCACAACGGTGGCCTGAACCAGTATTAATCTCGTGTCTCTTTGTGTTGTAAGTTCGTCGAGTTCGTCCGCGAGATCTTAGCGAGCTAGGGCCTAGATCGGTAGGAGGGAAAGACTTCGCACGCACCCCAGTGTTCGAACCTTAAGGGTTTGCCGGAACCCCACATCCAACAACAAGGATACATATCCTACCGTGTAAACCTTGATCTGAATACCAGATGATGGGACACCATCTTCGGAGAAGAGGGTGTTCAAGGGGAGGTATGATCTTCATGGCGTAGGATCGATAGTGGATGGGGGTAACTAGCTGAAAGCAACCAAAAATGGAAAATAAGAGATTATGACCCGACCAGGAGGATGCTCACTGAAGCCTCCAATCTGAACATTCGCCGATCCACAACCCGCAATACAACCCCACACAACCACGCTCAAGTCATGGAGCACGGGATAGGTGCAATCCGCAAGGGAAATCACAAAATCTAACCCACAAAACACGATCTAGTCATGGAGCATGAATTAGGAGCAATTTCTCAATGAATCACGAGAATAAGGATAACAATAGCTCTCCAATCTCAGGAGGAGTCTATGTCTTTGGTCTTTGATAGAAATGGCAAAAGTTCCCAACGAAGGGAGGAGCTAGCCTATTTATAATCGGGACAACCCCCCTAGATAGGTGTGAAATCAAACAAGCTTTGGGAACCAACTTAGGAGTGAAAGATAACCAACTTTGGTTTGACTAAATGGCTTTGAGACTTAATGAGGTAGCTTCTGGAAAACTCTTGCTGGAGGTGGTTGGTGGTTCTCGACCAAACATGGTTTATTGGATTTAAACAATGTTTCCTTCAGCAGCAAACTCGAGTTCTGAAAACCTTTCGCAAGTTGGGATATCCTAACTCGTGCAAAACATTGTTTCACCAGTGCCAAAACATTGTTTCTTCAGCAGATAGGCTATTTCTTTGCAACTTTGTTTCTTCGTCATAAAACACTGTTTTGGCTCGGACTGAAAATGTTGTTGGTCTTCTTCGATGTTGCACCTGAGTTGAACTAGCAACGAAGGAGGTGAAGGCACCACCATGTTTTCAAGGTCAGATGATAAACTTAAGTTCTTGTGATTGGACCGTTGATGATTGGTGGTGTGGTGTCCATTGTTGGGATGTCCTCATCAGTTCCCAAGGAAGAGAATTAAACCACCATATGAATCTATTATGAGATCCACCTATGGAATTAATGTGAAGAATGACAATACTTGATACATTGCGTTACGCCTAGCTAGGGGCGGAAAATAACAACGCTTGTTGGGAGATAACCCAATAGTTATCTTATTTTTTTTGCTTTTACTTTCTATTTTGGTGTGATGACACAATTATTTCTAGTGCTATGATATTTTTTATGTTTTAGTTAGTGTTTGTGCCAAGTAAAGCCTTTGGGATTATTTGGTTAATAGTTGACTTGATTCTATGAAAAAACAAAAACTTTTGTGCCCAGTACTAGAATTATTATAATTAAATGGAACGTGATAAAATTCTGAAATTTTTACACATGATTGATATACAAATTTCCGATGGTGTGCCAAGTTTTCAGATTTTTTGGAGTTAAATAAGTATGATGTTTTTAGATCATTACAGACTATTCTGTTTTAGATAGATTCTATTTTTATTGCATAGTTTACTTGTTTTAATGATGCCATCGATTATATGAGGGGGTATAAGGAAAGGAGAAGTTAGAATACAATAGGTATTATGCAAGAACAAATTTGAATGAGTTTACAATAATACATAAAGTTTATGATTTGTTTATTACACTAACGGATCTCACAAGGTTTCTATTGAGTTTTGTGTGCTGAAGTTTTCTAGTTTTGGGTGAGATCATGATGGATCAAGGAATAAGGAGCAGCAAGACCCTAAGCCTGGGATGCCCAACACACCCCAAGGTAATATTCAAGGAATACCCAAGCGTCTAAGCTTGGGGATGCCCCGATTGGCATCCCCTCTTTCATCTACAATCTATCGGTATGTTACTTTGAGCTACATTTTTATTCATAACATGATATCAGTTTTGCTTGGAGTGGCTTCTGCCATAGTTTTTTCTTTGTTTGGTTTTTAGTTTGCCATAATAATTGTTTAGTGGACACACATTTTGAGAGGGACACACATTTATCATAATTTGTTAGAATACTCTATGTGCTTCACTTATATCTTTTGAGCTAGGCAGTTGGTCTAGTGCTTCACTTATATCTTTTAGAGCACGACAGTGGTTATATTTTATTGATATAATTTCACTCTCATGCCTCACTTAAATATTTTTGTGAGTCCATAAATAGGAAGTGATGATGTGCATGTCTTATAAGACTAGTCCGAGAAGGATAGGTATTCAAGGGGGATATGATAAAAACTTTCATCTAGATCACTAGATATAAAACGCATGGTTTGATGATACTTATGTCGTAATATGAAAGGATATTGGTTCATTATCATAGGTTAGTAGAAATATCAATATTAAAGCTTGTTATTAACTTCTCATCTAAGTGTTGTTCATGACATGGCGGGGAGGTTTGAGCATTTGTATTTCTGATTGAAATCCTTGAGTGCTGTTATAGTCGGATGCGCGCGATGGTAAACTCCTACCAACCAATTCCCTAGGGGCATGCGAGTAGTACTTTGCTTAGAGGCTAATATGATTTCACAATAAGTATGTGAGTTCTTTATGACTAATGTGACTCCATGGATTATACACACTCCTACCTTTCTGCAATCTACTAGCCTCTTCGGTACCTTGCATTGCCATTTCACACCTCGAGAGTTTGTGCCAACTTCGCTAGTGCATCGAAACCCCGTGGCATGATACGCTCTGTCACACATAAGCCTCCTTATATCTTCCTCAAAACAGCCACCATACCTACCTATTATGGCATATCCATAGCCATTTGAGGTATATTGCCATGCAACTTCCACCGCTCTGTTTTCATGACATGTGTGTACATCGTCATATTGCTTTGCATGATCATATAGAGCTGGCAAGATATTTGTGGGCCATCCACGTTCCTCATTATTATACATGTTACACTAGATCGTTGCACAACCTAGTACACTGCTAGAGGCATTCATATAGAGTCATATTGTTTTGGTTTTATCAAGTTGTAAGTAAATAAAAGTGTGATGATCATCATTATTAGAGCATTGTCCTAGTAAGGAAAGGATGATGGAGACTATGATTTCCCCACAAGTCGGGATGAGACTCCAGATGAAAAAAGGGAGAGAATGAAAAGAAGAAGAAAAAAAGGAAAAAAAATATAAATTAGAGAAAAGAGAGCACGAACAATGTTATTATCCTTTTTCTACACTTGTGCTTCAGAGTAGCACCATGTTCTTCATATAGAGAGTCTCCTGAGTTATCACTTTCGTATACTAGTGGGAATTTTTCATTATAGAACTTGGCTTGTATATTTTGATGATGGGCTTCATCAAATGCATGAGGTCTTCATGAGCAAGCAAGTTGGATGCACACCCACTTAGTTTCCGTTGACCTTTCATACCCTTATAGCTCTTAGTGCATCCATTGCATGGCAATCCATACTCCTTGCATTGACATCAATTGATGGGCCTCTCCAGTGCCCGTTGATTATGTTGGGGAACGTAGTAATTTCAAAAAATTTCCTACGCACACGCAAAATCATGGTGATGCATAGCAATGAGAGGGGAGAGTGTGTCCACGTACCCTCGTACACCAAAAGCGGAAGCGTTAGCACAACGCGGTTGATGTAGTCGTACGTCTTCACGGCCCGACCGATCAAGCACCGAAACTACGGCACCTCCGAGTTCTTGCACACGTTCAGCTCGATGACGTTCCCGGACTCCGATCCAGCTTGAGTGTCGAGAAGCTGCCCACAAGACGACGGGCGCAGGACGATCTTGATGTTCTACCGTCACGCAGGCTTCGCCTAAGCACCGCTACAATATTATCGAGCGTAACTATGGTGGAGGGGGCACCGCAGACACGGCTAAGAGATCAAGAGATCAATTGTTGTGTCTCCAAGGGGTGCCCCTCCCCGTATATAAAGGAGGGAGGAGGGGAGGGCCAGCCCTCTCTATGGCGCCCTAGGGGAGTCCTACTGCACCGGGAGTAGGATTCCCCCTTTCCTAGTAGAACTAGGAGCCCTTCCAAGTAGAAGGAGTAGGAGAGAAGGAAAGGGAAGGGAGAAGGAGAAGGAAGGAAGGGGGCGCCCCCCTCCCTAGTCCAATTCGGACTAGTCCATGGGGAGGGTGCGGCCACCCTTTGGGGCCTTTCTCTCCTTTCCCGTATGGCCCATTAAGGGCCAATACGAATTCCGTAACTCTCAGGTACTCCGAAAAATACCCGAATCACTCGGAACCTTTCCGATGTCCGAATATAGTCGTCCACTATATCGATCTTTACGTCTCGACCATTTCGAGACTCCCCGTCATGTCCCCGATCTCATCCGGGACTCCGAACTCCTTCGGTACATCAAAACTCATAAACTCATAATAAAACTGCCATCAAAACCTTAAGCGTGCGGACCCTACGGGTTCGAGAACAATGTAGACATGACCGAGACACGTCTCTGGTCAATAACCAATAGCGGAACCTGGATGCCCATATTGGCTCCCACATATTCTACGAAGATCTTTATCGGTCAAACCGCATAACAACATACGTTGTTCCCTTTGTCATCGGTATGTTACTTGCCCGAGATTCGATCGTCGGTATCTCAATACCTAGTTCATTCTCGTTACCGGCAAGTCTCTTTACTCGTTACGTAATACATCATCCCGCAACTAACTCATTAGTTACAATGCTTGCAAGGCTAATAGTGATGTGCATTACCGAGTGGGTCCAGAGATACCTCTCTGACAATCGGAGTGACAAATCCTAATCTCAAAATACGCCAACCCAACAAATACCTTCAGAGACACCTGTAGAGCACCTTTATAATCACCCAGTTACGTTGTGACGTTTGGTAGCACACAAAGTGTTCCTCCGGTAAACGGGAGTTGCATAATCTCATAGTTATAGGATCGTGTATAAGTCATGAAGAAAGCAATATCAACATACTAAACGATCAAGTGCTAATCTAATGGAATGGGTCAAGTCAATCACATCATTCTCCTAATGATGTGATCCCGTTAATCAAATGGCAACTCGTGTCTATGGTTAGGAAACTTAACTATCTTTGATTAACGAGCCAGTCAAGTAGAGGCATACTAGTGACACTTTGTTTGTCTATGTATTCACACATGTATTATGTTTCCGGTTAATACAATTCTAGCAATAATAATAAACATTTATCATTAAGGAAGGAAATAAATAATAACTTTATTATTGCCTCTAGGGCATATTTCCTTCAGATTAGCCGCCTTGATGCGAGATGTTCTTCCTTTTTTGACTTCCCTTAATGATCTCTATCACCGCATTCCACTCCACCTATAGGGCTATATCCATGGCTCACACATGTATTCCGTGGTGTTGAAAATGATGAAGTGAGTTAGAAGTACAATCCAATTACCTGGTTTGACACCGTGGTGCACTACAAAAAGACACATTCGTCACACTATGGCCCGAACGAGAACTTTTTCTGTCATGGTTATGACACTTTTGTGAAGATAATTGTGGCATAAATAGGTATCATCATAGCTATGGTGGGCTCCTACTTCTATGACCAAAAATCATGACAGAAAATGGGATTTTTGTCCTGGGTCGATATATGAACGGGGCTGACAGGTTTATGAACATGGCTGACAGGTAGGGCGGTTCCGTCACGTTTGAGTGAAGTTACAAACCTGCCCCTATTGAAAATATTTGCCTACGTCGATTTTGGCCAAATCGAGTTTGTTTTGCCGCCCACGTGTATGAATGGGGAAATGGAGGGAGAGACAGAGGTCTTTCGGACGAGCTTGAATCAAATGTTTTTTGCCCCCCATGTTTGGCACCCACCGTGTCGGAATGGGCTCAGAGACGGTCGTGTCATGTCTAATTGAAGTTACTAACCTACCCATATTGAGAGCAGTGGAAATCGGGCCGATGGATTGTCCATGTAAGGGGTAGACAGTAATTTCCATCTCCCAAACACCGGCTTTGGGCAACCGACGTTGGAGTGGACATTTTGCCGCTTCTTTCGAATTTTGGGAGAACAAGCATCCACGTTTACCCTGGCAACTAAGTTCAAATCCATTTTGTATTCCTATACGAATCTCTATAAATCATTCTATGTGTTTTTATATATCTTCAAAAGCACAACAAAGATGTATTCCACAGTCATATATGAATATGATTTACAAATGCCGATACTCGAATTCAGAAGCTAGAATCCAGTTTAAGGTGAATTCGAATATTTGAAACCACTTTATGTCCAACTCAAGTGTCACACACAGCATAATGTGTACTCCCATTTATATATGTACACAAGCGATGTATCAAGATTCAAATACCGAGTCAATCAACCAATAATGTACAAAAATAACAGACATATAAACACTCATAGAGTATATGGATCAATAATACCAACTAACATACATAAGCCAGGCCACTGTACTTTTTTTGCTAGTAGAGCATCCTTTTTTTAGCGAAGCTAGTACAGCACCTTGGCCCTTTTAGATGCGTGCCGGTTAAGGACCATCTATACTACTATTATTGCTGAATGCACATTCAGCCCGATTGGCATATTTGTGGGTCTGGCACAACAATCAAAATGAAATGTTTCAGAGTCTTATCAATTAATACAGACTTGTGCTAAACAAAATTACAAACCGAATGCAAAAAACAATTATTATATGATCTTTAAAACAAATGGTTTGATCGATTACATGAACAAACAACACAAAGGTTATTCAACGATGGAAAGAACATTTCACCTATGATTTATGAAGTGGGAATTTAATTTCCTTTTTTCCTTCAGGACCTTAATATTGCGGCCAGTCTCAACTTGCTTCATTTTGAAATCCACCAACTATTTAATGGTTGTCTTGAGTACTGCTTGTGATTGTGCTGTTTGCTTCCTCAACATGTCAACTTCATCTATAAGTGCAGAAGCAGAATCTCTTTCTACCAATAGTTTAGCCGCTAGAGCATTAGCAGTTGGCAATTCATGATGCACGATTGGGCCGGTGCCATTGTTGTGGGATGATACAACGTCCATGGGGACCTCGCTCTTTGATCTTGGGCTAACCTGTTTTGCCATTAAAGTTCCGATTGGATTTCGAAAAGTTGAAGTTAGCAAAACATCTCAACTAGGATTTATAACAACAAACCAGTTAAACAAACAAGGAATTAAAGAGTTTCAATTGGATGTTGAAAATTATTTATTTACATCATTGTAACCGGTTGCAGTAGCAAAGCAGTTAAACAAACAAGTTTTGCAAAAGGTACCTTTTTTGGCATTGGAGTTCCTCTTGGATCCTGAAAAGTTGAGTAGCCAGTAACGTGATTACAACAACCGATTGCAGCAGCAAAGCAGTTAAACAAACAAGTTTTGCAAAAGGAGCCTGTTGTGGGATTGGAGTTTCTCTCGGATCTTGAAAAGTTGAGTAGTCAGTAACTTGGTTAGAGCAACAAGTTACAACAGCAAACCTGTTACACAAATATATTTTTGAAAATGTACCTGTTGTGCAATTGGACTTCCAATTGGATCCTGAAAACTTGAAGTTGGTAAGATGATTACAGCAACAAGTTACAACAGCAAACCAGGTAAACAAGGAAGTTTCTGAAAACATACCTGTTGTGCCAACGGGGTTTCAATTGGATCCTGCAAACTTGAATGTTAGCAATCATAAATAACGTGTTGCAAGAGCCATAAGAAACTAACATAAAACTAGTAAAACTAACCAGTTTTGGCAACATATTTAATTACACGTGAACTAGTAAAAGTAACAAGTTCTTGGCAATGTATTAAAGTAACAAGTCGGTACCGTTTACCAGCAACCCAAACTTCTGTAAATTTCTTTGTTGTAAGCAAAATGATACCAACACACACACACACACACACACACACACACACACACACACACACACACATATATATATATATATATATATATACATACATATAAGTTAAAAAGACGGTGTCCCTCATATAAACCTGCCAGTTGTCTATCTATGAACATGCAAACATTACTAATGTCTACTATGCAACTTGTTCTTGTAGACTTGTGTTGGGCCTCCAAGCGCAAAGTTTTGTAGGACAATAGCAACTTCCCTCAAGTGGATGACCTAAGGTTTATCAATCCGTGGGAGGTGTAGGATGAAGATGGTCTCTCTCAAACAACCCTGCAACCAAATAATAAAAAGTCTCTTGTGTCCCCAACACACCCAATACAATGGCAAATTGTATAGGTGCACTAGTTCAGTGAAGAGATGGTAATAAAAGTGTAGTATGGATAGTAGATATTGATTTTTGTAATAGGAACAATAAAAAACAGCAAGGTAGCAAGTAACAAAAGTGAGCACAAATGGTATTGCAATGCTTGAAAATGAGGTCTAGGGTCTGTACTTTCGCTAGTGCAATCTCTTAACAATGCTAATATAATTGGATCACATAACCATCCCTCAACGTGCAATGAAGAATCTCTCCAAAGTTCTTATCTAGCGGTGAACATAAGATCGAAATTGTTTGTAGGGTACGAAACGACCTCGAAGCTATTTTTCTGATCGATCTATCCAAGAGTTTGTACTAAAATAACACCTAAAATTTCAGATTCATAATACTCATTCCAACACAAAGAACCTCAAAGAGTGCCCCAAGATTTCTACAGGAGAAACAAAGACAAGAACGTGCATCAACCCCTATGCGTAGATTACCCCAATGCCACCTTGGGAATCCGTGAGTTGAGTGCCAAAACATATATCAAGCGAATCAATATGATACCCCATTGTCACCATGAGTATTCATATGCAATACATATATCAAGTGCTCTCAAATACATAAAAGTATTCAATACAATAAAACGAAATCTCAAAGGGAAATCTCAAGTCATCACAGCAAGATAGAGAGGGGAAAACACCATATGATCCAACTATATTAATAAAGCCCGCGATACGTCAAGATCATGACATCTCAAGAACACGAGAGAGAGAGAGAGAGAGAGAGAGAGAGAGAGAGATTAAACACATAGCTACTGGTACAAACCCTCAACCCCGAGGGTGGACTACTCCCTCCACATCGTGGTCGCCGCCGGGATGATGAAGATGGCCACAGGTGATGATTCCTCCCTGTGGCGGAGTGCCGGAACGGGGTCTAGATTGGTGTCTCATGGCTACAGAGCCTTACGTTTGCGGAACTTCTGATCTAGGGTTACCCCGAAGTTTTTTGGAATATTTGGGAATTTATAGGGCGAACAAGGGGTGCGGGAGGCCACCGAGGTGGGCACAACACACCAGGGCGCGCTCGGTCAATAGGTTAGTCCCAAAAAATGATATAAAGTTGCTATAAAATGACTGTAAAACATCCAAGAATGATAATATAACATCATTAATACTTCATAAATTATAGATACATTGGAGACGTATCAATTACTAGTGCTACAAGTGATAACAGCAAACCGTTTAAGCAAACCGGGTATCAGAGCATAAATTACACGTGAATTCTACTGCACCCTAGAAGTATATATGACCAACTGTCTACGTGCTTAAGTAGCTATTTAAGTTCAGGCAAACAGGTAATTCTTAACAGTAAGTATCAAACACATCGATAGGCGCAGTCTATAATACGATTAACATGTTATGGCATTATGTAATCAGTAGCAAACTAAATTAAGCCAAGCAACGTAATTGAAATTTTTTGCAATAAGTGGCTAACTAAAATTCCGAGAAGCAGGTAACTGAACTTACGCTAGCTCTTATAGGCACACTTCAACTTCTTTTTCGCTTACAAGGTTCAACGAAGGAGTCCATGGCAACAATTGCAGTCCCAATACTTCTTTCTTCCCACACTGCATTGCTAAGTTGAATGGTTAATCTGATAAGATGGTGCGTCCTTGATATGCTATACGAGTACGGGTTGTCAGACTAGTTGTAGACACACACATCACCCTTGATTTTGCTGTATATTTCATGCGATTACATTTGGCATATCGAGATCTAAGCAATCTACAATAGGATGAAAAGACTGGCATCCTTCACATTATTGGCGAACAAAATTCATAGAAACAAGCAATTGGACCATTCTATGAGAAAATCAAAAGCGCCACTTGAATATTTTTCACTACCCCAATCATATACGGAAAAAGGGGCGACGCCACCGTAGGGGCTGGTATGGACGGCCGCCTCGGGTGGCTGGAAAGTGTGCACCTAGTTTGAGTCGTCCTGGTTGGCCCAGGCTAGTTTTGTTCGTCCCATTGCACGAGCAGGCAATGTAAAAATGAAGAAAAACGTTTCAATTTGGATGGGCCAATAACGTAAGTGCAAGTCAGGTCCTATAGCAGGCTCGCGGCCCAAACGAGTGCCTCCCATATCGATCAACAGCTGGAAAATTCCCAATTCGTTCGCTCTAGCCTCTAGTCTGGTTCGCACCTAACCTAGCCGCCGCTGGCCAGCCGACACAACACTTCTTCGCGCCCTGGTTGGACGCCGGTCGTTGGGCTTCAAGCGAATGGAAGGACAAGAAGATGAAGATCCAACCCTGGGTGTAGCCTGCGTGGGAGGCAGCGGCGGCAGTACGGGCACGACATCGAGCTTGCGCAAACGGACAGTCACAGCTTGCAAGAGCAGCATGCGCAGGGCAGGTACATCACATCCCTGATTATATCCAATTCAACTGTTCAATTTCTGGCCAATAGTTAAACGTGAAGGTGTTGTAAAACTGCTTGTATGTAGGGAATCTATGAGAAAATGAAACCAATTTCTACTTATTTTATAACTCCCCAAATCAATACTGAACTGACCGAACCTGATGTATCTAATCAAGTTTCCAGTGCAAAAAGACAAGCTCATGTTGTTCTTGAGCCTGAAGTGTCTAATGAACAGACTGCTAATGAAGGATTTGATGCAAACATTTTACATGCTTCTGGTGATGAACATATAGTGTCTAATGAGGGATCTAATGCAAGCATTTTGCAATCTCCCGTTGAAGGATTTAGTGTCTAATGATGATCTGCTATGTTGAGAGAGACATAGAGATTTGCAGGCATTGATGACAAGCAAATTATAGTACATTTTCATGGCTTGAGGAAACGTCGAGGCCATCTACCAGAAAGTCCTCAGATCATGACAACATAGTATAAATACTTTTCTAATCTGTTGTTTGAAACTATTGGCGGAACTTGTGCGTGATAGATATATTGATATGCGCTTATGACCGGGTTATAGGTGCAATTACACTTCGATATTTTCAGCCAGAGAACGAATAATTCAAGCAGGTACAGACCATGTTAGTAGTCCTTGTACACCATGTTGCATTTTGTGTTTTTTGGTGCTTACATCATTTAGTGTTTTATAATCTGAACTACTTTGGATCATTAGCTGGTTTTCAAAGTGCATGTAGCTTCACATTTCTCAAGTTATGTTGATTTCCGGAGTGCAAGTGCCTTCGTATTTTTTAAGTTAAATTTTCGCCCCTGGTAACTTGAATTCGTGGATCCGCCACTGCACACAAATCATACACGCAGGCCAGTATGAATTAAATGAAATGCAGGGACTTACACTAGCTCGTTGTACAGGCTCACTGCAGCTTTGCTTGTGCTTGGGATGTTCCATGTACAAGTCCATGTTACCACTTTCTTGGATGTGCATGCCTTGTGCTCCTTGCACCCCCCTCTGCATTTTTGACACGGCGAATGGTTGATCAAATAAGAGGAATCAACCTTGCTGTTGTACCGGAGGACAGGTACTTACAAGGTTATAGTCGTATTCGTCATCGTCGTCCGGCGTAGAGGTGGGGAAAGAGACGAGACGAGGGGCGATTCGAACTTTGCTTGTGTTGGCGGAGAATTAGGGATTTGAGCGCTCTGGGCGCGGAAGGGGACGGTGGAGAAGGGAGAATTTGCAGGGCTAGAATTGGGGCCGGCAGATATTTCAATCCAACATGTGGAAGTGCGAACTTATTTTCTCGTCATTATTTTGGGGGGGCGGGGAGGTGGGTGGCTTGGTGCTAGCGTCCGTACGACACACGCGACCACCACGGCACGACCCTGGTCTGCGTGGTGCGCCTACATTTGAGAATACAAACGTATCTTATTTCATTTGCAAACGAATCAGTAGGTATTACCATGCCCGTGTTTTCCGTGCAAATAATTAGTAATTCAAAACGAGATACTACAAATTAATTAATGAGGAGTTATTTGAATTAGTGTGTGTGTGTGTGTGTGTGTGTGTCACATAACAATCTCGGATTCTAATGTGGATTTTGCATTTCACGGTATCCATGCTACTTTTTTAATACAGATTCATATGTATATGATGAAAACCATGGTAGTGAGAAAACTTTGGATGGATTCAAACATATGACCTACAAAATAGCACAAAATTTGAGTCAATGTCTACTTTTTCCAAACCTAGTACGACACGAATTCAAAATAATTATGGAAGCCATATGCATGGTCCTCAATTCAAATCTTACAATGTACACTAAATTGAAACGTCGATATTAAGTCTCATACTATCTACATTCAAATGTTGTTTTTAGCCCCCCCGGGCTCACATGCAACATACTTCCTGTATCGATCAATCTTCGTCTCCTAACCACCTTAGGAAGCTATCGGTTTTCGAAACACGTTCATTCTTTCTCTCCATGTTTTCGATCTCTAACTCTCTGAACTACACAACCCCCTTTTTAAACTCTGTTAACAAATGTATCTACCTCACACACCATCCACTGCACTCCATGTCGAGCTCTCTCTCTCTCTCCCTCCCACCCTCTCTCGCTAGATACATGCATTGTCTATCTAGACCCCCCTATCGTGCGCACGCACGCACGTTATCTATCTAGGTTACTCTCTCGAGAATGTCTCACTCTTTCTTCTTCACGGCGGGCCACACTCACTCAATCTCGCTCTCTTTATCTAAGTCTCGATTAACCTCGCTTTCTTTCACATACATATGATATATCTCCCTGTTCGGGCCTCGATCGACAAACTCTATACTCTCTCACGCAGATTGTCTATCTAGGTCAGTCCATCCAAGCCGCCCCACTCTTTCGACCTCATGGCGGGCCACGCTCTCCCTCTCTCTCTCTCTCTCTCTCTCTCTGTCTGTCTCACTCTCTCTCTGTATGTCTCGATTGACCTCGCTCTTTCTCAGACACAAATGATATATCTCCATGTTTGAGCCCAATTCGACATATTCATATTGTATACTCTCACGCACATTGTCTATCTAGATCACTCTCTCCAACCTGTCTCACTCTTTCGATCGCACGACGACCCACACTCGCTCAATCTATCTCCCTTTATATATGTAATCGATTGACCTTGCTTCCTCCCGTGCACAAAATATATCTACATATCTGTGACATGATCATCTCTCAAGATCTATCTTGCAGCCCTCACCCTTCCCAAAAGCTCAATCGGACAATATCTCTCCAGAGCATATATATCTTTTCAACGAATGCGAGACCACAGTACACATAGATGAACTGTTTGCGATGAGCCAAAAGAACACAAACCATTCATGTAAACAAGATGTGTGCGATATGCGGTCAATAGCCCACTCGAATGAACTGTTTGCGATGAGAAATTATAACACAGACGGTTACTACAGTTAATTCGTGTGCAATTTTGTATGTACAAAAACTTTGAAAAATGCAAACTAGTTGCTTGCGGTGGCTAGGAGTATCGCACATGATGTGTCTGCGAGTACTCGTGTGCGATGTTTAGTAGTTACACATACATTTCATTATGTTAACACATGTGTGATAGAAACACGTGGCATCACATACGATATTCGGGTTGTGTGCCCCACTTAGTCTTCCCGCGTTTCAGCGAATGCTTCCCACGCTCCATATGGGTGAATTATAAATCCCCGCCTCTTCCCTCATCGGTTTGACACCACCCGCTAATGACTTGCTGCATATAACCTAGGCGGCAACGCACCATCGCGACACTGTGCATAGATCTAGTCCTCACCCATATACCATTAGTTATTCCAAGCATGCCAGACAACTACCAAAGCTTCGACGTCGACCCCTACATGCGTTAGATCTTCGGCGAGGAGAGTGAGCCGGAGCAGGTCAGGGAGCAAGAGCTTCATCGGCCGGTGCAGGCACCATGGCCCATCGGCAGCGATATCGGCGTGACCGTCCTTTGGTGCACAATCGACATATTTCAGAGGAAGTGTGATGAGCAGTTTGCCATCCACCATGCAAAAGATCCAGAGATGCTCGACGGCATGATTGACGACCCATCCGAAGAGCCACCGTCACCAGTGCTCATCGAGAGCCTGATGCTCCGCAAGGAATGGGTTGAGCACCTCCATTATTCAGTCAACACACAGCAAGCCTGTGGCTTCATCATTGCCAGCAGCGACCGTGTCAACCTCGAACCCGACGATGTGGTGGCCAGGCTCGAGCGCATCCTTGGCAGAGTTGACATTCCCGACAAAGTAGAACATCACCAACGTGGTATCTTGAGGATGCAGGTGGTGGACGGAATTTGCTACCAGGCCAGAGACATGGAAATGGAGCGGTTCCGCAGAGATGTCATGCACGCAATTGCACGTTGTCAAGCTCTTCTAGAAGAGGCCCAGCAACCCCAAGAGCCTCCCAGCGCCAGCAGCTCCGTAGGCGAAGGCGGGTCGGGACACTTGGAATGAACGACCGCAAGGGTGCTATGCTGATCATGGAGTCCGAGAGAACCGTCGTCCGAAGGTCGCCAGCTTAGCCTTTTAGCCTATATTTTATTATAATTGTATGCACATGTAGGTCGTGAGTGTTCTCGCGTTGCCGCATGTGACATTTTAAATTATCCTGAATATTTAAGACAATTATTAACCGTTGCCATTGTAAAATTTGAATCAACGGCGAGCAGAGCGCGCGTAGGGACACCAGAGCAGAGCGCGCCGCGGCCGGGTCAATGGCGAGCAAAACGCGCGGACGGGCGCGAGCCGAGCATGTCGTAGCCGCCTCAACGACGAGCAGAGCGTCCCGCGGCCGCCACAATGGCGAGCAACCACGTGGTCAACCTTCTGGCACCCCGTGGGAGGCGCGACGACGCATGCATCGGACACGATGGTGATACCTTGACCGTGTGTGACAGTGGACAGACACGTACACATACATACAAGAACGCGGGCCCACGTACGCCGCCCGGGGACCGTTTCGGGCTTCCGATGCGTGGCATACAGTTTATCAAAAAGAACTGTTTGTGATGAGCCAGAACAACAGAAACGGGCTTCGAGCCCAGAACCATCAATAAATTTGACCTTGTTTCTCGTCACATTGCAGATTACAACACAATAAGTAATTGCAAATTTGTTCCCACCGGTCAAACCAATATGTGTTCACACTTAGCACCGGGCTATAAAAACAACACACTCACAAATTACTTCACAGTTCCTCTCCTCATCACCCACAAAACTGGTCTTTCCTGTCAAGTCGTTCCGCCATGACCGATAGGAGGAGTTTCAGGCGGACATATAACCAGGGAGCAAAGACCAAGTGTCGGTGTCAAAACCGGCGGATCTCGGGTAGGGCGTCCCGAACTGTGCGTCTAGGCGGATGGTAACAGGAGACAAGGGACACGATGTTTTTACCCAGGTTCGGGCCCTCTCGATGGAGGTAATACCCTACTCCTGCTTGATTAATATTGATGATATAGGTAGTACAAGAGTAGATCTACCACGAGATCAAGGAGGCTAAACCCTAGAAGCTAGCCTATGGTATGATTGTTGTTCGTCCTACGGACTAAAACCCTCCGGTTTATATAGACACCGGATAGGTTAGGGTTACACAGAGTCGGTTACAACGGTAGGAGATCTACATATCTGTATCGCCAAGCTTGCCTTCCACGCCAAGGAAAGTCCCATCCGGACACGGGACGAAGTCTTCAATCCTGTATTTTCATAGTCTTGGAGTCCGGCCGCGATGATAGTTCGGCCATCCGGACACCCCCTAGTCCAGGACTCCCTCAGTAGCCCCTGAACCAGGCTTCAATGACGACGAGTCCGGCGCGCATATTGTCTTCGGCATTGCAAGGCGGATTCCTCCTCCGAATACTTCATAGAAGGTTTTGAACACAAGGACAGTGTCCGGCTCTGCAAAACAAGTTCCACATACCAGTGTAGAGAGAATAACTTTTGCATAGATCTGCTGACGTATTCCGCGGCGTGACATCACACCATGGCCAGGCCTTTATATAAATCGTTTTTTACCGTTCCACCTCAGCGCGTTTGGTGAGGTAGTTTCCTTGGCACGTCTTATCAAAGCATAGATCGTGCCCCCTTATTCCGGGTTTCCCATCAATACGGACGTGGGTAACCCAACCGTGCCCGTCGGCACACCTCCTCTATCAAAGGCGAGTCCTAATCGACCATGGGGAGGGCTCTTGGTATTCAACCTCTTTATAATGAGACCAAGGCCCTCTTCTTTTTACACCCTCCATCGAGTTCGCCTCGCCGAGTTCTAACACCCAAAGCTTCAGATTTAGGCGCTTGCACCTTCGACGATGTCCGCTCCGACCAACACAGCCGATGGATGTCTTCCTCCGCCACGTAAGAAGATGTGCTAAAGCTGCGAGACGCCAGTACCTAACCGCGAGATTTCACATAGGCTGCCTGCTCCGGGGCAGGTCATTCCCACTCGAGCCCGGCGAGAACGTGGTGTTCGTGTCTCACTTCCTTCGGGGTTTAGGCTTCCGACGGATCCCTTTGTCTTGAGGGCTCATGTTTTATTATGGGCTGGATTTCCATGACTTGAATCCGAGTCCATCCTCCATATCTAAATCATTCATTGTTGTATGTGAGGCCTTCCTCCATATTACCCCTCACTTTGGATTGTGGCTCAAGACCTTCAAGGTGGAGCCAAAGATGATCGGGGGGCAACAAGCAGAGTGCGGAGAGCGGTCATAAGCAAATGTGCTGATGCTCCGTGGCCCGAGGGCTCTTTTCAAGAGGAGCTTGGTTTGTGGCAACGGGAGTGGTTTTATATCACCGCTCCCAGGGGCACCAAATGGGTGGCGCTCCCCGCCTTCCGCCAGTCCACCACAGCCGTGGCGTCATGGGTCAACAAGGGGCTCTCTGGGGCCGCCCAAGGCGTTCCTTTGCTGCAGGGCCGTATTCGAGACCTTCAAGAAAGAGAGATCAATCTGCTGCAGTGGGCGCAGGTTATGTTGATCCCGGCGTATACATCACCTGGCAAGAACGCCCCCTCCGCCTGTGGGAATTTAATCCGGAGGGACCACGAGCTCTCCAAAATTTTATGGGCACGACGCCCGTGGAGATGTATAAACTGTTCTTCGGATCACAAGAGAAGTGTCCGACCTGGCCGAGGACGCAGGACTAAGCTGCAATCGCCTGTGATACTCAAGTAAGTAGTCCTGTAACCGGACAGGCTGTTCATTCATTTATCATATGTATGCCCTTTAAAGGAGCTGTTTCTTGAACAGGAGTGGATAGCCAAGGCAAAGTTAATAAGGTCTCCGGCTCCCCTCCGAGAGACCACGCCGGATCCCATGCTGACCAAGATGTTGAAGGCCGCGCCTTTTAAAGAAGGCGAAGGGGGGGAGAAGGGAAGCAACTGCCTCCACGATGGAGGCTTCTGAGGAAGGAGGGATCAAAAGTCCCACCCTCCGAGGAGAGAAGAGGACCGCTTCGGAAGATCCGGAGGTCAAGGCCTCAAAGAGAGGAAATAAATCTTCGTCAGAGAGTCCGGCGTTGGGAAGCAACCCAGCCGCACTGTTTTCCCCAAGGGGATCAGCCCTCCAGCGAGCCGTAAGTAAAAATGAAGGGGTCTTGTAAGTAAGGAACATCCCTGCATCTATTTCTAAAGATAACTGAAATTGTACCTTGTAGTTCGGATCTCAGCCCTTCTCAGCAGAGCTCGTCTTCAGGGGATCTTCTTCCGGAGATGAGGGAGAGCGAAACGCCTCCACCTGTCGCACCCTCATGCGAGGCGGATGACCCTGAGGTGTCGTCGTGGAGGGTTTCCCCAAGTCCGGCTGGGCCGGAAGGTTCGGTGCCAACTGGCGTGCGGTCGGAGGAGCTGAAGGATCTGCTTGGGCGAGCGGCTATCTCAGAAGATCACCGTGCTCTAATGGGTACGGTGATTGAAATGATTGCATCCGCTGAGAGCGGATTGCATGAAGCCGCCAAGTTCTTGTGACGGGTTTGAGATACGCAAAAATAATGTACCTTCGGCGCTTATGCATATAGAATGCGCCTGTATAGATAGTAGCCCTGAGACTCGGTATGTTGTCAAAATTGACAGCGTGCCGAGGATCATAATCTCGATTATAACATATCGCCGCTCCTAAATAGAAGTGGCGGGCGTCCGGGCCAACCGGACTGATGAATATGCCGAACTAAAGCGGCAACTTGACGAGGCGGATGCGGACATCGCGCTGGTCAATAAACGGTTTGACGAGTCACAAGGTATGTGACTTCTACGCGGACACCTGGTAAGGGAGCTTGACGCCCATGCCTTAATACGTGTGTGCTTAATGCAGATGGTGCCGCTGCTGTGGAGGAGCTGCGGGGGGAACTCGCCCGACCGAAAGAGAAAGCCAGAAATAGTAATGTGGCCGCTTTAAGGGCGGCCGAAGAGCTAGAAGCCGAACGGGCTGCTCACTGCCGAAGCAAAGAGGAAATGGCCGATATGGCCAGAAAGTTGAAGAATACGACCGATCGCTGCGAGGTTCTTGAAAAAGAACGTCAAGCGGAGCAAGAGGGCCTGAAAAAGGCCTCCTATGAAACCAATGATGCCCGTTCGGTTTTGAGAGCTGCCAAGGAGGAGCTGAGTCAGCCGGGCTATTGCGGCTGGAAAACCGTTTCTGTTGCGGAGGAAATATACGGATCCGAAGTATGCTCAGTTGGACAAGTTGTGGAGTTCGGAGGATGCTTATCTGGACTTAGCGGCGAGCGCTGCGGACGCGATTGAGCACTTCCGAGGCTAGAAGGGGCACAGAAGGGAAGAGCTATATTGGTCGCAATTCCATAGTCCGGAGCGTCCTCTTCCGTTGACCAATCAGTTGGCCGAATGGGCCGAGCTGAATCGATTATCCGGACTTGCCATGAAGCATGTCATGACTCATGTGTGGCCAGGCGGACCCTAGCCGAAGTGTTATTTTGGCTTAGTGCAGCAGTTCCTTGGTGCGGTACCGCGTATCGACGCAATGAAGCAGTCGGCGTGCATTGAGGGACGCGGATGGCTCTGGCCCGTGTCAAGACATACTGGGCGGAGATTCGGACAGAAGCCGAGTACCTGCCGAGCACTATTTTGAGGAAGTCCTGCAGGGCGCTCGTTTAATAGAGACGTAGTGCTCGAAGGATATCATGTTTAAATGACATGTACGATTTGTGAAAACAATGTTTCAATATAATATAAGAGCTTTTTATACTTGTGCATTCAAGTAGTAAACTACTCCCTGTGCGGCCGTTGATGTATATGTAGATATAACCTGAAAGATGGCAGTCCTTGGCTTCAGCCCCCACGCACATAGTGCGGGGGTGTTCGCAAAGAAGGCGCTTTTTCACACTTAATCCAACGTCTTGGTCCTGTTAAGGAGGTGGTAGCGTAGCAAACTAGGCAACCGGACTATAATGCTTTATCACTTTCACTTAGCCATAGGAGTTCGAGGGTGGGGCTACTATATAGCCCCTGGGGGCACCGCACTCTCCCGAATTCGGGGTGCGTATGTGCCTGACCGAAAACCAGTCCTTCGTTAATGCGGAGGAATTCTAAACATTCCGGTGAGTCATCGAGTGGTTGACCAGTCTCTCGCTATATCATGACAGTCAGTTTTCGGCTTTTTCTACTGAGGTGCTCGCCCGGCGAACCGGGCACAATCGCATGATAGTTCTCCTGGTGCCGCGTTAGCCGATAGAACGGAACGTAAGGCAGCAAAACACAGGAGCCGGGCAAACCCAACATTTGACCGAAGACATGATTCGGAGCTGATGCATATAAGGCCTAACTCGAGACGCCGAACACTCCCTAAGGTATTCGGTCTTTATAAAAACGGGCAGAATAATGCCCTGAGCCCCTAGTGTCCAAGTACGCGCAAAATTTTTGGTGTGGCCAATGCCAAAACGCCAGCCTCCTCCTCGGTTATAGTAAGAAACTGGGGGATGTATATCAACAAGAGACAATAAAAAAGGTTTACGCAATGTCTTAATCTGAAAAGAATCCTTGCAACGGGTCCCTACTGCACGTCTGCGCCTGTGTCTCCGTTGTGCCGTATCCTGGACGGGTGTAGCACATTGTTCATCTGTAAAAGAGAGGAACTTAGTTTGAAAGAAAAAGGATCGTGCAAAAGATGTACTTTATATTAAATAAACAGAGTACGATTCGAAGAAGTGAATAAAATTGAGCTTTATTGTCTCTTGTTGTACATGCATGCAACCCCTTGTATGGGGGTATGCCGCTAGTTGGCGCCGGACTCGTCTAGCCGTGTCCGGGGTTTGAATGACCTATTCCGGTTCTTTGACTAGCGGAGCCGGATAGGTGTGGGGCTGTCAAGGCAGTCTCACGTTCTTCCGTGCTCGAGTAACACTTAATACTCCCTTTTAATGAGATGATGCCGCGTGGACCGGGCATTTTAAGTGTTAGAGATGCATAATGCGGTATTATGCGTTAAAGCGGCGAAAGCTTCAAGGCGTCCCAATAGTGCTTGATGACTACTTTTAAATGAGGCGACATGGAAGACTAACTTTTCATGACGGAAGTTGTCGGATGAACCGAACACAACTTCTAGCAGTAGGGAGCCCGCATACAATGGGCATATGGGCCTGGCATTACCCCTTTAAAGGAGGTGTTGCTATGGCGAATTTTGGTTGGGTCTATCCCCATCCTGCGGATTGTGTCCTGATATATCAGGTTTATGTCACTGCCGCCATCCATGAAGACTTGTGTAAATTGGAATCCGTCAATTATAGGATCCAATATCAAGGCAGTCCATCCTGCATTCCGAATACTTTCGGAATAGTCCTGATGGTCGAAGGTGATTGGTTTTGACAACCAGTGTTGGTACTCCGCTAGGGTAGTTTGTGCGGCGCACATTTTAGTGGGTGCCGCTCTGTTTTTCCCTTTGATCACGTGAAGTGAGTTTACTGTTTTAGCCTCTTGTGGGAAGTTCTTTTGTTTTCCGGGGCTCTGCTTGTGGTGCTCGTCATCATCTTCACTTGGTGTGTTGAGCTCCTTGTGTTCGGCATTGAGTCTGCCGGACTGTTTGAAGACCCAACAATTTCTGTGGGTATGGTTTGCAGGCCTCCCGGGAGTACTGTGGATTTGACATATCTTGTCCAAGATTTTGTTTAAGTTGGATAGCTCATCGCTATTGTCCTTAAGGGGCATTTTTTATTGTTCTGCCGTGAGCTTTTGAATCCAGCGTTGATCGTCAAGCGCTCTTTGGACCGCTGCCTTTAATCCGCGCTGGTCCTTGTTGCACCGTGGTTTCGCTTCCATCCCCGACTTCGATGTACTTGGGTCATTTGGTCTTTGCATCTTGCTAGCCAGCTATCCTCTCCTGCAAAAGCGGGTCATGAGGCTTGTTAATGCGGCCATTGTTCTTGGCTTTTCTTGGCCGAGGTGTCCGGGCGAGCCATTCGTCTCGGATGTTGTGTTTGAAGGCTGCTAAGGCTTCGGTGTCCGGACAGTCGACTATTTGGTTCTTTTTAGTAAGGAACCTGTTCCAGAATTTCCGGGCTGACTCTCCGGGCTGTTGAGTTATGCGTCCGGACAGTCGACTATTTGGATCGTCTGCATCCGGAGGGTGGACGTAGGGCCCCTGAAAATTTGCCCGAAACGCATCCTCGAGCTCTTCCCAACTTCCAATAGTATTTTCAGGGAGGCTGTTAAGCCAATGCCGAGCTGGCCCTTTGAGTTTGAGGGGTAAGTATTTTGTGGCGTGGAGATCATCTCCTCTAGCCAGGTGTGTGTGGAGGATGTAATCCTCAATCCGCACTCCGTGGTCTCATTGTTCCGTCGTATGCATCTATGTTTACGGGTTTGAATCTCACCGAATTCATGATCCAAGACCTCATCGGTGAAACATAGGGGATGTGCGGCTACCTGTATTTGGGTGTGCCGTGATGTTCGGATATTTGGCGTGTTGCATTGCTTTGAAGAGCTTGCTTTCTCGGCCCATAGATGGACCTAATCTGGGCCATCCTTTTGATGTGAATCCTTATGCGGATCGCGTACCGGCTTGTGTGCGGCGCCATTTGCCGCTCTCTTTTTGTCGTGGGGTCGTCCATCCGACCGGGTGGCCTTCTTACTTTTTTATTGTGGGGGCTCTATGGCCTCATCAAATTCGGGCACTAGTTTTCTCTTTGGGTAGCTCTTTGTTTGGCGACTGTCGCCGTATTTGTCTGTGGTGTTGAATACTCTGCTCCATCTGATTCTGAGTGCATCTTCCGCTGTTTTGAGCTTCCGCTTCTGCTTTTTCAGGCTACGCAGCGATGGCGACGAGCCTTTTGTGGAGGTTATTCTGCTCCAGCAATTTGTCCGGCGTGAGATCGTCCAGACTGTTATCTTCGCCGGGGACGGGTTGTTTATCCAAGTTGTCTTGTTCGGACGATTGCTCGATAGCATGTTCGTCGTCCACCGGTTCGCCTGCTCTATGGCTGGGTCTTTGTTGAGGCGGGACTTGGTTCGGCGTTTACATTTCCGTTTTGACTGCTTTTCGAGGGATTTATCCTTCGTAGGGTCCCGTTGTTCCTCGTCTTCATTTCCTTTAGGTGTATCCACCATGTATACATCATGGGGTGAGGTGGTTGTCCAGCATCCTATAGGCGCTGGTTCATGGTTGTCTCCTACATCGTCGTCCATACCGTCGATGTCTTCGGAGTCGAAATCAAGCACGTCGTGTAAGCTTTCGACAATGGCGACGAAGTGGGTGGTCGGTGGGTGTTGAATTTCTTCGACGTCCGCATCCCAACCTTCCTGAGCGTAGTCCGGCCATGGCTCTCCGGATAAAGAGAGAGACTTTAGTGAATTTAGGATGTCACAAAAGGGAGAGTGCTGAAAGATGTCCGCGGCAGTGAACTCCATGACCGGCGCCCGATCGGATTCGATTGGTCAAAGTGCGGAGGGTTCGAGTCCGGAGAGGAGTCCGCACCGGGAGTCACGGTCTTCGCAGCGACAGGGATTGTGTTCGGCTTAATCGCCGTAGAGATTTCAGCCCCGAGGTGGTGTCCAACCAACCATCCTCGATCGGCGAGATCGGCTCCGAATCAATGTTCGGAGCGGACACTAATGCTTGACCTCCGTGATACTGCTCGGCGGTAGAGTTAGATCATGCCCATCGAGACAAAGGTCGCGCGCTGGCTGTGGCTCGAATCCGTCGAAGATCAAGTCTCCGCGGATGTCGGCCGTATAATTCAAGCTTCCAAATCTGACCTGATGGCCAGGGGCGTGGCTTTTGATCTGCTCCAGATGGCCAAGTGAATTGGCCTGCAGTGCAAAGCCGCCGAATACGAAGATCTGTCCGGGGAGAAAAGTCTCACCCTGGACCATGTCGTTGTTGATGATCGAAGGAGCCATCAGGCCTATCGGTGATGACACAGAGGAACTCTCAATGAAAGCACCAATGTCCGTGTCAAAACCGCGGATCTCGGTAGGGGGTCCCGAATCTGTGCGTCTAGGCGGATGGTAACAGGAGACAAGGGACACGATGTTTTTACCCAGGTTCGGGCCCTCTCGATGGAGGTAATACCCTACTCTTGCTTGATTAATATTGATGATATGGGTAGTACAAGAGTAGATCTACCACGAGATCAAGGAGGCTAAACCCTAGAAGCTAGCCTATGGTATGATTGTTGTTAGATCCTACGGACTAAAACCCTCTGGTTTATATAGACACCGGATAGGTTAGGGTTACACAGAGTCGGTTACAACGGTAGGAGATCTACATATCCGTATTGCCAAGCTTGCCTTCCACGCCAAGGAAAGTCCCATACGGACACGGGACGAAGTCTTCAATCTTGTATCTTCATAGTCTTGGAGTCCAGCCGCGATGATAGTTCGGCCATCCGGACACCCCCTAGTCCAGGACTCCCTCACCAAGGCCGCGGAAGCACTAGAGAGGTCAAGCCGCTATGCGGCAGCCGCAGCAGAGATGTACCAGCGTGCTGTGAGCCCTCGAACGAGCACTCACCGCAATGAGAGGGCTCTCACAAGCACACTCGCTGCATCGGCGATCGTGATGAGCTGGCGTCGCTGAAGTCCTTGGCCAGCGACGACGACATTCTTCTTGGCCTCACTAAGCAGCAGGAGCTGGTCGACGGCTTGATGAAGCTGCTCGAGATCAGCGATCCCTCAGTTGAGAAGGCGATCGGCCTCATCGAGCTACTCATGGGTGACAATGCGAAGCTCCTCAAGGCGCTCGCCGAGAAGGTGGAGGAGGCCGCTGGCTGGAAGATGCTGCATGAGCAGAGCAGTTTCTCGGGGATGATGCTGAAAGCAGTCATTGGGGAACTGATGGGTGACTTAAGGAAGCTCCGGATCAAGGGCGAGCAGGAGGTGGAGGAATTCGTGGCTACTGTCAAGCAAAGTCGTTAGGAATTGAAGAAGGAGCTCGAGGGTGTCGTCGCCCGGTGATCTAATACGTCCCCAACGTATCTATAATTTTTCATTGTTCCATGCTATTATATTATCTGTTTTTCCTTGTTTTTAGCTTCTTAGAAAAGGAATACCAAATGGAGTCCAGACGGAATAAAACCTTCGCGATGATTTTTCTTGGACCACAAGACACCTAGGAGAGTTGGAGATCAAGTCGGAAGAGCCACGAGGTGGCCACAATGGGGGAGGGCACGTCCCCTACCTTATGGGCCCCACGTGACTCCATCGACATACTTCTTTGTCCTATATATTCACATATATCCCCAAAACACCAGAAGCATCCACAAAAACACTTTTCCACCGCAGAAACCTTCTGTACCCATGAGAACCCATCTAGGGGCCTTTGCTGGCATCCTGCCGAAGGGGGATTCGACCACGGAGGGCTTCTAAATCAACTCTATTTCCCATCCGATGAAGCGTGAGTAGTTTACCTCAGACCTATGGGTCCATAGCTAGTAGCTAGATGGCTTCTTCTCTCTCTTTGATTCTCAATACCATCTTTTCCTCAATGTTCTTGGAGATCTATCCGATTTAATCTTCTTTTGCGGTGTGTTTGTCGAGATCCAATGAATTGTGGATTTAGGATCAGCTTATCTATGACTATTATTTGAATCTTCTATGGATTCTTATATGCATGATTTGATATCATTGTAATTCTCTTCGAACTATCGGTTTAATTTGGCCAACTAGATTGGTTTTTCTTGCAATGGGAGAAGTGCTTAGATTTGGGTTCAATCTTGTGACAGTAGGGGCAGCAAGGCACATATTATATTTTTGCCATCGAGGATAAAAAGATGGCGTTTACATCAGATTGCTTGAGTTTATTCCTCTACATCATGTCATCTTACTTAATACGTTACTCTGTTCTTCATGAACTTAATACTCTATATGCAGGCAGGAGTCGGTCGATGTGTGGAGTAATAGTAGTAGATGTAGAATCGTTTCGGTCTACTTGACACGGACGTGATGCCTATATGGCATAATCATTGCCTTAGATGTTGTCATAACTTTGCGTTTTTCTATCAGTTGCTCGACAGTAATTTGTTCACCGACCATATTATTTGTTATCTTGAGAGAAGCCACTAGTGAAACCTATGGCCCCCGGGTCTATTTTCCATCATATAAGTTTCCGATCTACTATTTTGCAATCTTTTACTTTCAGATCTAACCAAAAAACCCAAAAATATTTACTTTATCTTTTGTTTAGTTTCATCTATCTGTATCAGATCTCACTTTTGCAAGTAATTGTGAAGTGATTGACAACCCCTTTATTGCGTTGGGTGCAAGTTGTTTGAATGTATCTGCGGGTATTGGCGATTTGTGCGTTGTATCCTACTGGATTGATACCTTGGTTCTCTAACTGAGGGAAATACTTATCTCTACTTTGCTACGTTGTCCTTTCGTCTTCAAGGGAAAAACGAACTCAAGCTCAAGAAGTAGCACGATCCATCGAGGAGTATAGACAGTAGTGACCCAGATCGTTGTCTGCGATTTCCTTCTTCTCTTGCCCCCGTGTCTTCCGGGCTTCGCCGCATGTGGCATTTTAAATTATCCGGAATATGTAAGACAATTATTATCCGCGCCATTGTAAATTTGTCATCATATTATCCATTGCCATTTTATTCGTCGTTGTATTATCCGTTGCCATTTTATTTTTTGTCGCATTATTCGTTGCCCTATGTGGATAAATTATCCGGAATACGAGTTGAAAACACGAACAATGCAAATGCTAACGTTGAGAGGGGCCATGGGATCACATGAAAACACCCTTCGTCCAGGTGCTTTAATTAACCGTGTGTTAAACAGCGGCTCGTCTGCCATTAATGGAGAATTTGTGAGCGAGGTGGGCAGCTAGTGGATGGAGGTCAAAGAGCTCGCTTCCCAGTGAGCATGGGCGGCCTTACTGCTCTCACGTGTCCCGTCGAGCCTGCAGGGCGGACTTCTCGCGCTCGTCCCGTCCAATCAAATAGCTGCATGCATGCCATCGAGTATGGTTAAAATTTGGCACAAAATACAAAGATGACGAATGAACGAGGACGGAGGTAGTACTATCCCATAAGAAAAGAGGGATGCGTGGCCACACTTAAATGGTTACAGGAACGCAAGGTTCATATAATACAACCGTTTGTGATATTAACGTGTCAGCTATTATTTCAAAGGCACTTCGTTGGCTATTAATGTGTGCACCTTCTCTCAAACCAGACGATTTTTTTACCACGACATATATGTGCCATGCCATGAAACCATGCCAAGTTTCATGTTTTTTGGGTGAGTTTTTGATTTACTGGGATTTAAAAACTAAGATTCTCAATGTTTCAGGACAACGAGATGTTTGTAATTCATTCCCATTCCTTCAATGAGACCTAAACATGCACCCAATGACACATGTGCGATTTTCCACCCATTTTACTTCACTGGAGCATGTCCTTGTAGTTCAAATTTGAATTATGGACTACATTAAATGCCCAGAAAACTCAATTAATATATAAAATGGCCAAACGAACCCTGAACAGTTTCAAATTTCAGCACGACACTCCTGTTATTCTATGTTGCCTGTAAAAAACAAAATTCAAGGCGAGAAGAGGCAACGATTATAGTTTCGCCCACAAGAGGGGCATGTTTCCCTACCGGAACCACGAGGGTTGCTAGAAGCTTCAGTTTGTAAGAGGCTTGTAATATAGCTTTGCCCAAATTGGACAATTTTTACCATGACATATATGTGCCGTGTAGTGACACCATGCCAAGTTTAATGATTTTCTGGTGAGTTTTGGATTGAGGGAGATTTAAAAACCGATATTTGCAATGTTTGAGGCCAAGCCAGGATGATGAGATGGTTGAATTCATTCCCATCCCTTCCACGGCTCTGAGTTCTTGACAGTCGCTGGTGTTCTTGGATGACTCGGGCTGGTCCCTGCCTCGCTTGGTGTCCGGCTGCGCTGCGAGCACGGCTGCTTCCTTGCGCTTCAGGTACTTGGCCTTGGCCTTCTTCTCCTCTGCGCCCGCAGCTGGCAGCTCGAGGAGGGAGAGGCACCCCTCCTCAGCTCTTGCGCACTTGGTCGCCAGGTTGAACAACTCCTGAGATGTGCACAACTCCTCATGGATAGCCAGCTCCTCCTTCATCTTGACGTCGCGGACGCCGTTGGAGAATGCGGAGATGATGGCCTCGTCCGTCACCTTGGGGATCTTGAGGTGAGTGTTGTTGAAGCGCTGGATGTGCTTTTGGAGGGTCTCTCCTGGTTGTTGCTTGATGCGGCGCAGGTCACCCGCGGCCAGTGGGCGGTCGCGAGTGCCCTGGAAGTTTGCGACGAAGCGGTCGCGCATCTCGTCCCAGGAGGAGATCGAGCCTTGAGGCAGGTTCAGGAGCCACGAACGGGCGCCATCTTTGAGTGCCATAGGGAACCAGTTCGCCATGACTTTCTTCTCGCCGTTGGCCGCGTCGATGCTCAGCTCATAGAGCTGCAAGAACTCCGCGGGGTCGAGGGTGCCGTCTTAGCGAGGAGGCAGATCCGGCTTGAACTTGCCCGGCCAGGCGATGCTACGCAGCTCAGGGGTGAAGGCACGGCAGCCGGACGTGGTTGCCAGGGCCCGTGTCGGAGGTGGAGTTTGGTCTTGATGAGGCCCGCGTGCCGCCACCGCAGGTAGCACGCGGTCTTGGCGAGGCGGCGCGGGGAGTGTAGGTGCAGCTTCTCGCGGCCGAGGAATTTTTTGGCAGCTTCTCTCTTCACGAGCGGGCACCGAGCGTGGTGGGTCGCGCCGTGGGGCCGCGCGCCTTGGCGCCAAGGCACCATCTTGGGGCAGAGGTGGTGGAGACGCTCCATGAGCCACGTCGCCCGTGGCTGGCGGAGGGCGAGGCAGAGAGAGGGACGGCGCCGGGGAGCCCCCTGCGGCGTGGACGAGCTCGGCGGCACGGTCGAGCTAGTCCTCGTAGAGGTCGTCGACCGGGTGGTAGCGCAGGAGCTCGTTCGCCATGAGGAGCATGGCCTGCGCATCCATGGGAGAGCGACGTGCGTGGGACGAGGAACCGGCCGGGGTTAGCGATTAAGTGGCGGTGCAGCCGTCCTCCCGCACCGACGGGTGCAGCGAAGACGCTTGCTGCTCGTTCCCCGCCGGGACGATGGCGGCGTTGGCGGAAGGCGATGGGGAATGACGAGGTGGCCCGCCGACGGGAGCCGTCTGAGCAACGTGGGCGGTGAGGGCAGCCCGACGCTCAGCTCGAGCGCGGCGAGAGTCCGCCATGGAGACGACGGAGCGATGGAGCATCGATCGATGGAAGGGAAGCTACGGCGCACCCCTACCTGGCGCGCCAAATGTCAGATCACGGGTTCCAGCAAAACCCTCAAGGTTCAAACACTGGGGTGTGCGCGGAGATTTTCTCCCTACCGATCTATGCCCTAGCTCGCTAAGATCTCGCGGAGGAACCCAACGAACTCACAACACAAAGACACAAGATTTATACTGGTTCGGGCCACCATTGTGGTGTAATACCCTACTCCAGTGTGGTGGTGGATTGCCTCTTGGGCTGATCAAGAACCGTACAAGGGGAAGAACGACCTCCTGAGGTTGAGGTGTTCTTGTATTTGGTGTGTGCTAAGGATTGACTTTCGATCGGATGAGATCAAGCTGCCTCCTTTGGTGGTGGCTAGTCCTATTTATAGAGGCCCTAGTTCACTTCCCAAATATTGAGCGGGAAGGGAGCCAACAACGGCGGCCAATTTTGAAAGGGGAAAGCTAGTACAGCTTATCCTAACAAAAGCGGTCTTCGCCTGCGAAAGGGCTCTAGTGATGACGCCATCTTGGGCTCCACGGTGACCTCCGTCCTGCTGGCCTGCTGGTCTTGGTCTCACAGTCGATATGGAAACCTTTGCCTGATGCCTCGGTACTCCGTGCCTGCGCTTGCCCCCTCAGCACCGAAGAGGAAAGAAGGACGCTGCACGCGCTGGCGCCCGCCTGGTGTCGATCGTCATGGCTCACGTCACGAGAGCCTCGCGAGGTTTGCCCCGTCTTGATATCTCCGCTCCTCGTGAGCCTGCCTGGAGAGGCCGCTCCTGAGGAGGTCTTGCATCGCCCGCCTCGCGAGGGTCTTGAATGCCTTGTTGATGAATATGGGTCGTACATGCCTGCTACCAGAGCCACATCGTGGGCCGCAGGCAGGCAAGTCTGGGGACCCCCGTTCCCAGAACGCCGACATCACACACCACCATCCGCCTCGTGTATAGGGGGTCTTCTAATCGACCACGTCTCCCTTGTGTGGGTTTTTGTAATGACACACATATATGTGGGCTCCCGAGTGTATATATATCATCCCTTTGACCGATAACGAGGGGTATGTGTTGGCCATGAATGGATTCCTCCTAGTTCGTGTTAGGTCCGGTCACCATCACATGTCGTTCAACCAAAGCTCGAGCTCATTCGTTGTCAGCATTCCCTCCCACACGCTCGGATTGCTAGGTTTGAATGACACCATACCCTGTTTATCTCATCCTTAATTACCTTTTCATGGTTGTTGTCTGTATTGAGAGGAAGGCACCACATCTAAATTGTACATTATTGAGAGGAAGGTTTATCATGGGCCGCATGCAGGCGGTGATGGTTTTGTGGTCCCTCTCATGCTATTTTTTATGATGGTTCAATCCATTGGCCCAAGCGGTATATATATATATATATATATATATATATATATATATATATATATATATATATATATATATATATTCTCTCTATTTTTTTTTGACAACAACAGTTGTTATTTGACCAAGCGATAGATTCACTGGTCTATCTTATGGTAGTTCATGGCGACATGCATGTATTACCAAGGTATTATTATGTGCATCCGCCCTGCTAACACGAAGTGGGAGGTGGTCAAGCACCCTAGCTAGGTAGCTACGACATTATGTCATTATAGATATATCCAAGGGTGCTTTCGGGTTTGTGAGGCAGGTGCCACCAAAGTTGTGCATTGTGTATTCAAAGTTTTAAACATCACACCCTATATTCCTACATATATTTGGCCACTTCTAGGTGTTTCTTGACTTCTAGCCCCTCTCATCGATCTTCGATGATGCGCCCACGTGTGCATTGGAATATTCAACATCAAAGACCACCCTTTTCACTCATATATATTTGGCCCACATGCTGGTGTGGCTGCCTTCTGACCCTCTCTAATGTTTTATTTATGCAAAGACTCAGATGCCGCTCAATGGACACATGTGTACTGGCTTAACCGTGTGCGATGCAAGTGTGTTGTGAAATCACCACGACAGCGCAAGAGCGGTCAAGGGTGTATGTAATGATTAACCGTGTGCGATGCTAGTGGGATGTGAAATCTCCACGACCGCGCAAGCGCAAGCAGGGGTGGAGGTAGTGGTTTAACCGTGTGCGATGCAAGTGCGCTGAGAATCACCACGACTAGGCAAATGCGAGCAAAGGTGGAGGTACTGGCTTAACCGTGTGTTATGCAAGTGTGCTGTGAATCACCACGACTGCGCAAGCGTGAGCAAAGGTGGAGGTGCTGGCTTAACCGTGTGCAATGCAAGTGCGCTGTGAATGACCACGACTGCGCAAGCGCGAGCAAAGGTGGAGGTACTGCCTTAACCGTGTGTGATGCTAGTGCGCTATAAAATCTCCACCTGCGCAAGTTAAAGGCGGGTAGTTTATTTATATTGAATTCCACGTCAAATCTAAAAACAAACTACATGCCTTGAGCGTTGCAAAAATCGGCGGTTCCGACGCGCTTTTCCTTATTATCATACACGCATATTCTTATTGGACCGTGTGCGATCTTGGGTACTCCCGCCTCACAGCAATTCCTTTACCCAAATTGTAGTAGCCGCCGTACTTAAACCATCGCCCCACTCCTCCAGCACCGACCTAATAATAGTTACAGTAGCCGAGGCATTTGAACTGTCGCCCTCCCTCGTCCACCACCATCTCGACCCACCATTACTAAAACTTTCTATAGCCGTGTCGTATCCTCAAACACCACCCGCGCCCCCTCCATAGTCCCCCACCTGCCCCTTCCCCCCTCGAACCCTAGCTCGCCGCCGCCGCCACGAACCCCTACCCGTCTGCCTGTTCCTCCTAGCTTAGATAATAAAGTTCAGGCTACCCAGCGATTCCCATACCGTCGCCCCACTCCCCTGAGTTTTTAGATGAGGCTTGCGGTGTCCCTCCCCGCAAAATCCACATCCCCTGCTCCAGAATGTTGCAGCCTAAGCTCGACCACGTATCCCAGGGAGCCCGGCGAGCATTCGGCGAAGAAGAGGTTTATCATGGCCTCTCCGGTAGATGTTGGCGAGGTGGCCACCGTTCACCCCGACCTGTCAATCCTGGAGCAACACCTCACCCTGGAAGTCGGCAAAGACGTTGACTACGTTACCATGCTGAAGGCTTCACGTCAGCGGGCTAGCGTATTACTGTATCTCAAGAAAGCTGGCTATGACATCAAGCTCGTCGACAACGATGGCTTCACATGGGCCATGTCACAGGTTAAGTGGTCCAACCCCAACCCCTCTAGTTCAACCATCGTCGATCTCTTGGACAGCCCTGGCACTGATCTCCTCTGCCACACGGTCAATAATTTGCGATCCTTGTATGCTATCAAGCCCATTTTGTCATTTCTGAAGGACACGTTCTACGACGGCGACTTGGGATCCTCAATTGCGAACTGAGATCTCATCGACCATGACCACGAGGAGGGCACCCACAAAGGTTCTTCCAAGGTGAAACAGCCCATCTGTGACATCAGAGAGCGCACCATGGGTCTGTGCTCTTCCAACTGGAAGGATCGCGTCCATGACATGTGAAGCAACATCCTACCAACAAATCTTACCTTTTCTAGCTTGCCAACCCGTACCCTTTGTTGTAGTAGCTGTTTCCATGCGGTGTTTTAACTGTGTCGTGTTTAATTATTTTAGTTATGCAAAAATGTTATGTTCAATAGGGCTATGTGATGTTTAAGTATGAATTGTCCACTTCAGTTTCACGAATGGCGATATTTGGTTGTTTATAGTGAGTAGATGCCTTGTTTATATGTATTTGGTTGTTAGGTTGGTGAGTGGCGGAGCCACCTCCCGGCGACCCCGGACAGCTGCCCGGGCTAGTCCAAAAAATTACTAATAAGCACTAGTGATAATCTATGATTAGAAGCATTATTTCTTTGGGCAGATGGCAGCTCATGCTGTCACAGTTCAGTCATGCCCGGGCTGCATTTATGGGCTGGCTCCGCCACTGAGGTTGGTTGATGTGAGCATTTGTCCAGTTATGAGAAGATGCCTTGTTTATCTGTATTTGGTTGTTAGGTTAGCTGGAGTGAGCATTTGTCCAGTTATCAAGCAGATGCCTTGTTTATCTGTATTTGGTTGTTAGGTGGGTTGAAGTGAGCATTTGTCCAGTTTTCAAGCATATGCCCTGTTTATCTGTATTTTCTTGATAGGTTGGTTGCACTGAGACTCTGTCCAGTTTTCAATGGCTATATTTGGTTGTTATACTGATCATTTATGCCTTGTTTATTTCAGTCATTCACAATGTGATGTTCACTATGTGCAAGTCGGAATTATGCTGATTGCATCAATACTGGTTTGAACGGATATATTTGGTTCCAGTTATGCCTGGTGTAGTTAACACATGCCCTTTATTTCAGTTTTACACATTTATCCAGTGTGATGTTTAAGCATGACCTACATTCTATTCATTTTCAGCAATACTAGTTTGAATTGCAATATTAGATGGTTTTAAGCCTGTTATCGGTAACATTGCCTTCCATTTTATATTTTCTTTAACAGCATGCTGAAACCAACCCATTCAAGCTATCATTTGGAGATGATGTTGTTTACCTTTGCTATATTTGTTTGATGTTAAGGTTGTTGTAATTATCATGCCTTTCTACTACTTATGCAGGACAACAACGGGAGTGGCCACCATTTTCCGCTGAGGTTAGTCTCATCTCCCGGCTTGTACTCCCAGGCATGGACACTTGTTAGCTTCTAATATTAACTTGTTGCTGTAGGTACATATGCCCCTGGCAAGGATCCACACATCGACCCTTTTTGCGTATGGGTCAATGAGATATTCATGAACAAGCATCAAGTGAGGAAACTGATAAGGATTATTAGCAAAAAGATATGAACGGTGGCAAGCAAATTATTTGTTTATGCTCTATCTGTCGGTGTCAAAACCGGCGGATCTAGGGTAGGGGTCCCGAACTGTGCGTCTAAGGCGGATGGTAATAGGAGGCGGGGGACACGATGTTTACTCAGGTTCGGGCCCTCTCGATGGAGGTAATACCCTACTTCCTGCTTGATTGATCTTGATGATATGAGTATTACAAGAGTTGATCTACCACGAGATCGTAGAGGCTAAACCCTAGAAGCTAGCCTACAGTATGATTGTTGTTGTCCTACGGACTAAACCCTCTGGTTTATATAGACACCGGAGGGTGCTAGGGTTACACAGAGTCGGTTACAAGGGATGAGATCTACATATCCGTATTTCCAAGCTTGCCTTCCACACCAAGGAGAGTCCCATCCGGACACGGGCCGAAGTATGCAATCTTGTATCTTCATAGTCCAACAGTCCGGCTGTCCGAGGACCCCCTAATCCAGGACTCCCTCAGTAGCCCCTGAACCAGGCTTCAATGACGATGAGTCCGGCACGCAGATTGTCTTTGGCATTGCAAGGCGGGTTCCTTTTCCGAATACTCCGTAGAAGATTTTGAACACGAGGATAGTGTCCGGCTCTGCAAAACAAATTCCGCATACCACCGTAGAGAGAATAGTATTTCCACAAATCTAATCTGCTGACAGCTCTTCATAACGTGACATCACCCCACGGCCCGGTCATTATTCGAACCGTCTTTCACAACCAGCCACTGCACATATCGCAAGGCGGTGTTCTTGGCACATCTTGTCGAAGTAGAGATCGTGTCCCCTTATCACGGGATTCTCATCAATACGGGGGTGGGTAACCCAACCGCACCATCAATTACGGCTCTTGGGGAATAAGCGGTTTTACCAGGCAAGGGGGGAGGCGCAGAATCCCTGCTGCCTTTATAAGGGGATAAGGACTCCCTTTCGCACCCGCGCTTTCTACTTCCCGATCCATTCCCCTCCGCCCAAGCTCTAGCACCCAAGCGTTCATCTTCTCTTCCAACAAAAGGCCTTCCGAAAATGTTGGATCCGGAGCAGGAGGCAAATGGATGGCCTCTACCGTCCGAGAGAAGGATATCAAAAAGCTTTGGGAGGCCGGGTACCTGGCCAAGAAAATCAGCCACCGTCTCCAGACGGCGGGACAGATCGTCCCTACTCCGGAACCACACGAGAGGGTTGTATTCCTCCCTCACTTTGTCCGCGGGCTAGGGTTTCCCCTCCACCCTTTCGTTCGCGGCATCATGTATTACTATGGGATCGATCTTCACGATATGTCCCCTAATTCCTTCCTCAACATCTCGACATTCATTGTCGTGTGCGAGGCTTTTCTCCGCATCTCACCACACTTTGGCCTATGGCTGGAGATTTTTAATGTGTGGGCCAAGGTAGTGGGCGGCGAGCACGTAGAGTGTGGGGGCGCTATGGTGAGCAAGATGCCCAATGTCATATGGCCAACAGCACTACAAAAAAAATACACTTCCGTGATGATACGTGTTTGTCACAGTAGGTCGCGTTTTTTGTCATGCATGTACATCCATGACAAATTTATGATAGAATCGAGATAGTCATACCTGTGCTGTCGTAGAGGTGTTCGATGACATTACCAAAATTATCATCACGGAAGTGTCCACTTCCATGACGATAAATCGTGCGTCACAGAAGTTCTTTCGTCAAGGGTGACCGACACGTGGCATCCACCGTAACGGAACACTGTTAAGCTATCGGGTCGGGTTTTGGATCCGATAACCCGTTAATAGCCCCGCCCAATGGGGATTTTCCATGTGTAAAATCATCATTGGCTGGAGGAAACACGTGTCGGCTCATTGTTGGGACAGATGTCATCCACTCATTGGACAGAAGGCGCCTATGATACGTCGACACGTGGGACGGCCCAACAGAGGCCGATTCCTGTGAAAAGGCCGGCCCGTTTGACTTGTTCAAAAGGTGACGGGCCGGCCCATGGAAAGCCTGTTAACGGACTGTTCGCATATAGCCCATTTACAACCCGCTAACCCAAGGCCCGTTACGCCCTATCCGAATTAGGCCCAGTAGCGTCATCTGGGCCATCCAATATGATTCTAGTCCGTTTTCACTTCTGGCCCATGTATGGCCCATGACGTCTTTCGGCCCATATGAGGCCTTATGTAACTCTTGACCTATTAACGGCCCGTGGTGAAACTGGCCCGCGATGAACAGTGTATTACTTTAGACCCATTAACGGCCCGTGGTGAAACCGCCCGTAATGAACAAAGGTATCGCTTTATACCCATTAAGGGCCCGTTATTCGATTGGCCGTTTACAGCCCATGTTATCTTCGGCCTTCTCGAGAGCCCATTTATTCTTGGGCTTATTTGCGAGATTCGATTACTTATGGCCCATTACTATCATTTTCGCCAGGGCCAAATTCAGCCCGTCGTTACAGTCGGCCCGTTTGTGGTCTGTTAGTCTGTTGGGCCATTTTCATAGCATCACCAAATACGGCCTATTAACGGCCCGTTATGGTCAGCCAATAAAACGTACGATTTCCATTATATGCCCATCTACGGCCCATTAAAGGCCAGTACAAGACTCATAAATGAGTCGGCGGCCCATGGATCCTACGTGACATAGAAGGCCCATGGATCCTGCGAGACGTAGAAGGCCCATGGACACTGCGAGACGTAGAAGGCCCATGGATCCTGCGAGACGTAGAAGGCCCATGGATCCTGCGAGACGTAGAAGGCCCATGGATCCTACGAGACGTAGAAGGCCCATGGATCCTACGAGACGAAGAAGGCCCATGGTCGGGCGAGTTGGCCCCCGTTTGAACGATATAGCATATTCAAAGAATTATCCTACTCAATACTATCACCTCTAAAAAGCATACACTATACAACAAAGAGATCAAGGCATAGAAAGGTAGAATAATCCTACACTATACAATAAAGAAATTACAACCGATTATACCCACCGGGCATTATGGTACGGCACAGGTGGTAATAAAGCATACACAAACAACAAATTACATACACTGGGCAAATATGGCTCATACATCATGGACGTGCATCAACTTAACTCCATTTGAACTATAATCTCTTCAGAAAACATGATTCGCCGGATTCAGATAACACAAATTTCAGTCTGCAAAATCTCCAATTCCTTCATGGTTACCTCGGTGTCTTGTTTCATTTTTTGACTCCTGCATCTAATACCTGCATGTCCAGTCTCAACTTGTTGATTATACGTTGACAATCATGTACATGTTGTCTTGCCACCTCTAGTTGATGCTCGAGAACATCAAAGCACATTCCAATTCCAATCCATAATCATTCGTTAACGGCCATGCCGCATCGCCGCAGATTTTTGTGTTGATGTCACTTCATCCTGAAATGTTTACGTAAGTACACATGACTAGGGCAAAAATATAGTTAAAACAGTGAAGCGAACAAGACACTATTTTGTACTACATGGCAAAACAGGACTAACAATAATGTTACACGTCAATTTCACACAAAAATGTTACACGCCATGAAGCATAAGCAGGTGATATTTTAAAAATTATAAAAAAGATAGTGTATGTAGCCTGCATACAGAAATCCCTCTTAGCTCACCAGAGGAGCATGATGTTGGGGCCCAATCGAAAACACAGACAAGTTACAAATTTAGACAAAGACGTTATGCGTATAAGTAAGCAAGCAGTTGGCCATTTTGTACCTCAATTAAAGTCTTAGGGAGCATAATGAACAGCAGAGGGTTTCATACAAACATACTACAGCAGGCAAAACTATGCAATCATTAGCATAGTATAAACTAGATTGTGAGCCTCATGCAATAATAGTTGGTTAATAGACTTCAAGGCTTCAGGCACACTTCGGCAGAGTAATTAAATGGTAAGGCCTTTAATTATGTCAACTAATAGTGATACAAGTACCGAACATCAGGCATAATTATTTGGGAATCTCATTAAGTGAGGACAAATGAAGCAATTGAAAAGAGAAAATTAACTATGCCTTAAACAAACAAGGAATTAAACTGTTGAGTTGCATACAGTGACTTACCTTAGCAGGTCGAAGAGGCTCAGCACAGCTCCTACTTCTCTTGCAAGGCTCCTTCCTAACATCTTGTACTTGGAAATCCTCAATCTTATCTTCATTGCACCCCCTCTGCAAGGTGACACAAACTATTTACTTGTCTCCTTGGAAGATAAATATGCATACTTTCCAAATTGTGAACACAAAAGGATGAGATTATAACAAAACAACACCACATAATGAAACATGTCGCATCTCTTGCACTTGCACACAATGAAATGAGCATTTACTATGTCTGCACTATGTAAAAACTAGGCATACCTTCGAACTGGATCTCCAGGTACTCTTGGAGAGCCTACTGTAGTGTACAACCAAACCTCTATTCAGCTATGAGTTAGACAAGGCCCCACTACAGCAACCCTTAGTGTTTAAATCATTGACAAGCTCTGTTAGAGTGTTAGGTCAAGAACAGCAAGTAATCAAAGCAAACAGTCCTAGTATGGCTGGCTGATGCAAACAAGCAATTGAACAGATGTGTGAGCAAATCTTACATATCAAGAAAAGAAGCAAAGAAGGAGGCTTAAAGACCATCACTTGACTCATCAGATTTAACGGGCATTTAAACATCATGTGCAACGTATGAACTAACATAAACATTGCATATTCCAGATTCTACAATGGAATGCACATGTATTAGGTTATGCCATGTATGATGATGCCTAAATGTACAGATAGCAGGCAGGAGTGATTCATCATTGCATGCACAATTGAATTGCAGGTTAAGGGCCAGTTCGATTGCGACTTTTCAGGGTATATTGCCAAAATAAGCCCTAAATGATGTAAAGAAGTCATTTTTGAGTTATGGGCTTGGGCTTAACTAATTTCGCTTCGGAGGGGGGGTGTTTCGGGTAGAACCTCACTAAAAATTGAAGGGAAGGGGAATAGTGAAATGACTCTGTTGTCTGCCTATATTACACTTAAAATGCAATTGCTGACGCCTGTGTCACACCTGACCCTCAAGTAAAAACAAACACGGAAGCATCCATTGCACTGCCCGCTTGCATCTCCTCTTCCCTTTCCCTCTACTTGATCCTCGTCATAAAGACTAGGTTTCCTCCAATGAGCCGTCGCCATCGTCCCATCTAGCCCGGTCCTCGGCGATGCTATGTCCGTAGGCTACATGGCCGTGGTAGGGCAAACCTCCCTGGTTGCTCCTCCCTCTGGCGCCGCCCCTCATTCTCATGGTCTCCAAAGCTGCTCCACTGTGGTTCGTCTAACGCACTACATCCGGTGGTATTGCACAACTTCTGACTAATGCCACACTTTGTGGCGAAGGCACCTTGTTCCCCTTCCTCCTCCCGTGCAATGGTCTTGAGGTGTTGTTGAAGGATGAATTGCTATGAGCTCTTTCTTTGGTATATGATGAATTGCGCATCTTGCTGTATCATGAGTTGCTATGAGCTGCTGCTGCTATATGATGCTTTTAGGTGGTGCTGCTATATGATAATAACCAGCCACTTGGACCATCGAATTTCAACAAATAATTGTTCTTCATGTAAATGTGGGTCATGCGTTCTTCGTTTAAATTAGGCAATGGGATCTCTATGGAAAACATTGACCAAAGTAGATTGTGCCAAGTAGATGGTATCTTTGTATTTGCATTTTGAGCAAATAGTGATGGTCTGTTTTCCTATCATATTAATTACTGCATTTGGTTCAATTTGTGATGTTTGCAAGTCAAATTAATTTCCATATGTGCAGCAAAATGAAAAATATTTATAATGCAATCTAGACTTTCCACTGATCATACCAAAGATAAGCTGAAAACGCAATGAAAAGAACTGGTTGGCGTATTACATGGAGCTTATATTCACAGGTGCTTATTTTCTTAGGATAACTCGTAATAACTGTCCCTAAGAAACTTGGCTAATAGAACTAGCATACAAATAACATGTCACGGTGATTGCACTGGAGGAGTGACGTACCATAGCACAATCGTATAGGCTCACCGTTGCCTCTCCTTTTTGCGATGTTCCATGAAATTGCCACATACATCTTGTACTTTTTCATTGTGTAACCCTATCCGCAAGTTGACACGATTAATTTCAGACATCTCTACATGATACTACATTGCATATCCCTTAGCATATTTAAACCACCAATTAACGATTGTGTGCATACCATAAACTAGCCATGACTCAGATGCTTTGGATCTGGTGCACTCTAAGGGAGCCTAATGTAGTGCAATCGGAATTCCTACATGCCACCTATGATTTTGTGTAATGTACTGCCCCTGTTCCTAAATATATGGCTTTGTAGAGATTCCAGTATGGACCACATACAGATGTATATAGATGCATTTTCGAGTGTAGATTCACTCATTTTTCTCCGTATGTAGCCTATAGTGGAATCTCTAGAAAGACTTATATTTAGGAACGGAGGTACGAGGTAGTATCATGTATGACATCTACATATATAATTTAGCAGCCAGTAGTAGAAATCATTTTCTGCACAAAGGGATTACTGGTCGAAAATCCTAGCAAAGCACGCCGGGCAGTACGTAACAATACAAGAGAGAGAGACGCGCTTACAAGATCATAGCAATGCCTCAGTCCAGGATCTTGGTTGGCCAAGCTGTTAGATCCAGAAGAAACATCGTCCTTGTAATTTTTGCCAGCTGCATAACAGGTAACAACGACCGGTTAGTATATTTGAAGTACATCGAGCAAGTGATGCTGGACGGGTTTAAAGGTGACAAGTACCTAGGCCATGTCGGGTGCTTGGCATCTCTCCAGACGGTGGGAATCAGGTTAGAAACGTCGAGGGTGATGACGCTACCGGCTGTTTGGGGTCCGGTAAGGAGATCTAGAACCGTCGAGTAGGGTGTTTGTGGAGCGGCTCCGGTAGGGTGGGCTACGGTGTGGCGAAGCGGATCTGTGGCCGTGGACGAGGCGTAGGTGAAGCTGCTCCGGTGGTTGGGTTAAGGGCGGTGTCGATGGCGCGGATCTGCGGCCGTGGGACGGGCGTCGGCTGCTCCGTGGTTGGGTTAAGGATGGTGGCGACGATGCGGATCTGCGGCCATGGGACGGGCGCCGGTTGCTCCGGTGGTTGGGTTAAGGGTGGTGTCGACAATGCGGATCTGCGGCAGTGGACGGGGCGTCAGAAGCTGCTCCGATAGGTTGTATGAGGGTGCGAGGAAGCGGATCTAAGGCCGTGGACTTGTGAGTTGGCAAAGCGGCCCCGGTAGGGTTGAGAATGGTATAGGCGAAGCTAATCTGGTAGGGCTGACGCTGGTGTCGGCGAAGCGGCTCCGGTAGGGTTGAGGAAGGTGTCGGAGAAGCGCCTCCGGTAGGGTTGAGGAAGGTGTCGGCAAAGAGGATCAGAGGCCATCGACGGGGGCGTCGGTGGGGCGGCTCCGGGGGGTGTGGACGAAGCGTCTCCGGTGGGGAGTTAGAATGAGCCGCTGCAGATGCGTGGCGGTTGACGAGAGTACCGGAGAAGAAGATCTGGCGCCGTGGACAAGGCCGACACTGAATGGGCTGTGGTACAGTGGTGGATGAGCAGTCTACTTGTTTCTAGGGGAGGTGGGAGGCTTAGATGCGGCCGCAGAAGCAGATCCGGCGAGGTGGACGCCGCTGGCAGTGAATGGGTTATGGTATGCCGGTGGATGAGCAGTCTAGGGTTTCGAGAGGGGAGGGGAGAAAGGCCTATGAAGTACGGACAGCCTGATGTAAGATGCTCTGGTGCTGTGGAGCTAGTCATTTTTGCGGGAGGAGGGGAGAGGAAATGGGCGTGGCGTGTAGTGGGGGGAACCGGAAGTTACCAAAGCAGCCCCGACCTATCATGTAGATGAGGGCGGTATTGTAACTGTTGGTCTCCATGCACCAAGGACAAAAGGGGGAGTTCGCATGCTAAAGACTAAGGTGGCAGAAATTTTAGAAGGAGGTGGGGATTTTGCCGCCCGCGGGGTCGTTCATATCCAGTTTCAACTAATTTTGGACCGTGCTAGCAGGAAGGTCATGCTAGACTGTGTACACGGGGCGCTCGTCAGCAGTTAATAACTAGTGTGAAGTCCACCCCAGAAAAAAGACAATAACTCGGGATGATGCGCCGATAACTTGGACGTTCACACGGGCGCGGCCAATCGTACGGGTGTAGTGGCGCGTTCACAAAAAAGGGATCAAACGCTCAGCCTATGTATTTCTCGTGTAAATAGATAATTTAGTGCCCATTGGTTATTTACTTTAAACATAATGCATTGACGTGTTAGTGTAGAGGCACAAAAAGAAATGGATATTGTAGTTAGCTACTTAAAAGTGTTACCTCATATGATTACATAGCCTCCATTTCAGTAAATTATGCGTAACCATTGAATTCATATATGAATATTACATATATATTACTTCAAAATAGAAACTTAAATCATCCAAGACTAATGAATTTGAATGCAAGAGTAACAATGGTGCATGTGCATGATAGCTACATTGGTTGTTTGAAGAAACATCACTGTAACTTTGGCATGCACAACTGAAAAAGGTTTATTTAAATAGAAAAAAATGTGATATGTGAGTGTCCAATCTTTATAGCGTTGAGTCGATATTGTACCTTTGGCCACGATACTAAGTAGATATTGACTTATGTTCAAGCGATGCACGTCCACGGTCGCTTGATAGTGATACGTGAATGAATTGTGCAATCTCTCTCACACCCACACATATCTCATTTCCCTGTGGGCATCGGAATCACACACGCGCACTTCGTGTATTTGTCTCCCTCCGTCAGGGTTAAATTCGTCTTTTCTACCCCTGGCCCCTACAAGTCTCTCACACAGAAACACACACGCTCTCTATGTCTAACACGCCCACCCCTTTAATTCCACCCACCCACATCCACTAGTGTCTCAAAGTATAATAATGTCTCTCACACATATGCTATCTACCTATCCCTTAATATAGCTAGATATGTGTCACACAAGCTCCTTCTCCCTACTAGCAAGATGCCCATGTGCGTTGTACGGAACATCAAGATGCATTTGTATGAGAAGTTTGTCTTGGGAGAAAAGGATGAACGAGGGAATGCCTTATTTGCAAATGCGGAGAGGGGGGTGGGTATCTTTTTGCAAAATTGTCATATTTTCCTTCATGTCCGTCGGATATAAATCGGATGGATTATATTGCAGGATGGCAGGAACACCATCATCACCAACTCTGTTTTTTATAAGAGTAGAGATATGTGAGTGTCACTACCCCCTCCCCCCCCCACACACACACACACTTCCCAACACCGAAGGAGTAGGGTGACACCTCGATCTTGATACTAATCTATCGACTGGCTTCTCTCTCAAACATACACACACACACTACCCGGCACCGAAGGAGTAGGGTGACACCTCGATCTTGATACTAATCTATCGACTGGATTCTCTCTCAAACATACACACACACACACACACACACACACACACACACACACACACTACCCGACACTGAAGGAGTAGGGTGGCACATCGATCTTGATAATAATCTACCGACTCCTCTTTCAAACACACACACACACACTTTCTAGTTGTGCCTCTGTGCCTACCGCGCACACTCTCGATACGTCTTTCTCGCCCTCCCCCCCCCCCCAACCATGATAGCAGCAGGGTGACAACTCGCTCTGATCATAATCTGACAATTGGTTTCTCTCTCAAACATTGTGTCTCGGTGCCGCGCTCGGTAGCCCCTCGATATGTAGACTTCTCACAAGCACAACTGTAGTGACAATGATGCTGAACCCAGTGTGCCTTGTTTTTACCGGCCTCATGTGATAGTTTTCACCCTGTTTTCTGTTAATTAACAAGGCAACCTTTTCTTTGTTACTACTCCCTCCGGTCCAAAATAGATGACTCAACTTTGTACTAACTTTAGTATAAAGTTGGGTCATCTAATTTGGAACGGAGGGAGTACTAGTGAATCTGAAATCATTCGGGGCAGACATAAAACATATCACTTCAACCCAATTATCGCAGCAACTACTTTAAAAGAAATTAGCTAGCTGCCCGTGCGTTGCATGGAACATGAAGATGCATTTGTATGAGTAGTTTATCTTGTGAGAAAAAGGCTGAACGAGGGAAGGCCTTATTTGCGAACGTGGAGGGATGTGTGGGTATATTTTTGCAAAATTGCCATAGTTTCTTTTCTATCCGTTAGATATAAATCCGATGGCCTATATTGCAGGATGGCACGCACACCATCATCACCAACTCTGTTTTCTACTCCCTCCGTCCGAAAATACTTGTCATCAAAATGGATAAAATAGATGTATCTAAAACTAAAATACGCCTAGATACATTTCCTTTTATCCATTTTGATGACAAGTATTTCCGCATCTGGAGGAATATTTGTCTTTTAGAGATTTCAACAAGTGACTATGACCGACCTTACCAACATACTCAAAAAGTAGTCCATAATTTTGATGTTACCCTCTTTTCTTGGCGGTGCAAAGGCCATCTGGATACCTCATAAATAAATCAAGGACAAATCTGACCCCTTCCTGAAAAGACATACGTAGCAAAATGAGTGAATCTACACTCTAAAATCTGAAAAATACAAATATTTAGGAACGAATGGAGTATATATAAGAGTAGACATGGAGATATATCTCCAGCATGGTCTACAACAAAAATGTGCTGGGCTGGTTAGCGCCGGATGCTCGCAACGCGATGGCATGAGTTCGAATTATGTCTTTTAACTTTAGATTTGTATATTATATATTACTCTACTTATTTAATATATACTTCTTTTCGCTCTTTGTCTTGACAATTGGAACCCACAGAGTACTTAGAATATTAAGGATGAACTTGTTTCTTATTAACTTTCTGTATGAAGCTGTAGCCACCCTGCAAGTCACGTGTATACTATACATGCAATTTACTTTTTATAGAGGGACAATCATACATGCAATTAACTCAAATGGATTGGATGTCACTCTATTATTTCTAGCATAAAGAGCATCTCCAACGGCAGCCGGCAAATTTCCTCCCGCTTCCTTCCGCGGAGGACGACATCAAACGCCAGCGGCATACATTTTTACAACTCTAACCAACCAGATGAAATTCGTGCAAACACGGACTGATTTCATATACGCATGAAGGATTTCGTATAAAAGCCGGATCTTCATATAAACATGATGGATTTCATTACATTTACATGAACTAAGAGGTGCCAATCCGGCTCTCTTGTATAATTAATACTCCTTCGTCCGGAAATACTTGTCCTAGAAATGGATATATCTAGACTTATTTTAGTTCTAAATGGTCACCATGATCCCTTTGTCTCCCTCATGTCCATCGACACTTGCGGGTCGACGAAGGTCCTCGGAAGAGACGAAGCAGCAAAGAAACCACTTGAATCCGCGGTCGTCGCCTCGGCGGTGGCCTTCATGGGTCCCAAGTGGCGGCGGCCTCCCGTGTTCTACTTCTCCTCGATGATGGCGATGGACAGGGAGAAGCTGGCCACCGACTGGTCGCTCTCCACGCACCCGGCTTCTGTCTCTGCCTGCATGGCGCTGCCGCAGGCACGGGAGGCGCGCCCACAGACACGGGAGGCGCGGCCACCGCAGACACTGGTGGCGCGGTACGACGCGGCAGCGACGGCGCCCGTACCGGCGTGCTCGCCGCCGTGCCGGCGTGGAGCAACTCGCCACTCCTCATCGAGCTGAACTGGAGCGGCGAGTTGCTGAACCACGCGCCTGCTTGGGGCGGCAACTGGCTCCGTCGGGCCAAGCGAGGTTGGTGAAGCACCGAGCGGCCTCGCCCGTATCCGGAGGGCTCGGCGGGCCACCCAGCCGGGTAATATGCCGGAGAATGGCTCGTCAGAAGCCATCGGAGGAGTGGAGAAAATGGTGAAGGAGGAGATGGGGGAGTGGCGGAGGGGTGCGATTCTTGCCCGCTGTCTGTCTGGCCTCGTGTAAATAGAGGGCGGACGGTAGGAGCTTGGCCGGCGTCTAGCCTCGTTTAAACTGAGGGTGGATGGGAGGAGCTCGGCCGGTGTTGCGTTTAATTCCGGCCCGCTCATGAACGGACATGTCGCTGGAGTAGGATTCTCGGTTTGCATGCGGGTTTAATGGAGGGGTTTAATGGAGGCGCCGAGCGTGCAGCGGGTGGCGCAGTACTATTCGTTTTGACAGCATTAATGAGCCGTCAAATCACAAAGGCCCTCGCCTCTCGTGAAACCGACCGAGCTAGACTGCCCCGCCCTCTAGCCTTTTAAAAAATGTATATACTCCACTTTTGTACATTAGTAGTATCGATGGATTGCGCCATGGAGCAAAACTTGAAATTAAAAAAAAGGTGGTACGTATAGAGAGTGCTCGTGAACTATGTGTCATACATGGCAATAAATAAAGTACTACATGATACTTATATGATACATGGCGCAAGAGTACTAAGTATTATTAATACAGTTTTGCTAGAACTCATCTAGATGAGATATAATTTGGTCTCATTCATCTTTTATAGCCATTGGATGTGATGCTATAAGATGCGTGTGTGCTGACGTGGGTTGTATTTGTTCTTGTGCAACGAACTCACCACTGCATGTCATGTTTGATATTCTCAAGTTATTAAAAGCATACAAGCCCCTCAACTCTTCTTGGTTGATTCCTCTATTTATGTCAAAAAAATAAGAAACAACGTGAGAGTTAATGCACCACGCCTATGTGTTAGACTAGCCACAATGGTGAGTAACATACACTAGTAACATACACATATCCCTAGACTATGTTACTACCTTCATAGTGGGTACTACCTCCATCCTGGTTTATAGGTCCCTTTTATAGTTTTTGCCAAATTTTGACTAAAGATTTAACTAACAAAATGTTAATGCATGTCAAGAAAAATTATCTCATTGGATTCATCTTTGAACATAGTTTTGAAAAATATAATGTTTGGTGACATGCGTGAACATTTTCTTAGTTTAATCTATGTTCAAAATTTGGCACGAAATACAATGGGGACCAAAATTTGGCATCACTGTAACTAGTACTCCATCCGTAAATGTATAAGTTGTGCTTACCTTTTCCATCAACTTCGTGCAACGCGCGGGCATCTTGCTAGAAACACTAGAATATGTCTATATAATCCGTATGTGATAGTCCATTTGAAATCTCAAAAAGACAAATATTTAGGTATGGAATGAGTAATATATTAGGAGTATATCAAAACAATTACTACTATTCTACTACTTTGGATCCGTCACAACGCACGGGTACATTGCTAGTAAAAGGAAAAGGCCTGCCACATTCGCGTCGCACTCCCACACACCTGGGAATCGGGAGTACGACACGGCCTGTCCGGCACGACACATAGCTTAGGTAAGGCGTGTTGCCTAGCAGTGGCGGAGCTTGAAGCAAAACGTTGGGCGTGCCAGTCTATCCAGGCTATAGAAATTACCCTTGCGTTGACGTTCCATGCCGCAAAACTGGATGTACAACTACGAAAATCCTGCTAGGTTGGGCGGGCCAGGGCACGTGTTGGCCCTCATGTAGCTCCGCCCCTGTGCCTAGCATTTTCACTTTCATGTGGGGCCGCCGTTGAGCAAACCGACACCCCGCCCGCCGCCGGGTTGGAAAACAGAAACAAGGGGAAGATCTAGCTGTAGCATGGAAGCCAAGAAATTTTGTGTCAGACGGGGCTCGTTGATAGAGTAGGAGCATTCCGTATTAGTACCACTCCTGCCAAGTTTGTACTCCTAATACCATTATATTACTAGTACTACCACTATACAACTAGTAGATACGTGCACGGCACAACATTGTAGGAACAAAAAACGGGAAGATCTTGTTTTGGGTGATTTATCTTTTTTTCAATCAACGTAGTATGAATAATATGATGTGGGGGCACCCATGAAGCCTATGTGGCTTGGTTGAATGGCTACGAAAGGTTTGAGTAAAATTTATAGATAATGTGTTTAGAGTGCACTCCTCTTTATAGATATACTTTGGATCCATTGCAGCGGACCGGCACATCTATATCTATACCCCCTATATAGTGTGTGAAAAACTTTGAAAGTTGGTCGTTGGATGAAGCCAATCCGACTGCATAAAGATGGAAAATCCGAGCACTCACGGCCATTGGATATCATCCACCAGATTCTGCCACATGTATAATCTAGAAGACTCCATGGTTGAACTTAATTCATGACTAAATTTGCCACAACTAAGCTCAGGCAAAGTTATTAATAAGTTCTTCAAAATGAGAGCCACAATTTGGCAAGCCTAAGGGAATCTTGCCACATTTTTTGTGTGTATGTCATGTGGGGCCAGTGTGCCTTACCTAAGGTGTGGCTTGAACCAAACACTCACCTAAGTTAATCAAACTTGCCTAACCTTACATTCCACCAAATTTTGCCACAAGTTGGCAAGCCTAAGAGAATCTTGCCACATTTTTTGTGTGTATGTCATGTGGGGCCAGTGTGGCTTGCCTAAGGTGTGGCTTGAACCAAACACTCACCTAAGTTAATCAAACTTGCCTAACATTACATTCCACCAAATTTTGCCACATGTTAGAATCCAGAAAACTCCACATGTAGAAGCATAATGCACAAACCACCAGAATCTCATGCGTGCAATGCACGTGTACCTTCCTACTAGTACTAGTAGTAGTAAGAAACAAATTCCAGTTTTGGCACGAACTCGTACTGCGGGAGCACCACAAGGCCTGCCGCAGGAGTTACATTTTCCTCTCGAGGCCCACGGGACCGAACTTCAGTGGCTTAGTGCCCGACCTATGAGTCAATGACATGTGGGCCTTAAATGCGGCTGGCCCACATGTCATTCTCATGGTGGTGGCGTGGTTGGCGACTCACTCGTTCGAGATGAACCAGCCGGTGGTGGCGTGGCCGTGGCGAGGGTACCACAGCTGGGCGTCGGGGCATTACGAGGCGTAGATGGCCAAACCAGCGGGTACTACCTGTAGTACATAGGTACTCCAGCTAAGGACTGAGGCCCTGGACGAAATGTGTCACAGCCGCTTGATGAAAATTCGATGGTGCGGGAGTACGGATCGGAGCACAGCAGCGGAGCAGGCAAACCGCGTCCAGTCGGGTGTGTCTGTGGTAGAAAGTTGATGGTTGCCGCAATTGAGCTAGCCCGCATGTCATGCACACAAAGGCAGAGGAGCGGTGGGGCCTAGAGGGATGAGGGGCACGAACAATCCTACCATTCTGTCACTGACATGTGGGACCCATAAGCGTGGGTCCCACCTGTCAGCGAAGGAAAGGCAGGGCAAGGCAGTGATAGCCGCGTCAGAGGATCCATGTCCACGTCGGGGGACGTCGTGCCGTGGGTTGGAGCGGCATCGTGGGAATCGCGTGTGGGTGTGGTAGTGGTAGAAACAAGAAACGTGATGGTCGTCGTGGTTCAACTTCCATGGACAAGCTGTCGTGTCTGCTGACACATGTATATCAAAACTATAGTGTTTTTATTTCAAGCACGTGAACAAGTATTATTCTACTAGTTTGGATCCATTGCAATGCACGGGCCAGCACATTGGTAGTACTAGTGTCATCTCTATCTCTAGAGGCCTTCCCTCGTTCATCCTTTTCTCTCACAAGATAAACTACTCATACAAATTCATCATGATGTTCCGTGGAACGCACGAGGATGTTTCCTTGGGGGTCTCTCCAGCGCGGCGTGGCCGTAGTTGCAAGTTGACGCCCCTTGAGATGCCGACATCGAGGGGCACTCGGATTTCCTCCGATGAGCAGGTAAGATGAGTTTGATCACGTAGTAAATGCATTCTAAAGACTACTTCCGTGCCCATTTCCTAATTCTCCCCACCTTGCTTGTTTCACAGGCTAGGCTCGGTCTTGAGTGGAGATTGGCTTGCATATGTACGGGAGGGTACCAACATCAATTTGCACAACATTTACAACGGTGACACCGTTCCCGTAGAACCTTTGTCCAACATTGGGATCAACCATGCAACGGGCCACCGCATGTATTGGTACGATGGAACCACGGTGAGATTGAATAAAAGATAGCACGAACCTTGCACATGGCGGTCAAAGGCGGACCATGCTGTCTGCGGCCGATTTGTTGCCGTATGAGTAGGACGATGCTGTGCTCCTTTCTAACCGCATCTTTGCGGTGACAAACCAGGCGACTTATTTTGTAAGGGACACATCCTACGATATACTCCCTCTCTCCCAGTTTATTTGTTTTGAATCTTTTCGTTTTATAAGTTTCAAATTCAAATTTAGAGCTCCCCATCACATGTTGAGATTACAATGTCCATTAAATCGCTATGCGTGCATGTATAGTAAAGAAACAAATCTCGAGTTTGGCACGAGTTCGTCTTGGGAGGACCACAAGCCTGGCGCAGAGTTACATTTCCCTCTCAGGGCCGTCGGGACTAAGCTTCAGTGCCTTACTACACCTACCTTTGAGTCAATAACATGTGGACCCGATAGGTGACTGGTCCACATGTAATGCTCCTGAAGGCAGAGCGGCAGTGGGGCCAAGAGGGGTGAGCCGCAGGTCAAGGGACGTGTGGTTTCATAGATTCGAGCGGCGTCGTCGGAATCGCGAGTGGCTGTGGTAGAAACTTGATGATCGCCGCATTTTATGTGGCCCACATGTCATGCACACAAAGGCAGAGGGGTGGTGCGGCCGAGAGGGGTGAGGCGCACGTTGGGGGGCGTGGTGCCGTGGGTTGGAGAGGCGTCGTGGGAATCGCGAGATGAAACGTGATGGTTGCCATAGTTGAATTTCCATGGACAAGTTGTCATGTCTACGGACACATGCAATCAGATACCGATCCTTTGGAAGGAGTAGTAGAGAAAGCTATATATGCGGATAAATAGTTCCTTATAGTCAACCAGACCCACGCTACTACTCTGTTCCAAAGACATGCACACCCTTGAAATAGTCCATCTATATCAATATACACCGAGAGGGAATAATTTTTTTACAAGAGAGGAAATAGTTCATCCATCCATAATGCCCTCCTGCTGGTGCATCGTTTTCTTCTTCTTCTTCTTCTTCTTCTTCTTCTTCTTCTTCTTCTTCTTGTTCTCATACTCAGGGGAGCGGCTTCGCAACAAGCTCTTTGGACCTTGCAGCTATCTAAAACTCACACGGGCATCGAGGCCAGCATATTTTATCCGCCAGACGTCAAGGGATAATTCTCCCATCCGCATTTACCTTAATGCCACCGTCTCGTCACCCTTCTAAAGATTAGTACCGAGCACAAAATTTGCTACGTCGAATAGGGATGGTGTCTATTTAGCACAATCTTCTACAGGAATTTTGATTCTGTTTTGTAGGTCAGCGATGCTTTTCAAATCAAGGTTGTACGGCTCCAGCTTCTGTTTGTCCCCTTCGATGGCTGCCCCACAGAAGTATACGTCCTCCTGAGACAAGAAATCGTGATGGAGGGCGAGTGTATGATGTGGTACACCAAAACATCATCTTTGAGGCACAGCTGAAGGACGACGGCGCACTGGATCTACCTAGGGGCACGCTCCGTGTACTCTGCGCCGAGACCGATGACCCTCGTCTCTACCTTTTTGAGGGAGTTGGATACATTGTTGATCCACTGCCGAACAAACCTTGGGTGGATGGTGATGGTGGAAACTATGCGCATCGAGCCTTCGACGAGGACATGTTGGACGCTAAAAACCTGCATCTCGATCTCTTTTGCCATTTGGAACCGCTGGAACGGAGGGCTATGGTTTGGAGAGTTAGGATTAGATGGCTAGTCTAACTGAATTAGTAGATGATTATTTAAAGAGGTTAAAACAATGTGAAAGCAGTGGGCTTTGGATGCAAATGAAGACGAAGGGGAGGTGAAGAAGCCGAGGTGAATCGGTTCCCGATGGAGAAGTAAATGGGAGAAGTGGCATGCAGGCAGTTGATTAGATGGCTAGGTAGACTAAACGAAAAGGCTATGCGGGTAGACTGAGGAGTCATACCTGTTCGTGTACGTGCCCATCCTTCCTGATAGGTGGGACCTATCCAAACAGATAAAAAATGTGTCGTAGCTTTTTTTTTGAGCCCGTGAGTGGGAGACACAACATTCTCTGGTTAAGGAATACTCCCTCCATTTAGGTGAGTATAAGTCACCTTATGAAAATCAGGTTTTCCCAAAACCTTTGGGCGTGGAGCATTAACTTCCTGCTCGATCCCCTCCCAACCTCGTTAGCCAGCGTTCTCTTCCTCCGCTGCCGTGTTCTACCTTTCCATTTTTCCTCTTCTCAAGTGTGGAACGATCTGCATGCCGACCTTGATGCACAGGCGACCATCGCATGCATCATGGCAGGCGTTGATTGGGCATGCACGAGAATTTGGTTCTGCTCGCAATATGGATGATACCTGAATGATGAAGGGAACAGGCATGCTAGCACGGGAGAACTATTTCGCTATACAATACTGGATACTCATGTTCCTACTACTAGTAGTAGTAGTACAACTGTGGTACACTTGATGGTCAAAATACTATTCATCCGGTCCTCACAGTGAAGTGACAACACCGCTACCGACACTAGTCCAGAGAGGCGGCGTGTTCGGGTTACCAAAGCCAGCCTCACCACAATGCCTGCGTCTTGATCATCACCGCCATCAGACAAAGACATTGGCGCCTCGCCTCGTCTCCCTCTCCGCTCCCATAGCACCACTCCATCTCCATCTCTATCTCCTTATCCGTCTCCGTCTCCGTCTCCATCTCACTGTGCCCCCGTGTACCGTCACCTCAGTCGCCTCCCCCAGTACATCTATTCCCTCGCTAGCCGCTCCAGCACCGACATCCTTCTCCCTCAGAATCAAGCCCCTTCCAAACTCCACCATGGCCGAACGCGAACCGCGCAACATCCATATGATCCGCGATTGGAGCAATCTCCCCAGTGACATCCTCGACTTCTGTTGTTCATGTATGGATATGTTGACAGCCCTGCGGCTGGCTGCATGCACGAGGGACATGTACACGGCCATCGTCGAAGCGAGGCCTAAGCTTTTCAAGACACCCTGCTTGCTGCTATCTGGTCTTGCGAGATTGGCTCACTATGATACGGAGGCGTGCATGATGCCCCTCGACTTCAATCCGATCTCCATTAGCCGAAACTTCTGTGCAGGTATGTAGTGTGTCACCGTACATCATTTCCCTCGACATCGATCCGATCACCATCGCCTGAAACTTCTTGGCAGGTATGTCTTTGGGTCGGCATGAACTCCCAATCGGATGGCTGCCTTCAGAGAAGACGGTAAAAAGTTGGTGCTCGTGAACTTCCAGACCTCCCATGAGATTATCCTTCCTCCGTTGGATTATATAGAGTATTACCATCGCGGTCCAAGTCATCTAGATTACTACGTCAGTTGGACGGACCTTGTTTTCCAGAAGATTGTAATCTGCCAAGTACCCACACGACATGACGAATTACCCAGACTTCAAGCTAATTGCCTTGTTCGACCGCGGACTCGCCTATCTTTTCGCCGGTGCCTTTTTTAGCTGGAGACAACTTGGCTTGCAGTGGATCATCGTCACAGCTGATACACACTTCTGTGATGCTATTGAACACAATGGCATCATCTACGCGATCGAAAAAGCAGATGGCACCACGTATTGCTGCGACGACGCATGTAAGTTGTTTCCGTCTCATGTTAATGATGACGCCATGACACTGTTTGAACTTTTTTTGATGATTGGCATATCCCTGTTTGAGCAGAATTTGAGTAGAACTATGGCAATATATTAGAGACGCCGTAAATCAGCTATATTTGGAATGAGTTAATTCATGTGATTGTGACCATGTCATTACAGCCAATTTGTACCCTGAATAATCAAATAGTTAGGAATATATGGATATTATCCTTATTTTACAGTAATCTATATACTACCACTAAATATGAGTGTGTATCAATGGCCATCTTAGTTTCCTCATTTTCATGATGTAGAAACATGCACCACACTGTTGGTTTCATCTAACCGTACATTAAGGAAGTAAATGTGCATATGGAGAACTCTATATTTGGAAGTAGTGAAATCCTGCAATGCTTACCATGTGTACATACCTATATTCGCCCTTCAGCAATCAATGACTAGAATAATATCCTCACAAAATTTTTGCCCACAGAACACGAGTATATATCAATGCATGGTCTGTTAGTTACCTTGAAGAATTTGGTTGTGAGGATAGAACATGATTACATAACATGCATGACATGGTAGTTTCCTGTGGAGAATCCATTGCGAGATATCATGAGTATAACCATGCATGGCACTTCTATATTTTCGAACCCAGTATACATTTCCCTGTATTTTCCTCCCAGTTCCAACAAGGACATATCAATGCTGTTTCTTGCATTATCCTACTCATACTCTGAACAATGTTGATCTTACATTAACAATGCATGTCCTTTTTGATATGATGCAGTGTCCCTACAGTTACTGCCCTTTGTAATCACACCACCTTTGCCAAAAACAGGGAAGCACAACTGGTTCCTCACTCGATCAGACGACGGCAAAAGACTGATGATCATTCGGACACATGAGCCGGAAAGTAATATTGCAAAAACCCCATCAGATACAAGCACCGTAGTAATGCGTGAGTATCCGGACAGTGGCTGTTACGTCTATGAGCAGGATACCAGCTTGTTGGGGCCTTTAGGATTTTTTAGTTGGAGGCGGGTAAACAGCCTTGGTTCACACTCTCTATTTCTCGGACTTAATTATACGATTAACCAGGAGATCACCGTGGGCAAGGACCTTGATGGCAGAGAGGCTCTGTTTGCTATGGAAAACTGTGTCTACACGGCGAGCCCTAGGAGTTCGGGAGCATACTCCCCTGATTGTCAACGATACAACCTGCAGCCAAAAGAAGGTGAGAATGATAAAGGCATCCAGATTAACTTTGATCCTTGGATGTCTCAATTACGACAGGCAGTGATGTGGTTCTGGATGGGTAGTTCTTTTTTTTGTTATGCATATTCCTTGTCATTTGGTCATCCTCGTCTATGTCACTCTTTCTATGTAATAGTTGCTTCTGTTTAGAATGTCATTCTCGTCTGGATCACGAGAGTCTGAGCGCTGCAGATGGGTATGTTTTGGTGGTGTAGCAAGACTTCTTATGAACTATCATGTCTTGCTGTTTATGTCAGCACTCGTCACTAGTCAGTGTTTGAATGTTGTATATATCGGTGTTTCGAACTGTTTATTGTCTCGAACTACTGGTGGGCTAAATGAGGGCATCACCATTCTCCAGTGTTCAGAGTATATCTCCTTTTTTCAAGTTATATAATTTGAGCTCACTTCCTTTTCGTTGATGTACACTTGTTTGGGCCAGTGAGGTGTCGTTGAATATGGGCCGAGTAGTAACACAATGCCAAACAGGTCAATTATGACTCTCGGGCCGGGCTCTCAAAAGATCCTGAAAGAAAAGGCCAGGCTCTCGAAAAAAAGAAAGAATAAGGACTCTTAGGCCGACATGTGGGAGCCAACGGTGTTTTTTGCAGCGCTTATGCCGAGAGCATATTGGCGCGTTTCGAATTCATGCTACCTTTTCATCCCTAGTCTCCCGCCCCTCCCCCACCTCTGGAAAATTGATTACAACAACAGTTCCCCCAAATCAACCACATGTAATCCCAGTACAAAAGCGCACTATCATGTAGCCGGTCAAAGCGGATATCCGAGCCGAGATCCCGAGGTCCGCCCCGCCTTGATCACTGCATGTCGCCGCTCAATAGTGGCATGGCGGCGCTTGACGACCAGTTTGCCGGCAAAGTGCTGATGGTAACCATCAACGGCGACTGGCCTCCCGTCTTGCCGGACGACCTTGTCAAAGCTCTTGGCATTGCGCACGGCATCCAAATAAGTGACTTGCTCGTGAAGTCTGTCCGCCACCGGCTGATTTCTTCGTCAGGTTCCGAACAACTTTCGACTGCAGTCGTGTGTTCCAATCTTCCAGGCGTTTGTTCTGCGATGGCGCGCTGGTGAGCTTTGATCGGTGGCACCCAAGGAAGCACCCAAAGCTGTCCCCAAGGCCAAGTCTGCACCAAAGAGGAATACTAGGAGTATTCCAGCTGCTGAGAAGAACAAGGCCCCAGTGCCTGAGGATGCTGATGAGGAAGATGAAGAAGGACAGGTTCTGAGGAAGCTCAAGCCAAAGATACCAGACCACAATGATGCCCATCATGTGGCTGAGGACATGAGAATCAGGAAAGACTCAGGATTGAGGAAATGGAGGTTGGCAGATCCATATGCCACAGGGAGAAGAACTGTTGTTGATTACAGGTTCCATACAAAGGAACAAAGAGGACTTCTATGAGACAATCTTGTTGGACAAGAAGCCCATTATGCATGACATGAGGTGGGTTGACTGGAACTTCATCAAGGAGAATGAACAACACTATCCTGGAGTGCAAGACATCTTTATTGCTTGTGGAGTTGCAGATTTTGTTGGGCAAAAGCTCACAAATTGGAATGATGAACTTATCATGCAGTTCTACGCCATAGCACATTTTTACCCAGATGGGAGAATTGTTTGGATGTCTGAAGGTACAAGGTACCAGTCAACTGTTGAGGAATGGGCAAAGCTGATAAATGCCCCAGAGGAAAATGATGATGATCTGGACATTTATGCAAAGAAGAAAATGGATCACAATTACATGGCACACATGTACAAGGAAATTCCAGACAAGGCACTAGGAACTCACAAGTTTGGATCAGTTCACATTCTGCTGTCAGGGTTGCCAACTATAAATTGGATTCTGAGGCACACCTTGTTGCCCAAGTCAGGTGAGCATAACATGATCAGAGGGCATGCCATCAACATGTTGCATGTGTTTGATGTGCCACAAAAGTTCAAAGTCATGAGCCTGATCATAGAAACAATCAAGAGGACTGCAGCAGATCAGAAGAGGAGCTGTGGATATGCACCTCAAATTCAAGAATTGATAAACTCAAAGATGGGCACATGAAAATATCAGTTGGATAAGGAACACTTTCCTCTTTATCCAGACTTTGAGGACAATGAGGTTGTCATGAATGAGAATGATCCATCGTCAGTTCAAGCACAAGAGAAGAAGGAGAAGGCAAAGAGGGGAAGGCTGCCAAGATGCCAACTCAAGAGGAGGCATCTGAGTATTTCTTAAAGAACAAGCAGGAGCAGCTTGGTTACTTGATAGCCTCAACCCTGAGGATAGAGAAGGGATTGGCCACGCTCACTCAAAATCAGGAGAACTTGGAGAGAATAATAGAACAAAAGTTCTATAACTTAGATGTAAAAGTAACTGAGATTCAGACTGCAGTGGAGGAACTACAAGATGACATGCAGGAGAGGAAGGGCAAGCCTACCACCAATGTGTTTGCCAGAGTGCCTAGAGCCCAGAGGTCATCAGCTGTGCCGATTTGAGTCCACAAGAGCAACTTCATCTGCACCAGCTACACCTCGGTGCCACGAGCTCCGGCATCTACATCGGCTCCAGCTCCATCTACTTCAACTGAAGCTTTCTTCCTCGGCGTTATCCGGACTCCACCACCACCAAGATCAAGCACGAGAGTCGATCTAGCACTATGCAATTTCTATGAACTTTTGGTAACTTGTTGCCAAAGGGGAGAAAAATGTATAGATCATAGGCTTTGAGAGAGAGAGTGTTGCTTTTGTTCTCTCTTGCTTTATTTGGTGGTTTTTCAAACTTTGTTTGCTTTTGGTTGAGATACTATGCTTGTGAGACATTGATGATCATGTGTTTGATCATAAGCTACACTTATGCATGCTTGATATTATCCTATCTATCTTATGTGATCACTCACTATGCTTGGTGATGAGTGCATGTATTCTTTGTTTATTATTTTGAGCGCTCCACCAAGATGTATGTGACATGGAAGAGTAACCCATGAGCCTAATTCATTGTGCATTTGCAGTCCAAAGCAAATCTAAAACTATGCACAAATTTAGGGGAGCTCTTGCTTATCACATACTTCTCAAAGCGACGATGTTATTTAAATTTTATTATCATTTGTCGAAGCTTTGATCTATATGTTGTCATCAATTACCAAAAGGGGGAGATTGAAAGTGCAACTATCCCTAGGTGGTTTTTGTAATTCATAACAACATATAGCTCATTGAGCTAATACTATTCCAAGACTATTATTTCAGGAAAGCTCAATGAATGGCATGCCATGGATGATGAAAGTGGATCCCTCAAAATACGAAAGACAAAGGATTGGCTCAAGCTCAAACGCTCAAGACTCTTCATTTTACATTTTAGTGATCCAAGATCACATTGAGTCTATAGGAAAAGCCAATACTATCAAGAAGGGATGAGGTGTCGCTTAATGAGCCTTTTGCTTCATGTGCTTAGTGATATGCTCCAAAACCCTCAACTACTTTCCCACATCCACAAATGACCTAAACCTAAAGCCAAAATCGGTCTCACCGATTCTTTCTATCCGGTGCCACCGATTCCAAAAGTCATAGCCACTGCCACAAACCCTAAGCAAATCGGTCTTACCGGTAGGGATCTCGGTCTCACCGAGATGAGGTTGCAATCTGTCTGTTTCCCTTCGTAACGTTTCGGTCTAACCGAAGTGAGCGATCGGTCCCACCGAGATTGCAATGTAAACTCTCTGTTTCCTTTTTGTAACATTTCGGTCTCACCGAAAAGTGCAAATCGGTCCCACCGAGTTTACCTGACCAACTCTCAGGTTAGCTAATTACCAAAATCGGTCTCACCGAGTTTGTGTAATCGGTCTCACCGAGATTACGCTATGCCCTAACCCTAACCATATCGGTCTCACCGAGATGCATGTCAGTCCCACCGAAAATCACTAATGGTCACTAGGTTTACTAAATCGGTCTGACCGAGTTTGATGATTCGGTCCCACCGAGTTTGGTAAATTGTGTGTAACGGTTAGATTTTGTGTGGAGGCTATATATACCCCTCCACATCCTCCTCATTCGTGGAGAGAGCCATCGAATCTAACCTACACTTCCAACTTACCATTTTGAGAGAGAACCACCTACTCATGTGTTGAGGCCAAGATATTCCATTCCTACCATATGAATCTTGATCTCTAGCCTTCCCCAAGTTGCTTTCCACTCAAACCCTCTTTCCACTAGATCTAAATCCTATGAGAGAGAGTTGAGTGTTTGGGAGACTATCATTTGAAGCACAAGAGCAAGGAGTTCATCATCAACACACCATTTGTTACTTCTTGGAGAGTGGTGTCTCCTAGATTGGCTAGGTGTCACTTGGGAGCCTCCGACAAGATTATGGAGTTGAACCAAGGAGTTTGTAAGGGCAATGAGATCGCCTACTTCGTGAAGATCTACCGCTAGTGAGGCAAGTCCTTCGTGGGCGACGGCCATGCTGGGATAGACAAGGTTGCTTCTTCATGGACCCTTCGTGGGTGGAGCCCTCCGTGGACTCACAGCCGTTACCCTTCGTGGGTTGAAGTCTCCATCAACGTGGATGTACGATAGCACCACCTATCGGAACCACGACAAAAACATCCGTATCTCCAATTGCGTTTGAATCCTCCAAACCCTTCCCCTTATATTCTTGCAAGTTGCATGCTTTATTTTCCGCTGCCTATATACTCTTTGCATGCTTGCTTGAATTGTGTGATGATTGCTTGACTTGTCCTAAAATAGCTAAAATCTACCAAACTATAAAATTGGGAAAAGGTTAAGTTTTTATTGGTCAAGTAGTCTAATCACCCCCTCTAGACATACTTCAAGGTCCTCAGTGCTTCATCGGACGTGGATCATGCGTGGACAGTGACAATTTGGGTCCACGACCGCAGCAAGGAAGTGCCTCCTTATTACGCCGCAAAATAATTATTCCTCCACTGACAGCGGGGACCCACCGGACGGGCCATCGTATTTAGCAAAAAAAACGTTTCCCCATGTCTGCTGGGACCCACCAATTACATCTTCGCACGCAAGGAAGTGAGTCAGAAAAAAATGATTCGCCCACCAGACTGCTGGGACCCACCACCTACATCATCGCACGCAAGGAAGTGCGTGGCGGTCGGGACCCACCTGGTCGAAGCGTCGTAGCATTGTCATTACAGTCGCGAACGGTATGCGTACATATATACTAGTGGATGTAGAGGCGCCGCACGTGTCGTAGTAGAGGCGCCGACGTAGCATGTACACGTCGTCTGATGGAGAGGGTGCAAGAAAGAAAATACGGCCACGTACGTACATACGGGCAGGGTCTCTAACGCCTATCGCGCATACGTACATGGCTGGGTCGGAACGGAGAAACAACATCGTCGTCGTGTTCATGGGGAGCCAACCGGCTGGGTCGGAACGGAATGTGTGGTCGTGTTCATCGGGAGGGCTTGGACGGAACAGGCGATGGAAACGAGGCCTGGCGTACCGCACAACAGAGGAAGCGGCCTTGTGTTCGACCGGCCATGTTCGAAACGGGGTCCTGTTGATCGGGAGGGACCTGGGGTACCGCAAAACGGAGGAAACGGACCTCCTACGGTCGAATCGGGGGTCCTATTGATCGGGAGGGTTGTGGCGTACCACAAAACGGACGAAACGGACTTGTGTTGGAGCGCTAAAATCGATACAGGGGTCCTGTTCATCGGGAGGGGTGTGGCGTACCACAAAACGGACGAAACGGACTTGTGTTGGAGTGCTACGGTCAAAACGGGGGGGGGGGGGGGGTGTCGCGTGCATAACCACCGTCGACCACCACCCGCCACCACGGGCACCGTTACATCCAGCCACCACCGCGTGCTACTCCACCGCCATCGCTCAACCACCCTCCACGGGCACCCTCCACCGTCTACTATTCATCCAGCCCTCCACACCACGGGTCCTGTTCAACCACCCCTCCACGGCCACCCCTCCATCGCTCATCGCTCATCCAGCCCTCCACACCACGGGTTCCTGTTCATCCGAAGCAATACCACCGCTCACTGTTCATCCACCCCGCCCGCGACGCTCCTTTGTTCATCCAATCGCTCGGCTTGATTAGCGATAGCAGCGAAGGAATCGCTCCATCGGGTTCGATTAACGACCATCGATCGATTGCTCGAGTTCAAGAACGCGTAGCTGCGGTCTGTCGCCGGGTTCGATTAGAGCCCAACGCCTCGCCGACTTGATTAGAGCCTACGCCTCGCACACACGCGCGTACGTAGGAGAGAAATGCGCATCGCTCCGCCCCCGACCTCCCACCGTAACCGGCAACTCCCCGAAATTTGCCTCCCCCTCGCTTCTACCATGATTTTTTCTGTCATGGACGTCCCAAAGAATGTCATGCAGCTGCGTCTCCGGCCCGCCCAGGACGAAAAGCCCATTTTCTGTCATGATTTTTTGTCATAGAAGTAGGAGCCCACCACATCTATGATGATACCGGGTTTTGTCACAATTATCGTCATAGAAGTGTCATATGTATGACAGAAAAAAATTCATTCGGCCCAAAATGTCACGGATGTGTCTTTTTTTTGTAGTGCAGGCAACTTTAACGATTCTGTCAAGGACTGGCAACAGCAGTGGTTTTATATCACTAAGCCGCGCGGCACGGAATGGGCCGCTACTCCCGAATTTCGATCCAGTGCCCCCTTGCAGGGTTACATCCTGGGTCAAGAAGGGCCTGAACTGGTCCTCGTCCGACGAACTGCTAGTGCTCCAGACGTGCGTTAAAGATATGGGAGACAAGAACATTGAACTTGTCAATGTGGTCCAGGTGATGCTAGTTCGCCGGATCCTGCCTTGACAACACCAGACTTGCAATCTATGGGAATTCGATCCGGCCAAGAACCAAACCTTACGAGAGCTTTTCGGCTCCTCGCACAAGGACATCTGGAAGGTGCTTTTCAAGTCCAGCAAATCATGGCCGGACTCCGCCGAGGACCGCGGGTACCAACTGTCCCGCCCTGTAAGTTCGGTAAGTCATCGTACTTTTTATCCGCATAACCCAAAGGAAGCGCTTAACGTGTTTTCTACTACTCTCCTAGGGCTGGACGAAGAAGGCAGAGAAGATCCATTGTCCGGCCCCATTGCCCGAAGAATCGGCCGTCCCACTTCTGACGAAGATGCTGGTCCCCGCGCCTTACAAGGTGCCTAAGAAGACTGCCGAGAAGGGGGCCAAAAAGACCCGGGGCGGCCTTCATCGCCGCGGCACTTCGGACACAATATCCGAAGGCTCTGATGCCCATTCTGCCTCTGAAGAGGACGAGGAGGAGGGGGAAGATGAATCCCCTATGGGGGAAAGAAAGAAGAGGACGGCCTCCGCACACTTGGAGGCCGAGTCGCCTAAAAGGGTTTCCTCCTCCGAAGGAGTCCACTGCCGCCGCCGACAGCGGCCCAGCGTGGTATCCCAGGGCCCAGCCCCTGGTGAACTCGTGAGTACATACAGTCCAAATACGTTTATGCATCCAGACTCATCATGGCATAGTATTTTGTAGTCCGGCGAGGTCCCGTACCAAACAATCCTCATCCGAGGATTCGCTGAGCTCGGATGCTATGGAGAGCGGGACGCCCCCAAAGGCCCCTTCCTCCAAACAGGTGCATAACACCGGGGCTTCGTCCCAGAAGGACCCCGGCCAAGGAGGAGAGGAAAAGACCGTGAAGGCGGTGCCTGTAGGTCAAACTTCGGGGGCCGGACACGTGGGGGAGAAAATTCCCATGGGAGCTGACGGCGGGGGCCATCTAGAATTCGGCTCCCAGCCGGATACAGTTTCGGAGACCAATACGGCTCCAGAATCAGGCAGGCAGCCTCTCTCAGCTAGAGAGGACATGCCTGTTACGCCGGCAACCTTTGTCCAACTAGAGGTGTCGGATGCTTTGTTAGTGGCGCTGAAGAGCGCCTCCATCGTCAATGAACACCGTGCCCTTATGGGTGCGGTGATTGAGAAGATTCAGTCTACTGAGAGTGGACTGAATGGAGCCTGTATCTGCCTTATAAAAGGTTTTGAGGTATGTTTTATGAGGTTTCGAAGAGTGTCATGGTATGGATAGTAGCCCCTGATACACTGTTCGGTGAAAGAAAGAACCAGATAGAGGATCCAATTTATGTTCGTAGGAAGACTCATTGAATGACATCTATTTCTCTTTTGTATAAGAAGGCGTCTGTAGCGGCTGCTGCCGCTCATACTGCGCAGATCTCCGGACTGAATCAAAATCTGGAGAGGGCCAAAGAAGAACTTGGCCAGTTGAAAATGTTGTTGGGAGATAAACAAGGTATGCACAAATTTTGTTCGCGTTTATTGCAAATGAATTTTCGGTATGATGAAATAGGATTCATGATTTGCGCTAGGGATGGTGACTGAAGTCGAGCCTCTTAGGAAGGCTGTGGCCGAGGCCAAGAAAAAGGCAGCCACAGAGTAGGCTCTTCGTGAGAAGCACGAGGCCAGGGTTATTAAAGCTGAGCAGGAGCTGCAAGAGGCCGTGAGGAAATGCGAGACCTTGGAGCAGAGTTTAACGGAGAAAGAATCCTAACTCACCAAGGCGCATCAGGCCACGAGCGATGCCCGTGGGGAAACCCAAAGTGCCCTGCAGGGGATCCAAGAGGCGAGGAAGATTGCGGCGGGTAAGGCTTTTTTCCTTGTGTAGCAAGTATTTTAGGAGAAGATTATGTTTCGAATTTTGAATTCGTATTTCTCCAGGGGTATTTGCGGAGCTGCCCCGCAGCATATCGGATGTTGCCCAATTATACCGGGCCGTAGAAACAGCTGAATTATCCGATATTTGGCACCGAATTATCCGGTGCCTTTCGCCAATCAACTGAAACAGCTGATCGAACTGCATAAGGCGGCGGAACTAGCCAAGAAAGATTTAGTTATCCGGCTATGGCCTGCCGAGCCGATTCCAAGCAGCTACTTTGGGCTCGTCATCAAGCTGTCGGTCTGCATAGAAGGTGCGCGAATGGCCTCCGCCCGCGCAAAGGTGCACTGGGGGAAGATGGATGCTGAGAAGCTGATGACAAAAGGGCCACCAGAGGGGAAGGAGCACCGCAAGCACGAATTATATTATGAAAGTGTCCTAAAAGGATCCTACCTTGCAGCGGAGCTATGCACCAAGGACATTATATTTCCATGAATGCCAATCATGTTGTCCTTTGTAATGTTTGAACAAGGTCATTTATTTATTGCCTGTTATATAAAAGTTTACCCTCCTGTACGGCCGTTTTATATGTTGAACCTAAGAGTTAGCCAGTCGTCGGCTTCTTCCCCCACGTAAGAAGTACGGGGGTGTTCGGGATAAACCTGAGCACTCTTTATCCCAGCTTTGGGTCCTTCGAAGGAGGTGCTCAGCACAATGAGCCAGGCAATCGGACTATAGGGCTTTATCACTCTCACTTAGCCATAGGATCTTTAGTAAGGTAGGCGCAGCCCCTGGTGTTCGGAAGACCGTACTAGGGGCTCTATAAGCACCTGATCGGAGGAAAAACCGATCCATCGCACGCTGCATTGGTTATGGCATTATGCGGGAGAAATCCTTAAAGATTTTACGACCTCTCAAACAGCTGACCAGCTCTCGCCGTATCATGACAGTCAGTTTTTGGCTTTGTCTACTGAGGTGCTCGTCCGGAAGAACCGGGACACAATCGCAGTAGTTCTCCCAGTGCTACCTTAGCAGATATAGCGGAACGTAAGGTAGCCAAACATGGGAGCCGGGCAACCCAACTATTGACCCAAGACATGATTCGGAGCTGATGCATATAGTGCTATAAGTTCGGGGTGTCGAACTTCCATGAAGGTGTTCGGACTTTATTGCCATGTTATGCGTAAAACGAAGCCCCTGGCATATTTTAATGCATATCACTGTGAACGGATGCCACTTGACAAAAGAATTTCAATAAGAAATAATAGAAGGTAAGCATCCTATAAATCCACATGTTGTATTTGAATAGTACGTCTATGCGTATGAGTATAGGTAATGTGATAAAAAAAAGGAATATGATTGCGGAACCTGTTGAGACCAGGGGGAAGAAGCTGAGTGCGGATCCGTAATATAGCCGGATGGTCATTGCGGGGAATGTCTAAGGATTCCCTTGCGCGTTCAAGCTGCTTCCGCATCGCCCGTCCTGGTCGGCGTATAGGTGAACCTGCGAAGGAAATGTAAGAAATGTATGCGTGCCAGAGAGCAGTTGAGCCGCTGAGTGTGGCCTGTCCTGGCCTTCGCTGGAGTGTTTAATTGAGCTCTAGACGAGCCGGGCTATACTTCCACGAAGTAGTTCAGAGTCCTATGACGGTGCCCGGGAGCCTGGACGTCGACTTGAGGTTCGGCTGCAAGGTGCTGCTCGTTGCTTCTGCTGTTAAGGCAGTGGTGTACTTGGTGGTGCCGAGGGAAGGTTCGGCCTTGCCATTAACCGTGATGACGCCGCGTGGACCAGGCAGCTTGAGCTTATGGTAGGCATAATGTGGCACCACGTTGAATCGAGCAAACGTGGTTCGTCCGGGTAGTGTCTGATAATCACTGTGCAAAGGGACGATTTCGAAGATTAACTCTTCGGTACGGTAATTTTCTGGTGATCCGAAGACTACCTCAAGGGCAATGGAGCCTATAAAGCTGGCTTCCACACCTGGTATAATGCCTCTGAAAGTGGCTTTAGTGGGTTTGATCACAGAATGATCGATGCCCATCTTGTGCACCGTGTACTGGTAAAGCAGATTTAGACTGCTTCCTCCGTCCATAAGGACTCGAGTGAGGTGGAACCCATCAATTATTGGGTTGAGGACTAGTGCGGCTGGATTGCCCTGATTGGCGTTAACCGGACGATCCATGCGGTTGAAGGTGACCGACCCTAGTTTATATTGTGGGACGACTAGTCCGTTAAGTCGGCATCCCTAAGGGTGCATATCCGGTCCGAGTTGGGAATTTGGGTGGTATTTACCACATTCACCGATTGAATATGCGGGGGAAAATTCTTTTGCCCTCCTGTGTTCGGTGATCTAGGCTCTTCGTCGACATTATCTCTTTGAGACCCCCCTTCTCCGTTTTTGGCGCCTGCCCTGCCGGCTTGTTTGAAGACCCAGCATTCTCGGTTGGTATGGGTGGCTGGCGTTCCTGGGGTGCCATGAATTTGGCATTGGCGATCGAGTATGCGGTCCAGACTGGATGGAATGTATGTGATTCGATGTAAGAGCGCATACAGTTGTCTCTATAAAACTGTATGCGAATCTTGAATATATCCCACACGATTCATCCATCATACCCGCGTCGGATGAAGACATATCACACACGTTCTTCCATGACCAAACATTTGTGATGCACACAACATCATAAATAGTCCATAATTGCCAAGCGTGTGCGATAAGGTGACTTCCGCAAACATTTAATAAGAAGGAACTGTGTGCGATACTGTGGTTAATCGCACACATTTTTTCTTGACTGATCGCTTGTGCAGTAGAGATTGATCGCACATGTAGTGGATCCGAGAAACTTGGCTGATCTCCACGGCTATCGCAGACGTTTTGCTTTCACAAACCGTGTGCAGTGTAATCCCTAACTTATCCTTAATATAATCCCTGCATTTTAAAATCACAAATTTTGAATTTGAAAGTAGGCAATCACTTATTTCATATCGAACCATGTTTATTACAAATATAGGTTCAACAATGAATGCATAATTCGATGCACAGGTACCTATACTGAAGAACTACAGAAGCACCATGTAAAGAATGATGAACCACGGTTGTACTAAAGATTGTAAATAGAGAGGCGACAGACATTCTGGTTGCTGGAGAAGGTGAAGCGGAATGCCCATATTGTGCCCTCCTCATGTGTAATGCACGCACGACTCAAGGCCAACCCCTTGTGATGGTTGCCCGTCCATCCTTCACTATCTTCATTATGACTTCTTGATGGTCATTTGTAGTCAGGATGAAATACTTACCTGCATTGCATGTCCACCAATCATGTACTTTGCAAGGTAATCTTGAGTAAACTGCTTCGGGAACCACTTCGAACGAAAAAGATTCAGAAATTCTTGTCTAACAACTCATTATGGGCAGTAAAAAGAGAAGGCTACAGAGTTTGTAGTTACCATCCTACAACTCACTGTTGTGTTGGATAGTTAGGGAGTCGTGGATTAGGGGGTCCTCGGACAGCCGAACTATGTCCTTTGGCCGGACTGTTGGACTATGAAGATACTAGATTGAAGACTTCGGCCCGTGTCCGGATGGGACTCTCCTTGGCGTGGAAGGCAAGCTTGGCAATACGGATATGTAGATCTCCTCCCTTGTAACCGACTCTGTGTAACCCTAGCCCCTCCGGTGTCTATATAAACCGGAGGGTTTAGTCCGTAGGACAATAACAATCATACCATAGGCTAGCTTCTAGGGTTTAGCCTCTATGATCTCGTGGTAGATCAACTCTTGTAATAATCATATCATCAGGATCAATCAAGCAGGAAGTAGGGTATTACCTCCATCGAGAGGGCCCGAACCTGAGTAAACAACGTGTCCCCCGCCTCCTGTTACCATCCGCCTTAGACGCACAGTCTGGGACCCCCTACCCAAGATCCGCTGGTTTTGACACCGACATTGGCGCTTTCATTGAGAGTTCCACTGTGCTGTCACCGTAAGGCTAGATGGCTCCTTTGATCATCGACAACGATGCGATCCAAGCTGAGGTTTTCCTGTGGAGAGCGCATACAGTTGTCCCGTGGAGGGCTGGTTGAACAATAGCCGGTGGAGTAGCGCGCGGAGGAGGCTGGATGAACAGGAGCCCGTGGATGAACAGTCGCAGGTGGAGGCTGGAGGAGGTCGACGGTGGATGAACAGTCGCAGGTGGAGGCTGGAGGGGGTCGACGGTGGAGATGAACATTATCTCATGGAGTCCCGCTTTGCGGTACGCCACACCCCTCCTGATGAACAAGACCCCCGTTTCGACCGTAGCGCTCCAACACAAGTCCATTTCCTCCGTTTTGCGGTACGCCACACCCCTCCCGATCAACAGGACCCTTGTTTCGACCGTAGGAGGTCTATTTCCTCCGTTATGCGGTACGCCAGACCCCTCCCGATGAACAGGATCCCGTTTCGACCGTGGTCAGTCGAATACAAGGCTGTTTCCTCTGTTCTGCGGTACGCCATGTCTCGTTTCCATCGGTTGTTCCGCCAAGCCCTCCCGATGAACACGGCGGCGCATTCTGTTCTGACCCAGCCGGTTGGCTCCCCATGAACACGACGATGACGCTATTTCTCAGTTCTGACCCAGCCATGTACACGAGCCCTGGCCGTACATATGCGCGACTAGGCGTTCGAGACCCTGCCCGTATGTACGTACGTGGCCGTATTTTCTTTCTTGCGCACTGGCCGTTGTAGTACGTGTACATGCTACGAGCGCGCCTCTACATCAATCAGTATGTACATACATGTTCGCGACTAGAATGACAATGCTACATACGCTTCGACCAGGTGGGTCCCGACTATGAGGCACTTCCTTGCGTGTGAAGATGTAGCTGGTAGATCCCAGCAGTCAGGGGGGCGAATAATTTTTTTTCGGACGCACTTCCTTACGTGCGAAAATGTAGCTGGTGGGTCCCAGCAGTCAAGGAGAAATGTTTTTTTCGCGAAATACGGTGGCCCGTCCGGTGGGTCCCCGCTGTCAGGTGGAGGAATAATTATTTTGCGTGTAATAAGGAGGCACTTCCTTGCTGCGGCCGTGGACCCAGGTGTCAGCCTCTCCACGCATCTGATCCACGTCCGATGGAAGCCGTTCCTTGACCACGTTGACCATGCCGCGCCGAGAGCACCGGGGAGGTGGACGGCGGCGAGGCCTAGGAAGGGGCGACACGTGGCCGGGAAGACGCGGCGATGGATGCCCACGTGAAAGGAGTATGAGGGTTGACTGGCTCGGCTGCGGTGTCAGGCTGCCGTGGCCGCAGAATAACAGGGGGTGTGGGTGAGTAGAGATGGCTTTGCCAGCAGTGGGAGTAGTAGGGGTGGTGAGGCCTCCGCCGCATCGCAGCCGGCCACGGGAGGCGGAGCACGAGGCACGACCGATGCTGGTTTGGTATTTGGAGCAAGAAGACCAGAGGTTGAAGAAGCACTACGGCCGTTGGATGGACATCATACGGCCACTGGAGCTAGAATCATGCATATTGACTAAGTTGAAAAAGCCCTCCGTCCCCGTCAACTCAGTAGGCCCACAAGTCAGCCTGCCACTGTACTGGGGCCCAGCTAGCAGGGGGAGTATTCATTTTTGTGTGCGTAATAAGGAGGCACTTCCTTGCGTGCGAAGATATAGCTAGTGGGTCCAAGCTGCCAGCGGCGGTAACGTTTTTTTCACGAAATACAGAGGCCCTTTCGGTGGGTCCCATATGTCAGGTGGAGGAATCATCATTTTGCGCATAATAAGGAGGCATTTCCTTGCGTGGAGCCGTGGACCCAGCTGTCAGCCTCTCCACGTACAGTCACTTCAGATGCATGTCGGTCGTTGACCACGTTGACCAGGCCACGCCAAGAGCACCAGGGCGGTGGACGACGGCGAGGCCTAGGAAGGGAACGACACGAAGGCAGGGAAGACTCGGCATTTGTTTCCCACGCGGAGGAATGCGCTGTCTGAGGGTTTCTTGGTTACGTCTGCATCACGGAGAATAACAGCAGTGTGGGTGAGTAGAGGATGGCCAGGCCAGCGATGGGAATGCAATTGGGCGGTGAGGCCTGCTTGTGGCAACCTGACCCGGCCTTGAGGAGGAGGGAGCAGCAGTCTCGGCTGGCGCTTGTTTGAGCGGCTGGAGTAGGAAGAGTAGAGATTGAAGAAGCACGAGGGCCGTTGGATGGAAATCCAACAGTCACTGCTTGTGTGTCAACCTTTTTTTATGAAAACCTCAAATATGTGGAAAACAGCATACGACCCATCTGCCATTATTTCTAATAATTTACAGCCCATTTGCTAATTCTTAAGGTTTTTTTGGAGCCCATATTATTTTTGTTAGCATTACAACCCATATTGTGGCCACGATTAAAAAATTATACGAAATTTTGCATATTTCGGTGCGGTCTGAACTGTTTTTAATCCCGAAATTTCGAGTCACATTCAAAATGATTTTAAAAATAAATTTATATCAATATAAGATCAAACAAATTGTCCACGCATAAAAATCAATGCAATTAAAAATCTCGAAATGAAAAAAAAATTTGAAACTAATTGCCGGTTTGATGTGTTTTAAAAATGTACAGCCCATTTCTCATTACTGATACGCCATTTTCTCGGCCAGCCGAATGAAGCTCTCCTTGTCTTGAAAGATTTGCAGCCCAACAGGCCTGACAAAGCGACTTACTTGGCAAATCATAAAAAAACTGGGATGTGGCTGTGGACCCAGCTACGGCTGTGGACCCGGTATCGACCTCTCCACGTCTGATACTCTTCCGATGGAAGTCGGTCGTTGACCACATTGACCACGCCGCACCGAGAGCACTAAGGCAGTGGATGACTGCGAGGCCTAGGAAGGGGACGACACGGAGCGGGGGAAGACGTGGCAGTGGATGCCCAAGCGGAGAGGAGTATGAGTGTTCACTGGTTTGGCTGCGGCGTGAGGCTGCCGTCGTCGCAGAATAACAGGGGGTATGGGTGAGTAGAGGGATGCCCTGGCCAGCGGTGGGAGTAGTAGGGGTGGTGAGGCCTCTGCGGCATCACAGCCGGCCCAGGGAGACAGGAGCACGCGGCACGACCGGTGCTGCTTTGGGCGGCTGGAGCAACAAGACCAGAGGTTGAAGAAGCATTATGGCCATTGGATGGACATCGTACGGTCACTAGAGCTAGGATCATTCATATTGACTAAGTTGACAAAGCCCTCCGTCCCTGTCAACTTAGTAGGACCACAAGTCAGCCACTCACTATGGTGGGTCCCAGCTAGCAGGGGGTATTCATTTTTTTGTGCGTAATAAGGAGACACTTCCTTGCGTGCGAAGATATAGCTGGTGGGTCCGACCAGTCAGCGGGGCGAACGTTTCTTTTTCGCGAAATACAGAAGCCCTTCCCACGTACAGTCCACGTACAGTGCGTAATAAGGAGGAGCTTTCCTTGCATGCGACCATGGACCTCGTGGGTCCCAATCGTCAGGCTCTCCACGTACAGTCCTCTTCTGATGACTCTCGTATGTTGACCATGCCGCGCCGAGCACACCGAGGCGATGGACGACGGCGAGGCCCCAGACTGGAACGACCCGGAGATGGGGAAGATGCGACAGTGGTGTCGCGGACGGAGAGGAGCGGGAAACTTGACTAGTTCGGGTGCAGGGTGGGCCTACACTCGGCATAGAATAACAAGAGGTGTGAAGTGGAGGGCTGGCCTGGCCGTCGGCGGGGTAGCGTTTCGCTGAGGAGCGCAAAATAACGCCACTGGACGCCGGAGGCTGGAGCAGGTAGTCCCGGCAGTGTTGGGGGAAGAAGACGAGAGATTGAAGAAGAATGTCGGCCGTTGGATGTAAATCCAACGCCTTCTTAGGCTTCGACCTACTGGCCCACATGTCAGCTAGTCCATTTGTTTTTTAGTCAATTTGGTGGGCTGGGTGAAACAATGATGTAGCATCTATGCAAGCCGTTTATATATATGGTAGAATTTAAAGCCCATTTGCATTTTTCTCGAAATCCGCGGACTTCTTTGGGCTGGGTGAAAATATCATGTTGGGCTAGACGGAGAAATGTTATAAAAACATAAACACATGATTGCACGTCTATTACTGCACTGGTCAGTAAAATCTTTGCAAGCTTATGTATGCTATCACTAGGAGTTAACTTTCCAAGTTATATATAAACAATAATAATTATTATTTTGTAAGAACTTTCATCTTACGAAATAAAATATCATTTAAATTTGATGAGTTAATGGTACCTGGGGTTTTATTATTTTTTAGGCTAGACGTGGGACAGTTGAGTTGGTTCTAGGGAGAAGTATTGGGAGAAAACTCAGTTTACATCGAAAAAGAAAGTGGGAGAAAATTCAGATATAGGATTAATGAAAACGTAAAATAAAGGAAGTGGGAAGGTCTATAAAATGGTTGAATGAGCAGCAGGTTTAACGGAAACTTATGTTGTTTCTAATATATATATATATATATATATATATATATATATATATATATATATATGTAATAAAAGAAGATATAAATATAGGTTCATTTTTGCATTCTTATAGAAAAATAGAACTAAGTTGTGTGTCGTCTTGAAAAAACAAACATAACTTGGGCTGCTGATGTTATAGACAAGCTAGGTTGGGAGGCCCAGAGGCCGCTTGATACCTGCTGGATCCAAAAAATGTTGAAACATGTTGTGGGCTGCCCATGTTAAACAACAAAACCTAGGCCATGGACCTGGTGGCCCCGGGACTGTCAGCCTCTCGACGAACAGTTGTCTCCCGATTCCTCTTGTTTTGGTGACCATGTTGGGAACGACAGACGGCGGCGCCGCGGCTAGAGCACCAAGGCGGAGGACAACGTCGAGACCTCAGACCGAACGAACCGGAGCGGGGAAAGACGCAGGCGGAGGGGACAACGAGGGTTGAATTGTTCGGGTGCAGGGTGGGCCGGTGGAGCTGCCGCCGCCGGACAATGTGTTGTAGTAGAGGGATGGCCTAGCCAATGCCATAGGCTATGATGGCCAGCCGCTGTATAAGAAGAGGACGAAAGATTGAACAAAATAAAGAAATACAAATGGATAGGTGGTTGGTCCCATATGTCTGTGTACGAGACCTGCAGGGTCCACCTGAGGAGGGGAATATGTTGGAAGGAAGGAGATTCAAAGCACGTCAGTCAAGTGAACTAGTTTTTTTAACGGACAAGTGAACTAGTTACATACATAAGCTAATAGCCACTAAAAAAGAAAACATGTTAATGGGTTCTTAAAAGAAATATTTCGGACAAAACTAATAATTACGACACATAGGCTAATGCATGAAACACTCAGATGATAAAGGTGCTTATAAACAGATAAAGTACAACATCTAGACCTTCACAGCACGCTTGATCATGACGCCGCGGCTGTCCGTACTCGTCGATTCTGGAAGCGGAACGCCCTCATGTCCAAGATCTGCCTGTACATGTCGTAGCATGCGTATGCATCCTTGGCCGCATAGGTTATGTAGGCTAGATTCAGAGGTACCTCCCACGTGTTCAGGTCCTTGGTATCGTTGTCTTCTTTCATGTTGGCGTATCAGGGGTCGATGATGGTCTCGGTGAGGTCAACCACGGAGTCCTTCTCCTGCCCGTTGCTAATGATCTTGTATTATACGGATGTCGACAAGCATGTTGCACCAGATGGCCGAATCATCGCGTTCTTCCTTCTCTCCACCGTAGCGAAGGTGCAGTCAGCGCTGCCGATGAAACGGGTGAATGCTCCAGAACCTCTGATGGCCCTATAGAAGTGGTTGATGAGAACCTCGTCCCGCACACATACCTGGGTGACGGCGATCCGCTGGTCCCTGTCAAGAGACGAATGGATGGGCACAAGGTCTAGTCTGCAACCTTGTGCTTTCTCATCCTGTAGGTACTGCTTGAACTCGGCAAGGCAGAGCTCAAGAAGTCCTATCGTTGGTGTAGATCACATACAACTTGGTGCAGCCATAGGACTGAACGGCGAACTCAAAGGGGAACTCCTTGATGAAGTCCATATCCAACAGGCTCACCCCTCAGATCGCCATTGGAGTCTCTTCAAGTGAACGAGTGTGTAGGCGGCGGCAGTAGTTCATTTTTCAGCTCTTGGGAAACTGGATTCAACAGTAAACTGAGTGTGTACAAGCGACAACGGTTACTACCCCTCCCCCGTCCGCTGCACGCCCGGCAGAAGATGCACCCTAGGTGCATTCAAACGCCTCCATTGAGAAACCTACTCGGGCCACACGTCGGTTCACGAGCGGGTCTGTATTGGTACTATAATAACAGGAGTTAGTGGTCACTTTACTTAAATTTAATTAGCTTTAATAGAAATTTATACTTAAAACAAGCATTGCATTGGCTCGTTCTATCAGTGCCACATGATCAACATGCACAACAATTAGAATTATTATTCTCAAGGCGCTACGATCAAGACATTTGTCGCACTTTCACAAAGATAATACTACCAAGTTTGAACTTTTTGTTATGGTTGTTGTCCTCTGCATCATCGTGCCGTGCTTCCCGACTTGCAAGATTCGTAACCAACAAATAAGATCCAAATAGTAAGTACAACAAAGATGCCTACACATCTCATTGATTCCCGACTTGCAAGATTCAGAACCAACAAATAAGATCCAAATAATAAGTACAACAAAGATGCCTACACATCTCATTGATTCCCAGCTTGCAAGATTCAGAACCAACAAATAAGATTCAAATAATAAGTACAACAAAGATGCCTACACATCTCATTGATTCCCAGCTTGCAAGATTCAGAACCAACCCATTAGAGCCATTTGATAAAGTGAATCTCGGGATTAAATCCATCTTGGCTAGCCATGTCATACAATCAAAGAACTTGGCGAATACTCTTGACCATCACAACATCTATAGTTGAGTATTCCTGTCTGCACAACACAAACAAGAAGCGCATGATTTCACTTTAATAGTGGCCTCCTTGAACTCAACATGCAGCTCCACTCGGATGAGGCCTGCCTGGAGTTCCATGATTCACTCATGCGCCTTTTTCTGCAGTTCTTCTGAAATGAAGCAAAAATTGCATCATTCAGCTAGCAAGAAGTACTTGCTCTCGTGAGCTGGCAGGTTCTTCTTTAGTAGTTGCACTAAAATTGAGGAACATTAAGGTTGGCTGTCCGGCTCATGTAAGGTGCAACTATAATTTTCTTATCCTTTTGTGCAGTTCCACTAAAATAAAGTGCCATTGTGGTGACAAAGTGTGGCTCATCTTGCAAAGGCTAAAAAATGTTGCACGAGATTACCAGCATAACTTGACGGAGATTTTGGAAACTCCAATCACCATTTTGTGCAGTTCCACCAAAATTGAGAGATGTTGCCCACGTGACATTTTAGTTGAACTGCACAAGACACTCATTCCAAAAAAAGTGTTTTGTGCAGTTGACCAAAAGTTCAGAATAGCAACAAGGTGAAATGGATATCCCTATCTGCACAAAAAGATATAAAGTTAACATTTGCTGGTCAGTAAGAATATACGAAACATATACGAAATGAAAAGAAGCATCTTAATTATGTTCATGGCAATCACGCAAGGACAGTAGAAATTTTAAAACGTCAGCAATGCTTCATGTTACCAGAAGCATTATGATTAACAATGAGATTCCTCAAATATGGGATTACTTTAATGGTGGCATTGCTTGTTTACCAAATACAGTAAATCAACAGCAGCTCAAGAGTTGGTTTAAGGGCATGGGACCGTGGGGACACCAGGACACTCAGAAGCGTAAAGGAGCAACTTACATATCATACTGGGGAAAACAACAGGAGTGCCATTTGTAACACAGTTTAATTGAATCTTATCACTGGAGGCATTAGATTAATAATAAGACTGGTTAGACAAGTCCCTAAGGTAACAGTGCGATAGCTTCATTTTACATGCGCCCTTACATTAACGACAGCAAAAGGTTGGTATAAGGACATGCGACAGTGAACACATCAGCACAATGTACCTACAAGGGGCATAAAGTGGTGATGCCGAGTTTGTTCATGCTATGTGAGGGCAGCAAATCTAATCCTGGAGACCTTTTACTATGTGAGGGAAGCAAATCTAATCCTGGAGAGCTTGTACTATGTGGGGGCAGCAAATCTAATCCTGGAGACCTTTTACTATGTGAGGGCAGCAAATCTAATCCTGGCTACCTTTTACTATGTGAGGGCAGCAAATCTAATCCTGAGACCTTTTACTATGTGAGGGCAGCAATTCTAATCCTGGAAACCTTTTACTATGTGAGGGCAACAAATCTAATCCTGGACATACTGCTGAGTTGTCCACCAGCCGCCACTTTCTATCCTTTTTTCAACCAATAATAGATATGTTCCTTATCCAGTTTGTACTATGTTTTCCCATTATTTCCCTTTTCAACCAAGAGACCGATTGGGTACCCGGTCTCTACTACTTTCACCATATTATTTCCTCTTTGAATCAAGTCCTAGATTCATGCTACAACTTTCCCCCTTTCTTCGTTGTTTGAACAAAGCCCTAGATTCGAAGGCATGAAGTAGCTTTACCTCTAATAATACTAAAAATTTAGGTGGCTTTAGAAGAGCTGATGGGAGTAGAAAAAGATGCACATGCAGACACATGCGGAGCTGGGGGTAGTAGAGCAAGGCCGCTTTGGAAGAACTTATACCTGAGGGTTGTCGGGATGTCGGCAGCGGTAGGTCGGATCTGCGGACAATACGACATGGAGGAAGAAGGGTCGGAGGACCTCCCGAGCCGGCACTGTGTCGGAGAGAACGGCACAGGCAGAGGATCGGGCCCCTCCGGCAGCTGTGGGTTCCCTCCCTCGCCGGCAATGACCGCGTGAACAATGCACCTAGTCCTCTACACACACCACCAAAGGGATCCGGCCGGATCGGTGACCAGCGGTGAGTAGAGAGAAAATGTCGCTACCGCTGTCTTGTTTATATCTGGAGAGGATGAGAGAATGAAGAGAGCAACCCTAGTAAAGCAAGCGCTCAGGCCCCTGCGTACATATATAGTGGAGTGATTATCTTTTTCTCTCCACAACAGGTGTTTCAATTTGTGTACATGGCATTAAAGAAAAGGAACTCTCCATTTAAGGTGACTACCTGTACGACTCCTTCTTACTACTACTAGTAGTAGTATTGTTCACTTGTGCTCCCCAGCCCTCCATTCACTGAACAACCCCACGGGTGAATAAACATACAGTACTAGCATTTATATAGAACGAACAAGCTCGAACTATTTTTGCGTAGTTAAAAGTTGAGGGAGGGGCTTTTCCCGGGCAGTAGGCACGGCAGTTTTCGTGTAGGCAGTTTGACTGAGAGGCGAGGAGGGTGAGGGAGTAGCGGATTCAACTTACCTATTGCTGGAAAGGTCGGGCTGTGCGATTTGACGGCACGTTACTGTTTGGATCCATATGTTAGAGTTAGTTTGGGTTAGTTTGAACTCAACGAAACCAAAAATATCCAAACAGGAGGGTTAGTTTGGGTTACTGTTTGGATCCATGTGTTAGAGTTACTTTGGGTTAGTTTGAACTCAACTAACCCAAAAAAAATCTAACCCACCCAAGAGGTGCTTATTTGGGTTAGTTCTTCTCGGGACACTAAAAAACAGATTTTTCTCCCGCTCTCCCCGCAATAGATCCCTCCCCACTTCCTCGAAGCTTATCGTCCTCTCCCCCTCCCTCTCGCACCGCCCATGAAGGCACCTCGCCGTATCCGCGCTCCATCTAACCCTATCATCCAAACACCTCTTTCGCTATAGTTACTTTAGGGTTAGTTCAGGATTAGAATCTAACTCTAACCTTTAACTGAGTTAGAGTATCCAAACAGGGCCAGGCGGTACGACCGGGGTGATGCCCCCCTTCCGTTCCGCACTCTAATCTGGTGCATGACACGTATTACATTGACCCGGATGCTGCTGGCTACCCACATGTCGGCGAAGTAGTACGTAGTAGTAAGAAGAAGCAAAGAATCATGCGGTATAAGTCTTTCTAGAGATTCCAACAAGTGACTAGACTACACCGCGTGCAGTATCTCAAATCTCCCTTCCGGTTTATAGGGCTCAAATCTCAAATCTCGTCAACCAGGGCATTTTGCGATTGGAGGAATGTATCTCGTACTTTACAAAACTACCCTAATTAAACTCATGCATTAATTACGTAGTTCTCTCATTTTCCTCTCCGCCTTGGTCGCGGTGCACAATATTGACCACTCCTACTGTATATGACTAGCCGCTCTATCTACATGCGGGACATCAAAGCATCCGGGCCCGCGTGCCATCCACCAAATCACAGCGAGGTGCTACAGTCGAAATTCACCAGTCACCTCAATGTGGTCGTCATGACCCGTCATATCACAAAACCCACACCTTTACCAGCTGTGGTAAAGTGGCCTCGAAGTTGGACTGGATGAAGCAACCATCATTTCACTAGAACGCTCGTTGAAGTCATTTCTCCCCTTTCTTGAAGAAAACCTCACTCTAGGCTACTCACTTCTGCCATTTTTCTTCTGTACCGACGAAGGAAAGGTGGGCGAATCAGTGATGCTGCTATATTTTCATTCCAAGAACCTTCTTTTTTGCGAAGCACCGACCGATTCTCACATCCTATTCTTTTCCGGTTTTCATTGCGATTGTGGTTTCCTTTCGATAGCTTTTTGTTTGTCAGTTCATTGATGGATCCTGGAGCACTAGGCAAACAGTTGCTGGCGGACAACCCACTGGAGACAGCGATCTCCAGGAAGCGAGCACCGACCAACAAGTTGACCATGTTGGCGGGCCAACCCATGGAGACGAAGAACTCCAAGAAATAAGCACTGGCCAAAGAGTTGACGACGTTGGCGGACGAACTTCTCAAAGAAAGTTGGAAGAACAGCAAGGGCCCCATCATGCCTACCCCAGAAACTCTGATGGCCACCTATGCGAGGCTCAAGGCCGAGTTTGAGGAGATAGTCGCGTTGAGAAGCAGTATTCCCCTGGCAAGGTGATGGCCCCCATCGAGGACGAGAAGATGGCCCCGGAGGGATGGGATCCCCGGTGAGCTGCACAACGTAAAAAATAATGGTTTATTACCGAAAGTTGTGGTTTTTTATTATTTGCAATGTGCTTGCTAATATGTTAGGGTTGTGCAGGTGCCGGTGGATGTCCTTGATGATTCTGATGTCGCGGCCCGTCCTGTGGACAACGCCCCAGAGATCGTTTTCGATGTCGCGGTCCGTCCTATTGGCATCACCTCGGAGATCGATTCCGATGCCGCTGTCCATCCTGTGGACATCACCCCAGAGATCCATTCCGATGTCATAGTCAGTCCTGTGGACATCGCCCCAGAGATCGATTCCCATGCCGCTGTCCGTGCTGTGATCATTGCCCGAGGGATCGATGACAAGAAATAGTTGGTCGCGCTAATCCTTCAGGGTAGTTTGCATTGCCATGTGTTTAATTACCAGAATGATGCGTGTTATCAAACCATCTTAGGGCTAGTGCACTGTCTTGTGTGGGCGGTACTTGCTACTTTTGTTTGATAGTGAATCATGCGAACCCTCTCCGAATTATGGAAACAGATGTATCCTCACCAGCTTTTGATGTAATATATGGCATGCTTAGATGTAAGTTTGAACTGTTTATCATATCAGCATTGCTTATTTGATGATTCTTAGTGTTAGTAGGGTAGCTACTGTGCGAGCTATAGCACTTGCAAAACACTCACCAAAGAGAAATGTTGGGGCTGATGAGCTCGTGGTACGCTTATATTGATCCGTCGTTGATCGGCCAATAGCCCAAGCTCCTAAAATTGTAGGCTTGGCGATCGATCAGACAATAGTCGACACGGATACATTCAGGCCCCATTTGGTTCATAGGGTAGGAAAATCTTAGCAAAAGTATAGAGACGTACAACACAAAATCATAGCAGTACAGAGACGTCCATCCGTTCCAAAATAGATGAGTCAACTTTGTACTACTTACTTTGAAACGGAGGGAGTACAAATCCTAGGCGGGCTAGTTTGGCCTAGTGGGTTTTAGTGATATGACGTGCTACAGCGTCGTGCAGTCTTCGCGTGTGGTAGCAGTAGTGCGGGTAGAGTAAGGCTTCATGAAGAAGTGCAATTCAACGAAGTCATGATGGTTCCTTCTCCGACTAACTTTGTGCATGGCAGGTGGAACAGGATAATTTTGTGCATGGCAGGTGGACCAGGATGGTCGAGGTCCCACATGTCGGCGAATGAAAGTATTCTTTCCGATATAGTGGATGAGCAACGAGTATTCATTTTTTATTTTTGATGAAACCTATTGTCTCCACTGTTACGACGGAGGAGTGTGAAACACGGCAGCCCAGTGAACTTGGCATGTGCACCACTCCCTCCTTCCTCATGTAATACTACCACTAGAACATAAAGGCGCACGTTGTCGCGCCCGTACATCTACTGAAATAATTATATAAATATATTAGAAAAATCTGGACCAAAAACGAACATTTAGATGGTGGATCATTATTGAAGTTTTCGGTATAAGTTGCAAAACTGACACGGGTGACAATGCCATCTAAATCAGCATTGGAACGTCAATGTACAAAAAAAGTTTGTCTAAGCATCACATTTGCTAGCGTATTTGAATAAGTGGTGGAGATTCTCTGTGTGTCACACATCATCGTCCGTTGTAGCCTTGCCATAGTAGAGTGCACATATAGGATGAAGAGGAACAAATGATGATGCAGTTGACCCGTATAAGTAGCCAAAACAAACTGAGATCCACTGGAAAGTTGATGATTGACGGGGGTTCTTTTACGGGCTAATGGACTGACGGAGGAAAGGCAACAACCGGTCCACCTCCTGCACCATCACTAAGAATTGACTGTACCTCACCTCACGGCCGCACAGCCCACCGCAGCCCGGTTCATGAGAACGCCCAAAAAAAGGTATGTGGAGCAGCAGCCCTTTTGACGTTCGCTCGGCCGGTTTCAGCGAGCAAATGAGGCGAACGAGGCCCGAGGGATTGCTGCGGGCGGTTAACTAATCTGAAGCATTCGTATACTTAATCGGACGGTTTAGCATTCCAAATCGCTGTGAGGAGGCATAGCTAGCCTAGTTTTACTGTTTAGTAATAGTGTTGACTATAAGGTTACAACTTTTTCTCACTCTCTCTCTATCTATTCCTCTCAAATGATTTTACCTTTCTTTTTTAAGACACAATTTTTTTTATGCCTCTTTTTTTAGAATTAGTTTTTTTATACCTAGGAGCACGTGTAGAGACGGACTCCTGCAGATTCCACTCCTTGACTTTGTCAATGCCTCTCTCTCCTCCACATAAGTGGGCTTGTCGAGAAGACAAGAGATGATCTCTTAGCACAATATGTTTCACCATGTTTTTAGGAATAACTAGGTATTGAAGATAAGGCTAAGAGATGATCCATTGTACACATGTTTTTTTTGTCATCTATAAATTACATGCAAGACTTATGATAAGACTATCTTATCAACCATTGTACATGCCCTTTATAGCCCAGAATTTTACTGGTACTACTTGGTATGAATGCGGGCAGCTGGCCTCTGAGGGGGGAGCACGGCGGGGAGGTGGTGGGGTGGGGGAGGGGTTCTGGTGGGCCAGGGCGGTAAGCGGGCACAGGCGGTCTGGACTCCGCATGGCCCACCTCACATTATCACCACATATTTCTTGGCGTCCGTGCACGGCGGGCGGGCGATCTCTTCTCCCTCCACCATCTCTCTCCTCTCAGCCGATGCCCGCCGAGCGATTAGATTTCGGCTATTGACGGTTTATTCAATTGCAATCCCACATGTCAGTGAAAATGCAAGACAACGCGTGACCCCTCTGGTGAGCGGCGTGCGAGTCGGAATGTCGAGGGTGCGACGTGAACGCGACGCGTACGAGTTGTAAGTGTGCCGCCTTTTCCTTTTGAACTTGCAGAGCGCAACATTTTCGTGCGATCGATTGATAGAAATCTAGAACAAAATGACGAGGGCGGTGCTTTCCCGCGCGTTAGGAGGGCTAGTTTGAGTGATATGATGTGCTACAGTGCCGTCCACTTGCTCCATTTTTATGTAAGCAAGAGTCTACACTCTTACGTGGGAGGAGTGCGAAACACGGCGGGTCTGATTTTGATCGAGGGATAACTGTTCCCTGTGAAATAATGGAGCAATCATTAGCGATTATAGCATGATAGTTAGGGCATCTCCAAATACCGGCCCTCAAATTTACACCGGCATCTGTCCAAGGACACTGATGGATGCCATCCAATGCTGCCCACATACCTTTCAACAACTATATGAACTAACCAGACGAAATACGTGCAAACAAAGCAAATTTCAAATTGACCGGATGAAATTCATTACATTTCGAGAACTTTTCCTATAAACTGGACAAAATTTATTACCTATTTCACACAGACCGTACTAAAACCTACTGTAAACCTAATCTCAACGATCGCTGGGCCCAACAACCATGTCCGGCCATGAACCCGAGAAACTCGGCCATTGCCTTTGCCTCCTCCTTATCCGCCTCGATAACCTCCTCCTCCGGAGCACGAGGTTATGAAGATTTCCGCCTCCACGTCGCCGTCAAGCGGCTAATCGGCCGCCAATTTTTATCCCTCCAAGCTTGGCATCGATTGAGTGGAGGAGCGGTGGCGACCTATCGTGTATTACTCTTCCTCGCTACTGGCTGCGCCCGTGCACGCGCACCGGCTTCGTGGTCGTGGCAGCGGAGGGCGGCCGGGGGGGGGGGGAGCCGGCGATCTCCTTCGTCTGCTCCTGCGAGAGTACGTCCAAGAGAGCTTTGGAGCGCGCCCAGAGTGGAGCCACCCATGTCCTTCGTCTGCTCCTGAGACAGTACGTCCAAGAGAGCTTTGGAGTGCCCGGAGGCCATGGTTGGAGTGGTGCCAACAGAAGGAAGGGATCGGAGGAAAATGAGTGTGGGTCTTTGGCTATGGCTGGGAGCTGGGGCTCAAGTTAATATAGCGGGCGAATGGCAATTAGCCGTGGTAGACGGATGGACGGCTGGCACCGGAGTAGGTTCGTCGGCAGCCGTGGTGTCGTGCTTAACGCGATCGCTTGGGCCAGGATCTTTGCCGCAGGTGGCGCTCTCTTGGCCGTCGCGCTGCTGCAATGCTAGCGCCAGTGAGAGGTCGCGTCAGGCGTGAATGCGGACGCTGCTTCAGTGACTTAACCGCAGGTGCGTTGTCTCGCTGACATGTGGTCCCAACGAGCATCAGGCCCGCATGTTAGTGACACACCAACTGCACCTGCAGTTAAGGCCAGTGAATGCGGCATTGACGTTCTAAAGAGACAGTGATCGTTTCAGGCAGGAAGCGCGCGCTAGCGATGGAAGGGGTTTCGGTAGGCCAGTGCGGCTAGACGCTGGCGTGGTGGTAAAATGTGAACTCATGGATGACGAGCCTTCGAAGCGTATGCGGCACGTATTGACAACCAGGCGTCCATGCAACCGCTCTTGTCGCTAGCTAGCATTCGACGACAACCATTAGACACCACACAACCATACATAACTTACGAATAATGGACGAATCGATCAGACACACACTCGTGTGCAGTGGCACTATGATCGGTTTCTCACGATAGTACATACTCCACACCATAGTACCCTCTCTAGATAGGCTGTTTTATAGATTGTCATTGTGATGGACGATATACATGAGCAAGGCGCCGAGTCACGAGTATGACCGTTGGTGTTGAGCCAGGTGAATACATGCTCGGTGTTCGCGGAGGCCTCCAAAGAACGCCTAAACAGTAATGTCACATACGCATAATTTTGGTTTTATTTCTTTCTCCAGCAGCAGGTAGGCCCGCATAGATAGATAGATAAAGAACACGAGCTGATGAGGCACATGCGGACTGTTTGGTAGTCAACCGGAACAAATATGGAGCTATACGTTGAGCCAGTGACCGTATAATCACCATATCTCATATACAATGATCAAAGTGAGCTACCAAGACAAGTTCAATGACCGCCAATGCATTTTACTCGGCAATAAATGACCAGGATTGAAGGGAATCCAAATTTCCTTCGTCTTCTGTCCTTGGGCTCTTGAAAAACCAATGCCCTCTACGGTTGTCCGGCCACTCCACCCCAGAGCTGTCACCAAGCGTAGTTCATGCCACCGCGCCGCACACTAACCGGTAAGGAAGCGATGGCATCCTGCCGCGCTGAGTTCCTCGCCGCCCACGGCCACACATAGAATGGTAGGCAAGCGGTGGCATCCCGCCGTGCTAAGTTCATCGCCCCTCGCGACCTCACACCTATGTGGGCGGAATTTGAAGCTGCCAAGGCCGAATGGGCGGTAGAGCAAGAGGCATCCAAAGCCGCACAGAGGGAGCGGAAAAGTCAGAAAGCACTCAAGAAAAGAGAGGCCCGCCGCCTCAAGAAAGAAGAGGACACACGCGCTGCTGCGGAGAGGTCATCGGAGATCCAAGCACGATGGGGTGTCGCCGACAAAGCCGGGAAGGAGAACGACGGCGTCTGGCCAGCATGTGAGAAGTAGTAGTACTAGTAGTTAGTGTGTGTGTCTGTGTCGCCCGTACATTTGTTTAATTAATTACGAGCATGTAACAGTACTACTAGTTACTACTGTAGTTTTTAGAGCAAATTACCAGTACATTAGCCTAGACTCAATGGAAAAATAATTATCCTATGCATCAAATGGCATCTCTTTCTCTATAGGAATTGAGATGCATGTCACCTCACCTCCTATTATTTTCATATTCCTATAAAATTCCTATCCTATGGACCAAAGGAGGCCTCTGCTGGAGTAACTCATCAGAGCTTGCGATCTTCTTTGATACAGTAGTTTTCTTCAAGAAGCGGAATTCAACAAAGTCATGATGGTTCCTTCGTATGAGCAACTTCACAGTGGGTAAGGTTGGGCCTGTGATTTGACGGCTCATTAGTAATTACTGCGGCGTGACGGCCAGGTGACTCTCCCTTGGAGTTCTGCGGGCATGGCAAGTGGACAAGGATGGTCGACGTCCCACATGTCGGCTAGCGGAAGTATTCTTTCCGATATCGAGGACCAAGGAAACTGCGACGAAGGAGTGCCAAACACACGGCACGTGCTAGATGTCGCACACGTCAACGAAAGGAGTGGGACATGAACAGCGTGGTAGAGCGTCTCCACTTCTGGGACGGAGACCACATGTAGTAGTACTACTGTACTAGTGGTATGAACGGTACAAAGTGCAACCCGGAGAGAAAGACACGTCTAGTTGGAAGGTCTCGGGGCATACACGTAAACAAATATAAAACCTAATATGTGCCTCCAATTAATATAGTAGTAGTAGAGTACTTAGTCACCTACTCCATAACATCACTGGGCATTGCACGTACAACATTTAGTGGTAGTAAGAGACAAATGCCTATATGCCACGCATGTTCATACTATTTGTGCCTTTCTACTTCACTTACTGTGCCACATTACACAGGTTCGCACGTCCACTCCACGGGTACATATGCATCTTGTAGTTCCAATTCCACGTGTTCTTCATATAGATGGAACGATCCTTGCATGACACGTGCACCTTGATGCTAGATGTGCCGCGTGTTGGCAAAAGGATGAACAAAGCTCACGTAAAAAAAGAGAGTGGAAGAACATAGATTCCCGACGACCGAGAAGGAGCAAGGAACCTTGGGGTGGAGCGTCCACACTCATAATATTTTATATTATTAAGCGATATAAAATCAACCAATCATCTCCACAGTGGACTGGAAGAGTACGAAACACGGCAATCCAGTGTTGTTACATCATACTAGTACATGGCTAACCCATGCTATCACCATATTTCTTGGCTTCCGTGCGACACCTATATCTAGTAATCCAGCAGCCCGTATCGCTTCTCCCTCCTCGTCTCTCTCAAAGTGCGGCGGGCTGGCATTTTTGCTGTCTATTGAGGTCGGTTAACTCATCACATGTTAGCGACACGCCAAGAGCATACTAAAAAAATTCCTTTCACGTTCCGTTTTCAAAAATAAAAAAATCCTTTCACGTACGAATTTGACTGTATGCTTTGAGCAGCTTGCATGTCCTATACTGCTCCTGTTTGGGTGACAAAGAGGTGTTTGGGTGACAGGGTTAGATTGACAATAAATGCACTTGATGGAGAGAGAGAAGTGATTTTTCAGTGCTCCCAATGAGAACTATCTCCAATTAGCGCCTCTTGGGTGGGATAGTTTTTTTTGGTGGGTTTGGTGCAACTTGCTCCAATTTAAACCCTCATGCTTGGATACTTTAGGGCTATTTGAGCCCCAACTAGCTCAAACTAACTCTAACCCATGGATCCAAACAGGGCCTATGGCCAGCCTTGACGCGGAGCAGTCGGTGCACCAGGAAGCGGCGCTCTCTCGGCCGTCGCGCCGCTTCAAAGCCGGCGCCAGTGAGAGGTCACCTCCGCTCTAGCCGGGCATTAATGCGGCACTGATGCTCCAGGGTGACACTGGCCGTTTCACGCGGGAAGCGCGCGCTGGCAAGGGAGTAGAGGTTTTGAACCGTTTCAGGTGTAGTACTGGTAGTTTGCAAAACTACTCGATTATTGCACTCAGTTTCCTAAGAAATTGTGGTAAAAACGTTACTCCACAGCCCGCCTCGATTCTCCTTCCTCTTCCACTTTGCCGCGCCGTCCATGAAGCGACGATCAACCCTTATATAGGAGTGCTAGCACAAAAAGATGCATGCATGACCACTAAAATTTCCAGATTAAAGAGCCGCTCCGGTGGGAGTATGGCGTATGTTGTTAGCTTCGGCCGGGCCATGGCTACCGGGCGAGACATGGATCCTCTGACATGGCTATCAGTGCCTTACCCAGCCTTTCCTTCGCTGACTGGTGGGACCCATGCTTGGGGTCCCACATGTCAGTGATAGAATGGTAGGATTGTTCACGTCAGGGGATCCTCATCCGGGCGACGGCGACCAGAGAAGAGGCGGCGGGAGGGGAATGAATGCAGCTACTGTTTGGGTTCGCCGTCTGGCTTAAGTAAATGCGCAGCATCACGTGTACTTGCAGGTGCACAAATTGTAACATACGTGTATGCTTAAGTGGGCGTCACGTATCGGGTGTGTGTGTGTGCGAGATTCTGAGAGACAGAGTGTGTGTGCGACTCTACTCTTTGGACATGTACTCAACCTTTTGCATCGGAATATAAGTATAATGGCATTTACTTTAGCTAGTGATTTACGTGGCCATGTTAACGTGGTTGTGTAAAAAAATGTCACTTCCTGCTCATGATTTGCGTTATATAATTACAAGCAAGATGCTCGTGCATTGCACGGAACATCAATATGCATATTTTTACAAAACACATGTTGTGATTTACACATGCAGGAGTAATTCCATGTGTAAAAACTAATGATATTTCGAGAATTTTATCAGAAAACTGGTATCTCGAGAATGTCATCAAAAAAATGAAAGATGAGAGATAAGGTGAGGAGGAGTGGAGCGTGGTGGTGACTGGTGGTCGGAATGGGCGGAGGCATGGGGATGGACGGCGCCGGCAGGCGGCAGCGGCCACCATGCTAGATTGTTCCGGAGACTTTCTTTTTTAATTGCTCAGCAATGAGGTGTGGGAGATAAGGATGTGGAGAGAGGTGCGGCTATCTTTTGTAAAATTATCATAGTTTGCTTTCTACCCGTCAGATATAGATCAGACGGTCTATATTACAAGATGGCTGGCACACCATCATCGCCAACTCTGTTTTTTATAATGGTACAGATGATAAGTTTGCTAACTACTAAAATAAAGTGGAATTTTTCCATGTTATACAAGTAAATTAAGGTGATTGTTTATCATACGGGTAAGGGTGGATGAAGGGTGGTAGGAACAAATGCTCCGCCTAGAGCATGTGTGTGTGAGATGCAGTCTCAGTGTGTGTGTGTGTGTGTGTGTGTGTGAGAGAGAGAGAGAGAGAGATGGAGTCCTAGTGTGTGTGTGTGCGTGTGTGTGTGATGGAGTCTTACTGTGTATGTGTGTGTTTGTGTGTTTGTGTGGGTGGGTGGGTGGGTGGGTGAGTGCATGCGTGCGTGTGTGTTTGTGTGTGTGTGTGTCGTGGGGTCCTCGGTGGAGAATGTAATTTAAGTGTGCATGGTTTCATCATAGAGAGGTGATGTGTATGGCAGAGGCCACAAAGATGGGGTGCGAGAGAGAAAATGCCCGTAGAGAGGGAACAGAAGGTGTGTGCATGTGAGAGTAGTCGACATCGAGAGAACGTGTTTGTTCGAGAGACACCGAGGAAGACTACTATATATTGATGGTGCATGTAGGCGGGAATTAAATGAAGGGATGGTCTTATTGGTATCGGGGATATTGGGGGAGAGTGAGAGGGGGGTAGCTACAAGGAGATTGTTAAGTGTGAGTGTGTGTGTTTACCCATCTAGGCGGAAGTTATGTGCACACAAGAAGAGAACGATTCGATGTGGCGTTAGGGTTGAGGGTAATTAACTACGTATGGAGACATAGAGACCTTCAACGTGCATGTGTGAGAGGTATACATGTATACGTGGGATGTGTCTGCATGTGGCAGCATGATCGAGATAAAGGAAAGAAGACATAAGTCATAAGCTAAGATCAACGACATGGGAGAGACGGATCAGTATGACAATATGCTTGCATGCGAGAATGCAGGGAAGAAGGCCCGACAATTGAGCATGTGTTTTTGTCTTTAAGAGATAGTGGCGTGGGCTGGAGCATACATCTATGGCGAGTAGAGGGAGTGAGGCACAACGATTATGCAAAAGAGATCAACCTATAAATGAAAGAAGGTTGGTGGAGAAACAGATAAATAGAAAGATAAAGATGCTAGCTAGTGTGCGTTAGAGATAGGAGTCGAGTGGATCATAAGGCTGAGTTATGGGTGTGGGTGTCAGAGAGATGAAGAAAGGGTGCATGTGACTCACATACAAACAAATATCGGAGAGAAATGAGATCCCAAGAGACGGAGTTTTGTGTCTGCGAGAGAGAAAGATATTTCAAAACGAGAGTGATAGCTAGAGAAACATACGAGGGAACGCAAGATATCTCTAGGGAGAGAGTGTGTGTGTGAGCAACATACAAGAGAATAGTGGAGAAATATGAGACCCTGGGAGACAGAGTTTGTGTTTGTGTGTGAGAAAGAGATATTTAAGAGGAAGAGTCATAGGTTCTCATACCTAAGGACTGAAAGACATCTCTGTATGAGGGGTGTGCGAGTGGCACACAGGGGAATAACATAGAGAAATGAGACCCCGGAAGACAAAGTTTTGTGTATGTGTGAGAGAAAGAGATTCCACATGGAGAATCATAGTTAGAGACACATAGCAGGGAGCAAGATATACTTAGAGAGAGATAGAGTGATGAAGGTCGAGGGAGAGAGTACCGTTAGTGTGTGATAACATACAAGTATAGGGAATCGCAACAGTTTTCGATAAGTAAGAGTGTCGAACCCAACGAGGAGCTTGACGTTCTCTTTACCTAGTATTACCTCAAGTTCTATCGACCACTGATACAACTCTACGCATGCTTGACGTTCGCTTTACCTAGTAGAAGTATGAAACTAGAAGTACTTTGTAGGTGTTGTTGGAAAAGTTGGCAAGAAAGTAAAGAACGCGTAAATATAAACTAGGGGCTGTTTAGATAAAGTTGAAATAAAGTAAATATAGCGAGTGTGGAAAAGTGGTGGTAGGAGTTGTGAAATTGTCCCTAAGCAACTGACTATGTTACTAGACCGGTAATCACTATTGCAATTCTATTTGAGGGAGAGGCATAAGCTAACATATCATCCCTTACTTGGAATTCTAATGCACTTATGATTGGAACTCTAGCAAGCAACCGCAACTACTAAAGATTCATTAAGGTAAAACCCAACCATAGCATTAAAGCATCAAGTCCCATTTTAGCCCATACGCAAACAACCTACTTACTCGGGTTTGTGTTTCAGTCACTCACGCAACCCACCATAAGCAAATCATAAACATATTGCAAACCCTACAGTGGGAATCCCTCACGCTTGCGCGACACGGAGGGCACCATAGGACAGCACCAATAATAAAACATGCAACTCAAACAAATCATAGCAATTCATAAATCACGGATAGGACAACGAAAATCTACTCAGACATCATAAGATGGCAACACATCATTGGATAATAATATGAAGCATAAAGCACCATGTTCAAGTAGAGGGTACAGCGGGTTGCGGGAGAGTGGACCACTGTAGATAGAGGGGGGAAGGTGATGGAGATGTTGGTGAAGATGACGGTGGTGTTGGTGAAGATCGAGGTGATGATGATGGCCCCCGGCAGCGCTCCGGCGCCACCGGAAGCAAGGGCGAGAGGCCCCCTTCTTCTTCTTCTTCCTTGACCTCCTCCCTAGATGGGAGAAGGGTTTCCCCTCTGGTCCTTGGCTCACATGGCTTGGGAGGGGCGAGAGCCCCTCCGAGATTGGATCTATCTCTCTGTTTTTGCGTTCTGTCTATGCTCTGTTTCACCGTTTCGTGTATATATGGAGATCCGGAACTCCGATTGGCCTGAAACCTTCGCCCAGATCGTTTTCCAAAAATTAGCTTTCTTGCAGCCAAAGAAGGGCATCAACCGCCTTACGGGTGGCCCACGAGATATGGGGCGCGCCCCCTTGGAGGGATGGTGTGGTCCACTCTCGTGGCCACCTCGGGCACCGTTTCGCGTTGATTTTATTTCCCAAAAATCACAAATATTCAAAAATAATTCTCCGTCCGTTTTTATCCCATTTGGACTCCGTTTGATATTGGGTTTCTGCAAAACGTAAAACATGCAACAAACAGGAACTGGCACTAGGCACTGGATCAATATGTTAGTCCAAAAAAATAGTATAAAAAGTTGCCAAAATTATATAAAAGTTGTATAGTATTGGCATGGAACAATCAAAAAGTATAGATATAACGGAGACGTATCAGCATCCCCAAGCTTAATTCCTGCTCGTCCTCGAATAGGTAAATGATAAAAAAAGATAATTTTTGATGTGGAATGCTACCTAGCATAAACTTGATCATATGTCTAATCATGGCATGAATATTAAGACACGAGTGATTCAAAGCAATAGTCTATAATTTGACATAAAAGCAATAATACTTCAAGCATACCAACCAAGCAATTATGTCTTATTGAAATAACTTAGCCAAAGAAAGCTCATCCCTACAAAATCATATAGTCTGGCTATGCTCCATCTTCACCACACAAAATATTCACATCATGCACAACCCCAATGACAAGCGAAGCAATTGTTTCATACTTTTGATGTTTCTCAAACCTTTTCAACTTTCACGCAATACATGAGCGTGAGGCATGGATATAGCACTATAGGCGGAATAGAATATAATGATGGAGGTTATGTGGAGATGACAAAAAAGAGAAAGTCTCACAAATCTCACATCAACTAGGCGTATCAACGGGCTTTGGACATGCCCATTAATAGATATCAATGTGAGGAGTAGGGATTGCCATGCAACGGATGCACTAAGAGCTATAAGTGTATGAAAGCTCAACAAAAGAAACTAAGTGGGTGTGCATCCAACTTGCTTGCTCATGAAGACCTAGGGCATTTGAGGAAGCCCATCGTTGGAATATACAAGCTAAGTTCTATAATGAAAATTCCCACTAGTATATGAAAGTGATAACTCAAGAGACTCTCTATATGAAGAACATGGTGCTACTCTGAAGCACAAGTGTGGTAAAAGGATAGTAAAATTGCCCCTTCTCTCTTTTTCTCTCATTTTTTTTATTTTCCCTTTTTTTTATTTTTTTGGTGGGCTTCTTTGGCATCTTTTTCTATTTGGGCTTCTTTGGCCTCTTTTATTTTTCATAAAGTCCGGCATCTCATCCTGATGTGGGGGAATCATAGTCTCCATCATCCTTTCCTCACTGGGGCAATGCTCTAATAATGATGATCATCACACTTTTATTTACTAACAACTCAATATTACAACTCGATACTAGAACAAATATATGACTCTATATGAATGCCTCCGGTGATGTGCAGGATGTGCAATGATCTAAGCGCAGCAATGACATCAAAAACGGACAAGCCATGAAAACATCATGCTAGCTATCTTACGATCATGCAAAGCAATATGACAATGAATGCTCAAGTCATGTATATGATGATGATGGAAGTTGCATGGCAATATATCTCGGAATGGCTATGGAAATGCCATGATAGGTAGGTATGGTGGCTGTTTTGAGGAACATATAATGAGGCTTATGTGTGATAGAGCGTATCGTATCACGGGGTTTGGATGCACTGGCGAAGTTTGCACCAACTGTCGAGGTGAGAAAGGGCAATGCACGGTACCGAAGAGGCTAGCAATGATGGAAGGGTGAGAGTGCGTATAATCCATGGACTCAACATTAGTCATAAAGAACTCACATACTTATTGCAAAAATCTATTAGTCATCGAAACAAAGTACTACTCGCATGCTCCTAGGGGAATGGATTGGTAGGAAAAGACCATCGCTCGTCCCCGACCGCCACTCATAAGGAAGGCAATCAACAAACACCTCATGCTCCGACTTTGTTACATAACGGTTCACCATACGTGCATGCTACGGGACTTGCAAACCTCAACACACATATTTCTCAATTTCACAATTACTCAACTAGCACGACTCTAATATCACCACCTTTATATCGCAAAACTATTGCAAGGAATCAAACATATCATATTCAGCGATCTACAAGTTTTATGTAGGATTTTATGACTAACCATGTGAATGACCAGTTCCTGTCATCTCTCTAAATAGATATATGTGAAGAAAGATAGTTACAAAAGATATGCCCAAGATCTAACAAATATAAGTGAAGCAAAAGAGCATTCTACAAATGGCGGTTGTCTAAGTGAAGAGAAACAGGCAATCCAAACTTCAAATGATATAAGTGAAGCACATGAAGCATTCTATAAAGCCATACTCAAAAGATATAAGTGAAGTGCAATGAGCATTCTATAAATCAACCAAGGACTATCTCATACCAGCATGGTGCATAAAATAAAAATGAAAACTAAATGCAAAAGACGCTCCAAGACTTGCACATAATGCATCAACGAAACGAATTCGAAAACATACCGATACTTATTGAAGAAAGAGGGGATGCCTTCCGGGGAATCCCCAAGCTTAGATACTTGAGTCTCCTTGAATATTTACTTGGGGTGCCTCGGGCATCCCCAAGCTTGAGCTCTTGCCTCTCTTCCCTTTCCTCATATCGAGACATCCTCGATTAGACACTACATCCACACAAAACTTCAACAGAAAACTCGGTAAGATCCGTTAGTATAATAAAGAAAATCACCACTCTAAGTAATGTTGCAAACCAATTAATATTTTGTTTTTTCACTGTGTCTACTGTAATATAACTTTTTCATGGCTTAATCCACTAATATAAATTGATAGATTCATCAAAACAAGAAAACTATGCATCAAAAACAGAATCTGTCAAAAACAGAACAGTCTGTAGGAATCTGAACATCCACCATACTTCTAATACTTGAAAATTTCTGCTAAAATTAGGAAAAATAAACAATTTGTACGGAAAGACAGTTCAAAAAGAATCAGAACTATTTGAAGTTCCAGTAAGAAATTACAAATCATGCACTACAGCCAAAGTTTCTGTCCTGCACCGTACAAACCAACAAGCATTGCAAACATCCTAAAGGAAAACCTAGGCACGTTATTTTTATAATATAATGGAATTTTATTGTACAAGGGGATAATTATTTTTGTTGAAAAGTTTCTGTAATCAGGATTCAAAAAGTTTCCGTGAGCATGAACAAAGTTCAAGGAGCTCTCCCACTTCAACAATGCTTGTCTTTCTCATTTTCACTTTCCTTTTTGAAAAGTTTTTAGGTTCCCCTCTTTATTTTTTTGTTTTTAAACTATATAAAAGAACTCAACAAAAATAAATGACTCTCTAAAACTTCCGGGTTGTCTCCCTGGCAGCGGTTTCTTTAAAGCCATTAAGCTAGGCATATAGTGCTCAAGTAGTGAATCCACCCGGATCCCAACGTATATCAAAGCCAATTTTAATTAACAATGATTTGTAATTTAGTAGTGAGCACAAAGTAACATATATCATGCAACAATGAAGTCTAACTCTCTTCCTATGCATCGGCATGTCATAAAAGAACAATTCATGCACACATGGTAAAGGCCAATGCATAGTATAAGCAGTTTCTTGCAATTCTATCGTGTGGGAAACATAGAGAGGTGGAGACACAGTTCCTCTCTCATAATAATTGCAAGTAGGAGCAGCAAGCACATGCATATTACATTCATCAAAATTATCATGTGCAACGGTAAAAGGCAACCCATCAATGTAATCCTTAATAAGCACAAACTTCTCCGATAAAGTGTGGTAGGGAAAATTCAAAGAGATAATAGGACTATCATGCGTGGGTGCAGTAGCAACAATTTCATGTTTAACATAAGGAACTATAGCAAGTTCATCTCCATAAGCATAATTCATATTGGCATCTTGGACGCAAGCATAGCAAGCATCATCAAAAAGGGATATTTCAACCAAATTCAAGGGATCATAGCAATCATCCTTCAGTAAGCACGAAGGGGAATTAAATAATGTATGAGTTGTAGTGTTACTCTCATTAGAAGGTGGGCACAGGTAGCTAATCCGCTCTTCCTCCTTTTGTTCTTTGCTCTCCTCATCATCTTTTTCATCCAATGAGCTCCTTTGTTTCATCAATTTCTTCTTCCATAGCTTCCTGCAAAATATTAGTCTCTTCTTGGACAGCGGAGAATTTATTCATAAATGCATTAATAAAGTAATTGTATTCATAATTTGCATAGCAATATCTAAGTATAGCAAGATTTTCAGGCCTATAAACATCATCATCTAAAGCTTCATACTTTTCAAACAAAGATTCAATTTCATAAGCAGCCTTAAAAGCAACAAATTCTTCGATTTGTTCCACATCATAGTAATCATATATACCATTAGCATAAGAAGCTAAGGTTTCATTATCATTAAAATTGCATGAAAAGGGAAGGTGTGGAGCCTCCATCCTAGAGCAACAAGTAATATCATATCTCAAGCATAGAGCCCAGGCATACCAACGCAACATAATAAATTGATCCCATAATAGTTTCCCTTTTTGTCGAAGCGATAATCTCTAAAGTATTCACGTTGATCCAACGTGTCTCCCATTATAAAGTTGAATGGGGTTTTCTCAGGATTATCAAAGTAGTATATAATATCTCTCGCATAATGAGAATCGGGGGTTTTAGGAGTTACCCCATCTACATGAGTAGCAAGTACCTCTAATTTTTTTGGTATTTTGTTTTCCATATCCATAACTAAAGATAGAGAACAACTAAGAATAGCAAATAAAAATTACTTAGTGATAAAGAAAACAAGCACACATGAGAATATTCACCCCACGCTATGACTCCCCGGCAACGGCGCCAGAAAAAGGTCTTGATAACCCACAAGTACAGGGGATCGCAACAATTTTCGATAAGTAAGAGCGTCGAACCCAACGAGGAGCTAAAGGTAGAACAAATATTCCCTCAAGTTCTATCGACCACTGATACAACTCTACGCACGCTTGACCTTCGCTTTACCTAGTACAATTATGAAACTAGAAGTACTTTGTAGGTGTTGTTGGAAAGGTTTGCAAGAAAGTAAAGAACGCGCTAATATAAACTAGGGGCTGTTTAGATAAAGAAGCAATAAAGTAAATATAGTGAGTGTGGAAAAGTGGTGGTAGGAGTTGTGAAATTCTCTGTCGGCGTTCTAGGAACGGGAGTCCCCAGACTTGCCTGCCTGCGGCCTCCGGCGTGGCTCAAGGGGTGGCCCAGCACGGCCCATCTTCATCAACACAAGCTCAAGACCCTCACGAGGGGCCAAGCCTCGCGGGGCGGACGATAGGGAGCTTCCTTAGGCGCGGCCTCGTCAGTGGCTCGCGAGGCCGGAGAGATCAAGGCGGGGTACCTCACGAGGTGCCCATGGCGCAAGCCATGACGACCAGGCGCCGGTGAGGCGCCAGCCAGCAGTTTCCTCCTTTCCTCTTTGGTGCAAAGGGAGCAAGCGTAGGCAAGAGTATCAAGCAAAGGCTTCCATTTCGGTGCAACGAGACCAAGACCGTCGCAACGACAGGAAGGAAGTCATTGTGGAGCCCAAGCCGGCGTCACCACCAGATCTTTTGACAGGCGAGGACCAACTTTAGTCAGGATAAGTGTACTAGATGTTCCCCTTCAAAATGGCCAATTGTTGGCGCCCTTCCCGCTCAATATTTGGGAAGAGGCCCAGGGCCTTTGCCTATAAATAGGACTAGCCACCCACAGAGTAGGGGCATCGGATCCGGCATCTAGAGAGAGGATCCAGCATCTGGGATCAGCAGAGAGAGAGCGACTGAACTCCCCCTAGCAGTTCATCGCACCAGCCAAGAACAGACCCTCGCGAGGCTGTTCTTCCTTGTATTGTTCATCATCATCAGCCCAAGAGGCAATCCACCACACTACAAACTAGAGTAGGGTATTACACCATAATGGTGGCCCGAACTAGTATAAACCCTGTGTCTCTTGTGTTGTTCCTTTCATAGTTTAGATCTTAGCGAGGCGGCGAGGTGCAGGTAGGTAGAGGGCGACATCTCCACGCGCACCCCAGTGTTCAAACCTAGAGGGTCTGCCGGAACCCGAAATCCGACACTTGGCGCGCCAGGTAGGGGTGCACCGGAGCTTTCCCTTCCGCCGACCCGCTAAATGCCGACACCGCGACTCACCCTGCGATGAGCAGCGCGCCACCCGCTCTGGTCGCCGGTGCCAGCACGGGGGCCAGGGGGCTCTGAGCCTTGGCCCCGGCCTTGCGACAGGTGCGGTGGCCGGACAAGTTCAAGCCGGAGACGCCGCCCGCGCCTGGCACAACTGATCGCTGTCCTTCCTTTGGCGTCTGAGGAGGCCATCCTCAAAGGCGGGAGGCGGCAGCAGTCATGGCTAATCGGCTTCCCATGGCCCTCACCGACGCCCCGCGCATGTGGCTGCTCCACCTACCAGCGGCTTCCGTGGCCTCTTGGGAAGGGCTGCGCAACCTCTTCCTCGCCCAGCACGCAGCGCCGGCGCCCCCAGTCGTCGCGGCTCTCCTGGGTGGCTCGCAGGCGCCACCTTCAGGCCGCCACATCGAGCCGTTCGTCTGCCAGGTCGGCGCTGCCTCCACGCGGCAGGGGGCTCCCCTAGGTCGGTCGGCGCCCAAGGCCGATCTGGCCTTCAGCTCGGAGGACCACCCCTCCAACTCAACCTGTTCGGGCTGCGCAACGCAGGGGCGACCTTTCAGCGACTGATGCACATCACCTTGGGCCCGCAACTCGGGAAGAATGTGGAGGCTTACGTCGATGACATTGCGGTGAAGTCTCGCGAGGCCAAGACACTGATACAAGACCTGGAGGAAACCTTCGCGAGCCTCAACGCAGTGAACCTGCGGCTCAACCCAGAGAAGTGTGTGTTTGGGGTCCCCTCAGGCAAGCTCTTGGGCTTCCTCGTGTCCCACCGAGCCATCGAAGCTAACCCAGATAAGGTCAAGGCGGGCGAGGACATGAGCCTGCCAAAGACCCTCAGAGAAATGCAGAAGCTCACTGGCCGCGTGACAGCACTAGGACGATTCATTTCCAAGTTGGGAGAGCGAGCACTGCCTTTCTTCCAGCTAATGAAGAAAAAGGGCCCCTTTGAATGGACTGAAGAGGCCGACAGGGCGTTCCAAGATCTCAAGAGGTACCTAACCAGCCCTCCGGTAATGGTGGCCCCATGCCCACAGGAACCCCTGGTGCGCTACCTTGCAGCCACTCCCTACTCCGCCAGCGCAGCCCTGGTGGCGGTTAGGGAGGAGCGTCAGACCAAAGCCGCGGCAGCTGCCCGGGTCAAGGCGAAGCAGGATCAAGGAAGACCCACACAGACCACTACCACAGCCGAGAAGGATCAGCCGCCGCAGGGAAACGCACTCGGGACAGAAGAGACCCCTCCCCTAGCGACCAGCCTCTGGAGGCTGCACTGCCTCAAGAGGCGCCACGGTCTCCGGAGGGCGCCATCAACACCAGCACTTTAAACCTCGTTGAACACCCTGTGTACTTCGTCAGCACGGTGTTGCGGGATGCGAGGGCGCGGTACCCCATGCCCTCGTAAACTCCTCCTCGCTTATTGGTGGCCACGCCGCATAGCTGCGGCATTATTTTCAGGGCCACCCCATCAAGGTTGTCTCAAAGATACCCCTTGGAAAGGGTGCTCAGGAGCCCTAACTCAGCTGGAAGAGTCGCTGAGTGGAACATTGAACTGCAAGCGTTTCAGCTCGAATTCAGCACGACCAGAGTCATCAAGGGGGCCGCTTTAGCGGATTTCGTGGCAGAATGGACGGAGGCACCGTGCCTCAAGGCTGATGAGGATCGATCCCTCTCCCCGGGAAGCGAGGCGCCGAAAGGTTGGGTCATGTACTTCGATGGGGCATTCTCCAGGCACGGCGCAGGGGCTGGAGCAGTGCTCATATCTCCTACTCAGGACAAACTCTACTACGTCGTGCAGCTCTGTTTCCAGCATGGAGAAAAGGTCTCCAACAACATAGCAGAATATGAAGGCCTAATAGCAGGCCTAAAGGCCGCAGCTGCCCTAGGAGTGAAGCGCCTTACCATCAAGGGTGATTCACAACTCCTCGTCAACTTCTCCAACAAGATATACGAGCCGAGGGATGAGCACATGGAAGCCTACCTTGCGGAAGTCCGCAGGATGGAGAAGCTGTTCTGGGGGCTGGAGTTGCAGCATGTGCCCCGTGGCACCAATCAGGAGGCCGACGACATCGCCAAACGAGCATCTAGGCGGCTACCTCAGGAGCCTGGTGTCTTCGAGGAGCGGCTCTTCAAGCCCTCGACGATGCCATCAGCATCAGCGGCGCAGCCCTGGGAGGAGCTCCCCCAGCCACCAGCCTCGGGAGCCCCGGTCTATGGCCCGGCCTCAGGAGTGCGCCTGCTCTTGACGATGGAGCCTCAGGAGGGGTGCTGGATCACAAAGCTCCAGAGCTACTTGACGCAAGGGACCTTGCCGGAGAAGGAGGAGGAAGCGGAGCGTGTGGCGCGGCAAGCCACATCATACTCCATCAGGGATGGAGAGCTCTATCGGAAGCGACCAAATGATGTGTCCCTACGCTGCATCTCCAGGGAGCAAGGGAAGGAACTGCTGGCAGATATACACGATGGAGATTGTGGGCATCATTCATCATCGCAGACCCTCATCGGCAAGGCGCTCCGCAGCGGTTTCTATTGGCGTACTGTGCTCAATGATGCCGTCGAACTGGTGAAGGCTTGCGAGGCCTGCCAATTCCATGCCAAGCAGATCCACCAGCCGGCGGGAGGTCTGCAAACTATACCCCTCTCGTGGCCATTCGCAGTCTGGGGGCTGGATATCCTGGGCCCGTTTCCTCGGGCGCCAGGGGGCTATCGCTACCTCTACGTCGCCGTGGACAAGTTCACCAAGTGGGCTGAAGTGGAAGCCGTCCGCACCATCCCCGCAGGTTCTACGGTCAAGTTCATCAAGGGCATCGTGAGCCGGTTCGGGGTGCCGAACCGCATCATCACCGACAACGGTTCGCAGTTCACCAGTAACCTTTTCAAAACATATTGTGCTAACCTTGGGACGCAGATATGCTACGCCTCGATAGCGCACTCCACGAACAGCAGTCGTCAAGCCGAAGCGGGCCAATGCGGAGGTCTTGAGAGGCCTCAAGACCAGAACATTCAAGAAGAAGCTGGAGGCCTGCGGCGAGAAGGTGGTACGACGAGCTGCGATGCGTATGTTGTGGTCCATCCGCATAACTGCGACCAAGCCGACCGGCGAGACCCCGTTCTTCCTGGTCTATGGAGCTGAAGCAGTCCTCCCTCATGAGGTTAGACGTCGTTCCGCACGGCTCCTGGCGTTCGATGAGGCGCAGCAGGACGCCATGCGAGCAACAGACCTCGTGTTGGGGGAGGAGCATCGACGGGAAGCCGCGCTGGAAGCGGCAAGATACCAACAAGCGCTACGGCAATACCACTGCCGCAACATCCGCCCCAGGACTCTCGAGGTAGGAGACCCGTGCTCAGGTGGGTTCTCTCCAGGGAGGGACTGCATAAACTCTCTCCCATGTGGGAGGGCCCGTTCAAGGTTGTTCATGTTTCCAAGCCCGGCTCCAAGGCTTGGAGACTGTGAGGGGTGCCCGTCCGAGCAGCGTGGAACATCCAGCACCTCCGGAGGTTTTACCCCTAAAAGGCCCAGAGCACATGAAGAAGGCGACGCTTTGTGAAGCCGCAGCGTTTTGGAAAAGGCCCAGAGCCTGTGAAGAAGGCGAACGCCTGTGAAGCCGCTGCGTTTTGGAAAAGGCCCAGAGCCTGTGAAGAAGGCGAACGCCTGTGAAGCCGCAGCGTTTTGGAAAAGGCCCAGAGCCTGTGAAGAAGGCGAACGCCTGTGAAGCCGCTGCGCTTGGGAAAAGGCCCGGAGCCTATGAAGAAGGTGAACGCCTGTGAAGCTGTCGCGTTTTGGAAAAGGCCTGGTGCCTGGGAAGAAGGCAAGCGTCTGTAAAGTTTATCTTTCTGAGAAAGGCCCAGAGCCTGTGAAGAAGGCCAATGCCTGTGAAGCTCGCCGCCCATGACACTCTCACGTAATAACGAGTTGGGGCTGTACACGCCCCGGAGTCTCAGGAGCGCTGGCCTCAGGCCTTGGGGCTCCTTTCCACGCCCAGTGGCAGCACTTAGCTCCGCGCTGGTGAGAAGACGTCGAAGACTAGATTAGGTGTCGGACGCAACTTTTCTCATTTGCTTTCTGCAGTTGGCTTGTTCATCCCCATTAGAGGTTTTATTGAAGTTGTTTCCATCTTTGGCTTGTGACTCTTTGCCTTTTCGCTCTCCTGCCTCAATTTCTCTCGCGCAAGTCTCGCGAGGGAGCAATGCGGGCACCCTCGCGAGTGTTTTCTGCCCTTATCGTTTGAGGCTTCCCTACCCGGATCCACTACAGGAGCACCCCTCCAGTCCGTGCCCCACGGGCACCGCGAACGAACACAGGACCTGGGTCGGTCGCCTCCACAGCTGAGGCCGGGAGCTACCTCTCCAGACTAACCTTCGCAGGACATGAAGCGTTCGACGAGGCCTCGGCCTCGGGAAACGAGGGCTACGACAGGCGCCCCCGAGCTAAGTAACTTCTACGCGCAGGCTTGTGGAACAAAGGCATAATACCGAGATAGCGGAAACAGTACGATAATTAACAGCAATAGTCCAAGCACGCCCACGCGGGGCCCTACACTACTGTCTCTTTGCGCAGGAAAAGGAAAAAGAACAAAACAGGCGCGGCTCGCCTGACGCCAACTCGCGAGGGAGACTCGAACTGCCTCCGGAGCTCAGGCGGACTCCCTCTCGCGCTTCAGTGGGGCGAGATGGCGGGCGGACCCGCTACCTCCCTCCAGTGAGCGGCGGCGGGCGGAGTCTGGTCGCTGCCACCATCGGAGGAGCCGCCGCTGCCCAAGAAGAGTCGTCGGCTCGATGAGCCCCGGCGCCGGCGACCACGCTGCCGCCATCGTCTTCATCGTTCTTTGAGGCTGGACCCACGGCCGCTGTCGTTCTCAGGGCAGCACCCAGCGCGGCGACCATCTTCCCCGAACACCCTCACGTAGAGGGTGGCATCGCCGTCAAACTTGAAGTGCAGGGTGCACCACCGGCTCAGACCACGCGCTCGGGTAAACGTTTGCCACCGCTGGTCGTGGGCGAAGCTCGGCTGCAGAGACCTCCAGCGAAGCCCAGGAGGCCCGGCTGCAGCAACCATCCGCCTGAAGCCAGAGGCCGCCCGGGGCACCAGCCGGAAGCTCACCTAGGAGGAAGCGAGGAAGCTGGAGCCGGGTGCCGGTCGGCTCCGCTGACCACACAACGAACTCCGGCAGCACCTCTGCCGAGTGGAAGCGCGGCCTAGGGGGTCGCGCGGCCGTAGCGCCCCCCCCCCAGCAGCGGCCTGCCGCCCATCACCTCGTGGGAGATCACCTCCACGACCGCGAGGAGCCACCATGGGAGCCACAGGGTGCTTGCGAGGATGGCCTCGATCGCGCTTGGGCGCGGGAGAGTCAGGCTCCACCTGGCGAGCCTTCCCCTTCTCCGCGGCCGAGAACCTCTTTGGCGGAGCCATGGAGAATAAGAAGAAGCAAGAAGAGATGGACTGGAAGGGCACGCGTTGTTCCGTACTTATAGCCGGGGAAGGCCAACCGCCGACTTCCACGGGTAATCATGACTCGCTTTGCATGCAGGGACTTGTCAATTCATGCAGTTGCCGAGGCATCGTGGGGGAGAAGGGCCGCCCACGTCCAATCAACCGCCACGCGGCTCCCAAGGCCGCAGGATGTTAGGGCCCGCGGCGCTTCGCACTTGCCCCTTTGCTTCTCTGCTCAGCCAAGTCCAGGCGCGCCTTGGGCCCAGGGGCTACTTCCGGCGTTCTGGGAACGGGGGTCCCCAGACTTGCCTGCCTGCGGCCTGCGGCGTGGCTCAAGGGGTGGCCCAGCACGGCCCATCTTCATCAACATAAGCTCAAGACCCTCGCGAGGGGCCAAGCCTCATGAGGCGGACGGCGAGGAGCTTCCTCGGTGCAGCCTCGTCAGCTGGCTCGCGAGGAGGCGGAGAGATCAAGGCGGGGTACCTCACGAGGTGCCCATGATGCAAGCCATGACGACCAAGGGCGCCAGGCGGGCGCCAGCCCGCGCAGTGTCCTCCTTTGCTCTTTGGTGGAAAGGGAGCAAGCGCAGGCAAGAGTATCAAGCAAAGCATCCGTTTCGGTGCAACGAGACCAAGACCGTCGCAACGGCAGGAAGGAAGTCATTGTGAAGCCCAAGTCGACGTCACCACCAGAGCTATTGACAGGCGAGGACCAACTTTAGTCAGGATAAGTGTACTAGATGTTCCCCTCAAAATGGCCAATTGTTGGCGCCCTTCGCGCTCAATATTTGGGAAGAGGCCCAGGGCCTTTGCCTATAAATAGGACTAGCCAGCCACAGAGTAGGGGCATCGGATCCGGCATCTAGAGAGAGGATCCAGCATCTTGGATCAGCATAGAGAGAGTGATTGAACTCCCCCTAGCAGTTCATCGCACCAGCCGAGAATCGACCCTCGCGAGGCTGTTCTTCCTTGTATTGTTCATCATCATCAGCCCAAGAGGCAATCCACCACACCACACACTAGAGTAGGGTATTAAATCACAATGGTGGCCCGAACTAGTATAAACCCTATGTCTCTTGTGTTGTTCCTTTCATAGTGTAGATCTTACGAGGCGGCGAGGTGCAGGTAGGTAGAGGGCGAGATCTCCGCGCGCACCCCAGTGTTCGAACCTAGAGGGTCTGCCGGAATCCAAAATCCGACATTGTCCCTAAGCAACTGACTATGTTACTAGACCGGTAATCACTATTGCAATTCTATTTGAGGGAGAGGCATAAGCTAACATATCATCCCTTACTTGGAATTCTAATGCACTTATGATCGGAACTCTAGCAAGCATCCGCAACTACTAAAGATTCATTAAGGTAAAACCCAACCATAGCATTAAAGCATCAAGTCCCATTTTATCCCATACGCAAACAACCTACTTACTCGGGTTTGTGTTTCAGTCACTCACGCAACCCACCATAAGCTAATCATCAACATATTGCAAACCCTATAGCGGGAATCCCTCACGCTTGCGTGAAACGGAGGGCACCATAGGACCGCACCAATAATAAAACATGAAACTCAAACCAATCATAGCAATTCATCAATCACTGATAGGACAACAAAAATCTACTCAGACATCATAAGATGGCAACACATCATTGGATAATAATATGAAGGATAAAGCACCATGTTCAATTAGAGGGTACAACGGGTTGCGGGAGAGTGGACCGCTATAGATAGAGGAGGGAAGGTGATGGAGATGTTGGTGAAGATGACGGTGGTGTTGGTGAAGATCGCGGTGATGATGATGGCCCCCGGCAGCGCTCCGGCGCCACCGGAAGCAAGGGGGAGAGAGGCCTGTCGGTGTCAAAACCGGCGGATCTCGGGTAGGGGGTCTGGAACTGTGCGTCTAGGTGGATGGTAACAGGAGACAAGGGACACGACGTTTTTACCCAGGTTCAGGCCCTCTCGATGGAGGTAATACCCTACTCCTGCTTGATTAATATTGATGATATGGGTAGTACAAGAGTAGATCTACCACGAGATCAGAGAGGCTAAACCCTAGAAGCTAGCCTATGGTATGATTGTTGTTTGTCCGACGGACTAAAACCCTTCGGTTTATATAGACACCGGATAGGGTTAGGGTTACACAGAGTCGGTTACAATGGTAGGAGATCTACATATCCGTATCGCCAAGCTTGCCTTCCACGCTAAGGAAAGTCCTATCCGGACAAGGGACGAAGTCTTCAATCTTGTATCTTCATAGTCTAGGAGTCCGGCCAACGGTGATAGTTCGGCTATCTGGACACCCCCTAGTCCAGGACTCCCTCAAGGCCCCCTTCTTCTTCTTCTTCCTTGACCTCCTCCCTAGATGGGAGAAGGGTTTCCCCTCTGGTCCTTGGCTCCCATGGTTTGGGAGCGGCGAGAGCCCCTCCGAGATTGGATCTATCTCTCTGTTTCTGCATTCTGTCCACGCTCTGTTTCACCATTTCTTGTATATATGGAGATCCGTAACTCCGATTGGCCTAAAACCTTCGCCCAGATCGTTTTCCAAAAAATAGCTTTCTTGCGGCCAAAGAAGGGCATCAACCGCCTTACGGGTGGCCCACGAGATAGGGGGGTGCGCGTGGGCCACTCTCGTGGCCACCTCGGGCACCGTTTCACGTTGATTTTACTTCCCAAAAATCACAAATATTCCAAAATAATTCTCCATCCGGTTTTATCCCGTTTGGACTCTGTTTGATATTGGGTTTCTGTGAGACATAAAACATGCAACAAACAGGAACTGGCACTGGGCACTGGATCAATATGTTAGTCCCAAAAAATAGTATAAAAAGTTGCAAAAAGTATATAAAAGTTGAATAACATTGGCATGGAACAATAAAAAATTATAGATACGACGGAGACGTATCAGTGTGTTAGGAAGATAAAAGATCATTGTCGACATACAGGTAGCACGAGAGATACCCGAGAGACGATGAACGCGTATAGGTCTAGAGAGATAGTCATATATAAGCATGAGTGATAGTTATATGAGACGAATACCTGGATTAAATGGGATTCAAATATTTAAACTGGAGATCACGACATCGATAATATCATAACACAAATTGATGTATCAAACATGAATATTCATTTGAATTTGGGGACATGTGTAATGTTATATAGTTTATCAATATTGGTGATCCATAGATTCTTTAATTAGAAACAATGCATGGTTTATATGCAATTAATGTCTAAACAGGATTACACTATATGTTGCGTGTGTGAAACACATTATACATGTTTGAGAAGTAAAAAAAACCCGCATCAAACACACATTACTTGGAGACATATAGCGAGGAATGCATACATTGGATTTCAACATAAAGTGGTTTCAAATATATGAAAATCCAAATTGATGGATACAATCTTATGAATCTGAGATCATGCCATTTGTAAACCATATTTATGTATAAAGGGTGTTGTGCTTTTGAAAGTATATATAAAAATGATGTATATAAATTTTATTCCAATCGAAAATGGATCCCGCCCGAAAAAAATAGAATACAAAAAGGATTCGAATTGAGTTGGCACGGTAAACGTGCACTCTGCAAAATTTGAATGAAGCGGGGAAAGTCGCGAATCACCAAACCCAAATCCATGAGATGGAAATTACTACTGCCTATCCCTGCCACGCAAAGCCTATCTGCTTGATTTCTATAGGTTTCGATAGGGGTAGGTTTGTAATTTCACTCAAACGTGACATGACCGCCTCTCACCCGGATTCATACACGATGGGCGCCAAAACACAGTGTGTCCTCGGCCGAAATCGACTCCCTCCATGATTCATACACAGTGGGCGCCAAAAACAAACTCTCGTCGGCAAATATTCGGTGTATGTGAGATTACCGTCCTATCCCCAACCGACTAATATTGCTATGATGTAGGAAATTTGAAACGGGGGCTAAGTTTGTAAATTTCCTCGCATTTGAGACAAGCGTGCCCTGAAGATATGGTTCCCCCCTTCCACTCCACCTCCATTTACCCATTCGTACTCCGTGGGCGCCAAAACACCCTCTCCACCCCAACCTCCTCCGTGGGCGCGCCCAAAATCCATCAAGCTAAATAACGTGCCACTCATAATTCCAAACTTGCTGCTCAAGTACGAATCTGATATGATGTTGATATTACTAAAACAGATAACATTTAATTGGTCAGCTAATGTTCCTACTTTACTTTCGAAAAAGCACGTGCACCACATATAGAGAGACAAAAGTTAGTTGCTTTCTTAATGCGCTCTGGTTCATCATGTGTGGGCACTGCGCAACGAACATTTTATTATCCAAAATCGGCTTGCTCTTCTTTAGCATGTTCCTCTTATGTTCTTCTTTAATAAGTACTACATCCGTTCCTAAATACAAGTCTTTGTATAGATTCCACCATGGAGTACATATGGAGCAAAATGAGTGAATCTACACTCTAAAATGTATCTGGATACATCTGTATCTGATCCATAATGGAAATCTCTATCAAGACTTATATTTTAGAACTGAGGGAGTATGATAGTAGTAAAGTATGTTCCTTGTAGTGAAGATGAGCAGGGACATTTACAGTGTAGAGGTCTATACGGTTGGTTGGTATGGACACTTTGAACTCTTAGGGCATCTTTGATTCGTAGGATCTTGTAAACATGGGAATAGGATTTGTAGCGGCCTGCCCACTTGAATCCTATAAGAGTAGCAAGGAAATGCGGGGAGCTGTGTCGCCTTTGAGAGTTACACTGATATTAACAAAGACCGCACCTTGATTGAAGAGAGTTGGTATCCGAAGCCTTTCTAGCCGTACCGACAATACTAGCACATATATTCCAGCAAGTTCCACTTTGCTGATTTTACTCTGATGCTTACGGTTTTCCTGTTATATCTACACTTTGACTCTTGAAGCTAAACACTGCAATGACTTGCAAAATTGGCATCAAGGCATTGAGTGCCATTATGGATGCAATGAAACTCATACGCTCCCCACCTGTTGAATCTTGTTCAGAATATGATCCTAATGACTCTTGTTCAAAATTGCCACATATAGAGCGACAACATGGAATTGCATTTCTTTGGGCGTTGTGATTCATCATGAGTGGGCAACCAACATTGTATGCAATTAAGCGGAACCTCAAGAATATGCTTCCTCTTCTGTTATTTAACATGTTCCTCTTTTGTTATTCTGTATTTAGTACGTACAATATGTTCCTTGTCAGGAAGGGGAGCAGGGACATCTGTAGTCAACATTTGATAGAGCTGGCATGTACTTGATCGATAGGCTTTCAATTACTAGCGGTAATACAACACCGTACTTTCAAGCCAGTTCCACTTTCCCGATTTATATATCGTGGTTATGGTGTACCCCTTTTATGTACACTATGATCTGCCTAGTTGCTGTGTGCTCTTGTTATCATAGTTTGGCAATAAAATCTCTATATAAAGATATTTTGAACCTATCATCCGCCAACTATCCTTACTTACGGAGCCTATTTTTTGTGTACTTGTGCCGGATTATATAAATGCATGCACCATATTACAGCACACATGAGCTCTCTCATCGTAATCCGGTGATAGCACACAAGTGTTTACAGGGCGCCTATATTAGAATATCCTATGCATTACAAAGATAATATCACAACTATTTATGTTTTCATGGTTCTCAGATATTATACGTAATTACAGTGAATATCAGAATCAGCGCATCAGAAGAATATTGTGGAACACTGCAATGACTTACAAAATTGGCACCAAGGCATTGAGTGCCATTCTGGATGCAATGAAACTCATACGCTCCCCACCTGTAGATTCTAGTTCAGAATATGATCCTAACGACTATTCTAACCTCGAGGAGTCAAAGGCAAATGGCCTGTCATGTTCACCCATCAAGGTGCCTGCTCTAATTTGGCAAGGTTTTATTGATTGCGCATATCTTGCATATGTTTTCTTGTATTTCTTCTACTTTGTTGCAGAACCATCTGCTTAGTTTACTCATCATATATGTCGAAATGCCATGCCCATCCATTATCAATACATATTCCATCTGTCATCATACCATGTTTTTCCACTCAAATGCTGTTCTTGTGCATCAGACATCAAAAAGGAAGAGGGTGATTGCCGAACCTGAAGGAGCACCACCCAAGTCCTTGAAAAACGTGGTTGTGCCGGAGAAATCAGACAACACCCCACTTATATTGGTTGTACAACCAGTGACACAAAACTTAGGACCGACTCCAGCAGACTGTACCCATACTTCACTGGCCACACCACTAGCCCCACCACACAGGACCTGCACTGCAGCAAAAGGTATGCCGATTTCAGTTGCCATAGCACCAGCCGTACCACAAAAAAATCCCACTCGAGCAAAAAGTATAGCAAGTCCACCGGCCGAAGACCTATCCCAACTGTAGAGACGGCCAATTCCTGCAGATTGGGACCCCATTCCAGTTATTCCCAGATTATAAGACAATGCCTTCAATGTTGTTAGGGACTACGTCCATATATTCCCATCATTGGAAGATTATAGTGAAGACAATCACCATTTTCACATCTTCCTGTCCCACTTACATGTAAGTGCTATTATTCATGGTGATTATTTTCCTGTTTTCTGCTGATTGAACACATCAATGATTTACATTACATTGTTGTAAGTAGGGGAGAGTCAATCTGGATAGTCATGACGAGCAAAGCTTGCTTGCGCTTTTCAAGGAAGCATTGCAACAATATTGGTGTTACCTGAGGAAATCACACTTTGATGGCAAGTCTATAAACGAATTTCTGGTGAAGTCTCATGTGCTAAATTTAGAAGACATTGAATGGAAAAACCTTGTTATGCACTGGTCTCGTTCCGAGGATGAGGTACTGTCTATGATATCGCATGACAATTTGAACTTCTACTTTTCCGCATGTGCCTTACGGATCTTTTTTGCAGGAAATCTGCTCGAAAAAGAATTCCGGTTTGAAAAGAACGATAGGATATCGCAAATATGCTGCCCGCTGCTTTGCTCTTGTTAGTACCTGTTGTCCTGTATCACTGTACTTGCATACATACCTGGTTCATTATGTGACACCAGTATGCATGATAGCTTGCTTATCAATTGTTCGCTCCAAATTATCTGATATGTATGAATGGTTACATTAGTGTAGAATATATCCAATGCCAATGAAATTTTTTAGCTCTGCATTGTTCTTGTAAGTACATTGTCCTTTATCGGTGTACTCATATTGTGAGTAGTTGTTCATGTACCATCACTCTGCAGCTTATTTTCCTTTACCCTCCATTTTCTACACATAAGATCTATATTTACTCTTACCATAAGGTTGGATAACACCGATGGTACTGAAGAAGTTTAGCTCTGCATTGCTCTTGGGTGTACCTTTTGCCTGTATCGATGTACTTACATTTATAGCTACTTGGTTATGTAGCATCACTCTTCATCTTATCTTAAATATTCTCCATTTTTTCTTATATTGTCACGTCTATATTTACTCTTAACAAAATGGAGAATAAAGGCAATGCTTATGAAGAAGATTCTGTGGTAAACTTCTTGAATTGCCCCCCATCAGCATAGACAAGGGCTTTATAGAGCCTGCCTTCACCAATAATGTAAGTTTGTCCTTCTCAAGCCTTCAAACTTTGTTGTGTATATTTGGTTAGGATGACTTCAACAACTGTTTATTTTTGGTGTTTGCATCAAATTGCATATTTAAAGTTTATTATGTACTCCAATTCATAAACAAAAGTTGACCTTCTCAATTTAAGTTTTCAGTTGAACAACCAAGTTCCTTCTTCATACCATGTAAATTAAACTATACACAGCAAGTGATCTCATTTTGCCAATATGAAATGGGATAAATTGACAACACACTAACCATTGATACTTATGAGTTCTTGATCTGTAATACAGTGGTGTCGTAAAAATGTAAGAAAAAAGCCTAGACTATACAATACAGAAATTACGGCATATTACATCCACTGGGCATCAAAGTTCGCAACTATGATAATAAAGCACAAGCAGACATCAGATTACATACACTGGGCATGAAAGATCGCCACCAGTGCAACTAAACATGCCGACAAAATAATATACAAAACTTATAGCACTTCAATAGAGTTCAAGAAAGGTTAGCCCTGCTCGGGCCGTCATAAGTAACAATAGTTAGTGTGCTCGGGCCGACATAATCGGACCAAACCGTAAAATTACAGTACATAATCGGGCCGTCATGCAAATCACCATGTATGATCCGCATCATGGGCCCGTTCATCTTGGTACGTTAACATGCCTAAATGTAAACTGGCCCACTAGTAGATTCGGGCCTTTAATAGGTCGAATAAACCGCCGGCCCTATTTTCCCAAGAAAACTCAATGGGCCTTTAGGAGGCTGAAAAGTAGGTTGGGCCTGAAACGTGCCGAACAGCTCACGGGCCGGCAGCAGGCCGAAATAGACCCCGGCCCATGAATGTGTCAATCAAATCATGGGAGTATAACAGGCCAAAATTGTCTCGGTCCTTGTTTGGCCCAATCAGATTATTGGCTGCGAGCAGGCCAGATGCAAACCGGGCTGTAGTTAGGCCCAACTATATGACGGGCTTTTAACAGGCCGAAATCAATATAGGGCCAAAATGTTAAACGGGCCCTTAACTGGCCGAAACTAATATCAGGCCGAATTACTAAATGGTCCTTTAGCAAGTGGGCCCAAAAGCATAGCGTCCAATTGACGGGCCGAATCTGATATGGGCCATAATTTAGCCCTAAGCCTCTTAAAGGGCCGGACCTGATCTGGGCCGTAATTTGGCCCAGAACGTGGTAGGCTTTTAATGGGTCGGATCTCATATGGGCAATTATTAGGCCCGTAACATGGCAGGCCATTAATGGACCGGATCAAATATGGGCTGGCATTTGGCCAAAAAATGGCAGCCAGTTAATGGGCCGGCCTACTAGGGTCCTCAAAATCTTGTGGGCCTACAGCTGGGCCGGCCAATTAATGTCGGTGAAATCTCGTGGGCCTTTAGCTAGGCCGGCCCAGTATGGTCCACAAAAATCTTGTGGGCCTTTACCTCGGCCGGCCCATTATGTCCCGCAAAATCTTGTGGGCCTTTAGCTAGGCCGGCCCATTATGGTCCGCAAAATCTTGTGGGCCTTTAGTTGGGCCGGCCCATTTAAACTTTATGGGCCACTTTTGGGTCGGTCCACGTGTTAACATATCATAGGCGCATCTCGCTGATTCGTCCCCAACGTATCTATAATTTATGATGTATTCATGCTATTATATTATCTGTCTTGGATGTTTAATGGGCTTTACTATGCACTTTTATATTATTTTTCGGACTAACATATTAACCCAGAGCCCAGTGCCAGTTTCTGTTTTTTCCCTTGTTTCAGTGTTTCGCACAAAAGGAATATCAAACAGAGTCCAAACGGAATGAACCCTTCAGGAGAGTTATTTTTGGAACGGAAGCAATCCAGGGGACTTGGAGTGCACGTAAGGGAAGCGACAAGGAAGGCACGAGGCAGGGGGCGCGCCCACCCCCGTAGGCGCGCCCTCTACCCTCGTGGGCCCCTCGTGGATCCCCTGACTGACTTCTTTCGCATATATATATATATATAAATATACCCTAAAACCATCGGGGAAGAGAATAGATCAGGAGTTCCGCCGCCGCAAGCCTCTCTAGCCACCAAAAACCAATTGGGACCCTGTTCCGGCACCCTGCCGGAGGGGGTATCCCTCACCGGTGGCCATCTTCATCAATCCCGGCGTTCTCCATGACGAGGAGGGAGTAGTTCACCCTCGGGACTGAGGGTATGTACTAGTAGCTATGTGTTTGATCTCTCTCTTTTGTGTTCTTGAGGTGATACGATCTTGATGTATCGCGAGCTTTGCTATTGTAGTTGGATCCTATGATGTTTCTCCCCCTCTACTCTATTGTAATGGATTGAGTTTTCCCTTTAAAGTTATCTTATCGGATTGAGTCTTTAAGGATTTGAGAACACTTGATGTATGTCTTGCCGTGCTTATCTGTGGTGATAATGGGATATCACGTGATCCGCTTGAAGTATGTTTTGGTGATCAGCTTGCGGGTTCCGCCCATGAACCTATGCATAGGGGTTGGCAGACGTTTTCGTCTTGACTCTCCGGTAGAAACTTTGGGGCACTCTTTGAAGTACTTTGTGTTGGTTGAATTGATGAATATGAGATTGTGTGATGCATATCGTATAATCATGCCCACGGATACTTGAGGTGACATAGCAGTATCTAGGTGACATTAGGGTTTTGGTTGATATGTGTCTTAAGGTGTTATTCTAGTACGAACTCTTGAATAGATTGATCTGAAAGAATAACTTTGAGGTGTATTCGTACCCTACCATAATCTCTTCGTTTGTTCTCCGCTATTAGTGACTTTGGAGTGACTCTTTGTTGCATGTTTAGGGATAGTTATATGATCCAATTATGTATACAATTTACCATTGTATTGGGTGTGTTGGGGACACAAGAGACTCTTTGTTATTTGGTTGCAGGGTTCTTTGAGAGAGACCATCTTCATCCTACGCCTCCCATGGATTGATAAATCTTAGGTCATCCACTTGAGGGAAGTTTGCTACTGTCCTACAAACCTCTGCACTTGGAGTCCCAACAACGTCTACAAGAAGAAGGTTGTGTAGTAGACGTCAAGCTCTTTTCTGGCACCGTTGCCGGGGAGGCTAGGTAAGCGGCACTCACACCCCGTCAACTAAGTTCTTTTCTGGCGCCGTTGCTGGGGAGGTGGGTGCTTGAAGGTATATCTTTAGATCTTGCAATCAAATCTTTTAGTTCCTTGTTTTATCACTAGTTTAGTCTATAAAAGAAAACTACAAAAAATGGAATTGAGTTTGTCTCATACGCTTCATCATTTTAATGTCTTCCGTGAAATTAGTGATTCTGATAATTGTGCTCAATTGCTAGAGGAAGAATGCATCAAAATGTTTGGCACTAAATCTTTGAATGATGAGCATGATTGCAATGTTATTAGTATGAACTCTTTGAATACCCATGATGCTAATGATATGCAAAGCCACAAGCTTGGGGATGCTATGTTTGATGAATATGATATTTTTAGTCCCCCAAGTTTTGATGTGCAAATTTATTATGATGAAAGAATGCCTCCTATCTATGATGATTATTGTGATGACATGTATGCTATAAAGAATAATTATAACCATGAAACTTTTCATCTTGATCTTAATTTTCAATCACATGATAGTTATTTTGTTGAGTTTGCTCCCACTATTATTCATGAGAAGAAATTTGCTTATGTGGAGAGTAATAAAATTTCTATGCAAGTAGATCATGAAAATAATGCTTTATGTGCTGGTTATATGGTTGAATTCATTCATGATGCTACTGAAAATTATTATGAGAGAGGATCATATGTGTCTACATATTGCAATAATATCAAGTTTCCTCTCTATGTGTTGGAAATCTTGAAGATTTGCTTGTTTTGCCTTCCTATGCTAGTTGATTATTGTTCCCATAAGTTGTATCCCTATGCATAGGAAGTGGGTTAGACTTAAATGTGCTAGTCATATTCTTAATGATGCTCTCTTTATGTTTCAATTCTTATCTTTTAGGTGAGCATCACTGAAATCAACATGCCTAGCTAGGGGCGTTAAACGTTAGCGCGTGTTGGGAGGCAACCCAATTTTATTTTAGTTTCTTGCTTTTTGGTTCTGTTTAGGAATAAATAATCCATATAGCTTCTGTTTAGATGTGGTTTTTTTTTTCAATTAGTGTTTGTGCCAAGTAGAACCTTTGGGAAGACTTGGGTGAAGTCTCTATGATCATGCTGTAAAAAGACAGAAACTTTTGCTCTCACGAGATTAGCTAAAAGTTTTTACTGGAGAGTGATATTTAGTTTATTATTTTTGCAGATGATTACTAGACAAATTCCTCAGGCCCACCACTTAATTTTAGAATTTTTGGAGTTCCATAAGTATACGTTAGTTACAGATTACTACAGCCTGTTCTGTTTTTAACAGATTCTGTTTTTCATGTGTTGTTTGCTTATTTTGATGAGTCTATGGCTAGTAAAATAGTTTATAAACCTTAGAGAAGTTGTAATACAGTAACTTTAACACCAATAAAAACAAATAATGAGTTCATTACAGTATGTTGAAGTGGTGTTTTGTTTTCTTTCGCTAACGGAGCTCACGAGATTTTCTGTTAAGTTTCGTGTTGTGATGTTTTCAAGTTTTGGGTAAAGATTCGATGGACTATGGAGTAAGGAGTGGCAAGATACTAAGATTGGGGATGCCCAAGGCACCCCAAGATAATATTCAAGGACAACCAAGAGCCTAAGCTTGGGGATGCCCCAGATGGCATCCCCTCTTTCGTCTTCGTTCATTTGTAACTTTACTTGGAGCTATCTTTTTATTCACCACATGATATGTTTTTTGCTTGGAGCGTCATTTTATTTTGCTAGTATTTGCTTGATGTTTTTTAGAATAATGTTTTTCATCTCTGTTTTCAATAAAAATGTAAAGGATAGCCTTTACCATGCTTATTTAACAAGTATACATGTTGCTATTTCAAACCAGAAAGTTTACCTCTGTTGCAAAAATTCCCTAGAAAAGTCAGAATGTGATAAAATGATGAAACCTTTTGCATAATAAGCTATGATAAATTTACTACAGTGGGAATTTTGTTGCATAATTTTTGGAGCTAGGTGAGTATGATGAATCTTGCATTCTTTACAGACTGTACTGTTTTGGCAGATTGTTGTTATGTTTGCATTGTTTGCATATGTTTGCTTGTTTAATGATTCTTTTTGAGGATATGAGTATTAAATACGTAGAGGCATTTAGTATGCAATGTTGAATAATATTTTAATGATTTGCTACAGTAAAGTATGACACGGTTTTTGCATTGGTTTACACTAACTTATCTCATGAGTTCTTGTTGAGTTTGGTGTGGATGAAGCTTTCGAGATTTAGGAATCCGTGATATGAGAGGAATTAAGGAGACAGAAAAGATCAAGCTTGGGGATGCCCAAGGCACCCAAAGATAATATTTCAATAAGTCTCAAGCATCTAAGCTTGGGGATGCCCTGGTAGGCATCCCACCTTTCTTCTTCAACAATTATCGGTTAGTATCGGTTGAGCCTAAGTTTTTGCTTCTTCACGTGATGAGTGCTATCCTTGAAATGTCATTTTATTTTGCTTGTTGTTTGAATAATATACCAAGATCTGAAATTCTTAAATGATAGAGAGTCCTCACATAACTAAATAATTATTTAACTACTCATTGATCTTCACTTATATCTTTTTGGAGTAGTTTGTCATTTACTCGTGTGCTTCACTTATATCCTATGAGTAAATGGTTGAATGAATTGAATATCATAAATCTGAAATTATATATGTTTCATATGCTTATCCCATGGGGAGTAATGACTTTACATATAAGAAGTAGAGGTGGTAAATTCATTTAAGGTTAGCAAACATTGTATTGGTCACTTGAACAATTCATGAAAGAATATTGGAGGAAGAGAGATTTCACATATAAATATACTATCTTGGACATCTTTTGCAATTGTGAGCACTCATTTAAATATGACATGCTAAAATGTTGATGTTGGACAAGGAAGACAACGTAATGGGTTATGTTTTCTTATATCCGAAATAAAGTATATTGTCATGGATCGCCCAACGCGTTGAGCTTGCCTTTCCCCCTCATGCTAGCCAAATTCCTTGCACCAAGTAGAGATACTACTTGTGCTTCGAAACATCCCTTAAACCGGTATTGCCATGAGAGTCCACCATAACTACCTATGGATTGAGTAAGATCCTTCAAGTAAGTTGTCATCGGTGCATGCAATAAAAATTGCTCTCTAAATATGTATGATCTTTTAGTGTGGAGAAAATAAGCTTTATACGATCTTGTGATATGGAAGAAATAAAAGCGACGGACTGCATAATAAAGGTCCCTATCACAAGTGGCAATATAAAGTGATGTTCCCTCACATTAAGATTTTGTGCATCCAACTATAAAAGCGCATTGCAATCTCTGCTTCCTTCTGCGAAGGGCCTATCTTTTACTTTTATGCAAGAGTCATGGTGATCTTCACCTTTCCTTTTTACATTTTATCCTTTGGCTAGCACCTTGTGTTGTATAGATACAGATATATATATATATATATATATATATATATATATATATATATATATATATATATATATCCAATTGGATGTAAGGCATCATGAACTATTATTGTTGACATTACCCTTGAGGTAAAAGGTTGGGAGGCGAATCTATAAGCCCCTATCTTTCTCTGTGTCTTATTAAAACTTTGAACCCATAAATATCGCGTGAGTGTTAGCAATTTTGAAAGACTAAATTATAGTTGAGTATGTGGAGTTTTCTAATCAAAGCTCTGACATAGACTCTTCCTGAAAATAAGATGAATTGTAATTATTTGATGACTAATAACACGGTTTGTTAGTTTTCAAGATAGTTTATAATCTATACTTTAACATGTGAATAGTTTGTTACTTGATCATGAGAAGCTTTATGAGATGAGCTACTGTTATGATATATAATGATGCTAGAAAAGGTGATTTAAATTATCATTGATCAAACTTGTGCACCTGCTAGCATTCACACTTCATAAATTATTTCTTTTATCATTTACCTACTCGAGGACGAGCAGGAGTTAAGCTTGGGGATGCTGATACGTCTCCAACGTATCTATAATTTATGAAGTATTCATGCTATTATATTATCTGTCTTAGATGTTTAATGGGCTTTACTATGCACTTCTATATTATTTTTGAGACTAAATTATGAACCCAGAGCCCAGTGCCAGTTTCTGTTTTTTCCCTTGTTTCAGTGTTTCGCAGAAAAGGAATATCAAACGGAGTCCAAACGGAATGAAACCTTCGGGAGAGTTATTTTTGGAAGGGAAGCAATCCAGGGGACTTGAAGTGCACGTAAGGGAAGCAACGAGGAAGGCACGAGGCAGGGGTCGCGCCCTCCACCCTCGGGGGCCCCTCGTGGCTCCCCTGACCGACTTCTTTCGCCTATATATATCAATATACCCTAAAACCATCGGGGAAGAGAATAGATCAGGAGTTCCGCCGCCGCAAGCCTCTGTAGCCACCAAAAACTAATCGGGACCCTATTCCGGCACCCTGCCGGAGGGGGCATCCCTCACCAGTGGCCATCTTCATCAATCCTGGCGCTCTCCATGACGAGGAGGGAGTAGTTCACCCTCGGGGCTGAGGGTATGTACCAGTAGCTATGTGTTTGATCTCTCTCTCTCTCTCTCGTGTTCTTGAGGTGATACGATCTTGATGTATCGCGAGCTTTGCTATTGTAGTTGGATCTTATGATGTTTCTCCCCCTCTACTCTCTTGTAATGGATTGAGTATTCCCTTTGAAGTTATCTTATCGGATTGAGTCTTTAAGGATTTGAGAACACTTGATGTATGTCTTGTCGTGCTTATCTGTGGTGACAATGCGATATCACGTGATCCACTTGATGTATGTTTTGGTGATCAACTTGCGGGTTCCGCCCATGAACCTATACATAGGGGTTGGCACACGTTTTCGTCTTGAATCTCCGGTAGAAACTTTGGGGCGCTCTTTGAAGTACTTTATGTTGGTTGAATAGATGAATATGAGATTGTGTGATGCATATCATATAATCATGCCCACGGATACTTGAGGTGACATTGCAGTATCTAGGTGATATTAGGGTTTTGGTTGATATGTGTCTTAAGGTGTTATTCTAGTACAGATTCTTGAATAGATCGATCCGAAAGAATAACTTTGAGGTGGTTTCGTACCCTACCATAATCTCTTCATTTGTTCTCCGCTATTAGTGACTTTGGAGTGACTCTTTGTTGCATGTTTAGGGATAGTTATATGATCCAATTATGTTATTATTGTTGAGAGAACTTGCACTAGTGAAAGTATGAACCCTAGGTCTTGTTTCCTAGCATTGCTATACCGTTTGTGCTCACTTTTATCATTAGTTACCTTGCTGTTTTTATATTTTCAGATTACAAAAACATATATCTACCATCCATATTGCACTTGTATCACCATCTCTTCGCCGAACTAGTGCACCTATACAATTTACCATTGTGTTGGGTGTGTTGGGGACACAAGAGACTCTTTGTTATTTGGTTGCAGGGTTGTTTGAGAGAGACCATCTTCATCCTACGCCTCCCATTGATTGATAAACCTTAGGACATCCACTTGAGGGAAATTTTCTACTATCCTACAAATCTCTGCACTTGGAGGCCCAACAACGTCTACAAGAAGAAGGTTGTGTAGTAGACATCACTCGCCCATTGGATGAGTGACACCTGTGCCAACACGGAGCTGACACGTGTTTCCTATAGCCCATGATGATTTTACATGTGGAAAATCCCCATTGGTCCGGGCTGTTAACGGGTTATCGGATCCAAAACCGGACCCGATAGCTTAACGGCGTTCCGTTATGGTGGATGCCACGTGTCGGTCACCCTTGACGAAAGCACTTCCGTGACACACGATTTATCGTCATGGAAGTGGAGACTTCCATGATGATAATTTTGGTAATGTTATGGAACACTTCTACGACAGCACAGGTATGACTATCTTGATTCTTTCATAAATTTGTCATGGATGTACATGCATGACAGAAAACGTGACCTACTATGACAAACACGTATCATCACGGAAGTGTATTTTTTTTGTAGTGATGGGTCGCGCATCGTAAATGTAGCACCATAGAATACTGACTGGGATGGCAATGCAGGCACAAACGAGCAGCAAGGATGAAGCGTTTTGGATATTCGAGATATCAGAAACAGTTTTATAGGGACAACTGTATGCATCAAGGCTTGCTATCCCCGATAGTTTCTGGGTCGTGTTGGAAGGTCCCCCCTATCACAGTCACTCACTTGGCGACTGTTCAATACATCGTTGCGGAAAGGGGTTAAAAACCGTTTGTCTAGCACCTCGTTGTACCAGTGCAAGTCCACCTTTGTCATTGGGAAATTTTTGCACACTCAAGATATTGTTGAGTGTGGACTTCCCTTCATGACTCTTTTCCAAGTCTTTCTTCAAGGAAGTGACTTGGGCATTGAGCTCTTTGATTTTCTCTACATGGTTAGTCTCAACAGAATTAATAGAGGAAGTCTAAGCTTCATCGTTATGGCAATAAGGCAAGGGAAGCAATTCATCACAAGATGTAGCAACATTATGAGCAGATGAATTATGAGGACTAGCACATGGCAATATAGTATTTTGACTTGAAGTAGTGCAAGTATCCACATTGAGGCTCAATATATGTTACCTTAGTAGTACTAGCCTCATGAGCTAACTTTAGCATATTATGGAATACTAGAAGATCATCATGAGAGCTTGTGAGCTTTACATGACTTTCTTCCAATTTCCCATAATTGCTAGATAGCAACTCAAGTTGAGCCCTTAGCTCAACATTCTCCTTCAAATGGATGCTTCACAATAAATAGAGTTAGTAGCACAAGCATCATCATTAACAACAATAGGAGAAGGCAACTTGGCAAGCTCTTTCGAATAAGAAGCTTTAAGTTGAGCATAAGACTCGGAGAGTTCAATGAGCTCACCCTTAATGACCCTTGAGCCATTTTCGAGGTGCTCAAAGTTCTCAAGGTGTTTGACATGTGCAACTTCAAGCTTATCTTTTTAGTTTTGAAATCATTGACCACCTCAAGGGCTCTATCACGGGATTCCTTTATTCTAGATAGTTCTCGAGCAAAAGTCTCCTCAATAGATTCCTTGGTAGTTTGTTCAAGTTCAAGAGCTTGAGAGAGGTTCGTGATCTCATTAGCGTAATCACGCTCATGACCTTCCATTTTATCAATGGTGACCTCATGCTCCTTGAGATGAGATTCCAACTCCTCAATGTATTTCTTGCCTCAATGGCAATAGACATGATTTTCATGAATCTGGAACAAGCAATTTTATTCTTATGAAGAGCTTTAAAAATCTTTTCCCCATTAATTTTTAAGGAGGCAACATTATCATTCTCTTCATCAGCATCCTCATCCTCATTATTATCAACGTCATCATCAAGAGACATATTGGGGTTGAAAGTAGGAGATACCTTTGAAGCCTTAGCCATAAGGAAAAAGTGAGAAACAATAGATGATGATGTAGGATCCCTTGAAGCACCATTCAAGACCGTGTCTTGTTCCTTGGAGTGTTGAGTTTACTCTACATTGTTAGCACAACAACTCGGAAAAAAGATACATTTTTATCATGGCAACAAGACATATAAAGCATATCACCATAAGATTTGGTCCAGCAATTTCTATATGATATGCACGGACTATCAACACTAGCATGTGAAACATGTAAGGTGGTCGAAGTGTTAAATTCCAAAGATGGGGCATTGCAATAAGATTGTGATGAGGGATCATTAACGATAAGTACACTATCATCATTCCAATGACCAACACTACTCACCATATCATTACCTTGTGGAAAATCACATGTAGGTGAAGTAGAAGAAGTTGATAACACAACACGCCCAGAGGTTGGAGGGCAAACAATCATCCCCACAAATCTTGGACACACCATATGTATCTTGAAGCTTTGTCCACAACTCACGATCATCCCGAAATGGCATGAGTTGAGATATAACTACATTGCTCAAAGCTTCAAAAAGTACATTGGAAGCTTGAGCGATAAGGGTTTTCCTCATCCTCTAAAGATAAGTTTTGAGGATCCTTTGGAGGATAAAACCCCATATCTATAATTCGCACTAACTTTGGTCCACAACCCTAAAAAGATTAAGCATGCTAATTACCCAAACATAAAATTTGTGCCATTGAAACTAAGAGTGTCAGAGAATCCTAATCCCCTAGTCGACACCTTTACTCTCTAGGCGGGAAAGCCTAAAAAAGAGAGACGAGGCTGTGATACCAATTGAAAGGTCGTGGATGTCGCCAAGAGGGGGGTGAATAGGCGCTTTTAAAATAATTACGGTTTAGGCTTGAACAAATGCGGAATAAAACTAGCATTTAATTTGTCAAGCACAAGACCTAAAAGAACTAAGCTGACCTATGTGCACCAAAAACTTATGTTAAGCAAGATAAACAACTATGCGATAGCAAGATATATATCATGAAACACTATGGCTATGACAAAGTAAAGTGCATAAGTAAAGGGCCCGGGTAAGAGAAAACCGAGGCACGCGGAGACGATGATGTATCCCGAAGTTCATACCCTTGGGGATGCTAATCTCCGTTCGGAGCGGTCTGGAGCACTACAAAAAAAAAGACACATCCGTGACATTATGGCCCAGACGAAAAAAATATGTCATGGTTATGACACTTCTATGATGATAACTATGACAAAAACACGTATTATCATAGATGTGGTGGGCTCCTACTTCTATGACAAAAAATCATAAAAGAAAATGGGCTTTTCGTCCTGGGTGGGCTGGGGACGCACCTACATGAGATTCTTTAGGCCATCCATCACATAACAAATCGTGGTAGAAGTGAGGGCAAGCAAATTTTCGCAGGTGTCTCGGTTACGGTGGGTGGTCGGGGCCGAGCGACGCACTGTGGTTTGCGTGTTTGTCTCGTACGTAGGCGTGTGTGTGTGTGAGGCGTTGGCTCTAACTGAACCCGAGGGAGGCGTTCTTTTACTGAACCTGAACGATTGTACTAGCTACGTTACTGAACCATAGCGAACGATATCTTGGCTGTTAACTGAACCCGAGCGATTCCTTCGCTGCTGACTGAACTCGAGCGATTCCTTCGATGTTGCTACTAACTGAACCCGAGCGAACAATCGCTGATGTTGTTGCTTACTGAAGCCGATTGAGCCCCCGTGCGAGACACAACCAGCCGGTGTGTTGGGTTGCCTCTCGATGAACAGTAACCGTTGCTACCACGCATGCGATATGTAGAACTAGTCGAGACGTGGTGAGTCGAGCCGGTTGGTTGGCTGTGGATAAAGAGTTCCCAGTGGGGGTTGGATGAACAGGACCCCATTGTAGTAGGCGGTTGCCGCTGGATGTAGAGGAACCCGAGGAGACCGCCACACCCCAGCCGGTTGGGGATGGATGAACAGGACCTTGTGGAGGTTGGATGAACAGTTGCCGGTGGAGGCTGGATGAATAGTAGCCCGTGGATGAACCGTAACTGGTGGAGGCTGGAGCAAGTTGATGGTGGATGAATAGTAGCCTATGGAGGTAGAGCGAGGCAGTAGATGGTGGATAAACAGGGCCCAGTTTCGACCGTAGGCGCTCGAACAGAAGTCCGTTTCCTCTGTTTTGCGGTACGCCACACCCCTCCCGATCAATAGGGCCCCGTTTCGACCGCTGGCACATGAACAGAAGTCTGCTTCCCCCGTTTTGTGGTACGCCAGACCCTTCCCGATGAAGAGGACCCTGTTTCAACCAGACACAGTCAAATAGAAGGCTGTTTCCTGCATTCTATAGTACGCCAAACCTCGTTTTAGCTTTTCCGTCAAAGCCGGTTGGCTCCCGATGAATAGGACGTATTCCGACCCAGTCTGTTGCCTCCCGCTGAACACGACGTTGTTTCCTCCATTCCGACCTAGCCGGTTGGTTGCTGATGAACAAGACGACGTTGCTGTACGCGTTAGCGACCTCGCTCGTATGTACGTATGTAGCCGTATTTACTTTCTTACTGCATGGTTGTACGTACATGTACACAATATAGACGAGACTGCGTGACATCCTACATCGGCACCTCTACCTCAACATGTGCCAGTCCTTACTCGGCCACGGTTCATCGTTTAGAGAGACTGATCGGCCACTACTCGCGACCAAACATATAACTCTACCTACACTTTGACCTAGTGGGTCCCAGCTGTTAGGGGGTAAGAAGGCACTTCCTTCCGTGCGAAGATGTAGCTAGTGGGTCCCATCTATCAGGAGGAAATGTTTTTTTGCAAAATATAGAAGCCCTTCCTGTGGGTCCCCACTGTTAGGTGGAGGAATCATTATTTGGGCGTAATAAGGAGGCACTTCCTTGCGTGCGGCCGTGGACCCAGCTGTCAGCCTCTCCACATATAGTCCTCTTCTGATGGATGTCGTTCGCTGACCATGTTGACCATGATGCGTCGAGAGCACCAAGGCGGTGGACGACGGCAAGGCCTATGAAGGGAATGACACGGAGCCAGGGAAGACTCGGCAGTTGTTTCCCATGCAGAGGGGAGTACGATGGTTTACTGGTTCCTCTACCATCACCAGACAATAACAGCAGGTGTGGTTGAGTAGAGGGATGGCTAGGCTACCGATGGGAGTAGGGTGGGGAGGTAAGGCCTGCGCTGCAGGACAACCGACCACAAGAGGCAGGAGCAGGCGGCACGACCGGCGTTGGTTTGTGCGGCTAGAGCAAGAGGACCAGAAGTTGAAGAAGCAGCACAACCGTTAGATTAAGATCATACGGTCACTATAGCTAGAATCGTTTATATTGACTAAGTTGACAAAGCCCTGCGTCCACGTCAACTTAGTAGGACCACAAGTCAGCCTCCAAATATGGTGGGTCCCAGCTAGCATGGGGTGTAATCAGTTTTTTGTGTGTAATAAGGAGGCACTTCCTTGCATGCGAAGATATAGCTGGTGGATCTAAGCTATCAGCGGGAGGAACGTTTTTTGTGAAATACAAAGGCCCTTCCAGTGGGTCCCCGGGCTCAGCTGAAGGAATCATTATTTTGCACGTAATAAGGAGGCACTTCCTTGCATGCGGCCGTGGACCCAGCTGTCAGCCTCTCCATGTACAGTCTTCTTCCGATGGATGTCGTTCGTTGACCACGTTGGCCACGCCACGCCGACAGCAACAAGGCGGTGGACGAGGCGAGGCCTAGGAAGGGAATGACACGGAGCCGGGGAAGACTCGGCAGTTGTTTCCCACGCGAAGAGGAGTATGAGGGTTTACTAGTTCGTCTACCGTCGATAGAGAATAACACCAGGTGTGGGTGAGTAGAGGGATGGCCAGGCCAGCAATGGGAGTAGGGTGGGGTGATGAGGCCTATGCGGCAGCACTGCCGGCCACAAGAGGCGGGAGCACACAGTCCCCCCGACGCTGGTTTGGGCGGCTCGAGCAGGAAGATCAGAGATTGAAGAAGCACGACGGCCATTGGATGGACATCCAATAGTCACTGATCTCGTGTGTTGACTAAGTTGACACAGCCTTGCATGTGCATCAACCTTTTTTGAGGAAAGCGTAAGCGTCAACCTAGTAGGCTTGTGAGTCAGCCTGAAATATGTGGAAAAACAACATACAACCCATCTGTCGTTATTTCTAATAAATTTACAGCCCATTGGCTAATTCTTAAGGATTTTTGAAACCCGTATTCTTTTTGTTAGCATTACAGCCCATATTCTAGCCATGGTTAAAAATTTGAACAAAATTTTCATATTTTGGTGCGGCCGGAACAGTTTTGAATCCTGAAATTTCGAATCACGTTCAGACTAGTTTTTTAAAAAATCAGTTCAATTTAAAATCCAACATAATTTTCCCCGCAAAAAAAATTTAAATTCGAAATTTTGAAATCCTAAAAAATCAAATTTGAAACTAATTGCCAGTTTGTCGTGTTTCTAAAATTTACATTCCACTTCTTACTACTTATAGCCCATTTTCTAGGCAAGAGGATACATCAATCTCGTCTTGAAAGATTTGTAACGAGCAGGGCTAAGAAAAGCATGTAGGCCTCTGCTGGGTATTCTTTAAAAAAAGTAGAACTAGGCTAGCCATTTTCAGAAAGAAAAAACACAACTGGGCTCATCATGTGGTAAACATAAAATAAAATCCTGGGCTAGATAGGCCACAGCCCCGGCACAGCCCCCTTGGTACCCTGCTACAACTCTAAAACTAGTAAATAACAACTGCGCGACCTGCTAGGTCCCTGGTGTCAATCGCTCATTGTGTAATTTTCTCGTTTATTGACTACGTTGACAATGGCATGGGACCCAGATGTCAAACCATTAGGAGCAACCATTTTTTGGCTTGTAATAACGAGGCATTTGCTCGCAACTGCCATGACCCTGGTTGGTCCCTAATGTCATCGTCTACACATACGATCATCTCCTTATTCCTCGCGGTTGTTGACCATGTTGACAACGCCAGACGATGGCGCACCACGCAAGGCAAGCAAACCAATTTAGTGGACGATAGCGAGGCCTCAGATGGGAACAAACAGGAGTCATGGAAGATGCGTGTAGTCGTAGGTGGAGGGGAGTACGAGCAACGGGTTCGAGTGCGGGTGCGGGTTGGGGCTGACGTCACCGGAGAATAATAGGACGTGTGCGGGAACAGAGGGATGGACTGGCCAAAGTTTGATGGTACGGTAGGGAGGCGGAGGCGCAACCAGCCGTTGTAGGAGGAAGCGGGCGGTACCAACGGGGTGGTTTGGTTTGGGTGGCTGGAGGAGGAATACAAGAGAAAGAACATGCACGACAGATGTTGGATGTCAATCCAACGGCTGGTAGGGAGAATCGTTTATTGACTAAGTCGACACCACGTTGGATAGGCTTTTCCTCGTGGGTCCCAAATGTCAGAATCCAAATATGTCACGGCCATGCAGCCTTTCTTATGAAAAATTACAGCCCATTTGGTGTGCTAGTTCAAAATAAGTTTGTGGGTGTTGCGGAGGCTAATCACATGGGTTCTGTAATGCACAGTGAGCTCAAGGAGCCGGTTAGAGTGATGTTATTTCCCTTGGTTGGGATTTGTTATAGTATTTCTCTCTTAATTAAACAAATGGCAAGCCATTTGCCTTGTTTCAACGAAAATATGACAGTCACATCCTAGTTGTAAAGGGCAACAACATCTAACTCCAGCTTATTGATACGTCTCCAACGTATCTACTTTTCCAAACGCTTTTGCCCTTGTTTTGGACTATAACTTGCATGATTTGAATGGAACTAACCCGGACTGACACTATTTTTAGTAGAATTGCCATGGTGTTATTTTTGTGCAGAAATAAAAGTTCTCAGAATGACCTGAAAATCCACGGAGACACGTTTTGGAATTAATAAAAAATAATGTCGAAAGAATCAACTGAACGGGGCCCACACCCTGGCCACGAGGGTGTAGGGCACGCCCCCTGTCTCGTGGGCCCCTTGGGACTCCACCGACCTCAACTCCAACTCCATATATTCACGTTCGGGGAGAAAAAAATCAGAGAGAAGGATTCATCGCATTTTACGATACAAAGCCGCCGCCAAGCCCTAATCTTCCTCGGGAGGGCTGATCTGGAGTCTGTTCGGGGCTTCGGAGAGGGGAATCTGTCGCCGTCGTCATCATCAACCACCCTCCATCACCAATTTCATGATGCTCACCGCCATGTGTGAGTAATCCCATCGTAGGCTTGCTGGACAGTGATGGGTTGGATGAGATTTACCATGTAATCGAGTTAGTTTTCTTAAGGTTTGATCCCAAGTATCCATTATGTTCTAAAATTGATGTTGCTATGACTTTGCTATGCTTAATGCTTGTCACTAGGGCCCGAGTGCCATGATTTCAGATCTGAACCTATTATGTTTTCATGAATATATGTGAGTTCTTGATCCTATCTTGCAAGTCAATAGTCACCTACTACGTGTTATGATCCGGCAACCCGGAAGTGACAATAATCGGGACCACTCCCGGTGATGACCGTAGTTTGAGGAGTTCATGTATTCACTAAGTGTTAATGCTTTGGTCCGATACTCTATTAAAAGGAGGCCTTAATATCCCTTAGTTTCCAATAGGACCCCGCTGCCACGGGAGGGTAGGACAAAAGATGCCATGCAAGTTCTTTTCCATAAGCACGTATGACTATATTCAGAATACATGCCTACATTACATTGATGAACTGGAGCTTCTTCTGTGTCACCCTATGTTATAACTGTTGCATGAGGAATCGCATCCGACATAATTATCCATCATTGATCCATTGCCTACGAGCTTTTCACATATTGATCATTGCTTAGTTACTTTTCCTTTGCCACTGTTACGATTGCTACAAAAACTGCTACTGTTACTTTTGCCACCGTTACTGTTACTTCCATACTACTTTGCTACTAAATACTTTGCTGCAGATATTAAGTCTTTCGGGTGTGGTTGAATTGAAAACTAAACTGCTAATACTTGTGAATATTCTTAGGCTCCCCTTGTGTCGAATCAATAAATTTGGGTTGAATACTCTACCCTCAAAAACTATTGCGATCCCCTATACTTGTGGGTTATGAAGACTATTTTCTGGCGCCGTTGCCAGGGACCATAACTCTAATCTTTGAGTCGCTTGGGATTTATATCTATTGATCACTAGGTGGAACTTGAAACATGAAAGAACCAAGATTTTTCCCTCAACTACAAGGGGAGAGACCACGTGGATATTTCTGCTAGTTGTGTTTTCAGGGAAAGAACTGTTGAGCAAGCTGAATTGCTATTGAATAATATATTCAGTAATGATAATGATTGGACACTTCCTGAACCAACTCCTAAGCCAACTCCGAATAAAAGGGGTATCCTATTTCTCAGTCCTGAAGATATGCAAGAGGCAAATAAATCTATGAAAGAAAAGTGTATTAAAGCTGAAGATGTTAAGAATTTGCCACCTATTGAAGAAATACATGGTCTTAATAACCCGACACAAGTAGTAAAGGTAAATTCTCTCTATAGATTTGATGAAGGTGATATTCCTCGTAATAAGTCTACTAGCCAATGCTTGGATGAGTCTGATAATTTTATTGTTAAACAAGAAAACTTCAATGCTTATGTTGGTAGAAGCCCGACACATTCAGAAGCCCTTTTATCCACCCGAAACTCCTTTTTTTGCTCTTTAACACATCCATCTATCAAAACAATGATATTGATAAACTTAAGCCTGATGGAAAATAGTAACCTCGCATTCAGCAGGAAGAATGTAACAAATCTAGTGTTTGCATGGTTGGCTACATATCGTTCAAGCGTTATTGTCTTCAATTTGATGTCATGAGAACTGAGAAACTCCCGATGCTTATGAAACCACCGATTGGTTATACCTTTCTTACCCCATCATGTTGCCTAAATAGACATGAAGATTGAAAACAATTAAGGTCTAAAAAAAGAGTGTCGAAAGAGCAACAGCTGAACAGTTAATTCTAGTACACTATATGCGGGTTTCCAATGTGCGTGAAATTTATCACCTTTATATACAACTTATCCAGACATGGAAAGCATTGCAGCAAGCCAATAATCTTGTTCAGATTAAAACTATTCATATGGATATATAAGATCTTGACAGAATCCAGCACCATTGATAGGCTATCCATAGACAAACTCTAATTGAGCAAAGAACATAATATTAGTACAAAAACTGTACTCCAAGATGATATAGAACTTATTCGAAGAAATTTAAAATGCAGCTTATGATTACAAGTGTAGATGATAGTATACAGTACCTGAAGAACTGTGTTGAAATGAGCACAGAGATAATGTATTGCACCCCAGGTCTCTAGTTTAGGCGCAGAAACGACAGTTATTTGCGACAGTGAATAATGAGAATCAAGGATAAACCTTTGAAGTGACGGGGCATCTTCGATGATGAGCTCCCTTCCGTCAAAATAAATTCCAATTCTTACAAGGTTAGGTGACTTTATTTGGAGACAACCGATTCTAACTGTCAAACCGAGCACCAAGCACTCCAGGGCAGGGCAACTGGAGTGAATGATGTTGTGCAATGAGGCCTCCGACATACGAACCCGCACAAGTGAAAGTTTTTTGAGGAGTGGGAGTCGAAGCATTTGTACCAGATTGTCTGGTAGGTTGCACGATGCAAAGGTGGCGGTGTGGAGAGAGGAGGAAAATGATTGCTTGTATCTGCGTTGGTATATCCCCGAAGAGGAGAGGATGATGCATCACAACAGTGGTAAGTATTTCCCTCAGTTATGAAACCAAGGTTATCAATCCAGTAGGAGGATCCACCCACACTATGTAGACAACACCTGCACACAAATAACAAATACTTGCAACCCAACGCGTAAGAGGGGTTGTCAATCCCGCCTCAGTATTGAGATAGATTAAGTTGTATGAGATTCGATAAATAAATCTAACAGAAACAAAAAAATAAATGAAAAAATAAGTGCAACAAGGTATTTTTGGGTTTTTAATATGATAGGAAAATAGACCCGGGGGCCGTAGATTTATAGAAAAGCAAATAATTATGATGATATCCAAGGCAATGATCATGTATATAGGCATCACTTCCAAGATTAGTAGACCGAAACAATTATGCATCTACTACTATTACTCCACACGTCGACCGCTAACCAACATGCATCTTGTGTATTAAGTTCATGAAGAAACAGAGTAATGCAATAAGAACAATGACATGATCTAGACAAGATCTATTCATGTAGGAATCGAACCCATATTTTTATCATTAATGGAAACGATACATGCGTGTCATTTCTCATTCTGTCATTGAGATTGAGCACCGCAAGATCGAACCCATCACAAGGCACCTCCTCCTATGGCAAGAAAAATCAATCTATTTGGCCAAACCAAAACAAAGTTTCGCAGAAGAAATACGAGGCTATAACAATCATGCATAAAAGAGTTCAACAAAGACTAAAATAATATTCATAGATTGATTTGATCATAAACTCACAATTCATTGGATCCCAACAAACACACCGCAAAAAGTCATTACATCAAATAGATCTCCAAGAACATCAAGCAGAACAATGTATTCAAGATCAAAAAGAGAGAAGAACCAATCTCGCTACTACCTACAGACCCGTAGGTCTGTGGTAAACTACTCACGCATCATCGAAGGGGCAACGTGATGATGAATAACCACTCCGTGATCGTTGACCCCTCTGGTAGAGTGCCAGAAAAAGGCCTCTATATTGGATCTCGTCTTTCGGGAACTTGCGGCAGCTGGAATTGTGTTTCGTTGACTCCCCTAGGCTTTTGGAATTTTAGAGTATTTATATACCTGATAACCGGTGGAGGGAGTGCATGTGAGCCCTACTACCCACCAGGGCGGGCCAGGGGCCTCTGGCGGGCCCTGGTGCATAGTGGGCCCCACAGGCCCCCTCTGGTGCACTTCTTGGGCCTCCTGGGTGTCTTCTAGGAAGAAAAAACTCTCAAAAAAGTTTTGTGGCATTTGGACTCCGTTTGGTATTGATATTCCGCTAAGTAATAAACAAGCAAAAACAGCAACTGGCATTGGGCACTATGTCAATAGGTTAGTCCCAAAAAATTATATAAAGTTGCTTGTAAATGAATATAAAACATCCAAGATTATTGATAATATAACAACATGGAACAATAAAAAATTATAGATACGTTGGTGACATATCAGCATCCGCAAGCTTAATTCCTGCTCATCCTCGATTATGTTAATGATAAAAACAGAATTTTTGATATGGAATTTTGCCCAACATGTTCATCAAATATTATTTTCTTTTGTAGCATGGACATTTGGACTTTTAGATGATTCAAAGCAATAGTCTATATTTGACATGAGGATATCAATACTCAAGCATATCAACAAGCAACCATGTCTTTCAAAATTTCAACACTAAAGAAAGCTATCCCTCTCCCATTATGCTCAATCATTGATCCGTTCATGAAACTCACTCAAGTATTAGCTATATCCAATGCACAAGTATGATAATAGTGTTCCCTAGTTGGTTCTTTGTAAGCGCAGATGGAGACTCAAATAAAAATAAAAATTGCATAAAGTAAATAGATAGGCCCTTCGCAGAGGGAAGCTGAGATTTGTAGAGGTGCCAGAACTCAAAGCTTAAATTGAGAGATAAAATTGTTTTGAGAGGCATGCTTTTCCTGTCAACAAAAATGACCGAGAATTCCCAATAGTTTCCATGCTAGATAAATCATAGGCGGTTCCCAAATTTAAAATAAAGTTTATTCCTTTTTCCAGCATTGTTTCACAATCCATGGCTACTCGTATCCATGGGTGCCTTCCATACCAACACTTTCCAAGGAATTTATTATTTGACAACATAAATCATTTTTTATTTTGGGACTGGGCATCCCTATTATGGGCCACACTCTCGTGCAATGACAAGTGAATAAAAGCTCGCCTTGAGAATAAAATATCTAGCATGGAAAATATTGGCCACCCCCTGCCGCTTCATGTGTGGTACAAGCACACAAAAAGGAAATTCATTTTGAAAATTAGAGTTGGCACATACAAACTTACTTGGAAAGGCATGGAAATGCTGCATGTAGGTAGGTAAGGTGGACTCATTTGGCACAACTTGGTTTAAGGAGTTTGGATGCACAAGCAGTATTCCCGCTTAGTAAAAATGGAGGCTAGCAAATAGATAGAGAAGCAACCAACCAAGATTCGAAAACGATCATAAATGAGCATTAAACATAACTAACACTGAATTGTCGGTGCAACAAACCCTGGGTCTGTTGCCCAGGCTGTGCACAGGCGCGAGAGCAAGATTGAAGCACGAGCCCAAATCAGAGTACAAGAAACCAAGAGACTTGAAGGACCAACATGCAGATCAGAGGGACAAAGACCAAGCTAGAGAGGCAAGATATCGCCAAGAGAAAGGCCTCCTTTGTCGGACAGGCGAGCCCGGCAAGGGGCAAGGCCACCCCTAGAAACAGACGACCAAGACGCCCCGACAGGGCCCGCTCGGGCTCGCGGAGGCAAAACCACCTCAGCAACCACTCCACCACGACCCACGTCGTCTATTAGTGCGGTGTCAAGCCGCAAAGTGATTAAGTGGCAACCATTCACCACATTGCAGCCTCTCCCTGTAGGAAAAACACACAGACGACACCCGTCCTGCGACGTGTCAAGCAAGAAGGCACGGAGCTAAGCCTGGCAAGCCTTGCCAGGCAACCAACGATGTGACATTGAGCGGTGCGTTTAATGTGCCCTGTCAGCCCGCAGAGTTAGGTATGATAGCACTGTTACTATCTTATCAGTGATGACTACTTTGCCATTGTGGTGACCCCTTGATCTATAAAAGGAGGCCCATGGCGACCGTAGAAAGGGTTAGAAGGTTGGCTAACTCACACCCCCATACGTGTGTAGTCGTTGCTGCCCCAAGGCAACCCCTGCCGGGCAAGTGTACTATGCTTTGCCACCACCTTTCCGCCATCAATCTAGGAAAGCAGGAGTAGGGTTTTACACCTCGCGGCGGCCCGAACCTGGGTAAAACTGCCCGCATGATCTCTGCCATGCTGCCACACGCTCGTCTGCTCTTCATGCAATGCGACATCCCCCTGCCGAACCAGCAAGTGGCCTCCTGGTCCCATAGGTGGCCGTGGTTTCTCGCGACATCTTTGGCGCGGCAGGTAGGGGCGATTGCTTGCGCGAACCTGAAGACGTGTGCAGCGCGTCGTCTTCATCACCATCCTCATCTTTGACGACGCCATCGACCATGGCACCCAAGAAGAAACCCGGTCCTTCGGCTCACCCATCCACCTCGAAGGCTCTGCCGCCCGCGGCCCCTAATGCTGCGGGGGTTGCGGAGGGGCATGAGGATGCAGACCATGTTGGGGAAGTGGTCGGAGCAGGTGACACCATCGCCACTTTCCCCGCAGCTGACGCAGGAGCATGGGGCAGCATCAGCAACACCCCAATGGCCACGCTCCCCAAGGTACGGGTGAGGGGGTCACTCCATCTGCGCCCCTTTCCCCACCGACGGGCAAAGCCATAGCAAGGATGCTCGGACCGAGGCAAACCTCCGCCCACCTGCCGCCCCACCACGGGTGTGGTCGCAACGCATGCGCCTCCCCCGAGACTGGCCGGCTAAGCCGCTGCACCCGACAGAGCAGTTGGCCCTCGAGCGTCTTCGCCACACCACCTCCAGGTGGTCGCCCCGCAGCAACACTGGGGGCGCAATGCTATCGCCGCTGGCACCGTCAGGAGCCGAGCAACGATACGATTGACTTCATCATCATCCATGCCAAGTACAACTTCGGAGGCCATGGAGCGAGCTCAGCTGCTTCTAAGGTTTTCGCCAGCGGCCGAGCAAATGGACAGATGGCGTGCCACCATCCAAAGCCTGCTCGGTTTCGCCGAAGCTGGGGGCTGACGGCGAGCTGGCCCGCCACGACTTCCCCAGGCGACAACAACAACTCGTGCTGCTGACCGTACGGAAGGGTCCATCCCCACGGTGCAGTCCTCGCCGCAGCAGCCAGCACGAGCGCAACAGAATCAAGAGCTCGACGACGTCTCGATGGCCTCTTCTGACCCTCGAGTATGTCCAGGCCAACGTCAAGCCCTGGAGGATGGGCAGAGAGGAGACGCGCGCGTCATCATCGAGCAACGCCGCGATGACCTCCGCTGGACCGACAAGTGCGGCGGCCTCAACGTCGACGAGCCTGCGCTCGGTGTTGGCGTGTGCCTACCTTTTGAGGTTGGCTGACCTGCCTTTACACGAGAGCTACGGCAAGTCCCTTGGCCGTCCGTTCGCATGTTCAAGCCAGAGATACCTGAGAAGTACGATGGGAGGCTGAACCTGGCAGAGTTCATGAGCATCTACACCATCGCTATTCAGGCAGCCGGGGGAAGAGATGAGAAGGTGTTCGCCAACTAATTCCCTTTGGCCCTTAAGTCCAATGTGAGGTCTTGGCTAATGCACCTGCCGAAGAACTCCATTTAGTCATGGGCAAACCTGTGCCACGAGTTCATCCGTGCCTTCACCGGTGGCCACCAAGAGCCCGACAGACCCAGCTACTTGCAGCTTCTCCAACATAAGGAAGGAGAAACTCTCCGTAAGTATTTACAGAGATTCAGCAAAGTTCATAGAAATATTCCAAATATCCATCCAACAGCCGTTATACTTGCCTTCTAGTCCAACGTGCGCAACCGTTGTATTCGTTCCAAAATGAACGTATGGTTACCCAAGACTGTGAAGGAGCTTTACACACTGGTGGATAAGTGTGCTCGGATGGAGGAGGGAAGGAAGTTGCCTAGAGAGGAAGATTGCGCCAATGTTGATTCGGAAGATGATGATGAATCAACCAGTCAGAAGAAGAGCAAGAAGCGCAGTAACAAGCGAAGCGATAAGGCAGTGATGAGTGTTGAAGGACCGGGTACGCCTAGTACCGGAAAGAAGGCCAAAGCTGAGGCCCCCGGCAAGGAAGCTTCCGCGTGCACTGACTGCCAGGAGGCCGCTGCTGCCGGGAAAGCTGGGAAAGGCGATGGGCCGTACTGCAAGATTCATCGGACCAAGGGCCACGACCTTCAAGAGTGTTACCAGGTTGAGCAGTTTGTCAAGAAACAGAGAGCAGAGTATGATAAGCATGATAAGGAAAAAGGTCAAAATGTTGCTGGTGGCAAGGGCTGAGGTGGTGAAGTAAATCGGCCCCGCAAACCCTTTCGGGACCAAGGAAAGCCCGCCAGAGGTCGAGAGAAGGAAACTTGTGATGATGAAAGTGATGGAGGGAACGAAGAGGAAACCAGTGAGCAGGAGTTTCAGAAGGCCACAGATGCCCCATGCATTGACGGAGGTGCATCTCTGCACACTTGCACCATCAGCTCAAACAGTGGGCACGAGAATTCAATGTCGTGGAACCAGCGCTAGAGGCCCGGAAGCTGCTCAAATGGTCCTGCATGCCCATCATCTTTGACTAGGAGGATCATCCTAGACGTACCACTGCGGTAGGATGTTTTCCATTGTTGGTCTCCCCAACAATTTGCAACCTTAAGGTCACAAAGATGTTGGTGGATGGCGGGGCCGGGTTGAATCTGATTTCCCCGGCAGTCATCAGCAAGCTTCGGATAGGTGAAGAAGAGCTAGAGGTTACCAGGACGTTTCAAGGAGTTAACCCCGGCAGGAGCCATCCTAAAGGAAAGATCACGCTGCCGGTAACATTTGGGGGAGAACTGAACTACCGGACTAAGAGGATTATGTTTGATGTGGTTGATCTCCCCTGCCGTACAACGGGATTCTTGGACGTCCGGCCCTGGCTAAGTTCATTGCGGCATCCCACTATGCCTACAACACCTTGAAGATGCCTGGGCCACTGGGAGTCATCAACATCCCATCAGTTGAGAAGGATGCAATCATTTGTGTGGACAAGATGTCTCGGGATGCGGTCGCAGAAGAGACAGCGACAGCGGCAACTCCCGCCTAGGAAAGTAAAGGAAAGAAGAGAGATTGTAGGGACTCCGACAAAGAGTCCGGGAAGCGTGCCCCACCGAGTGCACGACACCCGTTGACGACGGGCCGGAGTGTTCTAACAGCAAGAGATAAAAGGTTGCTGCACCCCAAGTGAAGAAAGTCCCGACAGGGCTGGCTGGTGTTGATAGTACTGTCACCATCAGCGCCACCCTCGATGACAAATTGGAAAGCGCGCTCATTGCCTTTCTGCGGGCGAATATCGATGTGTTTTCATGGCAACCATCTGATATCCCCAGTGTTCCCAGGGAGGTAATCGAGCACCACCTTGATGTCTGCCCACATACCCGACCTGTCAAGCAGAAAGTACGGAAGCAGGCCTTGTAGAGGCAGCAGTTCATTGCAGAAGAGATCAAGAAACTTGAGGTAGCTGGTTTGGTCAGAGGTGTATTGCATCCGACATGGTTGGCAAATCCAGTGGTAGTCCGGAAGGCTAACGGGAAGTGGAGACTTTGCATAGACTTCACAGATCTCAACAAGGCTTGCCCAAAAGACCCGTTTCCCCTCCAGCGTATCGACCAGATTGTGGATTCCACTTCAGGATGTGATTTGCTCTCCTTTCTGGACGCGTACTCCGGGTATCACCTGATCTTCATGTCCAAGGAAGATGAAGAGAAGACATCATTCATCACTCCATGTGGTACATACTGCTTTGTCCGCATGCCATTCGGATTAAAGAGTGTCGGGTCCACTTTTGCAAGGGCAGTCCAAATTGGTTTTGAGCCACAGTTGCACAGAAACATAGAAGCCTGTATGGATGATATCATGGTAAAAACCAAAGATAGGGCCATCCTTATTCAAGATTTGAAGGAGACATTTGCTAATCTACGGAAGATTAATTTGAAGCTCAACCTGGAGAAGTGTGTATTTGGTGTTCCCTCCGGAAAGTCGCGGGGTTCTTTGTGTCCCATCGTTGGATCGAAGCCAACCCCGACAAGATCAAAGCTATCACGCAGATCCAAGCGCCAAGGATGGTTAAGGATGTGAGGCGCCTGACGGGAAGTGTTGTCGCACTAAGCAGATTCATCTCCAAGTCTGTCGAGCATGCCCTGCCGTTCTTCAAAATTCTGAAGAAGGCATGGTTTATAAAGTGGATCCCAGAAGCAGGTGCAGCTCTGCAAGAGTTGAAGGCCTACCTATCATCTGTGCCTACCCTGGTTGCTCCCAAACCCCACGAGCCATTGCTGCTATACTTGGCGGCAAACAACCAAGTGGTCAGTGCGGCCTTGGTAGCACAGCGAGAAGTGGATGAGGCAGAAAGTGAGCAGAGACCGGCAGAATCAGAGAAGGATCAGGACAGCAATGAGCACGGCAACGAGAGCACCCCCAAGGATGCGGCAAGGAAAAAAGTGGTGCAGCGCCCAGTGTACTTCGCCAGCTCCTTGTTACAGGGGGCTAGATCGAGGTACTCTCGCATGCAGAAGTTGATCTTTGGTTTCATTATGGCCCCAGGGAAACTGCGCCACTACTTCCAAGCCCATGAGATCACGGTTGTCACTCATTTCCCGTTGCAACGGATACTCCGAAACCCTAAGGCTACTGGCAGAATAGCGGAGCGGGCTTTGGAGCTATCCAGCTTTGGTGTGAAGTTTGAGAGCTCATCAACTATTCAGAGCAGGGCGTTGGCAGAGTTTATTGCAGCATGGATGCCAACCCCTAATGAGGAAGTGACAGAGACAGCTAACCCCGACAAGTAATTGCCCCTAGAATGGATTATGTATTTTGATGGTGCTTTTTCCCTACAAGGTGCAGGAGCTGGTGTACTTCTTGTCTCCCCGTCAGGGGAGCACTTGAAGTACGTCGTCCAAATGAATTTTTCCCGGGAAGAAGCAACCAACAATACAGCTGAGTATGAAGGGCTCCTTGCCGGGCTCAGGATTGCAGCTGAATTGGGAATTAAAAAGTTGATCATTCGAGGAGATTCACAGCTTGTGGTGAGACAAGTCAACAAGGATTATCAAAGTCCATTGATGGAGACATACGTCGAGGAATTGAGGAGATTGGAGGAACGCTTTGACGGATTGCAAACAGAGCATGTACCCCGTGGGGAAAATAGCATAGCTGATCATGTGTCAAAGTGTGCTGCGCAAAAGCTTCCTGGGAAGTAGGGACTTTTGTTCTCCTGCTCACCTAGTCCTCCATATCCCCAACAACAATGGCCCGGAAGAGGAGAAAGTTGGACTACGGTAAGCCTCTCCCGGTAGAGCCGTCCGCTCTGGCAGAGACCCTGCCGGAAATAACTCCTCACAGCCTACCGGACCACCCCCTCTAGTCGGGCCCATGGACCCCGCGATCGAGGCTGGTGCTGCCACAGCAGAGGAGGTGCCGCTAGTCCTTGTTGCTAATCCCCAGGCTCCAACTTGGGCAAGGCACATTGTCCACTTCCTCCAAACCGGAGAGCTTCACGGCGACCAAGATGAAGCTGAAAAAGTAGCCCAGAGGGCATGTATGTATCAGTTTGTCTATGACACTCTATACAGAAGGAGGCCCAATGGTGTGAAATTGAAGTGTGTCTGTCGGATTACGGGTTCTGGCAAAACCCTTGAGGTTCGAACACTGGGGTGCGCACGAAGATCTCTCTCCCCCTAGCTCATACTCTCACAATGATCTCAAGGCCAAGCACGGCGAACCAAAAGAACAAGGGACACAAGAGTTTATACTGGTTCGGGCCACCGATGTGGTGTGATACCCTACTCCAGTGTGGTGTGGGGGATTGCCTTGTAGGCTGAGGATGAACAAGTACAAGGGAAGAATAGCCTCCTGAGGAGAGGTGTTGTTCAGCTCGAGGAGCTTGTGAGTTCGCCTTGGCGGAATGAGTCCAATCCAAGATCCTGTGTCTCCACATGGTGATGGCTAGTCCTATTTATAGAGGCCCGGGTCCTCTTCCCAAATATCAGGTGGGAAGGGATCCCAAAACGGCCAATTTGAAGGTGGACAGCTAGTACAAGATATCCTGACAAAAGGTGGTCTTCGCCTGCCAAAGGCTCTGGTGGTGACGCCGTCGTGGGCTCCCCGATGACCTCCGTCCTGCCACCCTGCTGGTCTTGGTCTCGTTGCACCGATATGGAAACATTTACCTGATGCCTCGGGACTCCGTGCATGCGCCTTCCCCTTTAGCACTAAAGAGAAAACTAGTACTCTGCGCCCCCTGGCGCCCGCCTGGCCTTGGTCGTCATGTCTCACGTCACGGGATCCTTATGAGGTGTCCCTCGCCTTGATCTCTCCACTCCTCGCGAGTCAGCCTAGTGAGGCTGCCCCTGAGGAGGTCTTGTGTCGTCCGCCTCGCGAGGGTCTTGTGCATTTGCTGATGAAGATGGGCCGTACCAGGCCATTAGAGGAGCCACGCCCTGGGCCGCAGGCAGGCAAGTCTGGGGACCCCCATTCCCAGGATGCCAACAGTAGCCCCGGGGCCCAAGGCGTGCTCGGACTTGGCTTCGATGCGAAGCCAAGGGTCAAGTGTGGAGCGCCGCGGGCCCCAACCGCCTGTGGCCTTGATTGACGCGTGGCGATTGACGGGACGTGGGCGCCTCCACTTCCCCATGCAGCCTCGATTTCCGCCTGGCTAAGCAGCCACCGTTGATTACAATGGTCCACCCCGTCGCAGGCGAGCGCTCTGTAGCTCCCTCGTCTTCCGGTAGCTAGTGGATCCTTTTCCCGTTCGATCTGGCGCCAACTTTCCCCGCCGCCATGGCACCAAGCCGGAAGAAGAAGGGGAAGACGGAGTCCCATACCTCGGTTCCAATGCCGCCGGCTTTTGAACCCGCTCTCGAGTGGTTGGTGGTGCTCAACCAGGAGGCGATGGGCAAGGTGCGCCCAACGCTTGCCACCGACTCCAACAAATGGGGGGTGACGGTGGCTTGGCCTGCTTCCCGTGCTGAAATTGACATGACGGCCACCGAGATCCCCCTCCATCTTCACGCCCTCTGGGCCGGTCTGATCCCTCCTTTCTCCGACTTCCTCAATGCGGTGCTATCGCATTGTTAGATCAAAGCGCTGCACCTTGATCCCCAATCCATCATCCTCCTTGCCGTCTTCGCCTTTGTCTACGAGGCCATGGTGGGCAATGCCCCTTCTGTGGCCTTGCTTCACCACTTCTTCTCTCTGCATCTGACAGACGCTCGTCAGCGCTCGGGGTGTGTATCTTTCCAGGTTGTGGCCGCTATGGCCGGCTCGGGGATTGACTTCGAGCTCTCGCCAGTCGTCGGAGGCTTCCGGAAGCGATGGGTGTATGTGGATGTTGGTGTGCGCAATCCCTTGCTACTGCTTTCGCGGATTCCAGCTACCCCAAGCTCCGGCTGGGAGCACGCAAGGCTCTCCGATCAGCGGCTCGCTCATGTCTGGCACCGGCTGGCCAGGCTGAAGGGCCTTGGGGTGATGGCGCCTATGGTGGTGAAGGAGTTTATCCGGTGCTGCATCGCTTCGCTTCAGCGTCACTCTCAGCCGATGTGGACCTTCTCCGGTTACTGGGGCCGCATGAGGCTCCATGTGTCGGCCCTCGCCCTTGAAGCGCGGCATACGGTGCTCGAGCTCCTCACCGGTGACCGCACACCGGCCAGCTTGCCGGAAGAAGGCTATCCTCTGTACTGCTGCTCGAACAAGGTGGAGTTTGCAAAGCAGATTCCCTCCTTTGACGAATGGGGGCCATGCCTGGCTAGCCTTGAAGGGCCTCGAGAGAGCCCTGTCTTCGTGGCTTCCTTGCCAGCCCCCGGCGCAGTGATCTCCCCGGAAGTGGATGCAGGGGCCGACCACCATCAGCCGCTGGCGACGCGTCTGCTGAGGAACCGGCGCTGCTCAGGTCTCCTGAAGGGTCGTCCCACGGAACCCTGGAGAGCCGTCCTGAGGAAGCGGCCGGAGGGGCGATGCAGCCCGACACTCCTGAGGCTGAAACCCCAGATGCCCCGGCGCCACGAGGCGGGGGCCGAGGTCTCCACGCTGTCTTGCACCCCTGAGGTCGACTCCTCAGGAGCCACTCCAGCCGCGCCCGGCGCTGGTGACCGCGCCCATGGCTTCGGCCGACTCCGACCAAACTTCGACGCGCTCCGAAAGAGGAAGGGATCTCCAAGCTGCAGCAGTGATGCCTTCCGGCCATTGAAACAGAGGAAGTATATTGCCATAGAGGAGTGAGTACCTTATCTTTGTAATTTCTCGAGTGTTGCTTCCCCTCCTGTCTGTAATTCCTCAGGGTCCCTTCTGCTAAGGTGGCGAAATCTCCCGAGAAGCAACCTTCTCCTGCCTCGAGTCCTCCGCTGATCCTGAGCACCTCTAGCCGGCCTGCCACACTCGGCGCAAGGTCGGCCGGAGAGGCGCACGCGCTGACCTGGCATCTCGACCCTGCGTTCTTTCCGTTCCTCCTTCGCGGTCCTGCCTGGGGTACTGAAGGTGTGCCAAGGGCTCCTCCTCTGGTTATTGACCGTGGCTAGGTGACCTCGGCCCTGGCGTCTTCTTCACGCAATGAGCCTCCGCACCTCCGGGCCCCTGCCGAGACCCGAAGGACGACTGGAAAGGGGCCGGCCTCTAGCCCCCTGCCGGGGGGAGGCGTGCCTCTTCGGACTTCTTCAGCGACTTCTGGCATGAAGGAAGGGCCTGGTCGTTCGTTTGAGCGGGCGCGCAACAGGGGCGCTATCCGTCATGAGCTTTTCTGGGAGGCGATAGGTGCGCTGAGCCGGCTTGGGGAGGAGCTTGTGGATGTTGAGGCCCGCCTTGAGACCGAGGGCCTTCGACTGGTGGATGAGTGGCATCAACTTAAGGTGGCCATCAACCTCGGGCGCCTCCAGCGCGAGCATGCCAACACGAAGGCCGAGGCATCCCTCGCAACCTCGTGCGAGGCCGGCGCCCGAGCCTTGGAGGAGGCCGGGTGTCGGTGTCAAAACCGGCAGATCTCGGGTAGGGGGTCCCGAACGGTGCATCTTAGGTCAATGGTAACAGGAGAGTGGGGACACGATGTTTACCCAGGTTCGGGCCCTCTCTATGGAGGTAATACCCTACTTCCTGCTTGATTGATCTTGATTAATATGAGTATTACAAGAGTTGATCTACCACGAGATCGTAATGGCTAAACCCTAGAAGTCTAGCCTGTATGACTATGGTAATGAGTATCTCCCTTTCCGGACTAAGTCCTCCGGTTTATATAGACACCAGGTGGAGCTAGTGTTACACAAGGTCGGTTACAAAGGAAAGGAATCTACATATTCGGTCGTCAAGCTTGCCTTCCACGCCAAGGAGAGCCCCATCCGGACACGGGTGCAGTCTTCGGTCTTCGTGTCTTCACAGCCCATCAGTCCGGCCGATGGCTAACAGGCGGGACGCCCGAGGACCCCTTAGTCTAGGACTCCCTCGGTAGCCCCTGAACCTGGCTTCAATGACGAGGAGTCCAGCGCGCAGATTTGTCTTCGGCATTGCAAGGCAGGTTCCTTCTTTCTGAACTCCAAGATAGTCTCCAGATGCGATGATTGTATCCGGACCTGTCACCACACATAACCGCAGAGAGAATATAATAGTCCACGAGTCCAATCCGCCGACAACGTTTTACAACGTGACATCATGCCCGCCCGGTCATTATTTCGAACCGTTGTTTCGCCTGCGGCCCCATGTTCCGAAACCTAGTTGTTATTGACACGTCCTATGCCAGTAGAGATCATGTCCCCTTATTAAGGGATTCTTTTATCGACATGGACGTGGGTAACCCGACCGTCCTTAGGGTAGAACTCCTTGGGAATAGGCGAATTTTGAGGCCTGAGAGGAGGCTTTCGATATTCTCGGCCTTTATAAAGGGGCACAGACCCGCCTTTCCTCTCCACGCTTGCTCCTTCCTCGACTCTTACTACCCCGAGTTCCAACACCCAGGTTTCACCCTCCGTAAACCTCAGTCATGTCCGGATCCAGCTGTCAAGGCCGGTGGGTGGCTTCTTCTATCAAAAAGGAGGCAAGATACCTGACCGCAGAAATCCTCCATCGGCTTCCCGTGGACGGGCAGGTTATCCCTTCCCCCAGATCTGGCGAGAGGGTCGTGTTTGTTTCCCACTTCCTCCAAGGATTAGGGTTCGCCCTCAATCCCTTCATTCGGGAGCTCATGTTCTATTACGAATTAGATTTTCATGATCTCGCCCCGAACTCTGTTCTTCGCATCTCGGCGTTTCGACCCGGCCCCCCAATTCAGCTTGCATCGTGATTAATAAGGGGTTGGACTGGGGATCAGTTGACGAGGTGCGAACTCTGCAGAGTCGCATCCGAAGCCTCATTGAGAAGGATATCAATGTTGTCAACGTTATTCAGGTAATGCTAGTCCGCCGGACCCTGCCGTGCCAGCGACGGCCTCTCCGCCTATGGGAGTTTAACCCCGAAGGGCCACGGATTCTTCAGCACTTCTTCGGCACTACGCACGAAGGAATGTGGAAACTATTCTTCGGGAGGCGCAAACAATGGCCGGAAACCACATAAGATATTGGCCTAGACTGTAACCATCCGGACACCCCGGTAAGTACTCGTCCACCGAACAAATTATAATCAGATATCATGTGGTAAAACACTGAGCAAGCCATCCTTTTCCAGGGCTGGATAAAGAAAGCGGAACAGATTATGTGTCCGGCCCCTCTTCCCGAAGACTCAGCAGACCCCGTGGTAACAAGGATGCTGGAACCGGCACCATACCAGGCGCCGGCAGGGGAGGGCAAGGTAGAGAGGGAGAAGACCCGGGATGACCTTGGTCCCGGGGGTAAATTAGATACTGAGTTCGGAGAAATCAATGTTTCCTCGCCCGAAGACAAAGGCGAAAGAGAAGCCAGTATCCCTTCTCCATTCAGGAGGAAAAGGGCCGCCTCCGAAGGATAGGAGGGGCGGTCTCCTAAGAGGGGCCAGATGCCACCGTCGAGAGGCTCGGGATTTGAAGGCGACGCTGTTGAAAAGCTCTGGCATGAGGACAAGCCCTCACCAAACTGTAAGTGAATCCGGGTGCTTTGATAGCACTACAAAAAAAAGACACATCCGTGACATTTTGGGTCGAACGAAATTTTTTCTGTCATACATATGACACTTCTATGACGATAATTGTGACAAAACCCGGTATCATCATAGATGTGGTGGGCTCCTACTTCTATGACAAAAAATCATGACAGAAAATGGGCTTTTCGTCCTAGGCGGGCCGGAGACGCAACTACATGACATTCTTTGGGCCGACCATGACGGAAAAAACCACGGTTGAAGCGAGGGCAAGGAAAATTTTGGGGAGTTCCCGATTACGGTGGGAGGTCGGGGGCCGAGCGATGCGCATTTCTCTCGTACACGTACGCGCGTGTGTGCGAGGCGTTGGCTCTAACTGAACCCGAGCGAGGCGTTGGGCTCTAATCAACCCGAGCGATTGCACTACAAAGGCTATGCGTTCGAACCCAAGCGATTGATCGATGGTCATTAATCGAACCCGATGAGCGATTCGCCCGCTCTGCTGCTAATTGAAGCCGATCGATTGGATGAACAATGAGCATTGCGCGGGGGGGGGGGTGGATGAACAGTGAGCGGTGGCGTTGCCTCTGGATGAATAGGACCCCGTGGTGTGGAGAGCTGGATGAACAGTAGACGGTGGAGGGGTTCCCGTGGAGGGGTGGTTGAACAGCACCCCGTGGTGTGGTGGAGGGCTGGATGAACAGTAGACGATGGAGGGGTGCCCGTGGAGGGGTGGTTGAACAGGACCCTGTGGTGTGGAGGGCTGGATGAACGGTAGACGGTGGAGGAGTGCCCGTGGAGGGGTGGTTGAACAGTAGCCGGTGGAGTAGCGCGCGGTGGAGGCTGGATGAACAGGAACCCATGGAGGCTGGAGGAGGTCGATGGTGGAGGTGAACAGATCCCTTGGAGTCCTATTTTGCGGTACGCCACACCCCTCCCGATGAACAGGACCCCCATTTCGATCGTAGGAGGTCTGTTTCGTCCATTTTGCGGTACGCCACACCCCTCCCGATCAACAGGACCCCCGTTTCGACCGTAGGAGGTCCGTTTAAATCCGCTTTGGCGATGCGCCACACCCCTCCGGATCAACATGACCCCCGTTTCGACCGTAGGAGGTCCGTTTCCTCCGTTTTGCGGTACGCCAGACGCCTCCCGATCAACAGGACCCCGTTCCGAACGTAGGAGGTCCGTTTCCTCCGTTGTGCGGTACGCCAGGCCTCGTTTCCATCGCCTGTTCCGTCCAAGCCCTCCCGATGAACACGACCACGCATTCCGTTTCGACCCAGCCGGTTGGCTCCCACGCGTTCCGTTGCCTCCCGATGAACACGACGCATTCCATTGCCTCCCCATGAACACGACGCATATCGTTGCCTCCCCATGAACACGACGACGACGCTGTTTCTCCGTTCCGACCCAGCCATGTCGACGAGCCCTCGCCGTACGTATGCGCGAGTAGGCGTTCGAGACCCCGCCCGTATGCACACATACGTGGCCGTATTTTCTTTCTTGCACCCTGGCCGCTGTACGTACGTGTACATGCTACGTGCGCGCCTCTACTACGACACGTGCGCGCCTCTACTACGACACATGTGCGCCTCTACATCGACCAGTATGTACGTACAAGTTCGCGACCAGAATGGCAACGCTACGTACGCTTCGACCAGGTGGGTCCCGAATGTCAGGCACTTCCTTGCCTGCGAAGATGTAGCTTGTGGGTCCCAGCAATGTGGGGCTTAATCGTTTTTTTTGCCCGGACGCACTTCCTTGCGTGCGAAGATGTAGCCGGTGGGTCCCAGCAGTCAGGGGGTGAATCATTTTTTTTTGCCCGGACGCACTTCGTTGTGTGCGAAGGTGTAGCAGGTGGGTCCTAGTAGCCAGGGGAAACGTTTTTTTCATGAAATACAGTGGCCCGTCCGGTGGGTCCCAGCTGTTAGGTGGAGGAATCATTATTTTCCGCGTAATAAGGAGGCACTTCCTTGCTGCGGCCGTGGAACCACTGTCGACCTCTCCACGCATATCCACATCCGATGGAAGTCGTTCCTTGACCACATTGACCATGCCGCGCCGAGAGCACCAGGGAGGTGGACGACGGCGAGGCCTAGGAAGGGGACGACGGGGAGTAGAGGGATGGCCTGGCCAGCGGTGGGAGTAGTACGGGGTGGTGAGGCCTCCGCGACATCACAGCCGGCCACGGGAGGGAGGAGCACGCGACACGACCGGCGCTGCTTTGGGTGGCTGGAGCAAGAAGACCAGAGGTTGAAGAAGCACTACGGCCGTTGGATGGACATCGTACGATCACTGCAGCTAGAATCGTTCATATTGACTAAGTTGACAAACCCTTGGTACGCGTCAACTTAGTTGGCCCACAGCTCGGATTTGGCAGAGAACATATAGCCCATTTGTGATTTGTAAGAATGTACAACCCATTTTTTATTTCTAATGGAATTTACTACAGCCCATTTACAGTTTGTTAAAAGTACAGCCCAACTTCTAGCTAGGACAACAATTAATAATTTCAAACAACCGCTCAAAACAGAATTCAAAAAAATTCCCACATTTTGATGGGATCCGAAATATTTTTATCCGAAATTTCTAGTCAGGTTAAATATAATTTCAAAAATAATATATTTTTCAAACTAATTACGTGTTTCGTGCATAGTAACTGTCCAGTTATTATAATTACATCCCATTTATTATTTCTTCAAGTCCATTTTCTTGTTAAGCCTAATGCATACCTCCTAGGAAAGTTTGCAGCCCAGCGGGGCGGAGAATAACAAGTTGACCTGGATATTGTACAACTGTCGGCCCAGTTGCATTGCTGATGTTGAAAAAAAGGCCTGTGTAGTATAGTACAACCTAACATGGTTACTCAGCCCACATTCAGCGACGCCGACAAGGCCCAAACAAGGCTTCTGTACAACTTTTTGAAGTCACTGAGCTCAACTAATAACTTAAGAAAAAAGTTAGATTATAGTGGAACCTAATTAAAAGCTGTCACGAGCAAATAAATAATTCAACGGGTCCCACTTGTGCATGTGCGTGTGTATGTGTGTGCGTGTGTGTGTGTGTGAGAGAGAGAGATAGAGAGAGAGAGACCCATCGGTCGATGCTCGTAAATATATCTTTCAGCCATATGCATTGCTGATGCTCAGTAAGAACTTATATAGTTGACACAATCATATAGAACATCATAGCACACTGAACTTGGATACAAAAATTTCACGCAGGCAGCACAATCAGGATGGAAGCAGTGGATCACTACGGGAAGGGCTATGTTTAAACCAACGAAGTCGTACATAGCGGTTCATCGTCTTTATCAATGACGGGGAAATATCTTGAATGTTGTGCAAAGAAAACAAACAGACAACACAATAAGTTCTTCTAGCACATTAAGTTGACGTACAGCCCTTTCTAAAAAAAGTTCAGGTACAAAATTAGAACAGGTCAAAATCAAATGTACTGGCATATCAGTGCTTCACACCCATAGCTCGGCTTTAACTAGTATCTGACAAGATTCAGTTGTTACCTCAAATAGCACATCCAGGCAGCCAGCCCTGCCTCTTCTCCCAAAGAAGCAGTGGCCTCCGCCGTGCGATGGAGTAGGCCCTGTGCCATCCATCGCTCGAAAGCAACACAGGTAAGTCTGGCGTTGACTCACTGTAATGGACGCCATCGACGGACCACAGCACCAGCCAGCGGCGGACTTCGATTGATGGATTTACCACTTCTTCGACATGCACGAACACTCGATATGTGTACATCCCTAACGTGGTCCGCGGCGGCCTTGGTGGCGACAAATAGTACAACCCCGGTTCCTGCACCGGTATCTCAACACCAATCACCTTCGGTATGGTGGACGGCTTCTTCATCCATGGCATAACCGTCTGGAGGAACAAACATACTTACGAGCTCACCTCCAAGGTCGTTGATAAGCTCGTTCATGGACTCACTGTTCCAAGCACGTCGAGGCATGCCGTGGAAGGTAAGCTTTGTTAAAAACTCAAGCTCAGAGGGCACCGAGCCCCATCCTAGGTGCCACCGATCAAAGCTCACAAATGCCGGGAAGATTCGAACACACGACTGCAGTCGAAGTTGTCCGGAACCTGACGAAGAAATCAACCGGTGGCGGACAGACTTCCACGAGCAAGTCACATATTTGGATGCCGTGCGCAATCCCAAGAGCTTTGACAAGGTCGTCCGGCGAGACGGGAGGCCGGCCGCCGTTGATGGTTACCATCAGCACTTTGCTGGCAAACTGGTCATAAAGCGCCGCCATGCCACTGTTGAGCGACAGCATGCAGCGACCGAACGCAGGACGGACCTCAAGTTCTACGGCTCGGAGATCCGCGTTGACCGGCAACATGATAGTGCGCTTGAGTACAGAGAGTACAGGAGGGGGATTTGGGGGAACTGGAGTAGGAATCGAGATTCCAGAGGCGGGGGACAGGCGGGAGATTGGGGATGAAAAGGTAGCATGAATTTTGAGCACGCGCCAATATGCTCTCGGCGCGCAAGCGCACGAAAACACCGGTGGCGCCCACATGTTGGCCTAAGAGTCCTTATTCTTTCTTTTTTGGAGAGCCCGGCCTTTTTTCAGGATCTTTTGAGAGCCCGGCCTGAGAGTCATAATTGACCTGGTTGGCATTGCGTTACTACTCGGCCCATATTCAATGACACCTCACTGGCCCAAACAAGTGTACATCATCGAAAAGACACTGAGCTCAAATTATATAACTTGAAAAAAGGAGATATACTCTGAACACTAGAGAATGGTGATGCCCTCATTTAGCCCACCAATAGTTCGAGACAATAAACAGTTCGAAACAATGATATATACAACATTCAAACACTGACTAGTGACTACTACCTTGTAAACATCAAGACATGATAGTTCATAAGAAGTCTTGCTACACCACCAAAACGCACCCATTTGCAGCGCTCAGACTCTCGTGATCCAGACGAGAATGACATTCTAAACAGAAGCAACTATTACATAGTAAGAGTGACATACACGAGGATGACCAAATGACAAGGAATATGCATAACAAAATAAAGAACTGCCCATCGAGAACAAGCAGCAAAGACAACAAAGTCATTCGAAGAGATGATCCAACACCATCATAATTTGCAGCCCCGCTTCAGCGACCAGTGATCCGGAGACACCAGTACTCCCCCCTTTCGATGCAACAGCCCAATTACCTATCAACCTGAAGGCTTGAACCACATCATCGCACTGTCAGAATTGAGACATCCAAGGATCAAAGTTAATCCGGATGCCTTTGTCATTCTCACCTTCTTTTGGCTGCAGGCTGTATCATTGACAATCAGGGGAGTTTGCTCCCAAACTCCTAGGGCTCGCCATGTAGACACAGTTTTCCATAGCAAACAGAGCCTCTCTGCCATCAAGGTCCTTGCCAACGGTGATCTCCTGGTTAATCGGATAATTGAGTCCGAGAAATAGAGAGTGTGAACCAAGGCTATTTACCCGCCTCCAACTAAAAAATCCTAAAGGCCCCAACAAGCTGGTATCTTGCTCATAGACGTAACAGCCACTGTCCGGATACTCACATATTACATGGTGCTTGTATACAGTGGGGTTTTTGCAATATAACTTTTCTGGCTCATGTGTTAGAATGATCATCGTTCTTTTGCCGTCGTCTGATCGAGCGAGGAACCAGTTGTGCTTCCCTATTTTTGGCAAAGGTAGTGTGATTACAAAGGGCAGTAACTGTAGGGACACTTCATCATATCAAAAAGGACATGCATTGTTAATGTAAGAACAACATTGTTCAGAGTATGAGTAGGATAATGCAAGAAACATCATTGATATGTCCCTGTTGGAACTGGGAGGAAAATACAGGGAAATGTATACTGGGCTCGAAAATATAGAAGTGCCATGCATGGTTATACTCATGTTATTTCGCAATCGATTTTTCACAGGAAACTACCATGTCATGCATGTTATGTACTCCCTCCATTCCCAAATATTTGTATTTCTAGGCATTTCAAATAGACACAACATACGGATGTATGTAGGCATATTTTAGAGTGTAGATTCACTCATTTCGCTCCGTATGTAGTCAGTTGTTAAAATCTCTAGAAAGACAAATATTTGGGAACGGAGGGAGTAATCATGTTCTGTCCTCACAAACAAATTCTTCAAGGTAACTAACAGACCATGCATTGTTATATACTCGTGTTCTGTGGGCAAAATTTTTGTGAGGATATTATTCTAGCCATTGATTGTCAAGGGCTTAATATAGGTATGTACACATGGTAAGCATTGAAGGATTTCACTACTTCCAAATATAGAGTTCTCTATATGCACATTTACTTCCCTAATGTATGGTTAGATGAAACCAACAGTGTGGTGCATGTTTCTACATCATGAAAATGAGGAAACTAACATGGCCATTGATACACACTCGTATTTAGTAGTAGTATATAGATTACTGTAAAATAAGGATAATATCCATATATTCCTAACCGTTTGATTATTCAGGGTACAAATTGGCTGTAATGACATGGTCACAATCATATGAATTAATTCATTCCAAATATAGCTGATTTACGGCGTCTCTAATACATTGCCATGGTTCTACTCAAATTCTGCTCAAACAGGGATATGCCAATCATCACAAAAAGTTAAAACAGTGTCATGGCGTAATCATTAACATGAGACGAAAACAACTTACACACGTCGTCCCAGCATTACGTGGTGCCATCTGCTTTGTTGATCGTGTAGATGATGCCATTGTGTTCAATAGCATCATAGAAGTGTGTATCGGCTTTGACGATGATCCACTGCGAGCCGAGTTGTCTCCAGCTAAAGATAGGCGAGTCCGCGGTCGAACAAGGCAATTAGCTTGAAGTCTGCGTAATTCGCATGTCGTGTGGGCACTTGGCAGATTACAATCTTCTCCAAAACAAGGTAATACTCTATATAATCCAATGGAGGAAGGATAATCTCATGGGAGGTCTGGAAGTTCACGAGCACCAACTTTTTACCGTCTTCTCAGAAGGCAGCCATCCAGTGGGAGTTCATGCCGACCCAGTACATACCTGCCAAGAAGTTTCGGGCGCTGGTGATCGGATCGATGTCGAGGGAAATGATGTACGACGACCCACTACATACCTGCAAAGAAGTTTCGGCTAATGGAGATCGGATTGAAGTAGAGGGGTATCATGCACACCTCCGTATCATGGTGAGCCAATATCGCAAGGCCAGATAGCAGCAAGCAGGGTGTCTTGAAAAGCTTAGGCCTCGCTTCGATGATGGCCGTGTGCATGTCCCTCGAGCATGCAGCCAGCCGCAGGGCGCTCAACATATCCATACACGAACAACAGAGGTTGAGGATGTCACTGAGGAGATTTCTCCAATCGCGGCTCATATGGATGTTGCGCGGTTCGCGTTCGGCCATGATGGAGTTTGGAAGGGGGCTTGATTTACGGGGGAGAAGGATGTCGGTGCTGGAGCGGCTAGCGAGGGAATAGTGGTTGTCGGTGTCAAAACCGGCGGATCTCGGGTAGGGGGTCCCGAACTGTGCGTCTAGGCGGATGGTAACAGGAGACAAGGGACACGATGTTTTTATCCAGGTTCGGGCCCTCTCGATGGAGGTAAAACCCTACTCCTGCTTGATTAATATTGATGATATGGGTAGTACAAGAGTAGATCTACCATGATATCAGAGAGGCTAAACCCTAGAAGCTAGCCTATGGTATGATTGTTGTTCATCCTACGGACTAAAACTCTCCGGTTTATATAGACTCCGGAGATGGTTAGGGTTACATAGAGTCGGTTACAATGGGAGGAGATCTACATATACGTATCGCCAAGCTTGCCTTCCACGCCAAGGAAAGTCCCATCCGGACACGGGACAAAGTCTTCAATCTTGTATCTTCATAGTCCGTAAGTCCGCCCAAGGTCATAGTCCGCCATCCGGACACCCCTAATCCAGGACTACCTCGGTAGCCCCTGCATCAGTGCTTCAATGACGACGAGTCCGGGCGCAGATTGTCTTCGCATTGCAAGGCGGGTTCCTCCTCCGAATACTTCATAGAAGATTTTGAACACAAGGATAGTGTCTGGCTCTGCAAAATAATTTCCACATACCACCGTAGAGAGAATAATATTTACACAAATTCAACCTGCTGACGTATTCCGCAGCATGACATCACACCACGACCAAGCCTTTATTCAAATCGTTTTCACTGTCCCATCTCAGCGCACTTAGCGAGGCGGTTTGCTTGGCACGTCTTGTTGAAGCAGAGATCATGTCCCCTTATTCCGGGATTCTCATCAATACGGGCGTGGGTAACCCAAGCGTGCCATTAATTTATGGCGCTTGGGAGATAAGCGAGTTTTACCAGGCTGGTGGGGGCACACAGTTTCGTCCGCCCATATAAAGGGATAAGGATCGACCTTTTCCATCTACGCCATCTTCCTCCTTTGCTTATCCATTTTCGCGCACTCGAGCTCCAGCGCCCAAGTCCGCACATCCCGCCTCAACCTTCTCCAGCCATGTCCGGAGCGGGAGGCAAGTGGATGGTATCTTCCGTCACAGAGGGACACATCAAGAAGCTGAGGGAGGCTGGATACTTGTCTAACGACATCGCGCACCGGCTCCCAGACAAGGGACAGCTCATCCCCACCCTCAGGCCCCATGAGAGGGTGGTGTTCCTCACCCATTTCCTCCGCGGACTAGGTTTCCCACTTCACTCGTTTGTCCGGGGGCTCATGTTCTACTACGGCCTGGATTTCCACGATCTGGCCCCGAACTTCGTCCTCAACATCTCGGCATTTATCGTCGTGTGCGAGGCTTTCCTCCGCATCAAGCCCCACTTCAGCTTATGGCTGAAGACCTTCAATGTCAAGCCGAAGGTAGTGGGCGGCCAGCAAGCGGATTGCGGAGGCGCCATGGTGGACAAGATGCCCAACGTTACATGGCTCGAGGGCTCCTTCGTGGAGACCATAAAGGGGTGGCAATCGGGGTGGTTCTACATCACCGAGCCGCGTGACCCTGAATGGGCAGCGGCCCCTGAATTCCGATCTGGCATTCCCACACGGCTCACCTCCTTGAAAGAGAAGGGCATGTCGTGGGGTAATTCGGAAGAGCGGTCTGGACTCCAATCCTGCGTCCAAGACCTAGTGGACAAAGAGGTTAAACTCGTCAACGTAGTCCAGGTCATGCTCATCCGCCGTATCCTCCCGTGTCAACGACGGGCTTTTAACTTATGGGAGTTCAACCCGGCCCAGCACCAAACTCTGATCAGGCTCTTCGACACAACGCACGAGGATTCCTGGAAGGTGCTATTCAAGGGCGCCGAGGTTCCCCCTCCCATCACCTAGGGTCGCGGATTCCGCGCGAAGCGCCAAGCCAGCATAGTAAGCTTATTTTACCCTTTACGGGATACTTGTTTTTCATAGTTTAACTCTATGCGGGATCTAAGCTCCCGTTCCTTTGACAGGGGCAGAAGAAGACCGGACAGATCGACTGTCCGGCTCCTTTGCCCAAAGATCCAGCAGACGCTCGCTTGACGGGGCTGCTGGTTCCGGCACCTTTTGTGGTGCCAGAGAAGAAGGCCACGGGAACTTGAAGGAGTTCCCGGCGCCAGGTGGTGTCGGATTCATCGTCCGATGACTCCGAGGCGGACTCCACCCGTGAAGACGAGGAGGAGGAAAGAGTGGTCTCTCCCCCAGCGGGGGGAGAGAAGAAAAGGAAGGCCGCCCAACTGGGGGGTCTGGAGGGTCCAAGAAGGGAAGGACCCTCCCTCCGGACTACTCCACCAATGCCGACGACGGCGAGGAAGAGTGGCCACCTAGGGCCAAGCCCCTGGCGAAGTCGTAATTATCCGGAAACCAGAGTAACTCATGGCGCTTCTTCATTGCACACTACCTTCTGACGCCGAATATAATCATGTAGTCCGCCGAAGGCCGGGCTCGACACTTCATCGAGCGGTTCCCTGGGTCCGTCGGATGTGAACAGCACTTCACTTCCGGCCGCCTCCTCTCCTTGCGCCGTGGATGATGCCGAGGTAGCGTCCCAAAAGGGGCCAGGCCAGGAGGAGGTGGTCCTGGAGGCGCCGCAAGGCAACCTCCCGGACTACAGGCGCAAAGGGGATAAAACCCCAAAGGGCTTTAAGTCCAGCCCTGGGCCGGACTCCGCACCGGAACCGTCAGTGGTTCCGGAGTCCGGCAGGCGGCCCCACGTAAGAAGGGCAAGCCTACGACGCCGGTGACCTCCGTCCAACCGGAGGCACCGGATAATCTGCTGGAGGTGCTTAATGGCGCCTCCATCGACGAGGAGCTCCGCACTATTATGAGTGTGGTGATCCAGAAGGTTCAGTCCGCCAAGAGCGGGCTGACAGAAGCCTATGCCAGCCTTCTAACAGGCTTTGAGGTATGTATTTAAGATATGTAAAAATATTACCGCATAGACAGTAGCCCCTGATGCTTAGTTTGGTGTTCGAAAAGAAAAGCCGAACTGAGGATCAAAAAGATATACGCAGGAGTCTAACATAAGTATGTCAATATGGGAATGCAGGTTGTGCTGGCTGACACAGGCCGCACCGATCATGGAGGTCGATGCATTGAAGCAGAGCCTCGAGCGGTCCGAGAACGAAGCTCGGCCTTGCCAAAAAGCAGCTCGAGGACGAGGAAGGTAAGGAATACCTTATGTAAGTATATAAAAAGATGTGGTTGCAAAAAATGACAGGACCAACGTGGGTATGCAGGGACCACGAATGAGGTGGCAACCCTGAAGGAAGCGTTGTCCAAGGCCGAAGAAAATGCGGCCATGGAGCGTACCCAGCGGGAAAAGCAGGAGGCGCGGGTGGCGGAGGTGCAGCAAGAGCTCCAGTCACTCGTGAAAAAACATGAGAGTTTGGAGCTTGACTCAAAGACTCGAGAGTCCGAGCTCGCCTCGGCGTTTGAGAGCGCCAAATCTGCCAAGGCCGAAGCCCAAAAAGCCCTCCAGAAAATTGAGGCGATGAAGAAGATAGTGGCAGGTAAGGCATTCTTTATGCAAAGAAAGCACGTGAAAGTGAATTACTTGTTACTTACCTAAGTCCGGAGCTCTCCAGGAGCATTCGCAGATCTTACCCGGAGTGTGTCCGACGCTGCCACATTCTACCGAGCCGAAGAGGGGAGCTCGACGGAGAAGGTGTTTTGGTCTCAGTATGCTGAGGCCGGACACTCGGTGCCCTTGAGCGACCAGCTAAAGCAGCTGGTCGAGCTCCATAAGGTGTCCGGACAGGCCATGAAGGGTCTCGTAGTCCGGCTGTGGCCTGGGGAAGCCATGCCTGGGAGCTACTTCGGGCAGGTAAGGCGGCTGGTGGATGCCTGTCCAAGGCTTGAAGTCATCAAGCGCTCCGTATGCATCGAAGGTGCCCGTAGGGCCCTCGCCCGTGCTAAAGTACACTGGGGCAAGATGGACGCTGAGAAGCTTGTGACGGACGGACCACCGCCGGGCAAGGAGCATCGCAAGCCCGAGATGTATTATGAGGGTGTCCTGAAAGGTGCCCGCCGTATAGAGGATGAGTGCTCCAAAGATGTAATTTTTTAATAAACTCGCATTTGTGATCCTGTACGCTGAAAACTTGTTCATATGCGCTAAGCAACGCTTTTGAATTTAAAATATTACCTTCTGTGCGGCTGTTTATTAAATTTGAGAGATGGCGAGTCGTCGCTTCGCCCCCATGCCACGAAAGTGTTGGGGTGTTTGGGATAAACTTGAGCGCTCTTTTTCCCATTATTGGGTCCTTCGAGGGAGGCGCTCAACACAACGAACAAGGCAATCAGACTATAATGCTTGAACACTCTAACTTAGCCATAGAATTCTATAATTTTAAATTTCGGCGAAGCCCCTAGTATTCGGAAGACCGAGTTCGGGGCGCTATCCACGCCTAGGCCGGAAAAAGCTGGCTCCTCGCTCTAAGCGGCATAAGTCTTTAGGGACTCGAAGACCTCTCGAACAACGACCAGCTCTCGCCCTATCATGATGGTCAGTTTTAGCTTTCTCCACTGAGGTGCTTAGCCCAGCTGAACCGGGGCACAATCGCAGTGGTTCTACCAGTGCTACCTTAGCCGATATAACGGAACGTAAGGTACCAAAACATGGGAGCCGGGCAAACCCAACTATTGACCCAAGACATGATTCGGAGCCGATGCATATAATGCTATAAGTTCGGGGTGCCACACTCATGAGAGTGTTTGGACTTCTCACACCATATTCTAGGTACGTAAGCCCCTGGTGTATTGGCCGTACCAAAGTGTACGGTTGCATAATGTCATAACTGAACATATTTTTATAAAAAAAGGAATGCAATAATAGACAAAAGCTATGTATTGTTTATTCGAAATGTCTGCGGTAAAAGTAGAACGATGCAAGTAGTGTGATAAGCAAGAGATGGGACTATTTAACATGTCCCCCTCCAGGGGCGAGCTGCGGGATGATATGTGAAACAAGTATACTGCTCGTTATAGAGACCACCTGGACACTCGACGTAGCTTTCTGCCTCCCTGGCTGTTGCATCGTGTGTTCAGCGCTTGTACTGTCGGATAGGCCTTCCATAGAGTGGAGTCCTGAAAGTGAGAAAAAGAATGACAAAATCGGGAGCCCCTAGTGCGGTTGAGCCGCATTTTGGGCATGCCGTGGTCGTGCCCCTCCCCCTATGCCCATGGTATATCTAGAGCGTAGTTATGTATGCGTAGTACTGCTTTCGCAGTTTCGCGAGGGCTGGGGTTGGGGCCGCACTGCTACGCATGCTCGGAACGTGCCACACAGTCTTGTTATAGGTTACTCCGGGCGCGCTTGATGGTGTCCGGACGTTTAATGGCCGGACTAGAGGATTGCCTTGAGAGGCTGCTTTGTACTTCCGCCGTGAGGGCCGCCGTATGCTCCTCCGTTCGGAGAGAGCGTTTGGTGTTTCCATTGACCGTAATGACTCGTCCTGGCATCTTGAGCTTGAGGTATGCGTGCGGCACCGCATTGAACTTTGCAAATGCGGTTCGCCCGAGCAGTGCGTGATAGCCACTTCGGAATGGGACTATGTCGAAGATTAACTCCTCGCTTCGGAAATTATCCGGGGATCCGAAGACTAGCTCAAGTGTAACTGAGAATGTACAGTTGGTGATGTAGGGCGGAACCCTACGGGGACGATCTTTCACGTTGGAGCGGATCCTACGGGGAATCGCGAGGAACACGCGGAAGAACACGAGAGAAACGAGAGAGAAATCACGAAACCGACAAGAGATCAATCACACAAGTGCTAGATTATCGATCGCATAGAGTGGCACAAGATTCAAGATCAACAAAGGTAAGATACAAACGGTAGCCGTTCTTCTCCGTGAGGAGGCCTTGAGGGGGTCCACCCTAGAAGGGGTCTTGAATCCGCTTGGGGATCTTCTCCGGAGAGGTCCTGATCTCGGTGGAGAAGTAACCAAGTGGATGAGCAAAGGCTCTCACACAAGAATATGAGCTAATCCAATGCTAACCCTAGAAAGAGGAAAGGGAATAAGTATATATAGTCTCGGGCGAAGGGGTACAAGGGACAAGGCCCTGAGGCACTGCGCGCAGGCAGGGGAGGCCGGACGTCCAAGGCCGGGCGGATGTCCGGCTTTTCCGAGACGCCGGATGTCCGGACTAGGGGCCGGATGTCCGCTGGCGGGTCTTCCAAACGCAATCGGTGATGGGGGCCGATTTCGGGCGAGGGGCCGGATATCCGGCTTCCGGAAGAGCCGGATGTCCGCCAAGGGCCGGATGTCCGGCTGGGCGACCGCTTTCAGCCGAATCGGAAAGGGGCGCCGATTTCGCTGGGGCCCGGATATCCGGGCTGGGGGCCGGATGTCCGGGCTTGGACGCCGGATGTCCGGGTCCTGGAGACTTGGCCAGATTGGATCCTGTTGAGGTAGAAGCTCCAGGGGCCGGATGTCCGGGGCCTGGAAGGTGCTCTTGGCCTTCTCCGATGGTTCTCTTCATCCGCGGACTTGGTGGCTTGTCCATCTTCACGCAAGGCCCCTGGAGGTTCCCTTGACACCTAATCATGCATAGCATATCGGACTTAGGTAGTAGCCATGTCTCGAGTGGATCGTATGGGATATCAATAAGGAAAGAGGTCACCTCGCTCTCGAGAGCTCTAGCTCTAGCCCGTGTCATGGGTCCTCTTGGCTCTTGATGAGACGGTTGTAAGTCCATGGGGATGATCGTGGGATGCTCCGCATCATCTCCCCTTGGGAGAGATCCGACCTCGGATCAAAACCTTCATCTCCATGGAATGGTGCGAGGTCCTTGACGTTGAAGATGTCGCTCACGTTATATTTGTCTCGAGGTAGGTCGATCTTGTAGGCGTTGTCGTTGTAGCGTGCTAGCACCTTGAGAGGTCCATCGGCTCGAGGGAGAAGCTTGGACTTGCATTCTTTGGGGAAGCGGTCCTTGCGAAGGTGTAGCCACACGAGATCACCAATGTTGAAGACGATGGGTTGCTTGTTTGCGTTGAGCTTGTTTGCTTGACGCTGTACTTGGCGCCAATGGTGTGCCTTGTGTCTTCGTGCATCTTCTTGATGTAGCTTGCTCGTTCACTTGCGTCCATGTTGGTGCGCCGAGGAGAGGGAGTGGTAGAATGTCCAATGGGGACAAGGGGTTGAAACCGTAGACGACCTCGAAGGGGGACTTGCCGGTAGTTGAATGTCTTGCACGATTGTAGGCGTACTCGGCGATGGGTAGACATGCTTCCCATTCCTTGATGTTCTTCTTTATCAAGACACGGAGTAGAGTGGATAGTGTGCGGTTCGTCACCTCCGTTTGGCCATCGGTTTGAGGATGGTATGCCGAGGAGAACAAGAGCTTGATGCCGAGCTAGGCGCATAGGGTCTTCCAAAAGTAACTCAATAACTTGACGTCACGATCGGATACGATTGTCTTTGGTACGCCATGGAGTCGCAAGATTTCCCTACAAAAGAGATTGGCAACATGTGAAGCATCGCTCTATCTTGTTGCAAGGTATGAAATGTGCCATCTTAGAAAATCTATCCACAACAACAAAAACGGAATCCTTGCCATTTTGAGTCCTAGGCAAACCGAGTACAAAATCCATACTAATGTCTTCCCATGGTTGATATGGAATTGGAAGGGGCATGTAAAGACCATGAGATTGAGCTTTAGACTTAGCTTTGTGACATGTGTAGCATCGGTTGGTGAAGCGTGAGACGTCATGAACATCTTGGGCCAAAAGTAGTTGTTGGAGAGCGTGGCGAATGTCTTGTCGCGTCCAAAGTGTCCCATGAGTCCGCCTCCATGAGCCTCTTGCAAAAGGAGCAAACGAAGAGAAGACTCGGGAATGCAAAGTTTGTTAGCTCTCATAAGATAACCATCCTTGATGTAATATTGTTCCCAAGACGTATGCGCCAAACATTTAGCATATGGAGAAGCAAAGATGGATCATGCTCATACAAGTCTTTTATATGCTCAAAACCAATAACATTCAACTCAAGTTGAGTGACAAGCATGCATATGCGTGAAAGCGCGTCGGCAACTACATTTTCTTTACCCTTAATGTACTTGACCACATAAGGAAAAGTTTCAATGAATTCACTCCATTTGGCATGACGCTTGTTCAATTTAGTTTGACCTTTGAGGTACTTAAGCGTTTCATGATCGGTATGGATGACAAACTCATGAGGTCTAAGGTAATGTTCCCAAACATGTAGCACATGCACTAAAGCATACAATTCTTTGTCATAGATGGGATAATTAAGTTGAGCACCGGAGAGTTTTTCACTAAAATAAGCAATGGCTCGTTTTTCTTGCATCAAAACTCCGCCAATTCCGGTACCACTTGCATCACAATGAACCTCAAAAGTTTTGTCAAAATTGGGCAAAGCAAGAATCGGAGCATGAGTAAGCAAAGACTTGAGCTCATCAAAAGCGGTTGATTGCAAAGTTCCCCAAACAAAGGGAGTATTCTTCTTGCTCAAAGCATGCAAAGGAGCAGCAATTGTGCTAAAATCTTTCACAAAGCGACGATAGAAACCCGCAAGACCAAGAAAACTTCGCACGTGTTGCAAATTGGTGGGTTGGGGCCAAGTTTTAATTGCTTCAATTTTAGATTCATCAACATGGACACCCTTTGAGGAAACTACAAAACCCAAGAAAACCACTTTGTCAACTCCAAATGTGCATTTTTCAAGTTTGCATAAAGGCTTTCCTTGCTAAGAGTTTGCAACACAGATTTTACATGATTGATGTGCTCTTTCATGGTTTTGCTAAACACAAGAATATCATCAAAGTAAACCACAACAAAGACTCCAATATAAGGACGAAGCACATGATGCATAAGACGCACAAAAGTACGGGAGCTTCCGAAAGACCCATAGGCATCACTAACCATTCATATAATCCAAATTTGGTTTTGAAAGCAGTTTTCCATTCATCACCCTCTTGTATGCGGATTTGATAATAGCCACTTTTAAGATCAATTTTGAGAAAAAGTTGGCTCCACTAAGTTCATCAAGCATGTCATCTAAGCGAGGAATGGGATGCCTATATCGGACGGTAATAGCATTGATAGGTCGACAATCGGAGCACAAGCGGAAACTTCCTTCGGGCTTAGGCACAAGAATAACCGGAACGGCACAAGGGCTTAGGCTTTCACGTACATGACCGTTGTTGATGAGTTGTTGTACTTGCCATTGAATCTCCTTGGTTTCTTCCGGATTGACTCGGTATGGAGCTTTGTTTGGAAGAGGCGCTCCGGGGATGAGGTCAATTCGATGCTCTATCCCTCGAAGAGGAGGTAGACCCGGAGGTAGCTCATCGGGGAAAACATCTTGAAATTCCTGCACAAGAGATTGAAACACCAAAGGTAGCTCGTGAATGGTGTTAGTTTTTGGTTCTCCATCCTTGCACACAAGGACAAAGTGCATCACACTCGATGGGTTCTCACACACTTCTCTCATCTCACTTTTGGTGGCAAATAGAATGAGGTTTTTCTCTCTAGGCGAAGAGTCGCTCAAATTTGGCTTGTGGCTCTCACTCACTCTTGGGTGGATCACTTTCTCACTCTTTTCTCTATGATGTGTGGCTTGCTTATCGGCTATCACTTGAGTAGGAGACATAGGTCGTAGCACATATTCCTTCCCTTCCATCTTGAAGCTATAGTGATTGGTACGCCCATTGTGGATGACACCACTGGCCGAATTGCCATGGTCGACCTAGAAGTAGGTGGCAAACGGTCATTGGGACCACATCACATTCCAACGTGTCTTCATAAGCACCAATTTTGAAGGAGACTTGGACCGTATGCTCGACTCGTGATAGTGCCGAGTCACTTAGCCATTGAACCTTGTAGGGTGCGGGTGCTTTCTCTTGACCAATTGGAGCTTGGAGCATAGTTCTTCACTTGCCAAGTTGTGGCAACTACCTCCATCGATGATGACCTTGATGGACCGTCCATTGATGCCGGCTTTTGTGTGGAAGATGTGGCATCGTTGGTCTTCTTCTTGTTGATGTTGAAGAGTCAAGACCTTGGAGACAACGAGGGCGGGCTCGAATCCTCATCACAAAAGACTTGATCATCTTCTTCTTCGCTCACTTGCCGGTGCATGGCCACTTGCTCAAGAGCTTCCATCTCCTCTTCACTCATGGAGTCATATGTGCCATCGCTGCTGAGGATCATGGTGCGCGTGTTGGTGCATTCGTATGACTTGTGGCCTCGGCCGCCGCAAGTGAAACACTTGAAGGAGCTTGTCTTGATGGTCTCATCGGTCGGAGTAGAGGATAAAGCACGCGGCTTGATGTTGCTTGTTGTAGGAGGAGGACGACTTGAGCTTGTCGAAGTCTTCTTGTAACTTGACTTGTCGTCGTTTCTTGAAGAAAGTTTGGTTGATGTAGATGTTGAAGGAGTCGTTGACGCTTGGTTGTTAGAGAAGCCGGAGGGTCTTGGATGAGTACTTGGCGTGCATTTGAAGTCATCTTGTACTTGGCGTTCCGCCTTTGTAGCTTGATGCACGAGCTCAATGAGGGATGAGTATGGTTGGAAGTCGGCGATCTTCTTGATGGGATGATTGAGTCCATTCAAGAAACGTGCCATAGTTTGCTCATCATCTTCCTTGACATTGGCTCGAATCATGGCTATCTCCATTTCCTTGTAATATTCTTCAACGCTCTTTGTTCCTTGCTTGAGTAGTTGGAGTTTCTTGAAGAGGTCGCGATTGTAGTAGGTTGGCACAAAACGTGCTCGCATGACATCCTTCATTTGAGCCCAAGTGGTGATTGGAGGTTCACCTCTTGCTTGTCGTCGCTCAATGATTTGTTCCCACCATATGAGCACATAGTCTTGGAACTCAAGTGATGCCATAGCGATTTTCTTCGCTTCATCATAGTTGTGCAAGCGGAAGATTTTGTCAACCTTCAATGCCCATGAGAGGTAGTCCTCGGGGTCATTGCTTCCATTGAACTTGGGCATGGTGAATTTTAGGTTGCCGTAGCGTTGCTCTTCATTGTGTTGTTGGCGATGTTGATGATGACGTCCTTGGCGTGGATTGTATTCGTCTTCATGTTGCTCTTGGCGCGGAGGAAGACCATGATCAACTTGCCCTTGTTGAACTTGAGGTTGAGGTGGAGCTTGACGAGCTTGTGGAGGAGCTTGAGGAACTTGTCGTTGTGCATGAGGTTGGTAGTTCCTCTCCGGATTTCTTCTCGAAGGGCTTCCTCTTGATTGGCGCCGTTCGCGATTGCAGCTTGGCGAAGGCTCTACTTGATTCTTGAAGGGCACGTTGCGCCTCAAGAGCTTGCGCCTCACGTTGTTGTTGTTGAAGACGTTGAGCCTTGGCGCCTTGTTCGCCTTTGGTGAAGACGTGCTCGTTCTTCCTCTTGTTGACGACGAAGACGTTGTCATTCTTGAGCTTGAGCAAAAGCCTCTTGATTAGATTGAGGACGAGGAACTTGATCATCAACTTGCTCTTGTGAATGCTTGACATGTAGCGGGTTGCAAGATGCATGACGGTCTTGGCGCGCGGCTCGTCGAAGAGTGTTCGATGACGGTGTACTTGAGTCGTAGAAGGTGTCGTCGGAATGTCGAATCGAGCGGCTCTGTCTTGATGATGAAGAAGTTGAATGACACCGGTTTCTCATCAACGCTGGATCTCGGCCCATTCTTGCATCATTCTCTTGCTTGTGAGCCTCGAACTTGTTGTCGAAGTAGTCTCTTGTACATTGCTCGGAGAGTCGCAAGTCGGTGGCGAGGTTGTCGATGCGGTCGCTCATTGCTTGTTGTTCTTGGTGCAACGATCGTTGTGCACCAAATAGGTGGTTCTTGGTGACGTATGAAGACATGTCGTCGTCTTGCTCGTTGAAGAGTGGGTTGGTAGAAGAACTTGGCCTATCCATCATTCCAAGCAAAATGTGAGTGGTAGAACGGAAAAGAACTTATACCAATGTACCTTTGATCGATGTTGAAGATGAATCAAGTTCACTCAAATGCGGACAATGAAATAGCACTCTTGGTACCGATTCTTGTCGGTTCTCACACCTACACAAGTAAAAGCTTTATGGTGGAGCTCGGTTAGGATGGTGGCACAAAATTTGATGCAATTGTAAGTGAGACTCAATAAAGTTGGAAATGATTCACAAATTTGCAAATGCAACAAGTAGACCACTAGCAAGATAAGGTACACGAAAACACACACGCAAAAGATAATATGGGGTTATGCAACCAAGGATGAGCCAAAATGTGGAATTCACCAAGATGCTCTTGTTGCACAACACTAGAGAGACGCTAGCACGATTGCACAATAGGCGGATACGAACTTGTGCACAACCTACTAAGCAAAATTCAACGACTTCTACCCAAGTATGCTATATGTATGGTGTTTCGATGTGTTGATCCAAGATGATCAAGTATGACAATCTTAATGTTGTATGATGCTATGGTTCTTGCTCATAAGCTCTTTGTTTATCTTTCTCTCTTTGCTTAAAAGCTTGAATGGCTCTTTCTCTTTTGAGCTCTTTTCTCATGCAAAACATCACGAACCAAGATAGCAATTGTGTATGCGATGACAACTTTGTGACACACAAGTTGATGGTAAGATATGCACCACTTTGGTATGGTATGTATGCTATGGAGTATGATCACTAATGTGCACAAGTCACGTTGCCAAAGAATACTTAATGTCTAGTCTCGATGGGTAAGCAACGCGAAAGACGGGCTATGATGGTTATCAATGCAATTGCAAGTAATGTCAAAGGTGTCGACGATGTTACCGTCCTTGACGAAGATGAGCGGTGGTGATGTTGATGTTGAACCGTACCTAGATAGCCAAACACAAAAGGATACGGAAAACCACAACTCAAATTCTCAAGGGAAAAGTTGGCAACATTGTCGGAATTGGAAGTGGGAAAGGCTATGGTAGTGTTATGCGGAAGTGGTGGAGGTAAGTGGAAGTGTATGTGGGCTCGGGACAAAATTTGGCGAAAGTTAGGCGGTGATCGGGTGGTGGAAGGGATTGTTGTTACTGGGCGGAAATCCGGCTGGAAGCCGGATGTCCGGCGCCGGATGTCCGGGCTGATCGGGCCGGATGTCCGGCTGCCCGATGTCCGGGCTGCTCGGCCGGATGTCCGGCTCGATGAACACCAAGGGGAAGGTGGGAACCGGGCAAAATTGGGATTTTGTGGATGGAAATTGTGGAAATGGTGGGAGAAAGCTAGATCTACCTGCAACACATGAAATCCACGGATCAAATCCAACAAAACTTCATCACATCTAACAAATCACAAAAAATTGGGGCTATTTTTGTGGGGAATTTTCGAATTAGGACAAAACAACAAAATCAAGCTAGAAAAAGAGGGTAGGGGCTCCAATAACGTGATCAACGTGGCTCATGATACCATAGATGATGTAGGGCGGAACCTCACGGGACGATCTTTCACGTTGGAGCGGATCCTACGGGAATCGCGAGGAACACGCGAAGAACACGAGAGAAACGAGAGAGAAATCACGAAACCGACAAGAGATCAATCACACAAGTGCTAGATTATCGATCGCATAGAGTGGCACAAGATTCAAGATCAACAAAGGTAAGATACAAACGGTAGCCGTTCTTCTCCGTGAGGAGGCCTTGAGGGGTCCACCCTAGAAGGGGTCTTGAATCCGCTTGGGGGATCTTCTCCGGAGAGGTCCTGATCTCGGTGGAGAAGTAACCAAGTGGATGAGCAAAGGCTCTCACACAAGAATATGAGCTAATCCAATGCTAACCCTAGAAAGAGGAAAGGGAATAAGTATATATAGTCTCGGGCGAAGGGGTACAAGGGACAAGGCCTCGAGGCATCAAGCTACAGTAGGGAGGCCGGACGTCCGAGTCGGGCCGGATGTCCGGGCTTTCCCGAGACGCCGGATGTCCGGACTAGGGGGCCGGATGTCCGGGCTGGCGGGGTCTTCCAAACGCAATCGGTGATGGGGGGCCGGATTTCCAGGCGAGGGGGCCGGATATCCGGGGCTTCCGGAAGAGCCGGATGTCCGGGCCAAGGGCCGGATGTCCGGACTGGGGCGACCGTTTTAGCCGAATCGGGAAAGGGGCGCCGGATTTCCGGGCTGGGGCCTGGATATCCGGGCTGGGGGCCGGATGTCCGGGCTTGGACGCCGGATGTCCGGGTCCTGGAGACTTGGCCAGATTGGATCCTGTTGAGGTAGAAGCTCCAGGGGCCGGATGTCCGGGGCCTGGAAGGTGCTCTTGGCCTTCTCCGATGGTTTTCTTCATCCGCGGACTTGGTGGCTTGTCCATCTTCACGCAAGTCCCCTGGAGGTTCCCCTTGACACCTAATCATGCATAGCATATCGGACTTAGGTAGTAGCCATGTCTCGAGTGGATCGTATGGGATATCAATAAGGAAAGAGGTCACCTCGTTCTCGAGAGCTCTAGCTCTAGCCCGTGTCATGGGTCCTCTTGGCTCTTGATGAGACGGTTGTAAGTCCATGGGGATGATCGTGGGATGCTCCGCATCATCTCCCCCTTGGGAGAGATCCGACTCGGATCAAAAGCTTCATCTCCATGGAATGGTGCGAGGTCCTTGACGTTGAAGATGTCGCTCACGTTATATTTGTCTCGAGGTAGGTCGATCTTGTAGGCGTTGTCGCTTGTAGCGCATAGCACCTTGAGAGGTCCATCGGCTCGAGGGAGAAGCTTGGACTTGCATTCTTTGGGGAAGCGGTCCTTGCGAAGGTGTAGCCACACGAGATCACCAATGTTGAAGACGATGGGTTGCTTGTTTGCGTTGAGCTTGTTTGCTTGACGCTGTACTTGGCGCTCAATGGTGTGCCTTGTGTCTTCGTGGCATCTTCTTGATGTAGCTTGCTCGTTCACTTGCGCCCATGTTGGTGCGCCGAGGAGAGGGAGTGGTAGAATGTCCAATGGGGACAAGGGGTTGAAACCGTAGACGACCTCAAGGGGGACTTGCCGGTAGTTGAATGTCTTGCACGATTGTAGGCGCATTTCATGATGGGTAGACATGCTTCCCATTCCTTGATGTTCTTCTTTATCAAGACACGGAGTAGAGTGGATAGTGTGCGGTTCGTCACCTCCGCTTGGCCATCGGTTTGAGGATGGTATGCCGAGGAGAACAAGAGCTTGATGCCGAAGCTTGGCGATAGGGTCTTCCAAAAGTAACTCAATAACTTGACGTCACGATCGGATACGATTGTCTTTGGTACGCCATGGAGTCGCAAGATTTCCCTACAAAAGAGATTGGCAACATGTGAAGCATCGCTCATCTTGTTGCAAGGTATGAAATGTGCCATCTTAGAAAATCTATCCACAACAACAAAACGGAATCCTTGCCATTTTGAGTCCTAGGCAAACCGAGTACAAAATCCATACTAATGTCTTCCCATGGTTGATATGGAATTGAAGGCATGTAAAGACCATGAGATTGAGCTTTAGACTTAGCTTTGTGACATGTGTAGCATCGGTTGGTGAAGCGTGAGACGTCATGGAACATCTTGGGCCAAAAGTAGTTGTTGGAGAGCGTGGCGAATGTCTTGTCGCGTCAAAGTGTCCCATGAGTCCGCCTCCATGAGCCTCTTGCAAAAGGAGCAAACGAAGAGAAGACTCCGAATGCAAAGTTTGTTAGCTCTCATAAGATAACCATCCTTGATGTAATATTGTTCCCAAGACGTGTCGCCAAACACTTAGCATATGGAGAAGCAAAAGATGGATCATGCTCATACAAGTCTTTTATATGCTCAAAACCAATAACATTCAACTCAAGTTGAGTGACAAGCATGCATATGCGTGAAACCGCGTCGGCAACTACATTTTCTTTACCCTTAATGTACTTGACCACATAAGGAAAAGTTTCAATGAATTCACTCCATTTGGCATGACGCTTGTTCAATTTAGTTTGACCTTTGAGGTACTTAAGCGTTTCATGATCGGTATGGATGACAAACTCATGAGGTCTAAGGTAATGTTCCCAAACATGTAGCACACGCACTAAAGCATACAATTCTTTGTCATAGATGGGATAATTAAGTTGAGCACCGGAGAGTTTTTCACTAAAATAAGCAATGGCTCGCTTTTTCTTGCATCAAAACTCCGCCAATTCCGTACCACTTGCATCACAATGAACCTCAAAAGTTTTGTCAAAATTGGGCAAAGCAAGAATCGGAGCATGAGTAAGCAAAGACTTGAGCTCATCAAAAGCGGTTGATTGCAAAGTTCCCCAAACAAAGGGAGTATTCTTCTTGCTCAAAGCATGCAAAGGAGCAGCAATTGTGCTAAAATCTTTCACAAAGCGACGATAGAAACCCGCAAGACCAAGAAAACTTCGCACGTGTTGCAAATTGGTGGGTTGGGGCCAAGTTTTAATTGCTTCAATTTTAGATTCATCAACATGGACACCCTTTGAGGAAACTACAAAACCCAAGAAAACCACTTTGTCAACTCCAAATGTGCATTTTTTCAAGTTTGCATAAAGGCTTTCCTTGCGAAGAGTTTGCAACACAGATTTTACATGATTGATGTGCTCTTTCATGGTTTTGCTAAACACAAGAACACCCAACAATCCCTGTTTGTGTGGTTGGCTGGTTTTTCGGGGGTGCCGTGTATCTGGCACGAGCGATCGAGTATTCGGTCCAAATTGGACAGGCCCGGAGTATTTCTTTTGAACGGCTTTATCCGCTGACCGGGTTTAGAGCCTCTGAATTCGGCATTAACTGTCGTATCCTCAGCATTGTCGCCGTTAATGCGGCGCTTTTGCTTGTTGCGACGCGACCTGCTAATGTTGTCCCTGGTATCCGAATTACCAGGGCTCTTGGTCATGTTATTACTACGAGCTAGCCAGCTGTCTTCTCCCGTGCAAAAGCGGGTCGTGAGTGTTGTGAGAGCTGCCATGGATTTCGGCTTTTCCTGTCCTAGGTGCCGTGAAAGCCACTTGTCACGGATGTTATGCTTGAAGGCTGCAAGGGCCTCTGCGTCCGGACAGTCGACTATTTGATTTTTCTTGGTTAGGAACCGTGTCTAGAATTGTCTGGCCGATTCCTCTGGCTGCTGAATTATGTGGCTTAGGTTATCGGCGTCTGGTGGTCGCACATAGGTGCCCTGGAAGTTGTCGAGGAATGCGGCTTCCAGGTCCTCCCAACAACCAATTGATTCTGCCGGCAAGCTGTTAAGCCAATGCCGAGCTGGTCCTTTAAGCTTGAGTGGGAGGTATTTGATGGCGTGTAGATCATCGCCGTGGGCCATGTGGATATGAAGGAGGTAATCCTCGATCCATACCCTCGGATCTGTTGTGCCATCGTATGATTCGATGTTTACGGGTTTGAAACCCTCGGGGATTTGATGATCCATTACTTCATCTGTGAAGCATAGTGGGTGTGCGGCGCCTCTGTATTGGGCTATGTCACGACGTAGCTCAAATGAGCTTTGTCTCATCAGGTTCGCCCACCGGATTTACCATATCCGGCATGACGGTTATCGTCACGTGTCGTGGGCGCCCACGCGATCCATAGATCGATCTTGTTTGCCTTGCCCTGTCCTCCAATATATCTTGCAGGTCTGGCGCATTTCCCCGTGCCTTGGTATTCTTTGAGCGACGCCGGGGTGCGGCTTGAGTGGAGTGCTGAGAGGCCTCTCTGTCGCGGACACGAGGTGGCCGGTCGGTCGCATCATGCGCTGGTGATGTAGGTCTAGGTGCTTCCTCCTCTAATCGGGGTAGCAGCCTGCGTTTTGGGTAGCTCTTGGAGGAGCGTTCGAAGTTCAGACTCTTCGCCGCAAGGACATCACCCATCTGTCGGCTAGCAAGTCTTGGTCAGCTCTAAGTCGTTGTCGTCTTTTCTTGAGGCTGCTCGCCGTGGCTATAAGCCCGCGCTTGAAACGCTCTTGTTCGACAGATCCTCAGCACGACAAATTCGCCGTCGTCGAGGCTTGCCTCGCCTTCGAGCAAGGCATGTAATTATCGCCCTCTACCTCTCTCGCTTGCCGCTCTCTCATGAGGGCTGGCTTCTCCATCCTCCGCGCTGAATCCTGCCGGAGGGGATTGTCTTCGCACCGCCTGTGGTGTTATTATCTCCGCTCCTAATCGCCGCTTTTGCTGCGACGGGATTTAGAGTGGCGCCGCCGACACCGGCGCTTAGGTCGCTTTCTTGAGGGGTCATCCTCCGTTGTTCCATCGCCGTTCCCTTCTTTTGGGGTGTCCACCATGTATATGTCATACGACGAGGTGGCCTTCCAGTGCCCTGTATGTGCTGGTTCTTGGTCGTCTCCCGCATCGGCATCCATACCGTCGATGTCATCGGAGTCGAGCATGTCGGTTAAATCATCGACAGTGGCTACGAAGTGGGTGGTGGGAGGGCTTTGAATTTCTTCGTCGTCTGCATCCCAACCTTGCTGGCCATAGTCCGGCCAGGGCTCTCCTGATAAAGAGAGAGACTTTAGTGAATTCAGAATGTCGCCAAAGGGCGAGTGCTAAAAGATGTCCGCGGTGGTGAACTCCATGATCGGCGCCCAATCGGATTCGATTGGCAGGGGCGCGGAAGGTTCAGAGTCCGGAGAGGAGTCCGACACCTTGGAGTCACGAGCTTCGCAAAGGACAGGTATAGTGTTCGGCTCAATCGCCGTAGAGATTGCAGCCCCCGAGGCGGTGTCCAGCCACCCGTCCTCGATGGGCGCAGTCGGCTCCGAACTAAAGGTCGGAGCGACATCGGTGCGCCCTCCGTGGCACTGCTCAGCCGCAGAGCTAGATCATGCCCATCGTGGACAGCCGGCGCCGCTTGGTCAGGCTCGAACCCGTCGAAGATCAAGTCTCCGCGACGCCGGCCGTGTAGTTCAAACTTCCAAATCTGACTCGACGGCCAGGCGAAGCTTCGATCTGCTCCAGATGGCCAAGTGAATTGGCCCACAGTTCAAAGCCGCCGAATACGAAGGTCTGTCCGGGAAGAAAAGTCCCACCCTGGACACCATCGTTGTTGATGATTAGAGGAGCCATCAGGCCTAAAGAAGACGACACAGAGGAACTCTCAATGAAAGCACCAATGTCGGTGTCAAAACCGGCGGATCTCGGGTAGGGGATCCTGAACTGTGCGTCTAGGCGGATGGTAATAGGAGACAAGGGACACGATGTTTTTACCCAGGTTCGGGCCCTCTCGATGGAGGTAAAACTCTACTCCTGCTTGATTAATATTGATGATATGGGTAGTACAGGAGTAGATCTACCACGAGATCAGAGAGGCTAAACTCTACAATCTAGCCTATGGTATGATTGTTGTTCGTCCTACGGACTAAAACCCTCCGGTTTATATAGACACCGGAGAGGGTTAGGGTTACATAGAGTCGAGTACAAAGGGAGGAGATCTACAAAAACGTATCGCCAAGCATTCCATCCACGCCAAGGAAAGTCCCATCTGGACACGAGACGAAGTCTTCAATCTTGTATCTTCATAGTCCAGGAGTCCGGCCAAAGGTCATAGTCCGGCCATCCGGACACCCCCTAATCCAGGACTCCCTCAGTGGTACTGGGGGAGGCAAGTGAGGTGATGGTACACGGGGGCACAGTGAGATGGAGACGGAGACGGAGACGGAGAAGGAGATGGAGATGGAGTGGTGCTATGGGAGCGGAGAGGGAGACGAGGCGAGGCGCCAATGTGTTGTACAGCGGTGGTGATAGACTGCATAGTGCACAGGGTGAGGCTGACTTTGGTAAACCGAACACGCCGGCTGGACTAGTGTCAGGCGCAGGGTGTTGTCACTTCAATGTGAGGACCAAATGAATAGTATTTTGACCATCAAGTGTACCACAGTTGTACTACTACTACTACTACTACTACTACTACTACTACTACTACTACTACTACTACTACTACTACTACTAGGAACATGAGTACTCCAGTATTGTATAGTGGAAATAGGTCTCCCGTGCTAGCATGCATGTTCACTTCATCGCTCAGTATCATCCATATTAAGCAGCGTAACCAAATTCTCGCAGCATGCCCAATCAACGCCTGCCGCGATGCATGCAAAGGGTCGTTTTGGTGCATCAAGGACGGCATGCAAATCATTCCACACTTGAGAAGAGGAAAAATGGAAAGGTAGAACGCGGCAGCAGAGGAAGAGAACGCTGGCTAACGAGGCTGGGAGGGGATCGAGCAGGAAATTAATGCTCAACGCCTAAAGGTTTTGGGAAAACCTGATTTTCATAAGGTGACTTATACTCACCTAAACGGAGGGAGTATTCCTTAACTAGAGAATGTTGTGTCTCCCACTCACACGCTAAAAAAAACTACGACAGATTTTTTTATCTGTTTGCATAGGTCCCACCTATCAGGAAGGATGGGCACGTACACGAACAGGTACGACTCATCAGTCTACCCGCATAGCCTTTTTGTTTAGTCTACCTAGCCGTCTAATCAATCGTCAGACGCCCACTTCTCCAATTTACTTCTCCATCGAGAACCGATTCTCCTCGGCTTCTTCACCTCCCCTTCGTCTTCATTTGCATTCGAACCCCACTGCATTCACATTGTTTTAACCTCTTTAAATAATCATCTACTACTTCAGTTAGACTAGCCATCTAATCCTAATTCTCCAAACCATAGCCCTCCGCTCCAAAGAGTTCCAAATGGCGAAGAGATCGAGATGCAGGTTTTTAGTGTCCAACATGTCCTCGTCGAAGGCTCGATGCGCATAGTTGCCACCGTCATCGTCCACCCAAGGGTTGTTCGGCAGTGGATCAACAATGTATCCAACTCCCTCAAAAAGGTAGAGACGAGGGTCATCGGTCTCGACGCAGAGTAGATGAAGCGTGCCCCTGGGAAGATACAGCGCACCGCCGCCCATCAGCTGTGCCTCGAAGATGATATTTTGGTGTACCACATCATACACTCGCCCTCCATACCAGGTGAGCTTCATGATTTCTTTTCTCGGGAGAACGTATACTTCTTTGGGGCAGCCATCGAAGGGGACAAACAGAAGCTGGAGCCGTACAACCTTGATTTGAAAAGCATCGCTGACCTACAAACCAAAATCAAAATTCATGTAGAAGATTGTGATAAACAGACACCATCCCTATTCGACGTAGCAAATTTTGTGCTCGGTACAAATCTTTCGAAGGGTGACGAGATGGTGGCATTAAGAAGAAGAAGAAGAAGAAGAAGAAGAAGAAGAAGAAGAAGAAGAAGAAGAAGAAGAAGAAGAAGAAGAAGAAGAAGAAGAAGAAGAAGAAGAAGAAGAAGAAGAAGAAGAAGAAGAAGAAGAAGAAGAAGAAGAAGAAGAAGAAGAAGAAGAAGAAGAAGAAGAAGAAGAAGAAGAAGAAGAAGAAGAAGAAGAAGAAGAAGAAGAAGAAGAAGAAGAAGAAGAAGAAGAAGAAGAAGAAGAAGAAGAAGAAGAAGAAGAAGAAGAAGAAGAAGAAGAAGAAGAAGAAGAAGAAGAAGAAGAAGAAGAAGAAGAAGAAGAAGAAGAAGAAGAAGAAGAAGAAGAAGAAGAAGAAGAAGAAGAAGAAGAAGAAGAAGAAGAAGAAGAAGAAGAAGAAGAAGAAGAAGAAGAAGAAGAAGAAGAAGAAGAAGAAGAAGAAGAAGAAGAAGAAGAAGAAGAAGAAGAAGAAGAAGAAGAAGAAGAAGAAGAAGAAGAAGAAGAAGAAGAAGAAGAAGAAGAAGAAGAAGAAGAAGAAGAAGAAGAAGAAGAAGAAGAAGAAGAAGAAGAAGAAGAAGAAGAAGAAGAAGAAGAAGAAGAAGAAGAAGAAGAAGAAGAAGAAGAAGAAGAAGAAGAAGAAGAAGAAGAAGAAGAAGAAGAAGAAGAAGAAGAAGAAGAAGAAGAAGAAGAAGAAGAAGAAGAAGAAGAAGAAGAAGAAGAAGAAGAAGAAGAAGAAGAAGAAGAAGAAGAAGAAGAAGAAGAAGAAGAAGAAGAAGAAGAAGAAGAAGAAGAAGAAGAAGAAGAAGAAGAAGAAGAAGAAGAAGAAGAAGAAGAAGAAGAAGAAGAAGAAGAAGAAGAAGAAGAAGAAGAAGAAGAAGAAGAAGAAGAAGAAGAAGAAGAAGAAGAAGAAGAAGAAGAAGAAGAAGAAGAAGAAGAAGAAGAAGAAGAAGAAGAAGAAGAAGAAGAAGAAGAAGAAGAAGAAGAAGAAGAAGAAGAAGAAGAAGAAGAAGAAGAAGAAGAAGAAGAAGAAGAAGAAGAAGAAGAAGAAGAAGAAGAAGAAGAAGAAGAAGAAGAAGAAGAAGAAGAAGAAGAAGAAGAAGAAGAAGAAGAAGAAGAAGAAGAAGAAGAAGAAGAAGAAGAAGAAGAAGAAGAAGAAGAAGAAGAAGAAGAAGAAGAAGAAGAAGAAGAAGAAGAAGAAGAAGAAGAAGAAGAAGAAGAAGAAGAAGAAGAAGAAGAAGAAGAAGAAGAAGAAGAAGAAGAAGAAGAAGAAGAAGAAGAAGAAGAAGAAGAAGAAGAAGAAGAAGAAGAAGAAGAAGAAGAAGAAGAAGAAGAAGAAGAAGAAGAAGAAGAAGAAGAAGAAGAAGAAGAAGAAGAAGAAGAAGAAGAAGAAGAAGAAGAAGAAGAAGAAGAAGAAGAAGAAGAAGAAGAAGAAGAAGAAGAAGAAGAAGAAGAAGAAGAAGAAGAAAAGGCTGCACCAACAGGAGAGCATTATGGATGGATGAACTATTTCCTCTCTTGTAAAAACAATTATTCCCTCTCGGTGTATATTGATATAGATTGACTATTTCGATGGTGTGCATGTCTTTGGAACAGAGTAGTAGCATGGGTCTGCTTGACTATAAGGAACTATTTATCCGCATATATAGCTTTCTCTGCTACTCCTTCCAGTGATCGGTATGCAGTGCATGTGTCCATAGAAGTTCAACTACGACGACCATCACGTTTCATCTCGCGATTCCCACGACGCCTCTCCAACCCACGACACCACGCCCGACGCGGCGCCACCCCTCGGCCGCACCGCCCTCCGCTTTTGTGTGCATGACATGTGGGCCACCTAAAATGCGGCGAGCATCAAGTTTCTACCACAGCCACCGCGATTCCCACGACGCCGCCGAACCCATGAAACCACACGCCCCCGACCATGGCTCACCCCTCTTGGCCCCACCGCCTCCGCTTATGGAGCATTACATGTGGACTAGTCACCCATCGGGTCCACATGTTATTGAATCAAAGGTAGGTGTAGTAAGGCGCTGAAGCTCGTCCCGACGGCCCCGAGAGGGAATGTAACTCAAGGCCAGGCTTGTGGTGCTCCCGCATCAAGAACTCGTGCCAAACTCGAGATTTGTTTCTTTACTATACATGCACGCAACGATTTCATGGACATTGTAATCTCAACATGTGATGGGGAGCTCTAAATTTGAATTTGAAACTTATAAAACGAAAAGATTCAAAACATATAAACTGGGAGAGAGGGAGTATATCGTAGGATGTGTCCCATACAAAATAAGTCCACTGGTTTGTCACCGCGAAGATGCGGTTAGAAAGGAGCACAGCCGCCTTCCTACTGTGACGGCAACAAATCGGCAGCAGTCAGCATGGTCCGCCTTTGACCGCCATGTGCAAGGTTCATGCTATCTTATTCAATCTCACCGTGGTTCCATCGTACCAATTCATGCGGTGGCCCGTTGCATGGCTGATCCCAATGTTGGACGAAGGTTCTACGGGAACGGTGTCACCATTGTAAATGTTGTGCAAATTGATGTTGGTACCCTCCCGCATATATGCAAGCCAATCTCCACTGCCGAGCCAAACTCGTGAAACAAAGCAAGGGGGAGAATTAGGAAATGGACACGGAAGTAGTCTTTAGAATGCATTTACTACGTGATCAAACTCATCTTACCTGCTCATCGGAGGAAACCGAGTGCCCCTCAACATCGGCATCTCAAGGGGCGCTAACTTGCAACTACGGCCACGCCACTACCGGAGAGACCCCCAAGGAAACATCCTCGCAGCATTCGATGGAACATCAAGATGCATTTGTATGAGTAGTTTATCTTGTGAGAGAAAAGGATGAATGAGGGAAGGCCTCTAGAGATAGAGATGGACACTACTACTACTAATGTGTCGCCCATGCGTTGCAATGGATCCAAAGTAGTAGAATAATACTTGTTCACGTGCTTGAAATATAAACACTCTAGTTTTGATATACCCGTGTCAGCAGACATGACAGCTTGTCCACGGAAGTTGGACTAATAACTTTGCCTAAGCTTAGTTGTGGCAAAGTTAGTCATGAATTAAGTTCAACCGTGGAGTCTTCTAGATTATACATGTGGCAGAATCTGGTGGATGATATCCAACCACCAAAGAGTGCTCGAATTTGCCATCTTTGTACCGTCGGATTGGCTTCATCCAACCACCAACTTTCAAAGTTTTTCACACACTATAGGGGGTATAGATATAGATGTGCCGGTCCGTTGCAATGGATCCAAAGTATATCTATTTAGTGGAGTGCACTCTAAACACATTATCTATTTATTTTTCTCTAACCTTCCGTAGCCAAGCAACCAAGCCACATAAGTTTCATGGGTGCCCCCCACATCATATTATTCATACTATGTTGATTGAAAAGAAGATAAATCACACAAAACAAGATCTTCCCGTTTTTTGTTCCTACGATGTTCTCATTGCACGCATTCTACTAGTTGTATAGTGGTAGTACTAGTAATATAGTATTAGGAGTACAAACTTGGTACTAGTAGGAGTAGTACTAGTACGGAATGCTCCTACTCTATCAACGAGCCCCGTCGACACCAAATTTCTTGGCTTCCGTACACAGCTAGATCTTCCCTCGCTTTGCTTTTCCAACCCAAATGGCCGCCGGGTATCGGTTTGCTCAACGGAAGTCCCACATGAAAGTGAAAATGCTCGGCAACACGCCTTCCCTAAGCTATGTGTCGTGCCGGACGGGCCGTGTTGTACTCCCGATTCGCGGGCATGTGGGGGTGCGACGCGAACGCGGTAGGCCTTTTCCTTTTACCAGCAATGTGCCCATGCGTTGTGACGGATCTAAAGTAGTAGAATAGTAGGATTTGTTCACAAACTTGAAAGAAATCACTATTGTTTTGATATACTCCTAATATATTACTCCCTTCGTACCTAAATATTTGTCTTTTTTGAGATTTCAAATGGACTATCACATATGGATTATATAGACATATTCTAGTGTTTCTAGCGAGATGCCTGCGCTTTGCACGAAGTTGATGGAAAAGGTAAGCACAACTTATAAATTGACGAATGGTGTACTAGTTACAGTGATGCATATAATTAAGCAAAGGGATCGCACATGTCGGTATTGACTGGAACGAGAATGCAACAACACAATAAGAATTAAGGCCACGATGATGCGATCGCAGTGGTGGTTATAGAAGGAAAGAAGAAAGATGGATCCATTTAACGCACGACCTCCTCCTCCTCAACTTAGTGCGCGCCGCCATCGACCGCGGCTAAGGAGAGGCGGCTTTGTGGCGAGGTCGAGGTGCTTCTCAAAGAAAGGCATCCAAGGCTTCCAAATTGAGGAAGGCCAATGTCAGAGCGCCCTCACCGCCTTGTAGATACCTATGTACACGATTTTCTCGCACACATCGATGTGTAGGTCAAGAATTCTTGCACGGTGAGAGCCTGCGCAGCGCCACCTCCGTGTGGATATTCTTCGTGGCGTCGCCGGGCAATGCAGAGCCACCAAAGGCTTGAAAGAGGTTCCGCCATGGAGGCCAATTAGGGTGGCAGTGCAATGAGTAGCCCGGCTGCGGGCCGGAGGAGTACGGCAATGTCGCTCGCGAGCTTCTTGAGGACAAAGGAACTTGTTGTCGGTGGCAACGATCATCCGTCTAACTGAGAGTCGAAGTTGGCATCGACGGCGGCCATCCACCAGCCGGGTCTCCAACACCGCCTCGAGACGATCTCGCCGCCATGCCGCAGTCCTGCGTCGTGGACCATCTGGCGCAGCCGCTGGCCGCTCATGCGCATCGCCGCCATGGGTCTAGAGTGAGCTCTTTTGCGCTTAGTGTAGGTGCTTAGGCAAATGCTTAGGTGCGTACAATGTGGTAGATGCATAGAAATGGAGGGGCGCCTTTATATGAGGGCAATGAGGGCAAACCGTGTTGCATTCACATCATGGAGCCTCTTTTCCTGGACCACCTCCCATTCCTTCCCTTGTGCATTAATTGAAGGAGGATGCATTGGCCATTCAACATATCGGGAACCGCTACTCCCTCCCTCGTCTGCATTAAAGCCATATCGGGAACTGCACCGCCCGCTGTCAAATCGAATACTCCCTCCGTCTAGGTGAGCATTAAGTCATCTTACGAAAACGAAATAGTAAACACATAGGCGTGGTGCATTAACTCTCACGTTGTTTCTTATTTTTTGACATAAATAGAGGAATCAACCAAGAAGAGGTGTGGGCTTGTATGCTTTTAATGACTTCAGACTATCAAACATGACATGCAGTGGTCAGTTCGTTGCGCAAGAACAAATACAACCCATGTCAGCACACACGCATCTTATATAGCATCACATCCAATGGCTATAAAAGATGAATGAGACCAGATATATCTCATCTACTCCAGATGAGTTCTAGCAAAACAGTATTAATAATACTTAGTACTCCGGCGCCATGTATCATATATTAGTATCATGTAGTACTTTATTTTTTGCCATGTATGACACATAGTACTCAACTCTCTCTCTTTCTTCATTTAATTCTATGACACCTCATCAAAATTGCTAAGGCTAGTACCATTACAATCAGCCTTAGCAAATACTAAACATTAAGTTCTCTCGTTTTCCTCTCCACCTTGGTCACCTAGACGGAGGGAGTATACTGCGCGGGCTTTTCCTGAGCGGTAGGCGGGGCAGTTCCGCCTAGTCGGTTCGACAGAGACGCGAGAAGACGAGGGAGTAGGCTGCTGCAAACGAGGGTCGTGTGATTTGACAAATGAAGTTATCACTGGATGTGTGGGGCCCCGTGATTTGACTTGCCATTATCATTTTAATCTGTATGCCACGATCGGGCGTGAGTCTCCCGATTCCTGACCACCTCCATACAGGTGCCTCTCCCAATGCTCCACCATGTAGTAGAGGTTGGCTCTTGCATGAGAGCCCACTTCTCCACTTTTTCCTTGCCTCTCTTTCCTCCACATATGCAAAAATGCCATGTAAAGTGCACTATTGTACTTACTTTCTCCTACAAGTTCTTAAACTTGCCACATAGGCATAAAGTCTGATGTGGCAAGTTAATCAAGAAGAGAGAGACTAGTTTGGTGACCCAAGGAAGAAACGGTGCTAAGCGTGTGTACCTAGGTGAAAAGACAATTTTGAGTCTATAGCTAATTAAATGAAGCAAACTTAGCAACACCATTTCGTTGGAAGAGGTCACTCCTTGGCAAATGCAATAAATACTAGTATTTTGTGTCCCATAATATAATAACGCTTTTGGCACTACACTAGTGTCAAAAACGCTCTTATATTATGGGACTGAGGGAGTACGAAGAAAGAGATAGAGAGAAGTAAAAAATACACTTATAGCCAACCTTATAGCCAAAACCTTGTTGTAGTATGAGTGACTAAGTGATGACTATGTATGACATGCCAACATCGATAGCCTAACGCACCATGTTAAATCTCCAAGGGCGCGATCAAGACGAGCGACGCCGACGGTCGTAGGCGCGACCACGATATCGGCTGCCGGGCAGCCCTTGGATCTGAGATCAATAGGTCGCATGCTAAGTTGCTAGAAATTTTCGTAATAACCCTCCGTGATAGGATATTCACCCATAGGTCTAGAATTATGCCATGCAACCGCTCGATCTCAGATCCAAGGGCTCTCGAAGCCCGTATCATGGGAGAATGGAAAGCCACTACCCCTGCCGCTCGTGACGCCGGCAGTTCGCTCCTACTCGTCCCCGCACGTCCTTCAATACTACGGCGGTTCGCTCCTAGTCGTCCCGTCCATTCATATTACGACAGTTCCACTAATCCTAACCCTCCTCCCAAATCCATGGCGTCCCAAATCTCCCCAATCGGCGGTGAGTACAAGGTTAGAACCATCACCGGCGATGAGTTCGACGTCATCTACACCTGTTCTTCCGCGACGGTGAAAGGATGCCTTCCTCGCTTCAGACGCATGTTCCAAGACTCAGATAATGAGTGGGTCGCTGGGCTAGATGTTGAGTACACCAAAGTCCTGGGACGAGAGAAGGATCTAAAGGACGAAGAGAGGAGGAAGCCCACCGTGATCCAGGTTTGCGTGCATGACTTATGCTTGGTCTACCACATATGCCATGCCGACGTTGAGTGCCAGGATTTTAAGGACTTCCTCGATAGCAACCTAGTCAAATTCGTTACTGTAGACTTTGGTAACGACAAAAAAGTCCTGCATCGGATAGGCCTCGTTGTAGGCAACACCTTTGACCTCCAGAAGAATCGGTTGGTGTCCTCTTGTCGCCTTTCAACGTCGACCTGGCAGAGCCATGGTTCATCCTTCATACGGTAAACCGGAGAAACCTCCATACACGCTTTCATCGTCATGCATGGCAGCGGAATGTACTAGATATAGACCACATCCACTACGCTGCAATGGATGGCTACCTTTGCTTCAATATCTACAAGGGTTGGATGAAGAGCAACAGCCAAGTGTGCGGTTCAAGCAAAGAAGTATCATCCAAGAGGAAGAGGGACAAGGACAAAGTCAAGGACGTGGACGAGGACTCCGAGTAAGGTGGCAGTTTCAATGATCATGGTGGTTCTAATGCAGTGTCTACCGAAATTTGCAAAGTTTAATTTCAGGTGTGCTTAATTTAATTTGAGGGGTGTGTTGTGCTGAGCCCCCAGCAGAACTATGTTATGTTTCTTCTTTTTACTTTAACTCTTCAGTACGTACATACTAGTATTTCTTACATTTCATCTTTTAGTTGGTATAGTACTACCACTCATTTCTTCACATTATATACGCATAATATATATGGCCAACATCATATAGCCAGCAGCTTTAGTTGTCAAAGAATTTCAGGGTGCTTAGTTTTTTCAAAGAATTCCAGTGGTGCTTAGTTTTATTTGAGGTGTGGGTTGTGTACTTGTGCCGGACACCATTATTGTGACAAGCCTTTTAATAGTACTATATGCATATTTGGCGCATTTAGCGCCTCTATATGTACCACCTTTTTTTTAATTTCAAGTTTTGCTCCATGGCGCAATCCATCGATACTACTAATGTACAAAAGTGGAGTATATACATTTTTTAAAAGGCTAGAGGGCGGGGCAGTCTAGCTCGGTCGGTTTCACGAGAGGTGAGGGCCTTTATGATTTGACGGCTCATTACCGCTGTCAAATCGAATAGTATCAAGGCCGCCCGAGCACGCCGACGCCTCCATTAAACCCTCTCGTTAAACCCGCATGCAAACCGAGAATCCTACTCCGCCACATGTCCGCTCATGAGCGGGCCGGAATTAAACGCGACACTGCCGAGCTCCTTCCGTCCGCCTCGCTTAAACGAGGCCAGACGCTGGCTGTTTCCTACCGTCCGCCTCTATTTACACGAGGCCGCATACACAGCTGGCAAGAATCGCACCCTCCGCCGCTTCCCCGTGATCTCCCCTTCACCATTTTCTCCACTCTTCCAATGGCTTCCTATGAGCCGTTCTCCGGCATATTACCCGGCTGGGTGGCTTGCCGAGCCCTCCGGATACGGGCGAGGCCGCTCGGTGCTTCACCAACCTCACTTGGCCCGACGGAGCTAGTTGTCGCCCCAAGCAGGCGTGTGGTGCAGCAACTCGCCGCTCCAGTTCACCTCGATGAGGAGTGGCGAGTTGCTCCACGCCGGCACGGGTGGCGGCACGCCGGCAGACGGGCACCGCCGCTGCTGGCTGCATCAAGGCCACCACCGTTCGCGGTGTCCGCGCCTCCGTGTTCTGTGGGCGCGCCTTTCCCGTGCTCAAGGGCAGCGCCATGCAGGAAGAGACAGAAGCCGGGTGCGTGGAGAGCGACGAGTTGGTGGCCAGCTTCTCCGTGTCCACCGCCATCATTGAGGAGAAGTATAACACGGGAGGCCGCCGCCACTTGGGTCCCATGAAGGCCACCGCCGAGCCGACGACTGCGGATTCAGGTGGTTTCTTTGCTGCTTCGTCTCTTCCGAGGACCTTCGCCGACCCCGCAAGTGTCTGACGGACATTAGGAAGACAAAGGGATCCGCGGGCGGCCATTTAGAACTAAAATAAGTCTAGATACATCCATTTCTAGGACAAGTATTTCCGGACGGAGGGAGTATTAATTATACAAGAGAGCCGGATTGGCACCTATTAGTTTATGTAAATGTAATGAAATCCATCATGTTTATATGAAGATCCGGCTTTTTTATATGAAATCCTTCATGCTTATATGAAATCAGTCTGTGTTTGCATGAATTTCATCTGGTTGTAAAAATGTATGCCGCTGGCGTTTGATGTCGTCCTCCGCTTAAGGAAGCGGGAGGAAATTTTGCCGGCTGCCGTTGGAGATGCTCTTTATGCTGGAAATAATAGAGTGACATCCAATCCATTTGAGTTAATTGCCTGTATGATTGTCCCTCTATAAAAAGTTAATTGCATGTACAGTGTACACGTGACTTGCACGGTGGCTACAACTTCGTACAGAAAGTTATAAAGAAACAAGTCCATCCTTAATCTCCTATTCTAAGTACTCTGTGGGTTCCACTGTCAGTATAGTAGCGAAAGAAGTATATATTAAATAAGTAGAGTAATATATAATAAAAAAATATAAAGTTAAAAGACAGAATTTGAACTCATGTCATCGCGTTGCGAGTATCCGGCGCTAACCAGCCCAGCACATTTTTGTTGTAGACCATGCTGGAGATATATCCCCATGTCTACTCTTACATATACTCCATTCGTTCCTAAATATTTGTATATTTCAGATTTCAAATGGACTACCACATACGGATGTGTATGTAGACATATTTTAGACTGTAGATTCACTCATTTTGCTCCGTATGTCTTTTCAGGAAGGGGTCAGATTTGTCCTTCATTTATTTATGAGGTATCCAGATGGCACTGCACCGCCAAGAAAAGAGGGTAACATCAAAATTATGGACTACTTTTTGAGAATGTTGGTAAGGTCCGGTCATAATCACTTGTTGAAATCTCTAAAAAGACAAATACTCCCTCCGTCCAGAAATACTTGTCATCAAAATGGATAAAAGGAAATGTATCTAGACGTATTTTAGTTTTAGATACATCTCTTTTTATCCATTTTGATGACAAGTATTTTCGGACGGAGGGAGTAAAAAACAGAGTTGGTGATGATGGTGTGTGTACCATCCTGCAATATAGGCCGTCGGATTTATATCTAACGGATAGGAAAGAAACTATGGCAATTTTGCAAAAATATACCTCATGAAGCCATGTACCTAGGGTAGGGTCATGGACCTGTCCAAGATACCCTCCCCAAGGACATCTCTTGAAGAAACGACCTTTCAGTCGACCTGGAAGGATTCCACTCGACGAACCCGAAGGCACTCGACCATGAAGCCAACCACTGGACCGCCAGGAGATCTACAGTCAGTCTGCACACAAACGGTCGATCATTAAGTGGATTTATGGTCATCATAGCACTTTATGTGGGACGTTACCAGTAACTCCCTATCTTAATGTACCTTAATCCCTGCATAACTGTGGGTTGGAGGGGTCTAGCGAACTCTATATAAGCCACCACCTCCTCAGTGTAAAGGGTTCACACCCCTGTAACTCATACGCACATAATACAGTTGACCGCATCCGGGCTCCGAGACGTAGGGATGTTACTTCCTCCGAGAAGGGCCTGAACTCGTAAACATCTTGCATATACGACTACTCCATAGCTAGGATCTTGCCTCTCCATTGCTACCCCCTATTCTACTGTCAGACTTAGAACCACGACAGTTGGCGCCCACCGTGGGGCAGGTGTCTTAGCGATTTATTGGAGAAGTTGGGATTTTTTCGATTTCCTTCATCATGGTTTCAGGTGGAGTTTTGCTGAGGGTCATGAGATCCGTCTCGGCGCCACGTTCATCGCCGACGACTCCGCTTGGCTGCAGGAGGCTCCACTCGGACGTCGACGCCGCTTCCCGTCTGCACGGGCAACGCACTTCAAGGCGTCGTCCATGGCGTCCTCCTTCGGCAACCGTCGACCCAGTATCGGTCGGCTCCTATGCCGTCCTCCCTCCCAGTCTCCTGCCGGCGCAAGCGCTCCGGTCGGTCGAGGCTTCAGCGGTGGGTGAGGCACGCGGTGGCCCGCCAGTCGGCCACTCCCCAAGTCGCGGCGATCGAGCCCGACGAATCTCTCTACTGCCTGTTCGATCTGTCGACTGGCTCCGCAGAGACTACATCCGAGTGCGACAGCAGTGATCCAGCGGCGGAGGTTCTGATGGTCGATGGACCACGCAGTCCTCCTAGTTTCCCCCGCGCCGACGGACGCGTTGGCGGAGGCGATCCGGCGCAGGTTCACGAAGAGTATCAACCCGAGCCCCTCACTTTGCTGCAGAGGGAAGAACTTCGCCGCCGGAACATGGATGCGTTACACACTCCTATCGTTGGAGAAACCCCCGAGGCTCGTGCCTTGGAGGACGCGCGCTTGGCGAACCTGGCTGAGCGCACTCGACTGGAGAACCTTCAGTGAGTACTCGACGAGCGCGCATGGCAACGGGTTCCGTCGTCCGGTCGACGTCAACTCAGGTATATCGAACTCCGATTCAGAATCTAGCAGCTACAGCCCGTATAGCAGAATCGATTCAGCCTTCCCGCCGATGTCCGGTAGAGGCCTGTTACGGTCGTAGATTTACTCCGGGCAGCAGGAGATCAAAATTCAGCTGTATCACAATCGCGGAATAGGATTCACAGCAGACCCGTCGCTGCGAATACAGTCCAGTCGGCTCATAGCCAAAGATCGTCCCCCAGGCGTGAGGGACATGGAGGCCGGCGTGATCAGTATGAGGACCGATTCGATCGTGATGATCGATGTCGAGTGCCCAATCATACCCCAAGGGGTGGGTCATATGCACCTCGACAGCAGGATGACAGACGCCATCACAGTGTTGGGCGAAGGATTCTAGTCGACCCCAGGGAACCAGGCTTTGATGCGAGATCCATTATCATTCAAGGTTTGGTCGACAGGAACAGAGCTCACCGAGAAGGCCATGACAGAGATGTGCCCACTAGCAGCAGAATACACGTCTCAGGACCAGAGTGTTTTAGTAGAGCCATCTGGGCCGCGGTGATTCCTCCCAACTTCAGGTTGGCGACTGGAGTCAGTAAGTTCACTGGTGAGTCCAAGCCGGATACTTGGCTTGAGGACTACTGAGTGGCTGTTCAGATTGGTGGCGGCAACGATGAAGTGGCCATGAAACACCTGCCTCTTATGTTGGAGGGCTCAGCCAGAGCATGGTTGAATCAGTGAGCACCAAGTAGCATTTACACTTGGGAAGTTCTTGCCCGAGTGTTTGTCAGGACATTTGAAAGAACTTGCAAGCGGCCTGCAGGGTTGACATTGCAGTCGTGTGTGCAAAAGTTGAATGAAACTCTGAGGGATTACATCTAGAGGTGGATCACATTGCATCACACAGTAGAGAATGTATCTGATCATCAGGCAGTCTGTGCCTTCAAGGAAGGCGTTAAGAACAGAGAGTTAAGTTTGAAATTCGGTCGGACCGGAGACATGACCCTGAGTCGAATGATGGAGATTGCCACCAAGTACGCCAATGGTGAACAAGAGGATCGGCTCCGGAGTGGCAAGTACAAGTCAGCCGCTAATGAAACTGGGGAGGGAACTCGATCGGAAGCGTATGAAAGTCGAAGCCAGCTGCTCCCCGGAGAAGCCTTGGCCGTGACTCTGTGAAAGTTCAAGGGGAAATCCAAGGGACCTTGGAACCCCAAAAAGGTGAAAGACCAAAATGGAAATGATGTATTGGACTTGCCATGTCACATTCACACGAAGAAAGATGAAGAGGGTAAACTCATTTACCCAAAGCATACCACTCGATAGTGTCGGCTCTTGATTCAGCAGTTCCAGGGGAAGCAGCCCAAAGATAAGGAGAAGGAGTTGGACAGAGTCGAGGACAAGAAATATAGTGATGGTGGATACCCCCAGGTCAATTCCACCCTGATGATTTTTGCTGACGTTGAAAGAAAAAGTCGATTGAAAGTTATCAACCGAGAAGTGAATATGGTCGCTCCGGCGACACCCAGTTATCTGAAATGGTCGCAGACCGCCATCACGTTCGCTAGTCTGATCACCCGACACACATAGCCACCTCTGGGAGGCAAGCTTTGGTGGTCGACCCAGTCGTCGAAGGCACTCGACTAACTAAAGTTTTGATGGATGGTGGCAGTGGCCTAAACATACTGTATGCAGAGACATTGAAAGGGATGGGCATTCCGATGTCCGGACTCGGCACCAAAGAACATGAGCTTCCATGGAGTCATTCCTGGAAAGAAGGCTAAGTCACTCGGCCAAATTGCTCTCGATGTGGTTTTTGGCGATTCCAAGAATTTTCGTAAAGAAAAGTTGACCTTTGAGGTCATGGATTTCCAGAGCACTTATCACGCTATTCTGGGAAGGATGGCGTATGCACGTTTCATGGCTCGACCATGTTATGTATACCTCAAACTGAAGATGTCGGGCCCCAAAGGTGTGATCACTGTCACTGGCAATCGGAAGAAAGCAGAAGAGTGTTTTCATAAAGGCTCTAAGATCGCTGATGCTCAGATGGCAGTGGTGGAGCTGCAAGAATACCAGAAAACTGCAGACCCGAGTGATTTGTTGCGAGCCAAGAAACCCGCCACGGAATCAACATTTTAGTCGTCCGGTGAGACGAAACCGATTCACATTCACCCGACCGACCCCAATGCTGCTCCGACCCACATCTCAACAACACTCGACTCAAAATAGGAAGAAGCGCTCATCCAGTTCCTCCGTGAGAACTGGGACATCTTCGCATGGAAGCCTGCTGACATGCCGGGTGTTCCAAGGGGACTGGCTGAGCATCGTCTACAAGTCAACTCAAAATTTAAACCTGTCAAAGAACATCTTCGACGGTCCGCCGTCCAGAAGAGAAAGGCCATTGGCGAGGAGGTGGCTCGGCTCTTAGTAGCAGAGTTTATCCGAGAGATTTACCACTCCGAGTGGCTCGCCAATGTGGTCATGGTCCCCAAGAAGGACAAGTCACTTCGCATGTGCATCGACTTCAAACATATCAATCGGGTCTGCCCGAAAGATCATTTTCATCTCCCCCGCATTGACCAAATAGTCGACTCGACTGCGGGATGTGAGCGGTTGTCTTTCTTAGACACCTATTCCGGTTACCATAAGATCCGTCTGTATGGACCCGACGAGATCAAAACAACTTTCATCACTCCATTCGGGTGCTTCTGTTATGTCACCATGCCATTCGGCCTCAAGAATGCCGGAGCCACGTTCATGAGGATGATTCAGAAGTGTTTGCTCACTCAAATTAGTCGGAATGTGGAAGCATACATGGATGATATTGTGGTCAAATCGCGGAAAGGTTCCGACCTGTTGACTGACCTTGTTGACTGACCTTGCTGAAACATTTGCCAACCTCAGGAGGTATGATGTCAAGCTTAATCCATCAAAGTGCACATTCGGAGTTCCTGGCGGAAAGTTACTCGGTTTTCTCTTTTCCGAATGAGGAATCGGCGCCAACCCAGAAAAAGTTGGCACTATACTCCGAATGAAACGCCTGCGCTCGTGTAATGGCGTCCGTAAGCTTCTTACCGATGTTTGGCCGCTTTAAGTCGATTCATCTCTCGTCTCGGTGAAAAGGCATTGCCTCTTTACCGATCGATGAAGAAGTCGACAAGTTCGAGTGGACTCGAAGGTCGATGCAGCGTTTGCAGAGCTAAAAGCTCTGCTCTCCACCCAGCCGGTGCTTGCTGCCCCAATCAGCAAAGAGCATTTGTTGCTTTACATTGCAGCCACAGGACAATTCGTCAGTACAGTACTTACGGTCGAGCGGGAAGAAGAAGGAAAAGCCTTCAAAGTTCAGCGCCCAGTATATTATCTTTCTGAAGTATTGACCCCATCAAAGCAAAGATACCCTCATTATCAGAAGCTTGTTTATGGGATTTATATGACCACGAAGAAGGTTGCTCATTACTTCTCTGACCATTCCATTACGATTAAATCGTGACGCCCCATTGTCGTGATTCTGCAATGTAGATGCAACTGGTCGAGTGGCGAAATGGGCGATTAAACTCCTTCCCCTTGATATCATGTTTGAGGCAAAGAAAGCCATCAAGTCCCAAGCAGTAGCAGATTTCATCGCCGAGTGGATTGAACAGCAACTACCGATTCAAGTTCACTCGGAGCACTGGACCATGTTCTTTGATGGTTCCAAGATGCTGAATGGTTCCGTGTCGGGTAGTATTGGTTTCCCCCCAAGGAGATAAGCTCAGATATGTGCTCCAGATTCACTTTGATTCTTCCAACAATGAAGCAGAATACGAAGCACTTTTGTACGGGTTGCGTATGGCCATTTCACTCGGCGTCCGTCGCCTCATGGTCTATGGCGACTCAGATCTAGTGGTTAATCAAGTGATGAAGGAGTGGGACGTCAGAAGTCCAGCCATGACTGGTTATTGCAATGCAGTGAGGAAGCTAGAGAAGAAATTGAGGGTTAGAGCTTCATCATATACCCCGACTAAAAAATCAAGCTGCTGATGATTTGGCGAAAATAGGGTCCAAGAGGGAAGCCATTCCCAGTAATGTGTTTTTGGAACACATCCACACACCGTCAGTTCAAGAGGATCCTTTCACCGAAGAAGCCCCACATCCAAAAAGTGCCACTGATCCGACTGAAGTTGAGGTCCCAGCTGTGGTCACCTTGATCATGGAAGTCGTGGTCATCACTCCCGACTGGACAGTGCCGTACATCACATATATCCTAAGGAAAGAGCTCCCGGAGAACGAAGAAGAGGCTCGACAGATCGTCCGCCGATCCAAGGCCTTTACTGTGATCAAGGGACAGTTGTACAGAGAAAGCCCGACTGGAGTCGGCCAGAAATGCATAACACTAGAAGAAGGTTAGATAATTCTTGATGATATCCACTCGGGGACCTGTGGTCATCATGCGTCCTCTCGGACCATTGTGGCTAAAGCATACCGAGCGGGATTTTACTGGCCAAAAGCGAATGAAATGGCAAAGGAAATAGTCGACAAGTGTGAAGGATGTCAGTTCTATTCCAACATGTCACACAAACCCGCCTCAGCCTTGAAGACCATTCCACTTGTCTGGCCCTTCGTTGTTTGGGGATTGGATATGATTGGACCACTGAGAACTGGCAGGAGCGGCTTCACTAACTTGCTAGTGGCAGTCGACAAGTTTACTAAGTGGGTCGAAGCTAAGCCTATCAAGAATCTCGATGCATGCACTGCTATCAGTTTCATCAGAGAGTTGATATTCAGATATGGAGTTCCGCATAGCATCATCACCGACAATGGGTCAAACTTGATTCCGACAAATTCAAAGCCTTTTTGCGCTCTCAAGGCACGCGAGTCGACTATGCTTCAGCTTGCTCACCCCGGTCGAATGGACAAGCAGAACGAGCAAACGGTCTAATTCTCAAAGGATTGAAACCCCGACTGATGCGTGATCTCAAGCATGCAGCAGGAGCGTGGGTCGACCAACTTCCATCAGTTCTTTGGGGATTGAGGACCACTCCTAATCGGTCGACTGGAAGAACTCCATTCTTTCTGGTCTATGGAGCTAAAGCAGTTCTGCCGAGTGACCTGCATCACAATGCACCTCGAGTCGAACTCTACTCTGAAGATGAAGCGGAACAAGCCCGGCAAGATGCAGTCGACCTCCTAGAAGAGGAGAGAGAGATGGCCCTGATCCGCTCGACTATCTATCGCCAGGACTTGCGTCGATTCCATGCTAGAAATGTGAAGAGTCAAACCTTCCAAGAAGGAGACTTGGTCCTCCGAGTGGATCAACAGAAACCACACAAGCTCGCTCCTACTTGGGAAGGTCCCTTCATCGTCACCAGAGTTCTCCACAATAGAGCGTACCATCTTTACAACGTCGATCGCCAGATTGATGAGCCTCGAGCTTGGAATGCGGAGCTGCTCCGCCCCTTTTATACTTAAGTACTCACTCGGATGAGATGTAATAAAAGTACCTCTGTAGTTTGTTTATCGAAGACAAGAATGTTATAATTTTCCCAGTGATTGTTATTACTTTTTGTTTACATGAGAACCCCCCCCAGTGGGTAGCTTAGCTGCGAACCCGTTTCGCCTAAGTTTGTAAAAAAAATCCCTGCCGAGTGGTGATCCAGCCTCCCACTCGGGGGCTTAGCTGCGAATCCGTTTCGCCTAAGTACTTGAAAATCCTACCGAGTGGTGAGCCAGCATCCCACTCGGAGGCTTAGCTGCAGTCCAAGTACTCGCCTAAGTATTGAAAAATCCTACCGAGTGGTGAGCCAGCCTCCCACTCGGAGGCTTAGCTGCAGTCCAGTACTCGCCTAAGTATTTAAAATCCTACCGAGTGGTGATCCAGCCTCCCACTCGGAGGCTTAGCTGCAGTCCAGTACTCGCCTAAGTATTTAAAATCCTACCGAGTGGTGAGCCAACCTCCAACTCGGGGGCTTAGCTGCAGTCCAAGTACTCGCCTAAGTATTTAAAATCCTACCGAGTGGTGAGCCAGCCTCGCACTCGGGGGCTTAGCTGCAATCCAAGTACTCGCCTAAGTATTTAATGCATTGTGCGCTTTGCAAGAACGACGAGGTGTAGGTCGACTGCTGCCTTCTCCTTCAGAGCTACAAGACAAAAATCCTACTGAGTGGAGAGCAAACCTCCCACTCGGGGGCTTAGCTACAGTCCAGTACTCGCCTAAGTATTTAAAATCCTACTGAGTGGAGAGCAAACCTCCCACTCGGGGGCTTAGCTGCAGTCCGGCACTGGCCTAAGTATTTAAAATCCTACCGAGTGGAGAGCAAACCTCCCACTCGGGGGCTTAGCTGCAGTCCAATACTCGCCTAAGTATTTAAAATCCTACCGAGTGGAGAGCAAACCTCCCACTCGGGGGCTTAGCTGCAGTCCAGTACTCGCCTAAGTATTTAAAATCCTACCGAGTGGAGAGCAAACCTCGCACTCGGAGGCTTAGCTGCAGTCCAGTACTCGCCTAATTATTTAAAATCCTACCGAGTGGAGAGCAAACCTCCCACTCGGAGGCTTACCTGCAGTCCAGTACTCGCCTAAGTATTTAAAATCCTACCGAGTGGAGAGCAAACCTCCCACTCGGAGGCTTAGCTGCAGTCCAGTACTCGCCTAAGTATGAAATCCATTTCGATCCGCAAGAACGATGAGGTGCAGGTCGACTGTTACCTTCTCCTTCGGAGCTGCGCCACAAGTACAACGTGCGCTCCATTTCGATCCGCAAGGACGACGAGGTACAGGTCGACTGCTGCCTTCTCCTTCAGAGCTGCGCCACAAGTACAACAAGCATTCCATCCCGATCCGCAAGGACGCAGGTCCACTGCAATCTGTGCTCTATCCCTACCTACAAGAACGATGAAGTGCAGGTCGACTGGATTTTTCACCTCAGAGCTACATCTCAAGCACTGAAGTATATTCCGAGTGAAGAACAAAGTTCGCTCGAAGGAAAATGAAAGCATATTCAATGATAAGCCAAGTTCGGATAACATCCTACGGATTCAGAAGTGCTCAGGCGTCAAGCCTATAAAAGTTTATCGGTACAAAACCACTCGGCATTCCGAGGCAAATTTAAGTCGAATCATAGAAGTTTTTTACTCCTCAGGTGGAGGTCTGGAAGGCGCGACAAACTGGTCCAGGTCGATTCTGTCAGCAATCCGGGTGGCAGCAGCAATGAAAGTCTCCATGAAAGATTGGAAGTCGTACTTCTTGGTATTGGCAACTTTGATGGACGCCAGCTTTTCCTCTCATGCCTCCTTGCAGTGAACACGGACCAGGGACAGAGCAACATCGGCACCGCACCTGGCAGAAGACTTCTTCCATTCCTGCACTTGACTTGGAACGTCATTCAGTCAAGTCATTAAAGACTCGAGGTCATTTTGAAGCGTCTCGCCTGGCCAGAGTGTCGAATCGATTCGCGACACCGCAACCTTCAGTCGAGCGAGGTAGTCCACCACACCAGCAACACGAGACTCCAAATGGAGCACGCTCATAGTGGTTCGGCTGTAATTCACGGGAGTTAATGGGGTCCGTGCTTGTCTCCACTCGACTAGTCTCCTCCTCGAAGTTCTAACAGAATTCAGAACGCAACTCGAGTTCAAGCTAATGGTTCTATGATGAGTCGGTGATAACAAGTCAGTCGGATAGGAGGGATTACCTTCAAGCATGAGGAATAATTTCTTAGCGAGCCCTCCCAGATAAGCCTCCAGATCGTTCCTCTTCCCCGCCAGTTCGCCAGCCTTGTCACTCAGAGCTATCTTGTCATTCTTCAGTCGGCTAACCTCCTTGTTGGCCGCGTCGAGAGCAGCTTTCAGATTGGCATTCTCTTCTTCAAGTTTACCGACTGAAGCGAGTTTTTCGTCCGCGAGCTTTGTTTTGTCCAAAGCCGCTTTCTGCGCCTTGGCAAGATTATGATCCTTCTTCTTCAGAGCCTCCTGCATTTTGTCTGCAAAACGACAATGAGATCAGAATTAGGAATGGGCAGAAAGACAAGGACAGTCGTCAAGTTCTCACCAGCCATACCTTTTGCTTCGTCTCTTGCCTTCTGCAAGTTCTCCTGAGCAAGCTTTAAGTCAAGGTTGAGCTGGATCTGTTTGTTTTCCAATTCAGTATAGCGAGCCACAAGCTCGCAGGATTTATGCAAAGAGTCAATCGACAGACATCAAAGATAGGTTGCTTCCGAGCGACCAAGGAAAAAATTGTAGCATTTCTAAGACTACAGCCGAATCAAAATATTCAACAGTAGTCTCGGGGACTACACCCAGTGGGTGCACTTAGCGTGCCCCCACTGGTTTTACCGACTCGGTTCGATCAGTCGACCGTAAGAGGCAAAAAGGTTATGATCCTAAACCATAGCTAACTGCCAGCAGTTAGCCACGGTATCATCATGATCTAAAAAAAACCAAAAAAAAGAGTTCTTCAGACTTTAGTCGACTGCCAGCAGTCGACCATAGTCTCGGGGACTACACCCAGTGGGTGCACTCAGTGTGCCCCCACCGGTTTCAAGATTCCATTCGACATGGTCCGACCTGCATCGATCGAGGAAGTTAGCAAAGAAATTCAAAGTATAAAGACTACGATCGACCGCCGAGTCCACCATAGTCTCGGGGACTACACCCGGTGGGTGCACTCAGCGATGCCCCACCAATCCAAAAATTCAATCGACACACCCGGTTGGTACAGATACGAAGATCTTCGAGCGAAGAGTTTTCGTGTAGCATATCCTAATAGAACAAGTGGTGACCAACTAACACGGGCGTTGCTCACGAAGAGCTGAGCTAGCATCATAGGTCGCTGGGCGGCTTCCCGGACCACCTTCACTTGCTCCATCATGATCCCCGCCTGGCGTATAGCTTCCTTAGCAGCACCTACTTGGTCCTCTGGGACGTGGTGTGTGGCGAAAATGGAGGGCGGATCAACAGTCGACGATGAAGGTCGGATACTCGTTAGCGGCACAACGAAAGACACAGAAGTCCGAGTGATGTTGCCACCCTCATGAACCAGCGTCTCAGGCACTGATACAACCTGAGCAGTCTTGCTAGTAGGCACCTTTTTATTCCTCCTCCGCCTCAGCGGCGCCTCATCGTCATCATCAGGGAGATCAATGTCATGAGGAGGGACTACAGGAAAGATTCAATGTTAAAAACGGAAATCCAATCGACCAAAAGCGAAACTACAGAGATCATACCAAGGTTAGAGGTGGCAGCATCTTCCATCTCCTGGTCTTCGTTCTTGGCTGAGGTCTCGGAGGTAGCAGCGCTGCAGATTTCAGAAATCAGTTGATCAGTCAACTAGTCTACCAAAAGTATGTCCATGCTAAACAAGAAAACACAAGTTTTGCTGTTACCCGGAAATGGTGGGAATGGCCATCCTCATCCTGGGCAGAGCCTTCGTCGGCTTTGATGGTGTCGCTCGGGGTTGCTTCGACGCTTTTTCACGGCCTTGGGAGAGGTCGTCCCGAGGCGTTTGCCGATCGGCCTGACAGCGGTAGCCTTGCCACGCCGATCATGGGTCATGGGTGAGCTTGGATCGCCTTTCCATGCGAGGAGGGTCGACTTCTTCCTCCTCCTCCTCTTCCCCGGAGCTGTCGTCATCTTCGTCCTCCTCACCATCAGATTGACATTCCTCCTGACTTACACCTCCGCTCCCCTCCTCCTCCTCGACCTGTTCTTGCACCCCGTTGGGCATCGAGTACATCTCAGTAGTGGCCTGAAAGACAACAAATGAGAAAAAAGTTAGTCGACCGATTTTAAGCAAACAAGATGGAGAAAGTGGGATCACAGTCAAAGATGCAGGAATGGACCTTGTCTACTTCGTATGACTGGTCGAGTGGAGGAATCCTCCTGGCTCCTCGAGGGTTGTCCTTGTTTCCTGTGATGCTCGCCAGACATGGCGTCCTCGACCTCCTCTGGGTGGATCCGAGTGGTGTCTTCAGTGCTAGAGTACAACCACATCGATGGTCTCGAGCTTGAAGCGGTTGGATGCATCGTCGAAGGAAGACCTCCAACAGATCCATGCCAGTCACTCCGTCTCGAATGAGCTGGACAACGCGTTCGACCAACACCTTCACCTGCGCCCTCTCTTCTGGGATCACCTACAAAGAAGATGGCTTGCTCACTCGGTCCATGGAAAAACGAGGGAGTCTAGTCGACTGCCCTAGCGTTGGCTGGTCCTTGCAGTAGAACCAAGTCGACTGCCATCCACGGACTGACTCGGGTAAGATCATGGCCGGAAAAGAACTTTTTCCTCTCATTTGAACCCCAAGACCCCCACACATCTGAATCACTTGAGTTCTCTCGTCACTCTGATTGGCTTTTTTCACCGTCTGGGAGCGACCAGTGAATATGTGCTTGAAAAGACCCCAATGAGGCCGGCAACCCAAGAAATTCTCACACAAAGACAAGAAAGCAGCGAGATACACGATGGAGTTGGGAGTGAAGTGGGGAAGTTGTGCCCCAAAGAAGTTCAGAAATCCCCGAAAGAAAGGGTGAGGCGGCAGAGAAAACCCGCGGTCAACATGGGTGGCCAAAATAACACACTCACCCTCCTGAGGTTGCTGCTCCGACTCCTTCCCCGGGAGCCGAGCTGATCCATGGGGGATCCGTCCCTCATTGGCCATGTCATCGAGATCCTTCTGACGGATCATCGAGTGGATCCAGTCGCCCTAGATCCAGCCCTGCGGCAAGCCAGCCCTTGACGAAGATCCGCCCCGACTGGTCGCCCTTCCCTTCGCTTTCGCCGTCACCTTCTTCGCCCGCTCCAAATACAAATGCATCTTGATGTTCCGTGCAACGCACGGGCAGCTAGATAATTTTTTTAAAATAGGTGCTGCGATAATTGGGTTGAAGTGATATATTTTATGTCAGCCCCGAATGATTTCAGATTCACTAGTAGTAACAAAGAAAAGGTTGCCTTGTTAATTAACAGAAAATAGGGTGAAAACTATCACATGAGGCCGGTAGAAACTAGGCACACTGGGTTCAGCGTCATCGTCCATCAAGCTGTGTCTTGTGAGAAGTCTACATATCGAGGGGCTACCGAAGCGAGGCACCGAGACACAATGTTTGAGAGAGAAACCAATTGATGATTATGATCAGATCGATTTGTCACCCTTTTGCTGTCATTGTTGGGGGGGAGGAGAGAAAGGCGTGTCAGAGTGTGCTGTAGGCACAGAGGCACAACTAGCGAGTGTGTGTGTGTGTGTGTGTGTGTGTGTGTTTGAAAGAGGAGTAGATAGATTATTATCAAGATCGATCCACCCTACTCCTTCGGTGCCGGGTAGTGTGTGTGTGTGTGTATGTTTGAGAGAGAAGTCAGTCGATAGATTAGTATCAAGATCGAGGTGTCACCCTACTCCTTCGGTGTTGGGAAGTGTGGGTGTGTGGGGGGCAGTGACACTCACATATCTCTACTCTTATAAACAAACAGAGTTGGTGATGATGGTGTTCCTGCCATCCTGCAATATAGGCCATCCTATTTATATCCGATGGACAGGAAGGAAACTATGGCAATTTTGCAAAAAGATACCCACACCCCTCTCCGCATTTGCAAATAAGGCATTCCCTCGTTCATCCTTTTCTCCCACGAGATAAACTTCTCATACAAATGCATCTTGATGTTCCGTGCAACGCATGGGCATCTTGCTAGTAGGGAGAAGGAGTTTGTGTGACACATATCTAGCTATAAAGGGATAGGTAGATAGCATATGTGTGAGAGACATTATTATACTTAGAGACATGAGTGGCTGTGGGTGGGCGGAATTAAAGGGGTGGGCGTGTTAGACATAGAGAACGTGTGTGTTTCTGTGTGAGAGACTTGTAGGACAGGGTAGAAAGACGAATTTAACCCTGATGGAGGGAGAGAAATACATGAAGTGCGCGTGTGTGATTCCGATGCCCACAGGGAAATGAGATATGAATGCGTGTGAGAGAGATTGCACAATTCATTCACGTATCACTATCTAGCGATCGTGGACGTGCATCGCTTGAACATAAGTCAATATCTACTTCGTATCGTGGCCAAAGGTACAATATCGATTCAACAATATAAAGATTGGACACTCACATATCACATTTTTTATTTAAATAAACCTTTTCAGTTGTGCCTGCCAAAGTTACAGTGATGTTTCTTCAAACAACCAATGTAGCTATCATGTATATGCACCATTGTTACTCTTGCATTCAAATTCATTAGTCTTGGATGATTTAAGTTTCTATTTTGAAGCAATATATGTAATATTCATATATGAATTCAACGGGTACGCAATTTATGAAATGGAGGCTATGTAATCATATGAGGTAACACTTTTAAGTAGCTGACTACAATATCCATTTCTTTTTGTGCGCCTCTACACTAACACGTCAATGCATTATGTTTAAAGTAAATAACCAATGGCACTAAATTATCTATCTATACGAGAAATACATAGGGTGAGCGTTTGATCCCTTTTTTGTGAATGTGCCACTACACCCGTACGATTGGTCGCGCCCGTGTGAACGTCCAAGTTATCGGCGCATCATCCCGAGTTATTGTCTTTTTTCTGGGGTGGACTTCACACCAGTTATTAACTGCTGACACGTGCCCCGTGTACACAGTCTAGCATGACCTTCCCGCTAGCACGGTCCAAAATTAGTTGAAACTGGATACGAAAGATGACGCGGGCGGCAAAATCTCCCGCCTCCTTCTAAAATTCCCACCACCTTAGTCTTTAGCATGCGAAATCCCGATTTTGTCCTTGGTGCACAGAGACCAACAGTTACAATACCGCCCTCATCTACATAATAGGTCGGGGCTGCTTTGGTAACTTCCGGTTCCCCCTCTACACGGCACCCCCATCTCCTCTCCCCCTCCTGCAAAAACGACTAACTCCACAGCACCAGAGCATCTTACATCACGCCGTCCGTACTTTATCGCCCTTTCTCCCCTCCCCTCTCCAAACCCTATACTGCTCATCCAATGGCGTACTTAGCCCATTCACTGCCAGTGGCGTCCACCTCGTCGGATCTGCTTCTCCGGCCGCATCTACCCCTCCCACCTCCCCTAGAAACAAGTAGACTGATCATCCACCACTGTACCACAGCCCATTCAGTGCCGGCCTTGTCCACGGCGCCGGATCTGCTTCGCCGGTACTCTCGTCAACCGTCGCGCTTCTGCAGTGGCTCATTCATACTCCCCACCGGAGACACTTCGTCCACACCCCCCGGAGCCGCCCCACCGACGCCCCCATAGACGGCCTCTGATCCTCTTCGCCGACACCTTACTCAACCCTACCGGAGCCGCTTCACCGACACCTTCCTCAACACTACCGGAGCCGCTTCGCCGACACCATCGTCAACCCTTCCAGAGTAGCTTCGCCTATACCATTCTCAACCCTACCGGGGCCGCTTTGCCAACTCACAAGTCCACGGCCTCAGATCCGCTTCCTCGCACCCTCATCCAACCTACCGGAGCAGCTTCTGACGCCCCGTCCACGGCCACAGATCCGCATCATCTACAACACCCTTAACCCAACCACCGGAGCAGCTTCTAACACCCCGTCCACGGCCGCAGATCCACATCGTCGACACCATCCTTAACCCAACCACCGGAGCAGCTTCTGACACGCCGTCCACGGCCGCAGATCCTCATCAGCGACACCATCCTTAACCCAACCACCGGAGCAGCTTCTGACGCCCCGTCCACGGTCGCAGATCCGCGTTGTCGACACCATCCTTAATCCAACCACCGGAGCAGCTTCACCTACGCCCTCGTCCACGGCCACAGATCCACTTCGCCCACACCGTAGTCCACCCTACCAGAGCCGCTCCACAAACACCCTACTCGACGGTTCTAGATCTCCTTACGGACCACAACGGCGGTAGCGGCGTCATCACCTCGACGCGTTTCTAACCCTGATTCCCACTGCTCGAGAGATGCCAAGCACCCGCCACGGCCTAGGTACTTGTCACCTTTAAACCCGTCCAAAGATCACACGCCGATGTACTTCAAATATACTAACCGGTCATTGTTACCTGTTATGCGGTGGCAAAAACTACAAGGACGATGTTTCTTCCGGATCTAATGACTTGGCCAACCAAGATCCTAGACCGAGGCATTGCTATGATCTTGTAAGCGTGTCTCTCTCTCTTGTATTGTTCTCAGGCTCGCCAAATGCTTTGCTAGGATTTTCACCATTAATCCCTTTGTGCGCATAATGATTTCTACTACTGGCTGCTAAATTAGATATGTAGATGTCATACATGATACTACCTCGTACCTCTATTCCTAAATATAAGTCTTTCTAGAGATTCCACTATAGGCTACATACGGAGCAAAATGAGTGAATCTACACTCGAAAATGCATCTATATACATCTGTATGTGGTCCATACTGGAATCTCTACAAAGACATGTATTTAGGAACAGGGGCAGTACATTACGCAAAATCATAGGTGGCATGTAGGAATTCCAGTGCACTACATTAGGCTCCTTTAGAGTACCTGCTAGTCCAGCATACAGAGTCATGGCTAGTTTATGGTACGCACACAATCGTTAATTGGTGGTTTAAATATGGGCAAGGGATATGCAATGTAGTATCATGTAGAGATGTCTGAAATTAGCCGTGTCAACTTGCAGATAGGGTTACACAATGAAAAAGTACAAGATGTATGTGGCAATTTCATGGAACATCGCAAAAAAGGAGAGGCAGCGGTGAGCCTATACGATTAAGCTATGGTACGTCACTCCTCCATTGCAATCATCGTGACATGTTATTTGTATGCCAGTTCTATTAGCCAAGTTTCTTATGGATAGTTATTACGAGTTATCCTAAGAAAATAAGCACCTGTGAATATAAGCTCTATGTAATAAGCCAACCAGTTCTTTTCATTGCGTTTTCAGCTTATCTTTGGTATGATCAGTGGAAAGTCTAGATTGCATTATATATTTTTCATTTTGCTGCCCATATAGAAATTAATTTTACTTGCAAACATCACAAATTGAACCCAGTGCAGTAATTAATATGATAGGAAAACAGACCATCACTATTTGCTCAAAATGCAAATACAAAGATACCATCTACTTGGCACAATCTACTTTTGTCAATGTTTTCCATAGAGATCCCATTGCCTAATTTAAATGAAGAACGCATGACCCACATTTAAATGAAGAACAATTATTTACTGAAATTCGATTGTCCAAGTGGCTGGTTATTATCGTATAGCAGCACCACCTGAAAGCATCATATAGCAGCAGCAGGTCATAGCAACTCATCATACAGCAGAAGCAGTCTGCAATTCATCATGTACCAACAGCAGCTCATAGCAATTCATCATATAGCAACAGCAGGAGCAGCTCATAGCAATTCATCATATAGCAGGAGCAGGTGCAGCTCATAGCAATTCATCATATAGCAGGAGCAGGAGCAGCTCATAGCAATTCATCATATAGCAGCAGCAGGAGCAGCTTGTAGCAACTCATCATATAGCAGCAGCAGCAGCTCATAGCAGTTCATCATATAGCAGCAGCAGCTCATAGCAACTCATCATATAGCAGCAGCAACTCATAGCAATTCATCATATAGCAGCAGCAGGAGCAGCTCATAGCAATGCATCATATAGCAGCAGCGGAAGCAGCTCATAGCAATTCATCGTATAGTGGATCAGAATGAAAATTTGGCAAAAAATCTGAGGAGATCCTCACCTTGTTAGATGAGCTCAGCCTTCAACAGCACCTCAAGGCCATGGCCTGGGAGGAGGGGAGGGGGAATAAGGTGCCTTCTACCGCAGTGTGGCATCAGCCGTAGTTGTGCAAATACCACGGAGTAGTGCGTTGGACGAACCACAATGGAGCAACTGCTGGAGACCATGAGAATGAGGGGCGGCGCCAAAGGGAGGAGCAGCCAGGGAGATTTTCCCCTACCCGGCGGCCATGTAGCCTAGCTGGACATGGCATCATCGGGGACCAGGCTAGATGGGACCAGTGGCGACGAATCTCTAGAGGAACCCTAGTGCTGCAGGGAGGGGATCGAGGTAGAGGGAAAGGGGAGAGGACATGCAAGCGGGCAGGGCAATGAATGCTTGCGTGTTTGTTTTTACTTGCGGGTCAGGTGTGACTCGGGTGTCAGCAGTTGCATTTTGAGTGTAATATAGGAAGACAACAGAGTCATTTCACTATTCCCCTTCCCTTCAATGTTTAGTGAGGTTCTACCCGAAACACCCCCATCCAAAGCGAAATTAGTTAAGCCCAAGCCCATAACTCAAAAATGACTTCTTTACATCTTTTATGGCTTATTTTGACAATATGCCCTGAAAAGGAGGAATCGAACTGGCCCTTAACCTGCAATTCAATTGTGCGTGCAATGATGAATCACTCTCGCCTGCTATCTCGTACATTTAGGCATCATCATACAAGGCATAACCTAATACATGTGCATTCCATTGTAGAATCTGGAATATGCAATGTTTATGTTAGTTCATACGTTGCACGTGATGTTTAAATGCCCGTTAAATCTGGTCAGTCAAGTGATGGTCTTTAAGCCTCCTTCTTTGCTTCTTTTCTTGATATGTAAGATTTGCTCACACATCTGTTCAATTGCATGTTTGCATCAGCCAGCCATACTAGGACTGTTTACTTTGACTACTTGCTGTTCTTGACCTAACACTCTAACAGAGCTTGTCAACGATTTAAACACTAAGGGCTGCTGTAGTGGGGCCTTGTCTAACTCATAGGTGACACAAAGGTTTGGCTGTACACTATAGTAGGCTCTCCGAGAGTACCTGGAGATCAAGTTCGAAGGTATGCCTAGTTTTTACATAGTGCAGACATAGTAAATGCTCATTTCATTGTGTGCAAGTGCAAGAGATGCGGCATGTTACATTATGTGGTGTTGTTTTGTTATAATCCTTTTGTGTTTACAGACTGGAAAGTATTCATATTTATCTTCCAAGGAGACGAGTAACTAGTTTGTGTCACCTTGCAGAGGGGGTGCAATAAAGATAAGATTGAGGATTTCCAAGTACAAGATGTTAGGAAGGAGCCTTGCAAGAGAAGTAGGAGCTGTTGAGCCTCTTCAACCTGCTAAGGTAAGTCACCTTTGCAACTCAACAGTTCAATTCCTTGTTTGTTTTGAGGCATAGTTAACTTTCTCTTTTCAATTGCTTTATTTCTCCTCGCTAATGAGATGCCCAAATAATCATGCACGATGTTTGGTACTTGTATCACTATTAGTTGATATAATTAAAGGCCTTACCATTTAATTACTCTGCCAAGTGTGCCTGAAGCTTTGAAGTCTATTAACCAACTATTATTGCATGAGGCTCACAATCTAGTTTATACTACGCTAATGATTGCATAGTTTTGCCTGCTTTGTAGTATGTTTGTACGAAACCCTCTGCCGTTCATTATGCTCCCTAAGACTTTAATTGAGGCAATGTAATGGCCAACTGCTTGCTTACTTATACGCAACGTGCTGCCTAAATTTTTATCTTGTCTGTGTTTTCGATTGGGCCCCAACATCATGCTCCTCTGGTGAGCTAAGAGGGATTTCTGTATGCAGGCTGCACAGACTATCTTTTTTATAATTTTTATTATATCACCTGCTTATGCTTCATGACGTGTAACATTTTTTTAAAGTGGCGTGTAACATTATTGTTAGTCCTGTTTTGCCATGTAGTACAAAATAGTGTCTTGTTCGCTTCACTGTTGTAACTACATATTTGCCCTAGTCATGTGTACTTACAGAAACATTTTAGGATGAAGCGACATCAACACAAATATCTCATGCAAAGGCGGCATGGCCGTTCTTGAATGATTATGGATTGGAATTGGAATGTGCTGATGTTCTCGAGCATCAACTAGAGGTGGCAAGACAACGTGTAGATGATTGTCAACGTATAATTGACAAGTTGAGACTGGACATGCAGGTATTAGATGCAGGAGTCAAAAAAATGAAACAAGACACTGAGGTAACCATGAAGGAATTAGAGATTTTGCAGAATGAAATTTGTGCTATCTGAATCCGGCCAATCCTATTTTCTGAAGAGATTATAGTTCAAATGGAGTTAAGTTGATGCACGTCCATGATGTATGAGCTGTATTTGCCCAGTGTATATAATTTGCTGTTTGTGTATGCTTTATATCACCTGTGCCGAACCATAATGCCCAGTGGGTATAATCGGCTGTAATTTCTTTATTGTATAATGTAGGATTATTCTACCTTTCTATGCCTTGATCTTTTTGTTGTAATAGTGTATGCTTTTTAGAGGTGATAATATTGAGTAGGATAATTCTTTGAATATGCTATATCGTTCGAATGGGGGCCAACTCGCCCGACCATGGCCCTTCACGAGTCGTCGGATCCATGGGCCTTCTACGTCTCGTAGGATCCATGGGCCTTCTACGTCTCGTAGGATCCATGGGCCTTCTACATCTCGTAGGATCCATGGGCCTTCTACGTCTCGTAGGATCCATGGGCCTTGTACGTCTCGTAGGATCCATGGGCCGCCGACTCATTTATGGGTCTTGTACGGGCCTTTAATGGGCCGTAGACGGGCCTTTATTGGAAATCGTACGTTTTATGGGCCGACCATAACGGGTCGTTAATAAGCCGTATTTGATGACGCTATGAAAATGGCCCATGCATAAAAGGTCCACAAGCGGGCCGACTATAACGACGGGCTGAATTTGGCCCTAGCGTAAAATGACAGTAACGGGTCGTAAGTAACCGAATGCTGCAAATGAGCCCAAGAATAAATGGGCTCTCAGAAGGCCGAAAGTTAACTTGGGCTGGAATAACGGGCCGTTAATGGGTATAAAATGATACACTGTTCATTACGAGCCAGTTTCACCACGGGCCGTTAATGGGTGTAAAGTAATACACTGTTCATTACGGGCGATTTAAAGACGGGCCGCTAATGGGCCAAGAGTTACAAAGGGCCACATATGGGCCGAAAGACGTCATGGGCCATACATGGGCCAGAAGTGAAAACGGGCTGGAATCATATTGGATGGCCCAGATGACGCTACTGGGCCTAATTCGGATAGGGCGTAACGGGCCTTGGGTTAGCGGCTGTAAATGGGCTATATGCGAACAGGCCGTTAACATGCTTTCCATGGGCCGGCCCGCCACCTTTTGACCAAGTCAAACCTGCCGGCCTTTTCACAGGAATGGGCCTCTGTTGGGCCGTACCACGTGTCGACGTATCATAGGCGCCTATCTGACCCACTGACGAGCTGACACGTGTTTCGTCCCGCCAATAAGAACTTTACACGTGGAAATTTCCCGTTGGTCGGGGCTGTTAACAGGTTATCGGATCGAAAACCCGACCCGATAACTTAACTACGTTCGGTTACGGTGGATGCCACGTGTCAATCATGCTTGACGAAAGCACTTCTGTGACGCACGATTTATCGTCATGGAAGTGGACACTTCTGTGATGATAATTTTGGTAATGTCATGGAACACTTCTCACGACGCAGGTATGACTATCTTGATTCTGTCATAAATTTGTCATGCATGTACATACATGACAAAAAACGCGACCTACTGTGACAAACACGTATCATCACGGAAGTGTATTTTTTTTTGTAGTGTAGCGTCCCGCTCCTTTCTTGTTACCGAAGAGATACGTAGTGTGCCTGTGTATTTTTACAGTTTGGCACAAAGTTTTTCTGGGCAATCCTCTTCTTCTGGAGATCTCCTCCCAGAGATGATGGAAAGCGAGACGCCTCCCCCGACCTCCTCGCCCAATAGGGCGGACGACTTTGAAGTGTCATCTTGGAGGGTTTTTCTTGATCAACAAGTTGTGCATGGGAAGAAAGAGGCAGTACCCTAAGGTGGACCTCCGATCGTTCGGGATTCCAATAATGAAGGCCTCGGATTGTCCGGTTTTCAGCCAATGACGATTCTGGAGACGGGTGAACGTGTTCCTTCAAAGGATGGTCATGCTCCTACAGCGGCTTCTGGAGACCCGACGGCGCCGGATATATTGAGGGATATGCCGCGAAAAGCATCTGTCTCGGGGGAACAGCGTACCTTGATGGGTACGGTGGTTGAGAAGATTTTGTCTGTGAAGAGCGGATTGGATGAAGCCTTCATGAGCTTGCCAAAAGGCTTCAAGGTTTGTGATGTAATGTTTTAACTATATTTTATCTGAAAAGATGCACCTGTGCATAGGTAGTAGCCCCCGAGACTCGGGTTGGCTTCCCGTGGGAGGCGAACGGAGGATCAAGAAGAAATATTCAAGGACTAATCTCATTAACTTGAACACAGGCTGCCTCCCCCTGGCTACTTCCCAGACTACGGATATTGCTGAGCTACAGCGGAAGCTTGATGTGGCAGGGGATGACATTGCGTTAATCAATATGCGACTTGACGAGTCGCAAGGTATGTATTCAGGGTAGTCCCTTCACATACATTTTTGTGACGCTAAAATTTATATACTGGAATGTGCATGGCTGCAGATGGTGCTGCCGCCGTTGAAATTCTTCAGGCAGAGCTGGCACGGGCCAAGGAGCAGGCCCGGTTCAGTAATGCGGCTGCCGAAAAGCATCGGCTGAGTTAAAAGCCGAACAAGCTGCTCGGAGCCAAGACGAGGAGAAGATATCCATGATGGTGCTCGAGCTAAAAAATGATGCTGGCCGCTGTGAACTTGTTGAGAAGGAGAATGAAGGCAAAATGGTTGAACTTGACAAGGCCTTACGAGAGGCCAGAGTAACGCGGTCTGAATCCAGAGCAGCCCGTGAGGAGATCCGGCAAGCTGGGGAGATTGTGGCTGGTAAGCCCTTTTTGCTACAGACTAAATTCGGCGATCCGAACTATGCTGAGCTTAACCAAGTATGGAGTTCTCCGGACGAGTGTTTAGACTTGCCGAAGAGTTCTTCTGATGCGGCGCCGTTTTATCAAGCGCGAGAGGGGTATGCAATGGAGAAGCTTTTCTAGTCACAATTTGGCGCGTCAAAGCGCCCTCTGTTGCTGAATGAGCAGATGTCCCAATGGGCCGAGCTTCATAGGATATCCGGCGCTGCCATGAAGAACGTCATAATCCTGTGGCTAATCGAGCCTGTTCAATTGCTACTTCGGCTTGGTGCAGCGGCTTGTTGATGCGGTGCCACGTATCGACACTGCGAAGCGGTCGACGTGCATTGAAGGTGCACGGATGGCCTTTCCCCGTGTCAAGACATTCTGGGGGAAGATGAAGGACATCGATGTCATGGCAAAGAGTCCACCCAAAGGCAAGGACCGTCACGCACCGGAGCATTATTTCGAAGACGTCTTAGAGGCCGCTCGCTTGATAGAGGGTCAATGCTCGAAAGACATAATATTTGAGTGAGGTGCATGGGAATTGTAAAAGACAATTTTATAGCTAATCTATTTTTATTTTTTTGATCGAAAGCTTGTGTTCCTCCAGTGCGGCCGTTTTTATGTAATCTGAAAGTTTTCTAATCGCCGGCTTCAGCCCCCTCGTAGGAAGTACGTGGGTGTTCCGAAAAGCATTTGATCACTCTTGACCCAACGTCTTGGTCCATGAAGGAGGTGATAATGCGGCGAACCAGACAATCAGACTATAGGGCGTTAACACTTTCACTTAGCCATATGAGTTTTATAGCGGGGACTACGACATAGCCCCTGGTATGTGTACGCCTTATTCCAATATGGTGCGTTACATATATGACCTGAAAAAAAGGTCCTTCATGTGACACGGAGGGAATCGCGACAGATTCCGATAAGTCATCGAGTGGTTGACCAGCTCTTGCAGCATCATGACAGTTGGTTTTCGACTTTCTCTACAGAGGTGCTTGACCAGATGAACCAGAAGCATAATCGCAGTAGTTCTCCCTTTACTAGCCTAGCCGATAGAGAGGAACGTAAGGTAGCAAGCATAGGAGCCGGGCAACCCAACCTTTGACCCAAGACATTATTCGGAGCTAATGCATATAAGGCCAAACTCGTGCCGGCGAAGTACTCTTATAAAGCTGTTCGGACTTTGTTGGCAACTCATTTGTTCCCATACCGAGCCCCTGGCAGATTGTGCCGAGGTATGGCTGTAAAACAGCTATATGGGCCAAATTCATTTGTAAAAAAGAAAGAAATGATTAATGCGGATTATATTTTACTGGGACCTGAGCGATATTCCAATGATTACTTTATATATATAAAGACCACTACCCCGGCTATTTGACATGCCCGAGGTTGAAGGCGGAGGAAAAAAGCATATTAAAGGCTCGAAATAAAGAGTGAGGTCTACAAAAAGTTATTTTGGACCTCCTATCGCATGTCTGCGCCGCTTGTCCTCGGCGAGGGGAATCCTTGACGGAAGTAGCCCCTTAGGCGAGTGTACGGATCCGAACTCCGATAGAGTCAGTTTTAGATGTTGGTCCTTTGCGTCACCTTTTTTCAAGAGATAACGAAGAAAGAAAAAGGAAAGTAACAAAAAATGTTACGGGAGTGCTTGCAGGCTTGTCTGTATTGTGCTTCCGCCAGTGCCCATGGTATCTTAAGTGCGTAGTGATGTATGTGCGGTACAAATTTTGTGGGTATACGAGGTGGGCGGCGGAAGCCGAACTGCTATTTCCGCTCCGGGATTGGTCGATCTTTGGGGGGAAAGTGCTTCTGCCCCACGGTATTTGGTTGGCGAACCTGTCCGTCGTCCCTGTCACCTGGCGGCCTCCTCCCCTTGTGTTCGGCGTTGAGCTTGCCGGCCTGCTTGAAGACCCAACAACTTCTGTTGGTATGATTAGCTGGTTTATCGGGATGGCCGTGAATCTGGCAAGGTCGGTCCAATATCCAGTCTAGGTTGGATGGTTCGTCTCGGTTCGCCTTGAATGGCTTTTTCCGTTGACCGGGTTTGGGATTGCTGAATCCGGCGCTGATCGCTGTGTCGCGTGATCTTTTATTCTCATTGCGACTGTTGTCTGTGCTTCGTCGTGGCTTGCCATTGCCGTCTCGGATTTTGAAAGTGCCCGAGTCGCTGGCGTTGTTGCTTCTACAAGTGAGCCAGTTGTCTTCTCCCGCGCAAAAGCGGGTCATTAGAGCGGTAAGGGCTGTCATGGATTTAGGTCCTTCTTGACCGAGGTGGCATGCAAGCCATTCATCCCGGACGCTGTGTTTGAAGGCCGCGAGGGTTTCCTGATAACCCACAAGTATAGGGGATCGCAACAGTTTTCGAGGGTAGAGTATTCAACCCAAATTTATTGATTCGACACAAGGGGAGCCAAAGAATATTCTTAAGTATTAGCAGCTGAGTTGTCAATTCAACCACACCTGGAAACTTAGTATCTGCAGCAAAGTGTTTAGTAGCAAAGTAATATGATAGTGGTGGTAACGGTAACAAAAGTAAAGACAGCAAAAGTAATGTTTTTCGTATTTTTGTAGCGATTGTAACAGTAGCAACGGAAAAGTAAATAAGCGAGAACCAGTATATGGAAAGCTCGTAGGCACCGGATCAGTGATGGATAATTATGCTGGATGTGGTTCGTCATGTAACAGTCATAACATAGGGTGACACAGAACTAGCTCCAATTCATCAATATAATGTAGGCATGTATTCCGTATATAGTCATACGTGCTTATGGAAAAGAACTTGCATGACATCTTTTGTCCTACCCTCCCGTGGCAGCGGGGTCCTATTGGAAACTAAGGGATATTAAGGCCTCCTTTTAATAGAGAACCGGAACAAAGCATTAGCACATAGTGAATACATGAACTACTCAAACTATGGTCATCACCGGGAGTGGTCCCGATTATTGTCACTTGGGGTTGCGGATCATAACACATAATAGGTGACTATAGACTGGCAAGATAGGATCAAGAACACACATATATTCATGAAAACATAATAGGTTCAGATCTGAAATCATGGCACTTTTCGGGCCCTAGTGACAAGCATTAAGCATAGCAAAGTCATAGCAACATCAATCTCGAACATAGTGGATACTAGGGATCAAACCCTAACAAAACTAACTCGATTACATGATAAATCTCATCCAACCCATCACCGTCCAGCAAGCCTCACGATGGAATTACTCACGCATGGCGGTGAGCATCATGAAATTGGTGATGGAGGATGGTTGATGATGACGACGGCGACGAATCCCCCTCTCCGGAGCCCCGAAAGGACTCCAGATCAGCCATCCCGAGAGAGATTAGGGCTTGGCGGCGGCTCCGTATCGTAAAATGCGATGATTTATTCTCTCTAACTTTTTTCTCCCCGAAAGCCAATATATGGAGTTGGAGTTGGCGTCGGAGGGTCTCCAGGGGGTCCACGAGGTAGAGGCGCGCCCGGGGAGGCGCCCCACCCTCGTGGACAGTGTCAGGCCCCTGGTCTTCATCTTTGGTGAGGATTTTTATTATTTGTTCTTAGATATTTCGTGGAGTTTCGTGTCATTCCGAGAACTTTTGTTTTCTGCACATAAAACAACACCATGGCAATTCTCACTGAAAACAGCGATCCGGGTTAGTTCCATTCAAATCATACAAGTTAGAGTCCAAAACAAGGGCAAAAGTGTTTGGAAAAGTAGATACGACGGAGACGTATCAACTCCCCAAGCTTAAACCCTTGCTTGTCCTCAAGCAATTCAGTTGACAAACCGAAAGAGAAAAGAAAAACTTTTACAAACTCTGTTTGCTCTTGTTGTTGTACTTATGTCAAGCCGGCATTAAGGTTTTCAGCAAAGATCATAACTAACCACATTTGCAATAATTCTCGGTCTCATGATTACTCATATCCATAACATAATCAGCTAGCACGCCATAATAAGACATCTCGGATGACAACACTACCTCAAAACAATCATAATATGATATAACAAGATGGTATCTCGCTAGCCCTTTCTGAGACCACAAAACATAAATGCAGAGCACCTTCAAAGATCAAGGACTGACTAGACATTGTAATTCATGGTAAAAGAGATCCAATCATAATCATACCCGATATAAATTAACAATAATGAATGCAAATGACAGCTGTGCTCTCCAGCTAGTGCTTTTTAATAAGAGGGTGATGACTCAACATGAAAGTAAATAGATAGGCCCTTCGCAGAGGGAAGCAGGGATTAGTAGAGGTGCCAGAGCTCGGTTTTGAAATAGAGATAAATTATATTTTGAGCGGCATACTTTCATGGTCAACATAACAACTAAGAGATGACGATATCTTCCATGCTAAACAAATTATAGGCGGTTCCCAAACAGAATGGTAAAGTTTATACCCCCCCTCCTCCACAAGCATCAATCCATGGCTTGCTCGAAACAACGAGTGCCTCCAACATTCAACGGGTCCCAGGGGGAGTTTTGTTTGCAATTATTTTGATTTAGTTTGCATAAAGCATGGGACTGGGCATCCCGGTGACCAGCCATTTTCTCGTGAATGAGGAGCGGAGTCCACTCCTCTTGAGAATAACCCGCCTAGCACGGAAGATAAGGGCAGCACTAGTTGATATATGAGCTATTCGAGCATGCAAAACAGAATGTTTATTTGAAGGTTTAGATTTTTGCACATACAAATTTACTTGGAACGGCAGGTAGATACCGCATATGGGAAGGTATGGTGGACTCATGTGGAATAACTTTGGGGTTTAAGGGATTGGATGCACAAGCAGTATTCCCGCTTAGTACAAATGAAGGCTAGCAAAAGACTGGGAAGCGACCAACTAGAGAGCGACAACAGTCATGAACATGCATTAAAATTAATAAACATTGAATACAAGTATGAGTAGGATATAATCCACCATGAACATAAATATCATGAAGGCTATGTTGATTTGTTTCAACTACATGCGTGAACATGTGCCAAGTCAAGTCACTTAAATCATTCAAAGGAGGATACCACCCCATCATACCACATCACAACCATTTTAATAGCATGTTGGCACGCAAGGTAAACCATTATAACTCATAGCTAATCAAGCATGGCACGAGCAACTATGATCTCTAATTGTCATCGCAAACATGTTTATTCATAATAAGCTGAATCAAGAACGATGGACTCGTCATATTTACAAAAACAAAAGAGGTCGAGTTCATACCAGTTTTTCCATCTCAGTCAGTCCATCATAGATCATCATAATTGCCTTTCACTTGCATGACCGAATGGTGTGAATAATGATAAGAGTGTACGTGCATTGGACTAAGCTGGAATCTGCAAGCATTCAATAAATTGGAGAAGACAAGGCAATATGGGCTCTTGGTTAAATCAACAATGATGCATATAAGAGCCAATACAACAATTTTATCATGGTCTTCTCCTACTGACCCCCAAAGAAAAGAAAACAAATAAAAACTATTTACACGGGAAAGCTCCCAACAAGCAAAAGAAGAACGGGAAATATTTTTGGGTTTTCTTTTTAATTATTACTACTACAGCAGGAAAAATAAACTACTACTGATTTTTTTGGTTTTTCTTAAGGTTTATTAAACACACAAGAAGAAAGCGGGAAAAAGAGAATAAACTAGCATGGATATTACAGTGAAAGAGTATGAGCACCGACATCTAGCAATGAGTATGTGTGAACATAAATGTAATGTCGGTGAGAAATACGTACTCCCCCAAGCTTAGGCTTTTGGCCTAAGTTGGTATATTGCCAGGGATAGCCTGGCGGATACCCGTAGGTGTAGCTGGGGTCATACTGCGATGAAGAATAGTTGGGATCATAATGTGATGAAGAGGACTCTGATTGCCACTGGCTGGCAACCGCCTCAGGATCCCAAGAATAAACAGACTGTTGTGGAGGTTCATCTTGTGGTTCCGGTTCCGGGACTGGTGCAGGATTCCAATGGGCTTGAACAGCCACCCACGGAACAATGTAAGGACCTGTAGACAAGTTAAACAAAGAGGAAGCAGGCAAACTAATAGTCTCAGGATGATGTTTATCAAAATACAATTTATATTTGAGCTCCCCTTCGCGACTCTTAACAAGAAAATTTTGCGCTAGCGTACTCTTATAATCTAAATAAGCATCGGGCAGCGCTGTTTCTTCTTTCTCCTCATGCCTAATAGGTATCTCAAAATATTCAGCTAGGCGAGAAGCATAAATGCCTCCAAAGACAGGGCCCTTAGTACGGTTCAGAATTAACTGTCTAGCAACAATTCCACCCATACTAACAGAGTTATTGCGGTATAAACCGTGGAACAAAATGATAATATCGGGAATGCTAAGGTTTCCATAGTTCCCGCGACCAATCAAGCAACGACTAGCAAATAAGGCAAAGTAGCGTAAAACAGGAAAATGTATGCTAGTAATTCTTGCATCAGAAACCTTCCTGGTTTCTCCCACAGTGATAGTGTTAATAAATGCTTCCACTTCATTACGGTGTGGTTCATCCAAGGTGCCCTCAAAAAGTATTTTGCAAACCTCGCAAAATTCAGCTAATGGCATCTCCTTAACAACGTCATATAAATGAAACTCTACTGTTGGAGGTGATTTCTTAGGGAAAAAGTAGAAGTTCTGCACAAAAGTATTTGTGAGTAAGAGATATTGATGACGTTGGTCGCGGAGGAAGTCGGTGAGGCCAGCGTTCTCAATTAATAGATAGAAATGCTCATAAATCCCGGCTCTCCTCAAGAAGTCATCAGAAGGCCATTCACACGACCGGACCTTCGCCGTGCGAGGCAAATTAAATTTGGGCTTCTGCTCTTCTTCCTTTTGTTTTTCCTTTGAGCTTCGGCTCGACGAGCCCCTCAAAAGTTTCTTCATTATTTCTGAAATAATCTGAAATTTTTAGTAACTTCAAACAAAAGTGAACCAACTTCAATAAAATTGATAGCAACTACTCCTACAAGTGCCTAGAGCATATATCAAGCATTAGAACTACTTGGAACCATAAAACATGCAAGCTCAAGAACATGGTCACCTATGCAGCACAAATTTGCAAAAAATAGAGCACTATAACAAAAACTAATTGGACCAATGGAGGAGTCACATACCAAGGAACAATCTCCCCAAGCAGTTTTGCGAGAGTTGCTTTGAGCAAGGAGATCCAAAATCACAACAAAAGTGGCTGGAACATGGGCTTGAGTTGGTTTTTCGGGTTTGTGTGAGGCAGGGGAAGAAGATGGGTGCAGGGATAAGTGGAGGAGGGCCACCGTGGGCCCACGAGGCAGGGGGCGCGCCCAGGGGGTAGGGGGCCCTCCACCCTCGTGGCCAGGTGGCAGCTCCCCCCGCGGAAATTTTTGCACGAAAAATCCTCCAATATTCCCGAAAAATCATATTAAATTGGCATGGCATTCTGAGGACTTTTATTTTCGGGGTATTTTTATATTAAACGAACAAGTCAGGAGACAGACAGAAAAATACTATTTTACTTTATTTCTACTAAAGAACAGAAAATATAAAGAGGGTACAGAAGGTTGTGTTTCTAGTTTCATCCATCTCATGCTCATCAAAAAGAATCCACTAACAATGTTGATCAAGTCTTGTTAACAAACTCATTCCGATTATCATGGAACCGGAGAAATTTCGAATAACACTATGTTACCTCAATGGGGATATGGACATCCCCAATAATAAGTATATCATATTTCTTCTTGATGAGGGAGAGGAAATTCAAAACCTCCAAATATAATCGATGGAATTTTTCCAATAGAGTTGATACTATGAACTTGAGGTTGTTTCCTCAGAAAGTGTACCGTATGCTCATTACCATTAACATGAAAAGTGATATTGCCTTTGTTGCAATCAATCACAGCCCCTGCAGTATTAAGGAAAGGTCTTCCAAGAATAATGGACATACTATCGTCCTCAGGAATGTCAAGAATAACAAAGTCCGTTAAAATAGTAAAGTTTGCAACCACAATAGGCACATCCCCCACAAATACCGACAGGTATAGCAGTTGATTTATCAGCCATTTGCAAAGATATTTCAGTAGGTGACAACTTATTCAAGTCAAGTCTACGATATAAAGAGAGAGGCATAACACTAACACCGGCTCCGTCTGAATCAATTGTTCCCTCATCTTTACTCCTTCGTCAGAGATCAAAACCTCTCCGTGCAAAAGGTTCATATGTTTGAATACTTGGAAGACTTATTTCACCTACCACTTACTCAGGAAGCTTTTCTGGAATTTGAGCTGATGGAAGAGATTTGTGACACCTTAAGAAGATCTGCATTTACTGAGCACCTGGATTCTTGGATTTATATATGGGGTAATAATACTTTTTCTGTGGCTAAAGCATACAAAAGTTTGATAGGTGTAAAAGTTGTACCAGCTCAGTTCAACTGGATTTGGAAATGTTCTGCTCAGCCAAAACACAAGGTCTTCTTTTGGAGACTTCTGCATGATAGACTCAATACCAGGAATCTGCTAAGAAGGAAAACTTTTCATCTTGACAACTATAATTGTGCTACTCTCAACTGTCAGCAGGAAGAAACATTACTACACCTGTTTTGGACTTGCCCTTTTGCTTCTGCTTGCTCGGATCTCCTATGCCCTAACAGACAAACAAACCTAACCATCATGGAAGCCATTCCAGACTTAAGGGGCAACCTACAGCAACCTTTTTCTATGGAGATCATTGTCATTGCCTCATGGGCCATTTGGATAATCAGGAATGATAAGATTTTCAATAGCATTCCCACCAGCATTGACAGATGGAAATTCATCTTCCTCTCAGAACTACACCTCCTCAAATTCAGAATTAAGGAGAAGTTTTCATCTTCTTTCATTTCATGGTTGGACAGTCTTGTCCTGTAATTTTTTTATTGTTTCTCTTAGTTGGACTTTTTAGACTAGTTCTTTATTTTCTTCTGGGCTTATCTCAAGCCTTGTATGTTTGTACTCTCTATTTAATGAATTAAAAAAATTGCAGTGGGGTTTTGCCCTATTGTGTATAGTCAAAAAAAAACACCGGCTCCGAGATCACATAAAGCAGTTCTAACATAATTTCTCTTAATGGAGCATGGTATAGTAGGTACTCCTGGATCTCCAAGTTTCTTTGGTATTCCACCCTTAAAAGTATAATTAGCAAGCATGGTGGAAATTTCAGCTTCCGGTATCTTTGTTTTATTTGTAACAATATCTTTCATATATTTAGCATAAGGATTCATTTTGAGCATATCAGTCAATCGCATACGCAAAAAGATAGGTCTAATCATTTCAGCAAAGCGCTCAAAATCGTCATCATCCTTTTTCTTGGATGGTTTGGGAGGAAAGGGCATGGGTTTCTGAACTCATGGTTCCCTTTCTTTACCATGTTTCCTAGCAACGAAATCTCTTTTATCATAACGTTGATTCTTTGATTGTGGGTTATCAAGATCAACAGCAGGTTCAACTTCTACTTCATTATCATTACTAGGTTGAGCATCATCATGAACATCATCATTAACATTTTCACTAGGTCCATGTTCATTACCAGATTGTGTTTCAGCATCAGACATAGAGATATCATTTGGATTCTCAGGTGGTTCAGCAATAGGTTCACTAGAAGTTTGCACAGTCCTATCATTCTTCTTTTTCTTCCTTTTAGAAGAACTAGGCATATCGATATTATTTCTCTGAGAATCTTGCTCGATTCTCTTAGGGTGGCCTTCAGGATACAAAGGTTCCTGAGTCATTCTACCAGTTCTAATAGCCACTCTAACAGCATAATCATTTTTCTTACTATTTATTTCATCAAGCACTTCTTTCTGAGCTTTAAGTACTTGTTCTACTTGAGTGGTAACCATAGAAGCATGTTTGCTAACCAGTTTAAGTTCACCTCTAATATTAGCCATATAATCACTCAAGCGTTTAATCATAAAGGTATTCTATTTTAATTGTCTACCAAAATAAGCATTGAAGTCGTCTTGCTTAAACATAAAGTTATCAAACTCATCCAAGCACTGACTAGCAATTTTAGTAGGAGGGACTTCAGCTTTATCATATCTATAGAGAGAATTTACATTTACTACCTGTGTCGGGATATCAGGATCAGGAGGTTCTTTATTGAATAAAGAATTGAGTTCATACACTTCTTCAACAGGCGGTAAATTAAGGCCATGTATTTCTTCAATAGGAGGTAAATTCTTAACATCTTCAGCTTTAATACCTTTTTCTTTCATAGATTTCTTTGCCTCTTGCATATCTTCGGGACTGAGAAACAGAACACCTTTCTTTTTCAGAGTTGGTTTAGGAATAGGCTTAGTAATTGGCTCAGGAGCTGGCTCGGGAGTTGCCCAATTATTTTCATTTGTCAACATATTGTTCAATAAAATTTCAGCTTCATCCGGTGTTCTTTCCGTGAAAAGAGAACCAACACAACTATCCAGGTGATCTCTGGAAGCATCGGTTAGTCCATTATAAAAGCTATCAAGTATTTCAGGTTTCTTAAGAGGATGATCAGGCAAAGCATTAAGTAACTTGAGAAGCCTCCCCCAAGCTTGTGGGAGACTCTCTTCTTCAATTTGCACAAAATTATATATATCCCTCAAAGCAGCTTGTTTCTTATGAGCAGGGAAATATTTAGCAGAGAAGTAATAAATCATATCCTAGGGACTACGCACACAACCAGGATCAAGAGAATTAACCATATCTTAGCATCACCCTTTAATGAGAACGGAAATATTTTAAGTATATAAAAGTAACGCGATCTCTCATCATTAGTAAACAGGGCAGCTATATCATTTAACTTAGTAAGATGTGCCACAACAGTTTCAGATTCATAGCCATAAAAAGGATCAGACTCTACCAAGGTAATTATATCAGGATCAACAGAGAATTCATAATCCTTATCAGGAACACAGATAGGTGAAGTAGCAAAAGCAGGGTCAGGTCTCATCCTATCTCTAAGAGATTCTTTACTCCATTTAACTAGCAGCCTCTTAAGTTCGTATCTATCCTGGCAGGCAAAAATAGCTGCAGAAGATTCCGCATAGAAAAGATAACCCTCAGGAATAGCAGGCATATTTTCATCATCACTTTCATCATTGTATTCAGTTTCAATAATTTCTCTTTCTCCAACCCTAGCAATTTGTTCATCTAGATATTCACCAAGGGGCATAGTAGTATCAAGCATAGTAGTTTCATCATAAGTATCATGCATAGAAGAAGTGGCATCATCAATAACATGCGACATATCGGAATGAATAGCAGAAGTAGATTAAGGTGTCGCTAGCTTACTCATAACAGAAGGTGAATCAAGTGCAGAGCTAGATGGCAGTTCCTTACCTCCCCTCGTAGTTGAGGGATAATTTTTTGTCTTAGCATCTTTCAAGTTCTTCATAGTGCCCAACAGATATAAATCCCAAGTGACTCAAAGAATAGAGCTATGCTCCCCAGCAACGGCGCCAGAAAAAGGTATTTATAACCCACAAGTATAGGGGATCGCAACAGTTTTCGAGGGTAAAGTATTCAACCCAAATTTATTGATTCGACACAAGGGGAGCCAAAGAATATTCTTAAGTATTAGCAGCTGAGTTGTCAATTCAACCACACCTGGAAACTTAGTATCTGCAGCAAAGTGTTTAGTAGCAAAGTAATATGATAGTGGTGGTAACGGTAACAAAAGTAAAGACAAAGAAAAGTAATGTTTTTGGTATTTTTGTAGTGATTGTAACAAGAGTAACGGAAAAGTAAATAAGCGAGAACCAGATATGGAAAGCTCGTAGGCACCGGATCAGTGATGGATAATTATGCCGGATGTGGTTCGTCATGTAACAGTCATAACATAGGGTGACACAGAACTAGCTCCAATTCATCAATATAATGTAGGCATGTATTCCGTATATAGTGATACGTGCTTATGGAAAAGAAGTTGAATGACATCTTTTGTCCTACCCTCCCGTGACAGCGGGGTCCTATTAGAAACTAAGGGATATTAAGGCCTCCTTTTAATAGAGAACCGGAACAAAGCATTAGCACATAGTGAATACATGAACTCCTCAAACTATGGTCATCACCGGGAGTGGTCCCGATTATTGTCACTTCGGAGTTGCCGGATCATAACACATAATAGGTGACTATAGACTTGCAAGATAGGATCAAGAACACACATATATTCATGAAAACATAATAGTTTCAGATCTGAAATCATGGCACTCGGGCCCTAGTGACAAGCATTAAGCATAGCAAAGTCATAGCAACATCAATCTTAGAACATAGTGGATACTAGGGATCAAACCCTAACAAAACTAACTCGATTACATGATAAATTTCATCCAGCCCATCACCGTCCAGCAAGCCTACGATGGAATTACTCACGCACGGCGGTGAGCATCATGAAATTGGTGATGGAGGATGGTTGATGATGACGACGACGACGAATCCCCTCTCCGGAGCCCGAACGGACTCCAGATCAGCCCTCCCGAGAGAGATTAGGGCTTGGCGGTGGCTCCGTATCGTAAAATGCGATGATTTCTTCTCTCTGATTTTTTTCTCCCTGAAAGCCAATGTATGGAGTTGGAGTTGGCGTCAGAGGGTCTCCAGGGGGCCCACGAGGTAGGGGCGCGCCCAGGAGGGGGGCATGCCCCCCACCCTCGTGGACAGGGTGTGGGCCCCTGGTGTTCATCTTTGGCGAGGATTTTTTATTATTTATTCTAAGATATTCCGTGGAGTTTCAGGTCATTCCGAGAACTTTTGTTTTTTGCACATAAAACAACACCATGGCAATTCTGCTGAAAACAGTGTCGGTCCGGGTTAGTTCCATTCAAATCATACAAGTTAGAGTCCAAAACAAGAGCAAAAGTGTTTGGAAAAGTAGATACGACGGAGACGTATCACTTCCGCGTCCGGACAGTCGACGATTTGGTTCTTTGTAACTAAGAACCTAGTCCAGAGCTTCTTGGCTGACTCTCTGGGCTGTTGGACAATGTGACTTAAGTCATCGGCATCCGGTGGCCGGACATATGATCCTTGGAAGTTGTCGAGAAAGGCGTCTTACAAATCTTCCCACCTACCAATAGAATTTTCCGGCAGACTGTTTAACCAGTACCGAGCTAGCCCTTTGAGTTTTAGTGGTAGGTATTTGATGGCATGAAGGTCATCTCCACGGGCCATGTGGATATGGAGGAGGAAGTCCTCGATTCATACTGCGGGATCCGTTGTTCCGTCGTATGATTCAATATTCATGGGTTTGAACCCGTCTGGGAATTCATGCTCCATTACTTCGTCTGTGAAGCAAAGAGGGTGTGCGGCGCCTCTATGTTGGGCCGCACCGCGACACACCTCTGATGGAGTCCATTTGTGGTTTTCGGCCCGGGCGTGGCTAGGTTTGTTACGTCCGAATAGGTGGCCGTCGTCGCGTGTCGAGGCACGTCCTCGCGATCCGTAGATCGTTCCTGCGTGTTTTGCTCTACTGTCCCAGTCCTGTCAAAGGTCGTATGTACAACCCCGAGTTGTTTTATTCTTGCCTTTACGGCGAGGCGGGGCGGACTGGTGTTCGACTTGAGTTGCCGCTTTTTCCGGACCAAGTTGTGGTCGGCCTGCCGCATTGTGCGATGATGGTATGGGCTCCAGTGCCTCGTCATCGAACTGGGGTAGCAATCTACGCTTCTGGTAGCTTTTGGCTGGGCCACTAAGGCCGTATTCTTGGCGCCGTGACTTGATCCATCTATCATTGAGCAGATCTTGGTCCGCTTGAAGCTGCAGCTGCTTCTTTTTCAGGCTTCTTGCAATGGCTATTAGCCGGCGTTTGAAGCGCTCCTGCTCGAGAGGTTCCTCAGGCACGATGAAATCCTCGTTGCCGAGGCTCTCCTCTTCCTCGGAGAGCGGAAGATAATTACTGTCCTCTGAGTCTCCCTGTATGGCTTGTTCATCAGGGCTAACTTGCCCATTTTCCCGTTCCTCCTGTTCGGAGGTTAGCTTGACGGGGTCTTCATTGTTTTCAGCATCGTTCGGATTATTATTTTTTCCGATGCCCGTATTGCAGTCTTTGGAACGACGTGACTTAGAGTGGCGTCGAGGAAGCTGGCGCTTGGGCTGTCTCTCAGGAGGTTTATCCTCAACTGGATCCTCCTTGTCATCCTTGTTAGTTTTTCCAGGCGTGTCCACCATGGATACGTCGTAGAAAGAAGTGGCCCTCCGTCGTCCAGTGAATGGCGGGCTTTGGCCTTGCTCTTTGTCGGCATCATCGTTCGTACTGGCGATGTCCTCGGAGCCATAGTCAAGCATGTCGGTTAAATCCTCGACAGTGGCTATGAAGTGGGTGGCGGGTGTGAAACAAAATTCCCCATCATCAGCCTCTAGTTCGAACCGTACATAGTTCGGCTGTGAGTCCCCCGCCAAGGACAAGTTCTTTAATGAGTTCAGCACATCGCCCAAGGGCGAGTGCTGGAAGATGTCTGCGGCACTAAACTAGAAGATCGATAAGCGATCCAGTTCGGTATCCGCGGACTCACATGGTTCGGAACCTATGCCCGGAGAAGAGTCCGGAGTTCCGGTGACACAAGTATTGCGTGAGGTTAAGTCCATGTGCGGCTCCAACGCCGGGGAATCTGTGGCCTCCGTGGTGGGGTTGAGCCTCCAATCCTTGGATGCTATTGCGTGATCTAGATCTAAGGCCAGAGTGGTCACGGGAGCTATCTCCTGGATGCAGTATGACGACAGATTTAGTTCATGTTCATCAGGGTGACCAGGAGCGGTCGCCGCGGTCTCAAATCCGGTGAAGATCAAGTCTCCACGGATGTCCGCAACGTAATTCAAGCTCCAAAATCTGACCTGATGGCCAGGGGCGTAGCTATCGATCTGTTCCAGGTGGCCAAGCGAGTTGGCCCGCAGCGTGAAGCCGCCGAACACGAAGATCTGTCCGGGGAGGAAGGTTTCTCCTTGGACAGCGTCACTATCAACGATTGAAGGGGCCATCGAACCTTTCGTCGACGACATACTGGAACTCTCAATGAAAGCACCAATGTCGGTGTGGCGGATCTTAGGTAGGGGGTCCCGAACTGTGCGTCTTAGGTCAATGGTAATAGGAGACATGGGACACGATGTTTACCCAGGTTCGGGCCCTCTCTATGGAGGTAATACCCTACTTCCTGCTTGATTGATCCTGATGAATTTGAGTATTACAAGAGTTGATCTACCACGAGATCGTAATGGCTAAACCCTCGAAGTCTAGCCTGTATGACTATGGTAATGAGTATCTCCCTTTCCGGACTAAGTCCTCTGGTTTATATAGACACCGGGAGGATCTAGGGTTACACAAGGTCGGTTACAGAGGAAAGGAATCTACATATTCGGTCGCCAAGCTTGCCTTCCACGCCAAGGAGAGCCCCATCCGGACGCGGGTGCAGTCATCGGTCTTCGTTTCTTCACAGCCCATCAGTCCGGCCCATGGCTAACAGGCCGGATGCCCGAGGACCCCTTAGTCAAGGACTCCCTCACCAGGGAGGTAGCACTACAAAAAAATACACTTCCGTGATGATACGTGTTTTTCATAGTAGGTCCCATTTTTTGTCATGCATGTACATCCATGACAAATTTATGATAGAATCAAGATAGTCATACCTGTGTTGTCGTAGAAGTGTTCCATGACATTACAAAAATTATCATCACGGAAGTGTCCACTTCCATGACGATAAATCGCACGTCACAGAAGTGCTTTCGTCAAGGGTGGCCGACACGTGGCATCCACCGTAACGGAACGCCGTTAAGCTATCGGGTCGGATTTTGGATCCGATAACCCGTTAACAGCCCTGACCAATGGGAAATTTCCACGTGTAAAATTCTGATTGGCGAAGGAACACACTGTCGGCTAAATCGATTGGGCGGATGTCGCCCGTCCATTGGAGGAGACGTGCCTATGATATGTCGACACGTGGCTAGGCCCAACAGAGGCCCATATAGGTTAAAAAGGCCGGCCCAGTCAAAGGCCCGTAGAACTTAATCAGGTACTAGTGGGCCAGCCCAATAACGGCCTGCTTATTAAAGTCCCATTTACGGCCCGAAGCCAGATCTGGCCCGTTAATTGTTCGCCCAATATTTCGGCCCATTTACGGCACGAAGCAAGATCTGGCCCGTTAATTGTTCGCCCAATATTTGGGCCCATTTGTAGCCCGAAGCCAGATCTGGCCCGTTAATTGTTCGCCGAATATTTGGGCCCAACTACAGCCCAGTGACTTTCGGCCTTTATAGGCCTAATGTAGACATGGGCCCATTTCAGCCTGGTGTGACTTTCGGCCTGGGACTGGCCCGTGCTGCCCATGGGCTATATATGGTCCGACGGGACATTGGGCCCACTAACGGCCCGTGCTAAAGGTGGCAACAGTTAAGCCCAATGTGACTTTGTGCCTGTTAAAGGCCTGTCGCGTAATTCGGCCCGTTGATGCCTGTACTAAGCTTTCGGCCTCTGAAAGGCCCATGATATCAGTGGGCCAACTAAGGCCCTAGATTTGTTTCGGCCTGGTAACGGCCCGTGAGCTAACTGGGACCAAAATGACCCGGTCTACATTTCGGCCTGCTAAAGGCCCGTCGACGACTAGTGAAAATTGAGGCCCAACATGCATTGTGGCCTGCTAAAGGCCCGTGGTTTCATCTCGGCCGTAACAGGCCAGTACAATATTCATCCTGTTAATGGCCATACGCTACCTCGGCCAAACTAAGCGCTGGGTCGACAAAAGGCCCAACTAAAATATAGGCCAGTGTAAGTTTGGGCCTGGCTCAATGTGTGAAGGCCCCAATCATTCGGGCCCAAGAAAGACGCAGGTCGGCCCAATTGTGGCCCGCTAAAAACCTGGCCCGTTAGAGTCTAATGTTTTGGTCCGGTCGACTACATCTGTTTTTTTTCAGATAGCGAATTATGGCAGTAACTAGTAGGAATTAAGAACAAGCCTACTCTATACAATAAAGAAATTACGACATAGTAACTAAGAATAAACCTACACTATACAATAAAGGATTTAAGGTATATTACATCCACTGGGCATCGAAGTTCGCCACTAGTGATCATAAAGCGCAACGAAGAAGCAGATTACAAAAACCGGGCACCATTGCAACGTAACAAAATAATACTGAACCGAGACCCCTTCCAAGATAGTTCAAGAAAGGTTAGCCTTGCGGGGGAATCACAAGAAGTCAGCCGAAAGCAAGGCTGTGAGACCGCCTAGCATGTCGGTCATAGCTTCCAGGTGTAGCTGTTTAGCGATGAGGTTCTCATTGGTGTTCTCCGCAATCTTTCTTAGAGATAGGACTTCAAGTCGAAGTTGAGTTGCAGAATGCCTTTCTGCTATAACTTGGGACTGAAGAAGTCAAACTGATTCAGACAACAAATTTTGTGAGCTTGTCTGACTATTAGTCTCAAGTAACTTGAAAACTGCATCAAGACAAGACTTTGGGGTTGTCTCGCTATCTTCAAGATGTTTTGCCTTCTTTGCTTCAATATATGTTGGGTTTGTCTCACAGCCTTCAGCAGACTTGTGCATGCCATCAGGCATATCACCCTGAAACAAAGCAGAGAGATGACAGGTTTGCACGTGTATAAACAAAGATGATAACTGTTCTGTTAATTCTATCCAATTTCAAAATAGAAAATAAAGAGTAAGTTCAAAATATCAATAGCATAATTTGGCATTGTTCATAATACGGGGAGCTTCACCACACTACTGGATTACCATGTCAACATAACAAGCATAGATGAAGGGCAAAGAAAATCATTGTATCTGTTTTGGATAATGTGCATGGCATGTTGTTCATATCATCAGCCACATCATTAAGATAAAACAGGAGATGACAAGGTGCAAACGTGGGCTGCTTCACCACACCTTTGGATTATAGATCCACAAAACAAGCATACATATAGGGAGTATTAAGTAATGTGCATGGTATGAATAAGGAATTTGGTTTTACAAGTAAAACTTAGAACTTACGGTTCTTACGAACATGCATTTTGGTAGAAACAGCAAACTAAACAGCAGTAAACGATAGGGAGTATGAGCAAATTAAACAGCAGTTGAGGATAAAGGCTTTAGAAGGACTGACTTACATTAACAGTTAACACCGGCTTTATAATGCCCTTCTCCATTGTCAAGGGAAGGATAACTCAAGAATTTCAGCACAGAATGTTCTTCATAAGCATTGCCTGTACTCTACATTTTGTAGAGAGTAATTGTAGATATGATAATACTGGAAGGGATAGAGGATAATGAAGATAAGATTCAGGTTGATGCTACATAATCAACTACCAATCCTTGGAAGTAGCTGTTAATGTAAGTACAGTGATAGACCATGTTCAGTCCTTACAAGAGGACTGCAGAGCTAAACCTCTTCGAAATCATTGGGTTGACTCTAAATTTATGTAAGAGTCCATACAATCTTATAATGTCCACCAAATGGACGATTACGAGGCTAACATGTGCAGTGATGCTACATAATCAAACAGCTATGAAAGTAAGTATGGTCATACAGGGCAAGGGGTACTCACAAGAGCAATGCAGTGTGCAGTATAGTTGCGAGATTCCGTGGTCCCTTGAGAACGGATGTTCTTCTGCTAACAGTTTTCATACAAGTGAGACATGAAGGCAAATGCAGAAATGTAGTTCAAATTGTGATGTGATATCATAGACCGTACCTTACGCTGCAGACGTGACCAATGTGTAACAAGATTATTCCACTCACTGTCGGATAAATGTAGCACCGGAGACTTAACAGAAATTTTGTTCAGAGGCTTGCCATCGAAGTGTGCTTGCCTCAGGTAGGAACGATACTTCATCAACGAGTGCTTGAAAAGCGCAACCAACCCTTGCTCGTCATCACAATCTAGATTGCTCCTCGCCTATTTAAAAGAATGAAATCTTGTGTCTTCTGTCAGCAGAAACATATGCAGTAATGACCATGAATAACATTAGTACAATACTTACGCGTAAGTTGCGGAGGAAGACTGGAAATTGTTACGTATGCGGTATAATCTTTCCATGAAGGAAAGATGCGCACAAAGTTCTGACAACAACATAAGCTTCATCTCCTAAACTGGGAAGAAATGGAGCAGGGTCCTATTTGCTGCAATTGGGGCTCTCTACGGTTCGAAAAGGATTTGGCAACCGGATTTGGTGTACTATTTGCTGGAATGGGGTTTTATGTCAGACATACCGGTGCTATGTCAACTTGCATAATCATACTGCTTTGCTGTAGTTGGGGTCTTGAGTTGGGGCATCAGAAATGACAAGTGTAGTAGGGCTAGAGTCTACTAGAGTTGGGGTATTTTGTGGGTCAGGTGATATTGCAACTACACCTAATGGGCTATTTGATTTATCAGGTGCCACTACCTTTTCCAAATACTTTGTTTGTGCTCCTCCACGATCAGCAATCGCCCTCTTCCTTTTGAACGTTTGATACACAAGAACAATATTTGAATGGATAAATATGGTATGATGACAGATGAAATATGTCTTTGAAAATGGATAGGCAGGGCGTATTCACATACACGATGTGTAAACTAAGCTAATGGCAGTTCAACAAAGTAGAAGCAATGCAAAGCATCTGTTGCAAGATATGTGCGTGCAATGTAACCTTGGAAAGTTAGAGCAAGTACCTTGATGGGTGAATAAGATAGGGCATCTTCCTCTGACTCCTCCACTAGGGAGCTACATTGACTTAGGGTCTCCCTCTAGCTCGTAATCACCGTTAGGATCATATTCTAAGCATGAATCTGTAGGTGGAGAGCGTTTGCATTGCATTGCATCCAGACTTGATTTCAGTCCCTTAATGCCAAGTTTGACAGCCATGGCATTGTTCTCCTTTATTATTTTCATGCGCACAAGCTCATAATCATTATGATGCTGTTCAGAATCTGAGATTCATGAAAACATAAAAAGTAGTCAGATTATCTATGGAATGCATTGCGGATTTAACTCGGAGAGTGTCTCCCTATAAACCCCTGGATATGCAAAGTTCACCTTCCCAACCGTGCTGACCAGACCACACACAGAAATACAAACCCCTTATGTCTCTATAACAGTGTGCACACATTTCAAAACTGAAGTAGGAACATTAGAATCATATGAAATTCATATTTGAACAAATAAACTAAGCAATTATGAGTGGCGTAATGTTTAGCTTCAAGGGTGGAGTGTTGGTAGTGTGACACAAAGCAAGTAGGCAGATTGTATTCCATGTAAAAGATCGAAACCTATGCAAAAGCTGGAAATGACACTTTCTTTTTATACAATGCGAGTTCGTTACCCACACATGATGGAAGAGATCACATAGAGAAATACTATTCACTCATGTCTACGGTTCCAGATTTAGAAACAGGTGGTCCACCCTAAAAAATATTGACAACAAATATGACAAGGCAAGCATAGATGTAGTGAACCAATCATTTACTTGTGAGCTTATTAGGACAAGTATGCAGAATTGTAATCGCAGAAGAGACCGTCCAAAATCTGAATGAAGAAGTTTGTCTCGCACTTATTGTTTGCAACTAATCGACGTGAATAATTGGATATTATATCAAATGAGTAAGAAAGACAAGTAAAATTGTCAACAAACCTGGCTTGCAGTAGTAATCTGGGTCAATGTCACTACGACCAACAATCCAAAATGACTAGTTTCTGTTCCGAGGGCCGGAATTTTGAAGACCCTGTGAACTTTAGATGTACTAAAGATTACCGAAATACATCTGAACCATTAAGTGTAGGTAGCACTGAGCACACTACAAACCCTAATGACAGTCCTGCGTAATGAGTAATGAATTAATTAGAAAATGGGTGATGAGGAGTGGCTCCTGAATGTTGAGGACGTATCTCAGGATAAATCGGGTTGGCTTGGTGGGTGTTGCACGCCTGAGCCCTGAACGGACTAGGAAGGTAGGCACGGCGGCGCGCCTGGGCAGCGGTGACGCTGTTGGGCGAGCGGCTCCTGGCCTCCTATTAGTCCGGCGTCTCCTCCTAGAGTCATGCCGTTCGGGGACAGCAAATTGCCGTGCAGGCAAAGCGGTGAAGCGAGTAGAGATCGTAAGCGAACAGCAGAACAGAGGGGAATCGGGGCCTGGGACGACCCAAAATCCCAGGGTGGGCCGGCCCACCGTGGGCACCCTGTAGAGATACACACCCGAGCGGCGAACATGCATTTTTGAAACTAATTTAGGAACATTTAGCTGACCAATTAAACAACTTTGTTTTAATAATATCATATTCGTATTTGAACAACTAAGCTTGTTTAGCTTGATGGCTGGAGCAGTGTTATTAAGACACGAAGCACGTATTCTGATCATATAGTGATCATAAAAGGGGGAAACTCTGAGCATATTCTTTTAGCAAAAGAGGGTTTCCCCTCCGATTTCTACTAAAGAAACCACCACAGAACCAACGTGATATATTAAACCCTAAGCATGATCAATTAAACCGTATTATGGATGTGCCATGGCAGATTTGAAGCTGCAAACCGGAGAAATAATATTTAGCATCCATTGTTTGCTTCGAACTAAGAACTAAATTCTAAGAGCTGAAAAGAAAGTAGAGTAGCCAAGTTAAGATCTATTTTCCGTTGAGATCAAAAGTTGAGGAGATATGAAGTACCACTTCTCTTGCGGGCGCTCAGAGGCATCGGGGGTGCGATGGCTGTCGGTGGCGTTGAAGCAGATCTGCGACGGTAGATGGGTGCATCGGGGGATAAGTCTCGTTGCGGTGGAAGAGAAGGTCGTGTGAGCGGCCCCGGCAAAGAGGACGACGGCGCGATGAAGCGAGAGGACGTGATGCAAGGCTATTGGTCCGTCGCCGTGGATGAGAAATGACCATCTCTAGCAATGGACGGCGCGGTCTTGGTAGGCACTCCGGCATGGTGGAGGACGGTGACAATGGATGTGGTGGAGGACGGCGGCGATGGATGGGGTGGCGGACGGAGGCTGGTGTGGGGATGGGGTGTTCTAGCGTGGACGGTGTATGAATGGGAAAATGGAGGGAGAGATACGGGAACCATGTTTATGGGGCCTTTGTCTGAAATATGGGAAAGTTCTGAACTTAGCCCCGTTTAAAATTTGGACGTCTCGTCGGTTGGGGATAGGACGGTAATCTCAAGATCTCGCCAATATTTGCCAGGCGATTTCGAGTAGGGAGGGTGGTTGGCGCCCATCGTTGGCGCCCATGGTGTATGAACGGGGCTGACAGGTAGGGCGGTTGTGTCATGTCTGAGTGAAGTTACAAACCTGCCCCTATTGAAAATATTTGCCTACATCAATTTCGGCCGAGTCGAGTTTGTTTTTCCGCCCACCGTGTATGAATGGGGAAATGGAGGGACAAAATAGAGGTCTTTCGGACGAGCTTGAATCAAATGTGTTTTGCCGCCCATGTTTGGCGCCCACCGTGTCGGAATGGGCTCAGAGGCGGTCGTGTCACGTCTACTTGAAGTTACTAACCTACCCTATTGAGAGCAGTGGAAATCGGGCCGATGGATTGTCTGTTTAAGGGGTAGACAGTAATTTCCATCTCCCAAACACTTGGCTTCGGGCAGACGACGTGGAAGTGGACATTTTGCCGCTTCTTTCGAATTTTGGGACAATAAGCATCCACGTTTACCCTGGCAACTAAATTCGAATCCATTTTGTATTCCTATACGAATCTTTATAAATCATTCTATGTGTTTTTATATATCTTCAAAAGCACGACAAAGATGTATTCCACTGTCATATATGAATATGATTTACAAATGCTGATACTCGAATTCAGAAGCTAGAATCCAGTTTAAGGTGAATTCGAATATTTGGAAAACTTTAGATATGTACACAAGCGATGTATCAAGATTCAAATACCAAGTCAATCAACCAATAATGTACAAAACTAACGAACATATAAACACTTATATAGTATATGGATCAATAATATCAACTAACATACATAAGCCAGGCCGCTGTACTTTTTTTGGCTACAACAACATCCTTTTTTTAGCCAGCATCTTGGCCCTTTCCGATGCGTCCCACTTATGGTCCATCTATACTACTACTATTGTTGAATGCACATTCAGCCCGATTGGCATATTTGTAGGTCTGGCACAGCAATGCAAATGAAATGTCTCCGAGTCTTATCAATTAATACAGACTTGTGCTCAAATAAAATTATAAACCAAAAAACAAAAAAAACAATTATTACATGATCTCTTAAACAAATGGTTTGATTGATTACATGAACAGACAACACAAAGGTTATTCAACTATGGAAAGAACATTTCACCTATGATTTACCAACTAGGAATTTAATTTCCTTTTTTCCTTCAGGACCTTAACAATCTGGTCAGTCTCAGCTTGCTTTGTTTTGAAATCCACCAAATATTTAATGGTTGTCTTGAGTACTGCTTGTGATTGTGTTGTTTGCTTCCTCAACATGTCAACTTCATCTCTAAGTGCGTAAGCGAGAATCTCTTTCTACCACTAGTTTAGCCTCTAGAGCATCAGCAGTTGGCAATTCATAATGCACGATTGGGCGGTGCCATCTTTGTGCGATGATGCAACGTCCATGGGGACCTCGCTCTTTGATCTTGGGCTAACCAGTTTTGCCATTAAAGTTCCGATTGGATTCAAAAAAGGTGAAGTTAGCAAAACATCTCAACTGGGAGTTATAACAGCAAACCAGTTAAACAAACAAGGAATTAAAGAGTTTCAATTGGATGTTGAAAAGTAGTTATTAACATCATTGTAACCCGCTGTTGCAGCAGCAATGCTGTTAAACAAACAACTAGATATTTAAGTTAAGGCAAACAGGTAATTCTTAACAGTAAGTATCAAACACATAGATAGGCGCAGTCTACAATATGATTAACAGGCTGTGTCATTATGTAATCAGTAGCATACTAAATTAAGCCAAGCAACGTAATTGAACAATTTTGCAATAAGTGGCTAACTAAAATTCCGAGAAGCAGGTAACTGAACTTACGCTAGTTCTTTGTACATGCACACTCCAACTTCTTTTTCGCTTACAACGTTGTACGAAGGAGTCCATGGCATCAATTGCTTGGATACGCAGTCCCAATACTTCTTTCTTCTCACACTGCATGGGTAAGTCGAATGGTTAATCTGGTAAGATGGTGCGTCCTTGATATGTTATATGAGGACGTGTAGTCAGACTAGTTGTAGCCAAATACATCACACTGGCTTTTACTGTATATTTCATGCGATTACTTTTGGCATATCGAGATCTAAGCAATCTACAATAGGATGAAAATACTTGCATCATTCACATTATTGGCAAACTCAGTTCATAGAAACAAGCAATTCAACCATTCTGTGGGTAAAACAAAAGCGCCACTGGAATATTTTTCACTACCCAATCATACACGCAAAAAGGGGCGATGCCACCATAGGGGCTGGTATGGGCGGCCGCCTCAGGTGGCTGGAAAGTGTGCACCTAGTTTGAGTCGTCCAGGTTGGCCCACGCTAGTTTTGTTCGTCCCAACGCACGAGCAGGCAATGTACAAAATGAAGAAAAATGTTTCAATTTGGATGGGCCAATAACCTAAGTGCAAGGCATAGCAGGCTCGCGGTCCAAACGAGCGCCTCCCATATCGATCGACAGCAGGAAAAATCCCAATTCATTCGCTCCAGCCTCCAGTCTGGTTCGCTCCTAACCTAGTCGCCGCTGGACAGACCGACACAGCACTTCCTCGTGCCCTCGTTGGAGGGCGGTCGCCGGGCTTCAAGCGAACGGAAGGACAAGAAGATGAAGATCCAACCCTGGGTGTAGCCTGCGTGGGAAGCAGCGGTGGCAAGACAGCATGGCATCGAGCTTATGAAGCAGACGGTCGCAGCTTGCAAGAGTAGCATGTGCAACGAGCAGGTACATCACATCCCTGATTATATCTAATTCAACTCTTCAATTTCTGGCCAATATTTAAACCTGACGGTGTCGTAAAACTGCTTGTATGTAGGGAATCTATGAGAAAATAAAACCAATTTCTACTTATTTTATAACTCCCCCAATCAATACCGAATCGACCGAATCGATGTATCTAATCAAGTTTCCGGTGCAAACATACAAGCTCATGTTGTTCTTGAGCCTAAAGTGTCTAATGAACAGACTGCTAATGAAGGATTTGATGCAAACATTTTACATGCTCCTGGTGATGAACATATAGTGTCTAATGAGGGATCTAATGCAAGCATTTTGCAAACTCATTGAAGGATTTAGTGTCTAATGATGATCTACTATGTTGAGAGAGACAGATATTTGCAGGCATTGATGACAAGCTAATTATAGTGCATTTTCATAGCTTGAGGAAACGTCGAAGCCATCTACCAAAAAGTCCCCATATCATGACAACATAGCATAAATACTTTTCTAATCTGTTGTTTGAAACTATTGGCATACTGCAGGATAGAGTTTTTTTTTGCGCACTGGTTATACGTGCAATTACACTTTGATATTTTCAGCTAGAGAACAAATAATTCAAGCAGGTACAGGCCATGTTTGTAGTCCCTGTACACCATGTTGCATTTTGTGTTTTTTGGTGCTTGCATCATTTAGTGTTTATAATCTGAACTATTTTGGGTCATTAGCTGGTTTTCAAAGTGCATGTAGCTTCACATTTCTCAAGTTATGTTGATTTCCCGAGTGCAAGTGCCTTCATATTTTTTAAGTTAAATATTCGCCCGTGGTAACTTGAATTCGTGGATCAGCCACTGCACACAAATCATACACGAATGCCAGTACGAATTAAATGAAATGCAGGGACTTACGCTAGCTCGTTGTACAGGCTCACTGCAGCTATGCTTGCGCTTGAGATGTTCCATGTACAAGTCCATGTTACCACTTGCTTGGATGTGCAGGCCTTGTGCTCCTTGCATCCCCTCTGCATTTTTGACACGGCGAATGGTTGATCAAATAAGAGGAATCGACCTTGATGTTGTACCGGAGGACGATACTTACAAGGTTATACGGGTGTGCAGGATGTGTACCAGATCCCGTAGCGCCGTCATGCTTCGCTAAAAAATGGATTTGCTTGTTTCAGATGATATCTCCAGAAGAAATAAGAGTTAAAGTCAGAGTTGCATAGGCATGTAAGCTAAGAGAGCAGTGAAAGGATATACAAACATCGTCGGAACAGTGCACAAGGGCGTGATGTGTGGATACCTAGTTCGGGCCGGCGTTTGGGCATGCTCGCCTAGCTAGAGTGCGGGTCACTTCAGAGCCGTTCAGGGTGATGCGCTGGCGTTGGATGGCCACGCACAGATGCAGATATTGAGTGGTAGCGAAGAGCTACGATGCGGTGGACGAGACCGTTGGTGAAGCCCCAGCGGCCTCGGGGGGCGGAGGTGCGACGATGTGCTCGGTGAAGTAGCCCCGGTGAGATGGGAGACGGCGTCGGTGAAGCGCACCTGATGCGGTGGAACTCGGTGTCTGTGAGGCATGTCGGTTGCGGCGGCCGACGTTGTCGGTGGACCACCCGGTGCGGTGGACGAGGGCGTAGATGAGGTAGCTCTGGTGCGGTGGTGAAGCGCGACCGTCGTCTTCGTCGTCGTCGTCCGGCACAGAGGTGGGGAACGGTGGGGAAAGAGATGAGAAGAGGTGCCATTTGAGGGTTGGCGGCGAATTAGGGATTTGAGCAATCTAGGCACGGAAGGGGACGGTGGAGAAGAGAGATTTTGCAGGGCTGGAATTGGGACCGCCAGATATTTCAATCCGAAACGTGGAAGCGCGAACTTATATTGTCGTCGTCCTTTTTTTTGGGGGGGAGGGGGGGTGGGTGGCTCGGTGCTACGCGTCCGTCTGACACACGCGACCACCCCGACAGGACTATGCTTTGGTGCCTTAAGGTACCTGCCTTTGTGTCCATGACATGTGGGCCCAACAGGTTGCTGTCCCACATGTCAGTCACCCAAAGGAAGTTGCCTTTAAGGCACCGAAGCAGCGTCCACCCCGACACGACCCTGGTCTGCCTGGTGTGCCTACATTTGAGAATGCAAACGAATCTTCTTTCATTTGCAAACGAATCTGTATGTATTAGCATGGCCGTGTTTTCCTTGCAATAATTAGTCATTCAAAACAAGATACTCCATCCGTTCACTTCTGTAAGTCATTTCAGACAACTTAAAATGAATTGTTTTGCACATTTTCTGAAATGTCTTCAAGGTCTTATAAACTTGAACAGAGGGAGTACTATAAATTAATTAATGAGGAGTTATTTGAAAAAAAATCGAACGGTACACGCTTAACGTGGATTAGAGTGTGTGTCACATAATTAGTTATTTGAATTAGAGTGTGTGTCACGTAGTTAGATTTTTGAATTAGAGTGTGTGTCACATAGCGATCTCAAATTCTAACGTGGATTTCGCATTTCACTGTATCCATGCTGCTTTTTTAATACAAATTCATATGTATATGAAGAACACCATGGTAGTGAGAAAACTTTTGGATGGATTCAAACATATGACCTACAAAATAGCACAACAAATTGAGTCAATGTCAACTTTTCGAAACTTAGTATGGCACGAATTCAAAATAATTACCCGTATGCCTGGTCCTCGGTTCAAATCTTACAATGTACACTAAATTGAAGCATCGATATTAAGTCTCGTACTATGTACATTCCAATGTTGTTTTTAGCCCCCCCCCCCCGCACAAACGCTACATACTTCCTGTATCGGTCAATCTTCCTCTCCAAACCACCTTAGGAAGCAATCGGTTTCCAACACACGTTCATTCTTTCTCTCCATGTTTCGATCTCTAAGTCTCTCAACTACACAACACCTTTTTCAACTCTGTTACCAAACATATTTACCTCACACACCCGCCATTGCACCCCATGCCGAGCTCTCTCTCTCTCTCCCCCCTCTCCCGCTCACCCTCTCGCGCTAAATACAAGCATTTCCTATCTAGCCCCCCCCCCCAACCTCTCGTGCGCACGCAAGCACGTTTTATATCTAGGTCACTCCCTCGAGATTGTCTCACTCTTTCTTCCGCACGGCGGGCCACACTCGCTCAATCTCTCTCTCTTTATCTGAGTCTCGTTTAACCTCATTTTCTTTCACACACAAATGATATATCTCCCTATTCGGGCCTCGATCAGCACACTCTATACTCTCTCACACATATTGTCTATCTAGGTCAGTCCATCCAAGCCGCCGCCACTCTTTAGACCTCATGGTGGGCAATGCTCACTCAATCTCTCTCTCTCTCTCTCTCTCTCTCTCTCTCTCTCCGTATGTATCGATTGACCTCGCTCTCTCTGACAAAAATGATATATCACCATGTTTGAGCCCAATTCGACCTATTCACATTGTATACTCTCTCACGTACATCGTCTATCCAGGTCACTCTCTCCAACCCGTCTCACTCTTTCGATCGCACGGCGACCCTATGTGATCGGTTGACCTTGCTTCCTCCCACGCACAAAATATATCTACACGTCTGCGGATCGGATCATCTCTCAAGCTCTATCTTACAGCCCTCACCCTTGCCAAAAGATCAATCGGACAATATCTCTCTAGAGCATATATATTTGTTCAATGAATGTCGGACCACACTCACTTTGTCTCTCTATCTATATGTCTCTCGATTGACCTCGCTTTCTCACACTGTATCTTCCACGTTGAAGCTACTACCTCTCCATCCCTCGCAGCGAAGCTATTTACATTGCGAGGGCACTCCAACCTTGGATTAATTTGTGTAGGCATTTATTCAGGTCGGTTTAGATTATATTTTCGTAGCATTCGCCCACAACTACTCCAAACACCGTTGCAACCCACATAACTCCCTAGTTGATTTCCCTCTGGCTCGGTCATCGCTCTCTTGCACGTCCTTTCTCTCCTTCAACGTCGCACCATGGTATTATTAAAAAAACTATGTTGTTCTCTTTAATTATTATAAATAACCTACAAAACTACACACTGATAGTCCACTTGGAATGGGACAAATTTCGACCCACAAATTAAAGTGCTACAAACTACACACCGAGGGGCCCACATGTCATGAAACAAATTTGGACCCATATACAAATTAAAAAAAAAGGACGAGGATCGAACATGCGACCGGGCCTTCAAGCCGCACGTCAATAGGCAACATACGTAGAATAGCAATGTTTGTTGTACCCCCTTTGTTCACATAATGTATTTATATTACCACAGCCTAATTAATGGATAACATGTAATATTATTTTTAGTACTATTCGCTTTCACTTACTGGTGGGTTCCATGTGTGCTCTCTCTCTCTCTCTCTCCTCCGCTTATGCGTTTAGGCGCACGGCCAAACAGGAAGAACTCACGGGCGATGTTGCCCGTTGACCATATCTGGACGCGTTCACAAGTCACGGCACCAGTTTCACGTACTAGCAGCACTAGTCAGTGTGTACATGCAATGCACGTTAATTTGGAAGTATATGAAGTGCATGCGGATATTAACTAATACGATATTATTTGCGTGTTGTCATGTGATTAGCACTGTTTTTGGCATGAAATTAACTGCACGCTAAACGTGTTGAGCGCTCGACATTGAAGCAGTCTAGGTCATTGGATGACAAGGAATACATGTGGCTTCATGATGTTTTATATTTAATTTGATACGGCTCTAGCGGAACATTCAATCGATCAAACCATACGGCTCCGACTTTAAATTATACGACGATCAATATAAAATAAACGGAAATTATAAATGTTCGGATTTTAAGCATGGCAATCCGAACGTTTTTCATGGCAAATTCAGATTAAGCGGCGGCGGCGAGGGCGTCTCGCAGTGGGAAGCGGCTCCTCTGTCGTGCTCTGTGTGTCGTCGGGCCACTGACCGACGGCGAGGGCGGCGTCTTGCGCTGTTGTTGGCGTACTCCTGGACGTTGGCCTAGCTTCAAGGAATGCCAAAATATTCTGGACGTTGGAGCGAGTCAACTGGCGGGAGGAGGCGACTAGCGTTGGTGCAAGGAAGCGGTCGACGGCGGCCATCCATGCCGCTGAGGGGGGCACAGGCACCCGCGCGGGGACAGGCGCTGTCAACGGCGCGGCGGAGACATTCAATTGCACGGGCACCGGCACGAGCACGCACGTCAGTGCACGCGCAGGTGCATGCGCTGGCAGGTGCACGGGCACCGGCACGGCCGTGCGCGTCAGTGCACGCGCACGCGCATGCGGTGGCAGGTGCACGGGCGCGTGAAAGTCGGCGGGGACCTCGTGGAACCCCGTGGCATCAAGCTCAGCAACAATGTGCGGATCCCAGTCCATCAATGCCACGGGGATGAGCGCTGGCGCAGTCGGGGCGACGGGAGCCGGAACAGGAGCGGGGACAGGCGCGGCGTCTTCCCGCAAGGCCAGTTCAAGCTCGTCCCAGAGCGCCTTATGTTCTTGAGACTCTGGCTGGGTGTCTTCCTCAGGAAACTGGAACACTAAGGGCAGACCATCGTGATGCGGCATGGCGTACGTTTAGGTCAGGCTAGTTGGAGGTAGACGACAGGAGAATCGGAGAGGAAGAGAGAGGATTGTAGCGATACCGGGTAGTGCGGGGTTGATTTTAAACTGCGGCGCCGGCGACATTAAAAGTGGGAGCAGTTGGGACGACGGTGGGCGGCGGAGCCTGGTCAAAGGGCTCGCCTCCGGTGAGTCTGCACAGCGGTTCTGCTCAAGACGCCTCCTCGACAGCCGGCGGCCTGATGCTTTCGCACGCCTCCCGTCGACTCACACGCTTGCTGGGACGGCACCTGCCAATGAGATGCGGGGACTCATGGCGGCACGTAAACGCCCATGGTTTCAATAGTGAAAGCGTTTGCCTTAACTTGACAGGTCTTTGTTCCAAAATACCTTGGCTCTTCAGTTGTGGAACTTGTCATAAGCAGCTTGTCTTGAATTGAAGAAAAAATGTACGAAGTAATATTTGTGCCATATCACGTGACCATGCTCAGTTTCAAGAATTTATGCTCACTTTTGGATTTTCTGAAATTTAAGATCCAGGATTCAAAACAATATCATAACCTGCATCATGCAATAAATTTTCAAGCCGTACATCTGTCCCGTTGTATTTCTTAAGAAAGGATTTGGTCAAACATTTTGCTTAGTTAGACTTCAGACAAGTTATAGGCAGAGTAAAAGGATAATCCCTCCGTACCAGTGCATTGCCTGATATATTAACTCAAGTACTAGGCACGAACCAACGGACTCAATTCTGTGCTCATCCTGGTGTAGTAGTAGTAGTAGTAGTAGTACTAGGCAATGCAGTTGACGGGTGACCTTGACGAGCGGCGACCGAGGGAATTGGACCATGCTCGGCACGGTAGGTAACGTTGTCTAGTTACTAAAGCATCCCTCCGTTGTTCATCGGTAGTCATTATGGACCGGGGACATGAGGGGAATTTCCTAGGGCTGGAATTCTGGCCGCCAGATATTTCGACTTGAAACACCGAGGCTCGACTGGTTGAGGTTGCCTAATTTGCGTACCACGCACGCCACCGAAGGACACGAGCCCGGTTTTTCTAGGATCAACACGAGCCAAGGTCTGGCTGGTACGCCGTTGGGTCCTACCGTTCGAGAATACGAAAGGAACCTTTTAAATTGCCGAACGAATCTATGTGTATTACAATACCCGTATTTTCCTTGCAAATACTAATCTCAACGTGGTAATTGATTTATGACGAGTTGGTGAATTAGAGTGAGTTTGTGATATAGTGATCTCAATGTGGATTTCACATTTCATGGTATCCCTAGTAAGTTTTCCAATGCAGATTCAAATTTAAAAGATGAACAATACGGAGGTGAGAAAACTTTGTATGTATCAATCATATGACCACACACACACACACACACAGACACACACGCACGAACAACAACAATCCAATAAGTATAGTGCATCTATTTTTCCAAACCATGCATGTATGACACGAATTCAAAAATACTCCTTCTATTCCTAAATACTAGTCTTTTAGAGAGTTCAACAAGTGACTACATACGGAGCAAAATGAGTGAATCTAGACTCTAAAATATGTCTATATACATCTGAATGTGCTAGTCCATTTGAAGCCTCTAAAAAGACTAATATTTAGGAACGAAGGAAGTAAAATGTAAGACGTCCATGGTCCTCAGTTCAATATTTAAAATGAACATGAAACTGAAACATGAATATTAAGTCTAGTACTACAGTACATGCAAATGTTGTGTTTAGGCGGAGCTATGATTGTCGGGGGTCAACCCCTCGACCTTAGATAAAATTGTGGAGCTCTGTTTAGGGTTGTTTAGATTATATTTGAACCCACCCTCCCAACCACCGATTGGATGTGCACCCCCACCCCTCCTCCTCGGGATAATATCATGTGCCCCCATACCTTAGATGCTATATGCCGATACGAGTTGCTTGGAGCTTGTAGATCTGAGATATAGCAACTCACATGATGTGTCTTAATATTTTTGCAGGAAACCTTGATGAGTTTGAGAATTGCACACAATTTGTACAAAAACTACTTAGATGCCCTTTGATCCCATATCCAACGACCTCGAAGCTCGTATCACCGTAGCATCTAAGATGAAGGAGGACATCATATTCTCCTGTATGTAATAATATCATGTGCTACCACACCTTAGATGCTTTGGTGATACAAGCTCTTCGGAGGCATGGATTTGTGACCCAACACCTCCTCGGTGGTTCGAATGGTTTTTTGCAGAAAAGCCCCAAAAGAGTTCGGCCACTGCTTACAAGCACAAAGACTGCTCAAATGCCATTGGATCTCAGATCAAACGACATCCAAGCTCATATCATCGTAGCATCCAAGCTGCGATAGCACCTTATGTTTTCTAGCACGGGAGAGTATGAGGTTATCCCGCACCGTAGATTCTATGGTGATACGAGTTCACTGAGATCTAACGGCCCACAGTAGGAGGTTTGAATGTTTTTGCAATATATGGCTGATAGAGTTTGGGAAATGCGCAGAAAGTACAAGTACTACGCATGTGCCATCGATCATCGATCATACGACCTAGTTGCTCATATCACCGTAGCGGGTAATTAAGCTACGGGAGCACCTAATATGAGCAACGGGAGCCGTTGGATCGAAGATGCAGCGGCACACACGAGGCCTGAATGTTTTATTTGCAAAAAACCTTTGGAGAGTTTGTAAATTGCGCATAATTACAAAGACTACTCCCAAGCCATTGGATCTCACTTCCAACGGTGTAAAAACTCGTATCACCATAGTATCTAAGCTGCGGGGTGGATGTGATATTCTATGCCGCTGTCATTTTTGTTCGTAAACTTGCAAAATATGTGTAACTCGTGCCGTTACTTGTCTAACCGCGCAAAGTGTTTGTTCAAAAAAAAACCATCCTACACTGAAATATCGGAACAACACACGAGGGTCCCACTTGTCATTAATCAAATTTGTACCTATAACTAACAAATCTGAAAGACAAGATTCGAACTGGCAACCTGGACTACAAAGCATAAGTCGATAGCCTGAAAAAACGAACGGTTGTTGGCTTTGTGCCATAACTTGATTTTATAAAGTACTTGCGTTGAGTAGAGTAGAGGGAGTGCCTCGTCAACACGTGCATGACTGTTGCACTTACTGGTGGGTCCCAGGTCTGCGATCTCAATCTCTCTTCTCTCCATCGTCTAACCTTTGCGCGGGCACACACGAAGAGCGGCGCTAGCTTGCCGTGGTGTTATTACAACTAAAAAAAGCTTGGAAATAGAAGAATCGCCTAGAACAAGAGACGTTGTGGCTAGTCGAGACGGAGCTAACCACATCTATCATCCATGCCATGTTTGCATGATGAAGCTGTGTGGCTAGTGGGGTGTTTTCGACCGACTGGCTGGGTCCCGAGGTCGAACCATAGGTACTACATATGATACAGTATACTTTTACACGCACATTTTTCCTCCGTGCCGAGACGTGGCACACCCTACCGCTGGTTTCGGGTCCTCCCGGTGGTGCACGACATATTCTTCCTGAAGTGGGGACGCCCTACCGCTGCGTTTCTCGGATCCTCCTCGGTCAGTGGCGCTGAAGCAAGTAAATGAGTCGTCAAATCACGAAGACCACCTTTCCCGCCGAGTACATCGGTGAAGCACGGTGGCTAGCTAGTTGGGCTAGTTCGACCAATTAGCTAGGCCGCCGCCACATTTGTTTTTTCACCCTTTTTATCTACTTGCGGCATGTAAATTTAAATATCCACCACGGCGTTGCTCGTGTTTGGGTGTGGCAGGATTTTTAATTTTTGATTGACGGAGCGGTAGCGGCAGGATTTTTAATTTTTGATTGACGGAGCAAAGGGCAGCAATTAGTCACTATGACTCCGCCTGTAAAAACCCTTGCTCTCGATGTGAGAAGTCGTCGATCGTTGTTTTACCATGGTGAAAACCAAAAGATTCCCCGCTCCCTCCGCCTTCCCGTAGATTGCATTGCCTTTCAGCCGTTTCGCCCCCTTTGCTTCCTCTCCCCATTGCTTCTACCTGGTGTCATGGCGACGCAGCAGATCACGAAGTCCGAGTGAGGCGCCTGACACAGGAGCTCCATGCAAGGATGCGGAGCTCAGGGCCAAGCACGTGGAGCTCCGTGAGCTCAAGGAGGAGAGGAGTGCCATGCTCCTCTGTTTTGTGCGGGAGTTCACGAAGCTTCAAAAGTGGCAGGCGTCCACCACAAAGATGCTCGAGGCGCCGGGCGGCGTTACTGTAAAGCGGGAGATACGATAGGCCGTCAGGGGAGCCGGATGGAGCGCGAGCGGGCCGATCGTGACGAGGTCCAGGATCGCCTCAGCCACTTGGTGAACCAAGTTGCCACGCACCTGTTGCGGCTGCGCGATGCCTACCGTCGTGCCAGTGCAACGATGACGGCCGTCGGGCTAAACCCGTTCGACCACTCGGTCGACTTCAACGAGCTGCGGTTTCCTGACCTGGTCTCCTTCTTCACCTATATCTCCGAGGAGCTGAGCCGTCTCCACGCGATGGTGGGGGCTGAGCTGGACAAGGAGGGGTTGCGGGCTGCCGTCGCCGTTGCCGGACGAATCCTTTCAGGGCTCCGTCACCGGAATCCATTCGTGCCATTGGACGCTGTCTTTGACGAGCTGGCTCCCATCGACCGGGAGTGGGCTCTGCGGGCGGTTGCACCCTGCATCACCAACGTCGTGCACCTCAAGAAGCAGAGGGACTTCGGTGGTGTTTAGGCGCCCTCTGCATGGGCATGTCCATGTCTCGGTGCAACATGATCGTTGGATCAAACTCGACGGTGCAGATCGATCCTTTGTAGCACAAAGCGTGTGGGTGTGTTTGGTTGCATTCTCATCTCAATATAGTTGTTTCCTCTTCGTGTATTTTTGTCAACCTACTAGTGTGGACTCCTGCACCCTTCATGCACTCTGCCAAACACCCAAAAGTGGGTCGAGAAGGGAACTTTTGCTCCCATCCCGTGCACCCTTCATACACCCTGCCTAACACTATTCGTGCTTCATATGGTTCATGTTTTGTGGAGTACTGTAGCACCGTACTCTCCGTGCGCTGTGGACCTAGTTCTGTTAACATTGATCTCACCGTTCATTCTCGACGGACAGTCGAAAAAGTGGTACTATGTTACATATAGGAGTACTTGACATGCGCACAACATCATTTGTTATCGTCATATCTTACTACACTAGCAACAAGATTGTGCAGTACTGACGTATGAACCACTGCACATGCCTAGTAGTAGGAGCACTGTGTATGTTCAAGTGGCTGCCGTGTTTCGCACTCATTCGTCGTAAGAGTGAAAAATAGTGGACATGCTCTACCGTGCGGATCCTCCTCCAGCCATGCACTAAATTACTCACTTTCGCCGACGTGTGGGACAGCCAGCACCTGGGTCCACCAGCCATGCACTAAATTACTCTGTAGTAGAGTGAAGGTAGACTACCCCGATAGAACCGCCGCAGTAATGCCCAATGAGCCGTCAAATCACAAAACCCCTCCTTTCCAAAGATAAGTTGGACGGACGAAGCAACCATCATTTCACTCTTTTCTCTCAGCTTCCTCTCTTGAAGAAAACCCCCACTCGCTTTGTTTCTCCCTCATCTCGTTCCTCCTTTCACTCTTCTCTCTCAGCTTCCTCTCTTGGATGGACGTCGGAGCACCGGCCGACGTGATGTCTATGGCTCTGTCCAAAACCATCGAGGCTCATGGTACGAAGAAGCGCAAGCACCCCGCCGAGACTACCGCAGACAAGCTCAAAGCCATCGCCCTGTCCAAGCCCCCCTCTCCGGGATCCCTCATTAAGCAAGTCCAGGTAATGTCTCTTGTTGACGATCTTTTCTCGATCTTGATCGTGTTTTTTCATCTAACACGCAGTACTAGTACTGGTAGTACAACTTTCTGGGTGATCTTGCATGTGATTTTAGTGTGCCAAATGACGGTTCTAAATTCCTATTTTGACCAAAACATGCGAGAGGTTGACACTGATTTCTTATAGATTACTTTGAACTACTCCCTCTGTCCCAAATTTCTTGTCTTAGATTTGTCTAGATATGGATGTATCTAATACTAAAATGTGACTTGATACATCCGTATCTAGACAAATCTAAGACAAGAATTTTGGGACGGAGGGAGTACTTTATGAACATCAATGCTACCTTTTAAGAGGGTATATTTGCCTCAGTAACTTGTGTTATGGATATTGCATGTAATCCCTCTGCTCTCATGCCTTTGAAGACATGTTCTAATGTCTTTGTTCACTCATTTCTATGCGTATATGTAGTCATATATGGAGTATAATATTGAAAATCATCTTATATTTCTGAACGGAGGTAGTAATAAAATATGGTTTCTATTTGAATTAGAACCAGGTCCGCGGTGGAGATGAAGTTCTCAAAGTCATGTCGTGTGAACTGGAAGACCTGATGATGAGTTCTACTGCTGAACTATCCAGCTGCTGTGTCCTTGTCGCCATGTGTCCTGAACTAGTGTTTTCCTGTAGCATTGTTGTCAAGCGTGTTCTCATGGCTGTACTTGACCACAACAATTTCCTGGTTGTGCCTTCGATTACGAAGGGTGTGGTTCTTGTAAAGCTTCCCAACAAATCTGATGCAGCCTGTCTTCATCATCATGTTTATGAGTGGAAAGACCACTCTGTTAGGTTCTCCAAGGTTGACAAGATGGTGATGGTGCATGTAGACATCTCACACGAAGTCCATGGCCAAGTCAGTTATGTGGGTTTCATCCCGTACGTCGGTGGCAAGAAATAGTCTGCAGAGTTTAGTTAGTGCAACTTTGCTTGTCTGTAGTAAGTACTATTGTTCAGTACTTGATTTGTGTTTGTGAACCCTGTATTGTTTATTAGTATCTTTGCCGCTTTTGGTGTGTGGTCAGTCTGAGAAAGGTCTATGTTAATGTCATCCCACTCAATACGATCAGATATTTTGAAGTATCCAGATCATATTTTTTGTGAGGACGGTTTATCAATTATGGTTACACTCCAATATCTGTATGCATTGTAGGATTTATCGCACCCACCAGGATTTCCAGTCCCATGGATGTTTGGTCCATACGATTTGTCACGACATTTGGACTGTCCTGCTTGTGGGAGTAGGCGGGGCCCTTGCATGCCACGCGTAGTTGGACGATCAATCTTCTGTTTAGTACTTCAACATAGTGATTTCCTGGTAAGGATTAAACATGTCACATCAAGTAAATCTTATTGATTTACTATCTAAATCTTATTTATTTAATGTCATGTTTTCTTTCTTATCCTGCAATTTTACGATGCACGTTATGCCATGTGACATTCATCACATAATAAACCGCTTTGGTTTGCTCTACGATGGCTATTTTTGCAGGTTTCACTTCTTATGTCGTGTCGATGCTTGAAGGCACTGTCCATCACTTATATTACTGGAAAAAATTGGATCAGTCTGTTGTCTGAGTACAAGATGAATCCCTATGATGAACTGCAGTTTGGTTTAACAAAAATGCCACAATTAGTCCTTCTCGCATTTAAAAGAAATGAAGAAAAAAACTTGATCATGGTCACGGATCCTAGTCAAGTTAGAAAGCTGATCAGAGCAGATCAGACACGACCGCCGCTGTCTCGCACAGATCGATCATCGGCAGTTGCTCTAGCACTGACAGCGGCAGTAGCTCTGTCTGATCCAGCTCAGGATTGGGCACCGACCGCGTCAGCGGATTAGTCTGATCTACCGGACGATCGGGCATCGACACCGGCACCTGCTCCGACACCGGCACCAGCTCTACAAGGAGCACCATCTCCGGCAGCAGCAGCGGCTTCGACACCTGCACCAACACTTGCAGTTGCATCTGCTCCGGCCCGTCTTGCATTGCAACAGACTGGGCTGCAGTTCGCACTTCATATACCGAAGTCCTTACGAAAACCGACATGTCCACCTTCTTGGTAAGCATTGGCCGCCCAAGTGCTTCGTTCTTTTTTCTTTCCATGTTGTTTCACATGATTCACTGTGTTGATCTAACTGTTTGGGTATGTCTTCTTGTTTGCAAACAGAGAATTCCTAGAGCAACGAGGGAGTCGCTCAACAATCCGGCGACCATGCCAAGTTTCTCTTACCATGCGCAGCCTTGGTGTGAATGAACCTACTCAATATACCGTAAGTACAAAGGATGGTCGCATGATGATTGATGCTAAAGGATGGTCAAGGTTCAAATCTAAATCATATCTTGCGGTAGGGGATGATGTCAAAATCGAACTTTCTAGGCAAGGAGAGCTGGTCCAAATCAACTTTGAAATTCTTCAGTAGCAGCACGCAACTGCCGAACTGGTCTATCCTCCGAGAGATTTTGATGTAATAATCTGGCATGGTGAAACAAGTGTCCTGTGTGTATAAGTAGTACGACAGTATTATTTATCACATGGTATATCGTTGATAGAATTGCAACTCTGATTGCTGGTTAGGAACTGTCATTCGATTTCATTCCAACAGCTGTCGTGCTTTATTCAATTTTGTGTATTCGCCTTGCGACAGCATCTAAAACCAGCGCCGTACCGATCGCTTGCAATATGAAAAGCGCTGAGGTAGAACACATGGGCCCCAAACATGCGTGGTCGGCTGCGGCCCAAAGTCCGAGAACATGAGCCTATCTCGAGTATTATATTCTCAATGAACCCCCATAAAAAAGCTGAACCCCCATAATGCACGTGCGTTGCAGAGGGAGTATATTTCTCGGCAAGGTGAGCCTGTGATATAAAAGATTTGTATATTTCTTTTACAGAGGGAGTATCTCTCTGTCAAAAAATATATTTATGTGTAACTAGTTACTCCTGTCTTTCTACTTCCTTTCGCTGATATGTGGGGCAACCGGCAACGGGGTCCACGTGCCATATGCACAAATTAGAGTGACAACTTCACGGTAGACACACCCGGTCGTAGAGTCATGATAATGCCCAATGACCCGTCAAATCACAACCCCCCCCTTTCCAGCTTAAGCGATGGCTGGACGGACAAAGTGGCAATATTTCACTGGGCACTGAATCCCTTCTCCCTCGTCTGCTTGTTCAGAGAAAACCCCTCTCGGCGATTGCATAGGGTTTTCTCATGGAGAACCAGTACTAATTCTTCATCCATCCCGATAAATCCAAGTCCCATGGTCGCAGGTAATCCTAGGATGGCAGCCGCCCGCCGTTGATGCATTTTCTTCCCATCAATCTAGTGTGTTTTATTTGCGATTGCCCAAAGTGCGAGTACCCTACAGGTTTCTGCGCCCTCGGCGAGACGCCACACTTGTTCCTTCTCATCCTAACACATCATTTTGAAACGCGCATAGTATGTTCCTAGAATCCTCTTTTCTATCCGGGAGGGTGGGGTTTTTTTGAACATGCTGTGTTCTCATATTATTTTTCCTGCAGTGTATTATTTGCTCTGCCAGAACACATGTACTCAAGATGCTCGGCCTTGCCATAACTGAATACACTAGTTTAATGGTCACAGTGAAGACAAGCCATGGATATAAGTTCCGATTTGGGTTCATGAACCAAGAAGATTGCTGCTTTTATGGCGAACTTGGATAAACTTTCTCAAGTGTTAGGGACCGAAAGTTGGCGCATTTAATGTTGATGGAAATAGCAAAACCTGGTCTCATCTTCATCATGCGGTATTCCACCCCAACGTCGTTCAATTGTTCATCCATGTTAGTTTTGTATCTGGTTCTTGCTTGTTGCCTCGATTACTTCTTAATCCACCTATTCTGTCTAACTAATCACAATTTAACTTTAGAAGTAGCAACGAATCTCTCACGAAGATGCTACTTCTAACTAATATTTTCTTATAATTGGTGGCACGTGTAGGTTTTTCGTAGTTAAGCGATGCTCGCTTGTTACTCTGTAATAACTCGGCTGTTACTAATGGCACTAAAGTTGACTGGATCGACATCCACAAGTTCCTACACTTTATTGATCGCCTTGAGGTCCTTGTGGGGCGTTTAAATGCTTTGGAAGGCCACGTGGGATATGTGTGCCCATCGCTGCACTCGTTGAACAGGTCCAACTGTGTCGAGAAACTTATGGTACGAGCTGTTTTCTCGTTATATATGTTATTCATAAACTATTGCTTAGACACAGTTTTACAGCTTGTGATTTTCTTGAAACAGAACTGCCGAGTTCTATTGTTCCTATACTGGATGCACGACCATGGTCGGGTCAGACTTGCGCTTGGTCACAACATGATGTTTATGTCAACCTACTCAATTCCCCTTGGAGGGAAAAGATACTTATTCATGGGTGGTCTCAAATAATGAAGGCCCGTCCATCTTGGAGAATAGGACAGAAGATTATGTTCATGCTTTTCCATGGCTCTAAAGCGAATATCCTGTTTATTGACCATGTCGCGTGATGAAGCCGCTTTCAGAAGGTTGTGGATGCGCGCGGTGGCGCCTGGGCCTTGTCCTGCGGCTTGGCGGCCTCACCCTTGGTTAACTGTAGGCAAAGTAGCACTGTTCGAGGCGTGCTTTGTACGGTTGAACTCAGTATAAGTACTCATACCGCTTTCAGATTTGGTTGTTAAGTGCCCCGCTGGTTTCGATTAAGGTTGTTAAGTACTCCTGCTGCTTTTATAGTCTGTCGTGTTTCTTGATCTTGTCTTCCTCCGGCCGCCAAAACCAAACCAGCGCCAGCAGGGCCACCTTCGCCTCCCACGGTGGCTGCGCCTCGGCGCACATCGCCTCCCACCGTCTCCTAAATCGTTAACGCCCGGCGTCCTCCAGCGCTTTGGTGCGCTCGCCACACGGCGCCGCCCTCTCGCGTTGTCAACATGGTCAATAAACAACAGGAATCGGCGGAAATGCGTGGAGAGGATGATGAGGGGCCCACCACGTCGTATGGAAAAATAAAATGCTTCCTCCTAGTGTTTTCCTAACATCCGGGACCCACGACATTGTGAGCGTATATAGTCAATAGACAAGAGAATAGCATAAGATCGGTGACGACACAGGGACGTAGCTACTTGAGCAGTATTTTTTGTTTGGTATTGTTGAGACGGAGCAGGGTTTGAACTGGTCAGGCCCGTCTAGCCTGTGCTTATATTTTATGTTCACCATGTGACCAGCCCAGCTATTTTTTCTTTGTGAAAATGAGCCCAGTTTATTTTTCCGAGGAATACCCAATCCGGGCCTACTTATTTTCTACATACGATGGGCGCAACTCTTTCAAGACGCTGCAAATCTTGAAAGTAATATGAAATGGGTTGTAAATATAAAAACAGATGACAAATTGGCAATTACTTTATAATTTCTGATTTTTTTTCACATTTTCTGATTCCTATTTCACTGGGCATTAACCTAATTTAAATATATCTTCAAAGTACTTTAAATATGGCTTGACATTTCGGTATTAAAAATAGTTTGGAACCCACAGAAATATGCGAAATTGGCCCTGGCCAACCAAAAAAAATGACTGCAATAAATTGCATAAGAAGTTGCCATGAGCTATATATAAATTATTAAAAAAAGAGGGAGTGGTCTGACTTGTGGGCCTGTTTAGTTGACGCATATGCAAGACTTTTTTAGTTATTATATACGTCAACAAAAGATTCTAGCAGACGTAACCGTTGAATGTCAATCCAACGGCCGTCGTGTTTCTTCAATCTCTGATCTTCTTGCTCCAACCGCCAAAGCAGCGTCGGCGGGACCGCCTGCTCCTGCCTCCCGTGGCCGGCTATGCTGCCGCGCAGGCCTCAATGCCCCCTACTACTCCCACCACTGGCCAGGGCATCCCTCTACTCACCCACACCCCCTGTTATTCTGCGGCGACAGCAGCCTCACACCGCAGCCGAACCGGTGAACCCTCGTACTCCTCTCCGCGCGGGCTTCCACTGTCGCGTCTTCCCCAGCTCCGCGTCGTCCCCTTCCTAGGCCTCGCCGTCATCCACTGCCGTGGTGCTCTCGGCACGGCGTGGTCAATGTGGTCAACGAACGACTTCCATCGGAAGAGTACTGTACGTGGAGAGGCTGACAGTTGGGTCCATGGCAGTCGTAAGGAAGTGCCTCCTTATTACGCAGAAAATAATTATTCCTCCACCTGACAGCAGGGACCCACCGGACGGGCCACCAGTATTTCGCGAAAAAACGTTTTCCCCTGACTATTAGGACCCACAGGACGGGCCACCGTATTTCGCGAAAAAAACATTCCCCCGCTGTCAGCTCAGACCCACCGGAAGTGCCTCCTTATTATGCACAAAAAAAGGAATACCCCCCTGCTAGCTGGGATCCACCTTGCTGGGAGGCTGACTTGTGGGGCTACTAAGTTGACTGGGACAGATGCCTTTCTCAACTTTAGTCAATATATGAACAATTCTAGCTCCAGTGACCGTACGATGTCCATCCAACGGCCGTAGTGCTTCTTCAACCTCTGGTCTTCTTGCTCCAGCCGCCCAAAGCAGCGCCGGTCGTGTCGCCTGCTCCTGGCGCCCGTGGCCGGCTGTGATGTCGTGGAGGCCTCACCGCCCCTACTACTCCCACCGCTGGCCAGGCCATCCCTCTACGCACTCACGTCCCCTGTTATTCTGCGGTGACGGCAGCCTCACACCGCAGCCGAACAAGTGAACCCTCATACTCCTCTACGCGTGGGCATCCACTGCCGCGTCTTCCCCGGCTCCGCGTCGTCCACCGCCCTGGTGCTCTCGGCACGGCATGGTCAACGTGGTCAAGGAATGGCTTCCATCGGACGTGGATTGTACGTGGAGAGGCTGACAGCTGGGTCCACGGCCGCAGCAAGGAAGTGCCCCCTAATTACGCGGAAAATTATGATTCCTCCACCTGACAGCTGGGACCCACCGGATGGGCCACTGTATTTCACGGAAAAAACGTTTCCCCCTAACTGCTGGGACCCACCAGCTTCATCTTCGCACGCAAGGAAGTGCGTCCAGGCAAAAAAAGATTCACCCCCCTGACTGCTGGGACCCACCAGTTACACCTTCGCACGCAAGGAAGTGCGTCCGAAAAAAAAACGATTCGCCCCATTGCTGGGACCCACCGGCTACATCTTCGCACGCAAGGAAGTGCGTCCGCAAAAAACGATCGCCCGGCCGATCGCTGGGACCCACCAGCTACATCTTCGCACGCAAGGAAGTGCACGGCGATACCGTGATCCACACGGTCGGCGTATGTAGCGTTGTCATTCTGGTCGCGAACGTGTGCGTACATACTTTGGTCGTTGTAGAGGCGCCGCGTGTCTTAGTAGAGGCGCCGCACGTAGCATGTACACGCATTACAACGCCAGGGTGCAAGAAAGAAAATACGGCCATGTATGTGTACATACGGGCGGGGTCTTGAACGCCTACTCGCGCATACGTACGACCAGGGCTCGTGTACATGGCTGGGTCGGAACGGAGAAACAGCGTCGTCGTCGTGTTCATGGGGAGGCAACGGAGTGCGTCGTGTTCATGGGGAGGCAACGGAATGCGTCGTGTTCATCGGGAGGCAACGGAACGCGTGGGAGCCAACCGGCTAGGTCGGAACGGAATGCGTGGTCGTGTTCATCGGGAGGGCTTGGACGGAACAGGCGATGGAAACGAGGCCTGGCGTACCGCACAACAGAGGAAACGGACCTCCTACGTTCGGAATGGGGTCCTGTTGATCGGGAGGGGTGTGGCGTACCGCAAAACGGAGGAAACGGACCTCCTACAGTCGAAACGGGGGTCCTGTTGATCGGGAGGGGTTTGGCGTCTTGCAAAAGCAGACGAAATGGACCTCCCTACGGTCAAACGGGGTCCTGTTTATCGGGAGGGTGTGGAGTCTTGCAAAAGCAGACGAAACGGACTTGTGTTGGAGCGCTACGGTCGAAACAGGGGTCCTGTTCATCGGGAGGGATGTGGCGTACCGCAAAATGGGACTCCACGGGATACTGTTCATCTCCACCATCGACCTCCTCCAGCCTCCACGGGCTACCGTCGACCTCCTCCAGCCTCCACGGGCTCCTGTTCATCCAGCATCCACCGCGCGCTACTCCACCGGCTCTTGTTCAACCACCCCTCCACCGTCATCTGTTCATCCAGCTCTCCACACCACGGGTCCTGTTCAACCACCCTCCATGGGCACCCTCCACCGTCTACTGTTCATCCAGCCCTCCACACCACGGGGTCATGTTCATCCAGAGGCAAACGCCACCGCCCACTGTTCATCCACCCCCGCAACGCTCACTATTCATCCCAGAGGCAGCATCGATCGACTTCAGTTAGCAGCAGTAGCGAAGGAATCGCTCGATCGGGTTCAGTTAGCAGCCATCGATCGATCGCTCGGGTTTAATGCTTAAGCGTAGCCTGCGGTCTGTCGCTTCGGGTTCGATTAGAGCCCAACGCCTCGCTTCGGGTTCGATTAGAAACCAACGCCTCGCACACACACGCATACGTGTACGAGAGAAACGCGCATCGCTCGGCCCCCGACTTCCCACCGTAACCGGCAACTCCCCGAAATTTTCCTCCCCCTCGCTTCTACCACGATTTTTTCCGTCATGGACGGCCCAAAGAATGTCATGCAGCTGCGTCTCCGACCCGCCCAGGACGAAAAGCCTATTTTCTGTCATGATTTTTTGTCATAGAAGTAGGAGCCCACCACACATATGATGATACCGGGTTTTTTTCACAATTATCGTCATAGAAGGGTCATATGTATAACAGGAAAAAAATTCGTTCGGCCCAAAATGTCGGATGTGTCTTTTTTTTATAGTGTAGACCACCGCCGCGAGGTTGCCAAGAAGCACTAGGAGGAGCTCCCGGCACTGAATGCCTCCCTGGAGCAGCAAGTGGAGGCCCATAGGGCGGCCTTGGCGTCGATGAAGGGGGCAACGTCCGAGGAGGAGGAGATATTGAGGCGCGAGGAAGCGCTAATGCTGGAGGCCACGGAGTGCAGCCTAGAGCTTGAGCGGTTGGAGACGAGGGAGCGTCAGGTTGCCCAAGCGGAAGATGCTGCCAGCGCATGCGAGGCCAGGACCTAGGAGGAAGTTGATCGCAGGGTAACCGAGGCTCGCGCTGATCTTGCCAATTTGTATGACCGGAAGCTAAAGTTTGTGGAAGCCAAAGCTGAGGGCAGGACCGCCGCCCTCAGGTCGAGGTTGGCTGGGGCGGAGCAGCGCCAGAAGGTCGCCGCGGCTACCTTGATCTCCGTGCAGGCGAGCTGGCCTCCGCCCGAGCTGAGCTGCTCCCGCTTCAGCAGCGGGTTACCGCTGCTGAGTCCATCACGGAGCAGAGTAGGGAGGAGGCGATCCGCTGATAGACGTTGCAGCGCGAGCACACCCCCATGCTCTGGGACCTTAGGACGAGGGCCAACCAGGCGTTGGGCGCCATTTGTGATGTGCACGCCCCTCATCCCCATGCGGAAGACTATGCCAGCCACCTCCGCTTCTTCACCGATGTCTGTCACAACCGGTTTTTCAATAAGAATGTTTATTCAACAACCGACCTATGAAGTCCAATATGAGGAAAATCCTCCATACCGATAGACAAAACTTTGATACAATAAGCCAGTAGCATTATAATAGTACAGGGTCGGACTGAAGATGCCCAACCAATTATTACAAACACGCCGATAATTATACAAGATGGCGGATATGACACAATGGTGTGGGGTGGAAATACTACTGACTCGAGATATGAGTGGTTGGTGGAATAACACGGTGGGGTGGTTAATAAGTCTCATCGTGACCGGGCGGCTCATCGAGTGTCGAGGTGAAGCTCGATGAATTTATTTGGGTAGCGGAAGCAGATATATCACAATGACTAATCCAGGGGTCGCACGAGACTGACTGGTATTCCTCTAGGCGTCGGACTCGCTATCGAACTCTTCATCCATGAGATCGCCTTCGTCAGCATCTGGCCAAATCAACAAGCCAGGTGAGTACTTTGAAAGTACTCGCAAGACAGTTCGGACAAAAGAAATAACAAATGAATGCATGAATGCGACATGATTAATTTTAACAATGCTCAATTTCATCAGTTTCGCAAAGTAAATAAGAAGGGAGTCGGCGGTAGTCCGCTCGAAAACCCAAAGAAGACAAAACATCAAAACCGATCGGGTGTCAGAAGTGACGCCTCGAAGGGTGAACCAATAAGTAAAACATGCCACAGTCGGGCGTCTCAGCGACACCTCATAAAGGGCTTATATTGAAATAAAAATACATGTGTGCCGCAATGGACGTCGGAGCGACATCACGTAAAGGGCTTATAATAAAAGTAAATAGTAACAACGCCGCGGCCGGACGTCGAGCGACATCGCAGTAAAGGGCTTATAATGAATTTAAATAACAACAATGCCGCGATCGGACGTCTGAGCGACATCGCAGTAAAGGGCTTATAATGAAAATAAATAACAACAATGCCGCGATCGGACGTCTGAGCGACATCGCAGAAAGGGCTTATAATGAAAATAAATAACAACAATGCCGCGATCGAGCGTCGAGCGACATCGCAGAAAGGGCTTATAATTCATTTTTCATAACTGACAAGATATAGTGCTCACGGAAAATATTCATCACAAGATAATAAGCGGGTTAGTCCATTCACAGGAAATAAACATTTAACACTCAAGTAGTTATCGGGAGTCTTTGTCACCAAGACTGATATCTAACAAGATAAGGTGAACACGGTACTCGGACATGAATAAGATGAATTCAAGAATTTTGACTCTGCAGAGTTTGTACCAAAATTGTCCATAGCCAACGGATTTCCGTAGTCACGAAGGACTAGTTCCGTTTACGGTATTTCAGAGGAAACACAACGATCTAGTACACACCCATCATACCTCATGTTGCCAGGAATCACCCTAGACAGCGTTTAAGAAAAACTTTGAGACGGGGAGATCACAATCTCAAATAGCATGGGATCAAATTTATATACGCGCGCTCTAAGGGGTGCCCCTCTCGGTCCCAACCGAAACACCCATGCCCCCGACCGGATGAAAGGCTTTAATCCAGGGCCATGGAACCTTCATCCCGGCCTCTCGATTTGGTGTGTACCAGGAAGTGGTTTGCAACTTACTAAGCCGTATCCCTTGCGGGAAACAGGTGGTAGTACGAAAGGGAAGACGGACCGGAATTCTGACTGATTTGTGTTGACACGGGGTCAACGATCTGGCATAAGCCTGGCATGCTACAACACTGCCATCTTACCCATACTCATGCCAACTCATGGCCATGCAACAAGTTTCCAACAACTCATGGATTTACCGAGCTCATTAGCCTCAACTTTTATGAGATAAACTATCATCGAAATGCTCATGAACGTGCCATGATAAAAGAAATAATGCAAACATGCCCAGACACTCATCATATCGAAATTTCAAACTTTGCTTGCCTGGTTCGGAGTAGTCGGGGTCTAGCTCGGCGAAGTTCGCGGTTCCGTCACCTCCTACGGTATCTACGGTACACAAAATACACGCGCTAACGTAAATACCGTGGGTCACAGAAAGTTAATCCAAATATTTTTCAAATAAACATGATAAAAATCTAGACAAAATTTTGAAGAGGACAGAAAAAGAATCACTCAAAAATTCCTTTCTGTTAAAAAGTTATAAGGGTTTTGGTCCAAGGACCCATCTGTAATGAAACAGAAAACTTCCGAGGGCTTTGCGTAAAAGTCCGTAAAAAGGTTCAGAGTGGAAGCGTATTTGCCAAAGCACGCTTTCAGAAAACGCTTCAAAAAAAGAGAGATGTCGACGGGCGGGTCCCACCCGTCAGTTTGAAATTTCAAACGAGAGCGACGGGGCTCGTCGGCGCCCGAGAGCCGCGGTGGTCGCCGGCGGCGATCCACGGCAAGGCAGGGAGATCGGAGGGTACCTCCGTGTTCAGGGCTTCATTCCGCGTCTGTGGGTGGTGTCGCCGGCGAGTACCACGTCGACGGCGACGCTTGCTCCGGCGGACGGCGATTCGGGTGGTCGTGGACCTCGTCGGAGAGAGCTGTGAAGATCAAATCTGAGTGGGGGTTAGACTCTTCGTTGCCCGAGAGGGTTGCTGACGGGGTTAGGGCGCCGGAGACGGCCTCACCGGAGTGAATCGTGGTGGAGGCCGAGGCGGAACGAGATGGCCGGAGTCGGGGAAGAAGAGCAACTCGAGGCCCTTCCAGGGGCTTGGCGAGTACTAGTGAGGTGGTGGAGGTGTGCGGGGGCGAGAGCAAGCTCGGGGGGTGCTATTTATAGCCGGCCCGAGTCGGTTGCCGAGAACGGGGTTCTCCGGCGAAGTTTACAGCGGCGTAGGGCGTTGATCGGGGAGGTTCAGAGGTTGAGCGTCGTCGTGGGGGTTCCCTGGTTCCGTTTAGGTGCTAAACGCGTCGGGGTTTGGTTGCTTAGGGGGAGCTCGACGGAACGGGGCGGCGCGGGCCCGTCGGCGGCAGGGAGCATGCTCTGTGCTTGCCGTGCCACGGCGACGGTGCTGCATGCATGCGCTGGCAAGGAAATGGCCACGCGGGGCTACCAGGAGGTTTGGGCGGCGCCGAACGGCGTTATGCCACCGTTCTGCTCCCTGTCGGCTGCTACGGTGGTTCTGCCACCGCAAGACACGCCGGCGCAGGCGGCCAGGGTGCCACCAACGCCAGGAATGCGCCAAGCACGCGTGTGAAGCTCCGCACAAGCAGGCTAGGCTGCAAGCAACGTGCCAAGTGCACTGTGGGCATGTGACTGAAACTCTGACGGAGAACGACACTGTACTTTGAATTTAACTGAAGATGAACAGTAATAGTGCATGCAAGGTGTTCGACAGAAAGATATAGGCATGTAGGGATATTTCCTTGAGCTTGTTTTTGGTGGAGGGGCCTCTCATTGCATCTAGAGGCTGCCTGAATTTTTGTGAAATTTTTGGAGAAGTGTAGATATGAATTTCACCAAATTTGGCAAATCTGGTCCAAACTTGCATTGACTGAAATTTGAAATATTTGAACAGAAGAAGAGTGGATCTTGATTGTTCTAGGTTGTGGGTACCAAGGACTATCGAGGGGAGTTGGTTTGAGGTCAAAACTCAAATGCATTTAGGTACTTGCTTTGCAAATCACCAAGGCTCAAAATAATGGACAGAAAAGATTTGGGGGGAGAATTAAATGAAATAAAATTCAAAAAATGGTTGAGCTTGTTGAGACAGAATGTTTGGATTGCCCAAAGTGGAAGGAGAGATTTGGGAAGATTTTACCATGTGGTGCATGGCAAAATCATGAATGGTTTCAAATATTGGAGAGGATGCAAAACTCCTAGAGTTTCTTTTTGAAAGAAAAATAAACTCCAAAGATTTTTCTTGAAATTTTGAGAAGAGGGCAATCAGAAGAAAAATTTAAAAACCAAACACCAGAGTTGAAGGAGATGTAAAAATAAAATATTTGCTAAAGGGAAAAAGCTTTTGAGAGAGATTTTGGAAGGGTTTAGAAGACCTTCTTCAAATCCAACAAAATTTTTGAAGAAAACCAAAAGAATATTTTTGGAGTGTCACAACACCTACCCCCTTAGGAAAAATCTCGTCCCCGAGATTCCAGCTGATCCTCGAATAATTGCGGGTGCTCTGTCCGAAGGAAATCCTCTCTTTCCCAAGTGGCTTCACTTTCGGTGTGGTTGCTCCAATCGAACTTTGAAGAACTTGATGGTTTTCTGTCGGGTTCTCCTTTCGCACTCTTCCAAGATTTTTATCGGATGCTCCCGATATGTAAGGTCTGGCTGCACGCCAATGTTTTTATGGGGTACTTGTTTCTCCGGGTTGCTTACGCACTTCCTCAATTGGGAGACGTGGAATACGTCGTGGATGTCGGATAATTCTTGAGTAAGTCGAGCTGGTAGGCCACCGTGCCTCTTCGTGCCACTATGCGTAATGGTCCGATGAATCTTGGTGCTAGCTTCCCTTTATTTTGAATCGATGCAGGCCTCTCATAGGGGATACTCAGAGGTACACAAATTCACCGGTTCAAAATTGACTCCACGATGCTTCCGATCATAGTAAATCTTCCGTCGACTTTGGGCTGTCTTGAGTCGGTCCTTAATCACCTTGACCTTATCTTCACCTCTTTGAGCAGGTGCTGGGCGAAGATATGGCTGTCTCCGGTTTCCGACCAGTTTAGCAGTGGTACGACGTCTCGCCAGACAGAGCTTCAAATGGTGCCATTTGCAGGCTGGATCGATAATTGTTGTTATATGCGAATTCTGCGTATGGTAAGCTCTCTTCCCAACTGGTCCCATAGGTGAGGACACATGCTCTCAGATATCTTCTAGAATCTGGTTTACTCGCTCGGTCGCCCATCCGTCTGGGATGGTATGCGGTAATCAATGCCACCGAGTTCCCAGAGCTTGTTGTAAGTGATCCCAAAATCGGGAGACAAATTGAGTGCCTCTGTCTGAGATTATTTTCTTTGGGACTCCATGTAAGCAAACGATACGGGAAAGGTAGAGCCTAGCAAGCTTCTGAGTGGTGTGGGTTGTCTTCACGGGGATGAAGTGTGCTACTTTAGTCGATCTATCGTTGATGACCCATATGGCATCATGTTCGTGTCGTGACCGAGGTAGTCCAACAATGAAATCCATTCCAATCTCGTCCCATTTCCACTCGGGTATCTTATTTGGTTGCAATAGCCCGGCCGGTTTCTGGTGCTCGGCCTTGATGCGTTGACAAGAGTCACAACATGCAATAAACGTGGCTATGTCTCTTTTTATACCATGCCACCAAAATGTTTCACGAAGATCTTTGTACATTTTGTTCCTCCGTGATGGATTGAATATGGAGCGGTGTGGCCTTCAGCCAGATTTGTTGTTTAAGGTCATGGATATTTGGCACGCATAAAGCCTATTTCCGCACCACAATATTCCTTGCTCATCAATAACGAATTCGAGGCCTTGCCCAACTTCATCTTCCGTTTTATGCCTTCAATGCTGGGGTGTCCACGTTGAGCCTCTTTAACCTTCTCTATCAGAGTAGGCGGTAATTCTAAGTTCGACACACTGCCTTCGGTGACTACCATCAGATTGAGCTTTGCGAATCCTGCTGGAATTCAGGTCTCAAGTTTGGCATGCTGTCGTTGTCCGGACTGGGGTTCCGACTCAGAGCATCTGCTACAACATTTGCTTTGCCTGGGTGCTAGTGGATTCCAACATCATAATCCTTTACTAATTCCAACCAGCGTCAGCCGTAAATTCAGTTCTGGTTGTGTGAAAATATACTTGAGGCTTTTGTGGTCCGTGTATATTTCACAACGATTACCAAGTAAAAAGTGTCTCCATTCCTTGAGTGCATGAATAACTGCTGCTAATTCCAGGTCATGTGTAGGATAATTTTCCTCATGCTTGCGAAGTTGTCTGGAAACATATGCGACAACCTTGCCTTCTTGCATCAGTACGCACCCGAGGCCCTTTCGAGATGCGTCACAAAATACCTCAAAATTTTTGTGTATATCTGGCACAATTAGTACTGGTGCTGTCGTCAGTTTCCTCTTTAGTTCTTGGAAACTTTTCTCGCAAGCTTCCATCCATTCAAACTTCCTGTCCTTCTTGAGTAGTTGCGTCATTGGCTTTGCTATGGTGGAGAATCCTTCAATAAATCTTCGGTAGTATCCTACCATCCCCAAGAAACTTCGTACATCCATCACGCTGGCTGGTGGCTTCCAGCCAAGTACGGCCTTGACTTTTTCCGGGTCTACGGCGATACCTTCTTGGGTCAAGATGCGTGGCCCGTAAAAACCTACTTGCTTTAGCCAAAATTCACACTTGCTGAATTTTGCGTACAATTGATGTTTCCTGAGTTCTCCTAGTACAATCCGGAGATGTTCAGCGTGTTCTCCTGGTGTTTTGGAGTATACCAGAATATCATCGATAAATACCACAACAAACTTATCCATAAACTTCATGAATACTTTGTTCATGAGTTGAACAAAATATGCGGGGGCGTTTGTTAGTCCGAATGGCATTACGGTGAACTCATACAATCCGTATCTGGAGGTGAAAGTTGTCTTGGGAATATCTTCGGTTCGCACTTTCAGTTGATGGTATCCCGATCTCAAGTCAATCTTTGAGAACACCTTGGCCTTAGCGAGTTGATCGAATAAATCATTTATTCGTGGCATCGGATATTTGTTCTTGATTGTGACCATGTTTAGCGCCGATAGTCTATGCACAATCTCAGTGTTCCATCCTTCTTTTTGGCAAACAAAATTGGTGAACCCCAAGGTGAGGAACTGGCTCGTATGTACCCTTTTTCCAATAATTCCTTTATTTGCTTCTTCAGTTCTACCAATTCTGATGGTGCCATTTTGTATGGTTTCTTGTATATGGGAGCCGTTCCGGGTGCTAGTTCAATGCTGAATTCTATCTCTCGGTCTGGTGGCATGCCTGGTAGCTCTTCGGGAAACACATCTGGAAATTCACACACTACTGGAACCTTGCTCAATTCAGAAATATCCACCTTGTTCAATCTCGGTTGCCGGGATATTTTTCTTTCCTTGGCTGAAACCTTTATGGTCTTCCCGTGGTGATGGGTGAGAATTACGGTCCCATCAAGCAGTCAATAAAACCTTTGTTGGTGGTTAACCAATCCATCCCTAAGATGACATCCAGTCCTTTATTTTCCAACACGATAAGATTTGCGTGAAACTTCAACCCTTCAAACTCGATAACCACACCTCGCAATAATTCGTAACTTGCTTAATTCCGGGGACTTGACGATCATAGATTTTTCCAAGGGAAGCATCGAAAAATTATTTTGCAAAGCAAAACTTTTCAAACGAATGAGTGAGAAGCTCGAATCAAACAAAACCATGGCAGGTATTGTGTTGATGACAGGAAACGCGTCGAGTACCGATATCTGGGGCATTTTGTGCTTCCTCTTTGGTCACGTGGTTCAGGTGACCCTTCCTGTGGTTGATATTTGGGTTGAAATTGCTGCGCTTTGGCGCCGAATTATTGCCTCCGTCGTTCGGCTTTGGGGTCGAGTTCCTTGGCTTGGGGAACTGCTTGGCATAGTGCCCTTCTTCTCCACAAGCGTAACAGGTAACGCCTGGGCAGTATGTGAACTCCTTGTCCCTTGCATGGAAATTCTTGATTGGGCGTGAGACGCTTGTCTTGGGTTTGGGTGTCCAGTTTTTCTGAACATCTGTCTCGCTGCGGTGGTTGCGAGCGTGATTAGTCTGGTCCCTCTTCCGCTATGGAAATCTTCTAAGCTGCGCCTCTCATTTTCCAAGGTAATGGCCTTATCCACCAGCGTCTTAAAATCTGGAAAGGTGTGTACGACCAATTGGCATTTAAGCGCGGGTGTCAGACCGTCAAGGAATTTCTCCATCTTTTTGTTTTCCGACATGCGCTCCTCGTTGGCGTAGCGAGACAGCAGGGTAAACTGACTATTGTATTCTGACACTGTCATTGTCCTTTGCTTGAGGTCATCAAATTCTCTCTTTTTGATCTTCATAAGACTCTTAGGAATATCTGCCCCACGAAAGCCTTCTTTAAATTCCTCCCATGTTATATTATTTTCGTTGGGGTGCATGTGTAGGAAATTTTCCCACCACGATGCGGCTGCTCCAGTGAGATAGTGCGGAGCATAAAGCACTTTCTCAAGATCTGAACACTGGGCAATGATTAATTTTATTTCCATGTCTCAAGCCAGTCCTTGGCTTCAAGAGGTTTGTCAGTGAGAAAATGTTTGGGGGACGTCTTACGTAGCTCGAGATAACTTTGATTGCTGCTGATACTGTCCATGGTGATTTCCCATATTGATGACTTGGTTAAGTATTTCCTGATGTTGCTGCTGACTTTGCTCATAAAGACGGCACATTTCGGAGAGTGCCGTTTCACTGTCCTGTTGACTTGTCTGCCCCTGTGTGAAATTGTTACCTGGGGGTGTGCCATAATTTTCCTCTGTCGGAGTTGGCATGGAGCGCGTCCAAGGACGAGACATAGTTCACTCTGGGGATATATTTTGAAACACTCATAAGAAAAGAAATTGAGCCGCAAAAATCAATGAATTCAAGAAGATGCAAAAGTTGCAAATGCTCCAAGATTTTTCAAGAGAGTACACGTTTGCGCACGAAGAAGGACTGTCCATTACATATCTTACACGCAAGCAGTAATTATACAATACATCACTCGGGATATGCGTACATAATCGACATGTTATTTAGTCTAGTGCACTTCTCCGGATCCTACATGATGCGCAAAACAAGCTACTTCTCACAGCCTATTTACATATAAACATATCGTACAACTCGGTACATCGCATGGCGTGCTAAGCGTGCATTTAGTCGGAGATAGTAAGGATTTCCTTGGCCTGCCAAGGGTGAGGCGTAGTGAGGTCGGGGACTCAACCTCCTCTTCGGAGATAGGCTCCAGACGTGAGGTGCTGCGCTGAGTTGGTGGAGCAGGTGCCTGTCTTGGGACAACTCGAACTCGAGCGGCACGAGGGGTGGTGCAGAACAAACCGGAGTAGGTGCAATGACATGGTTGAACTCCTCCGTGGTAGGCAGGCGACGAGTAGCGGTGCGGGCAGTAGGAGCAAACGATGCTGATGACGAGACGAAAGTCAGTGGTGGTGCGGCGCGCAGGGGCTCCCTCCTGTTGGCGGCACAGCCATGGACTGAGTCCATGCGGGCAGCTACAAAGTCGTCCACCAGGTTGTCGAAGGCTGCCTCCAAAGCTCGGATATACTCGATAAGCATCTCAAAAGCTTCGTCCCGTTCTCCTCTGGGGCAAGATAACGCGTAGTGGCAGGTATATGGCACGTGACATGGCAGGTAGCGGTAGCGACGAGTCTTCATCGAAGGAAGGATATCCCTGAGACGAGCTATCGCCTCACGGGCTGCCATCTGCAGTGCATGCTTCTCTATGGGCATGTCTCTCCCCACGAACCGGTAACGCTCAACTCGTCCTCTCTTGAATTCCACCGCGGCTTGGTGCATAGTTAGACGGTCATTGACCTTGTGCTGAGAGAGAGAGAAGACTGGGTGCACATCTGGCCCCATTGCGACTTGGACGATGAAGGAGAGAATCTTGACGAACCCATCGGGCATGTTGGCGAACATCTGCGACTCGCAGTCGTTGCCAGCCATCTACAAAAGTAGGCAAAAATCCTGAGTAGTCAAATCATAAATTTATGCTGACTCGTAAATTTGACTACATTTGTGAAAATAATAAATAGCTCTATTATGCTAATAACCGATTAGCGATCGCACCTAGTGGCTTCCCTACAGTCTCTGGCTCGTACCAAGCTTGTCACAACCGGTTTTTCAATAAAAATGTTTATTGAGAAACCGACCTATGAAGTCCAATATGAGGAAAATCCTCCATACCGGTAGACAAAACTTTGATACAATAAGCCAGTAGCATTATAATATTACAGGGTCGGACTGAAGATGCCCAACCAATTATTACAAACACGCTGATAATTATACAAGATGGCGGATATGACACAATGGTGTGGGGTGGAAATACTACTGACTCGAGATATGAGTGGTTGGTGGAATAACACAAAGGTGGTTAATAAGTCTCATCGTGCACTGGCGGCTCATCGAGCATCGAGGTGAAGCTCGATGAATTTATTTGGGTAGCGGAAGCGGATATATCACAATGACTAATCCAGGGGTCGCACGAGACTGACTGGGATTCCTCTAGGCGTCGGACTCGCTATCGAACTCTTCATCCATGAGATCGCCTTTCTCAGCATCTGGCCAAATCAACAAGCCAGGTGAGTACTTTGAAAGTACTCGCAAGACAGTTCGGACAAAAGATATAACAAATGAATGCATGAATGCGACATGATTAATTTTAACAATGCTCAATTTAATCAGTTTAGCAAAGTAAATAAGAAGGGAGTCGGCCGTAGTCCGCTCAAAAACCCAAAGAAGACAAAACATCAAAACCGATCGGGTGTCCGAAGTGACGCCTCGAAGGGTGAACCAATAAGTAAAACATGCCACAGTCGGGCGTCTGAGCGACACCTCATAAAGGGCTTATATTGAAATAAAAATACATGTGTGTGCAATGGACGTCGGAGCGACATCACGTAAAGGGCTTATAATAAAAGTAAATAGTAACAACGCCGCAGTCGGACGTCTGAGCGACATCGCAGAAAGGGCTTATAATGAATTTAAATAACAACAATGCCGCAATCGGACGTCTGAGCGACATCGCAGAAAGGGCTTATAATAAAAATAAATACCAACAATGCCGCAGTCGGACGTCTGAGCGACATCGCAGAAAGGGCTTATAATGAAAATAAATAACAACAATGCCGCAGTCGGACGTCTGATATACATCGTATAAAGGGATTATAATTCATTATTCGTAACTGACAAGATATAGTGCTCACGGAAAATATTCATCACAAGACAATAAGCGGGTTAGTCCATTCACAGGAAATAAACATTTAACACTCAAGTAGTTATCGGGAGTCTTTGTCACCAAGACTTATATCTGACAAGATAAGGTGAACACGGTACTCGGACATGAATAAGATGAATTCAAGAATTTTGACTCTGTAGAGTTTGTACCAAAATTGTCCACAGCCAACGGATTTCCGTAGTCACGAAGGACTAGTTCCGTTTACGGTATTTCAGAGGAAACACAACTAGCTAGTACACACCCATCATACCTCATGTTGCCAGGAATCACCCTAGACAGCGTTTGAGAAAAACTTTGAGACGGGGAGATCACAATCTAGAATATCATGGGATCAAATTTATATACGCGCGCTCTAAGGGGTGCCCCCCTCTCGGTCCCAACCGGAAACACCCATGCCCCCTGACCAGATGAAAGGCTTTAATCCAGGGCCATGGAACCTTCATCACGGCCTCTCGATTTGGTGTGTACCAGGAAGTGGTTTGCAACTTACTAAGCCGTATCCCTTGCGGGAAACAGGTGGTAGTACGAAAGGTAAGACGGACCGGAATTCTGACTGATTTGTGTTGACACGTGGTCAACGATCTGGCATAAGCCTGGCATGCTACAACACTGCCATCTTACCCATACTCATGCCAACTCATGGCCATGCAACAAGTTTGCAACAACTCATGGATTTACCGAGCTCATTAGCCTCAACTTTTATGAGATAAACTATCATCGAAATGCTCATGAACGTGCCATGATCAAAGAAATAATGCAAACATGCCCAAACTCTCATCATATAAAAAGTTCAAACTTTGCTTGCCTGGTTCAGAGTAGTCGGGGTCTAGCTCAGCGAAGTTCGCGGTTCCGTCACCTCCTTCGGTATCTACGGTACACAAAATACACGCGCTAACGTAAATACCGTGGGTCACAGAAAGTTAATCCAAATATTTTTCCAATAAATATGATAAAAAACTAGACAAAATTTTGAAGAGGACAGAAAAAGAATCACTCAAAAATTCCTTTATGTTGAAAAGTTATAAGGGTTTTGGTCCAAGGACCCATCTGTAATGGAACAGAAAACTTCCAGGGGGCTTTGCAGAAAAGTCCAGAAAACGATTCAGAGTGGAAGCGTATTTGCCAAAGTACGCTTTCAGAAAACGATTCAAAAAAACAAGAGAGAGGCTGACGGGCGGGTCCCACCCGTCAGGTTTGAAATTTCAAACGAGAGCGACGGGGCTCGTCGGCGCCCGAGAGCCGCGGTGGTCGCCGGCAGCGATCCAGGGCGAGGCAGGGAGATCGGAGGGTACCTCCGTGTTCAGGGATTCATTCCGCGTCTGTGGGTGGTGTCGCCGGAGAGTACCACGTTGACGGCGACGCTTGCTCCGACGGACGGCGATTCGGGTGGTCGTGGACCTCGTCGGAGAGAGCTGTGAAGATCAAATCGGAGTGGGCGTTAGACTCTTCGTTGCCCGAGAGGGTTGCTGACGGGGTTAGGGCGCCACCAACGCCAGGGTGCCACCAACGCCAGGAATGCGCCAAGCACGCGTGTGAAGCTCCGCACAAGCAGGCTAGGCTGCAAGCAACGTGCCAAGTGCACTGTGGGCATGTGACTGAAACTCGACGGAGAACGACATCGAACTCAATTTAACTGAAGATGAACAGTAATAGTGCATGCAAGGTGTTCGACAGAAAGATATAGGCATGTAGGGATTTTTCCTTGAGCTGGTTTTTGGTGGAGGGGCCTCTCATTGCATCTAGAGGCTGCCTGAATTTTTGTGAAATTTTTGGAGAAGTGTAGATATGAATTTCACCAAATTTGGCAAATCTGGTCCAAACTTGAAGAGACTGAAATTTGAAATATTTGAACAGAAGAGGAGTGGATCTTGATTTTTCTAGGTTGTGGGTACCAAGGACTATCCAGGGGAGTTGGTTTGAGGTCAAAACTCAAATGCATTTAGGTACTTGCTTTGCAAATCACCTAGGCTCAAAATAATGGACAGAAAAGATTTGGGGGGAGAATTAAATGAAATAAAATTCAAAAAAATGGTTGAGCTTGTTGAGACAGAATGTTTGGATTGCCCAAAGTGGAAGGAGAGATTTTTGGGAAGATTTTACCATGTGGTGCATGGCAAAATCATGAATGGTTTCAAATATTGGAGAGGATGCAAAACTCCTAGAGTTTCTTTTTGAAAGAAAAATAAACTCCAAAGATTTTTCTTGAAATTTTGAGAAGAGCGCAATCAGAAGAAAAATTTAAAAACCAAACACCAGATTTGAAGGAGATGTAAAAATAAAATATTTGCTAAAGGGAAAAAGCTTTTGAGAGAGATTTTTGGAAGGGTTTAGAAGACCTTCTTCAAATCCAACAAAATTTTTGAAGAAAACCAAAAGAATATTTTTGGAGTGTCACAATGTCATGACGCGCCCGGAGAACCGGGCTGAGAGGGCTCATGAGCTTGTTGAGGAGAAGAGTCGAGGCCTCCTCGGGCGCGCATTTTCCCGCATTTTCAGCTATCTCCAAAACATCAATCCTGACTTTGATTTTGACGCCGCCATCGCCCCGGTGCCCGTAGTCATCTGGGACAGCCTAGCGCGCTGGGTGGCCGACAATTTGGATGCTCTGGTCAGGGCCTTCCCTTCTGATGATGACGCGGTGGTGGTCGTGGTGGATGAGGGCGGCGCGGTTGATGACGGTGAAGATAGAGCCAGCAACATGTCTAGGAGTGATTCGGAAGACGTGGCAAGTGACATGTCCGACTGAGCCCACGCTCCTTTATCACGATGTAAGAGCATTTTGGGGAGGGGATCCCCTGATGTAAATGGACTACCATTTTACTACTTAGGCTAGGCTTGAAACGTGCTTTTGTGAGCTCACCTGCCCCTTGCGGGCTTGCTGTCGTAACTTACCTTAGTCCAAGCGGGCTTCCAACTGAGTTGGCAGCTGCGGATGTGCGTTTCTCCTGAGGAGAGTCCTTTGCGGGCTTGCGAGGCTTTTGGGTCTCCTGAGGGGCCTACTAGCTCGCCCTAGAGGGCCTCGCGAGAAGCGAGCGCCAGTCATGGCAGGCTGCGCGCGTAATGTGTGCATGCCATGCCCAGCCACCGCTCGCGAGGTGCTCATAAGGGGAGAGGTAGCAGACGCAAACCTCAAAACAAGCACGAATCTAGAAACTCAAGAAATCAACATGAACGAGAAATGGCACCCCCCACGATTGCCAATGAAAATTTGACTTCAAATCCAAAATCGAAGGCTGCAAATTTGTGCTACAGAAAAGAGGTCAGAACAAATGGCCGCGTCCGACACCTAGCTAGTATTCTTGTCTTCCACCAGCGTGGAGCTAAGTTCTATCACTGGTTGTGAGCTTAGTCATTGGGGGACAGTGTCGACGGCCAGCACGGAGCATGGTGCTTCCACTAGGACGTGGGCGGGAGCCCCCGAGGCCCGAGGGCGGCACTCCGGAGACTCCGGGGCGTGTACAGCCCCACTCATTATTACGTGGGAGTGTCACGGGCGGAGACCTTCACAGGCGTGAGCCTTACTTCATATTGCCGGACGAGGGCCCCGCCGTGCGCCACCCCCGGCCACCATTGGGGCGTCCGAAAACCAGGACGAGGCCAAGGGCCAAGGGGGACGCTAGCGGTGCCCCCGGCGACCACGGACCCTCTGCCGGGGGGAAGGGCTCACCGGCGCTTCCCCCGGCAGAGGACCTACCTTCGCACGGCGCCTTGCTCCACGCGGCACGGGGGAGGCCATGGCTCCAAGCCCCCCGTGCGCAGCCCCCAGCGTTTCGCTCCAGTCAGGGGCAGAACCACCATCCTTGGGTCTCCGGGTACCGTCGCGGTCTGGTCCACCTGTAGCCCATGGTTAATGCACGCCTGCTCCCGTGATACCTGCTGTACCCCGTCGTCATTGCTGAAGAGGTCGGCGGAGCCTTCGGGCGACTCGTGGAAAGCTCCTGCTTCAAGCGTTCCGCCGTGCCGTCCTGGCACAAGGAACATGCCGGGGTCCTTCCCGAGCACGTACTACAGGTTCACCATGCAGGGCACATAGGCATCGATGGGTGCCCCAACAGGGCCACCACCTGAGTGCCCCGGGCCTGGAGCTTCCAGCCGCGACACCCGGCCTTGGTGGCTGCCGGGTTGCACTCCAGCGCGTCCTTGCAGGGGGCTACCAGCGCTTGCTCCTGCCCGTGATGAAGTTGCAGCGGTTGGACGGGCGGCGCCAGTGCCATGTTGGTGTTGCCGGGTTCCTCCATTGCCCCAGATGGGGCGCGAGCTCGCCGGGGCCTCGCACGCGCCTCAGCTACGACCTGAGGCGTGGACAAGGAGTAGAAAGGCGGCACGCCCCTACAGGCATAGTCCAACAGTTCCGCGACACGTTCCAGCAACGCGTCGCGGCCGCTCTCGGCCAGCCTGCACCATAACATCTCCCGTGCCATGATGAGCACGGCCCGCATGTTCGCCTGCCCCCATCGGGTGTGCGATGCCGTCGCCGTGGCATGGCTTGAAGACCGCGGGGCAGCGTGCGCGTGCCGTGGTGCGAGGGAGAAAGTCGTGGGTCCACGCCGCCCGCAGCCTGTAGCGTTAGGCGCTGTGCGGGACGCCTGGAGCACGAAGTTGAGGTCTTCCGGAGCAGATGGCGGCGCTCAAGCGGGCTAGGTCGCCCAACGGTCGGCTTGGGTACTCAGATCATCAGCCATCAGAGTTGCGGAGCGACGGCGAGCTGGTCCGGTGGAGAAGAAGCTTCGGCGCACCCCTACCTGATGCGCCAAATGTCGGATTACGGGTTCCGGCAAAACCCTTGAGGTTCGAACACCGGGGTGCACACGAAGATCTCTCTACCCCTAGTTCACACTCTCGCAATGATCTCAAGGCAAAGCATGCCGAACCCAAAGAACAAGGGACACAAGAGTTTATACTGGTTCGGGCCACCGATGTGGTGTAATACCCTACTCCAGTGTGGTGTGGTGGATTGCCTTGTAGGCTGAGGATGAACAAGTACAAGGGAAGAACAGCCTCCTGAGGAGAGGTGTTCTTTAGCTCGAGGAGCTTGTGAGTTGGCCTTGGCGGAATGAGTCCAATCCAAGATCTGGTGTCTCCCCATGGTGGTGGCTAGTCCTATTTATAGAGGCCTCGGTCCTCTTCCCAAGTATCAGGCGGGAAGAGATCCCACAATGGCCAATTTGAAGGGGGACAACTAGTACAAGCTATCCTGACAAAGGGTGGTCTTCGCCTGCCAAAGGCTCTGGCGGAGACGCCATCATGGGCTCCGCGATGACCTCCGTCATGCCGTCCTGCTACAGAAGCACGACAGGCGGTGGATCGAGGAGCTGCTGGTAGTTCTCTGGTCCCTCAAAACGACACCAAACTGAGCTGCCGGGGATACTCCCTTCTACTTTGTCTACTGCGCAGAAGCAATTATCCCCACGGAACTAATTTACGGGTTGCCTCGAGTGCTTGCCTACTATGAAGTATGCAAGATCAGCACCGGCGTGACGACGCTGTGCTACTCGAGGAGAACCGTCTCCGGGCTGCTACGCGCGCGTGCTGCATGCTGCTAGCAAGCCCTGTGTCGCTATCATAGCCGCAGGGTTCATGCCCGGTGTTTTGAGGAAGGTGACCTGGTCCTTAGGCGCGTTCTGTCTGCCAAGGGTACAAACAAGTTGCCACCAAAGTGGGAAGGCCCTTACCGGGTAGTACGAGTCACCAGACCTGGCGCAGTCCGTCTGGAGACTGGAGATGGCACTCGGGTGCAAAACTCACGGAATATTGAGCATCTCCGCAAGTTACGCACAGAAGGCGGCTGTCGGGCCCTGCCCGGCAGCCACCCTTTTGTACAGGCCTTGCCTCAGCTTCATGTAACCCCTTATACAAAGCCGGGGCGATGACCCCGTGCAAGAGAAAATAAAGAAGCACTATGGGGGTGCCCCGACCAAGATTGCATGCATGCATGAGCATTCCAAGATCACCGCAAAAGCAGCTCATGAGCATTTGCATATGCATATAGATAGGATCGCATCCTGCATTCATTCTCATCTGCATCAAGCTGCAAGTTACTACCATGGGATTGGCTTCGACAAGGAGTTGACAAGATTGCCCGGTACAGCGATCCCCGTCAAGCCAAATAGAAAAGTTTTACCTCCTATCCATCAGTGTTCTGTAAGGCTATAACTTGAGAATGAGAAAGCTTCGCCACTCCTTTGAGACTTAGGTGCACCCATCCATGACTCGAACACTGCTTCGGTCAAGATGGTCGCAGTGGCCTTTGGTAAAAAGAAGTTGGCTGGGGGCTGGTCCCTCTGTCTGTTCCCCAGTAGATGCAACTCTCCAGCAGACAAGAAGGGTACCGGCAGGATAGCCTACCGGGGAAAAACTCATTTATTTATATTAAAGAGGCATCTCACCTCTGCATGGACTTACACATGCACGGGTTCCCGGCAACGTTCATCTTTTTCATTATTGTGCTGATACAAGTACAAGCATTATAGAACACAAACATGGACACGAGAGATTACATTATTTGAATTAAAATTTGCCATGTGCCTACAGATTTAATACTGAAAAAAGATAAGTGCCCCGTAATGCCCTTTCTTGTCCCTCTCCTACTAGGCACGGCCGTTGAAGGCGAGGAGGGCAAAAGGAGCGCCTGGGCAAAAGCCCAGCCCACCCCCCTCGGGCTCCAGGAGAGATAGCCCGACGGGAGCGGGAGCACTGGGAACGCGTCGATGCAGAGCATGGCGGAAGGCGACCCGTCGACCACCGCCACCAGGGCCAGCGGGACACGTCAGGGCTAATGGAGCTGCAGCTCGGGAGGAAGCATGCCGGGGTCCAGCTGGAAGGCTGCTGGAGGAGCTTGGCAGCACCATCCCCATGTCTGCATCCAACTCCCCGGCGAACCACACTGCCGGGAAGGAGATGCGGATGCAGATGAGGGTGCTCCCGCTTGATGAAGATGGTGCGGTCGGCGATCAGCCGGAGTCAGAGTCATCGCTTCCCCACCCACTGCCATCATTATCACTGTCACTGTCCTCCTCGTCGCTTCCGCTCGAGGATGCCGTCGGTCGAGCTCTTCGCCCAGCACCCTAAGCGACCTCCCGAGCGCCCGAAGATCTTGACGGAGAGCAGGCCGCTCTACATTAATTTAAACTAGAGAACGTGCCCTTCCGAGAAGCCGTGGGCACAGGCGAAAATCTTCCAGCCGCGGCGAAGATACACGACTTGAGGGGCGGGGAAGTCGACATCAACCCACATGATGTCGTTCCCACAGCCCCTCATGGGCAACCTCAGAGCACGCAGTTGTTCGGGCTCCATCTCCCGCGCAAAGGGAGTTGGAAGGCGAAGATGACCACACAGGGTCTTGTACAGCCTGATGATGAACTCCTGAGGTTGGTCCCCGACGTGGCCTTCCATCGGAGGAGGAGACGCCGGTGGGGGCGCAGCCAAGGCGCCGCCCCGCTCTCCTCCTCCTCGAGCACCACGGCAAACTCGGCCTCGCCCCCTTCCTCCTCCCCTTGCGGCGGGTTTCGCTGCCACGGGATCCGGAGGGGGGGATGCACTGTCGAGTAGAAGCCCTCGTCGCCGCCGCCGGAACACCACCGCGCCCTTGCCCTCTCACCATGGCTAGAAGGGAATGGTTGCGGAGAAGAAGAAGAAGTGTGTGCAGAGAGGCACTGCCTCTAACCCTTTTTATAGGGGGGACGAGGCAGGTGGCTGGCCCCTCGTGCAGGAAATAGCGGGCCCGCTCCTCCAATGCGGCCTCTCTGCACCCTCTGCAGCTTTGGGAATCAAGGCCGACCCTCTGCTCCAACCATCAACGCTCGATTTTCAACTATGGCACTCCTCCACGTGCCCTCCGCATCCACCACCTACCACATCCAATGCATGTAGAACACGTGGCAGGTGTGTGCGGGACGAGAGGCAAGTGGGATGGAGGTTTCCGCCCCGTGATCATGGGACGAGGAGAATCCGCAGGCAACGATCAAAGTTCTCCCACAGCATTGTGCACGACGCACGGGGAAACCGGAAACTGGCATGGAATCAAGGCTAATGTAGAAGCAAAGAATACCTTAATAGACCAGCCTCTTCAGCAACCCCACCTGTGCACTTATTAGGCCCTACCCTCACGATGCTCGGCAGCGCGTTCGAGGCAGGCCCGGGGGCTTCTGTCGGTGTAACAAACCCTGGGTCTATTGCCCAGACTGTGCACACGCGCGAGAGCAAGATTGAAGCACCAGCCCATATCCGAGTACAAGAAACCAAGAGATTCGAAGGACCAACATGCAGATCGGAGGGACCAAGACCAAGCCAGATAAGCAAGATATCGCCAAGAGAAAGGCCTCCTTTGCCGAACAGGCGAGCCGCCCCCAGAAACAGATGATCAAGGCACCCCGGCAGGGCCTACCGGGGCTCACGGAGGCAAAACCACCTCACCAACCACTCCACCACGACCCACGTCGTCTATCAGTGCGGTGTCGAGCCGCAAAGTGATTAAGTGGAAGCCATTCGCCACATGGCAGCCTCTCCCTACAGGAAAAAGCCATAGAAGACACTCGTCCTGCGACGTGTCAAGCAAGCAGGCGCGGAGGTGGCTAAATAGCCCGACAAGCCTTGGCGGGCAACCAACTATGTGACATTGAGCGGTGCATTTAATGCGCCCTGTCACCCCACAGAGTTAGGTATGATAGCACTTTTACTATCTTATCAATGTGTAATGACTACTTTGCCATTGTGGTGACCCCTTGATCTAGAAAAGGAGGCCCATGGCGACCGTAGAAAGGGTTAGAAGGTTGGCTAACTCACACCCCCATACGTGCGTAGTCGCCGCTGCCCCAAGGCAACCCCTGTTGGGCAAGTGTACTACGCTCTGCCACCACCTTTCCGCCATCAATCCACCAAATCAAGATTAGGGTTTTACGCCTCACAGCGGCCTAAACCAGGGTAAAACTTGTCGTGTGATCTATGCCGTGCTGCCACACGCTCGTCTGCTCTTTGTGCAACGCGACGTCTCCCTGCATTACCAGCTAGGCGCCTCCTGGTCCCATAGGTGGCCGTGGTTTCCCGCGATGCGAATGATGCACCACAAGTAGGATGTAACTTCATTGCATAACTATTGACTTTCGTGCTTGCATAGGGAATCACAAACCTTAACACCAATATTCTTACTAAAGCATAATTACTCACCAACATGACTCACATATTACTACCTCCACATCTCAAAACTATTTTGAGGAAGCAAGTTTATAGTATCCAATGATCTTCATGCATGAAAGTTTTTATTATATCCCTCTTGAATATCTATCACTTTGGGACTAATTTCATATATTACCATTGCTACTAATAAAGCTCTCAAATAAATGTAAGTGAGGCATGAGAGCACATATTTCTTCAAAACAATTTTCATCTTTCAAAATAATATACGTGAAGCATTGAGAGTATATATATTTAAAATTTTACTAACTCTGAAAATAATCAAAGTGAAGCATTAGCGTATTTCTTCAAAAATTAGACATCTACCATGCTCAAAAAGAGATAAGAGGAGTACTAGAGCAATTCCATAGCTAAAAAATTTTAAGTGAAGCACACAGAGCAATTCTAACAAATCATAGCATCATTATGGATCTCTCAAATAGATGTGTCCAGCAAGGGTGATTGTGACAAACTAAAAAGCAAAACAAACAAATACACATTTAATACAAGACGCTCCAAGCAATACTCATGATATTTGATGAATAAAAATATAGCTCCAAGTAAAATTACCGATGGTCGTTAGAAGAAAGAAGAAAGAGGGGATGCCTTCTGGGTCACCCCCAAGCTTAGTTGCTTGGTTCTCCTTGAATATTACCTTGGAGTGCCTTGGGCATCCCCAAGCTTATGCTCTTTTTACTCCTTATTCCCCCATCCATTGTGATCTCATCCAAAACTTGAAAACTTCAATCACACAAAACTTAACAAAAACCTTTGTGAGACCCGTTAGTATAAGAAAACCAATATTTACTTTAAGTAATGTTGAAAACCCATTCATATTTTGTTATTGCATTATACCTACTGTATTCTAACTTTACCATGGCTTATACCCCTGATACAATCCATAGATTCATTAAAATAACTACACAATGCTACGAAAATGGAATCTGTCAAAAATAGAACATTGTGTAAAGACTCGAGTTTTTCTCATACTTCTGTAACTCCAAAATTTCTGAAAAATTGGGACAACGTAGGTAATTTGTATCTCAATCATGTGTAAAACATTCAGAATTTAATCACACTCCAGTGAATTTTAACAATCCTATTACTGGAGGCAAAAGTTTCTATTTTCCAACAGGATCAACTCAACTATTACCCAACATGATCCTAAAGGCTTTACTTGGCACAAACACTATTTAAAACATACAAACACAATCATAACAGTAGCATAATTGTGTAAACACACAAGAACAGAAAGAGAAAGAGAAAAAATATTTTATTCATTGGGTTGCCTCCCAACAAGCGCTATTGTTTTATGCCCCTAGCTAGGCATAATGCATAGATTAAAGTGTTGTCTTCTTTAGTTTTTTCTCCATAGGTTGTCCTCATGATTGATTCATATGGTGGCTTAATTCTTGTTCTAAGGAATTGTTCCATACCCTTTCTCAATGGAAACTGAAATTTTATATTCCCTTCTTTCATATCAATCACAACACCTATAGTTCGTAAAAACGGTCTACCAAGTATTATGGGACAAGGCGGATTGCAATCAATATCAAGCACAATAAAATCTTTGGGCACACAATTCGCACTTGCAAGAATAATAACATCATTATTTCTTCTCAACGGCTTTTTAATAGTAGAATCCACCAAGTGCAAATTAAGAGAACATTCTTCAATATTTGTAAAACCAAGCACATCACATAGAGATTTTGGAATTGTGGAAACACTAGCACCTAAATCACAAAAAGAATTGCACTCATAATTTTTTATCTTTACTTTAATGGTGGGTTCCCATTCATCATATAATTTTCTAGGAATTAAAAACCCTAACTCCAACTTTTCTTCTAAAGCTTTTAGCATGGCATCCACAACATGTTTAGTAAAAGCTTTATTTTGTGCATATGCATTGGGTGAACTTATCATGGATTGCAACAAAGAAATACAATCAATCGAAGAACAACTATCATAAGTAAAGTCTTTGTAATCCAAAAGAGTGGGCACATCGCTAGCTAAAGTTTTTACCTCTCCAAGCCCACTTTTATCAATTTTTCAACAAGATTTTCACCCTCCGAATTATGGGGACGCCTTCTAGCTGAAGTTGACTCTTATTCAATCCCCTTATCATCAATTTTAGTATTACTAAACAAAGAATCAATCTAAGAAACACCAATCATCTTAACATCTTCACCATTAATATGAAAGCAGTTGGGGGAAAACGATCTTTCTAAAAATTCTCCTTTAGCTTTATAGCGGTTCTTTTCTTACTTACATCCTTGGAAACATACAAAGCTTTAATTGATTCATTGACATCAACCTTAGGTGGTAAAAAATTAATCTTGAGATCTTCTACATCATGAGTAATTCTATCAATGCTTCTAGACATATCATCAATCTTATTCAATTTTTCTTCTATAATAGTGTTGAAAACTTTTTGCGTATTCATTTCTTAAATATTACTCTCAAGATCAGAGGGCATCCTATTATTAAGAAGAATTACCATAGGAATTGCCATAATTATTAGATGGATTACCAGGAAAAGGCCTGAGATTAAATTTATCTCTATAAGCATTGTTATTAAAATTGTTTTGCGAAACAAAATTCACATATACGGAATCACTATTTTGGTCAATCAAAGTAGACAAAGGCACATCATTGAGATCAATAGGAGCATTTTTACTAGAAACCAATTTCACAAGTGCATCAACCTTTTCACTCAAAGTACTAATTTCTTCAATCGAATTAACTTTTTTACTAGTAGGTGCTCTGGTATGCCATTGTGAATTGCCATAATATTATCAAGCAATTTAGTAGCTTCACCAAAAGTAAATTCCATAAAAGTGCCACCCGCAACGGAATCTAAAGGCTTTCTAGAAACAAAATTCAATCCCGCATAATTTTTTTGTATAATCATCCATAAATTTAAACCATGAGTAGGACAATTTCTTAGAATTAATTTCATTCTTTCCCAATATTGTGCAACATGTTCATGCTCAAGTTGCTTGGAATTTATGATTTGATTTCTAAGGGAAATAATTTTCGCGGGAGGGAAATACTTAGTAATAAAAGCATCTTTGCACTTATCCCATGAATCAATACTATTGCGAGGAAAAGATGAAAACCAAATTTTTGCACGATCCCTCAGAGAGGAAGGAAATAATTTCAACTTAATAATATCATTGTCCGCATCTTTTTTCTTTTGCATATCACACAATCATACGGAAGTGTTTAGATTGGAAGCGGCATCCTCATTAGGACTACCGAAAACTGCTCTTTCATAACAAGATTCAACAAAGCGGCATTAATATCACAAGATTCCGCACTAGTGGCGGGAGGAGCAACCGGAGTGATAATAAAATCCTTGTTATTGGTATTGGAAAAATCACATAACTTGGTGTTTTCTTGAGTTATCGTGAGTACGCAAACAAGCACTACTAGGAAAAACACTACCAATAGCGTAGGTTTTTTGCATACCAGTAGCGTGGGTTCACGCACTACTACTATGACGCTGCAGCTAACTTTTAGCAGTAGCGCGTTTTTTACCCCGCGCTACAGCTAAAAAGTTAGCAGTAGCGCATACCACCCACGCTACTACTAATCCACACCTACGCTACTACTATCTATGTACTAGTAGTACACCCATTTTTCCTAACGCTACTACTATCTATGTAATAGTAGCACACCTTCTTTCCCCAACGCTACTTCTAACAAATCAGAAAATTAAAAAAATAGATGCAGTATTCATGGATGGAAATCAAGACAGGTCAAATGCAAAATAAACGAAGGACTAAGGTCAAAGAACAGTCTTAGTACTTGTAGTGTTCATTGAACATCTCAACTCGAAGAGATCATGACATCCCATTTAACATCAGACGCAAACAATCAGACCATTTCTCTAGATGTATCTACCAAGCCTCGGAGTTCAAACACCAATTGACCGAATCCTCCTAGACGATCGTCTGCACGACGCAGTCTTCAGGCTTCACGGCGAAGTCCGTCTCCAAATGGTTGAAGAGCACAACACCCACCGAGCTCTGGTAGTACTATGTTATCTCTCCTGCTTGAAGAGCATTTCCGGTGGTTGAAGAGCGTTTCCGGTGGCATGGAGGTAGTCCTGGCTTCACGGCGAAGTCCGTCTCCAAATGGTTGAAGAGCACAACACCCACCGAGCTCTGGTAGTACTATGTTATCTCTCCTGCTTGAAGAGCATTTCCGGTGGTTGAAGAGCGTTTCCGGTGGCATGGAGGTAGTCCTGTGTTATCTCTCCTGCTTGGTCACCATACCTGTAAAAAGGAGAAGACAATATCAATGACCCTATCAACTGGCTGCATCAATCGGTCATTACTGCGCAAAAGATTTTGGTTATGACAAGTTGTTGTTGAACCAAAAACATTTCAAATCTTGGAAGCATGGATGTTGTGCAGTGTATGTTTAAAAGACGGTAGTTTGTTTTGGTAACGGTACATTTGCGTAACATTCCCAAGAAGTTCCTCTATTTGTTAACTCTCTAAGTACATAGGAAATATAAATTTAATTGGGGAACACACAATATTACAAATAAAATCAATAAACAAAACTGCTTTGTACTTTCTTTAATTTGTTGCATAATTATTGAATGCTAGAGAGATAAGTATGGTGTATATAATCATGCCATTTTGCCAAACAATTAAAAAACACGAGTCCAGGATATGTTGGGAAACATATGATTTCTTCCTGCATACTTGTTCTATATTATCCAGGTGGAATTGTTGAAGGATAGCATTTATGTGTTCTCATCGGCATAAATTTGCTCATGTACATTGTTCTTAAAGTTGTAACTATGAAAAAAAATCAGGATCATAAAACTAAATAATTTATTCCATAAATTGAATTCAATTATCAAAAGCTTTAGTACAGAATAAAAAGGTTAAACAAACTTTGTAGGCAATTGTCCACATACATCAGATCCCTTCCCTTGACCCATTTCTCTAAGCTCGAAGATCAAGTGGTTTGCAAGAATATTTTTTTGAAAGACATCTATAATGAACTAAGAATGTAATAGCAATTTTAGTAAAACAATTGCTCTTCTTAAAATGCACCCATGCACCCAAAGGAATTTAATTTCTTATTAGAGGAAGAAACAAAAAATCTTGGAGGTACCAAATATGTCTGAGTAAGGATAAACACCATCTTGCTTTGTAATTTAATGAAATAATAATAGTCTAAAGTATACATATATAAAAACGTACCAAGAGGGAACTCTTTGGGAAGTTGTTAAAGCAACAAATTCTATTGACTGGCTGCTGCTATTCTAGGTTGGCGGTGCAATGTTGAAGATTCCTGCCAAGCAAGATAATTACTCCCTCCATTTTCTAAATATAAGTATTTTTAGAGATTCCACTATGAACTACATACGGATGTATATAGACATGTTTTAGAGTGTAGTTTCAATCATTTTACTCCGTATGTAGTCCGTAGTGGAATCTCTAAAAAGACATATGTTGAGGAACGGAGGTAGTAGTATTTTTGGAGTAATTATGGAGAATAGAACAGATAATTAATGCTTAGTACTTACACTGATTGAGGGGTAGTGGCCAGGCCTTTAATTTTTATATTTTGATTGAGGGGTAGTAAGATAATTTGCAGAAAAAAGGAGGTAGCATGACAATCATATTAGAAGATATCCTAGAAACAGATACGACTCACATTGTTGGGAAGAACTAATCCTTATAAGATTAGAAGAGAATGATACAGTAACCTTGGAAAGGTTTCCCGATGAACAAATATACCTCTCTTTGCATCAAAAATTCTTCAGCTTAAGACATTGTAGATAAATTGAAAATATGAGATAAGACTATCAACTACGCTGAAAAAATTTCTAAGCTAAAGCATGCCGTCTAACTGAACAGAGGGCCACACGAGGCACATGCTATTGTGTCCACGATTTTGTTTCTTGTGTCTTTCATCAAACATAGATGGCATAATTAACTACTGTTGATGGACATCAGAAGGCCATAGCTTACAAAATATGGTCGTACCAATGGTTAGAATTATTATCATAGTCCAAATGACGCATACCTGATGAGGATTTTTTCTAGTCCAAATGACAATTCCAGTTTTGTTCAGGAAACGTATATCTGATGGCCATATATACTCTGGACTCTGGAGACGCTAAAACAAAAACTGAACTATAAAACTGGCCGTGCTGTGTCAAGTAGAAAGGAGAAATCTCTCCTAGAACATGCACTTGGCAACATGGGCAGATGGTCAGATCGCACCACACACCCCAGTGTTTTTACATGGGAGAGATCTGATCAATGTTAACATGTAGGAATGAACTTGTAACTCTACTGATCTTCTTTCATATGTGGTATAACCTTTATTAATGCTCCATTGCCCTGGGAGGCCGACACCCTTTCCTGCTAGTTGTGACGTGACATGGAAGATCAAGAAACTTAATTCGAATGATGTTTGAATATCCTAAAATCTATTTTGTAAATCTTCAAATTATGTTCAACTGTGATAGACTCATATACCTTGAAGACTTGAATAGCTGCAGGTCCGGGATGGGCGGGGTGGGGCGGCCGAGGAGGCACACGGCCCTGGACCAGGCGTAGAGCACAACCCGCAGGAGGAGCAGCACGTCAACTAAGATCAACCAACGCTTTGGCGAGAGGACATCGTCAGGGGCTTGGCGAGGTGGCGGACGCAACACCTCCATTTGGTCAAGGCGACGCGGACACGGGGAACTGAGTGTCCATGGGAGATGAAGTAAGTTGTGGCCAGAATCCGCCATGGACACGAACCAACACGAGCCAGATGCATAACATTGAATCCAGTCGATTCCATGACGCAATTTTAGTCCAATAACTACCCTATATGAACTGAACAGAGACGACGATCTACAAGGATGATTCAATCACACGCTGGCAAAGATTTTGGCCCGTAGAACTCACCTCCAAATCTCGAGATCCAGGCCCTCGTGATCTGCCGGACTTCGCCACCGAGCGCTCCACTGACGAGATCAATGCCCTCGCGATGTGCCGGACTCCGCCAATGAGATCTGCGCCCACACGAACAGTCGGTCTCCCGCCACCGAGCTCCGCTCCCTCTTCTCCGTCGCCAAGCTCCTCGCCCAGCCGATGCATGTTGATCTTCTTCGAAGAGCTTTGTGGCCCTTGCTCGCCCTGATTTCCTCTGGATTTGGGGAACCTAGCAAGCTATGGAGAAGACAGGAGGTGGAGGGGATCTGGATCGGGGGTGGGTGGGGTGTGGGGGTGGACTGGGACCATTGGTGTGGGGTGGGAATGGATCGAGGGGTGGTCTGGGATTGGATTTTCTCTAGCGGTAGCGCAGGGTGTCTCACCAGCGCTACAGCTATTCATTTCGCAGCAGCGTAGGTTCATAACGCACGCTATTACTACAGTCTATCCGTGGGACATGGTCGAGAAGTATTTACTAATAGCATGTTATTTTTGATCACGCGCTACTAGTAAATAGCAGTAGCGTGGGTCAAAATAGCACGCTACTAGTAAGCGGTTGTCTATAAGCATTTTCCTAGTAGTGAAGATTGCACACAAAAAGATAGATGTGACGAGCGACAAACGAAAAAGAGGGTGAATAAAACGGCAATTTTTGTGAAGTGGGGGAGATGAAAATGAGAGGTAAATAGAAATTTAAGTAAATTTCAAGGATATGAGATTTGTGATTAGGAACCTGATAGATGTTGATGATGTCTCCCCGGCAACGGCGCCAGAAATTCAACTTGATGCTAGCTTGTGTCCGCGTTAGTATTTCCCCCAAGAGGAAGGGATGATGCAGTACAACTACGGTAGGTATTTTTCTTAGTTAAGAAACCAAGGTTATCGAACCAGTAGGAGAACCAAGCAACACTATGTAAACGGTACCTGCACACTAAGAACAAATACTTGCAACCCGACGCATACAAGGGGTTGACAATCCCGCTTAGGTAAAAGATTGGTAAAGAGATAGATTGGTAGATGCAAATAAACTAACGGAAAATAAAATTCAGCGAGGTATTTTTGGGTTTTTGGTAATATAGATCTGAAAATAAAAGATGCAAATAAAAAGAAAGGCAAATAGCAATATAGATCTGAAAATATATGATGGGAAAATAGACCCAGGGGCCATAGATTTCACTAGTGGCTTCTCTCGAGAAAATAACATAAGACTCCACACTAGCGGCAGGAGGAGAAATCAAAGTAATAATAAAATCAATATAACTAATTTTGGAAAAATCACACAATTTGGTATTTTCCTGAGACATCGTGAGTACACAAACAAGATTGCAAGCAAATAAAAGATCGAACGAGAAAAAGGCAAACGAAAAATGGCAAATATTTTTGTGTTTTTCTAAAAATGTTTTCGAAGTGGGGGAGATGAAAATGAGAGGAAAATGGCAAATAAAGTAAATTGCAAGTAGATGAGATTTGTGACTGAGTACTTGATAGATGTTGATGGCGTCTCCCCGGTGCCAGAGATTGACACGTGAACGGAAGACCTGATCCTCCCCAGCGACGGCGCCAGAAATTCTTCCTGGCTGCTTGTATCTATGTTCGTATTTCCTCGAAGAGGAGAGCATGATGCAGCACAACAAAGATAAGTATTTCCCTCAGTTATGAAACCAAGATTATCAATCCAGTAGGAGGATCCACCCACACTATGTAAACAGCACCTGCACACAAGTAACAAATACTTGCAACCCAACGCGTAAGAGCAGTTGTCAATCCCTCCTCGGTATTTTGATAGATTAAATTGTATGTGATTTTATAAATAGATCTAACAAAAACGCAAAATAAAAAAATAAAGAAAAAGTGCAGCAAGGTATTTGTGGGTTTTTAATATGATGGGAAAATAGACCCGTGGGCGTAGATTTCACTAGAGGATTCCCTCAAGAAAATCGCATACGGTGGATAAACAAATTACTGTTGGGCAATTGATAGAAAAGCAAATAATCATTATTATATCCAAGACAATGATCATGTATATAGGCATCATGTCCATGATTAGTGGACCAAAGCGATTCATCATCTACTACTATTACTCCATACATCTGTCGGCGTTCTGGGAACGGGGGTCCCCATACTTGCCTGCCTGCGGCCTGCGGCGTGGCTCAAAGGAGGCCCAGGACAGCCCATCTTCATCAACACAAGCTCAAGACCCTCGCGAGGGGCCAAACCTCATGAGGGCAGACGAGGAGCTTCCTCGTGCATGGCCTCGTCAGGTTGGCTCATGAGGAGGCGGAGAGTTCAAGGCAGGGTACCTCGCGAGGTGCCCATGACGCAAGCCATGATTTACCAAGGGCGCCAGTCGGGCGCCAGCCAAGGCCCAGCCTCCTTTCCTCTTTGGTGCAAAGGGAGCAAGCGCAGCGAGAGCATCAAGCAAAGGCATCCGCTTTGGTGCAACAAGACCAAGACCAGCCCCAACGGCTGGAAGGGAGTCATCGTGGAGCCCAAGCAGGCGTCATCACCAGAGCCTTTGGCGCGAGGACCAACTTTAGTCAGGATAAGTGTACCCGCTGTTCCCCTTCAAAATGGCCAATTGTTGGCGCCCTTCCCGCTCAATATTTGGGAAGAGGCCCAGGGCCTTCGCCTATAAATAGGAGTAGCCACACTCAGAGTAGAGGGATGGAAACGATCGGCATCTAGGGATCGAAACGATCGGCCCCCCGGCATGAGACCGGAATCCTCAACAAGGAACCAGTAGCTAGAGCAACTGAGCACCACCTAGCAGTTCATCACACCCACCAAGAACAGACCCTCGTGAGGCTGTTCTTCCCTATACTGTTCTTCATCAGCCCAAGAGGCAATCCACCACACCACAAACTAGAGTAGGGTATTACACCACAACGGTGGCCCGAACTAGTATAAATCTTGTGTCTCTTGTGCTGTTCTGTTTAGTAGTTTAGGTCCCTGTGATTCGGCGAGGTACGAGACGGTGGGGGGTTGGATCTCCATGCGCACCCCAGTGTTCAAACCTCAAGGGTCTGCCGGAACCCGAAATCCGACAACATCGACCGCTATACAACATGCATCTATTGTATTAAGTTCATGAAGAAACGGAGTAATGCAATAAGAACAATGACATGTTGTAGACATGATCTATTCATGGAGGAACATACCCCATCTTTTTATCCTTAATGGCAACGATACATGCGTGTCATGTCACTTTTTGTCACTGAGATTGAGCACCGCAAGATCGAACACATCAGAGAGCACCTCTTCCCATGGCAAGAAAAAACTATCTAGTTGGCCAAACCAGATCAATGTTTCGGAGAAGAAATCCGAGTCGATAACAATCGTGCATAAAATAGTTCAACAAAGACTCAAATAATATGCATTGATATATCTGATAATAAACTCACAATTCATCGGATCCCAACAACACTACAAAAAAAGACACATCCGTGACATTTTGGGCCGAACGAATTTTTTTTCTGTCATACATATGACACTTCTATGACGATAATTGTGACAAAACCCGGTATCATCATAGATGTCGTGGGCTCCTACTTCTATGACAAAAAATCATGACAGAAAAGGGGCTTTTCGTGCTGGGCGGGCCAGAGACGCAGCTGCATGACATTCTTTGGGCCGTCCATGACGGAAAAAACCGTGGTAGAAGCGAGGGGGAGGAAAATTTTGGGGAGTTCCGGTTACGTTGGGAGGTCGGGGCGAGCGATGCGCTGCTTTCTCTCGTGACACGCACGCTGCTGCGTGTGTGAGGCGTTGGCTCTAACTGAACCCGAGCGAGGCGTTGGGCTCTAACTGAACCCCGAGCGTTAGCACTGCAGGCTACGCGTTACTGAACCCGAGCGATCGATCGATGGCTATCAACTGAACCTGATGGAGCGATTCCTTCGCTACCGCTGCTAACGGAAGCCGATCGATTGGATGAACATTGAGCATTGCGGGGGGGGGGGGGGTGGATGAATAGTGAGCGGTGGCGTTGCCTTTGGATGAACAGGACCCCGTGGTTTGGAGGGCTGGATTAACAGTAGACGATGGAGGGGTGGCCATGGAGGGGTGGTTGAACAAGACCCCGTGGTGTGGAGGGCTGGATGAACAGTAGATGGTGGAGGGGTGGTTGAACAGTAGCCGGTGGAGTAGCGCGCGGTGGAGGCTGGATGAACAGGAGCCCGTGGAGGCTGGAGGAGGTCGACGGTAGCCCGTGAAAGCTGGAGGAGGTCGGTGGTGGAGATGAACAGTATCTCGTGGAGTCCCTTTTGCGGTACCCACACCCCTCCTGATGAACAGGACCCCTGTTTCGACCATAGCGCTCCAACACAAGTCTGTTTCGTCCGTTTTGCGGTACGCCACACCCCTCCCGATCAACAGGACCCCCGTTTTGACCGTAGGAGGTCCGTTTCGTCCGCTTTGGCGGATGCCACACCCTCCCGATCAACTGGACCCCGTTTCAATCGTGGGAGGTCCGCTTCCTCCGCTTTGCGGTAAGCCACACCCTCCCGATCAACAGGACCCGTTCGAACGTAGGAGGTCCGCTTTCTCCATTGTGCGGTACGCCAGCCTCGTTCCATCGCATGTTCCGGCCCAAGCCCTCCCGATGAACACGACCACGCATTCCGTTCTGACCCAGCCGGTTGGCTCCCCATGAACACGACGACGCTGTTTCTCCGCTCCGACCCAGCCATGTACGTATGCGCAAGTAGGCGTTCGAGACCCTGCCCGTATGTACGTACGTGGCCGTATTTTCTTTCTTGCACCACGCCGCTGTTATGCGTGCAGTACATGCTACGTGCGCGCCTCTACTACGACACGTGCGCGCCTCTACATCGACCAGTATATATGTACGTACACGTTCGAGACCAGAATGACAATGCTACGTACGCTTCGACCAGGTGGGTCCCAAATGTCAGGCACTTCCTTGCCTACGAAGATGTAGCTGGTGGGTCCCAGCAATCAGGGGGGCGAATCGTTTGTTATTTTTTTACCCGGACGCACTTCCTTGCGTGCGAAGATGTAGCTGGTGGGTCCCAGCAGTCAGGGGGGAAACGTTTTTTTCGCAAAATACGGTGGCCCGTCCGGTGGGTCCCTGCTGTCAGGTGGAGGAATAATTATTTTGCGCGTAATAAGGAGGCACTTCCTTGCGGCCGCCGTGGACCCAGCTGTCAGCCTCTCCACGCACAGTACTCTTCCGATGGAAGTCGGTCGTTGACCACATTGACCACGCCGCGCCGAGAGCACCACGGCGGTGGACGACGGCGAGGCCTAGGAAGGGGACGACGCGGAGCCGGGGAAGACGCAGCAGTGGATGCCCACGCGAAGAGGAGTACGAGGGTGAGGCTGCCGTCGCCGCAGAATAACAGGGTTGTGGGTGAGTAGAGTGATGGCCCGGCCAGCGGTGGGAGTAGTAGGGGGCGGTGAGGCCTCCGCCGCATCACAACCGCCACGGAGGCAGGAGCGGCACGACCGGGCGCTGCTTTGGGCGGCCGAGCACGAAGACCAGAGGTTGAAGAAGCACTACAGCCGTTGTATGGACATCGTATGGCGCCCACTGGAGCTAGAGTCGTTCATATTGACTAAGTTGACAAAGCCCTTCGTCCCCGTAAACTTAGTAGGCCCACAAGTCAGCCTCCCACCAAGGTGAGTCCCAGCTAGCAGGGGGAGTATGCATTTTTGTGTGCGTAATAAGGAGGCATTTCCGGTGGGTCCGAGCTGACATCGGGGGGAACGTTTTTTCGCGAAATATAGAGACCCTTCCGGTGGGTCCCAGCTGTCAGGTGGAGGAATCATTATTTTGCGCGTAATAAGGAGGCATTTTCCTGTGTGGGCCCCTACTGTCAACCTCTTCCGATGGTTGTTGTTTGTTGACCATGTTGACCTCGCCGCCGAGAGCACAAACGGGTGGACGAGGGCGGGGCCCAGGAAGAGAACCACCCGGAGCCGGCGAAGCCATCGCAGCGGATGCCCACGCTGAGGGGAGAACGAGCGCTGACTGGTCGGCTGCGGGGTGAGGCTGACATCGCCGGAAAATAACAGAATGTGTGGGTGGTTAGAGGGATGTCCTGGCGGCAGCACAGCCAGCCACGGGAGGAGGGAGCAGGCAGTCCCGACGGCGCTGGTTTGGGCGGCTGGAGCAAGAAGATCAGAGATTGAAGAAGCACGGCGGCCGTTGGATGGACATCCAACAGTCACTGCTGTGTGTTGACTAAGTTGACAAAGCCTTGCATACGCGTCAAAAAAAATTTAGGACAGCGTGATCGTCAACCTAGTAGGCCCAGAAGTCAGCCTCCAAATCTGAGGAAAACAGAATACAGCCCATTAGCCATTATTTTCAATAATTTACAGACCATTTGCTAATTCTTAAGGATATTTGAAGCCCATATTCTTTTTATTAGCATTACAGACCATATATTCTAGGCACTGCTAAAAAATTCAACGAAATTTTGCATATTTCGATGGGGTCTGAACTCTTTTAATCACAAAATTTCGAGTCACGTTAAAAATAGTTTTCAAAAAATTATATCAAAATAAAATTCAAAAAACAATTCTCCGCAAAAAAGAATGAAATTTAGAATCTTAACTAGCAAGATGTCCGTTCGTTGCACGGAACATGAAGATGCATTTGTATGAGTAGTTTATCTTGTGGGAGAAAAGATGATATTTTAATGTAATTGCCAGTTGGCTTTGGTTATTATAAGAGTAGAGAGTAGACAAATCCTGAAAAAATGATATTTTAATGCAATTGCCGGTTAGCTTTGGTTTAGAAATTTACAGCCCATTTCTTACAACTTATAGCCCGTTTTCTGGGGAAGCCCATTTCTTACTACTTACATCCCTCCTCGTCTTGAAAGATTTGCAGCCAAATAGGCTGAGAAAAGCAAGTAGGCCTCGGTTTTGGTATTCTCCAAAAAAAAGAACTGTGCTAGCCAATTTCAGAAAAAAAAAATATCAACTGGGATCGTCATGTGCTTCATAAAAGCGTAACCGTGGGCTAGACGGGCCACAGCCCCCGCAGAGCGCGCAGTTGAGCTCCGTCTCTCAAACTGAAAAACAACTGGCGAAGCTCGGGTCCCCTGGTGTTATCCGCTCGTTGTGTAATTTTCTCGTTTATTGACTACATTGACAATGGCGTGGAACCTAGTTGTCAAACAATTAGGAGGAAGTATTTTTTGGCTTGTAATAACGAGGCACCTTGCTATAAATGCAATGACCTGGTGGGTCCCTCTTGTCGACCTCTCCACGTCAAATATCTCCTGATTCCTCTTGGTTGTTGACCATGTTGACAATGCCAGACGGCAGCGGGCACAGCGAGCTAACCAAGGTGGAGAACGACGGCAAGGCCTCGGACGGGAACGAACAGCAGCCATGGAAGATGCGGTAGTGTAGTGGCAGGTGGAGGGGGGTACGAGGGCAACAACATGCAAGTCAAGCATACAAATGGTACAAAAAACCCAAGGATTAATTGTTCATCAAATTTTTAGAGAAAACCCAGATTGAACATGATAGTAACATCTAACCCAACCACTCTTTTTTGCAGTCACAAACAAATGGATCGGTTTGAACCATAAAATCAACATCCTGTGCAAAAAAAAATTATTTCAGGATGTCTACAACTTATTGTAAATATAAGCCGAGCACGTTTAGAAGCCCATTTGTCCACCTGAAACTTCTTTTTTTGCTGTTCAACATGTTCGTCCGTGAGAAATTTCTTGCTGTAAAAATTAAGCCTCATGGACAATAGTAACCTCGCGTTCAACGGGAAGAATGTGACAAAGCTTCGCTTGCACAGTTGGATGCATATCGTCCCATCGTTATTGTCCTCAAACGAATGTCATGAGAACTGAGAAAATCCTTGTGCTTATTACGCCAACGATTGGTTATATGTTTTTCTCCATGTGGTTCTCCCTAAGTAGACATGAATATTGAAAACAGTTAAGGTCTGAAAAAGAGTATGTCGAAAGAACGACAAATGAGCAGTTAATTCTAGTACAATATATACGGGCTTTCAATGTGCATGAAATCATCACCTCTATGTATAAATTCTCCAGAGATCAAAAGCATCGCAACAAGCCAATAATTATGTCCAGATCAAAACTATACATTCTGATATATATATATATATATATATATATATATATGATCTTGACAGAATCCAGCAACATTGATAGGCTATCAATGGATGAACTCTTCATTGAGCATATAACATAATATTAGTACCCAAAGTGTACTCCAAGATGATATAAAACTTACGCGCACAAATGAAAAATGCAACATATGATGACAAATGTGTATATGATAATATACGGTACCTGAAAAAGTGAGGAGCCAAACACCAACTCCTTCTGATTATTAAATGGGTCACGAATTACACCCAAGGTCTCCAGTTTGGGCGCAAAGACGACAGTTATTTCTGAAGGTGTATAACAACTATGAAGGAGCAACCTTTCAGGTGAAGGGGCATCTTCGATGATGAGCTGATGTCCTTTAAAACAAATTCCAATGCTTTTAAGGTGAGGCGACTTTATTTAGAGACAACTGATACCGATTTCTATTCCCAAAACAATCAGCAAGCGCTCTAGGGCAGGGCAACTGGAGTGGATGATGCTGTGAAGTGAGGCCTCCGACAGATAAACCACCACAAGCGAAAGTTTTTTTAGCAAAGGAGTCAAGCATTTGTATCAGATCGTCTGGTAGATGGCACCGGGCGAAGATGGCGGTGTGGAGAGAGGAGGAAAACTGCGAGATGGACAACGGTGGTGTGGGCACGAATTTTTGGTATGTTCGTGGTATGAAACTTTCGTGGTAATGGTAGAACTCAAACTACTGGAGTTTTCCGAATTCAGGATGTCGATAGCGTCCACCTTGCCGGGTATGGACAACGGTAGCTTGTCGGGATGCAGAGGCATTGAACGGGCCCCGCTGGTGAGAAGAGACGATGGCTCTGATGAGATCAAATTCAGGAAGGATGAGATATCCGGCGACAGTCAAGATTGAGAGGCGCGTGCGCCATAGAGGGCGCCACCGAGTTGAGAGGACTTGTGCGGCAGCAATCCTTGGTGGGGAGAAGCGAGATGATCTCCTCAAGGATGACGCCCGGAGATCACCGATGCGGTCCACAGGAGATTCTACCGTTCCTCGATCCGGGTGGGGGCTCGCCGCTTCTCCCAGCGCCACGGGTGCGGGATCTACAACTGCATCGCTGGCCAAGTGGAGCCTCATCTTCTTGGCACTAGGGCCAGCCGTCTCCATTTTCCTTGTGGGCGTCGCGCCGAGCTCACGGGTTTGAGCAGAGTAGCTAGAGACGAGCCTAGTGGCAGTGCGAGTGGGGAAGAAGGAGGGCTGTGGATTTATGTAGGAGTGGAAGAAGAGGAGCAGGCGTTTTACATGCAGTGAGGAAGAAGGTGAGCGGGGTTTTCTGGACGAGTGAGGAAGATTGGGGAGCGGGGGGAATTGGGTGGGGAAATGGAAGCGGGAGAGCGAGTTGTTCGTGTTTATAAGGCCCGCTGCACTAACTACTCGCTTTTTCCCAAGAACCGCTCTCTTCTTTTGCGTTGCTGCATAGGAGCTGGCGCATGGGCTTGGCTGATCGCATGCATGCAGGATGCATGTGCCCGCCGCCATCGCATGCGCATGGTTTGTTACTAGGCCTATTTAATAGGGTGGTTATGGAGTAAATTAAGGAGATTTATTTTCTCTGTGTGGATCCACCAAATTAGAGGATGCGGTACTGGATGTAGACACTCACATTAAACTAACATTCAGAAGAACAAAAGTTCAGCATGTCTATGCATCTCAACGATTCACCATTCTATAACCAATATACAAAGTTGTGAGAAGGTGTGGAAATAAAGAAAATTGGTCGATGCTTCTCTGAGCAAAGGGCCTCCCTGCGCATGCATTAATTTCCTGGGCATGCTTGTTTCCACTCAATGTTGCGAGAACTTTGAGCATGTTGGCAACTCCACAGCTAGCTAGCTGCCCCATCTTGCAATTGATGTTAACACATTGGTAGCAAACACATGAGGCAATAGAGATGACTCAAGATGGGTCCATATTGTGCAGTTCCCCTGATATCATATTCATTGTCCTGAATCTGAAAAGATAGGAAAACAGAGCTATACTTAAACGGTGTTGCAAAACAGTAGCACATATCAATAGCTCGGCATGACAAAACACGATCATCTTGACGAAGGGGATACTGACCTGCCTGAGGAAGATTACATATAATTTCATAAGTCCTTGGTTGATTTCCACCTTCGGCTGCACTGCTTGTTTGCTCCTCCACACATGACAGGATCGTTCCACACTGCATTCAGCAAGTCAACGTACGAATAAGCTAATTTCATCTTGCGGTGGTCATTGTACCTAGTTACGAATGTAGGAATACCTGGAGCACCATGAGGTTAGCTGACAGCAGGTAGATGCAGCCATATAAATTTTGTGCGGTGCTACCAAAATTGAGGTTTGTATCCCTTCCCGTTATGAGAATTCTTCTTGAATTTGGTAGAATGTGACGGCTTGTTCTTTGCATCAAACTTGCCTTTCCCCTGAGATTTGTTCTTGTTGTTTTGGGGCTGGTTGGGCTGGAAGTTCTTCTCGTGTACCATGTGGGCACTAGAAGCTCCCTCAATGACCGAGCACGTGTGTCTTTTTCTCTCGCCTTCTCCTCAAAATCAAGAGTGCTAATGAGATCCAAAACAGAAAACTCATGTCTCTTGTTTTTCGGAGAAGTAGCAAAATCGTTCCACGAAGGTGGAAGCTTGGCAATGATGGTCCTAGCAACAATTTTGTCCGGCAACACACACTTAAAGTACTCAAGTTCCTTAGAGAGTGACTGTATCTCACGAGTCTGCTGAACAACAGAGCGCTCATTAGTCATCTTGTAGTCACAGAATTGCTCAATGACGTACAACTCGTTGACAGCGCCCGAGGGCCCAAACGTGGCCTCGAGTGCTGCCCACATGTCTTTGCCGCTGTCAAACGACATATATGAATCCACAATGGAATCGTCAAGAACACTCAGCAGGGCGGCTTTGAAGAGGGTATCCATGTTCTGAAAAGATTCCTGCTGTGTAGGATTAAGATCGCCTCGGGCTTACCCTTAGTGGCGTCATAGCGACATGATCTGAAACCAATATACTGCTCTTGTGCCCCACCTTTTATATTGCACCCCTTAAAAGTAGGCGGCCTCAAAAGCGCAAAGAAACCACTCGGAGTAAATTGCCTGTGATCAGGTTTTTGGATTGGATTGTTGAATATATGAGTAATTTAGTATGAGATTTAATCCGAAACAGCAGTAAATAGATCATGACGACAATTGCAAACATTAAAGTAATGATGCGGACTAAACCAGGAGGACAGAATCACATACTGTACATCGGTAGCAGAACCGATGTGGTTGATGTTGACACTCATGTCATTGATGAAGAGGTTACCGAGGTCGGGGAAGAAGGTTGTCGTTGAGGAAGTCGTCGCTGGCAGCAGTCACAGGAGTGTGCTCCCCAAAAAACTGATCGCCCCTCTCCCGTACAGGATCACAAAAGGCGGGGTTCGGAGGATTGTTGTCCCTTCTCGTGGTGCACGCCGGAAGGAGGGCTGGAGAAGAATTGTGTGGCGGCGCTAAGATCTGGAACGGTGCGAAACCATATGATACAGCGGCGGCTAGGGTAGAGCATGTCAGGTCGGTCGTGCGAGTATAATAGTAGGCCTTTGGCCCCCAAACCCCACGCCCAAGTCAATAATAGCTCCAAAAAGTCAACAATAGCCCCACCAAGGTTTGTCTCAAAAAACGGAGTAATTAAGGCGTCTGTTAGTCCCTTTAGTATAAATACAATATCATTAATAATGGCCCCACCTTTTGTCTCACAAAGTATGTTGGAGTACAACCGGCTACACGTTTACAATCCGCTTCTCTTCTCTCTCCTCTTATCTCTCCTTCAACTAAGCACAAATACTATATTTAAATCCTTATAGCCTGCTTATGTCATCTAATTGTAGTACTTGCTCTAAAAGTTGTACTATCCATTGTGTAGTCTGAAATGTCGGGCGTGCAGCGGGCGGTGCCCTCGGTCGGCGCGCCGCTTTAACGGCGGAAGCAATGAGAGGTCGCGTCGCCCTGACTTGCCATCAATATGGAGCGGCGGGCTCAGGTGGCGCCGGGCAGGAAGCACGCGTGGGAGGGGGGAGGGGTTTTTGTTGGGCAAGAAGGTGAGAAGCCAACTTGGGATCGGTCCGGACGAGAAATATCATGTGCTCCCATACTCTGCATATGACACTAGTCTATGTTACTACTCCCTCCTTTCCGGTTTATAGAGATGTTTAGAGTAACATAGTAATATGTTACATGGTACAAGTTACTCCCCACTATGACCAGCCTTGGCCTCTCCCAATGCTCCACCATGTATAGCTGCTAAGCCTGCCACGTAGGCATAAAATATGATGTGGCACCAATAAACTAAGCACCTATGCATTGAAGACTTGAGTTACTAAGCCATTTAATGCACTTAGCACCTCATCTAAAGAGCATTAATAGTATAGCCAGCTGCTGGCTATAAGCCAGTGCCATGTCATCTACATCCCATCTTATAGTCAACATGTACAATAGTAGATCAAAAGAGTGTACTACTACTTTTTTGTTCTGTGGCCCACCTTTCATTCTCACAAAGTGCCTAGGAAATATACTATAGTTTATTCCTTATAGCCCGCTGACTCAACCCATCTTCACGAAGAGCCCGTTTACCTTCTCTCTCCTCTTCTCTTTCCTCCAACTAAGCAGAAATATACTATAGTTTATTCCTTATAGCCCGCTGACTCACCTCTATTGTACTTGCTCTAAGCACATCTAAGCACTTACTAGCACCCCCTTGACCGTGGACCTTGACGGTGTCGCCACCTTGTGTCTCATAATTTTCCTCGTCATCATCTCGAGTCCTAGAAGATCTCACCCACATCATCATTAGCATGCAGCCGCCTTGATAGACAACGTCTTGTGAAGGAGTAGAGGCGACTGGGGACGCACCACCACCACGTCGTGGGCACTCCGTATGTGCTCGTGTGCGTGTAGCGTGCGTGTTTTTTCATCGGTGCTAGCTCTAAGGCCGAGGTTGCGGTCGTCTACGTCTCCGACTAGTAGTTGAGCAACGACGGCAAAGAGGTGTTGCAAGAGATGCGTATGCACCGTTGCGTGCGAGCTTCTCCGTAGCACGATGAACCGGACATCGCCGCGGATGGCGCACGCCTCCATGCAGCCGAGTGTGTGCGCATGCATGTGTTATTCACGTGCATTCTGCGGCCGAGCGTGTGTGCATGCACGTCTTGTGTACGTGCGTTGTGTGCTCCATGTTGTGCGCGTATGTGCATGAGTTGGATCGGATGGAGTTAATGCGTTGGCTTGTGTACATGCGTGGCTTGTTGCGTGGTTATCAATAATTCAATATAAACTACTCCCTCCATTCCTAAATATAAGTCTTTCTAGCCATTTCAAATAGACTACAACATACGGATGTATACAGACATATTTTAGAGTGTAGATTCACTCATTTTGATTCGTATGTAGTCCCTTATTGAAATATCTAAAAAGACTTATATTTGGGAACGGAGGGAGTATGAAACATCTTCAACTTAGCATCCCGATGTACCGCTTTCTAGTGGTTAGCGAAAAGTTCATGTTCTTTTAGTTGTTTATAGGTGGGCAAAGCGGCCAAAACAGGGAAACGCTAAGGTTCCTTGCTCCTCCTTGGTCGTCGGGAATCTATGCTCTTCAACTCTTTTCTTTTACGTGAGCTTTGTTCATCCTTTTCCCAACACGCGAGACATCTAGCATCAAGGTGCACGTGTCATGCAAGAAAATGGAGATAATCAGATAAGCAGTGCGTAAGTGAGTTGTGCGGGGGGGAAAGCGGGGGGAAACCCTTTTTCGTAAGTGAGTCATGCACTTCGATGGCACCTACGCAATATTTTTTCTCCTCGATGGCATGTGAATAGTGCATGTACTCAACGACGGAGCACGAGATGGTAGCAATGACATGGTCAGCCCTTTTTTGGAGAGAGTACGTACTACTAGTAAATAACTTTGATGTGTCCCGTCAACTCGCAGAATCCATTTAGAAGCTTGATTACGCCTTCTCCCTCGCCAACGCGTGCGCGGTGGCTCGCAGCATGAGGAGAAACTTTTGCTTACAAGCGGTGGACGTGCAGCAGTTCATTTGGTGTCAGATTGCCAGAAGCACTATTGTAGAACCATCGACCTCCGGAAGAGGCGAAGAGCCAAGCGCAAGGTTACCTACTAACCTTAGGCTAGGCATAGTGGGAGTAACATAAGTAGGGGTACCTCCTTTTTTATTCTAGAAACAACGACACCCGAATATCAAGGTGCTGGTTACGTAGAACAAATTTCCTGCAGTCCGTGCTCCGCCCTCCTCTATCTCTCTTCTTAGCCAGCCAAGGGATGCGCGGAGCCCATCGTCTGTTTGCTCACATGCGGCCCCACATGTCAGTGAAAACGCAAGAGGACCCATGAACCTGCACATCTTTCACCTCGACGTGCTGGCGATGAAAAACAAATCCAATAAAGATCTTCGGTGGCCGCTTTTGGAGTTACTCAAGAGTAGTAAGATTTTATTTATAGATTAACCCAAGATGCACATCTCGTGGCTTCAACTTATCAACTACTAGTACCACTCTATTTTCTTTCATGACATGACCTGGATGCTGGATGTCCCACGTGTCGGCAAAAGGAGGAAGAACCCGACCAAATCTTCGGTTGTGCTCTCGGATTAGACTAGTTGTGCTAACTTAAAAATTTATTGTATACTCCTCTGCTCCAAAATACTTGACTTCCATTTGTCCAAAAATGGATGTGCCTATATACTAAAACATGTCTAGATACATATATATTTTGACAAATACTACCTCCGTCTGGGTTTATTGGTCCCCATTATATTTCGTGCCAAATTTTGACCATAGGTTAAACTAACAAAATGTTTACGCATGTCACCAAACATTATATTTTTGAAAACTATGTTCAAATACGAATCCAATGAGATATTTTTTCTTTACATGCATTAACATTTTGTTAGTTAAATCTTTAGTCAAAATTTGACACAAACTACAAAGGGGACCTATAAACCAGGACGGAGGTAGTAGAAGGCATGTATTGTGCACGGAGGGAGTAGAATGGATGCAAGTTTTTGTATTGGGAAGAAGAGTACATCCATATATTGATAGAGCGTTGGAGTTGGCCTTACAAGTGGGACCGCAGTTGAGGAAACCGACTGTCGTCAAACCCCACCTCGCCTGGCCATGATGGCTGAGATAGAGAAACGATGAAGTTGAAGAGATTGCTCTAGCACGGACTCCAAGAAATATGGTGTCGATGGAAGTCGTCTTTGGTGGTGTGTCGTACTCCTGGACGTGAATGCTTGTTCTGGCCCATGCCACCCTACTACTCCTACTACTTACTATATAGTACTAGTATCGAGGATTCGAGGTGCTGGTTACGTACAATATGGCTACAGTAAAAACATCCGCACGACGCGCGAAGAATGTGAAGCTAGTACAAATAGTGTACTGCTATTGTTGATTGGCCTCATCCGATAACCTGTTGCAATGCATGTACAATTATGTATTTGGAAAATATTTTTTTGCCTCGTCGCACCACTCACTCACAGAAGCAACTCGAAAGCCATTCATAAGTTCCCACTCGCAGTTGGACCCAATGTAAACAACCCAATCTCCATTTGCGCCTGCCCAAGCCTTGCCCTCAAGCGATGGCATCTTAACATCATATGTATCATTATCAAGCAGCATCAACTTGCACAGGGCGAGGCCTCCGTCGTGATGGCGCCAGTCATCAGGGTCACGGCGAAGAAGATAGGGGAGATCAAACCGCTCCTTGACTCTTGGGTTCCTTGTAATGATGTTATTAGTTGAGTCAAGAATGGGCTTGAACGAACCTGCCATGCTAACCGAGGTGATGACGTCGCACCGATCAATGAGTTCCTCCACCACATCATCTTTCAGATCGGGGCAAGAATAACGGGGTCGTTTCCGTCCTGTTCCCTCCATGGATAAGACGATCAAACAATGGCAGAAGAAAGGGTGAAGGGCTGAAGGAAAATGGAGGAGGGAGAGGAAGAACGTGCGACAGCAGTTCCAAATCGAGAGGGAAAGGCGAAGAGTCGGTAGACGGTTGCCAGTTTGCCACGGTTCATGAAGGGGCACCCCGGCCTACACGTCGGTTCGTTAATACTCCTACTACTCGTCGTCGTCTCACTGATATGTTGGAACGGGAACACATGTCAACGAAACATGGTGTGTAATTTCTCGTGTAAAATGCGATCTCGCCGCGTTGGCCCGAGGTGCCACATTAGTTTTTTTTGAAAGTTTGCCGCATTAGTTATCGACCTTTATTTTTTTTAACATGCAATCTGAATGGATAGCTCCTGTGGTCATCACACGTGAGCGGATATAGTGATGGTTGATTAGCCCGAGCAACTTATTACTGTGGGAATAAGGGAGTACCAGCGGATTCAAGGAACAGAGAAATGATGGTTTCTTCGTCCGAGCAACTTACTGTGGCGAAGGTGGGGCTTTGTGATTTGACTGCTCACTGGTCATTACTACTGCAGCGCAACGACCGGGGTGAATCTTTCCCTGAAGTTGTTGTGCACTCAATATTGCTGCATGGCAGGTGGAGCCGGATGAAGGATGTCCAACATGTCGGTGAAACGAAGTTGAATTGTTTCTGGCATTGCTATCAATCCTTCAGGATTTGTTTATATGTACGCATAATTTTGATGAAATTTTACTGTGATGCGATGAAGGTTTCAACTCTGGTTCCCGCAGGAAAAAAAGGTTTCAACTTAGGATTCATGTGTCTTGCCTCGAGATTATCTCGTTACAACATTCCATCAAATACAAATGAAACTACCATGGCTAATGCATCTCAATGGTTCACATATCAGCGCCAATATTCACATCACAACTGAAGACAAAGTTGTGAGAAGGTGTACAAATAAAGAAAAAAATATAATTGATCGATGTTGTTCGTAGGCATGGCTCCATTTCCTTGGCACAGTGTTTATTGCGTGGCAGCTAGTTTCACCCAGCTCTGTAGCCAAAAAAGAGGTGTATGAAGGACACCACAATCTGATCATTTTGTGCAGCTCCACTAAAATCGGGCGGACCATCCCTGTTTGCAAAGATATCCAACAAGGTGATTACAATAATAGTGGAACTAGATGATGAAACATAACACACATAAATAGAAGCCGATCACCTCTATGATCTCTCTTTAGGACTAACTTCTTGTTGGAGATGATTAGGCACGGAGTTGGATGAGGAGGATAGCAAAACCAATCTGCCTTTCCGCAGTCCCACAGAAATGTAAAAATGTTGCCTGTGTGACATTTTGGCGGAACTGCACAAAACACTCTTCAGAAAAGTGATTTGTGTAGTTCACCTAAAGGTCGCAATAGTAACGAGGTGAAAATGGATAGCCCTGTTTGCAAAAGGAGGTCGAAAGGAAACAATTACTACCCAATAACACGAATTGAAGACACATACGCCGACAAAAAAGAAGCAGGTTCCATGTAAAAAGGGAAAGATAGCACATGGTGGTTTATCAAAAATGGTTTGAGGACGAGATTGCAAGTTGGAAAGTGCACCGGCCGAGATACGATTTAAGCAAACAACTAAAGAAGATCCACATGCAGCAACGTGGGAAGATGGGCAGTGGAGCAAGGCCGGAGGAAGCTGTACCTGAGGGTCGTCGGGATGTTACTAGGAGGGCGCCGGCGGCCGGGATCTGCCCATGCTGCGGCAGCGAGCAAGTGGTGAAGGCCCTACCTCGCCGGAGCTTGGTCAGAGAGAACGGCGGGTACCGCAGATAGGGACGAGCTGCCTCAACACCGTCGAACAGAGAGACGATGCACATCCTCCCTTTCCGCCGACGGATGGGATGCGGCCGGATCACTGACCAACGCTGAGAGAAAGAGAGGCCACGGCGGCCTTGTGTGAGATGGTGTGACGAGAGACAAACCCATTTTCCATTTTCCCCACGGCAATTGTTTTATATTCTAGGCGTGGTACCTGACCCTCCTTCGAGTAAACAAACGCTACACGCGTCAAATTATCACGTGGGATGCCTTTTCGTACAGAAATGAACTCCACCGTGTACCCGCGCGGGTGTAGCAGGGAACGAGACGTGAGTACGTGCGTCCTGCGTGCACTTCCTCTTTAGGTGCAGGTATGTACGTGGGTGGGTGTGAGAGAGATGGTTTGTGCGAAACAGAGGCAATGTGTTGATGATATCTCAATCAGAAAACGTAACATATGCAATGTGTGTGAAATGGAGTCATGGACGTGAGATATCAATAGAACTGAAAACAAGGATGAAGTGTGTGGTTGCGCAATCGATAAAGAGTGCCATCGAATTCGTGTTTGCCCACGTCAAAGATACAGGGCGGCTAGCCTACTGGAATTTGAGAGGGCAGAGGTGCAGTTCTTCTCCGTGGCATGGATACCTACCTACAACGTTCGACTATCGGTGTGTGTGTGGGGGGGTAGAGACCGGTCGACTAGTATATGTGTGGGGAAGGAGAGAGACCTAGCTATGTATTGAGGGAGATCAATTGACATCCATGGATATGTGTAGCAGAGGAATAAGGTTGGGAAAAATACAAAGCTAGAGCATCGGAGGGTTGGTGGTGGAGTGGCCTCTCACAAATGGTGGGAGAGGCCTGCTAGACAAACGGAGGGTATGAGTGCAATATCAATAAGAGAGGGCGGGGATGTCTGTCTGCCTATGCACGTATGCGTGTGAGAGACGGGTCGGGAGGTATTCAAGGATGATGAGGGGAGAAGATATGGTTGTGGTAAGCATGCGTAACTACATAGGAAGATCAACCGTCGTGTGTCCGAGAAAAGGAGAGACATAACTAGCGAGGTAAGTGTATCGGTGCTTGGTGAAAACAAATTATAGTGGACCTGGCTATATGTAGGGAGATCAGTTCATATACACTTTGCATGTGTTAGAAGAAAATAAGGTCCGGAGAGGCAGACAGGGGGAGAGGGTGTGGCTAGGAGGTGGTGCGAGAGGCCTACCATGTCGAGGGGGAGGAGTGTGAGAGCATGTGATTAATGAAAGGAGGTGCGGGAGTGTGCACCTGCGTGGAATCGTATTGGACATATGGGAGCATGGACGGTGAGAAGAGAAGAGGGGAAGTATATATGTGTTTGTTGTAGGCACACTTGGCTAGAGAGGTATATCGACCGGTGTGTGCCAAAAGAAGGAGCCGGGCCTACACACACCGGCTGGTGGACGACCTAAAGAGAAATAATGAACGTCTTGTGATGGAGGGGACGCTAAGGGTGTGTGAGGGGGGCGGGCGTGTGCATGCACGATAGAAAGTTAGCACTAGCTAGCTACAAATAGAAGAGGATCGTGAAGGTGTAAAAGACGAACAAAGATCATAATTCTTATAAAAAAGTGGATACAGATACTTGAAAGAAGATATCATTATGTAGAACATTGATTATATTTTGGGCTAAGGTGTGGCTTTTGCAACTCAGGTCTAAATACTTGTCATAATGTAGGGGTCGGGGCACTATACTTTGTGTTATAAACACGGTGTACGTATGGAACATGGTTTAGATTATGAATATATAGTTAGTACATCAAATGTACTATTATTTGGAATCAACATCTAGTGTATTCAAAAAATAGAATTCGAGTTCACGTAGTACACATAGTTCATATATATCTCTATAGTAATCATGTGGTGTGTTATTAAGGTAATACACGAATGATGGTTGAGTTGGCAACAATCATGATTGTAGATTCTAATTGAAATAGAGAAACGAATTCAAATTTAGTTCAAATTGCAGCGGTAATATAGACATTTGGAATGCACTAAAATGATGGTATGAGTAGGTTACATGCATTATACAGCAAGCGAAAAAATTTAATCGGACATAACATGGACTCATACTCCCTCCTTCCATCTATATAGGGCGTAATGAGATTTTTAAGACCACCTTTGACTATTGACAAGATTAATAGTACATGACATGCACAATGTGAAAATTATATCATTGGAAGAACCTTTCACGCATCGAAGTTAACGGTGTGCTTTGTGTAAGTTGCATGTCATATATAATTGCTCTAATATTTGGTCAAAGTTAGCATCAAAATACACATTAGGCCCTATATAGATGGAAGAAGGGAGTAGCTTTGAATATCATTTGTATATTAAAACGTGGCAAGACTATATGTTTGTGTGGTGTGAATAGTTTTATTTTTTCGTTTTCTTTTTGGTTGAGGGAAGTGCGAATTGATTTGGTACGTACAAGTACAATATTACTACACGTTAGGCTTGTCCCTAAAATTCAACCCGCGTCTTGTTATATCTCGAAAATTCAGATATCATGCTCCCAAAACTGGCGCCTTCACAACCCGCGCACCTTGCTATCCCAAAATTACAACACGCGCGAAAACTCCCTCCAGCTGCCAAATCCCGACACGCGAAATCCCCCTTCTAACCCTGAGCCGAAAGGGCCTCTAGTTCAAATCGGTGGGGGGGGGGGTACTTTTGTAACACACCCTACATTTTGGACAAGCACGTCCCTAAGTCATGCTTTTGTTGGGGAACGTTGCAGAAAATAAAAAATTTCTACGCTTTCACCAAGATCAATCTATGAGTTCATCTAGCAACGAGAGAATGGAGTGCATCTACATACCCTTGTAGATCGCGAGCGGAAGAGTTCAAGAGAACGGGGTTGAGGGAGTCGTACTCGACGTGATCCAAATCACCGATGATCCTAGTGCTGAACGGACAGCACCTCCGCATTCAACACACGTACGGTTGAGGAAGACGTCTCCTCCTTCTTGATCCAGCAAGGGGGAGGAGAGGTTGACGGAGATCCAGAAGACGACGGCGTGGTGGTGGATGCAGAAGGATCTTGGTAGAGTCATGGAGCTTCTACGAGAGGGAGAGGTGTAGCAAGGGGGAAGGGAGGCCCAAGAGCATGGGTGTGGCTGCCCTCCTCCCCCCTCTTTATATTGGCCCCCTAGGGGGGCGCCGGCCCTAGGAGATGAGATCTCCAAGGGGGGCGGCGGCCAAGGGGGAGGCTTGCCCCCCAAGGCAAGTGGAGGCGCCCCCCACCCTAGGGTTTCCAACCCTAGGCGCAGGGGGCCCAAGGGGGGGGCGCACCAGCCCACCAGGGGCTGGTTCCCCTCCCCACTTCAGCCCACGGGGCCCTCCCGGATAGGTGGCCCCATCCGGTGGTCCCGGTACAATACCGGTGACCCCCGAAACTTTCCCGATGGCCGAAACTACATTTCCTATATATAATTCTTCACCTCCGGACCATTCCGGAACTCCTCGTGACGTCCGGGATCTCATCCGGGACTCTGAAAAACTTTCGGGTTACTGCATACTCATATCTCTACAACCCTAGCGTCACCGAACCTTAAGTGTGTAGACCCTACGGGTTCGGAGACATGCAGACATGACCGAGACGCCTCTCCGGTCAATAACCAACAGCGGGATCTGGATACCCATGTTGGCTCCCACATGCTCCTCGATGATCTCATCGGATGAACCATGATGTCGAGGATGCAATCAATCCCGTATACAAATCCCTTTGTCAATCGGTACGTTACTTGCCTGAGACTCGATCGTCGGTATCCCAATACCTCGTTTAATCTCGTTACGGGCAAGTCACTTTACTCGTACCGTAATGCATGATCCCGTGACCAGACACTTGGTCACATAGAGCTCATTATGATGATGCATTACCGAGTGGGCCTAGAGACACCTCTCCGTCATACGGAGTGACAAATCCCAGTCTCGATTCGTGCCAACCCAACAGACACTTTCGGAGATACCCGTAGTGCACCTTTATAGTCACCCAGTTACGTTGTGACGTATGGCACACCCAAAGCACTCCTACGGTATCCGGGAGTTGCACAATCTCATGGTCTAAGGAAATGATACTTGACATTTGGAAAAGCTCTAGCTAAATGAACTACACGATCTTTGAGCTATGCTTAGGATTGGGTCTTGTCCATCACATCATTCTCCTAATGATGTGATCCCGTTATCAATGACATCTAATGTCCATAGTCAGGAAACCATGACTATCTGTTGATCAACGAGCTAGTCAACTAGAGGCTTACTAGGGACATGTTGTGGTCTATGTATTCACATGTGTATTATGATTTCTGGATAACACGGTTATAGCATGAATAACAGACAATTATCATGAACAAAGAAATATAATAATAACCATTTTATTATTGCCTCTAGGGCATATTTCCAGCAGCTTCACCCCTCCCATCGCCCCCTTTTCGCCATTCGAAATCCCAGGCCGCCATAACCTCTCCGCTCAAGCCGCGAAACCCCACCCATCTCCGTCCGCCACGTCACCGCTGCCCAGCCGGAGCCTCTTCCCCGACGATGCCGTCCACCGCAACAGCTCGACGTCCCTTGTCCACCTCCCCGGATGAGGATCCGTCGTCCATCTCGACGTCCCGCCGGTTCAGCCGCCCCGTCCTCCGCCTGCAAGGAGCTGCTCTGCGATCGCCTCGTCTATCGCGGTTGCTCCATCCCCACAGAGCCGCCTTAACCTGCTCCACCGGAACCGCATCATCCTCACCGACTCCTCAGACGAAGCCGAGGCCTACTCGGTGCCACCAAAGAGGTTGTACACTCATCACATCGCACCTTCTCCCTAACTCGACCTGCCGGCGCCGACGGTGCTCCATCCCGCACCCCCATGGAGCGGCTACCTTGAAGCCGGCGCCGCGGGCGACATCTCCATGGCGGCTCTCCCCCAGTGCGAGGCCCCTTCGGTGGCGGCGTCCATAACAGCCGGATCTGCTGCTGCTGCTCCGTCTCGCTTCGCTTCGCTTCATCGCTCTGCTGCTCTCCCCTCGCTCGTCTTTCTTGCTCTGCTCCGATTTAGCTACACTTCAGTGAACTGAATCGACTTTTGGGTCAGTCGATTTTCAGGGGGGGGGCTCGCCGGAGTTAAGGAAGAACCACCCGCAGCGGGGACGGGGGCTCGTCGGAGAGGTACCCTAGTATCTATCTTAGGGTTCAGGGTGGCGGCGGGGGGCCTAGAGGGCTGGCCGGGGCGGCGGTGGTGAGTTGTTTCGGGGCGGCGAGGCGGCGCTGGGGCCGGCGGTTCGGTCGGTGGTGGCTGGAGGGTCAGGGGGTGCAGATTGAAGATGAACTGCAGGCCCTCCCTAAACTACATATTAAGTGCCTCTCTGCTACCATTGCGTTCAGTTTCGACAGTAGCATTCAGATTTCACGGTAAATTTCAGTTTCGACAGTTAATTTCAGAGTCAACAGTTTTTACCTCATCTGTTGTAGTCAAGTGGTTTTTGGTGATGTTAATTTTACATCCATTTTACATAATCTATTGGAGATGCTATTAGAATCCCCCTTGAGATTTACGATGTCTATCTTGTGCTGCTTCAGCCTTGACGTCTTACGGCTCACCGGAGCTGCTCCAACGACAGAACAATCCATCACAACAGAGCAGTGCCCTGGACGCCGTCTATAGATTCCTCAGATCTTCCTCCACACCTCCGACAGCCACCTCTGCCTCAACTGCTTCAGTGACCAACCCAATGATGCTGAGGTCGACACGGCTACGACAAAGAGGTTGTACACTTGTTGCATCACTTATTACTATACATTCACGTCAATCCATTAGGGCTATTTTGGTTCAACGGAAAAACATAGCAATAGGGAATTTTCCAATGGCACTCTACTATTCAACTATTCATGCATTTTGTTGAAAGGAATGAAGCAAAACATCCACTGGACCTACTTTTCAAAATCCTATGCATGAAAACAAAACCAAGTGCATTAGTGCCGAATAACATTCTAACTGCATACGCTTTCATATGGTTTCACTTTATTTTGGCCATGTTTCTTTGCATTCCTCTGCTCTTCCAATTCCTGTAAACCAAACACCCAAGTTGATGTAAATCCTGTGTTTACAAATGCTCATTTACCATGTGCATTTTCCTGTCCTATTCGGTGTTTTTCCTATCCCCGCTTTTAAGAATCATGCAAGCCAAATGAGCCCTTACGTAATTACTTGATTCTGCACGCGTGTCGAAGCGGAACTTTGTGTGGTTTGTCCTGCTCCTGCCACGACGTCGTCCACCTCACCTGAACTGATCCATCGACAGAAGCATCCACCAAACCAGACATCACGACTCCTGACCGTCTTTCGCCGCCTCAGATCTCCTTCCATGCCGCCGGCACCCACCGCAACGGCATCACCATCATCGACTCAGCAGATGAACCTGAGGAGTACACGGGTCCACAAGAGAGGTCGCACTCTTTTGTTTCTGCTTATGTTATGCATTGCTTAAACTTACCTGCTACTTTATCGTCCTGTTCAGCTTTTGGACTCCCAAGTCAGGTCCAAATTAATGTTAAAACTTGAGTTCTAAATTAGTTGTGGGGCACATATCGAGGCAACAATGAATAGTATGTCTGTCTAATATCTGGTTCACCTAGGGTATGCCTATGTTGTTCATCTTGGGTGGGAACAAATAGTAAAGCAATCATCATCTGTCTTTTTATTAATTTAAAGCAATCATCAGCCTGCTATCATTATTTTTGGATCCATCCACTAGTTGTTACCATCACTCTAAATTTCTGCATGCTCTCCTTACATAATCTCACCATATTTTTTCGTATGCATGTCAGGTATTGTACACAGTCATGCTGAACATGTAGAGAAAAAGAGAATAGTTTTGCGCGGCAATACATTGTCATGCAGACATTGCTCCATGGTGGGTTCAATGGAAAACCCTCCCCACCCCTCTCCAGATTGTAATCCAGAGGAGGATATCTGTTCTGAGGCGGATTCGCACGTCACGACCACTCCTATTTACCCCCAAGGTGTTTGCTCTACCTTGGCATGATGATGTTAGTCATATCATGCATATGTTGCCTTGCAGTGCCTACTTTTGACATCATATATGTCTTTTGCTTAGTTTAGACATGTTTTGTAATGCCACATGTTTAGTTTCTATATCATATATGGGAATTATGCAGTCTCATGTCTTTTAGCCAGCCATAATATATGTGAAATGTGCAATGCCATCATGTTTAACCAGGCATCATATATTTGAATGATATCTTGCCCATCCTTTTCTTCATTACATTTCCATTTGTCGACAATGTTTGTAAATTAAACTACTCTTCCGTGAATCAGCCATTTGGGTGGGAGATGGAAAAATCTGGAGTGAAAACAAGGCCTTGAGCGGAGCGATTACTCTGCTACCTCTTGAGCACTGCGTTGGATTTCCCCAAGAGGATAGGATGATGCAAGAAAGTAGCGTAAGTATTTCCCTCGGTTTTGAGAACCAAGGTATCGATCCAAGAGGAGGCCACGCACAAGTCCCTCGTACTGCACAAATCGATAGCTCCTCGCAACCAATGATTAGGGGCTGTCAATCCCTTCATGGTCACTTACGAGAGTGAGATCTGATAGAGATGATAAATAATATTTTTGGTATTTTTGGTATATAGATGCAAAGTGAAATGGTAAAAGGCAAAGTAAAAACAAAGCAAGTATTAAAGTGATGGAGATTGATATGATGAGAATAGACCGGGGCCATAGGTTTCACTAGTGGCTTCTCTCAAGAACATAAGTATTCTACGATTGGGTGAACAAATTACTGTTGAGCAATTGACAAAATTGAGCATAGTTATGAGTATATCTAGGTATGACCATGTATATAGGCATCACGTGCGAGACAAGTAGACCAAACGATTCTCGCATCTACTACTATTACTCCACTCATCGACCGCTATCCAAAGATGCATCTAGAGTATTAAGTTAAAATGTAGTAACGCCTTAAGCAAGATGACATGATGTAGAGGATTAAATTCACGCAATATGATAAATACTCCATCTTGTTATCCTCGATGGCAACAATACAATACGTGCCTTGCAACCCTTTTCTCACATCGGGTAAGGACACCGCAAGATTGAACCCAAAGCTAAACACTTCTCCCATTGCAAGAACTACCAATCTAGTTGGCCAAACCAAACAGATAATTCAAAGAGACTTGCAAAGATAACCAATCATACCTAAAAGAATTCAGAGAAGATTCAAATATTATTCATAGATAAGATGGATCATAAACCCACAATTCATCCGTCTCAACAAACACACCGCAAAAAGAAGATTACATTGAATAGATCTCCACGAGAGAGGGGAGAACATTGTATTGAGATCCAAAAAGAGAGAAGAAGCCATCTAGCTACTAGCTATTGACCCGAAGGTCCGAAGTAAACTACTCACACTTCATCGGAGGGGCTATGGTGATGATGTAGAAGCCCTCCATGGTGGATGCCCCTCCGTGAGCTCGAACATGCCCCAAGATCGGATCTCGTGGATACTGAGGAAGTTGCGGCGGTTGAATTAGGTTTTTGGCCCGTTCTCGATCGCTTGGGGTGCGAGGTATGTATAGGAGGAAGGAGTATGCGTCGGTGGAGCAACAGGGGCCCACAAGGGGGGCGCCCTAGGGGGCGCCCACCCTCGTGACCGCCTCTGTTACTTCTTGGAGTAGGGTCCAAGTCTCCTGGATCACGTTCGGTGAGAAAATCACGTTTCCGAAGGTTTCATTCCATTTGGACTCCTTTGATATTCCGTTTCTTCGAAACACTGAAATAGGCAAAAAACAACAATTCTGGGCTGGGCCTGCGGTTAATAGGTTAGTCCCAAAAATAATATAAAAGTGGAAAATAAAGCCCAGTATAGTCCAAAACAGTAGGTAAATTAGCATGGAGCAATCAAAAATTATAGATACGTCGGAGACGTGTGCATCCCCAAGCTTAATTCCTGCTCGTCCTCGAGTAGGTAAATGATAAAAAGAGAATTTTTGATGCGGAGTGATACTTTGGCATAATTTCAATGTAAATCTTCTTAATTGTGGTATGAATATTCAGATCCGAAAGATTCAAGACAAAAGTTCATATTGACATAAAAATAATAATACTTCAAGCATACTAACTAAGCAATTATGTCTTCTCAAAATAACATGGCCAAAGAAAGTTATCCCTACAAAATCATATAGTCTGGCTATGCTCCATCTTCCCCACACAAAATATTTAAATCATGCACAACCCCGATGACAAGCCAAGCAATTGTTTTATACTTTAACATTTTCAAAACTTTTTCAATCTTCACGCAATACATGAGTGTGAGCCATGGATATAGCACTATATGTGGAATAGAATGGTGGTTGTGGAGAAGACAAAAAGAGGGAAGATAGTCTCACATCAACTAGGCGTATCAACGGGTTATGGAGATGCCCATCAATAGATATCAATGTGAGTGAGTAGGGATTTCCATGCAACGGATGCACTAGAGCTATCAGTATATGAAAGCTCAACAAAAGAAACTAAGTGGGTGTGCATCCAACTCGCTTGCTCACGAAGACCTAGGGCATTTGAGGAAGCCCATCATGGGAATATACAAGCCAAGTTCTATAATAAAAAATTCCCACTAGTATAGACAAAATGAAAGACTCTCTATCATGAAGATCTTGGTGCTACTTTGAAGCACAAGTGTGGTAAAAGGATAGTAACATTGTCCCTTCTCTCTTTTTCTCTCATTTTTTTATTTGGGCCTTTTCTCTTTTTTATGGCCTCTTTTTTTTCCTTTTTTTATTTTTCGTCCGGAGTCTCATCCCGACTTGTGGGGGAATCATAGTCTCCATCATCCTTTCCTCACTTGGGACAATGCTCTAATAATGATGATCATCACACTCTTATTTTTATTACAACTCAACAATTACAATCTCGATTCTTAAAACAGAGTATGACTCTATATGAATGCCTCCGGCGGTGTACCGGGATATGCAATGAATCAAGAGTGACATGTATGAAAGAATTATGAACAGTGGCTTTGCCACAGAGACGATGTCAACTACATGATCATGCTAGCAATATGACAATGATGGAGCGTGTCATAATAAACGGAACGGTGGAAAGTTGCATGGCAATATATCTCGGAATGGCTATGGAAATGCCATGATAGGTAGGTATGGTGGCTGTTTTGAGGAAGATATATGGTGGGTGTATGATACCGGCGAAAAGTGCGCAGTATTAGAGAGGCTAGCAATAGTGGAAGGATGGGAAAAGTGTGTATAATCCATGGACTCAACATTAGTCATAGAGAACTCATATACTTATTGCAAAACTCTAGAAGTTATCAAAGCAAAGTATTACGCGCATGCTCCTAGGGGGAATGGTAGGAAAAGACCATCGCTCGTCCCCGACCGCCACTCATAAGGAAGACAATCAATAAATAAATTATGCTCTGAGTTCATCACATAACGGTTCACCATACGTGCATGCTACGGGAATCACAAACTTCAACACAAGTATTCTTTAAATTCACAACTACTCAACTAGCATGACTCTAATATCACCATCTTCATATCTCAAAACAATTATCAAGTATCAAACTTTTCTTAGTATTCAACGCACTCAAAAGAAAGTTCCACATATCTTGTACCAAGTATATTAACATTAAGCAAATTACCATGCTATTAACGACTCTCAAAATAATCTAAGTGAAGCATGAGAGATCAATAGTTTCTTTAAAACAAATCCACCACCGTGTTCTAAAAGATATAAGTGAAGCACTAGAGCAAAAATTATCATGCTCAAAAGATATAAGTGAAGCACTATGAGCAAAACTATCAAGCTCAAAAGATATAAGTGAAGCACATAGAGTATTCTATCAAATTCCAATAAATGTATAGCTCTCTCAAAAGGTGTGTACAGCAAGGATGATTGTGGTAAACAAACAAGCAAAGACGCAAATAATACAAGACGCTCCAAGCAAAACACATATCATGTGGTGAATAAAAATATAGCTCCAAGTAAATTACCGATGGAAGTAGACGAAAGAGGGGATGACTTCCGGGGCATCCCCAAGCTTTGAAATTTTGGTGTCCTTGGATTATCTTGGGGGTTCCATGGGCAACCCCAAGCTTAGGCTCTTGCCACTCCTTGTTCCATAATCCATCAAAAGAATTCACCCAAAACTTGAAACTTCACAACACAAAACTCAATAGAAATCTCGTGAGCTCCGTTAGAGAAAGAAAACAAAAGACTACTTTAAGGTACTGTAATGAACTCATTCTTTATTTATATTCTTGTTAAACCTACTGTATACCAACTTCTCTATGGATTATAAATTATTTTACTAGCCATAGATTCATAAAAATAAGCAAACAACACACGAAAAACAGAATCTGTCAAAAACAGAACAGTCTGTAGTAATCTGTAACTAACGCAAACTTCTGGAACTCCAAAAAATCTACCAAATTTTGACGACCTAGAAAATTTGTTTATTGATCATCAGAAATTGGAATCAGTATTTTATCGCGTTCAGGTGATTTTTAATAATTCGGGCACTGAGCGCAAAGTTTCTGAAAATTACAGCAAGATCAAATAATTGTCATCCAAGAAGATCCAATTGGTCTAGCTTGGCACAAACACTAATTAAAACATAAAACCACATCTAAACAGAGTCTATATGGATTATTTATTGCTAACCAGCAAGGATAAATATTGGGTTGTCTCCCAACAAGCGCTTTTCTTTAAAGCCTTTTTAGCTAGGCATTGAGATTTCAATGATGCTCACAAGAAAGACAAGAATTGAAGCACAAAGAGAGCATCATAAAACACGTGACAAACACACTTAAGTCTAACATACTTCCTATGCATAGGCATATTATAGGCAAACAAATTATCGTAGCAAGCAAAAACTAGCATATGCAACGAAGCGGAAGGGAACAATAGCAATCTCAACATAACGAGAGGTAATTTAGTAACATGAAAATTTCTATAACCATATTTTCCTCTCTCATAATAATTACATGTAGGATCATAAGAAAATTCAACAATATAGCTATCACATAACATATTCTCAACACAATCCACATGCATGCGAAGTTGAAACTCTTCCAAAATAGTGGGATTATCATTAACTAAAGTCATGATTTCTCCAAGCCCACCTTTATCAAAAATTTCATAAGATTGAACATTCTGCAAATATGTGGGATCTAAAGTTGACACTCTTCCAAACCCACTTTCAATATTATTGCAAACAATATTATCAATCTCATATTCATCATGGGGCTTAAATAAAATTTCAAGATCATAAGAAGAATCACCCCAATCATGATCATTGCAACAAGTAGTAGACATAGCAAAACTAGCATCCCTAAGCTTAGGGTTTTGCATCTTATTAGCACAATTGACATCAAAATAATTTATAATAAAATCATTGCAATCATGCTTTTTATTCAAAGATCTGTCATGAGTCACTTCACGGATTTCAGGCAAAACCTTATAAAGATAATCTAGTGCATCCAAATCACTAGGAATTGGTTCATCATAATTGGATCTCTTAAAAAGATTGGCAAGCGGATGAGGATCCATAGATATTGGCTTCTTTGTTTAGGAATAAATACTCAACTATTTCAACCAAATGAGCAAACGAGCCAAGTAAGACATGAAGCAAACGAAAAGGGAGGGCGAATAAAACGGCAAGGGTGAAGTGGGGAGAGGAAAACGAGAGGCAAATGGCAAATAATGTAATGCGAGAGATAGGGGTTCTGATGGGTACTTGGTATGTCTTGACTTGCTCTTGCGTGAGGCTCCCCGGCAACGGCGCCAAAAATCCTTCTTGCTACCTCTTGAGCACTGCGTTGGATTTCCCCCAAGAGGAGAGGATGATGCAGTGAAGTAGCGTAAGTATTTCCCTAAGTTTTTGAGAACCAAGGTATCAATCCAGTAGGAAGCCACGCACAACTCCCTCGTACCTGCACAAATCGATAGCTCCTCGCAACCAACGCGATTAGGGGTTGTCAATCCCTTCACGATCACTTACGAGAGTGAGATCTGATAGAGATGATAAATAATTTTTTTGGTATTTTTGGTATATAGATGCAAAGTGAAAAGGTAAAAGGCAAAGTAAAAAAACAAAGCAAGTATTAAAGTGATGGAGATTGATATGATGAGAATAGACCCGAGGGCCATAGGTTTCACTAGTGGCTTCTCTCAAGAACATAAGTATTCTATGGTGGGTGAACAAATTACTGTTGAGCAATTGACAAAATTAAGCATAGTTATGAGTATATCTAGGTATGATCATGTATATAGGCATCACGTCCGAGACAAGTAGACCGAAACGATTCTGCATCTACTACTATTACTCCACTCATCGACCGCTATCCAAAGATGCATCTAGAGTATTAAGTTAAAACAGAGTAACGCCTTAAGCAAGATGACACGATGTAGAGGAATAAATTCATGCAATATCATAAATACTCCATCTTGTTATCCTCGATGGCAAAAATACAACACGTGCCTTGCAACCCTTTACATCCTTTGGGTAAGGACACCGCAAGATTGAACCCAAAGCTAAACACTTCTCCCATTGCAAGAACTACCAATAAAGTTGGCCAAACCATATGGATAATTCGAAGAGACTTGCAAAGATAACCAATCATACATAAAAGAATTCAGAGAAGATTCAAATATTATTCATAGATAAGCTGGATCATAAACCCACAATTCATCGGTCTCAACAAACACACCGCTAAAAGAAGATTACATCGAATAGATCTCCACGAGAGAGGGGGAGAACATTGTATTGAGATCCAAAAAGAGAGAAGAAGCCATCTAGCTACTAGCTATGGACCCGAAGGTCTGAAGTAAACTACTCACACTACATCGGAGGGGCTATGGAGATGATGTAGAAGCCCTCTGTGGTGGATGCCCCCTCCGACGGAGCTCCGAAACAGGCCCCAAGATGGGATCTCGTGGATACAGGAAGTTGCGGCGGTGGAATTAGGTTTTTGGCTCCGTTTCTGATCGTTTGGGGGTACGTAGGTATATATAGGAGGAAGGAGTACGTCGGTGGAGCAACAGGGGCCCACGAGGCGGGGGCGCCACTGGGGGCCCACCCTCGCGACCACCTCTCATTACTTCTTGGAGTAGGGTCCAAGTCTCCGGATCACGCTCGTGAGAATATCACGTTTCCGAAGGTTTCATTCCGCTTTGGACTCGTTTGATATTCCGCTTTCTTCAAACACCAAGTAGGCAAAAAACAGCAATTCTGGGCTGGGCCTCCGGTTAATAAGTTAGTCCCAAAAATAATATAAAAGTGGAAAATAAAGCCCAATATAGTCCAAAACAGTTGGTAAAGTAGCATGGAGCAATCAAAAATTATAGATACGTTGGAGACGTATCAGCTACCTGTCGAAGCAGATCTCTTGTTGGGTCCCGATAGCTCCTCAGAGATGGATTCAGAGACAGATGACCAGTCCTATTCCCGCACTGAGGTGTATGCTCTAACTTGGCACAGTTATACTGCTCATATCATGCATACGGTGTCTTGCATTGCATAGTTTAGACATCATATACACAATATTCAACACCATGTTCTTAGTTCAGACATCATATCGAATGCCCTATGTTTAGCATATAAATCACATATGTGAATTAAATGATGCGATCTTGATTACTTAGATAACATGTAGGTGAATTATGTCATGCGATCCTGTTTAGTTATTCATCATATCTTTGAATTATGTTATGCTATGCTATCCAGTTTAGATAGACATCATATATGTGAAATTATGTCATGCTATCCGTTTTAGTTAAATAGTAAACATGTCAAATATTTCATGCCCTCTTTTTTCCACACTATCTATTGCATCTGTCTCCCATACAATGTCTGTACATTCAACTATGTTTCCTGTTTATCAGCCATTTGAATTGGAGCGGGTGATGCCAAGATTCATGGAATAAAAACACGGTCTTCAAATAAAACAGTGCTACCTCTTGGTGGAGATAGCACCCCGGTTGTACATGCACAAGAACCAGCCCTACCACACATAACCCAAACTCTCGCAGATTGTACCCCTACTGCGATGGACAGAGAACCAGCTTCACCCAATCTAACCCCAACCCCAGCCGATAGTAACCCAGTTCCTGTTGGCACAACACCATCTCCACCACAGAGCTCCCAAACAAGAGCAGTTAGTAAGGCAGCTCCAAGGCCCAAAGGGCCAAGATTATCACGGCGAACCCCAACTCCACCAGTTAGTACGCCTATTCCTGTGGAGGAAACACAACCAGCTAGTCGTAGTTTAGCATCTATTGCATTTGATGTTGTTAAATCATATGTGCATATCTTCCCATCTTGGAAATATTATACTGAAGATGAAGGAAAATGCCAGTTGCAGGTGTTTGTCCAGGAGTTATGTGTAAGTAATGTTATTCATGGCAATTACTTTGCTTCGTCCCATACATCCTACCTCCATGATGGTTATAATACGTAAAATTTTCCCATTTTTCTCTATAGAGAAGGACAGATTTGGAAACTCAGATGAGGTAACCTGTGCTAATACCTCTGCTATCTTCAAGAATGCTTGGTGGCAGTATCGGAATTACCTGAAGAAAACGTACTTCACCGGTAAAGAAACTCATCAAATTCCCTTACGTTCTCCTGAGACACATTTACTGGACGATGACTGGGAACGCCTTGTTCTGTACTGGTCCCGAACCAAGAATGTGGTAAGGTCTATGAGCTCATTTTCTATTTTTAAGTATTATATTCTTGCGTCTTACTGTACCCTGTTCATGTAGAACAAGTGCCTAAACCTGAAGAACAACTGTTCTAATTTAAGATTCCATTGATATCATAGTTCAAAAAAGCGCTAGGCGTTAATTGTGTGTTTTGCCACCGCTTTGGCGCTTTATCGACCAAAGCGCATGCTTATGCGCAGCTATGCATGATTAAGCATAGTTATGCGCAATGCGTTTTGCCAACGCCTAGAGCCTAGGCGCGCTTAAGTGCTCGCTTAGGCGCGCCTTTTTTAACTATGATTGCTTTTCTCTTGTATCACTGTATTTACTGATACAAACTTTTTTTAAATTGAAGGATCCAATCGAAACTACAATGGCACAGCAGGTATGTTCACGCATGTTTCTTTAACAGGTTTGCTCTTATCAATAGCTCTTTTCATTTCAATTTCAATTATGTATACAGTTGACTTTCATATCATGCACATTACTAGCATCACAACAGAGCCAATAGTGTTGTTGTACATGTAGACCCGTGGTACCCATCTGAAATCTTGTTGTGCCGCGTAGTTTCCCATGCTTTGTATTCTTTCACTGTTGCTTTGTCTTGAACTGATATGATTTGAACCGTGTCTCTATTTTGATTTGGCAAGAAAATGCAGTGACCATAGGACATAGATATATGTTTGTTTGATGCTTTTATTATGTACTAGTACTTGGCAATAGAAGACTTGGTAGTTTAATCCTGTCCACCTTACTAATGAACTGGTACACCGAAATGAGTTTCATATACTAGTACATGCTAAAATTGTTATGTGTCTGCTTGTTTCTTCTTTTAAATGCTGACGGAATATTGGGGAAGAGTGCCTTATTAAGCAATGGTAAAGGAAGTAATGCAAATAAGGTTCAGGATAGTGACACATCCTTGTTGGTCTCCAACAAAGCTGATAAAACAGCTAAGGAAGACTATCTTGAAGACAAATGAGACAACCCCAAAGTCCTATCTTGGTTTAGTGTTCGAAAGTTATCGCCACCGCCGCTTGCACAAGCTATTCAAGCTCACCGTCTGAATCAGTTTGGTTTCTTGAGTCTCAACTACAAGTCGAAAGACATCGATCACCGTCCCACGACAAGAAGCGGAAGGACTGTGGAAGTCCCTCGAGCATTCAGATGCATACTTTTCCGGTGCAACAAAGAAGCGTTGGAGGATTTTAGCGCCAAACAGACAAAGCTAATCAGCTTGCTAAGCTTATTGCCGCATGGTGGATACCCGTGATAACGCTTTCTTGAGCTCTTTTGAAGTTGTTTCAGTTATGCTCTTGTTTTGCTGCCGCGTTTATTTGCACTGGTGGCCAATTTTGACGGCCAGTGTATGTAATATGCTGCTTTGTTCCCTATGTTTGCACTGGTGGCAAACTTTGATGCCCAGTGGATGTAATATGTGTAATAGCGGTAATAGGCTAGCCTTAATTGATTTCTTATTTATTTCCTTATTGTCTTGTTTAGTTGTTTGCTTGTAGTCACTGCAATTCTTTTCTGTGTTTTTCTAGTGGCCACAATAGCCTATTTTTGGTAACTAGGCCAAAATAATCATGCCAACACATGGACTGTTGTAACCATGGGCCTCTTGCTGGCCGTATGATCCATGGGCCTTCGTCCGACCGTAGGATCCATTGGCCTTCTATATGGGCCGTAGGATCCATCAGCCTTCTATACGGGCCTTAGGGTCCATGGGCCTTCTGCGGGGCGTAGGGTCCATGGGCCTTCTACGGGCCGTACGACCCATGGGCCTTCTACGGGCCGTAGATCCATGGGCCTCATACGGGCCGTAGATCCAAAGGGCCTTTACGGGGCGTGTCATCATTTCGCCAATCATGCACCGTACAATTCGTGGACCATAACGGGCCGTTAATAGTCCATATTTGATAACTCTATGAAAACAGCCCAACGGGTTTTTTTGACGTGAAAACGGCCCAACATATTAACGGTCCGCAAACGGGCCGACTGTAACGACGGGCTGAATTTGGCCCACAAGCAGAAAATGACAGTAACGGGCCGTATGTAACCGAATGCTGCAAATGAGCCTAAGAATCAATGGGCCCCGAGAAGGCCGAAGATAACTTGCTGGAAACGGCCCAATAGAATAATTGGCCGTTAATGGGTATAAAGTGATACACTGTTCATTACGGGCCAGTTTCACAACGGGCCGTTAATGGGCCAAGAGTTACAAAGGGCCTCATATGGGCCGAAAGAAGTCATGGGCCACACATGGGCCGGAAGTTAAAACGGGCTAGAATCATATTGGACGGCCCAGATGACGCTACTGGGCCTAATTCGGATAGGGCGTAACGGGCCCCGGTTAGCGGGCTGTAAATGGCTATATGCGAACATGCCGTTAAGAGGCTTTTCAGGCCGCCCGCCACCTTTTGACCAAGTCAAATGGGCCGGCCTTTTCACAGGAATGGGCCTCTGTTGGGCCGTGCCACATGTCGCCGTATCATAGGCGCCTTCGGTCCATTGAGCGGATGACATCTGTCCCAACAGTGAGCCGACACGTGTTTCCTCTAGCCAATGATGATTTTACACGTGGAAAATCCCAATTGGTCGGGGCTGTTAATGGGTTATCGGATCCAAAACCCGACCCGATAGCTTAACGGTGTTCCGTTACGATGGATGCCACGTGTCGGTCACCCTTGACGAAAGCACTTCTGTGACGCACGATTTATCGTCATGGAAGTGGACACTTCCGTGATGATAATTTTGGTAATGTCATGGAACACTTCTACGACAAAGACAGGTATGACTATCTTGATTCTATCATAAATTTGTCATGGATGTACATGCATGACAAAAAACGTGACCTACTGTGATAAACACGTATCATCACGGAAGTGTATTTCTTTTGTATTGCAAACACACCGCAAAAAGTCATTACATCAAATAGACCTCCAAGAACATTGACGAGAACATTGTATTGAAGAACAAAAAGAGAGAAGAAGCCATCTAGCTACCACCTATGAACCCATAGTTCTATGGTAAACTACTCACACATCATCGGAGGGGCAAGGGTGATGATGAAGAACCCCTCCGCGATCGCTAACCGCTCCGGCAGAGTGCAGGAAAAGGCCTCTAGATTAAATCTCGTGGTTCTGGAACTTGCGGCGGCTGGAATTGTGTTTCGTCGACTCCCCTAGGGTTTTTGGGATTTTAGAGTATTTATAGAGCTGATAGGCAGTGGAGGGGGTGCCTATGGGCCCCACCACCCACCATGGCGCGCTAGGGGCCTCTTGCACCCCTGGTGCCTAGTGGGCCCCATAGGCCCCCTCGGGTGCACTTCTTGGGCCTCCTGCGTATCTTCTGGGCAGAAAAAAATCTCCACAAAGTTTCATGGCTTTTGGACTTCGTTTGGTACTGATATTGGGCGAAGTAAAAAACAAGCAAAAAACAGCAATTGGCATTGGGCACTATGTCAATAGGTTAGTCCCAAAATGATATAAAGTTGCTAGTAAATGAATATAAAACATCCAAGATTGATAACATAACAGCATGGAACAATAAAAAATAATTGTTACGTATCAGAAAACTGCGAGATGGACATCGGTGCTGAGGGCACAAGTACATGGCGTTCGTTATGTGTTATGTGATTTCTGCGGGAATAGTAGAACTCAAGTAGCTGTAGTTTTGTGAAATCGGGGGATTTTAGCCAGGCGTCCACCGTGAAGGGCATGCACAGGCAGCATGCTGGGATAAAGAGGCCTTGAACGGAGCCCTGGTGGGAAGAGATGATGGCTCCAGCGAGTTCAAAATCATTAACAAGAGATAGGCCACCACAGTCGAGATTAACAGACGCGGCACGCCACAGAGGGCACCACGGACATGCGAGTACTTGGGTGCGGCAGCCATCCTGGGTGGGGAGAATTGAGATGATATCCCCAAGGATGGCGTCTAGGAGATTGCTGATGAGGTCCTCCCGAGATTCTTCGGGTTCCTCAGATCTAGGGGTGGCCCTTGCCGCTTCTGCGTGCGCTGCCGGGTGCCGGATCTACAACATGCGTTGCCGCTGGCGGGAGCCTCATCTTATTGGTGCTGGGGTCAGCCGACTCCGTTTTCCTTGCAACCGTCGTGTCTAGTTGTAGTGCGAGTGAAGAAGAAGGGGAGCTGGGGTTTTCTGTATTAGTGAGGAACAGGGGGGCTGGGGTTTTTCTGTAGGAGTGAGGTGAAGAATTTGGAGGTACGAGTGGAGCGAGTTGACATGAGGTGGGTGGGAGTGAGGAGGAAGAAGAGCACCCCGGTTTTTTTGGGGCGGTGTGCTCGGGAGCGCCTCTCATTAAGTAAATATATAGGCTTTTGAGTTGGTTTTAATATTTAGGGTGGATGGGCTCTTTTGTCTTGGGTCCAGAGAAACAATTACTACTACTACTACAGTGGAGACACTCGAGAGCTACCCAAAACAACAATTACTACTAGTACAGTGGACACACTGTCGCTTCTGGCTCCTCCTCGTTCATCGAAACGTCTCCCACTATGGACTGTCATTTTACTTTGGTTCACCGACATGTGGGCCATGCAGCAAACGGGCCCAATTGGCACCCACCAAATTAGAAGGCGGTATGCAAACGGAGAGTCACCCTAGTCATAGCGTGGCAGTAACGAGCCATCATATCACAAAAACCCACCTCCCCGTAGTCTAAGTTGGACGGACGAAGCAACCATAATTTCACTCTTCGCTGGATCCCCTTCTCCCTCACCATCTTGAAGAAAGCGAACACTCACTTCTACTTTTGTTCTGCTCCCCCTACGAAGGGAAGGTAAGCGGATTCGGGATGTTGGTACAATTTCTTTCAAAAAAAAAACTTTTGCAAAGCAGTAACCGATCCTCACTCTCTTTTTTGTTTCATTCTCATTGCGATTTTGTTTTCCTTTCAGTTGTCTCCTATTCGTCAGTTTTAGGATGGGCCAAAGAGAACCAGGCAAATATCTGCCGATGTTGGAGCAGACACGGGAGGCTGGTCCCCACGAGACAAAGAGCTCCAACAAGATGGAGGCCAACATCTAGCCGACCCCAGTTTTGCTCACGACCTCTACTGAGATGATGTGCCACGTTTGAGGTTACAACCCCTCGTGGCCTGCATGAGCAGTTTTCCCCCTTCGAGGATGTGTCCCACCCCCCCCCCCCCAGCTGAGCTGCACAAGGTGATTTTCTTCTTTCTCGATCTTGATTGTGGTTTTTCATATAAGTATGTGGTGATAAATAATGCAAGAATTTATTAGCTCCGATGCCATGCTACCTTCCCTTTCATGCATACTTTTGACTCTACATAGTGGTTTAAATAAATTGTGTTTTTTATATTGGAAAGTAATTCATAATTCGTTTCTATTTCAATTAGAGCCCTAATGCAGACAAGGATTGTGTGGTTGTACATGTCACTCACTATGAGACGGATGACCTGAATATACGCACCGGGAAAACAAAGTTGTTAGGCTGTTCGATCTTGGAAGCCAGTTCCACTTGTACCAAAGATGAGATGTATTCCAGCCACACTGTTGTCAGGCGTTTTGTCCAGTGTGTACTGAAGCACATTCAAAGCTACTCCTTCGTTTGTGAGGCATACTATTCTTGTCAAGCTTATGCAGGAACATGACGTGGCATGCCTCGACAAACAAGTTTATGAGTGGCAAGGCCACTGATACATCTCCAATGTATCTATAATTTTTTATTGTTCCATGCTGTTATATTATCATTCTTGGATGTTTTACATTCATTTTATAGCAACTTTATATCATTTTTTGGACTAACCTATTGACATAGTGCCCAATGCTAGTTGCTATTTTTGCTTGTTTTTACTTCGCAGAATATACATATCAAACGGAGTCCGAACGCAGCGAAAGTTTCTGGAGATTTTTTTCTGCCCAGAAGACAACTTGGGAGCCAAGGAAGTGCGGGAGGGGAGGCTTTGTGGGGCCCACAAGGCACTAGAGTGCGCTAGAGGCCACTGGCGCGCCCTGGTGGCTAGTGGGCCCCACGGGTGTCCTCTCCACTGCCTCTCAGCTCTATAAATACCCAAATATTCTAGAAACCCTAGGGGAGTCGACAAAAAAATCCAGCCGCCGCAAGTTCCAGAACCATGAGATCCAATCTTGAGCCCTTTCCCGGCACCTTGCCGGAGGGGGAAACAATCACAGAGGGGTTCATCATCCTCATTGGTGCTCCTCCGATGATGCGTGAGTAGTTTACCATAGACCTATGGGTCTGTAGGCAGTAGCTAGATGGCTTCTTCTCTCTTTTTGATTCTCAATACAATGGTCTCCTCGATATCCTTGGAGATCTATTTGATGTAATGACTTTTTGTGGTGTGTTTGTTGGGATCCAATGAATTGTGAGTTTATGATCAGATATATCTATGAATATTATTCGAGTCTTCTTTGAACTTTAATATGCATGATATTTATAGCCTCATATTTCTTCTCCAAAAGTTTGGTTTTGTTGGGCCAACTAGATTGATTTTTCTTGCAATGGGAAGATGTGCTATGTGATGGGTTCGATCTTGCGGTGCTCAATCTCAGTGACCGAAGGAGAAGTGATAGGCATGTATCATTTCTATTAAGGATAAAAAAGATGGGGTCTATTCCAACATGAATAGATCTTGTCTACATCATGTCATCGTTCTTATTGCATTACTCTGGTTTTCCATGAACTTAATACACTAGATGCATGCTGGATAGCAGTCGATGTGTGGAGTAATAGTAGTAGATGTAGGCAGGAGTCGGTCTACTAATATCAGACGTGATGCCTATATACATGATCATTGCCTTGGATATCATCATAATTATTTGATCTTCTATCAATTTCCCAACAGTAATTTGTTTACCCACCGTATGCTATTTTGTCGACAGAATCCACTAGTGAAATCTATGGCCCCCAGATCTAATTCCTATCATATTATTTTGAGATCTATTATTCCAAAAACCCAAAAATACCTTCCTGCACTTTCTCTTTATTTACCTTATTTCGTATTTTTGCTATATCGAGTTATCCAAAAATACCTTGCTGCACTTTTTCTTTATTTATCTTATTTCGTGTTTTTGCTATATCGATTTAGCCAATCTCATACCTTGCTGCACTTTTTCTTACGTGTTGGGTTGCAAGTATTTGTTATTTGTGTGCAGGTACTGTTTACATAGTGTTGCTTGATTCTCCTACTGGATTGATAACCATGTTTCATAACTGAGGGAAATACTTACCATTGTTGTGCTGCATCATCCTCTCCTCTTCGGGGAAATACCAATGCAAATACAAGCAATTAGCCACAAGGTTATCTTCAAGAAGGTTGACAGGATTGAGCTGCTGCCAGACGTCCTGGATGATGTTCAAGGGAAGGTCCGTCTTGTATAGATCCAAATTAGATTGATGGCATGAAATAGTTGTCCCAACTAGTTTTCAAAAGTAGTTTGGATTGTGTTTAATTATCCGAACCTTGCCTATTATCGAGCCCTCTAGGGGTTAGTACTCGGTTTGAATCTATCTATGGGAACTACTGCTACTTTTGTGTGCCCGTGAATCATGTGAGAACCATCGGAATTGTTACCGAAACAGATGCATCCTCACTAGTTTTTTCATGTAATATGGCATGGTAAGACAAAAGTTGCCATGGTTTATCATACAAGCAATGTGTGTTTGATGAAATAGAGTACTTGTTTGACAACTGTGCGCCGACGTATACATAGGGTATGTAAGGCCGGTTAAGTACTTGCAAACATTGTTGGTGCTACCCAACTTGTAAGCAGCTGTGCAAAACACGGCATATTGGCTCAGCTCACTTCAACAATAGAAAAGTCGGCTATCGACCAGCTCACAATAAATACTCTGATGCCTGACGTATAAGAAACTACGTATCTTGTTACGGTGGTTCATGCAGTTAACTGAAGCCACAATTTAATTTCAAACATTCACATGCTTGTCCAACATTCATGTGGAACATTCACATTAAAGTTGGCTTGATAAAATACTTCAAAATCATAAGTTCAGCAATCTTATACGTCTCAAAGATTCATAGAACATAACCAAAATTTACTAGTCACTGGTACGCGTCGGTGCTATACAAACGGTTTTTAACCCTTTCCGCGAAGGCATTTGGAACCGTCGCCTAGTCAGTGACGGTGATAGGGGGTCCTTCCCACATGACCCAGAAACCGTCGGGATATGCCCTCCTAGCCCACACCCTCGGCAAAATGAGGTCGTGTGCGACCGGCGAGCGCTCAAATACGGTAATATGTACAGTAGAGCTAAAATAATACAATTATACAAGCGAAATTGTTTTCCATCGCAAGTACATCCCACACAGTCAGTCCCTGCTAAACGTTTTCGTTCGTATGTACATCCCACACAGCCGCTCCAAGGAAAACGTTTCTGTTCACAGGTACATCACACACAATTTTCCCTGGTAAATCATTTGTGATAGCGTTGTCATTGCACGATATTAACAATTTTATCGTTTGCGTTATTGAATGCATCACACACGGTGCGTAGAAGAAACTGTGTGGTAAAGGCTGCCCATCACACACAGTTTTTATGTGGTAAACGTTTGCGCAAGGTGGCCTAACGCAGACAGTTTTCCAGAGAAGGTCGTGCGTGATTGTTCATTGATCCAACATGGTTTATTCCTAGAAACCGTGTGCGTTGCCTGAGGTCATCACCCACGGTATTTTCTCAATAACCAGTTGCAATAGAAAACCCATTTAGCAGGCTAATTTGCCATTAGGGCTAATTGCACTATTATTAATAATCCATTTATTAATCTAATTGACATTCATATTAAGCACATAATATATTTTATTTCCATATTAAGGAAGCAGGATTTCATAATTGAAATACATCAGAGTACAACATGATATAGCTTCAAAGACTCAGCTACCCCATTACACAACTACACCAGCACCAAGTTTAACATGCAACATGTAGAACCTTTCGAAATTAGCATCATAGACGGTATATAGACAGATGCATCTCATCTGGAAAACTGCTGAAGCGGAAGGCGAATATTGATCCTTCATTCATGTTGAAGGTCTTTGCAACTTTAGGCCAGTGCCTGTGGATGATTGATCGTCCGTCCTTCATCCCCTTCAGGAACACTTCAATATTGAACCGTGGGTGTTGTATGAAAACCTTCCGCGCCTGTTTGAGAGGTGATCATCAGCGAACTGCTTTGGAAAGGCCTGAAAACAAGGATGTGCATAAATATCTTCTCTATATTGGAAATGGGGCAAATGAATAAAAAAAGGCATGGTATAATAGTTAGTACCATCTTGTAGTGAACTGATGTCTTCTTCATTGTCCATACAAAGATCTTGTTGTTTTTTGTCTCTAATTTCTTTATCCTAACAATCTTACTGAGTTTCTTGACTTGATTGATATTCATGGACAACTCATTTCCCCATATGCGAAAAGGGCCGAACAGTGGGTCAAAACTCTCACAGCAGGACCTACATGTGCAAGACCAAATTGTTAAAAACCTAAATATTAGAATGGTTCCTGCAATTGCACAATAATGTGCTATTAGACAACGGACCATGCACGTGCTAACCTCGATTGTAAACCTCAGTGCTTCCCATTGTTTCCCTGCAACACATATAAGGTAGTTAGTCATCAGGTTAATTAAGGGTTCGCATGCTATCAGTAAAACGTGTTGATGAAAAATAAGCACATTGCAGATTCATCAGATTAATTCAAGCCACATGGAAAACCCATTTATCCAAACCAATCATGATTAAGAACTAGGAAATATAGCACTTGTATATGTTTCTCATGTATTAAGTGCAGCCAAATACGATTCATTCCTCAGATGCACAACAATACAAAATTCTACCCACGACAATTGGACATCGCATTGCAGAATTGAACCAAGCACTTAACTAAACACCACAACAAATGAACCAAACATTAACTGAGCACCACATTGCACAATATAACATACTCTTAATAGAAGATCAGATAGTTAAGCAAACCAAGCATGCTTAACAACTTGGAGATATAGCAATTGTATTTGTTTCTCATATATTTACTACAGCCAAATTCAATTAATTCCTCACATGGTATACAATAACAGAATGCACCCACAACTATTGAACATCGCATTGCAGAATTGAACCAAACAGTTGACTAAACACCACAACACAAATGAACCAAACGTTAACTGAGCACTGAATTGCACAATGTATAACCAAACCAAGCATGCTTGACAACTTGGAAATATAGCAATTGTATTCGTTTCTCATGTATTTTGTAAAGATCAATTCAATTTATTTCTCTGATGGAAGACAATACAAAATTGCAGCCTGAAGATTTGAACATCACATTTGCAGAACTGAACCAAACAGTTAACTGAAGAAAACAACTAATTAACAAAACAATTAATAAGTGAGCACCACACTGCACAACATATAGAACATATACACTAGAGCAATAGATTGCATGGTAAAATTAGATAGCACAATTCACTAGAATTTGTGAAGGAAAGGCAGGAGCAGCACACGCAATGGGTAAATCGAGCATGCTTAACCGGCATAGCTAGCAAATGGCAAGGTGCTCCTCCAAGATCTGGGGGTCGGCACGAATGGCAGCCTTTGCGACCTCATCCGCGCGTTCGACCACGATTTCCTTCTCCACTGCCAAAGGCTCCTTGAGATCCAGGCTATACTGTGTGTACCATGGCTTAGGGCGCCGCTTATTTGGTGGAGGGGTCGGTGATTTGGGTGGAAGGTGTCGCGCTCGCGCTTGCAGTCGGGGCATGAGGGATGTGGAAGGAGGAGGATGGGGTCGGGTGTGGATTACCTGCCTGGATAGACGAGGCCGAGCAACGTGAAGGAGGGTTGCCGGCGAGGAAGCGGCGCTGGAATCAAGGAGTGAAGGTTTCAACTTGGAAAGGAAGGTGGTAACAGGGGAAATGTGGCTTTTGGTAAGGGGAAGAGTCGGGGAGGTAGATATTTCTACGGAAGCCGAAAATTTGGAATCGCTTCAGCGAAAAAACTAGAATGCAAAGTGTCATCAGACATGGCCCCTTATCCAAAACTGTGTATGACATGTGAACATCACAAACGATTCAGATAGCTTAACCCGTGTGTGATGAGTTTGAACGTCAAAAATTTTGGTTGGAATTTTCCCTGGTTACAGTGGTCATCCACGTCATTGCATAATTTGGGTACACAAAGGAGACTACAGCACACCCACACTTCTTAATCGGACAAGTTCACAATTAAACAGAGCTAGCTGACCTAAACATTAGTCTAACAAATTAAAACCGGCGCTCTTTACTAAACAAAACAAATTGTACTACTACGGCTGGTGCTCGTCGATCTCCGCCGCCGCCTCCATGTCAGCTCACGCCCGACGGCCTCCTGGGGAAGGGGATCAATGATATCCATCACACCAAACTCGGCAAGCATCTCGCATCCGTGTCCGCCATCTCTTTGACAAAGGCCACCACGAGCTGGGCATGGGCGGCCATGATCTGGGCCTGGAAGGGCTCCGTCGTTGCAAGGTATGCGGCGGAGGAACGGACGGCTGCTCGAACTCTCGGCGATTGCCAACTCTTTGGTCGTGGGTCACCGACCGTTGTCAGAGAATCTTCATTCAAATTCTGCGGTGACCAGCGCGGGCGGCCTCGACATGGTCATGGGCGGCCTCCATCAGGGCTAAGGCCGCTACTACGGAACGGACAGCTGATGTGCCGCTCTCGCCAGTTGCTATCCCCAAGGAAGATTTTTCTGCCACCATCTGAGAAGAAACAACGGCCGTTTGGGTTGCCCTGGCCACCCGGTCGCAGATTGCGGTCGCGCTCACGCACCTTGTTTGCATGCGCATGGCGGCTGCAGCCACACTCTCGCCGGAGTGGGCCATCAAAGTTGCCCTCACGATGCAGGTCCACGTGCCCATCTTTCACCGGCGATGATTGAACAGTGAAATGATATTTGGGGAGCGAGCTAGTGTGCTTGAGACGCTGATTGTGGACTGTAGCTGACGCACCTTCCTGCATAAGCCTTAGGCATACTATACACCGACGGTGCTCCAGGATATTTGTGCTGCATCTCACACGGTTGGTGATAATAAACTGTGTGGGATCTACTTGATTTTTCATCTTGATTTGAATTACATAATGGGGTCACAACGGCAATGGACGGTGTTTGAATTGCTAGACCTTTTATCTGCAGTGAACATGCAACTATATGTGTGTCGTAAAAGAATTGGAATTATTCAGGGTTCCTTCAAACATTTTATACATTAAATTGGTTTTTTAGCCATTTCAGGTGCACAATTCAAAATTAAACTACATGCACATGCTCGGGTGCACCAACATGGGTTGCAAAATCATATATGTGTCCATGGGTTTATGCTTATGTCCCATGCAAGAAATGGGTATGAAATTCGAACACCACGGCATCGTGGCTCTCCGGCAAACGTTGACGTACTTGCTTTTGTAATTCTAGTAAATCCAAAATTCGTCCAAAATTCATGAAACTTGGCATGCTATCATGGAGCGGCATCAACATGCCGTGGTAAAATTTTTGTCCCATTTGGGGCAGGTTTGGGTATAAGCTTCTCATCAACCAGAGCTTCTCACAACAAGTGTGATGGTTTCGGTAGGGAACGTTTCACCTTTCTGGACGAAACGATATCTGTTGCCTCTTGTCGATTTCAAATTTTTTTCCTAGTGTCAACATAGAACAACAGGAGTGTTGTGTAAATTTTTGGGATTTTTCGGGGTTCGCTAGACATTTCTATACATTAACTGAGTTTTCTATGCATTCATGTGCATAATTCAAATTTGAACTACAAGCACATGCTCTAATGCATATAAATTAGTTGAAAATTCAAATCTATGTCCTCGGTTGCATGCTTAGGTCCCATGCAAGAAATGGGAATGAATGTCAAACACCCTGCCATCGTCACTCGGCCGCAAACATTGAGATAGCTAGTTTTTAAATTCTAGTAGATCCCAAGCTCGTCTGAAATTCATGAAACTTGGTAAGCTATCATGGAGCGGCATCAACATGGCGTGGTAAATTTTTTGTCCCATTTGGGGCAGGTTTGGGGATATGCTTCTCAAAAACCATTGCTTCTCACAACAAGCCTGTTGGTTTCGGTAGGGAATGTTTCACCTTTCTGGAAGAATCAATATCCATTGCCTCTTCTCGATTTCAATTTTTTTCCTAGTGTCAGCATAGAACAACAGGAGTGTTGTGTCAATTTTTGTGATTTTGCGGGGTTCGTTTGGACATTTTAATGCATTAATTGAGTTTTCAATGCTTTTATGTGCATAATTCGAATTTGAACAACATGCACATGCTCTAATGCATATAAATTGGTTCAAATATGTGTCCTTGGTTGCATGCTTAGGTCCCATGCAAGAAATGGGAATGAATGTCAAACACCCTACCACCGTCAGTCGGCCACAAACATTGAGATGCCTGGTTTTTAAATTCTAGTAAATCCAAAACTAGTCTGAAATTCATGAAACTTGGCATGCTATCTTGGAGCGGCATCAACATGCCGTGGTAAATTTTTTTCCCATTTGGGGCAGGTTTGGGTATATGCTTCTCACAAACCAGAGCTTCTCACAACGAGCATGATGGTTTCGGTAGGGAATGTCCACCTTTGGGGACGAAACGATATCCATTGCCTCTTATTGCTTTCAAAAATTTTCTCGTGTCAACATAGAACAACAAAAGTGTTGTGTCATTTTTCGGGGTTCATTTGGACATTTTTATGCATTAACTGAGTTTTCACTGCATTCATGTGCATAATTCAAATTTGAACTACATGCACATGCTCTAATGCATGTAAGTTGGTTGAAACTTCAAATGTTTATCCTTGGTTGCATGCTTAGGTCCCATCCAAGAAATGGGAATGAATGTCAAACACCCTACCATCGTCACTCGGCCGCAAACATTGAGATACCTAGTTTTTAATTTCTAGTAAATCCAAAGCTCGTCTGAAATTCATGAACCTTGGCATGCTGTCATGGAGCGGAATCAACATACCAATGTAAATTGTTTGTCCCATTTGGGGCAGGTTTCGGGATATGCTTCTCACAAATCAGAGCTTCTCACAACAAGCCTGATGGTTTCGGTAGGGAACGTTTCACCTTTCTGGACGAAACGATATCCATTGCCTCTTCTTGATTCCAATTTTTTTCCTAGTGTCAACATAGAACAACAGGAGTGTTGTGTCAATTTTTGGGATTTCTCGGTGTTCGTTTGGTAATTTTTGTGCATTAATTGAGTTTTCAATGAATTTATGTGCATTATTCAAATTCGAACTACATGCACATGCTCTAATGCATATAAATTGTTTGAAAATTCAAATATATGTCCTTGGTTGCATTCTTAGGTCCAATGCAAGAAATGGGAATGAATGTCAAACACCCTGCCACCGTCACTCGGCCGCAAACATTGAGATACCCTGTTTTTAAATTCTAGTAAATCCAAAACTCGTCTGAAATTCATGAAACTTGGCATGCTATCATGGAGCGGCATCAACATGTCGTGGTAAATTTTTTGTCCCATTTGGGGCAGGTTTTGGTATATGGTACTCACGAACCAGAGCTTCTCATAACAAGCATGATGGTTTCGGTAGGGAACGTCCCACCTTTGGGGACGAATGATATCCATTTCCTCTTATTGCTTTCAAATTTTTTCTCGTGTCAACGTAGAACAACAGGAGTGTTATGTCATTTTTTGTGATTTTCCGGGGTTCGTTTGGACATTCTTATGCATTAACTGAGTTTTCAATGCATTCATGTGGAAATTCAAATTTGAACTACATGCACCTGCTCTAATGCATATAAATTAGTTGAAAATTCAAATATGTGTTCTTGGTTGCATGCTTCGGTCCCGTGCAAGAAATGGGAATGAATGTCAAACACCCTACCACCGTCACTCGCCCGCAAACATTGAGATACCTAGTTTTTACATTCTAGTAAATCCAAAACTCATCTGAAATTGATGAAACTTGGCATGCTATCATGGAGCGGCATCAACATGCCGTGATAAATTTTTTGTCCCATTTGGGGCAGGTTTGGGTATATGCTTCTCACAAACCAGAGCTTCTCACAAAAAGCATGATGGTTTCGGTAGGGAACGTCCCACCTTTGGGGACGAAACTATATCCATTGCCTCTTATTGCTTTCAAAACTTTTCTCGTGTCAACATAGAACAACAGGAGTGTTGTCTCAATTGTTGTGATTTTTCGGGGTTCGTTTGGACATTTTTATACATTAACTAAGTTTTCAATGCATTTATGTGCATAATTCAAATTTGAACTACATGCACATGCTCCAGTGCATATAAATTGGTTGAAAAATCAAATCTGTGTCCTTGGGTGCATGCTTAGGTCGCATGCAAGAAATGGGTATGAATTTCAAACAACAGGGCACCGTTGATTGCCGGCAAAACATTGAGATACTTTGTTTTTAAATTCTAGTAAATCCAAAACTCGTCTGAATTTCATGAATCTTGGCATGCTATCATTGAATGGCACCCGACATGCTGTGGTATTTTTCGTGTCCATTTTGAGAGAAGGCGCACTCGAATAACAACCAACAAAGGCATTTTAAAAAATAGCTACCACTTTAATATCTGAAACGTGTGTATAATTTAGACCGTCTGCGTTCTATTAACCATTCACGTGAAATGTGTCTTGGTTTTAATGGCTATAGTAGGTGCTGTGCAGACAGCTGCTTGACCTTGACTGAGCGGGTGGCGTGCGAGCGCAGTCCAGTGCGCAGGCTGACCGAGAGGCGTGCAAGCTGTCCTCCAATACGCAGGCTCACCAGGAAGCGTGCGAGCTGTATGCTGCGCAGGCTCACTGGGAAGCGAGCCATTTCACTTCCATGGCCGCCCGCCTTCCTATCCATTAATGGCACCTGAGCCGCTGCTTAATACGGGCGGCCTTACTGTTCGCCTCCCATTCCCCTCCCTCCCGCAGACCTCCACCAACGCCATGGCGCAGAAGGATCATCTGCCACTAGTCTTCAAGTTTGGAGGAGATAGAAAATAAGGAGGAATGTGGCCTCATGGACATGGCCCAGAACGAGCTGGCTGCGGCGGTTGCTGCCCCTGCTCCAGTCCCAGCTCCCATCCCCGCACCCGCGCTAGCGACCATCCCCGTGGCATTGACGGGCTAGACGCCGAGCACAATCATAGAGCTGGAAGCCACGGGCGTCAGCGAGGTCTCCAAGGACCCGCGCGAGCTCGTTTACATGCCAGCGCCCGAGCCCGTGCGCGCTCCTCCACCCACCACGGTGCCGGTCCTCGTGTGTTTGGCTGCACCCGCTGCGCCCTTGCCCGTGCGCGCGCCCCCCTCCCGTGCCCCGCCCGTCGATCGCGCGAAGACATGATGTTTTATTTACAAGTGAAGAACATTCTGTGCTGCATTGAAGACTTCAACAACGGCGTTACGGAGGACGACAACAACAACGACGGCGTGGTACGCCGCCTCCGCCGCCGCCGAAAAGACTTTTTTTCTTGGGTTTAATATTGTATCTCGATCACATGAATATAAATTCACAGTATGACTGAATGAAGATATGGTTTGAGCGAACTTGCGTTTCTCTCTCTTAATGTACAGACTTATCAAATGATTTTCTGTTGAAAAAACGTCAATGGTTTTTAAATATAAAACACTCATCGCAAACGTTTTAGTTAGAACACCCGTATGCAAACCGACAGCTTCCCAAGGAAGCCAAGGGAAAATGTGCTGAGCAGGATTTTTGCGGCTCTTGGTTGCAAACGTTTTATATAGAACACCCGTATAAAAAGTGAGAGCAGGATTTGTGCATCTCTTCAACGCAAACGGTTCTTTTCGTTGACCCGTGTGCAACCACTTACAAACAATTCGGTAAGATTTGCATCTGTCATATTGGGTATGTTGCCATTTGTCAAACTAGAAAGATTGACATTTTTTGATCTAGTAACATTGCCATTTTTCAACCATGTAACACTGCGATTTGTCAAAATATGAAGCTAAAAATCACTAGCAGTATCTAATTTTTGCAACTAAAATTCAGTAATTAAGCATAGATTTCATTAATAGATTAAGCAGTCATTCTTAATTTATACAAACAGTTCAACTCGACAGCTGAACCGACCAAACTTTTCCCCAATTGTTCCAACCACGTACTGAAATAGCTAGTTCAACTATATATATACTAGCCAATTTTAAGTACGTTTTTAGTTCCACCACATCCATAGTCAGATGAACTGAACAAAATAGCCCCTAAATACTAATACTACTACGGAGGGGCTTTGTATTACTTCTGGCTGCATCTCCTCTGCCGAGCGCACTCAATAAGAGGCAGAGGAGGAGGAGCCTACCGACGAGCTGGACAACTGCAATATGGTGCCTGCCGCTGCTGCAGCTTCAGCGACGCTCACCTCAAACACCCTCTGCCGCTCCAGACGACCCCTCTCGAAGCGGTGGTTCTCCTCGTAGATCTCCAGATTCCTCGCCTCTGAGGTGGCGTGTGCCATGGCCACGGCGGTGGTAAGGCTCTTTGCGTGCTCGACGAGGCGCTCCTCCTCCTCCTGTAGGAACTCGGTGTAGCACGCAAGTTCGCTGGCGCACGTGCGGGCATCCACCTCCGCCTCCCACCGTCAGGCGGCGGTGGCGGAGCGGGTGATGACCCCGGCGGTCGACGGTGGGCTGGCGGCCACGGCGGCCGATGATGGGGTGGCAGCCACGACCACCACCTCCCGCCTTCGAGCCGCGGTAGCGGAGCGGGTGATGGACACGGTGGTAGGTAGTGGGGTGGTGGCCACAACGGCCATCTCCCGCCTACGGGCCGCGGTAGCGGAGCGGGCGATGGCCCTGGCTTTTGACGGTGGTGTGGCGGCCGGCAACAGCTGCCGACGGGCAGCAGCGGCGGAGCGTGTGGTGGGTGTTCCGCGCACACCCAACAGGGACGCCACGCACACTACACTACGCCGGGGACTGGGCCGCCGCCGTGGTGTAGCCTCCTAGCTGGAGCTGTCCTCTGATGACGATGGAGTGGCTGAGCAACGACGACGGATCGGTGCCATTGGCGATTGTGGGAGAAGCAGACGAGATAAGCTATAGGGAGGGAGGGGAAAATGCGACGCATGACTCGCCGGCCGTGAGGGTTTATATAGCAGGCCAGTAAGCATTGGGATTTTAGGGGATTTCACCGAGTCGGGCGAGAAGCTTGCGCTGGAACCTATGAGGTTGCGCGGGAACGGCCTCACCGATGATTCATTGGTGCCACCGTTTGGCCAAAAGAACGCCCCCTACCGCTGTGTAAGCTTGCGCTGTAAGCCGTCTGTGGTAGCGGGGTGACAAGACGTGCGAGACGAGGACGAAAGGCCACGTACACATACGGTTAATAAAAAAACTTTTGTGATTTAATTACCTACTATACCCCCGTCCTGGTTTATAAGTATGATTTAACTAATAAAATACGAATGCATGTCGCCAAAGATTATGTAGTTGGATTTGTATTTGAACATAGTTGCCAATTATATAATTTTTATAACATGCATTAACATTTTGTTGGTTAAATTTGAGGGCAAAGTATGGCATATAATATGAAGGGAAATATAGACTAGACGGAGGTAGTAGTACACGGCTGCTCTCTACGCAGCGATGCAACTGTCGGCCGGCTTGTATGCGACCATTTTCTGTGTGTGGTTGCTTGCGGTTCAGGCGGCCGCGGCGCGCTCAGCTCTCGCGACCCTCTGGGTGCTCTGCTCTTGTCCCTCCACGCGGGCTGCTAGTGTTTGTGCCGACGCACAATCATGCACGTTCGTGTGCATGCAGTTGCACCGGGCGCGGCGCGACAATGCAGTTACCCGCTACAAAAACTGCCATGCGGACGCGCAGATAATCCAAGACGCCCGACCCCCATTTATTCCTGCGGCCATTTACCTTCATCTCTCGCGTCAGACGACACAATAAACACATCCACGATGACACATACAGAGAGGAACATCCAACGGTTCCAATGGCGATCCCTGTGGCTCCAATGGCGCTCAGAGCGGCCGATGACGACAATGGCGGGTAGCTCACCACGCATCACGTAGTGGACACCCACGTGAGGGGGAAGGCGGTGGTGTACATGAACGATCCGGTCTCGGTGGATAGCTCCATCCAAACTATGGAGCAGTTCCTTGCCGAAGACAAGTACCAAGTGGTCAGCTTCGACCTCGAGTACACCATTGGTCATGCCGGGCACGATCAGAAGGTTGCCGTCGCCCAGTTGTGCGTGCAACATGACGTCCTCGTCTACCACTACCACCTTGCCCCAAGGCCATGCGAGCGTTTCTCAAGGTTTATCAACAGCTCCGACTACAGGTTCGCCATGGTGAACACCACCAACGATCTAAAAGCGCTCAAGGTTTCGGGCTTGAAATGCCCGAATCTTGTCCAGCACCACTACAAGGTCTGAGGCAGCGACAAAAACAAACTAAAATCCCTGGTTGACCTCGCCTCGGCCATCATCGACACCTACTACATGAAGATGAAGAGTGAGAGCAAGAAGGACAAGAACACCTGGCACAGTGTGTGGCATGAGAGACTGGATGAACAACATGTCAAGTACGCGGCCAAGGACGCGTACATAAGCTACGAGATGTACAGGCGGATCGTTGACATGAGGATGTGTCTTCTTCCTTCCCCAGACGAGTGATCGAGCCACAGAGCACTGGCCGGAGCGTCGCAAGAAGTAGATGACTAGACGATAATTTCTCCTACTTTATAATGCATGCAATTGTTTATTGAGGTGTGTGCGAATGATCTGTATAGTCACTTGTGTAATTGGATGTTTATTTTAGTTATATATATACACACACACACACACACACACACACACACATGTTATTCTTCTGTAGACAGAGAAAATCACACGGCTTATTAGCAGCAATCATCTGTGATATTATTTGTCTTCGCAAACATTTCTGATTACGGACCTGTTTGCTATGTATCACACACATCTTGTTCAGTTGAACCATTTCCATTGTGTTGCCTAATCACACACAGTTCATCCTAGTGAACCATATGCTATATATCGCACCCACCTTCATCCGGCTGCCCATTTCTTTTGTTCCTCCTCATCGCAAATAGTTAATTGAATTGAATCGTATGCCCTGCATCGCACATGCAACTAAAATCTGAACCGCATTTGATGCATCCGTCATTGCAAACATTTTGCACCCTTTTTGACGGTTTTTTTACAGCACCATTTGCGATTATGGCATCGCACACAGTTTTGTCGAGGGGTCTCTGATCATAGTGTCGCGTTTGGACCATCCTGTAGTATTGAGTTCAGAGCAAAAGACAAAGTTGTGAGAAGGCTTACAAATCAGGAAAAATCAAGCAACGCTTCTCTGAGCAAAGCGCCTCCCTAGGCACGCTTTAATTTTCTGTAGTCCACTCTAGTTTCTCTTGTTGCCACCATCCAAGGTTAGGTTCTCTCTTTCCAAAATAACCAATTATAATTGTGTTCTCAGTTGCAATACTGAACCAAACCATGTAGTGGACTGACCATCTGAACTTCTCGTGCATTTCCACTAAATTTAAGCACCACTATTTGCATAAATAAGCAGACCACAATGCCTCTTGTCCATGCACCTGTCCCAAAAGCCTCCGCGCAGCTGTGCCAGCTAGTCCTCTGGTCATCCTTGATCTGGGAGAAAGTGCATTCCCGACTAGGACGCAGTGCTTGTTTTCTCTACGACACATGATAGGCTCGTCCCTGCACTGCAATCAGGAAGTAAACGTATGAATCATCTTATTTTAGATCACGTTCGTCATTCTACCTAGTTACTACCAATGTAGGAATACCTGGAACACGGCTGGTTAGACGAGGCAGCTAGGAATAGCCATCTGATTTTGTGTAGTTCTACTAAAATTGAGGTGTGTACTTCTGATTGCACAAATATAAACGATATGGAGACAGACACCCCTGTTTGCGCAAATATGAAATATGGTTATTTAAGAAGTGATGGTTATTTGCAGTGGCATATGATTAACAGCAGCATCTACAGTGTTATAACTGGCACTACACTGACATTATGAAAAAGTGCCATTAAGTAAGAAGTAGCATGACATCACATCAACACTGCCACTAGATTAACATGCAGAACAATAGCATTAGTATTTCTGTCATGAGAGTAGCACATGGTCAGTAAATGTGCAGTCAAATTTATGTAGTTCCACTAGGATGAAGCAATGTTATCGGTGTGAGATTTAAGTGTAACCGCAGAAACACAATCCATGGGAAATAAAGCAAGACAGAAGAACTTCCTAAAATGGTGGTGTCATTGCTTCAATTTATTAATGGCACTAGACTGTTAGCAGCATTACTTAATAATGACATTAGGTGGCATTGCATCATGTTTCATGTGATTTTACATTAACGGTAGCGATAAGAACATAGGGATAGCAGAGGCATAAAGTGGTGAGGCAGATGTGGTTGCCGAGAGCGGCGAACATTCAGGCAACAAGTCTGCATTTTTCCCATTTTTATCTCCTCGACAACATTTTCCTATGTGAGCACAGGAAATCTAGACCTGCTCGTTCTCATCTGCGTTGTCCCCCCAACACCCCTCACTTTCTTTCCTTTTTTGACCCAGAGACAGGTCCACTTCCCTGGCCTTTCCCCCCACCCTTCGCCATCCACCCCGCTTTCTTCCCCTTTTCAACCAAGAGACCGGTTGGTTAGCCACTCTCTACTACATTCCCCCATTTTCTCTTAGAACCAAGTCCTAGATTCATGCTACAACTTTCCCACTTTCTTCCCTGTTTGAACCAAGTCTTAGATTCGACTGTGTGAACTAGCTTTACCTCAAATCATAGTAAAAGTCTAGGTGGCTTTGGAATAGCTGATGCAAGTACAAAAATATCCACATGCAACCACGTGGGGAGCTGGGGCAGTATAGCACGGCCGGTTTCGAAGGAAGATATACCTGAGGGTCGTAGGGATGTGGCAAAGACGGCATCGGCAAGACGTATCTTGACCACAATATCGCAGGTAGGAAGAAGGGGTCGGAGGCCCTCCCGAGCCGGCGCTGTGTCAGAGAGAACGGCACGGTCGCCAATCAGGCCGTGCGGGCAGCTGTTGGTCTCCTCCCTCGCCGCTGACGACCGCGTGAACGATGCACTGATACGTCTCCAACATATCTATAATTTTTGGTTGTTCCATGTTGTTATATTATCATTATTGGATGTTTTATATTCATTTACTAGCAACTTTATATAATTTTTCGGGACTAACCTATTGGCATAGTGCCCAGTGCCAATTGCTGTTTTTTCTACTTCGCAGAATATCAATACCAAATAGAGTCCAAATGCCACGAAACTTATTGGAGAATTTTTTCTGCCCAGAAGACACCCAAGAGGACCAAGAAGTGCACCAGAGGGGGCCTGTGGGGCCCATTAGGCACTAGGGGGCGTCCTGGTGGGTAGTAGGGCCCACAGGCACCCCCTCCACGGCCTATCAGCTCTATAAATATTCTAAAATCCCCAAAACCCTAGGGGAGTGGAGAGAAAACTGTTTCTGTCACCGCAAGTTCGAGGACCACGAGATCAAATCTAGAGTGCTCTTTCGACACTCTGCCGGAGGGGTCAATGACCACAGAGGGATTCTTCATCATCACCCTTGCCCCTCCGATGATGCGTGAGTAGTTTACCACAGACCTATGGGTCCGTAGGTAGTACCCAGACGGCTTCTTGTCTGTTTTTGATCGTCAATACAATGTTCTCCTCGATGTTCTTGGAGATTGTGACGCCCGGATAACTAAGCTACAGTAACCCACTCCTAATGATGCCACGTCACCTCAGTTACTGTTGTTAATCTCCCGATGACTCAATCCCGTTCGAATTCAAATTTTAAAATAAAACAAACAACAAAAGTTTTCAAACAATAAAGCTAAAATGTTCGGGTTGTGCCAAATATTGCATAGGTAATTATGGCGAAGGAACGACACTATTATAAAATGCTTAAAAACTATGAGATGAATAAAACAGTAGCAAAAACTATTATTTAAATACTTTAAATATTAAATAATTACAAAACTATTTTATTTTGGGTTAGCAAATTTATGAGGCAAAGGCATAATTAGTAAACATCAATTTAGGTGCCACTTTGGTATTTTGTTATCACTAGAATAAATAGCAACTAAAAGTAATAGAATAAATAAAGGGGAAAAATAAAACAAAATGAATAAAAGGAGAACCCCCCCTCACACACACTGGACTTCGGCCCACCAGGCCGCCTTGCCGGCCCAACCGGTCGCGCCCCCACTCCCTTATCCTATCCCCACTCCCCCGAACCCTAGCTCACTCCCCACTTCCCCACTCCTTGCGCCACTCCCCGATCCCCTTCGATCGAGGCAGCACTCGGCGCCCGCCGCTGCCTACCTGCCGTCCCCCATCGCCAGCGCCGCCGGACCCGTCGGAGCCGTCCCCTGTCGTCTCTCCTCGCCCTTCCCCAACGCCAAGATCTCGCCCAAGGCCGCCGCGCCATGCCACCGCCGCCCGTCTGGACCTCGCTGGATCGCCGCCGCCCGGAGCTGCCCTCACCCTGGAACCACCACGCCGTCGCCGGACTGCCTCCCACTCCGCCGTGTCGTCCCCGTCGGCCTCCCCGAACCTCCCCGCGCCCACTGCCCACACCCCACGACCCGTGGTGAGGCTCCGTCCTCTCCTTTCCCCCCTGTGTGCGCTCGACCCCCGTGTCGCACAACGCGCTGCGCCGTCCCCAACCCCGTCGTCGGTCTCGCCTCATGCGCCTATCGCCATCGCCACGACGCCCGCGCCCTCCTTTCTCCCCTGTCTCGCCACAGCCGCGCCGGCCTCGTGTCGTGCGCGCCGACCCGCACCCCGTGGCCGCATCCTCGGTCATCGCTGTCAGCCCCCGCGTCCGTCCGCCCTTGCTCGCCGCGGCCCGCAACTGCCGCTGCTGCACTCCACGGCCGCCGCCTGTTGTCCCGCTGATGGCCGCGCCATGCCCATTAACGCCTGCACGGCAAAGCCCGTAACCCACGCACCGCCAGCGCCTGGCACCGAATCGCCCAACACCCGCTTTGGCCTGTACATCAGAAACGGGGCCACCGCCAAACGTAAAAGAAAATGAAAATGAAATTAGTAAAAGTAATAATTAATTAATTAATTAATTAAGTTAATTAATTTGGTTTAACTAAATTAATTAGAATTAGTTAACCTAATCAAGTAATTAAGCTAACTAACCTGTTTAGTTAATCTCAGTCAATGACAAATGGGACCCACCTGTCAGGTTGACAAGGTCAACGGTCAACGTTGATCACGACGTCATCTTGACATCAGCAAACACTATTCTGTATAATGTTAGAATTAAATAGTTAAATAAATCCTAAAAATGATTTAAATCTTTTAAAATTAATATAAAATAAACCGTAGCTCAGATGAAAATACTTTCTACATGAAAGTTGCTCAGAACAACGAGACGAACCCGGTTACGCAGCCCGTTCATCCGCCACACACCCCTAACATATCAAACTTGCAACTTTCCCCCTCCGGCTCCTCTGCCCGAAAACGCGGAACCCCGGGGACACTTTCCCGGATGTTTCCCCCCTTCACCGGTATCATCACATACCGCGTTAGGGCACGCCTAGCATCACGCTTTGCTTTGTCATGCATCGTCATGCATCTGTTTGCTTAAATATTCATTGTTTCTTCCCCCTCTTCTTCCGCTAGACACCGAGACCGACGCTGCTGCTGCCCAGTTCGACTACGGAGTTGATGACCCCTCTCTCTTGCTAGAGCAACCAGGCAAGCCCCCCCCCTTGATCACCAGATATCGCCTATTCTTCTCTATACTGCTTGCATTACAGTAGTGTAGCATGTTACTGCTTTCAGTTAATCCTATACTGCTGCATAGCCTGTCCTTGCTACTCAAGTTGTTACCTTTTACCGCTATCCTACTGCTTAGTATAGGATGCTAGTGTTCCATCAAGGGCCCTACATTCTTGTCCGTCCGCCATGCTATACTATCGGGCTGTGATCACTTCGGGAGGTGATCACGGGCATATACTATATACTTTACACTATTACATTACCTGTGATACTGTTCAGAGATGGGGGCTGAAAGGACAGGTGGCTCCATCCCGGTAGAGGTGGGCCTGGGTTCCCGACGGCCCCCGACTGTTACTTTGTGGCGGAGCGACAGGGCAGGTTGTGGCCACCTAGGAGAGAGGTGGGCCTGGCCCTGGTCGGCGTTCGCGGATACTTAACACGCTTAACGAGATCTTGGTATTTGATCTGAGTCTGGCCATTTGGTCTATATGCACTAACCAACTACGCGGGAACAGTTATGGGCACTCGACGTCGTGGTATCAGCCGAAGCACTTCGTGACGTCAGCGACTGAGCGGCGCGCGCCGGTTTGGAACGTAAGCCTGCTCTTGTATTAAGGGGGCTAGTTCTGCTTCCGGCCGCCCACGCAACGTGCAGGTGTGCTAAGGCGATGGGCCCAGACCCCTGTGCGCTTAGGTTTAGACCGGCGTGCTGACCTCTCTGTTGAGCCTAGGTGGGGCTGCGACGTGTTGATCTTCCGCGGCCGGGCATGACCCAGGAAAGTGTGTCCGGCCAAATGGGATCAAGCGTGTTGGGTTATGTGGTGCACCTCTGCAGGAAGTTAATCTATTCGAATAGCCGTGATCTTCTTAACAGGGCGACTTGGAGTTGTACCTTGACCTTATGACAACTAGAACCGGATACTTAATAAACACACACCTTCCAAGTGCGAGATACAACCCGGTGGTCGCTCTCTCTCGTGGTTACGAGGAGGGATCGCCGGGTAGGATTATTGCTGTGTGATGCTACTTGGAGGACTTGCCTACTCTCTGCTACATGCCGCAAAGGCGGAGGCTGCCAAGCGTAGTCTTCGACGGTGATTAGCTATCCCCTCTTATTCTGGCATTTTGCGCTTAGTCCACTGATATGGCCCTTTACACATATATCCATGCATATGTAGTGTAGCTCCTTGCTTTGCAGTACTTTGGATGAGTACTCACGGTTGCCTTGTTCCCCTTTTCCCCTTTCTTTACCCGGTTGCTGCGACTGCACGATGGAGCCAGGAGCGACGCCACCGTCGATGATGACTACTACACTGAGGCGCCTACTACTACGTGCAGCCCCGCGGACGACCAGAGTAGTTAGGAGGATCCTGTGCGGGAGGCTGCGCCTCTTTCGATCTGTATCCCGGTTTGTGCTAGCCTTCTTAAGGCAAACTTGTTTAACTTATGTCTGTACTCAGATATTGATGCTTCCACGACTCGTCTATGATCGAGCACTTGTATTCGAGCCCTCGAGGCCACCGGGCTTGTATTATGATGCTTGTATGACTTATTTATGTTTTAGAGTTGTGTTGTGATATCTTCCCGTGAGTCCCTAATCTTGATCGTACACATTGGCGTGCATGATTAGTGTACGATTGAATCGGGGGCGTCACAGAGATCTATTTGATGTAATGAATTCTTGCGGTGTATTTGTTGGGATCCAATGAATTGTGAGTTTATGATCAGATCTATCCATGAATATTATTTGAGTCTTTGCTGAACTCTTTTATGCATGATTGTTATAGCCTTGTATTTCTTCTCCGAAACTTTAGTTTGGTTTGGCCAACTGGATTAATTTTTCTTGCCATGGGAAGAGGTGCTTTGTTATGTGTTCGATCTTGCGGTGCTCAATCTCAGTGACAGAAGGAGACATGACACGCATGTATCATGGCCATTAAGAATAAAAATATGGGGTCTATTCCTACATGAATATATCTCCTCTACATCATGTCATCGTTCTTATTGTATTACTCCGTTTCTTCATGAACTTAATACACTAGATGCATGCTGGATAGCGGTCGATGTGTGGAGTAATAGTAGTAGATGCAGGCAGGAGTCAGTCTACTAATGCTGGACGTGATGCCTATATACATGATCATTGCCATGGATATCGTCATAATTATTTGCTCTTCTGTCAATTGCCCAACAGTAATTTGTTTACCCACCGTATGCTATTTCCTTGACAGAAGCCACTAGTGAAATCTACGGCCCCCGAGTCTGTTTCCTATAATATTATTTTGAGATCTATTATTCAAAAAACCCAAAAGTACCTTGCTACACTTTTTCTTTATTTATCTTATATCGTGTTTTTGCTATATCTATTTATCAAATCTCATACAATTTAATCTATCTCAAAATCGAGGAGGGATTAACAACCACTCTTACGCGTTGGGTTGCAAGTATTTGTTATTTGTGTGCAGGTGTTGTTTACATAGTGTGGGTGGATCCTCCTAGCTACTGGATTGATAACCTTGGTTTCATCATTCTCTCCTCTTCAGGAAAATACCAACGCACATACAAGCAATCATGAAGAATTTCTGGCGTCGTTGCCGGGGAGGATCAAGTCTTCTGTTCACGTGTCAATCTCTCGCACCAGAGAGACCCATCAACATCTATCAAGTAACCAATCACAAATCTCATATCCTTGCAATGTAATTATTTGCCTTTTTCCTCTCATTTTCATCTCCCAACTGCTAAAAAGTTTTTTACAAAAATATAAAATTATTTTCCGTTTGCCTTTTTGCTTGTTTACTATCTTTGCTTGTATTGCTATGTGCCTTCTATTTTCTTGCATCTTTGCTTGCTAAAAATCTATTGATATGGATACCCATGCACTTGCTAATCTTTTCAAAAGATCAAATTATGGTGAACCAATTTCTAGTGAGTTGAGTGCACTTGATTATCTCTATGAAGTTTTCCTTGAAAATCACGAATCTAAAAATTGTGATGAAGTGTTAAAGAAGAAATTTATAAGGTAATTCATGATAGCTCCTTGAAGGAAAAGCATGATTGCGATGATATTGTTATAAATTCTATTAACGTCAATAGTGTAGTGATATGCAAAACCCCAAGCTTGGGGATGCTTGCTTTGTTATTTCCACTACTTATTGCAATGATCATGATTGGGGTGATAATGTTCCTTATGATCTTGAAAATTTAATTAAGCCTCATGATGAATATGATATTGATAATAATCTTTGCAATAATATTGAAAGTGGGTTCGGAAGAGCGTCAACTTTTGGTAAAAATAATCCCACATATCTGCAGGGTGTGCAATTTTATGAAATTCTTGATAAAACTGGACTTGGAGAGGTCATGACTTTATTTTATGTTAATTCCACTATTTTGGAACAGTGTCAACTTTGCATGCATGTCGATCATCTAGAGAATACGTTATGTGATATCTATATTGTTGAATTTATTATGATCCTACATGTAATTATTATGAGAGAGGAAAATATGGTTGTAGAAATTTTCATGTTACTAAATTTCCTGTCATTATGTTGGGATTGTCAATGTTTTATTCTTCTTCCGTGCATATGCTAGTTTTTGCTTGTTTTGATAATTTGTTTGCTTATAAAATGCCTACGCATAGGAAGTTTGTTAGACTTAAATGTAATTTTCACATGTTGTATGATGCTCTCTTTGTGCTTCAATTGTTGTCATTCATGCGAGCATCATTAAAATTATCAATGCCTAGATAGGGGCGTAAAACAATTGCGCTTGTTGGGAGGCAAACCAATGAATTAAATATATTTTTTCTTTTTCTTTCTGCTCTTGTGTGTTTGCACAATTATTCTACTGTTATGATTGTGTTTTTAGGTTCAATTAGTGTTTGTGCTAAGTAAAGCCTTTAGGATCATGTTGGGTGATAGTAGATTTTATCCTGTTGGAAAACAGAAACTTTTGCGACCAGTAGCATAATTGTTAAAAATTACTGGAGTGTGATAAAATTCTGAATTTTTTACACATGATTTAGATACAAATTTCCTATGTTGTCCTAATTTTTCAGACTTTTTGGAGTTACAGAAGTATGGTCAAAGTCCAGATTACTACCGACTATTCTGTTTTTGATAAATTTTGTTTTCGTTGGATTGTGTGCTTATTTTGATGAATCTATGGATTGTATCAGGTGGTATAAGCCATGGTAAAGTTAGAATACAATAGATATAATGCAATAATAAAATATGAATGGGTTTACAATAGTACTTAAAGTGGTGATTTACTTTATTATACTAACGGATCTCACGAAGGTTTTGTTAAGTTTTGTGTGATTGAAGTTTTTATGTTTTGGGTGAGATCAGGATGGATGAAGGAATAAGTAGTGAAAAGAGCCTAAGCTTGGGGATGCCCCGAAAGGCATCCCTTCTTTCTTCTAACAACCATCGGTAATTTTACTTGGAGCTATATTTTTATTCGTCACATATCATGAGTTTTGCTTGAAGTGTCTTGTATTATATGAGTCTTTTCTTGTTTTGCTTTTTAGTTTGTCACAATCATCCTTGATGGAAAGACCTATCTGAGAGGGCCATAGTGATGCTATGAATTAATAGAATTGCTCTATGTGCTTCACTTAAAAAATTTGAGCTACGGAATTGCTCTAGTGCTTCACTTATATCTTTTTGAGCATGGCGGTGCTTTAATTTTGAAGAAATACTCTCATTGAGGGAGTTATGGATTTAGGGGTCCTCGGGGAGCCGGCCCAATGGATATGGGCCGGACAGGTGAAGCCGCATAGCAACGGACGATCTATGAAGCTGTGGTGTGTCCTCTAAGTCAAGGGTGAACAGGATCTCTCTTTCCCTTATTGTAATCTATCTCCGGTAACCCTAACCTTATTGGTGTTTATATAAACCGATGGTTGTAGTCATTAGGGTTAGAGCTTTATTAATTACCTCACCGCCTTAGGGTTTAGCTCATGTTGATCTCGAGGTAGACGTACTTTGTAAACCATACTACACATCCTATATAATCAAGCAGGACATAGGATATTACTTCTTCGAGAGGGCCCGAACCTGGGTAAACACTGCGTTTGTCATCCCTTATTCCCCATTGATTCCAGATCCACATTGGACCCCCTACCCCGAGGTCTGCCAGTTTTCGCACCGACATTGGTGCTTTAATTGAGAGTTCCGCTGTGGGTCACCTAAAGGATCACTGGCTCGCCTGATCATAGAAGAAGGCATCGAATCCGGGGACTTCTTTGTCCCTGGTCAACTCTTCGCATTCGGTAGCATCGTACTGCACGCCGGTCTGACTAGTCGTCTGGGTCAGATCGACAACTTTGCTCCTGAACACGGAATTCGATTCGGTAATCTGGAATATGTTGCGAACACGCGGGGCGATTTAATCTTCACCGGATTCAAACGCCCCCTCTCGCGCCTTCGCAGGCCTCGTCGTGCCCACTCTGGAGTCCCCCTTCGATCCAATCTACAGATCGGCCCCCGCCCTCCAAAAAACGTCAAGCCAGGAGGGCTCCGTTTCAGGTGGGGCCGGACTCCATCTTGGGACGAGTCCGTCATGTTGGCGGAGGGCCTATCTTCGGCCCTCGATGCAGAATCAAGTGGCTGAGGCCAAGAGCCAATCTCGGCTGAATCTTCCCGTCACAACGCCCTCTGGCCTTGAAACCTTACAACAAGCCGGCAACCAATGGCCAGGGGTTACCCCCGGCCCAAAGCAGCTTGATCTCAAACCCTGACACGGAAACTACACACAAATACCAAGGCCCGTCCTTGATCTCCAGTGACGGGCCGGACCCCCTCAACGATCCGGAACCGCACCCCGAGCTCAACTCCGCCTGTGGAAAGGAAGGACCAGCTGGGGCGCTTACTGTCCCCCACTCCGTCATGATGGAATTTGGCCTAGTGCCCTCGGATCCAGCAACCGTCGCTATGTTAAACTAGGCACTAGACCTAATCCAGGAAATGACCCTCTGGGAGGAACAGCCCTTCCCCCACAATCATCAACCCTTCGTAGCGTACCACAAGGAAATTTACATCCCGCCCACCACCCACTTGGTAGCCACTATCGATGATTTAACTGATATGCTATATTATAACTCAAAAAACTCCGAATACATGGATGAGGATGGAGGAGCCACGGCCAACACCGAAGTCACCCCCATCACCGGCCGCTGGATGACCACGTCCACCTACGATATTTACATGGTGGACACCCCCAAAGACAGCGATGACACTCCCCATCAAGACCGAGACAAGCCAGGAGATGAGCCGCCTAAGCGCTAAAGATAGTATCGTCGATCAAAGCCATGTTGAAGCCACGTGAGCAACGTGGACTCCATGAAGAATGACACCACAAATAATACGGACGACCTCGCCGGAGCCGCAGCCAACAAACATCGCCGGGTTGATCTCGCGGGGGCAGGAAGACCCATTCAACCCAGAAAACCCTAATGAATCCGAAGATAGCAACTACCTGTCACCTTCTCAAGAGAAGGCCAGTCTCGGGGAGGATGATTTCATCGTCCCCGAAGACCCGCTGGAGCAACAACAGTTCGAGCGGAGGCTTCTAGCCACCGCCTGCAGCCTTAAGAAACAAAAGCGCAAAATACTGCCTAACAGGACACCCTCAATGATTGATGGGCCAAATTCCTAGCTGCTGAAGAGGGGTACAACCACGAACAGCCAGTCAAGAGCTATCCCAAGCGAAAATTGCTGCCGCAGTTCAACGACGAGGCCGCAGAGCCAATACGTCTGACATACACACGTACCGAACAACCAGACCGCCCCCAGAGGGTAGGAGAGTGAAGTTGACAAGGCAGAACACCCTGCCGCACCACCTCACCATGACGGCTGATGTTGGCTTGAACTACATCGGTATTTCCCCAAAGAGGGAGGGATGATACATCAGATCAACGGTAGATATTTCCCTCAGTGATGTGACCTAGGTTGTCGATCTAGTAAGAGAACCACACAACACCACGTAAACAGCTCCTACACACAAAGAACAAATATTTGCAACCTAATGTAAGAGAGGGGTTTTCAATCCCTCACGGGTAAAAACATAGGTAAAATTGTAGTAGATTGGATAAATAGATCATGCGGGAACGCGAGATAAAATAAATAAACAAAAATTGCAGCAAGGTAATTTTGTGTTTTTGGATTAATAGATCTGAAAATAAAAGCGAAGAAGAATAGATCTCGAAGGCAAATGTAATAAAGAAGAGACCCGGGGGTCATAGATTTCACTAGAGGCTTCTCTCAAGAAAAATAGCATCCGGTGGGTAAACAAATTACTGTTGGGCAATTGATAGAACTTCGAATAATTATGACGATATCCAGGCAATGATCAATATATGGGCTTCACGTCCAAGATTAGTAGACTGACACCTGCCTGCCTCTACTACTATTACTCCACACATCGACCGCTATCCAGCATGCATCTAGTGCATTAAGTTCATGGAATATTGGAGTACTGCAATAAGAATGATGACATGATGCAGACAAGATCTATTTATGTAGAAATAGACCCCATCTTGGTATCCTTAATAGCCACGATACATAAGTGTTGGTTCCCCTTCTGTCTTTGGGATCATGCACAATAAGATCGAACCCATCAAAATCCACCTCTTCCCATGGCAAGAAAAATCAATCTAGTCGGCCTGGCTAAACCAAATATTCGAAGAAGAAATACGAGGCTATAAGTAATCATGCATATAAGAGATCAAAAGACTCAAATAACATTCACGGATAAAAACATAGACCTAATCATAAACAAAGTTCATCGGATCCCAACAAACACACCACAAAAAGAGTTACATAAAATAGATCTCCAAGAGACCATTGTATTGAGAATCAAGAGAGAGAGAGAGAGAGAGAGAGAGAGAGAGAGAGAGAGGAATCCATCTAGCTACTAACTACGGACCCAAAGGTCTACAATGAACTACTCACGCATCATCGGAGAGGCACCAACGAGGATGATGAACCTCTCCATGATGGTGTCTAGATTGGATCTGTGGTTTCTGGAACTTGCGGCGGCTGGAATTGATTTTCATCGACTCCCCTAGGGTTTCTGGAATATTGGGGTATCTATAGAGCAAAGAGGTGGTGCGGGAGGCGGCCGAGGTGGGAACAACCCACCTGGGTGCGCCCTGGTGGGTTGTGCTCCCCTCGGAGCCCCCTGAGGTACTTTCTTGGCCCATCGTGTGTCTTCTGATCTAGAAAAAGTCACCAAAAAGTTTTGCTGCATTTGAACTCCATTTGGTATTGATTTCCTGCGAAGTAAAAAACAAGCAAAAAACAGAAACTGTCCCTGGGCACTATTTCAATAGGTTAGTCCCAAAAACTGATATAAAGTTGCTATAAAATGATTGTAAAACATCCAAGAATGCTATTATAACATCATGGAACAATAAAAAATTATAGATACGTTGGAGACGTATCAGCATCCCCAAGCTTAATTCCTGCTCGTCCTCGAGTAGGTAAATGATAAAAACAGAATTTTTGATGTGGAATGCTGCCTAACATGTTCATCTTTTCTTTGTAGCATGGACATTTGGACTTCTATATGATTCAAAGCAATAGTCTAGTTTTGACATGGAGATTTCAATACTCAAGCATATCGACAAGCAACCATGTCTTTCAAAATATCAACACTAAAGCAAGTTATCCCTAGCCCATTATGCTCAATCATTGATCCATTCATGAAACACACTCACATATTAGCTAGACCCAATGCTCAAGTACGATCATAGTGCTCCTTAGTTGGTGCTTTATAAGAGAAGATGGAGACTCAAATAAAAATAAAAATTGCATAAAGTAAAAGAAAAGCCCTTCACAGAGGGAAGTACGGATTTGTAGAGGTGCTAGAGCTCAAAGCAAAAAAGGTAGAGATAGAACATTTTGGGTGGCATGCTTTTCCTTTCAACGAAAACAATCAAGTAGTTCCCAATACTTTCCATGCTAGATAGATCATAGGTGGTTCCCAAACAGAAAATAAAGTTTATTCCTTTTTCCACCATACTTTCACATTCCACGGCTAACCGAATCCACGGGTGCAGTCCATACCAACGCTTCCAAGGAATTTATTATTTGACAACATAAAGTAAATTCATTTTTCATTTCAGGACTGGGCATCCCTAATACCTTTGTCGTACTCTCGTGCAATGATAAGTGAATAAACACTCATCTTGAGAATAACACGTCTAGCATGGAAAAATATCAGCCACCCCTACCGTTTCATGAGTTATACGAGCATACAAAAGAGAACTTTATTTTGAAAATTAGAGATGGCACATACAAATTTTCTTAGAACGGCATGGAAATACCGCACATAGGTAGGTATAGTGGACTCATGTGGCAAAACTGGTTTAAGGATTTCGGATGCACAAGTAGTGATCATTCTTAGTGCAAATGAAGGCTAGCCAAAGATTGAGAAGCATCCAACCAAGAAATGAAAAATCTCATAAATGAGCATTAAGCATAACTAACACCGAATAATGCACCACAAGTAGGATGTAATTTCATTGCATAACTATTGACTTTCCTGCTTGCATAGGGAATCATACACCTTAACACCAATATTCTTACTAAATCATAACTACTCATCAACATGACGCACATATTATATCAACATATCGCAAAACTATTGCAAGTAATCAAGTTTATTTTGTCCAATGATCTTCATGAAAGTTTTTTTATATCCCTCTTGAATATCTATCACTTTGGGACTAATTTCATATGTTGCTTTTGATAGCTCAAACAAATCTAAGTGAAGAAAATGAGCGTAAAAATTTTCTCCTCTCAAAATAATCTAAGTGTAGCAAGAGAGAATTTCTAAAAAATTTACTAACTCTTAAATAATCTAAGTGAAGCATGAGAGCATTTCTTCAAAAATAATAAAGCACACCGTGCTAAAAAAGATATAAGTGAAGCACTAGAGCAATTACATAGCTTATAAAGATTTACGTGAAGCACAGAGAGGAATTCTAACAAGTCATAACATGATTTGGGCTCTCTCAAATAGGTGTGTCCATCAAGGATAGATGACTTAAAACAAAAAGCAAAACAGGCAAAGACTCATATCATACAAGACGCTTCAAGCAAAACTCATGATATGTGATGAATAAAAATATAGCTCCAAGTAAAATACAAATGGTCGTTAGAAGAAAGAGGGGATACCACTCGGGGCATCCCCAAGCTTAGTTGCTTGCTTCTCTTTTAGATAATAGCTTGGAATGCCATAGGGCATCCCCAAGGTTGGGCTCTTATTACTCCTTATTCCTTCATCCATCGTGATCACACCCAAAACTTGAAAACTTCAATCACACAAAACTCAACAAAACCTTAATGAGATCCGTTAGTATAACAAAACAAATCACTACTATAAGTACAGTTGCAAAGCCATTCATATTTTATTTTTGCATTATATCTACTGTATTCCAACTTTTCTATGGCGAAAACTCTTCAAATAAAACCATAGAGTCATCAAAAAAAGCACACAATGGAAAGAAAAAAGAATCTGTCAAAACAGAACAGTCTGTAGTAAGCAGGGAACTTCGTGTACTTCTGTAACTCCAAAAATTCTGAAAACTTAGGAAAACGTGGGAAATTTGTATATCAATCTTGTAAAGAAATTTTAGAGCAAAAGCACGTTTCTGTGATTTATGGAAATTATTATTCTGAGCTCAAAAGTTTCTATTTGTCAACAAGATCAAATCAACTATCACCCAACATGATCCCAAAGGCTTTGCTTGGCACAAACACTAATTAAAACACAAAAAACATAATCATAACAGTAGCATAATTGTGCAAACACTGAAGAACAGAAATATAAAAAAATTAAATTTTATTCATTGGGTTGCCTCCCAACAAGCGATGTCGTGTTATGCCCCTAGCTAGGCATAATGCAAAGGATCTAAGAATTGTCATCTTTATTTCCACTTCCGTTGGAAGTGTTTTTGTCAGTTGGTTTTGCAAAGACAACATAGAACACCTCATCCATAGAGACTTTAGCACTATCAAGTTGCTTATAATTGTATCCCCTTTGATTTCCGACAACAATCCAAGAATAGTGTTGATTAACATCATTGAAAACTTGTTGGATTATGTCCTAAATAGGTACTTCCTTTTTAAGATTCTCATCAAAAAATTATTTCCAAGCAAGTGTCTTAACATATAATCACTATTATAAAGGATCTGAGCTATTACCGGTTTTTCACGTTTCATACCATAAAAATCAAAGATTTCCCTAGCTTCCCGTATTATGTAGTCAAATTCATTCATAAGAACAAGGGTAGCCAACTTTTTAGCTTTGGGATTCTTTATAACAGGCAACTCATAAAACAATCTTTGCAAGGTAGAATGAGTACGGATGAATTTATTCTCAAGTTTCGTAACTAGTGCTTTGAAATAGCTTCGCATAAGATTTTGTTCTTTCAAGTATAGGAGGATCATCAAGAGTTAAATTTACGACACAATTGAAAAATTCTTGGATATGTTCTTTTCCCATAATATTCCGTTGCCCCAAAACAAAAGTTTCAGTATCCAGATTGCTAGATCGTCCAATTTTAGGAGTTAATCCATCAACTATTTCTGCCATGCCAAAGTCACTCATGGTGACAAGTTCAAGCAAATAAGAGATCGGCGAGAAAACGGCAAACGAAAAATAGGACGAATAAAACGGAAAATATTCTTAAGTGGGGGACAGGAAAACGAGAGGCGGATAGCAAATAATGTGAATTGCAAGGAGATGAGATTCGTGATTAGGAACCCGGTAGATGTTGATGATGTCTCCCAAAGAATGGTGCCGAAATTCGTTTTAGTGTTGGCTTGAACTACATCGATATTTCCCCAAAGAGGAAGGGATGATGCATCACAGCAACGGTAGGTATTTCCCTCAGTGATGAGACCAAGGTTATCGAACCGGTAGGAGAACCACGCAACACCACGTAAATAGCTCCTGCACACAAAGAACAAATACTTGCAACCCAACGTAAGAGAGGGGTTGTCAATCTCTCATGCGTAAAAAGATAGGTAAAATTATAGTAGATTGGATAAATAGATATCGCGGGAACGCAAGATAAACAAAAATTGGAGCAAGGTATTTTTTGTTTGTGGATTAATATATCTTAAAATAAAAGGAAAGAAAAATAGATCTCGAAGGTAAATATAATAAAGAAGAGGCCCGGGGACCGTAGATTTCGCTAGTGGCTTCTCTCAAGAAAAATAGCATATGGTGGGTAAACAAATTACTGTTGGGCAATTGATATAACTTCGAATAATTATGACGATATCCAGGCAATGATCATTTTATAGGAATCATGTCCAAGATTAGTAGACCGACTCCTGCCTGCATCTACTACTATTACTCCACACATCGACCTCTATCCAGCATGCATCTAGTATATTAAGTTCATGGAAAAATGGAAAAATGCAATAAGAATGATGACATGATGTACACAAGATCTATTTATGTAGAAATAGACCCCATCTTGTTATCCTTAATGGCAACGATACATACGTGTCGGTTCCCCTTCTGTCACTGGGATCAAGCACCGTAAGACCGAATACATCACAAAGCACCTCTTCCCATGGCAAGAAAAATCGGTCTAGTCGGCCTAACTAAACCAAAGATTCAAAGAAGAAATACAAGGCTATAAGTAATCATCAATATAAGAGATCAAAAGACTCAAATAACTTTCATGGATAAAAATATAGATCTGATCATAAACTCAAAGTTCATCGGATACTAACAAACACACCGCAAAAAGAGTTACATCAAATAGATCTCCAACAGACCATTGTATTGAGAATCAAGAGAGAGAGAGAGAGAGAGAGAGAGAGAGAGAGAGAGAGAGAGAGAGAGAGAGAGAGAGAGAGAGAGAGAGAGAGGAAGCCATCTAGCTACTAACTACGGACCCGAAGGTCTACAATGAATTACTCACGCATCATCGGAGAGGCACCAATGAGGATGATGAACCCCTCCGTGATGGTGTCTAGGTTGGATCTGTGGTTTCTGGAACTTGCGGCAGCTGGAATTGATTTTCGTCGAATCCCCTAGGGTTTCTGGAATATTGTGGTATTTATAGAGCAAAGAGGCGGTGCGGGAGGCAGCCGAGGTGGGCACAACCCACCTGGGCGCGCCCTGGTGGGTTGTGCTCCCCTCAGAGCTCCCCTCAGGTACTTTCTTGGCCCATCGTGTGTCTTCTGGTCTAGAAAAAATTCACCAAAATTTTTCGTTGCGTTTGGACTCCGTTTGGTACTGATTTCCTGCGAAGTACAAAACAAGCAAAATATAGCAACTAGCCCTCGGCACTATGTCAATACGTTAGTCCCAAAAAATGATATTAAGTTGCTACAAAATGATTGTAAAACATCCAAGAATGATAATATAACAACATGCAACATTCAAAAATTGTAGATACATTGGACATGTATCAACAGCAAGGATCAAGTGTGCCGGCCTATGGATACGACCTCCACCATGACCTAGACGTTCGAGGAGGCCGTACCAGGTCCATCTATGGACCCAGAGAAGATCCACCCACTTACCATGAAGGACATTACGATCGGCTAAACTGGAATGATGGAATCTGGGAGCAGCAATGGATTCGGAGGGCCGAAGACCTCCGACGTGATGTAGCACGAGTTCGGGATGCCGCACACCCCGTGTCCTTCTTAGAGAGGGTAATGCTAGACCAGTTCCCTGAAGGCTTCAAGCCCGTGAACATTGAATCATACGACGGAACCACGGACCCGGCCGTATGGATAGAGGATTTCCTCCTCCACATTCACATGGCGCGGGGAGATGACCTCCACGCCATTAAATATTTGCCACTAAAGCTTAAAGGTCCTGCTCGACACTGGTTAAACAGCCTTCCCGAAGACTCCATAAGTTGTTGGGAAGAGCTTGAGGACGCTTATCGAGTGAACTTTCAGGGCACCTACGTCCGGCCTTCAAACGCTGACGACCTAAATCGCATCACACAACAGCGTGGAGAATCTGCCCAATAGTTTTGGAACCGATTCCTAACCAAGAAGAACCAGATTGTGGACTGTCCGGACGCCGAAGCATTGGTCGTCTTTAAGCATAGTGTCAGGGATGAATGGCTCATAAGGCAGCTCAGCCAGGACAAACCAAGAACCATGGTTGCCCTTACTTCTCTCATGACCCTCTTTTGCACGGGCGAAGATAGTTGGCTCGCTCGTAAAAGCACTAACCCCGAAACGCCCGGTACCTCTGAGGTTCGGGACAGAAATGGAAAGGCGCGACACAGCAAGAGTAAACGTCGCCACAATGACTGTGAAGGTGAGGATACGGCGGTAAATGCCGGATTCCGAAATCCGAAGTATGGACCACGAAAGAAAGTCCCTAAAGGCAATGGCTGCTGCCCATCCAGACTAGACACAATCCTGAACAGGCCTTGCTAGATCCACGGCACGTCAGAGAAGCCAGCCAACCACTCCAACCATAACTGTTGGGTGTCAAGCAAGCTGCCAAGCCCACAGCCGAAGACTCGGGCAAAAGCCCACGCAGCAAGGACGACGACGAGCCCCGCAGGACGAACAGTGGAGGCCAGAAACCCTTCCCTTCCGAAGTCAAGATGGTAACCATGATCTGTGCAACCAACATACCGAAGAAGGAGAGGAAGCGAGTGCTGTGAGACATGTATTCCTTCGAGCTGGTAGCGCTGAAGTTCAATCCATGGTCAGCCTGCCCGATCACTTTTGATTGCAGGGATCACCTGACTTGCATACACCATGGAGGGTCCGCAGGCTTAGTACTCGACCCCATCATCGATGGATTCCACCTCACCAGAGTCCTAATGGAGGGGGGTAGTACCTCAATCTGATATATGAAGACACGGTGAGGAAGATGGGGATCGATCCGTCAAGGATCAAACCCAGTAACACCACTTTCAAGGGAGTGATTCCGGGAGTGGAGGACGGCAGCACAGGCACTGTGACGCTAGAAGTAGTGTCCGGCTCTCCGGATAACTTCCAAAGCAAGGACTTGATCTTTGACATTGCACCTTTTCGCATCGGCTATCACGCCCTCCTCGGCCGAACAACGTTTGCTAAATTTAATGTTGTCCCAGACACGTGTCGGATTTCGGGTTCCGGCAGACCCTCTAGGTTCGAACTCTGGGGTGTGCGCGGAGATCTCGCCTCCTACCTACCTGCTCCTCGCCGCCTCGCTGGGATCTAAACTACCAAAATAACAACACAAGAGACACAAGGTTTATCTTTGGTTCGGGCCACCATTGTGGTGTAACACCCTACTCCAAAGGTGTGTGGTGTGGTGGATTGCCTCTTGGGCTGATGATGAACAATACAAGGAAGAACAGCCTCGCGAGGGTCTGTTCTTGGCCGGTGCGATGAACTACTAGGGGGAGTTCAGTCGCACCCTCTCTCTCTCTCTCTAGATTCCAGATGCCCCTTTGCTCTGTGTGTGGCTAGTCCTATTTATAGGCGAAGGACATGGGCCTCTTCCCAAATATTGAGCGGGAAGGGCGCCAACAATTGGTCATTTTGAAGGGGAACATCTAGTACACTTATCCTGACTAAAGTTGGTCCTCGCGTGTCAAAGGCTCTGGTGGTGACGCCGGCATGGGCTCCACGATGACCTCCTTCCTGCCGTTGCGACGGTCTTGGTCTTGTTGCACCACGGATGCCTTTGCTTGATACTCTTGCCTGCGCTTGCCCCCTTTGCACCAAAGAGGAAACGAGGACACTGCGTGGGCTGGCGCCCGCCTGGCGCCCTTGGTCATCGTGGCTTGCATCATGGGCACCTCGTGAGGTACCCCGCCTTGATCTCTCCGCCTCGCGAGCCAGCCTAACGAGGACGTGCCTAAGGAAGCTTCACTGTCGTCCGCCCATGAGGCTTGGCACCTCGCGAGGGTCTTGAGCTTGTGCTGATGAAGATGGGCCGTACTGGGCCACCCCTTGAGCCATGCCGCAGGCCGCAGGCAGGCAAGTCTAGGTACCCCCGTCATTTTGAAGGGGAACATCTAGTACACTTATCCTGACTAAAGTTGGTCCTCGCCTGTCAAAGGCTCTGGTGGTGACGCCGGCTTGGCCTCCACGATGACCTCCTTCCTGCCGTTGCGACGGCCTTGGTCTTTTTGCACCAAAACGGATGCCTTTGCTTGATACTCTTGCTTGCGCTTGCCCCCTTTGCACCAAAGAGGAAACGAGGACACTGCATGGGCTGGCGCCCGCCTGGCGCCCTTGGTCGTCATGGCTTGCGTCATGGGCACCTCGTGAGGTACCCCGCCTTGACCTCTCCGCCTCCTCACGAGCCAGCCTGACGAGGCCGTGCCTGAGGAAGCTTCCTGTCATCCGCCCCGCGAGGCTTGGCCCCTCGCGAGGGTCTTGAGCTTGTGCTGATGAAGATGGGCCGTACTGGGCCACCCCTTGAGCCACGCCGCAGGCCGCAGGCAGGCAAGTCTAGGTACCCCCGTTCCCAGAACACCGACATTACGTGTACCTCAAGTTGAAGATGCCTAGTCCTTTAGGCGTCATAACTATCAACGGGAACACATAACGCTCACTTCAAACCAAAGAGCACACTGCGGCCTTAGCGGCCGAAGACCAATCCGGCCCATACAGGTCCCGATGCCGACCCACCGTAAAGGCCGGCGACAATAGTAAACAGGTTCGAACTCGCTCCCCGTCATGGGAACCCGCATGCGTCCACCACAAATAGGGATACTCGCCCCATGGCACGCCCACATTCTTCGCGCTCCACGTGCCTTGTCATCAAAATTTTGCACTCAAAATACCATGGGCAACCGTGAGGCATCTATCAATACATCCGAAGCATATGTTTGGCTAACCCGAACCTCTGAGTTACCTTGTCTTAGGACGACCCGGGGATCAATTCCCGACCCCTGAAGCATAAAGCTTCATCAGCAGGATCCGCAAACCTCGAGGTTTGATGGAAGGTCCCAACCCACAGCTCTCAGAAGCAAAGGTGCAGACGTGCATCAGGGCACAGTGAAGGCTTTGACTCATGCATCAAGGCTCTGCGTAAACATTTACTCTGTAAAACTCTTTTATTTTTAATAATGCATTGGCGGTTCGAACTGTACGGTTAGACGTCTTGAGCTCACGAGAAATAATAAAAACGCCTTTTATGGTGTTCAGATATCTGCATCTTGTGATTTTCTATCTCCTTTCTAATCCTCCACTCGCTCTTCAAACAAGCCCGTCATGAAAATATATTCATATAACTAAACAAGTGTTTGATTTACACATCAGCTCCATTTCTTAAAGTCCGGCACCGCCTTCCGCTGGGTGTTCGGTGTCTCGGATATTGCATTATATGCATCAGTTCTGATGTATGTCTTGGGTCAATAGTTGGGTTGCCTGGCTCCTATGCTTGCCCCTTATGACCCGCATGTTCGGCTAATAGGGCAAAGGGAGAACCCCTGTGATTGTACTTCAGGCTTACCCGGTCAAGTACCTCAGGAAGAGAAAGCCGAAAATTGACATTCATAGTAAGCACGAACTGGTCAGCGATCCGATGATGAGGTTTGAATCTGAAAATCATTGGCAATTTCGCCGTGTCACGCGAAGGGTTTGTCTTAACACAAACCATGTGATCGGAAAGGGTAGGTGTTGACCCCCAAGTACATCACAATACACCGGGGGCTAGTCCTTAGCCCCCACCGTGAAGCTCCTAAGGCTAATTAAGTGAAATCAATAAATCTGAATAGTCCGATTGATTGCTTTTGCTTTTACACTATGGCCTCCGGGTACCAAGACATTGGCTAAGGGTAATAGTGCGGAGACAAAACACCCCTCGTGATATTCACCTGGGGGATGAAAGCCGACGACTAGTAGCTTTCAGAATAAACATATGGCTGCACAGGAGTCAAAATTAAATCATGACAACACAAAATAGAGTCAGACGGACGCATAATAAAGCATAAGGTCCACTTGGTACAAATTTAATACAATCACTCCAGCATTACATCTTTCAAACACCGGCCCTCTATCGCCCGCGTGCCATTCATCATTGCGCAAAATACTGCTCAGGGCGGCGACGCTCTTTTCCCTTGGGCGGAGGGCCAGTGGCCATGTCCATTGGATTAATCTTTGGTCAATGCACCATGTTCTTCGCAAACGCAAGCCTCGCCCCCTCAAGGCACGTTGAGCGCTTCATGGTGTCAATCCGGAGTGGCGCCTCCTGCAGCTTCTGCACAAGGCCGAAGTAGGTATCCATTCTAGATTCGGCAGGCGACAGACTGACGTAGAGGTCCTTCACGACCAGCTCGTACATCCGATGCATCTGCATCAGCTTCTTCATTTGATTACTAAGGAGGCGAGGACGCTCGGAATCCAGAAGCTGTGACTAAAAGAGCCGATGCGTGGAGTCCTCCTCGAGAGTCTCATAGTGCTTCACTGCGGCCGCCACATTCTTTGGAAGTTCGGCGAAGACGCCCGCGGAGCGCCAGACTCGCATCAGCCGGGCAGACTTGTTGCCTCCGAACACACTATGCAGTAAGTATTTCTTACCATTTCCAATTTGCCCGGCTTGACGGAGCTCTTCCCGGACACCTCGCGCGTCGGTCCTTGCCTCCTGGAGCTCCTTCTCCACCTTGGATAGCCGGGAGGATCGCTCCTCCTGCTCCTTCTCAAGGGCCTCCAGCTTCTTGGCGGCATCCTGGAGCTCCACCTAGACTTCGGTCACTCGAGCCTCATGCTACTCAGCGGCAAGCTTGGCCTTCTCAAGCTCGGCCACTGCTTTGTCAGCGGCCGTTTTCTTTGCGGTCGCCTCTACATTGACTTTCTTCAAGGCGTCTTCCAAGCCCTCGACCTCGGCGGCGGTAGCTGCAAGATCATTACGATAAAGGATTAGCATACAATCCGGATCGTCAATACCCGGCACCAAGCAAATACATCAAACGGCTACCCTTGTGCCTTGTCAAGCTGTTTGTTGACAAGGTCAAGCTCTTTATCAGACAGCTTGAGCTTCCGATCCATCTCCTCCAGTGCCAAGAACTCAACTTCCCTAGTCTGCCTACTCGCCAATCTCACGGCCTAGCTCGTCAAACTCAAAGGAAAGGGGACACCACAGTTTACCCAGGTTCGGGCCACCTTGCGGTGTAAAACCCTACTCTTGCTTTGTGGTGGATTGGCCTCGGGGGACTGAGGATGAACTAGTACTGTGGGAGAACAACCTCAGGAGGTGTGTTCTTGAGCTCCAGTGAGCTGATGAGCTGGTCAGGGTGGAATGGATTTGATCCCCCTCTATGGTGGTGGCTAGGTCCTATTTATAGTGGCCTTGGTCCTCTTCCCAAGTGAAGGAGAGAAGGGATCCCACAACAGCCAAATTCGAAGGGAGACAACTAGTACATCTTATCCTGACAAATGTAGTCTTCGCCTGCAAAAGCCTCTGGTCGTGACGCCGAAGTGGGCTCGGTGATGACCTCCATTCTGCCGTCCGGGTGGTATTGGTCTTGTTGCATGGGAATGGAAACCTTTGGCTGATTCCTCGGGACTCCGCGCCTGCGGTTGCTTCTTTAGCACCAAAGGGGAAACTGCTTCACTATGCCAGCTGGCACCCGCCTGGCCTTGGTCGCCATGGCGCACGTCACCCGAGCCTCACGAGGTGACACCCGCATGGAAATCACCGCTCCTCGGGAGCCAGCCTGAGGAGGACGCTCCTCCCGGAGGTCTTGCTGTCATCCGCCTCACGAGGGTCTTGGGTTGTTGATGCTATAGGTGGGTGAGGGAGTCCTGGATTAGGGGGGGTCCGGATAGCCGAACTATCACCGTTGGCCGGACTCCTGGACTATGAAGATACAAGATTGAAGACTTTGTCCCGTGTCCGGATGGGACTTTCCATGGCATGGAAGGCAATCTTGGCGATACGGATATGTAGATCTCCTACCATTGTAACCGACTCTGTGTAACCCTAACCTATCCGGTGTCTATATAAACCGGAGGGTTTTAGTCCGTGGGGACGAACAACAATCATACCATAGGCTAGCTTCTAGGGTTTAGCCTCCTTGATCTCGTGGTAGATCTACTCTTGTACTACCCATATCATCAATATTAATCAAGCAGAGTAGGGTATTACCTCCATCGAGAGGGCCTGAACACAGGTAAAAACATCGTGTCCCTTGTCTCCTGTTACCATCCGCCTAGACGCATAGTTCGGGACCCCCTACCGAGATCCGCGGTTTTGACACGGCATTGGTGCTTTCATTGAGAGTTCCTGCGTGCCGTCGCCATCAGGTAGGATGCCTCATCTCGTCTTTAAAGACAATACTATCGCCAAAGAAGCCTTGGCCACTGGTCAGACTCTTCGGCTAGGTGGTTTTCTCATGACCGCTAGTTCGGCCACCGCGCCGACGATGACCTCTGGAGTCATGGAAACCAATCTCCATGTTAATTCCGAACTTGCCGAACAGTTAGATCAGATCGAGCTCTCCTCCGTAAGCGAGCTCTTGGATCGCATCGCCACAGGAGTCGCCACAGACTACGACCGGATCGGGCCTAAAACCGACCTGAGAGAGATAAACTCTCCCCAGGCTACCCATCATGTTGCTGTGATAGAGGAGCAATGCGGCGATTCTTCTTCTATCTTAAGGACTAGCTACGCCCGGATTCCCGATCCCTCCATGCCGGATTCCCGCAGAGGGACGGATGTCGATCAAGCCCTGAACTTAAAGTCAGGCAGCGGGTTGGATTCATTGGATAACACTCAAAAATCTGAACTTCCGAGTTCGGAAACTTCTCGGCCCCTGAGTCCTAAATCGGACGGGGTTCCGGATCTAGTTCCACCCGCCCACCCAAACATTAGCGATCTCTCTCGAATTCGGCAAGAGCCCGCTGAAACAGTACATCATTACTGGGCCAGATTCCTCCTGGTTATGGACAGGATAAAGGACTGCCGAGAGGAGGACGCAATCCCAATTTTCTGCAACAATTGCATGGACAAGGGAATCCTAAACGCCATAAGTCGTCGTGAAATTATACGCTTTGCTGACTTGGTGACCATAGTACAAAAGTACTATGCGATGGAGAACGCCTGGAAAACCGAAAGTAAATTTTGGGATAATCCGGCCCCGAACACATCCCTAGTCCGAAATAAAAGGGTGCATCATTACCAAGCACACAGGTTAAACACCAAAAACCAAAACCCCTAAAAGTGCAGAACCGTCTTTGGAGGGTTGGCTAAACGTACCCTGCAAAATTCATAGCACAGAGGGCGCCACTCCAACTCATAGCCTTCGAGCATGTTGGATACTACGGCAGGTGGCCAAAAGTGGCGAAAGCTTCTAGCTTCAGAATCCCAGCCCAGCAACACCAGTACGGTGTTAACAGTCTTCGAGACTTTCACATCAAACAACATGCGAAAAAGAACACTCCGCAACCTTGCCGAAGTCTACCAAGTAGCAACAATAAATCCATGGAGTGACACGGCTATTACCTTTAACGCCAAGTGTGAACCTAAATTCCGAACAGCCCGAGCACCAGCCGCATTGGTCCTCAGTCCGATAGTGGACGGCTTTCTCCTTACTAAGGTACTCATCGATGGCGGCAGCGGACTAAACCTCATCTATGAGGAAACCCTCCGAAAAATGGAAATAGATTGGAACCGCGTTGAGCGAAGCAGCACAACCTTTAGAGGAATAATCCCTAGCCGAAGCATGCTGCATGGGAAAAATCACACTAGACGTAGTGTTATTTCACGGACAATTACAAGTCCGAGGAGGTCACATTTCAAGTGGCCCGTTCAGCAGCCGGATATCACGCTTTATTAGGGCGAGAGGCTTTCACAATTTTTCAAGCTATACCCCATTATGGGTACATGAAGCTTAAAATGCCCGGACCTAACGGAATCATCACCCTCGCTAGTGATCCGAACATAGCACTCCGCGCCAAAAACAAGACAGCCGCACTAGCCCTCGAGGCACTATCCGAAGCCCTAGTGGCCGAGGAACTCACTGCGATGCGCTCCACGGTGAACAGGGACGATGTGATACTTGATAAAAGATCCAAGTCCACCTCTTTTAAACCAGCGGATGAAATAGTCAAATTCCAAGTCCACCCAACGGACCCTGCAAAGACGGCCTCCATTGGGGCACAATTAAACCCTAATGTAGACGTCGCACTACGAGAATTTCTATGAGAACTGGGACATCTTCGCCTGGCACCCTTCAGACATGCCAGGAATCCCACGCCGGCTGGCCGAGCATAGCCTAAATATCCTAAAAGGATTCAAGCCAGTCAAACAGGATCTTCGGCGCTTTTCCGAACCCAAAAGACAGGCCATGGGAGAGGATCTAGCCAAACTTTTGGAAGCCGGATTCATCAGAGATATAAAACATCCGGACTGGCTAGCGACACAGTGATGGTACCAAAGAAGGATAAATCCTGGCGCCTATGTGTTGATTTTAAAGACCTTAATAAGGCTTGCCCAAAGGATCCCTTCCCTCCCTCGAATTGATCAAATTATCGGCCTTCTGCAGGACCACGACTCATTGTGCTTCCTCGACGCATACTCCGGCTACCACCAAATCAAGATGGTGGAGCCAGACCAAGCTGCAACAGCATTCATCACTCCATACGGCCCGTTCTGCTTCAACACAATGCCCTTCGGGCTCAAAAACGCCGGCGCAACATATCAAGCATGATTGAGCGCATGATTCAGACATGTCCGCAAACCAGATCGGCAAAACAGTGGAAGCATATGTAGATGACGTGGTCGTCAAAACAAAGCATGTCGAAACTCTAGTAGACGACTTGAGGCTCACATTCGACAATCTTCAAAAATATGACATCAAGCTCAATCCGGAAAAATGTGTCTTCGGCGTTCCAGCCGGAAAGCTCCTGGTCTTCATTGTGTCCGGTAGAGGAATTGAAGCAAACCCAGCCAAGATCCGAGCTCTGTCACAATTGGATATTCCAAAAGACCTCAAACAAATACAAAAATTGACGGGATGCGTAGCGGCTCTAAGCCGCTTTATTTCTCGTTGGGAGAAAAGGCGTTACCCTTTACCGCCTCCTCTGCCGCACGAACACTTGAGTGGGCCGGATGCATAACGGCCGGACTCGAAGAGATAAAAGCCATATTGGCAACAAATCCGGTCTGGCCGCGCCCAACATGGGCGAACCAATGCTATTATATATCGCCGCAACACATCAAGTTGTCGGTAGCGGTGCTCGTTGTCGAGCGAAGCGGGACGGACACCGGTTCCCTCTTCAAAAACCGGTTTATTATGTGTCCACCGTCCTCCTCCATGCAAGTCCGGTACCCACATTATCAAAAGATAGCATACGCGGTGTTCATGGCATCTCGGAAGCTGCGACACTACTTTCAAGAGTGTTCGATAACGGTAGCCTCTGAAGTACCTCTTAATGACATTATAAACAACCGCGACGCGACGGGCCGGATTGCTAAATGGGCCATACAGCTCCTTCCATTCGACATAACCTACAAGCCACGGCGAGCTATCAAGTCGCAGGTTTTAGCCGACTTCTGGCGAATGGACCGAAGCGAACTCCCTAAAGAGTACGACGCATACTTCAATTGGATCATGCACTTTGGCGGCTCCAAAATGTTGGCGGCACAGGGGCTGGCGTCGTCTTGGCGTCCCCAACCGGGGACACAGTCCAATATGTCCTTTAGATAATGTATACTGAGACTCCAACAACGCGGCGAATCTGAGGCCCTTCGCACGGCCTCCGGATGGCAGTCTCCATGGGCATTAAACGCCTAGAGGTGCGTGGGGATTCGAACCTCGCGATATCTCAAATAAACGGAGACTTTGATGCCAACGATCCGAAAATGGCAGCATATCGCAATGCGGTCCTAAAAATGTCAGCACGGTTCGAAGGGCTCGAATTTCATCATATAGCCCGGGATAACAACCAGGCGGCGGACATATTGGCACGCATCGGTGCAAAACGTGATGCCGTGCCGCCCAACATCTTCTGGAACGTCTATTCAAGCCATCCATTACTATGGGAAGGAGTCCGGAAATAACAATCCGGACCCAACCGCACTACTGACGCCGAACACTCGACACAATCGGAGGCTCGCCACCGAGATAACACCCTCCGCCCACGAAATAATGGCGGTTATCGCCCGTGGGCCGGAACCATTCCTAGCCTACTTAACTAGGCAGGAACTCCCGAAGACCAAAATGAGGCTCGCTGCATAGTACGGCGATCTAAAGCCTATAAAGTCCATGAGGAGAGCTTTATAAGAAAAGCACTCTTGGAGTCCTTCAAAAGTGTATCTCCGAAGAGGAAGGCGAAACCTCCTGGCTGGAATTCATGCGGACTGGGTGGGCACCACGCCGCAGCCCGGGCCCTTGTAGGCAAGGCCTTCCGTGCAGGATTTTATTGGCCGACGGCCCGAGGCGGAATCTTGTGAGGACTTAGTCCAACGATCGTTGGTTGCCAGCTTTTGCTAACCAAAGCCACATGCCACCCACCGCCCTCAAAACTATAGTCATCACCTAGCCGTTAAGTGGTGCAGGGCTTGACATGGTTGTACCCCTTAAGGGAGGAACCCACAAGCAAAAATACCTATTGGTCATGGTGGATAAATTCACTAAATGGATAGAGGACAAGACTGTTAAAACGGCCGAATCCGGACTGGTGATAGACTTCATATCAGGGGTAGTGCCTTTGTTACGGTGTCCCCACAGTATCATCACTGATAAAGGCACCAACTTCACGGCCGATGAGGTCAAATTATGGTGCGAAAACATGGGCATCAAGCTCGATTACGCCTCAGTCTATCACCCTCAAACCAACGGCCAAGTCGAACAAGCAAATGGTCTAATCATGAGCGGCATTAAACCTAGATTAGTGCGGTCCCTCAAGGAATCTAACACGCCTTTGGGTTGAGGAGCTTCGACTCCGTGCTTTGGGGGCTGCGGACCATGTCGAATCGTACTACCAGATTCACACCATTCTTTATGGTGTATGCGGCGGAAGGCGATCTTGCCTTGCGACATAATACATGACTCACCTCGGCGTGCGCATGTATGATGAAAGAGAAGCCGAGCTCGATCGGCATGACAGTTTGGACGCATTGGAGGAGGAGCGCGGCGTGGCAAAAGCTTCGTTCCGCATTCTATCAACAAAGCAGGCTCGAAGATATCAAAGCGAGGAAATGCGGGCCAAAGCTTATAACGTTGCCGAACTAGTTCTACACTTGCGGACAAGAAAAGGACAAACTCAAGCCCAAATGGGAAGGTCCCTTCATCATCGACCAGGTCGACCGGCCGGAGCATACCGTCTGCGAAACGCATCGGATAACCGACTCGAGCCGAACCCACGGAACGCAGCCCGTCTATGAAGATTCTACGCCTAAGCGCCAGACTCCAAGTTCGTCTCCTTCCTCCGTCCACATTTTCTATTTTTGCTGTCTTTTATTTCTCTCCTTCCTCCTCCTTCTTCTTGAAGTCTCTAGAGGCTCGTTTGCGCCTTTTTCGCACATACTTGACGCGTTTTCTGCGCTCATTATACCTGGGGGCTTCTTTAACAGAAGCTTATTTATACGGGCTTCATGCCCAACACATGCGTTAAACTTCTGCATGTACCTTTTATTCACCATTATATGCATCGATATGACTTAAGTTTTGGCCAAGCTGGGTTGCCTGGCTCCTGTGCTTGCCCCTATGTTCCCGATTGTTCGGCTAGGTGGTAAAGGGAGCACCTCTGCGATTGTTACTACCGGGTCAGCGGGATGTGTACCTCAGACTCGGTCGGTGAACTGAAAGATGATTTTTAACTATTTACCCATCTGCCCCCAGATGATTTTCTTCTTTTATAGCATCTTTGACATGCACTTTAGGGCATGCATCCCAGTGAAAGGAACCCTTAACGGAACTATTCTCCCTGGAAGATGTTTCTTACTACCCATGTAATATAACATAGCTAGTTGGGCACTTGTCTGATACAGCAATAATGACCCCTATGCCTTGTCTCCATGAATACCCCGGTTCTTATATAACCACGAAGGTATTCAGACACACTCCGGACTATTGGGTCCTGAGGTCGAAGCGAAAAGGTCCGCTATGACAAACGATCTACAATCCGGCTAGAAGACATTCTTTCATGTCATATTTTTACATAGTCAACTCGACTCATTGTATTCCTCCTCAATGCCATCTAATAGGCTATCTAATTTACAATCTTGCTAGGAATACTTGGCGGCCAATTCTACTTGGCCGTACACTAAACTTTCTGAGGATCTCCATCCCATCAGGCCCCCACCAGGTTCGACATCGGCCATGTGGTTTGGGTCAACCTTCATGTACCGCGTCTTTACCATGTCCTGTGCCTCCTGGCGCCTTGACGGCAGGCCGATATCTTCCATAGTCGAAGCGCGCCGTGCTCTTTGAAGCCGCTCTGCCAGCTCCCCAATGCCTTGAGCGGGGAGATAGATAGCCACAAGGCACGGCCGACGCCTTTCATCACCTGCGGACTCGTTCGATGCGGTGGCATAATCGGGAAGAAGATCACCGAAGAACTAAGCATCTCCTCCTCGGGGCGACACTGTGAGGAAACCTACATACATGTTTATGTTAGTCGCCTTCCTCGCCAAACTCTTTCAAAGTTCACTCAAGCACTTATCGAAAATGCCGCGACGAAGCCCGATTCTCCTTCTGGTCGGACAAGCTGAGCACGAACATCCTTTAGTTCCTCACCCAGTTTGGTGTTGGCATCTTGGAGGTTATTTTTCTCCTGCCGCATCCTCGTAAGCACGCTCTCACCGGCCTTTAGCTGGCACAAGAGTTGTTGCTTGTCCGGACCTAGTCCGGCGCCATCTGCAATATTTTTGTCAGATTTACATACCCGCCGCACTTCATAAACTATTTATCTTTTGAAGAGTATATTACGGAGGGGTCTCTGTGGCTCCCCACATGGCTGCTAGTCTTGACCTCAAGTTGGGCCTTGCACTCTTCAAGCTCTGGGACGATCGGGTACTCTTTCTGTAAGATCCTGCATAACAAATGATCCTTAAATCAGTTATTCTAACTATTTTAAGTCTCGGGGGCTACTGGCATATATAACTGTCAAATTTCCTTACCCGTATGTCCTTTACATACTACTCCGTGGCTCTGGCTAGACCATCTTGAGCGGCACAGAGGTGCGCATCTCCCAAATTGAAGGCATTCAAGGCCTCTTGGGAGAAACATGCGTCACGAAGAACTGTCCGGTGGCGCCTGTGATTCATGGCGCTCTCCAGCTTGGAGTTGGTGGCGGAAAATCTGTCGGCATCCTCTGTCGGTGGAGCATCCGACGTATGCCTCGTGTTCGCCTCCTCTTCTAGACCCGGCTTTGGAGCCTGGCCGGCAGAGGTTCGATTGGCAACCTCTCCGGACTCAGTCCGGCGAGCGCTCTTTTCTGAAAAAGGCGTCGGTGTTAATCGCCTTCCGAGAATCAATCCTAGGAAAGCGGTGACCGCCATACCGTTCTTGGCGGAGTTTCGATCCGGACCGCACTCCTTTTTTAGCCTGCGGGGCCGTCTTGCCCTTGTTGGCCAGCCGCCCAGCTCGGCTTCTGCCTCGAAGGTACCCCTGCGAAACACCATTGGTATCTGGTGATCAAGAAATAAGCACAGATGGGTCATTATCGAATATTGGGACCTCGGTCTCGATTACTGCGGTGGAAGTATTTGGGTAATCGGCCGTAATGGCAACCAAAGCATTGTCGATGCTAAGTTGGTGGAATACCTCATCGATCAACTCCACCTTTATATCCGGATCCTCTTGAGGTCGGATCGAGGACCGTTCGGATCCTCGTGTTGTGAAGCGGGCTGTGTATCTTCTCCACCGATCCGGCGCAGTTCTCTTGTGAAACCATGAAATGAGATATTTAACCACGGGAACATGGATCGGACAGGCCGCAAAGATGTTTGCTTACCCAGCTTCGAGGATTATTCGAAGAAAACTCCTTCAGTGGATTGACGCGGAGGAAATCCTCCTCCTCCCCTTTATACATGGCAGCCAAGATATTCACCAGTTCGGTGACCGATCCCGGCCCTTTGCAGCCATGGCGGGTGGCATCGTCCTCCCCGTTGAAGTCCCACATGGGGTGGCCCCTATATTGGAGCGGCTGCACTCCCCTCATAATGCAGATTGCCATGACTCCAATCATGGTCAATCCGGCATGAGCCGATAATCTTATTCGGCTCATCAAGTAGAGGACATCCGGTCGTTTTTCCCTCAAGAGCTCCGAGGCGCCCGGCTTAGGCGCTTCTTCAGAGGAGCATTGCTAAACTCCGGAAGGCCGATCCGAACAGGATCCGTCAGCGGGACGTCCTCCATGTAAAACCATTCCGAAGGCCAGTCTTCGGACGCCTTCTTCGGGGTTCCGGATAGGTATCCGGTCCTGGCGATGCGCCATAGCTCGGCTCCGCCCACTTGATATATTGACCCCTCATAAGAACGGGGTACTAGGCAGAATAATCTCTTCCACAGCCCGAAGTGAGCCTCGGCGCCCAAGAACAGTTCGCAAGGGCCCACGAAGCCCGCGATGTGCAAGATGGAGGCAGGAGTAAGGTGGTGCAAGCTGGAGGCCGTAGAACTCCAAGAGCCCCGGAGAAACAGATGGATTGGAAATCCGAGTCCACTTACTAGATAAGAGATGAAGCATACCCGCTCTCCTTTAGAGGGATCGGGGACACTCTCCGCTTGCTTTCCGCCCTTGTAGGTGGCAAGTCCAGCTCGAACCGGAACCATGAAGGCCGGGGGAAGAAATCCCTTGGTTTGGAGTATAAGTAGCTCGCTATGCGGGACTGAGCATCTCTCCCAATTTCGGCTGAGGCTGGGGCCTTGAGAAGGAGGAGCCGCGTCGGTATCCATGATGGAATGGGCTTTGGTCGAGGCGCTCAGATGAAAGCTCATGAAGGAGGATGGTGTGACTCAGATCTAGATCCTCGCCCCTCTTATAGGCAGCTCATTTGCGCAGCTAGGGGGTAAGTGTAAAATACTACTCGGCTTTTCGCATTCAGTCAAACACGTGGAAGATGGCCATGATTGGGCGTAGAAGCCGGGGCGCAGCATTTATCGAAGCGGACACTATTCGACAAGTATATCGAATTTGGAGAAGAACCCGCCTCGCAATGCCAAAGACAATCAACGCCCGGACTCATCGTCATTGAAGCCTGGTTCGGGGCTCTTGAGGAGTCCGGATTAGGGGTGTCCGGATAGCCGAACTATCACCGTTGGCGGACTCTGGACTATGAAGATACAAGATTGAAGACTTCGTTCCGTGTCCGGATGGGACTTTCCTTGGCGTGGAAGGCAAGTTTGGCGATACGGATATGTAGATCTCCTACCATTGTAACCGACTACATGTAACCCTAACCTATCCGGTGTCTATATAAACCGAAGGGTTTTAGTCTGTAGGGCGAACAACAATCATACCATAGGCTAGCTTCTAGGGTTTAGCCTCCTTGATCTCGTGGTAGATCTACTCTTGTACTACCCATATCATCAATATTAATCAAGCAGGAGTAGGGTATTACCTCCATCGAGAGGGCCTGAACCTGGGTAAAAACATCGTGTCCCTTGTCTCCTCTTACCATCTGCCTAGACGCAATGTTCGGGACCCCCTACCCGAGATCCACCGGTTTTGACACCGACAGTGGGCCATACCAGGACGTCGATGGAGCCATGTTGTGGGCCGCGGGCAGGCAAGTCTGGGTACCCCTGTTCCCAGAATGCCGATAGTAGCCCCGGGCCCCAGACGCGCTTGGACTTGGCTTCGAGGCGAAGCCAAAGGGCAAGTGCGGAGCACCGCGTGCCCTAACCGCCTGCGGCCTTGGTCGACGCATGGCGATTGATGGGACGAGGGCATCTCCGCTTCCCCACGCTACCTCGAAATCGTTCGACTTGACGAGTCCCTACTGCATGCAGAGAAAAAACCATCATTGCATGGGATCATGGAGGCCAGCGGTTGGCCTCCCTCCAGCTATAAATGAGGGGAGGGACAGAGGCCCCCTTGCTCATCTCCATCTTCTTGCTTCCCGCTCCTTCTCCTTCTTCGTCTCGCTGTCTTACTGTAGAGTCCATGGCACCGATCAGGAGGTTTCCGCGGCGGAGAAGGGAAAAACCCCTTGGGAGGAGCCTGAGCCACTACCGCCGAAGAAAAGGTTTATCTGCTCTCGGCCATTGCGCCCGGCGAAGGAGTGCAGGTGAGGCGACCTTAGTGCAGTGGCATCCCTTTGTCTTCACGATCCCTCTGTATGCCCGAGCGCAAGGCTTTGGGTAGGGCGGCAGTGCCCAGCGCCATGCGGTCCGGGAGCACGGTGGACAGGCCGAGGCTGCATGGCCGGCCGGCCCGCAAACCCATGCCGAGGGCACCTTGCGTGAGTTAAGTGGCTTGGGCGGCGATGCCACTGCGCCGCGTGGATCCGGCTCGAGGTTCTTCGTCGGCGATGCCCCTCTCGGCTGTGGCTGCAACACGCCCGTGTCTTTGCACAGCTCTGAGGCGGAGGTCGAGGTCATCCCAGGCGGCGTCTTCATGACCGAGGATGGGGCGAGGTCGCTGCGCTTGTTGCCCGGAGGGGCCCTCGCCATTCGGTTCGATGCGTTGGCGCCTCCACGCTGTTCTTCAAGGTCTTGACGAGGACAACCGACGCCTGGAGTGCTGCTCCGGGAGAGGCAGCCCACGCGGAGCGGCCACAGGCATCGATCCTGCCCCTGGCCTCACAGGCAGCTCTTCCAGTAGCAGCGGTGACTCCCTGGGGTCCAGCGACTCTCCCGAGCCCAGCGAGTCTCCGGAGTCCAGCGACGACAGCTACATGCCACCGAGCTCTCGCCGCGCCCGGAGCGCAGCAACGGTGTCTGCTCGGCATCGTCGGTGATACCCAACAGCCAGGGTCCTTGGGGATCTTCTTCTTTGATTGCCCTGCACGGAATTGTGACAAGCCCCGCGGGGGTATGTAAAAATTGTAGAACTTTTGCTTCCAATGTTATCCTCCCTAGTATGGCATTGAAATTGCATATCCTGCTCCGATACGGTTCCCCCTTTTCGTTCTCGTGGTAACTTAGTGCTTTACACCGACAGGACCGAGTCCTAGGCAGACTTCTGCCGGCGCTGGTATGCCAGGTCGTGATGTCGTGGTCAAGGCCAGGAGGTGAGCGGCCCGAGGTCTGGTGAGAGCTCCTGAGGCGCAATGCTCAAGAGGTCCCCTTTGGTGTGCAAGCAGCTCCCTAAAGGCCGAAAAGGAAGGCGACATTGCCCGAGCGAGGCTGCGAGGTCGAGGGACTGGGTTGTGAGGTTCACACTAATATGTATGGGTGATTTATCTTAGTGAGCTGCGGCGATTCCCTTCTTGTGATGCCAAATCGTGCCTTAGTGGTGGCAGCTTCTAGGTAGGGCTACTTTTGGCCTCCCCTTTTTCTCGATCATCTAGATGCTCTCGTCCTCGGGTCCCGGCCCTCGGCGAGGCTCGGCTGCATTGGTATGCACTGGTCGCGATCTTTGTGGTCAAGGCCGGGGGTGAGGGCTGGAGGCGATCTGAGCTCTGAGGCGCGGTGCTCGAGCCCCTCCTTTAACGTGCAAGCGAACTGCGTAACAAAGGGATGGCCGTCGGACCTGACCATAGTTAATCTCTGGAGATTCCTACGAGTTAGTCCATGGAGGAGAGTATAACACAAAACCGCGCTTGCTGTCCGACCGTTGATCCTTCCGCAAGAAGATGAAGGCACTGAGGATCTGGTGATGTGACGTGCGCGGCGCAGGCCGCAAGCCAGAGCTCGATCTCTCAGATTTGTCAGCGTTGCAGCGACGGACCCAAGCACAAGCGTCGTGCCAGCATGTGTTGCCCTCATTGCGGGATGAGCAAGAGGCGGGTCAACAATGCAAGGAGGCCGCAAGGGGTAATAGAGCTCTAGGCAAGCGGATGATAATCATAAAGGAACTCATGGAATAAGGTAAAGCTAGTTCTGATAGATGCAAGAAGGATACATGCCGCATGGACGGACGCACGCGGCTTGGGGATGATGCTTGACTGGCGCCCCAAGCGAACAAAGCGAAAGATGTCACAGCACGATTCTTTGAAGGGCTGTTGGAGTAGTCGAAGACGCGTGCTGTAGAAGTTGCTCCTCATGAGTCGCCCAGGTCCTGAACCTCGGGGGGCTCTGGAGACCTAGGAGGCTCGCAAGGATCCATCACCATCTCCGCCAGGATCACGTAGCGCCTGGCCTCATGAGCTACTAAGACGCCCTGAATGTGGCGCTGGAATGTCGCAGCCGCGTTCAGCAAACCGAAAGGCATGCGAACATAGCTGTGAGGGGGGCCCTCGCACCAGCCAACATGGAATGGCAAGAAGAGCTCCCGAGACACGACCCTCTTGAGCCCAGGAATGTCGATGCAGACGCGCAGCTCACTGTCCTCGCCGGGGTAGGGAGCTGCGCCCGATGGTGGGCGGCGATCACCCGGCATAGCTCTTGCCTCCTGAATCTCCTTGATTGCCTTGGTGATGAACTCCTGAGCGCCTGGTGTTGATACGTCTCCAACGTATCTATAATTTTTGATTGATCCATGCTATTATATTACCCCTTTTGGATGTTTATGGGCTTTATTTTACACATTTATATCATTTTTGGGACTAACCTACTAACCGAAGGCCCAGCCCATATTGCTGTTTTTTTTGCCTATTTCAGTATTTCGAAGAAAAGGAATATCAAACGGAATGAAACCTTCGGGAGTGTGATTTTTGGAACAAACGTGATCCAGAGGACTTGGAGTGCAAGTCAAGAAGCAGCCGAGGCCTCCACGAGATAGGAGGGCGCCCCCCTATAGGGCGCGCCCCACTGTCTCGTGGGCCCCTCGGACGGCCACCGACGTACTTCTTCCTCCTATATATACCTACGTACCCCGAAAACATCCAGGGGCACCACGAAACACAATTTCCACCGCCATAATCTTCTATATCCGCGAGATCCCATCTTGGAGCCTTCGCTGGCACTCTGCCGGAGGGGGAATCAACCACAGAGGGCCTCTACATCAACATCCTTGCCTCGCCGATGAGTTGTGAGTAGTTTACCACAGACCTACGGGTCCATAGTTATTAGCTAGATGGCTTCTTCTCTCTTTTTGGATCTCAATACAATGTTCTCCCCCTCTCTTGTGGAGATCTATTCGATGTAAACTCTTTTTGCGGTGTGTTTGTCGAGATCCGATGAATTGTGGGTTTATGATCAAGTTTATCTATGAATAATATTTGAATCTTCTCTGAATTCTTTTATGTATGATTAAGTTATCTTTGCAAGTCTCTTCGAATTATCAGTTTGGTTTGGCCTACTAGATTAATCTTTCTTGCCATAGGAGAAGTGCTTAGCTTTGGGTTCAATCTTGCGGTGTCCTTACCCGGTGTGAAAGGGATGCAAGGCACGTATTGTATTGTTGCCATCGAGGATAACAAGATGGGGTTTATATCATATTGCATGAGTTTATCCCTCTGCATCATGTCATCTTGCTTAAAGCGTTACTCTGTTCTTATGAACTTAATACTCTAGATGCATGCTGGATAGCGGTCGATGTGTGGAGTAATAGTAGTTATGGACGTGATGCCTATATACATGATCATGCCTAGATAATCTCATAAATATGCGCTTTTCTATCAATTGCTCGACGGTAATTTGTTTCACCCACATAATACTTATGCTATCTTGAGAGAAGCCACTAGTGAAATCTATGGCCCCGGGTCTATCTCTTATCATATTTGCTTTCAATCTACTTTTATTTGCATCTTTACTTTTGCATCTATACTATAAAATACCAAAAATATATTTATCTTATCATACTATCTTTATTAGATCTCACTTTCATGAAGTGCCCGTGAAGGGATTGACAACCCCTTTATTGCGTTGGTTGCGAGTTCTTAGTTTGTTTGTGTAGGTGCGTGGGACTTTTGAGGAGCCTCCTCTTTGGATTGATACCTTGGTTCTCAAAAGCGAGGGAAATACTTACGCTACACTTGCTGCATCACCCTCTCCTCTTGAGGAAAACCAACGCAAGCTCAAGGCGTGGCAGGTGCCTCACGCCCTACACTTTCTTCACGGAAGCGTGCGTTGAAGCACGCCTCCACATGGTGCCTGAGCGCCTCCCTTGTGACGTTGGCCAGGTCCGAGGCCCTCTAGAGGAGAGTCCCGAGCCCGGCTGAGAGAGGCGCTGGCGCGCCTTCCTATCTGAGAGGAAGGCGCCCCATTAGTGGGCACAGGGCTCGAGGCAACACCGCCAGACACCCCACTCTCCTGAGGTCCATGGTGAACCAGCTACTTCTTCTTCTTGGGGACGGCCTCAGGAGGGTAGACAGTGCTCTCGTCATCTTGGTTATCGACCGTCGTAGCCTGGTAGGCGCGCTAGAGAGAGCACACCGCGTCCTTCTCCTCGTAGGCGACCGTGATGATGCCGCAACTTCCTGACATCTTGAGGACGTTGTAGCCATGGTGGGTGACCGCCATGAACTTGGATATGGCTGGGTACCCGAGGATGGCGTTGTACGGGAGGTGAATGTTGGCGACTTCAAACTCGATGAGCTCTGTGCGGTAGTTGTCGCGCTTGCTGAAGGTGACAGGGAGGCGGACCTACCGTATCGGGGTGGTGGAGCCATCGGTCACTCCTGAGAAAGGCTTGGTAGGCTGAAGCTGGTTGTATGGCACCTGGAGTTGTTGAACATCTCGCAGGAGAGGACATTGAGCCCTGCACCGCCATCGATGAGTGTCTTGCTGATGAGTGCCTTCGCGATGATGGGCGAGCGAGCATTGGGAGGGCGCCGGCTATGGCCGTGAACTTGAGCTGGTCGGAGGAGTCGAAGCTGATGGCGTACTTGGACCACATGAGTGGGCGCGTTGCCCCGAGCTTGGGGAGGGCCGCGTTCACCTTGCGCGTGAACTTCTTGAAGATGCGATGGGAAGCTAGGGCTTGAGCGCCGCCTAGGGTGCAAGCGATAGCACGAGGCTCCTGGAAGCCCCTAGCCCCCTCGTCCTGGTGGTAGTCTTCGTTCCTTCTTGGTGGTGGCGACATCAGGGGAAGGCCAGCGTTGCCCTGAGGACGGTCCTCGTGAGGCTGATCCCTCCAGGCGCCCTCACGAGGCTGGCCCTGCCAGCGGTCCTCTCGAGGCTGGTCGCACAACTCCTGACAAGGGTCGCGGTCGTCCCAGTGTCCTCCACCTCGGCCTCCTCCGTGGTCGTAGCCTCGATCGTTGTGCTCGGGCCGTCGACCGAGGCACCCGTCGCGGATGGCCCTGAGCTCCTGATAGTCGTTGGTGTTGTGGTTGTGCACGTTGTGGAAGACACAGCACGGGCGGCTGCCCTTGGATGAGTCTGGGTGATCGCAGCCGCGCTTCATCTCCGGCTCGGCCGCCAGCATGGCTGGTCCCTTGCGCTTTACGTCCTTGACCATGGTCTTGTTGTCTTCTAGGTTAGAGGGAGAGGCGACCATCCTCAGCTCTCGCACACTTGGTTGCCATGATGAACATTTCCAGAGCCGTGCACAGGTCCTCGTGTATAGCGAGCTCCTCCTTAATCTTGACGCCGCAGACGCCATCAGCGAACACCGAGATGATGGCTTAATACGTCTCCGTCATATCTAATTTTCCAAACACTTTTGCCCTTGTTTTGGACTCTAACTTGCATGATTTGAATGGAACTAACCCGGACTGACACTGTTTTCAGCAGACTTTCCATGGTGTTAATTATGTGCAGAAACAAAAGTTCTCGTAATGACCTGAAACTCCACGGAACGTCTATTTGGAAATCATTAAAAATCCTTGCAAAAGATGAAGACCAAGGGGACCACACCCTTGCCATGAGGGTGGGGGGCACGCCCCCTACCTCGTGGGCCCCCTGGAGCTCCTCCGACCTCAACTCCAACTCTATATATTTGCTTTCGGGGAGGAAAAAATCAGGGAGAAGGATTGATCGCGTTTTACGATACAGAGCCGCCGCCAAGCCCTAAAACCTCTCGGGAGGGCTGATCTCGAGTCCGTCCGGGGCTCCGGAGAAGGGGATTCGTCGCCGTCGTCATCATCAACCATCCTCCATCACCAATTTCATGATGCTCACCGCCGTGCGTGAGTAATTCCATCGCATGCTTGCTGGACGGTGATGGGTTGGATGAGATCTATCATGTAATCGAGTTAGTTTTGTTAGGGTTTGATCCCTAGTATCCACTATGTTCTGAGATCGATGTTGCTATGACTTTGCTATGCTTAATGCTTGTCACTAGGGCCCGAGTGCCATGACTTCAGATCTGAACCTATTATGTTTTCATGAATATATGTGAGTTCTTGATCCTATCTTGCAAGTCTATAGTCACCTACTATGTGTTATGATCCGGCAACCCCGAAGTGACAATAATTGGGACCACTCCCGGTGATGACCATAGTTTGAGGAGTTCATGTATTCAGTATGTCATAATGCTTTGTTCCGACACTCTATTTAAAGGAGGCCTTAATATCCCTTAGTTTCCATTAGGACCCCGCTGCCACGGGAGGGTAGGACAAAATATGTCATGCAAGTTCTTTTCCCTAAGCATGTATGACTATATTCGGAATACATGCCTACATTACATTGATGAATTGGAGCTAGTTACATGTCACCCTATGTTATGATTGTTACATGATGAACCGCATCCGACATAACTCTCCATCACCGATCCAATGCCTACGAGCTTTCGATACGTCTCCAACGTATCTATAATTTTTGATTGCTCCATGCTATATTATCTACTGTTTTGGACCATATTGGGCTTTATTTTCCACTTTTATATTACTTATGGGACTAACCTATTAACCGGAGGCCCAGCCCAGAATTGCTGTTTTTTTCCTATATTAGTGTTTCGAAGAAACGGAATATCAAACGGAGTCCAAACGGAATGAAACCTTCGGGAACGTGATTTTCTCACCGAATATGATCCAGGAGACTTGGTCCCCGTCAAGAAAGAAAGGAGGTGGCCACGAGGGTGGGCGCCCCCTGCCTCGTGGGCCCCCTTTGCTCCACCAACGTACTCCTTCCTCCTATATATACCTCGTACCCCAAGCGATCGAATCACGGAGCCAAAACCCAATTCCACCGCCGCAACCTTACGTATCCACGAGATCCCATCTTGGGGCCTGTTAGGAGCTCCATGGGAAGGAATACACCATGGAGGGCTTCTACATCATCACCATAGCCTCTCCGATGAAGTGTGAGTAGTTTACCTCAGACCTTGGGTCCATAGTTAGTAGCTAGATGGCTTCTTCTCTCTTTTTGGATCTCAATACAATGTTCTCCCCTCTCTCGTGGAGATCTATTCGATGTAATCTACTTTTTGCATTGTGTTTGTTGAGACCGATGAATTGTTGGTTTATGATCAAGTTTATCTATAAACAATATTTGAATCTTCTTTGAATTCTTTTATGTATGATTGGTTATCTTTGCAAGTCTCTTCGAATTATCAGTTTGGTTTGGCCTACTAGATTGGTTTTTCTTGCAATGGGAGAAGTGCTTAGCTTTGGGTTCAATCTTGCGGTGTCCTTTCCCGATGTGATGAGGGGCAGCAAGGCACGTATTGTATTGTTGCTGTCGAGGATAACAAGATGGGGTTTTTATCACATTGCATGAATTTATCCCTCTACATCATGTCATCTTGCTTAAGGCGTTACTCTATTTTCTTGAACTTAATACTCTAGATGCATCTTTGGAGAGCGGTCGATGAGTGGAGTAATAGTAGTAGATGCAGGCAGGAGTCGGTCTACTTGTCTCAGACGTGATGCCTATATACATGATCATACCTAGATATTCTCATAACTATGCTTAATTCTGTCAATTGCTCAACAGTAATTTGTTCCCCCACCGTAGAATACTTATGCTCTTGAGAGAAGCCACTAGTGAAATCTATGGCCCCCGCGTCTATTCTCATCATATCAATCTTCCATCACTTTATTATTCATTTGCTTTTATTTTATCTTGCATCTTTATACCAAAAATAATATTATCTATCATCTCTATCAGATCTCACTCTCGTAAGTGACCGTGAAGGGATTGATAACCCCTAATTGCATTGGTTGCGTGGAGCTATTTGTTTTGTGTAGGTACGAGGGACTCGCTTAGCCTCCTACTGGATTGATACCTTGGTTCTCAAAAACTGAGGGAAATACATACTCTACTCTGCTGCATCACCCTTTCTTCTTCAAGGAAATCCAACGCAGTGCTCAAGAGGTAGCAGCTTTTCACATATTGTTCTTCGCTTATTTACTTTTCCTTTGCTACTGTTACAATCACTACAAAAGAACAAAAATAATGCTTTTGCTACTTACCTTTGTTACCTATACCATTACTATCATATTACTTTGCTACTAAATACTTTGCTGCAGATACTAAGTTACCCAGGTGTGGTTGAATTGACAACTCAACTGCTTATACTTGAGAATATTCTTTGGCTCCCCTTGTGTCGAATCAATAAATTTGGGTTGAATACTCTACCCTCAAAAAATGGTGCGATCCCCTATACTTGTGGGTTATCAAGACTATTTTCTGGCGTCGTTGCTGGGGAGCATAGCTCTATTCTTTGAGTCGCTTGGGATTTATATCTGCTGGTCACTATGAAGAACTTGAAATACGCTAAGACAACAATTTATCCCTCAACTACGAGGGGAGGTAAGGAACTGCCATCTAGCTCTGCACTTGATTCACCTTCTGTTTTGAGTAAGCTTGCGACACCTAAACACCTTACGCTATTAGATTACGATATGTCGCATGTTATTGATGATGCCACTACGCTATGCATGATACTTATGATGAAACTACTTCTATGCTTGATACTCTTGTGCCACTTAGTGAATTTCTTGATGAACAAATTGCTAGGGTTAGAGAAAGAAATTATTGAAAGCTGGTAATATTGATGAAAGTGATGATGAAGACTTGCATGTTATTCACGAGGGTTATGTTTTTGATAAAGAAGCTACTTTAGCTATTTTAGCTTGCAAAGATAGATATGAACTCAAGAGGTTATTAGCTAAATGGAAGCAGCAATCTCTTAATGATAGAATGAAACCTGACCCTGCTTTTGCTACTTCACCTATCTGTGTTACTGATAAGGATTATGAATCCTTTGTTGATCTTGATATAATTACATTGGTAGAATCTAATCCTTTTCATGGCTATGAATCTGAAACTGCTGTGGCACATCTTACTAAATTAAATGATATAGCCACCCTGTTCACTAATGATGAGAGATCTCGCTATCTTTATATCCTTAAAATATTTCCGTTATCATTAAAGGGTGATGCTAAGATATGGTTTAATTCTCTTGATCCTGGTTGTGTGCGTAGTCCCCAGGATATGATTTATTACTTCTCTGGTAAATATTTCCCTGCTCATAAGAAACAAGCTGCTTTGAGGGTTTGTGCAAATTAAAGAAGAGAGTCTCCCACAAGCTTGGGGAGGCTTCTCAAGCTACTTATTGCTTTGCGGATCATCCTCTTAAGAAAAATGAAATACTTGATATCTTTTATAATGGACTAACCGATGCTTCCAGATATTACCTGGATAGTTGTGTTGGTTCTGTTTTCAGGGAAAGAACACCGAGTGAAGCTGAAATTTTATTAAATAATATATTGACAAACAAAAATAATTGGACACTTCCTGAGCCAGCTCCTGAGCCAATTCCTGAGCCTATTCCTAAACCAACTCCGAAGAAGAGGTGTTCTATATCTCGATCTGAAGATATGCAAGAGGAAAGAAATCTATGAAAGAAAAAGGTATAAAAGCTGAAGATGCTAAGAATTTACCTCCTATTGAAGAAATACATGGTCTTAATCTACCGCTGTTGAAGAAACTCATGGTCTTGATAACCCGACACGGGTAGTAAAGGTAAATTCTCTCTATAGATTTGATGAAGGTGATATTCCTCACTATAAGTCTGCTAGACAATGCTTAGAAGAGTTTGATAATTTTATTGTCAAACAAGAAAACTTCAATGCTTATTTTGGTAGACAATTGAAATACAATTCCGATATGCTTGAACACTTGAGTAATTACATCGCTAATGTTAAAGGTGAACTTAAACTCATTAGCAAACATGCTTCTATGGTTACCACTCAAGTAGAAAAAGTACTTAAAGCTCAAAATGATTTGCTCAATGAAATGAATAGTAAGAAAAATGATTATGCTATTAGAGTGGCTACTAGAACTGGTAAAATGACTCAGGAACCTTTGTATCCTGAAGGCCACCCTAAGAGAATTGAGCAAGATTCTCAGAGAAATAATATAGATGCACCTAGTCCTTCTAAAAAGAAGAAAAGAAAAATGATAGGATTTTGCATGCTTCTAGTGAACCTATGCTGAACCACTTGAGAATCCAAATGATATCTCTATTTACGATCTTTGAAAGCATAATCTGGTAATGAACATGAACCTAGTGAAAATGTTAATGATGATGTTCATGATGATGCTCAACCTAGTAATAACAATGATGTAGAAATTGAACTCTTTGTTGATCTTGATAACCCACAATCAAAGAATCAACGTTATGATAAGAGAGATTTTGTTGCTAGGAAACATGGTAAAGAAAGAGAACCATGGGTTCGAAACCCACGCCTTTTCCTCCCAAACCATCCAAGAAAAGGATGATGAGGATTTTGAGCGCTTTCTTTGAAATGATTAGACCTATCTTTTTGCGTATGCGATTAACTGATATGCTCAAAATGAATCCTTATGCTAAGTACATGAAAGATATTTTCACTAATAAAAGAAAAATACCGGAAGCTGAGATTTCAACCATGCTTGCTAATTATACTATAAAGGGTGGAATACCAAAGAAACTTGGATATCCAGGAGTACCCACTATACCATGCTCCATTAAAAAAACTATGTTAAAACTGCTTTATGTGATCTTGGAGCCGGTGTTAGTGTTATGCCTCTATCTTTATATCAGAGACTTGATTTGAATAAGTTGACATCTACTGAAATATCTTTGGAAATGGCCGATAAAAAAACTGATATACAAGTCGGTATTTGTGAGGATGTGCTGTTGTGGTTGCAAACATTACTATTTTAACGGACTTTGTTATTCTTGATATTCCGAGGGCGATAGTATGTATATTATTCTTGGAAGACCCTTTTTGAATACTGCAGGGGCTGTTATTGATTACAACAAAAGGCAATGTCACTTTTCATGTTAATGGTAATGAGCATACGGTACACTTTTCGAGGAAACAACCTCAAGTCCACAGTATCAACTCTATTGGAAAATTTTCATCGATTATTTTTGGAGGTTTTGAATTTCCTCTTCCTACTGTCAAGAAATATGATATTCTTATTATTGGGGATGTGCATATCCCCGTTGAGGTAACATAGTGTTATTCGAAATTTCTCCGGTTTCATGCGATTCGGAATGAGTTTGATAACAAGACCTGATCAACCTTGTTAGTGGATTCCTGTTGATGAGCATGAGATGGATTTAACTAGAAGGCACAACCTTCTGTACCCTCTCTCTACTTTCTGTTATTTAGTTGAAATAAAGTAAAAATAGTATTTTCCTGTCTATTTTCTGATTTATCCGTGCAATATAAAAGTACCCCGAAAATAAAAGTTCTCCAAATGCCCTGAAAATGGAATATGATTTTTTCTAGAATGTTTTGAGAATATTTGGCACTGAGAACACAGCAGGAGGGGCAAGCACCTGGCCACGAGGGTGGAGGGCACGCCCTACCCCCTGGGCGCGCCCCCTGCCTCATGGGCCCATGGTGGTTCCCCTCCACTTATTCCTGCACCCACACACTTCTTCTTCCTCCCACAAACACCAATATCCAGCTCAAGCACGAGTTCTAGCTCATTTTGCTGCGATTTTCGATCTCCTTGCTCAAAGCACCTCTCACAAAACTGCTTGGGGGGATTGTTCTTTGGTATGTGACTCCTCCATTGGTCGAATTAGTTTTTGTTCTAGTGGTTTATTCATTGCAAATTTGTCCTGCCTAGGTGACCATGTTCTTTATCTTGCATGTCAAATTTATATGGTTCCAAGTAGTTCTAATGCATGATATAGTCTGTAGGCACTTGTAGGAGTAGTTTCTATCAATTTTGTTGAGCTTGGTCCCCTTTTTTTTGAAGTTACTAAAAATTTCAGAAATTTTCAGAGGAAGAAATATGCTTAGGAAAATGTTCCAAGGTGGTTCTTCAAGGAAGCAAGGACCCAGGCTTGCAATGCGTGATCTTTGAGGAGCCACCAAGGAACGCTCGATCTTGACCTTGTGAATGGCCTTTAGAAAACTTTATGGATCGGCGGGAATCAAGGAGGAATTTAGCATATTTTCATAACAGATCTTGTTAGCTTGAGGCGTAGAAGTGCCACCAATAATACTATCTCACTAGTTCATTTGTGAGGAGGTTTGAATTTTCATCTTCACGTAATTCTCCAATTGTCCTGTTTGATCTTTATGAAAAATCTTATACTATGGACTTAGAGGATTTTACTACTGCTTGCAAACTTCCACAATGGGGTAGTGCTAGTGAACCCCATAAATCTGAATTTAGAAATTTTCTTGCTAGTATAACTGTGGGGGAATCTAGAGATATAGCAAAAGCTACCATAGGGAGCATTCATTTTCCTGCGATACATTATTTTGCTCTCTTCATAGGTAGGTGCATAAATGGTAAAGATGAAGCATGCCATATGTGTGTCCCTGACCTTAGTATTCTTAGGAGTCTGTGTTAGAAGACAAATCTTATAATTTGGGAGCCATTGTTGCCGCGTAGGTTGCATCATAATAGATTTAATGGAGATTTCTTTGGTGGAATTATGCAACCCGCTTAGCTGATTTTCTTGGTGTGGACGTTAAATGAGGATTATATTGAGTTGCCTCCTACTTATTTAGACTATAATTCTATGGTCTACCACCCGTTTGTCGAGAGGAATGAATCACCCCTCCGATATCCCTTAATCTTTGACAGACGTGATGCTGTCCGTATTACTCTCCCTGCTCTTGCCTTCTTTGATAATCAGGCAAAAGGAAGATATGTTATTACCAGAGAAGGGAGATGAGTACGAGAGGAGGCGGAGACAGCTCACGCCACGCTGCAGCTCAAGAGGCAATAGCCTCTGCATCTCGATCTGACCCGGCTACAACTACGGATATCCATGAGGCCATCCTTGGCAATAAACCAACTTAGGCCAAAAGCCTAAGCTTGGGGGAGTACGTATTTCCCACTGACATTACATTTATGTTCACACACTCATTTCTAGATGTCGGTGCTCATACTCTTTCACTGTACTATCCATGCTAGTTTATTTTCTTTTTCCTGCTTTCTTCTTGTGTGTTTAATAAACCTTAAGAAAAACCAAAAAAAATTAATGTAACTTTTAGTTAGTTTACTTTTCTTGCTGTAGTAGTAATAATTAAAAAGAAAAACCCAAAAATATTTCCCGTTCTTCTTTTTGCTTGTTAGAGCTTTCCCATGTAAATAGTTTTATTTCTTTTCTTTTCTTTGGGGGTCATTAGAAGAAGACCATGATTAAATTGTTGAAGTGGCTCTTATATGCATTATTGTTGATTCAACCAAGAGCCCATATTGCCTTGTTTTGTCCTGTTTATTGAATGCTTTCATGATTCCAGATTAGTCCAATGCACATGCACTCTTATTATTTTCACATCGTTCGGTCGTGCAAGTGAAAGGCAATTATGACGATATATGATGGACTGACTGAGATGAGAAAAGCTGGTATGAACTCGACCTCTCTTGTTTTTTGTAAATATGATTAGTCCATCGTTCCTGTTTCAGCCTATTATGAATAAACATGTTTGCAATAACAATTAGAGATCATAGTTGCTTATGCCATGCTTGATTAGCTATGAGTTATAATGGTTTACCTTGCGTGCCAACATGCTATTAAAATGGTTGTGATGTGGTATAGTGTGGTGGTATCCTCCTTTGAATGATTTAAGTGACTCGACTTGGCACATGTTCACACATGTAGTTGAAACAAATCATCATAGCCTTCACAATATTTATGTTCATGGTGGATTATATCCTACTCATGCTTGCACTCAATGTTTATTAATTTTAATGCATGTTCATGACTGTTGTCGCTCTCTAGTTGGTCGCTTCCCAGTCTTTTGCTAGCCTTCACTTGTACTAAGCGGGAATACTGTTTGTGCATTCAATCCCTTAAACCCCAAAGTTATTCCATATGAGTACACTATACCTTCCTATATGCGGTATCTACCTGTGGTTCCAAGTAAATTTGTATGTGCCAAACTCTAAACCTTCAAATAAACTTTCTGTTTTGTATGCTCGAATAGCTCATGTATCAACTAGGGTTGTCCGTATCTTCCATGCTAGGTGGGTTATTCTCAAAAGGAGTGGACTCCGCTCCTCACTCACGAGAAAGTGGCTGGTCACCGGGATGCCCAGTCCCATGCTTTATGCAAACTAAATCAAAATAGTCGCAAACAAAACTCCCCCTGGGACTGTTGCTAGTTGGAGGCACTTGTTGTTTCGAGCAAGCCATGGATTGATGCTTGTTGGTGGAGGAGTATAAACTTTACCATTCTGTTTGGGAACCGCCTATAATGTGTGTAGCATGGAAGATATCGCCATCTCTTGGTTGTTATGTTGACAATGAAAGTATGCCGCTCAAAATATTATTTATCTCTATTTCAAAACCGAACCCTGGCACCTCTACAAATCCCTGCTTCCCTCTGAGAAGGGCCTATCTATTTAATTTTATGTTGAGTCATCACCCTCTTATTAAAAGCACTAGCTGGAGAGCACAGCTGTCATTTGCATCCATTACTATTAATTTATATTGGGTATGACTATGATTGGATCTCTTTTACCATAAATTACAATGTCTAGTCAGTCCTTGATCTTTAAAGGTGCTCTGCATTTATGTTTTCTTGGTCTCGAGAAAGGGCTAGCGAGATACCATCTTGTTATATCATATCATGATTGTTTTGAGAAAGTGTTGTCATCCGAGATTTAATATTATGGATCGCTAGTTGATTATGCCATTGATATGAGTAAACATGAGACCTAAGAGTTATTGTGAATATGGTTAGTTCATAATCTTTGCTGAAAACTTGAATGCTAGCTTTACATATTTGCAACAACAAGAGCAAACAAAGCTTGTAAAAGTTTTTCTTTATCACTTTCAGTTTATCAACTGAATTGCTTGAGGACAAGCAAAGGTTTAAGCTTGGGGGAGTTGATACGTCTCCGTCATATCTACTTTTCCAAACACTTTTTCCCTTGTTTTGGACTCTAACTTGCATGATTTGAATGGAACTAACCCGGACTGACGCTGTTTTCAGCAGACTTTCCATGGTGTTAATTATGTGAAGAAACAAAAGTTCTCGGAATGACCTGAAACTCCACGGTACGTCTATTTGGAAATAATAAAAAATCCTTGCAAAAGATGAAGACCAGGGGGCCCACACCCTAGCCACAAGGGTGGGGGCGCGCCTGCCCCCCTAGGGCGCACCCCCTACCTCGTGGGCCCCCTGGAGCTCCTCCGACCTCAACTCCAACACTATGTATTTGCTTTCGGGGAGGAAAAAATCATGGAGAACGATTCATCGCGTTTTATGATACGGAGCCGCCAAGCCCTAAAACCTCTCGGGAGGGCTGATCTGGAGTCCGTTCGGGGCTCTGGAGAGGGGATTCATCGCTGTCATCATCATCAACCATCCTCCATCACCAATTTCATGTTGTTCACCGCCCGCGTGAGTAATTCCATCGTGAGGCTTGCTGGACGGTGATGGGTTGGATGAGATCTATCATGTAATCGAGTTAGTTTTGTTAGGGTTTGATCCCTAGTATCCACTATGTTACGAGATTGATGTTGCTATGACTTTGCTATGCTTAATGCTTGTCACTAGGGCCCGAGTGCCATGATTTCAGATCTGAACCTATTATGTTTTCATGAATATATGTGAGTTCTTGATCCTATCTTGCAAGTCTATAGTCACCTACTATGTGTTATGATCCGGCAACCCCGAGTGACAATAATCGGGACCACTCCGGTGATGACCATAGTTTGAGGAGTTCATGTATTCACTATGTGCTAATGCTTTGTTCCGGTACTCTATTAAAAGGAGGCCTTAATATCCCTTAGTTTCCATTAGGACCCCGCTGCCACGGGAGGGTAGGACAAAAGATGCCATGCAAGTTCTTTTCCCTAAGCACGTATGACTATATTCGGAGTACATGCCTACATTACATTGATGAATTGGAGCTAGTTATGTGTCACCGTATGTTATGACTGTTACATGATGAACCGCATCCGGCATAATTCTCCATCACCGATCCAATGCCTACGAGCTTTTCACATATTGTTCTTCGCTTATTTACTTTTCTCATACATCATACAATCACTACAAAACACCAAAAATATTACTTTTGCTACTGTTACCTTTGTTACCGTTACCAGTGCTATCATATTACTTTGCTACTAAATAGTTTTCTGCAGATACTAAGTTATCCAGGTGTGGTTGAATTGACAACTCAACTGCTAATACTTGAGAATATTCTTTGGCTCCCCTTGTGTCGAATCAATAAATTTTTGTTGAATACTCTACCGTTGAAAACTGTTACGATCCCCTATACTTGTGGGTTATCATGGCTTCCTCTGACACCTTGGGCATCTTGAGGTGAATGTTGTTGAAGCGCTGGATGTACTTCGTAGGGTCTCTCCGGCTGCTTCTTGATGCGTCGCAGGTCACCCACGGCCGCCAATGGTCGCGAGTGCCCTAGAAGTTGGCGATGCAACGCTCTCGCATCTCATCCCAGGAGGAGATCGATCCCACAGGGAGGTTCAGGATCCATGAGCGCTCGTCGTCCTTGACGGCCATGGGGAACCAGTTCGCCATGACCTTCTCGTCGCCGTTGGCCGCCTTGATGCTCAGCTCATAGAGCTGTAGGAACTCAGCAGGGTCGGGGTGCCGTCGTAGCGTGCAGGTAGGTCGGGCTTGAACTTCCCCGGCCAGACGACGCTGTGCAGCTCCGGAGTGAACGCGCGGCACCCTGTTGTGGTCTCGGGAGCCCGCCGTGGAGGTGGAGCCTGGTCTTGGCGCTCGCGCGCCACCACCACAGGCGGCGTGCGGTCTTGGCTTGGCGGTGCCGGGAGCGCAGACGCATCTTCTTGTGGTCGCTGCACCACCTGGCAGCTTGCCTCATCGCGCGCGGGCGCCCGACACTGCGGATCACGCTGAGGAGCCTCCCGCCTTGGCTCGATGATGGCGTCCTACCTGGGAGGTGGAGGAGGTGCTCCGTGGGCTACGTCGCTCGCAGCAGGCGGTGGTTGGGGCAGCGAGCGAGATGGTGCGGCAGAATCTCCGGCGGCGCTGACGAACTCGGCGATGCGGTCGAGCCAGTCCTCGTAGAAGTCATCGACCAGGCGCTAACGCAGGAGCTCACGTGACATGAGCAGCGCGCCTGCGCATTCGCAAGGCCACGACGAGCATGGGAGGACGAATCAGCCGGAGTCAGCTACGGAGTGGCGATGCGCCCGTCGTGGGGCATGGAAGGATCGATGGCGAGGCTCGCTGTTCATGGCCTGCGGGGCCGGTGGCGGCGTTCACCACTGGCGACGGGGGATGGCTAGGGCAGCCGTCACCCGCCAGCGCTGTCTAAGCGACATGGGCGGCGAGAGCAGCCCGACGCTCGGCACGAGCTCGACGAGCGTCAGCCATGGAAGCGGTGGAGCGGTGGCAAATCGACTGGCGGAAGAGAGGTTCCGATGCACCCCTACACTACATAAAAAGACACTTCCGTGATGATACATGTTTGTCACAGTAGGTCACGTTTTTTGTCATGCATGTACATCCATGAAAAATTTATGACCTAATCAAGATAGTCATACCTGTTGTCATAGAAGTGTTCCATCACATTACAAAATTATCACCACGGAAGTGTCCACTTGCATGACGATAAATCACGCGTCATAGAAGTGCTTTTGTCAAGGGTGACCGACACGTGGCATCCACTGTAAGGGAACACCGTTAAGCTATCGGTCCGGTTTTGGATCCGATAACCCGTTAACAGCCCGGACCATGGGGATTTTCCACGTGAAAAATACTCATTGGCCGGAGGAAACACATGTTTGCTCACCGTTGGGACATGTGTCACTCATCCAATGGGCGAGATGCGTCGATGATACGTTGACCAACCCAAAAGTGGCCCATAAAGATTAAATGGACCGGCCCAACTAAAGTCCCACAAAATTTAGCGGGCCATAATGGGCCGGGCCAACTAATGGCCCACAAGATTTAGCAGGCCATAATGGGCCGGCCCAGCTAAAGGCCCACAAGATTTTGCAGACCATAATGGGCTGGCCCAGCTAAAGGCCCAACATTCTCAGTTAAGGCCCGTACGGCTAGTGTCAAATCGGCCCGTCAACGGCCCGTCCTAAACTTGTCATCATCGCGGCCCATGGTCACTTCTGGCCCGTTAACAGTCCGCTAAGAATTTGGGCTGAATTACGTCCCAGTGTGTTTCGGGCCTGTTAAAGGTACTGCTTCATTTGGGCCCATTTATAGGACATTGAAACTTTCAGTCCATAAACGACCGTGAAGGATATCGGTCATATTCGGCTTTGTCTGACATTCGGCCTGTTAGAGGCCCGCTACAGTTTTGGGCCACTTTCAGCCTGTTGTGACTTTCGGCCTGTTAACGTTGGACGAAATCCATGGGCCATATGTGGCCCAACGCTACATCGGGCCTACTAACGGCCCATATAAAAATGACATTCGGCCTATTAAAGGCCCGTGTAGTAGGTCGGCGCATTTACGGCCTGTTTGAATTTCGGCCTGTGGATGGTCTGCATTGTAAATGGGCCACCATTTCGGCCTGCTAAGACCAGTAGGTTATTTGGCACAATCAGGGCCCAATCTTACTTTCGTCCTATTAAAGGCCCATGTTTTTTATGGGCTCGAGATATTTACAGATGTAAACGGCCTATTATTACTGAGGGCCCAAATTATATTTAGGCTTGTTAAACGCCCACTATGGGCACAGGCCTACCAGAAAAATATGAAAGCTTATGCTAATTTAGGCCTAGATATTTTTAGTGGGCTACATGAAAATTTCGGCCCAGAATCGTTTTTAGCCCAATTGGAATGGGCCCGATGAATGTTGGCATGTTGGGCTCCTACGAAGCTTTTGGCCGAATACATTACTAAGATAAACCTGCACTATACAAAAATAGCGTCGTAATTACTGCAGCCTTTGGCAGCATCATAAATGATGTATCAGAACAAAAAAAATTCCAACCATACAACAAAAGGCCTATTGGCATAAAGTTTACAGTCCTTGCAGATAAAAGCACCATCAGATGTACAGAAGCACAAATCATTTGACCTGAGTGCTTATGTTTCAGGCTGTAGAATCTGATGGAGCAGCACGATCTTCCCTTTTTTCCGCCATTGCTCTTGAACAACGAAGCAAATGTCTGATAGTCTGGTTTTAAAACCATTCATATCTTCATGACATTTGTCAACCACTATTTTTGTTTCCGACACAACGTCCATTAGGGATTGGACTTGTGTTTGGAGCACAGATATATCACTCTGTCTAGCCGAAAGATTTTGTTCAGTAGGCGATTTGGACGAGTTACCATGACAACTGATCACCCACAAGTATAGGGGATCAATTGTAGCCTCTTTCGTTAAGTAAGAGTGTCGAACCCAACGAGGAGCTAAAGGTAGAACAAATATTCCCTCAAGTTTTATCGAGCACCGATACAACTCTACGCATGCTTGACATTCGCTTTACCTAGAACAACTATAAAACTAGAAGTACTTTGTAGGTGTAACGGGATAGGTTTGCAAGAATATAAAAGAGCACGTAAATAAAAACTAGGGGCTATTTTAGGTAAACAAGAAATAAAGTTAGTATAGCGAGTGTGGAAAAGTGGTGGTAGGAGTTGCGAAATTGTCCCTAAGCAATTGACTACTTTACTAGACTGATAGCAAGTTTTATGTGGGAGAGGCCACCGCTAGCATGTCATCCCTAACTTGGAATTCTATGCACTTATGATTGGAACTATTAGCAAGCATCCGCAACTACTAAAGTTCGTTAAGGTAAAACCCAACCATAGCATTAAGATATATTGGTCCCCCTTTAATCCCGTATGCATCAATTTCTATGCTAAGTTGAAGCTTCCGTCACTCTTGCCCTCCAATACATAGTCTTATCAACATATAACTAACCCCATGGTGTAATCCACGCGCGCGCTCATATGATGGGAACCAAAGGACAACAACATAACCACAAGATAATTAAACCAATCATAACAATTCACCAATTACCGATAGGACAACGAAAATCTACTCAGACATCATAGGATGGCAACCCATCATTGGATAATAATATGAAGCATAAAGCACCATGTTCAAGTAGAGGGTACAACGGGTTGAGGGAGAGTGGACCGCTGTAGATAGATGGGGGAAGGTGATGAAGATGTTGGTGAAGATAACGGAGGTGTTGGTGTAGACTGCGGTGATGATGATGACCCCGGCGGCGTTCCGGCGCCACCGGGAGAGAGGGCCCCCCTTCTTATTCTTCTTCTTCCTTGACCTTCTCCCTAGACGGGAGAAGGGTTTCCCCTCTAGTCCTTGTCTTCCATGGCATGGGAGGGGCGAGAACCCCTCCGATATTGGATATGTCTCTCTGTCTCTCTCTGTTTCTGCGTTCCAGATTCTGGCCTTTCACCGTTCCGTATATTCCCGGAGATCCGTAACTCCGATTGGGTTGAAATTTGGACACGATTTTTATCCGGATATTGGCTTTCTTGTGGAAGAAGGGAACCAACCGCCTTACGGGGTGGCCACGAGGGCCCAGGGCGCGCCTGACCCCCTGGGGCGCCCCCCTGCCTCGTGGCCCCCTCGGGCATCATCTCGCGTTGATTCTTCTTCCCAAAAATCACATATATTCCAAAAAAAATCTCCGTCAGTTTTTATCCCATTTGGACTCCGTTTGATATGGATTTTATGCGAAACAAAAAAATGCAACAAACAGGAACTGGCACTGGGCACTGGATCAATATGTTAGTCCCAAAAATAGTACAAAAAGTTGCCACAAATATGTAGAAGTTGAGGAATATTGGCATGGAACAATAAAAAATTATAGATACGACGGGGACGTATCAGCATCCCAAGCTTATTTCCAACTTGTCCTCGAGTAAGTAAATGATAAAAATTATTATTTTTGATGTGGAATACTACCTAGCATAATCTTGATCATGTAATCTAATCATGGCATGAATATTAAGACATGAGTGATTCAAAGCATAGTCTATCATTTGACATTTAGACAATAATACTACAAGCATACTAATAAAGCAATCATGCCTTTTCAAAATAACATGGCCAAAGAAACTTATCCCTACAAATTCATATAGTCTGGCTATGCTCCATCTTCACCACACAAAGTATTCAAATCATGCACAACCCCAATGACAAGCCAAGCAATTGTTTCATTCTTTTGACGTTCTCAAACCTTTTCAACTTTCACGCAATACATGAGCGTGAGCCATGGACATAGCACTATAGGTGGAATAGAACATGATGGTGGAGGTTGTGTGGAGAAGACAAAAAGGAGAAAGTCTCACATCGACGCGGATAATCAACGGGCTATGGAGATGCCCATCAATTGATGTCAATGTGAGGAGTAGGGATTGCCATGCAACGGATGCACTAGAGCTATAAGCGTATGAAAGCTCAAACTGAAACTAAGTGGGTGTGCATCCAACTTGCTTGCTCATGAAGACCTAGGGCATTTGAGGAAGCCCATCGTTGGAATATACAAGCCCAGTTCTATAATGAAAATTCCCACTAGTATATGAAAGTGACAAAATAAGAGACTCTCTATCATGAAGATCATGGTGCTACTTTGAAGCACAGGTGTGGAAAAAGGATAGTAGCATTGTCCCTTCTTTTATTTTATTTTTTTTGGCCTTCCTTTTTTTTTATTTGGCCTCTCTCTTTTTTTAGCCTTTCTCTTTTTTTGGCTTTTCTCCTTTTTTTATTTGGGACAATGCTCTAATAATGATGATCATCACACTTCTATTTACTTACAACTCAATATTACAACTCGATACTAGAACAAAGATATGAGTCTATATGAATGCCTCCGGCGGTGTACCGGGATGTGAAATGATCTAGCTTAGCAATGACATCAAAAAACGGACAAGCCATGAAAACATCATGCTAGCTATCTTACGATCATGCGGAGCAATATGACAATAAATGCTCAAGTCATGTATATGATGATGATGGAAGCTGCATGGCAATATATCTCGGAATGGCTATGGAAATGCCATGATAGGTAGGTATGGTGGCTGTTTTGAGGAAGATATAAGGAGGCTTATGTGTGATAGAGCGTATCATATCACGGGATTTGGATGCACCGGCGAATTTTGCACCAACTCTTGAGGTGAGAAAGGGCAATGCACTGCGATCAAGCGGCTAGCAATGATGGAAAGGTGAGAGTGCGTATAATCCATGGACTCAACATTAGTCATAAAGAACTCACATACTTATTGCAAAAATCTATTAGTCATTGAAAAAAGTACTACGCGCATGCTTCTAGGGGGATAGATTGGTAGGAAAAGACCATCGCTCATCCCCGACCGCCACGCATAAGGAAGACAATCAATAAATACCTCATGCTCCAACTTCGTTACATAACGGTTCACCATGCGTGCATGCTATGGGAATCACAAACTTCAACACAAGTATTTCTACAATCCACAACTACCCACTAGCATGACTCTAATATCACCATCTTTATATCGCAAAACTATTGCAAGGAATCAAACATATCATATTCAGTGATCTACAAGTTTTATGTAAGATTTTATGACTAACCATGTGAAAATGACCAATTCATGTCATCTCTCTAAATAGATATAAGTAAAGCAAGATAGTTTAATTATTTCTACAAAAGATATGCCCACGCTCTAACAAATATAAGTGAAGCTACAAATGACGGTTTTCTATGTGAAGAGAAACAGGCAATCCAAACTTCAAATGATATAAGTGAAGCACATGAAGCATTCTATAAATCCATACTCAAAAGATATAAGTGAAGTGCAATGAGAATTCTATAAATCAACCATGGACTATCTCATACCATCATGGAGCATCAAAGAAAAGTGAAAACTAAATGCAAAAGACGCTCCAAGATTTGCACATATCACATGAACAAAACGAATCCGAAACCCATCGACGCTTGTTGAAGAAAGATGGGATGCCTTCCGGGGCATCCCCAAGATTAGACGCTTGAGTCTCCTATAATATTTGCTTGGGGTGACTTGGGCATCCCCAAGCTTGAGCTCTTGCCTCTCCTCCTTCTCCTCACATCGATACCTCCTCGATCTTTGAACACTTCATCCACACAAAACTCAACAGAAAGCTCGGTAAGCTCCGTTAGTATAATAAAGCAAATCACTACTCTAAGTACTGTTATAAACCAATTAATATTTTGTTTTTGCATTGTAGCTACTATAATATAACTTTTCCATGGCTTAATCCACTGATAGAAACCGATAGTTTCACCAAAACAAGCAAACTATGCATCAAAAACAGAATGTGTCTTAAACAGGACAGTCTGTAATAATCTGAACATTCACCATACCTCTGGTACTCCAAAAATTCTGAAATAATTAGGAAAAATAAACATTTTTATATAAAGACAGTGCAAAAATTTTCAGATCCGTTTGACGTTCTAGTAAAAAAAATTAAAATCGCGCACAACAACCAAAGTTTCTGTTTTGCACCGCACAAACCAACAAGCAATGTAAACATCCTAAAGGCAAATCTTGGCACATTATTTTTATTTTTAAACTTTATAAAAGCAAACAACAGAAATAAATGACTCTCTTAAACTTCCGGGTTGTCTCCCTGGCAAAGGTGCTTTCTTTAAAGCCATTAAGCTAGGCATAAAGTGCTCAAGTAATGGATCCACCCGGATCCCAAGGTATATCAAAGCCAATTTTATTTAACAATGATCTATGATTTTGTAGTGAGCAAAAAGTAACATATATCATGTAATGACGAAGTCTAACTCTCTTCCTATGCATCGTCAAGAAAGAGGGGATACCACTCGGGGCATCCCCAAGCTTAGTTGCTTGCTTCTCTTTTAGATAATAGCTTGGAATGCCATAGGGCATCCCCAAGGTTGGGCTCTTATTACTCCTTATTCCTTCATCCATCGTGATCACACCCAAAACTTGAAAACTTCAATCACACAAAACTCAACAAAACCTTAATGAGATCCGTTAGTATAACAAAACAAATCACTACTATAAGTACAGTTGCAAAGCCATTCATATTTTATTTTTGCATTATATCTACTGTATTCCAACTTTTCTATGGCGAAAACTCTTCAAATAAAACCATAGAGTCATCAAAAAGCACACAATGGAAAGAAAAAGAATCATCAAAATGCAGAATGCAGTAGTAAGCAGGAACTTCGTGTACTTCAGAACTCCAAAAATTCTGAAAACTTAGGAAAACGTGGGAAATTTGTATATCAATCTTGTAAAGAAATTTTAGAGCAAAAGCACGTTTCGTGATTTATGGAAATTATTATTCTGAGCTCAAAAGTTTCTATTTGTCAACAAGATCAAATCAACTATCACCCAACATGATCCCAAAGGCTTTGCTTGGCACAAACACTAATTAAAACACAAAAAACATAATCATAACAGTAGCATAATTGTGCAAACACTGAAGAACAGAAATATAAAAAAATTAAATTTTATTCATTGGGTTGCCTCCCAACAAGCGATGTCGTGTTATGCCCCTAGCTAGGCATAATGCAAAGGATCTAAGAATTGTCATCTTTATTTCCACTTCCGCTGGAAGTGTTTTTGTCGATTGGTTTTGCAAAGACAACATAGAACACCTCATCCATAGAGACTTTAGCACTATCAAGTTGCTTATAATTGTATCCCCTTTGATTTCCGACAACAATCCAAGAATAGTGTTGATTAACATCATTGAAAACTTGTTGGATTATGTCCTAAATAGGTACTTCCTTTTTAAGATTCTCATCAAAAAATTATTTCCAAGCAAGTGTCTTAACATATAATCACTATTATAAAGGATCTGAGCTATTACCGGTTTTTCACGTTTCATACCATAAAAATCAAAGATTTCCCTAGCTTCCCGTATTATGTAGTCAAATTCATTCATAAGAACAAGGGTAGCCAACTTTTTAGCTTTGGGATTCTTTATAACAGGCAACTCATAAAACAATCTTTGCAAGGTAGAATGAGTACGGATGAATTTATTCTCAAGTTTCAGAACTAGTGCTGAAATAGCTTCTGCATAAGATTTTGTTCTTTCAAGTATAGGAGGATCATCAAGAGTTAAATTTCTGACACAATTGAAAAATTCTTGGATATGTTCTTTTCCCATAATATTCCGTTGCCCCAAAACAAAAGTTTCAGTATCCAGATTGCTAGATCGTCCAATTTTAGGAGTTAATCCATCAACTATTTCTGCCATGCCAAAGTCACTCATGGTGACAAGTTCAAGCAAATAAGAGATCTGACGAGAAAACGGCAAACGAAAAATAGGACGAATAAAACGGAAAATATTCTTAAGTGGGGGACAGGAAAACGAGAGGCGGATAGCAAATAATGTGAATTGCAAGGAGATGAGATTCGTGATTAGGAACCTGGTAGATGTTGATGATGTCTCCCCAGCAATGGTGCCAGAAATTCGTTTTAGTGTTGGCTTGAACTACATCGATATTTCCCCAAAGAGGAAGGGATGATGCATCACAGCAACGGTAGGTATTTCCCTCAGTGATGAGACCAAGGTTATCGAACCGGTAGGAGAACCACGCAACACCACGTAAATAGCTCCTGCACACAAAGAACAAATACTTGCAACCCAACGTAAGAGAGGGGTTGTCAATCTCTCATGCGTAAAAAGATAGGTAAAATTATAGTAGATTGGATAAATAGATATCGCGGGAACGCAAGATAAACAAAAATTGGAGCAAGGTATTTTTTGTTTGTGGATTAATATATCTTAAAATAAAAGGAAAGAAAAATAGATCTCGAAGGCAAATATAATAAAGAAGAGGCCCGGGGACCGTAGATTTCGCTAGTGGCTTCTCTCAAGAAAAATAGCATATGGTGGGTAAACAAATTACTGTTGGGCAATTGATATAACTTCGAATAATTATGACGATATCCAGGCAATGATCATTTTATAGGAATCATGTCCAAGATTAGTAGACCGACTCACCTTTGCATCTACTACTATTACTCCACACATCGACCTCTATCCAAAGATGCATCTAGTATATTAAGTTCATGGAAAAATGGAAAAATGCAATAAGAATGATGACATGATGTACACAAGATCTATTTATGTAGAAATAGACCCCATCTTGTTATCCTTAATGGCAACGATACATACGTGTCGGTTCCCCTTCTCACATCGGGATCAAGCAATCGTAAGACCGAATACATCACAAAGCACCTCTTCCCATGGCAAGAAAAATCGGTCTAGTCGGCCTAACTAAACCAAAGATTCAAAGAAGAAATACAAGGCTATAAGTAATCATCAATATAAGAGATCAAAAGACTCAAATAACTTTCATGGATAAAAATATAGATCTGATCATAAACTCAAAGTTCATCGGATACTAACAAACACACCGCAAAAAGAGTTACATCAAATAGATCTCCAATGCACTAACCATATTGAGAATCAAGAGAGAGAGAGAGAGAAGAGAGAGAGAGAGAGAGAGAGAGAGAGAGAGAGAGAGAGAGAGAGGAAGCCATCTAGCTACTAACTACGGACCAAGGTCTACAATGAATTACTCACGCATCATCGGAGAGGCACCAATGAGGATGATGAACCCCTCCGTGATGGTGTCTAGGTTGGATCTGTGGTTTCGGAACTTGCGGCAGCTGGAATTGATTTTCACGAATCCCCTAGGGTTTCTGGAATATTGTGGTATTTATAGAGCAAAGAGGCGGTGCGGAGGCAGCCGAGGTGGGCACAACCCACCGGGCGCGCCTGGTGGGTTGTGCTCCCTCGTAGCTCCCTCGTGTACTTTCTTGGCCCATCGTGTGTCTTCCGGTCTAGAAAAATTCACCAAAATTTTCGCTATGCGTTTGGACTCCGTTTGGTACCGATTTCTGCCAAGTACAAAACAAGCAAAATATAGCAACTAGCCCTCGGCACTATGTCAATACGTTAGTCCCAAAAAATGATATTAAGTTGCTACAAAATGATTGTAAAACATCCAAGAATGATAATATAACAACATGCAACATTCAAAAATTGTAGATACATTGGACATGTATCAACAGCAAGGATCAAGTGTGCCGGCCTATGGATACGACCTCCACCATGACCTAGACGTTCGAGGAGGCCGTACCAGGTCCATCTATGGACCCAGAGAAGATCCACCCACTTACCATGAAGGACATTACGATCGGCTAAACTGGAATGATGGAATCTGGGAGCAGCAATGGATTCGGAGGGCCGAAGACCTCCGACGTGATGTAGCACGAAGTTCGGGATGCCGCACACCCGTGTCCTTCTTAGAGAGGGTAATGCTAGACCAGTTCCCTGAAGGCTTCAAGCCCGTGAACATTGAATCATACGACGGAACCACGGACCCGGCCGTATGGATAGAGGATTTCCTCCTCCACATTCACATGGCGCGGGGAGATGACCTCCACGCCATTAAATATTTGCCACTAAAGCTTAAAGGTCCTGCTCGACACTGGTTAAACAGCCTTCCCGAAGACTCCATAAGTTGTTGGGAAGAGCTTGAGGACGCTTATCGAGTGAACTTTCAGGGCACCCTCGTCCGCCTTCAAACGCCGACGACCTAAATCGCATCACACAACAGCGTGGAGAATCTGCCCAATAGTTTTGGAACCGATTCCTAACCAAGAAGAACCAGATTGTGGATCGTCCGGACGCCGAAGCATTGGTCGTCTTTAAGCATAGTGTCAGGGATGAATGGCTCATAAGGCAGCTCAGCCAGGACAAACCAAGAACCATGGTTGCCCTTACTTCTCTCATGACCCTCTTTTGCACGGGCGAAGATAGTTGGCTCGCTTCAGAAAAGCACTAACTCCTCAAACGCCCTTGCACCTCCGAGGTTCGGGACAGAAATGGAAAGGCGCGACACAGCAAGAGTAAACGCCGCCACAATGACTGTGGAAGGTGAGGATACGGCGGTAAATGCCGGATTCAAATCCAAGTATGGACCACGAAGAAAGTCCCTAAAGGCAATGGCTGCTGCCCATCCGGACTAGACACAATCCTCGAACAGGCCTTGCTAGATCCACGGCACGTCAGAGAAGCCAGCCAACCACTCCAACCATAACTGTTGGGTGTCAAGCAAGCTGCCAAGCCCACAGCCGAAGACTCGGGCAAAAGCCCACGCAGCAAGGACGACGACGAGCCCCGCAGGACGAACAGTGGAGGCCAGAAACCCTTCCCTTCCGAAGTCAAGATGGTAACCATGATCTGTGCAACCAACATACCGAAGAAGGAGAGGAAGCGAGTGCTGTGAGACATGTATTCCTTCGAGCTGGTAGCGCTGAAGTTCAATCCATGGTCAGCCTGCCCGATCACTTTTGATTGCAGGGATCACCTGACTTGCATACACCATGGAGGGTCCGCAGGCTTAGTACTCGACCCCATCATCGATGGATTCCACCTCACCGTAGTCCTAATGGAGGGGGTAGTACCTCAATCTGATATATGAAGACACGGTGAGGAAGATGGGGATCGATCCGTCAAGGATCAAACCCAGAACACCACTTTCAAGGGAGTGATTCCGGGAGTGGAGGACGGCAGCACAGGCACTGTGACGCTAGAAGTAGTGTCCGGCTCTCCGGATAACTTCCAAAGCAAGGACTTGATCTTTGACATTGCACCTTTTCGCATCGGCTATCACGCCCTCCTCGGCCGAACAACGTTTGCTAAATTTAATGTTGTCCCGCATTACGTGTCGGATTTCGGGTTCCGGCAGACCCTCTAGGTTCGAACTCTGGGGTGTGCGCGGAGATCTCGCCTCCTACCTACCTGCTCCTCGCCGCCTCGCTGGGATCTAAACTACCAAAATAACAACACAAGAGACACAAGGTTTATACTGGTTCGGGCCACCATTGTGGTGTAACACCCTACTCCAGTGTGTGGTGTGGTGGATTGCCTCTTGGGCTGATGATGAACAATACAAGGAAGAACAGCCTCGCGAGGGTCTGTTCTTGGCCGGTGCGATGAACTACTAGGGGGAGTTCAGTCGCACCCTCTCTCTCTCTCTCTAGATTCCAGATGCCCCTTTGCTCTGTGTGTGGCTAGTCCTATTTATAGGCGAAGGACATGGGCCTTTTCCCAAATATTGAGCGGGAAGGGCGCCAACAATTGGTCATTTTGAAGGGGAACATCTAGTACACTTATCCTGACTAAAGTTGGTCCTCGCGTGTCAAAGGCTCTGGTGGTGACGCCGGCATGGGCTCCACGATGACCTCCTTCCTGCCGTTGCGACGGTCTTGGTCTTGTTGCACCACGGATGCCTTTGCTTGATACTCTTGCTCGCGCTTGCCCCTTTGCACCAAAGAGGAAACGAGGACACTGCGTGGGCTGGCGCCCGCCTGGCGCCCTTGGTCATCGTGGCTTGCATCATGGGCACCTCGTGAGGTACCCCGCCTTGATCTCTCCGCCTCCTCGCGAGCCAGCCTAACGAGGACGTGCCTAAGGAAGCTTCCTGTCGTCCGCCCCGCGAGGCTTGGCACCTCGCGAGGGTCTTGAGCTTGTGCTGATGAAGATGGGCCGTACTGGGCCACCCCTTGAGCCATGCCGCAGGCCGCAGGCAGGCAAGTCTAGGTACCCCCGTCATTTTGAAGGGGAACATCTAGTACACTTATCCCGACTAAAGTTGGTCCTCGCCGTCAAAGGCTCGTGGTGACGCCGGCTTGGCCTCCACGATGACCTCCTTCCTGCCGCTATGACGGCCTTGGTCTTTTGCACCAAAACGGATGCCTTTGCTTGATACTCTTGCTTGCGCTTGCCCCTTTGCACCAAAGAGGAAACGAGGACATCGCATGGGCTGGCGCTCACCGGGCGCCTCTTGGTCGTCATGGCTTGCGTCATGGGCACCTCGTGAGGTACCCCGCTTGACCTCTCCGCCTCCTCACGAGCCAGCCGACGAGGCCGTGCTCGAGGAAGCTTCTCGTCATCCGCCCATGAGGCTTGGCCCTCGCGAGGGTCTTGAGCTTGTGCCGATGAAGATGGGCCGCATCGCCACCCCTTGAGCCACGCCGCAGGCCGCAGTGTGCAAGTCTAGGTACCCCTGCTCCTGCAACACCGACATTACGTGTACCTCAAGTTGAAGATGCCTAGTCCTTTAGGCGCCATAACTATCAACGGGAACACATAACGCTCACTTCAAACCAAAGAGCACATCATGCCTTAGCGGCCGAAGACCAATCCGGCCCATACAGGTCCCGATGCCGACCCACCGTAAAGGCCGGCGACAATAGTAAACAGGTTCGAACTCGCTCCCCGTCATGGGAACCCGCATGCGTCCACCACAAATAGGGATACTCGCCCCATGGCACGCCCACATTCTTCGCGCTCCACGTGCCTTGTCATCAAAATTTTGCACTCAAAATACCATGGGCAACCGTGAGGCATCTATCAATACATCCGAAGCATATGTTTGGCTAACCCGAACCTCTGAGTTACCTTGTCTTAGGACGACCCGGGGATCAATTCCCGACCCCTGAAGCATAAAGCTTCATCAGCAGGATCCGCAAACCTCGAGGTTTGATGGAAGGTCCCAACCCACAGCTCTCAGAAGCAAAGGTGCAGACGTGCATCAGGGCACAGTGAAGGCTTTGACTCATGCATCAAGGCTCTGCGTAAACATTTACTCTGTAAAACTCTTTTATTTTTAATAATGCATTGGCGGTTCGAATCAGACGGTTAGACGCCTTGAGCTCACGAGAAATAATAAAACGCCTTTTATGGTGTTCAGATATCTGCATCTTGTGATTTTCTATCTCCTTTCTAATCCTCCACTCGCTTCTTCAAACAAGCCCGCCATGAAAATATATTCATATAACTAAACAAGTGTTTGATTTACACATCAGCTCCATTTCTTAAAGTCCGCACCGCCTTCCATTTGGGTGTTCGGTGTCTCGGATATTGCATTATATGCATCAGTTCTGATGTATGTCTTGGGTCAATAGTTGGGTTGCCTGGCTCCTATGCTTGCCCCTTATGACCCGCATGTTCGGCTAATAGGGCAAAGGGAGAACCCCTGTGATTGTACTTCAGGCTTACCCGGTCATGTACCTCAGGAAGAGAAAGCCGAAAATTGACATTCATAGTAAGCACGAACTGGTCAGCGATCCGATGATGAGGTTTGAATCTGAAAATCATTGGCAATTTCGGCCAGTCACGCCAAGGGTTTGTCTTAACACAAACCATGTGATCGGAAAGGGTAGGTGTTGACCCCCAAGTACATCACAATACACCGGGGGCTAGTCCTTAGCCCCCACCGTGAAGCTCCTAAGGCTAATTAAGTGAAATCAATAAATCTGAATAGTCCGATTGATTGCTTTTGCTCGCACACTATGGCCTCCGGGTACCAAGACATTGGCTAAGGGTAATAGTGCGGAGACAAAACACCCCTCGTGATATTCACCTGGGGGATGAAAGCCGACGACTAGTAGCTTTCAGAATAAACATATGGCTGCACAGGAGTCAAAATTAAATCATGACAACACAAAATAGAGTCGACGGACGCATAATAAAGCATAAGGTCCACTTGGTACAAATTTAATACAATCACTCCAGCATTACATCTTTCAAACACCGGCCCTCTATCGCCCGCGTGCCATTCATCATTGCGCAAAATACTGCTCAGGGCGGCGACGCTCTTTTCCCTTGGGCGGAGGGCCAGTGGCCATGTCCATTGGATTAATCTTTGGTCAATGCACCATGTTCTTCATACGCAAGCCTCGCCTCAAGGCACGTTGAGCGCTTCATGGTGTCAATCCGGAGTGGCGCCTCCTGCAGCTTCTGCACAAGGCCGAAGTAGGTATCCATTCTAGATTCGGCAGGCGACAGACTGACGTAGAGGTCCTTCACGACCAGCTCGTACATCCGATGCATCTCGCATCAGCTTCTTCATTTGATTACTAAGGAGGCGAGGACGCCGAATCCGTGGTTGTGACTAAAAGAGCCGATGCGTGGAGTCCTCCTCGAGAGTCTCATAGTGCTTCATCGCGGCCGCCACATTCTTTGAAGTTCGCGAAGACGCCATGAGCGCCAGACTCGCATCACCCGGGCAGACTTGTTGCCTCCGAACACACTATGCAAGAAGTATTTCTTACCATTTCCAATTTGCCCGGCTTGACGGAGCTCTTCCCGACACCTCGCTGGCCGGTCCTTGCCTCCTGGAGCTCCTTCTCCACCTTGGATAGCCGGAGGATCGCTCCTCCTGCTCCTTCTCAAGGGCCTCCAGCTTCTTGGCGGCATCCTCGAGCTCCACCTAGACTTCGGTCACTCGAGCCTCATGCTACTCAGCGGCAAGCTTGGCCTTCTCAAGCTCGGCCACTGCTTTGTCAGCGGCCGTTTTCTTTGCGGTCGCCTCTACATCGACTTTCTTCAAGGCGTCTTCCAAGCCCTCGACCTCGGCGGCGGTAGCTGCAAGATCATTACGATAAAGGATTAGCATACAATCCGGATCGTCAATACCCGGCACCAAGCAAATACATCAAACGGCTACCCTTGTGCCTTGTCAAGCTGTTTGTTGACAAGGTCAAGCTCTTTATCGACAGCTTGAGCTTCCGATCCATCTCCTCCAGTGCCAAGAACTCAACTTCCCTAGTCTGCCTACTCGCCAATCTCACGGCCTAGCTCGTCAAACTCAAAGGAAAGGGGACACCGCAGTTTACCCAGGTTCGGGCCACCTTGCGGTGTAAAACCCTACTCTTGCTTTGTGGTGGATTGGCCTCGGGGGACTGAGGATGAACTAGTACTGTGGGAGAACAACCTCAGGAGGTGTGTTCTTGAGCTCCAGTGAGCTGATGAGCTGGTCGTGGTGGAATGGATTTGATCCCCTCTATGGTGGTGGCTAGGTCCTATTTATAGTGGCCTTGGTCCTCTTCCCAAGTGAAGGAGAGAAGGGATCCCACAACAGCCAAATTCGAAGGGAGACAACTAGTACATCTTATCCTGACAAATGTAGTCTTCGCCTGCAAAAGCCTCTGGTCGTGACGCCGAAGTGGGCTCGGTGATGACCTCCATTCTGCCGTCCGGGTGGTATTGGTCTTGTTGCATGGGAATGGAAACCTTTGGCTGATTCCTCGACTCGCGCTGCGGTTGCTTCTTTAGCACCAAAGGGAAAGCGCTTCACTATGCCACTGGCACCCGCCTGCCTTGGTCGCCATGGCGCACGCCACCCGAGCCTCACGAGGTGACACCAGCATGGAAATCACCGCCTCCTCGGGAGCCAGCCTGAGGAGGACGCTCCTCCCGGAGGTCTTGTCATCATCCGCCTCACGAGGGTCTTGGGTTGTTGATGCTATAGGTGGGTGAGGGAGTCCCGGATTAGGGGGGGTCCGGATAGCCGAACTATCACCGTTGGCCGGACTCCTGGACTATGAAGATACAAGATTGAAGACTTTGTCCCGTGTCCGGATGGGACTTTCCATGGCATGGAAGGCAATCTTGGCGATATGGATATGTAGATCTCCTACCATTGTAACCGACTCTGTGTAACCCTAACCTATCCGGTGTCTATATAAACCGGAGGGTTTTAGTCCGTAGGACTAACAACAATCATACCATAGGCTAGCTTCTAGGGTTTAGCCTCCTTGATCTCGTGGTAGATCTACTATTGTACTACCCATATCATCAATATTAATCAAGCATGAGTAGGGTATTACCTCCATCGAGAGGGCCTGAACCTGGGTAAAAACATCGTGTCCCTTGTCTCCTGTTACCATCCGCCTAGACGCATAGTTCGGGACCCCCTACCCAAGATCCGCCGGTTTGACACCGCATTGGTGCTTTCATTGAGAGTTCCTCTGCTGCCGCCATCGTAGGATGCCTCATCTCGCCTTTAAAGACAATACTATCGCCAAAGAAGCCTTGGCCATCGGTCGACTCTTCGGCTAGGTGGTTTTCTCATGACCGCTAGTTCGGCCACCGCGCCGACGATGACCTCTGGAGTCATGGAAACCAATCTCCATGTTAATTCCGAACTTGCCGAACAGTTAGATCAGATCGAGCTCTCCTCCGTAAACGAGCTCTTGGATCGCATCGCCGCCCTGGGAGTCGCCACAGACTACGACCGGATCGGGCCTAAAACCGACCTGAGAGAGATAAACTCTCCCCAGGCTACCCATCATGTTGCTGTGATAGAGGAGCAATGCGGCGATTCTTCTTCTATCTTAAGGACTAGCTACGCCGGATTCCCGATCCCTCCATGCCGGATTCCCGCAGAGGGACGGATGTCGATCAAGCCACGAACTTAAAGTCCCAGCGGGTTGGATTCATTGGATAACACTCAAAAATCTGAACTTCCGAAGTTCGAAACTTCGCCCTCGAAGTCCTAAATCGGACGGGTTCCGGATCTAGTTCCACCCGCCCACCCAAACATTAGCGATCTCTCGAATTCGACAAGAGCCCGCTGAAACAAAGACATCATTATCGGGCCAGATTCCTCCCGGTTATGGACAGGATAAAGGATCGCCGAGAGGAGGACGCAATCCCAATTTTCTGCAACAATTGCATGGACAAGGGAATCCTAAACGCCATAAGTCGTCGTGGAAATTATACGCTTTGTCGACTTGGTGACCATAGTACAAAAGTACTATGCGATGGAGAACGCTCGAAAACCGAAAGTAAATTTTGGGATAATCCGCCCCAACACATCCCTAGTCCGAAATAAAAGGGTGCATCATTACCAAGCACCTGGGTTAAACACCAAAAACCAAAACCCCTAAAGGGTACGGAACCGTCTTCGAGGGTTGGCTAAACGTACTCGCAAAATTCATAGCACGTAGGGCGCCACTCCAACTCATAGCCTTCGAAAGCATGTTGGATACTACGGCAGGTGGCCAAAAGTGGCAAGCTTCTAGCTTCGTAATCCCAGCCCAAAGAACACCAGTACGGTGTTAACAGTCTTCGAGACTTTCGCATCAAACAACATGCGAAAAAGAACACTCCGCAACCTTGCCGAAGTCTACCAAGTAGCAACAATAAATCCATGGAGTGACACGGCTATTACCTTTAACGCCAAAGGATTTAACCTAAATTCCGAACAGCCCGAGCACCAGCCGCATTGGTCCTCAGTCCGATAGTGGACGGCTTTCTCCTTACTAAGGTACTCATCGATGGCGGCAGCGGACTAAACCTCATCTATGAGGAAACCCTCCAAAAAATGGAAATAGATTGGAACCGCGTTGAGCGAAGCAGCACAACCTTTAGAGGAATAATCCCTAGCCGGGAAGCATGCTGCACAGGAAAAATCACACTAGACGTAGTGTTCGCCCACGGACAATTACAAGTCCGAGGAGGTCACATTTCAAGTGGCCCTGCTCAGCAGCGGATATCACGCTTTATTAGGGCGAGAGGCATTCACAATTTTTCAAGCTATACCCCATTATGGGTACATGAAGCTTAAAATGCCCGGACCTAACGGAATCATCACCCTCGCTAGTGATCCGAACATAGCACTCCGCTACCAAAAAACAAGACAGCCGCACTAGCCCTCGAGGCACTATCCGAAGCCCTAGTGGCCGAGGAACTCATCGCGATGCGCTCCACGGTGAACAGGACGATGTGATACTTGATAAAAGATCCAAGTCCACCTCTTTTAAACCAGCGGATGAAATAGTCAAATTCCAAGTCCACCCAACGGACCTCGCAAAGACGGCCTCCATTGGGGCACAATTAAACCCTAACGTAGACGTCGTGACTACGAGAATTTCTATGAGAAGCTGGGACATCTTCGCCGCACCCTTCAGACATGCCAGAATCCCACGCCGGCTGGCCGAGCATAGCCTAAATATCCTAAAAGGATTCAAGCCACCAAACAGGATCTTGGCGCTTTTCCGAACCCAAAAGACAGGCCATGGGAGAGGATCTAGCCAAACTTTTGGAAGCCGGATTCATCAGAGATATAAAACATCCGGACTGGCTAGCAGACCTGGTGATGGTACCAAAGAAGGATAAATCCTGGTGCCTATGTGTTGATTTTAAAGACCTTAATAAGGCTTGCCCAAAGGATCCCTTCCCCTCCCTCGAATTGATCAAATTATCGACGCTACAGCAGGACACGACTCATTGTGCTTCCTCGACGCATACTCCGGCTACCACAAAATCAAGATGGTGGAGCCAGACCAAGCTGCAACAGCATTCATCACTCCATACGGCCCGTTCTGCTTCAACACAATGCCCTTCGGGCTCAAAAATGCCGGCGCAACATATCAGCGCATGATTCAGAGCGCATGATTCAGACATGTCTGGCAAACCAGATCGGCAAAACAGTGGAAGCATATGTAGATGACGTGGTCGTCAAAACAAAGCATGTCGAAACTCTAGTAGACGACTTGAGGCTCACATTCGACAATCTTCAAAAATATGACATCAAGCTCAATCCGGAAAAATGTGTCTTCGGCTCCAAAGAAAGCTCCTGGGCTTCATTGTGTCTGGTAGAGGAATTGAAGCAAACCCAGCCAAGATCCGAGCTCTGTCACAATTGGATATTCCAAAAGACCTCAAACAAATACAAAAATTGACTGGATGCGTAGCGGCTCTAAGCCGCTTTATTTCCCGTTTGGGAGAAAAGGCGTTACCCCTTTACCGCCTCCTCTGCCGCACCGAACACTTCGAGTGGACGGATGCCGCAACGGCCGGACTCGAAGAGATAAAAGCCATATTGGCAACAAATCCGGTCCTGGCCGCGCCCAACATGGGCGAACCAATGCTATTATATATCGCCGCAACACATCAAGTTGTCAGCATGGTGCTCGTTGTCGAACAAGAAACGGACGGACACCGGTTCCCTCTTCAAAAACCGGTTTATTATGTGTCCACTGTCCTCACTCCATGCAAGTCCCAGTACCCACATTATCAAAAGATAGCATACGCGGTGTTCATGGCATCCCGGAAGCTGCGACACTACTTTCAAGAGTGTTCGATAACGGTAGCCTCTGAAGTACCTCTTAATGACATTATAAACAACCGCGACGCGACGGGCCGGATTGCTAAATGGGCCATAAAGCTCCTTCCATTCGACATAACCTACAAGCCACGACGAGCTATCAAGTCGCAGGTTTTAGCCGACTTCCTGGCCGAATGGACCGAAGCCGAACTCCCTAAAGAGTACGACGCATACTTCAATTGGATCATGCACTTTGACGGCTCCAAAATGTTGGCCGGCCTGGGAGCTGGCGTCGTCTTGACGTCCCCAACCGGGGACACAGTCCAATATGTCCTTTAGATAATGTATACAGACTCCAACAACGCAGCCGAATACGAGGCCCTTCTGCACGGCCTCCGGATGGCAGTCTCCATGGGCATTAAACGCCTAGAGGTGCGTGGGGATTCGAACCTCGCGATATCTCAAATAAACGGAGACTTTGATGCCAACGATCCGAAAATGGCAGCATATCGCAATGCGGTCCTAAAAATGTCAGCACGGTTCGAAGGGCTCGAATTTCATCATATAGCCCGGGATAACAACCAGGCGGCGGACATATTGGCACGCATCGGTGCAAAACGTGATGCCGTGCCGCCCAACATCTTCCTGGAACGTCTATTCAAGCCATCCGTACTATGGGAAGGGGAGTCCGGAAATAACAATCCGGACCCAACCGCACTACCTGACGCCGAACACTCTGACACAATCGGAGGCTCTGCCACCGAGATAACACCCTCCGCCCACGAAATAATGGCGGTTATCGCCTGCGGATCGGAACCATTCCTAGCCTACTTAACTAGGCAGGAACTCCCGAAGACCAAAATGAGGCTCACTGCATAGTACGGCGATCTAAAGCCTATAAAGTCCATGAGGGAGAGCTTTATAAGAAAAGCACCACCGAGTCCTTCAAAAGTGTATCTCAAGAGGAAGGGCGAAACCTCCTGGCTGAAATTCATGCCGGACTGGGTGGGCACCACGCCGCAGCCCGGGCCCTTGTAGGCAAGGCCTTCCGTACAGGATTTTATTGGCCGACGGCCCGGGCAGATGCGCAGGACTTAGTCCAACGATGCGTTGGTTGCCAGCTTTTTGCTAACCAAAGCCACATGCCACCCACCGCCCTCAAAACTATAGTCATCACCTAGCCGTTCGTGGTCTGGGGGCTTGACATGGTTGTACCCCTTAAGGGAGGAACCCACAAGCAAAAATACCTATTGGTCATGGTGGATAAATTCACTAAATGGATAGAGGACAAGACTGTTAAAACGGCCGAATCCGGACTGGTGATAGACTTCATATCAGGGGTAGTGCACTGTTACGGTGTCCCCCACAGTATCATCACTGATAAAGGCACCAACTTCACGGCCGATGAGGTCAAATTATGGTGCGAAAACATGGGCATCAAGCTCGATTACGCCTCAGTCTATCACCCTCAAACCAACGGCCAAGTCGAACAAGCAAATGGTCTAATCATGAGCGGCATTAAACCTAGATTAGTGCGGTCCCTCAAGGAATCTAACACGCACTGGGTTGAGGAGCTCGACTCCGTACTTTGGGGGCTGCGGACCATGTCGAATCGTACTACCAGATTCACACCATTCTTTATGGTGTACGGCGCAGAGGCAGTCTTGCCTTGCGACATAATACATGACTCACCTCGCGTGCGCATGTATGATGAAAGAGAAGCCGAGCTCGATCGGCATGACAGTTTGGACGCATTGGAGGAGGAGCGCGACGTGGCAAAAGCTCGTTCCGCATTCTATCAACAGCAGGCTCGAAGATATCAAAGCAGGGAAGTACGGGCCAAAGCTTATAACGTTGCCGAACTAGTTCTACACTTGCCGGACAAGAAAAAGGACAAACTCAAGCCCAAATGGGAAGGTCCCTTCATCATCGACCAGGTCCTGACCGGCGGAGCATACCGTCTGCGAAACGCATCGGATAACCGACTCGAGCCGAACCCACGGAACGCAGCCCGTCTACGAAGATTCTACGCCTAAGCGCCGGACTCCAAGTTCGTCTCCTTCCTCCGTCCACATTTTCTATTTTTGCTGTCTTTTATTTCTCTCCTTCCTCCTCCTTCTTCTTGAAGTCTCTAGAGGCTCGCTTATGCCTTTTTTCGCTTTATACTTGACGCGTTTTCATGCGCTCATTATACTGGGGCTTCTTTAATGTGCTTATTTATACGGGCTTCATGCCCAATACATGCGTTAAACTTCTGCATGTACCTTTTATTCACCATTATATGCATCGATATGACTTAAGTTTTGGCCAAGCTGGGTTGCCTGGCTCCTGTGCTTGCCCCTACGTTCCCGATTGTTCGGCTAGGTGGTAAAGGGAGCACCTCTGCGATTGTTACTACCGGGTCAGCGGGATGTGTACCTCAGACTCGGTCGGTGAACTGAAAGATGATTTTTAACTATTTACCCATCTGCCCCCAGATGATTTTCTTCTTTTATAGCATCTTTGACATGCACTTTAGGGCATGCATCCCAAAGTGAAAGGAACCCTTAACGGAACTATTCTCCTCGAAGATGTTTCTTACTACCCATGTAATATAACATAGCTAGTTGGGCACTTGTCCGATATGACAATAATGACCCCTATGCCTTGTCTCCATGAATACCCGGTTCTTATATAACCACGAAGGTATTCGTACACACTCCGGACTATTGGGTCCCGAGGTCGGCTTAAAAGGTCCGCTATGACAAACGATCTACAATCCGGCTAGAAGACATTCTTTCATGTCATATTTTTACATAGTCAACTCGACTCATTGTATTCCTCCTCAATGCCATCTAATAGGCTATCTAATTTACAATCTTGCTAGGAATACTTGGCGGCCAATTCTACTTGGCCGTACACTAAGCTTACAGGGATCTCCATCCCATCAGGCCCCACAGGTTCGACATCGGCCATGTGGTTTGGGTCAGCCTTCATGTACCGCGTCTTTACCATGTCCCAGGCCTCCCTGGCGCCTTGACGGCAGGCCGATATCTTCCATAGTCAGAAGCGCCGCTGCGTTTTGAAGCCGCTCGCCAGCTCCCCAATGCCTTCGGCAGGAGATAGATGGCCACAAGGCTCGGCCGACGCCTTTCATCACCGCCGGACTCGTTTGCGGTGACGCAATTCGGGAAGAAGATCACCCGAAGAACTAAGCATCTCCTCCTCAGGACGACCTGTGAGGAAACCTACATACATGTTTATGTTAGTCGCCTTCCTCGCCAAACTCTTTCAAAGTTCACTCAAGCACTTACTGAAAATGCCGCGACGAAGCCGCCGATTCTCCTTTACGGAGTCGCATAACCGGCACGAACATCCTTTAGTTCCTCACCCAGTTTGGTGTTGGCATCTTGGAGGTTATTTTTCTCCCGCCGCATCCTCGTAAGCACGCCTCACCGCCTTTAGCTGGCACAAGAGTTGTTGCTTGTCCGGACTCTAGTCCGCGCCATCTGCAATATTTTTGTCGATTTACATACCCGCCAGACTTCATAAACTATTTATCTTTTGAAGAGTATATTACCGTAGGGGTCTCTGTGGCTCCCTCAGAAGCTGCTAGTGCGGCCTCAAGTTGGGCCTTGCACTCTTCAAGCTCCCCGACAGTCGGGTACTCTTTTTGTAAGATCCTCAAGATAACAAATGATCCTTAAATCAGTTATTCTAACTATTTTAAGTCTCGGGGCCACTTGGCATATATAATCACAAATTTCCTTACCCGTATGTCCTTTACATACTACTCCGTGGCTCTGGCTAGACCATCTTGAGCGGCACAGAGGTGCGCATCTCCCAAATTGAAGGCATTCAAGGCCTCTTGGGAGAAACATGCGTCACGAAGAACTGTCCGGTGGCGCCTGTGATTCATGGCGCTCTCCAGCTTGGAGTTGGTGGCGGAAAATCTGTCGGCATCCTCTGTCGGTGGAGCATCCGACGTATGCCTCGTGTTCGCCTCCTCTTCTAGACCCGGCTTTGGAGCCTGGCCGGCAGAGGTTCGATTATAACCTCTCCGGACTCAGCCCGCGAGCGCTCTTTTTTCCCGAAAAGAGCGTCAGTTAGTACGCCTTCCAGGAATCAATCCTAGGAAAACGGTGACACGCCATACCGCTATGCGGCGGAGTTTCGATCCGGACCGCACTCCTTTTTTTAGTCATGGGCCGTCGCCCCTTGTTGTTGGCCAGCCGCCGCTCGGCTTCCTGCCTCAAGGTACCCCTCGAAACACCATTGGTATACGGTGATCAAGAAATAAGCACAGATGGGTCATTATCGTAATATTGGGACCTCGGTCTCGCCATTCGCGAGGCTGGAAGTATTTCGGGTAATCGGCCGTAATGGCAACCAAAGCATTGTCGATGCTAAGTTGGTGGAATACCTCATCGATCAACTCCACCTTTATATCCGGATCCTCTTCGAGGTCGGATCGAGGACCGCTCCGGATCCTCGTGTTGTGGGGCGGGCTGTGTATCTTCTCCATATCCGGCGCAGTTCCTCGCAGAAACCATGAAATGAGATATTTAACCACGGAACATGGATCGGACAGCCGCAAAGATGTTTGCTTACCCAGCTTCGAGGATTATTCAAGAAAACTCCTTCAGTGGATTGACGCGGAGGAAATCCTCCTCCTCCCCTTTATACATGGCAGCCAAGATATTCACCAGTTCGGTGACCGATCCCGGCCCTTTGCAGCCATGGCGGGTGGCATCGTCCTCCCCGTTGAAGTCCCACATGGGGTGGCCCCTATATTGGAGCTGCACTCCTCATAATGCAGATTGCCATGACTCCAATCATGGTCAATCCGCATGAGCCAAGAATCTTATTCGCTCATCAAGTAGAGGACATCCGGTCGTTTTCTCCGGGCTCCGAGGGCGCCAGCTTAGGCGCTTCTTCGTGAGGAGCATTGCTAAACTCCGAAGGCCGATCCAACAGGATCCGTCGGGACGTCCTCCATGTAAAACCATTCCGAAGGCCAGTCTTGGACGCCTTCTTCGGGGTTCCGGATAGGTATCCGGTCCTGGCGATGCGCCATAGCTCGGCTCCGCCCACTTGATATATTGACCCCTCATAAGAACGGGGTACTAGGCAGAATAATCTCTTCCACAGCCCGAAGTGAGCCTCGACGCCCAAGAACAGTTCGCAAAGGGCCACGAAGCCCGCGATGTGCAAGATGGAGGCAGGAGTAAGGTGGTGCAACTGGAGGCCGTAGAACTCCAAGAGCCCCCAGAGAAACAGATGGATTGGAAATCCGAGTCCACTTACTAGATAAGAGATGAAGCATACCCGCTCTCCTTTAGAGGGATCGGGGACACTCTCCGCTTGCTTTCCGCCCTTGTAGGTGGCAAGTCCAGCTCGAACCGGAACCATGAAGGCCGGGGGAAGAAATCCCTTGGTTTGGAGTATAAGTAGCTCGCTATGCGGATCGAGCATCTCTCCCAATTTCTGTGCCGAGGGCCGGGAGCGCGAGAGGAGGAGCCACGACTGTCCATGATGGAATGGGCTTTGGTCAGAGGCGCTCCGATGAAAGCTCATGAAGGAGGGATGGTGTGACTCAGATCTAGATCCTCGCCCCTCTTATAGGCAGCTCATTTGCGCAGCTAGGGGGGTAAGTGTAAAAATACTCTGGCTTTTCGCATTCAGTCAAACACGTGGAAGATGGCCATGATTGGGCGTAGAAGCCCAGGAGCGCAGCATTTATCAGAAGCCGGACACTATTCGACAAGTATATCGAATTTGGAGAAGAACCCGCCTCGCAATGCCAAAGACAATCAACGCGCCGGACTCATCGTCATTGAAGCCTGGTTCGGGGCTACCGAGGAGTCCCGGATTAGGGGTGTCCGGATAGTCGAACTATCACCGCTGGCCGGACTCTGGACTATGAAGATACAAGATTGAAGACTTCGCCCGTGTCCGGATGGGACTTTCCTTGGCGTGGAAGGCAAGTTTGGCGATACGGATATGTAGATCTCCTACCATTGTAACCGACTGTGTAACCCTAACCTATCCGGTGTCTATATAAACCGGAGGGTTTTAGTCCAGAGGATCTAACAACAATCATACCATAGGCTAGCTTCTAGGGTTTAGCCTCCTTGATCTCGTGGTAGATCTACTCTTGTACTACCCATATCATCAATATTAATCAAGCAGGAGTAGGGTATTACCTCCATCGAGAGGGCCTCGAACCTGGGTAAAACATCGTGTCCCTTGTCTCCTCTTACCATCTCGCTTAGACGCAATGTTCGGGACCCCTACCCGAGATCCACCGGTTTTGACAATCGACATGGGCCATACCAGACGCCGATGGAGCCATGTTGTGGGTCATGGCGAGCAAGTCTGGGTACCCCTGCTCCTGCATCGCCGATAGTAGCCCCGGCCCCAGACGCTTGGACTTGGCTTCGAGGCGGCCAAAGGGCAAGTGCGGAGCAATCACAGGTTCTAACCGCCTGCGGCCTTGGTCGACGCATGGCGATTGATGGGACGAGGGCATCTCCGCTTCCCCACGCTACCTCGAAATCGTTCGACTTGACGAGTCCCTACTGCATGCAGAGAAAAAACCATCATTGCATGGGATCATGGAGGCCAGCGGTTGGCCTCCCTCCAGCTATAAATGAGGGGAGGGACAGAGGCCCCCTTGCTCATCTCCATCTTCTTGCTTCCCGCTCCTTCTCCTTCTTCGTCTCATTGTCTTCATCAGAGAGTCCATGGCACCGATCAGGAGGTTTCCGCGGCGGAGAAGGGAAAAACCCCTTGGGAGGAGCCTGAGCCACTACCGCCGAAGAAAAGGTTTATCTGCTCTCGCTGCGCCGGCGAAGGGTACGAGGTGAGGCGGCCTTGGTACGAGTGGCATCCCTTTGTCTTCACGATCCCTCTGTATGCCCGAGCGCAAGGCTTTGGGTAGGGCGGCAGTGCCCAGCGCCATGCGGTCCGGGAGCACGGTGGACAGGCCGAGGCTGCATGGCCGGCCGGCCCGCAAACCCATGCCGAGGGCACCTTGCGTGAGTTCGTGGCTTGGGCGGCGATGCCACTGCGCACGTGGATCCGGCTCCCGAGGTTCTTCGTCGAGGCGATGCCCCCTCTCGAGCTGTGGCTGCAACACGCCGTGTGCTGCAGCCTGGCTACAGGGGCGGAGGTCGAGGTCATCCCCCCGGGCGACGTCTTCATGACCCGAGGATGGGGCGAGGTCGCTTGCGCTTGTTGCCCAGAGGGGGCCCTCGCCATTCAGTTCGAGTACGTTGGCGCCTCCACGCTGTTCTTCAAGGTCTTGACGAGGACAACCGACGCCTGGAGTGCTGCTCCGGGAGAGGCAGCCCACGCGGAGCGGCCACAGGCATCGATCCTGCCCCTGGCCTCACAGGCAGCTCTTCCAGTAGCAGCGGTGACTCCCTGGGGTCCAGCGACTCTCCCGAGCCCGAAGTCTCCGAGTCCAGCGACGACAGCTACATGCCATCGAAGCTCGCCACGCCGAGCGCAAAGAACGGTGTCTCGCCGCATCGTCGGTGATACCCAACAGCCAGGGTCCTTGGGGATCTTCTTCTTTGATTGCCCTGCACGGAATTGTGACAAGCCCCGCGGGGGTATGTAAAAATTGTAGAACTTTTGCTTCCAATGTTATCCTCCCTAGTATGGCATTGAAATTGCATATCCTGCTCCGATACGGTTCCCCCTTTTCGTTCTCGTGGTAACTTAGTGCTTTACACCGACAGACCGAGTCCTAGGCAGACTTCTGCCGGCGCTGGTATGCCAGGTCGCGATGTCGTGGTCAAGGCCAGGAGGTGAGCGGCCCGAGGTCTGGTGAGAGCTCCTGAGGCGCAATGCTCAAGAGGTCCCCTTTGGTGTGCAAGCAGCTCCCTAAAGGCCGAAAAGGAAGGCGACATTGCCCGAGCGAGGCTGCGAGGGTCGAGGGACTGGGTTGTGAGGTTCACACTAATATGTATGGGTGATTTATCTTAGTGAGCCTGCGGCGATTCCCTTGCGCGGTGCCAAATCGTGCCTTAGTGGTGACGCTTCTAGGTAGGGCTCGCACCGGCCTCCCCTTTTTCTCAGTCATCTAGATGCTCTACGTCCTCGGGTCCCGGCCCTCGAGCGAGGCTCAGCTGCCGCTGGTATGCCTGGTCGCGATGCTGTGGTCAAGGCCAGGGGGTGAGGGCTGGAGAGCCAGTACGAGCTCCTGAGGCGCGGTGCTCAGGAGCCCCCTCCTTTAACGTGCAAGCGAACTGCGTAACAAAGGGATGGCCGTCGGACCTGACCATAGTTAATCTCTGGAGATTCCTACGAGTTAGTCCATGGAGGAGAGTATAACACAAAACCGCGCTTGCTGTCCGACCGTTGATCCTTCCGCAAGAAGATGAAGGCACTGAGGATCTGGTGATGTGACGTGCGCGGCGCAGGCCGCAAGCCAGAGCTCGTTCTCTCAGATTTGTCAGCGTTGCAGCGACGGACCCATGCATAAGCGCCGTGCCAGCATGTGTAGCCCCCGTTGCAGGATGAGCAAGAGGCGGGTCAGCAACCCAGGGAGGCCGCGAGGGGTAATAGAACCCAGGCAAGCGGATGATAATCATAAAGCAACTCATGGAATAAGGTATAGCCAGTTCTGATAGATGCAAGAAGGATACATGCCGCAGGGACGGACCCACGCGGCTTGGGGATGATGCAGCCTGAGGGGCGCCCCCAACTGAACAAACTGAAAGATGTCACCTGGCACAGTTGCTGAAGGGGTGTTGGAGTAGTCGAAGATGCGTGCTGTAGAAGTTGCTCCTCATGAGTCGCCCAGGTCCTGAACCTCGGGGGGCTCTGGAGACCTAGGAGGCTCGCAAGGATCCATCACCATCTCCGCCAGGATCACGTAGCGCCTGGCCTCATGAGCTACTAAGACGCCCTGAATGTGGCGCTGGAATGTCGCAGCCGCGTTCAGCAAACCGAAAGGCATGCGAACATAGCTGTGAGGGGGGCCCTCGCACCAGCCAACATGGAATGGCAAGAAGAGCTCCCGAGACACGACCCTCTTGAGCCTGTGAATGTCGATGCAGACGCCAAGCAGCTCACTGTCTCGCCGGGGTAGGGAGCTGCGCCGATGGTGGGCGGCGATCACCCCAAGATAGCTCTTGCCTCCTGAATCTCCTTGATTGCCTTGGTGATGAACTCCTGAGCGCCTGGTGTTGATACGTCTCCAACGTATCTATAATTTTTGATTGATCCATGCTATTATATTACCCCTTTTGGATGTTTATGGGCTTTATTTTACACATTTATATCATTTTTGGGACTAACCTACTAACCGAAGGCCCAGCCCATATTGCTGTTTTTTTTGCCTATTTCAGTATTTCGAAGAAAAGGAATATCAAACGGAATGAAACCTTCGGGAGTGTGATTTTTGGAACAAACGTGATCCAGAGGACTTGGAGTGCAAGTCAAGAAGCTGAGGCCTCCACGAGATAGGAGGGCGCCTCATAGGGCGCCCCCACTGCCTCGTGGGCCCCTGACGGCCACCGACGTACTTCTTCCTCCTATATATACCTACGTACCCCGAAAACATCCAGGGGCACCACGAAACACAATTTCCACCGCCATAATCTTCTATATCCGCGAGATCCCATCTTGGAGCCTTCACCGCACTCACGGGAGGGGAATCAACCACGAGGGCCTCTACATCAACATCCTTGCCTCACGATGAGTTGTGAGTAGTTTACCATAGACCCACGGGTCCATAGTTATTAGCTAGATGGCTTCTTCTCTCTTTTGGATCTCAATACAATGTTCTCCCCTCTCTTGTGGAGATCTATTCGATGTAAACTCTTTTGCGGTGTGTTTGTCGAGATCCGATGAATTGTGGGTTTATGATCAAGTTTATCTATGAATAATATTTGAATCTTCTCTGAATTCTTTTATGTATGATTAAGTTATCTTTGCAAGTCTCTTCAATTATCGCTTTGGTTTGGCCTACTAGATTAATCTTTCTTGCCATAGGAGAAGTGCTTAGCTTTGGGTTCAATCTTATGTGTCCTTACCCAAAGGATGTAAAGGGTTGCAAGGCACGATTGTATTGTTTCCATCGAGGATAACAAGATGGGGTTTATATCATATTGCATGAGTTTATCCCTCTCGCATCATGTCATCTTGCTTAAAGCGTTACTCGTTCTTATGAACTTAATACTCTAGATGCATGCTGGATAGCGGTCGATGTGTGGAGTAATAGTAGTTATGGACGTGATGCCTATATACATGATCATGCCTAGATAATCTCATAAATATGCGCTTTTCTATCAATTGCTCGACAGTAATTTGTTTCACCCACCGCAATACTTATGCTATCTTGAGAGAAGCCACTAGTGAAATCTATGGCCCCCGGGTCTATCTCTTATCATATTTGCTTTCAATCTACTTTTATTTGCATCTTTACTTTTTGCATCTATACTATAAAATACCAAAAATATATTTATCTTATCATACTATCTTTATTAGATCTCACTTTCGCAAGTGCCCGTGAAGGGATTGACAACCCCTTTATTGCGTTGGTTGCGAGTTCTTAGTTTGTTTGTGTAGGTGCGTGGGACTTTTGAGGAGCCTCCTACTGGATTGATACCTTGGTTCTCAAAACTGAGGGAAATACTTACGCTACACTTGCTGCATCACCCTCTCCTCTTCGAGGAAAACCAACGCAAGCTCAAGACGTAGCAGGTGCCTCACGCCCTACACTTTCTTCACGGAAGCATGCGTTGAAGCACGCCTCCACATGGTGCCCGAGCGCCTCCCTCGTGACGTTGGCCAGGTCAGAGGCCCTCCAGAGGAGAGTCCCCGAGCCCAGCCTGAGAGGGGCGCTGGGCGCGCCTTCCTATGCGAGAGGGGAAGGCGCCCCATTAGTGGGCACAGGGCTCGAGGCAACACCGCCAGACACCCCACTCTCCTGAGGTCCATGGTGAACCAGCTACTTCTTCTTCTTGGGGACGGCCTCAGGAGGGTAGATGTGCTCTCGCCATCTTGGTTATCGACCGTCAGAGCTCGGTAGGCGCGCTAGAGAGAGCACACCGCGTCCTTCTCCTCGTAGGCGACCGTGATGATGCCGCAACTTCCTGACATCTTGAGGACGTTGTAGCCATGGTGGGTGACCGCCATGAACTTGGATATGGCTGGGTACCCGAGGATGGCGTTGTACGGGAGGTGAATGTTGGCGACTTCAAACTCGATGAGCTCTGTGCGGTAGTTGTCGCGCTTGCTGAAGGTGACAGGGAGGCGGACCTACCGTATCGGGGTGGTGGAGCCATCGGTCACTCCTGAGAAAGGCTTGGTAGGCTGAAGCTGGTTGTATGGCACCTGGAGTTGTTGAACATCTCGCAGGAGAGGACATTGAGCCCTGCACCGCCATCGATGAGTGTCTTGCTGATGAGTGCCTTGCTGATGATGGGTGAGCAGAGCATTGGGAGGGCGCCGGCTATGGCCGTGAACTTGAGCTGGTCGGAGGAGTCGAAGCTGATGGCGTACTTGGACCACATGAGTGGGCGCGTTGCCCCGAGCTTGGGGAGGGCCGCGTTCACCTTGCGCGTGAACTTCTTGAAGATGCGATGGGAAGCTAGGGCTTGAGCGCCGCCTAGGGTGCAAGCGATAGCACGAGGCTCCTGGAAGCCCCTAGCCCCCTCGTCCTGGTGGTAGTCTTCGTTCCTTCTTGGTGGTGGCGACATCAGGGGAAGGCCAGCGTTGCCCTGAGGACGGTCCTCGTGAGGCTGATCCTCCAGCGCCCTCACGAGGCTGGCCCCGCCAGCCGTCCTCTCGAGGCTGGTCGCACAACTCCCGACAAGGGTCGCGGTCGCCCCAAAGTGTCCTCCACCTCGGCCTCCTCCGTGGTCGTAGCCTCGATCGTTGTGCTCGGGCCGTCGACCGAGGCACCCGTCATGATGGCCCCGAGCTCCCGATAGTCGTTGGTGTTGTGGTTGTGCACGTTGTGGAAGACACAGACGGGCGGCTGCCCTTGGATGAGTCTCGTGATCGCAGCCGCGCTTCATCTCCGGCTCGGCCGCCAGCATGGCTGGTCCCTTGCGCTTTACGTCCTTGACCATGGTCTTGTTGTCTTCTAGGTTAGAGGGAGAGGCGACCATCCTCAGCTCTCGCACACTTGGTTGCCATGATGAACATTTCCAGAGCCGTGCACAGGTCCTCGTGTATAGCGAGCTCCTCCTTAATCTTGACGCCGCAGACGCCATCAGCGAACACCGAGATGATGGCTTAATACGTCTCCGTCATATCTAATTTTCCAAACACTTTTGCCCTTGTTTTGGACTCTAACTTGCATGATTTGAATGGAACTAACCCGGACCGACATCGCTTTCGCAGACTTTCCATGGTGTTAATTATGTGCGTAAACAAAAGTTCTCGTAATGACCTGAAACTCCACGGAACGTCTATTTGGAAATCATTAAAAATCCTTGCAAAAGATGAAGACCAAGGGGACCACACCCTTGCCATGAGGGTGGGGGGCACGCCCCCTACCTCGTGGGCCCCCTGGAGCTCCTCCGACCTCAACTCCAACTCTATATATTTGCTTTCGGGGAGGAAAAATCAGGGAGAAGGATTGATCGCGTTTTACGATACAGAGCCGCCGCCAAGCCCTAAAACCTCTCGGGAGGGCTGATCTCGAGTCCGTCCGGGGCTCCGGAGAAGGGGATTCGTCGCCGTCGTCATCATCAACCATCCTCCATCACCAATTTCATGATGCTCACCGCCGTGCGTGAGTAATTCCATCGCATGCTTGCTGGACGGTGATGGGTTGGATGAGATCTATCATGTAATCGAGTTAGTTTTGTCAGGGTTTGATCCCTAGTATCCACTATGTTCTGAGATCGATGTTGCTATGACTTTGCTATGCTTAATGCTTGTCACTAGGGCCCGAGTGCCATGACTTCAGATCTGAACCTATTATGTTTTCATGAATATATGTGAGTTCTTGATCCTATCTTGCAAGTCTATAGTCACCTACTATGTGTTATGATCCGCAACCCCAAGTGACAATAATTGGGACCACTCCCGTGATGACCATAGTTTGAGGAGTTCATGTATTCAGTATGTCCTAATGCTTTGTTCCGACACTCTATTTAAAGGAGGCCTTAATATCCCTTAGTTTCCATTAGGACCCCGCTGCCACGGGAGGGTAGGACAAAATATGTCATGCAAGTTCTTTTCCCTAAGCATGTATGACTATATTCGGAATACATGCCTACATTACATTGATGAATTGGAGCTAGTTCTGTGTCACCCTATGTTATGATTGTTACATGATGAACCGCATCCGACATAACTCTCCATCACCGATCCAATGCCTACGAGCTTTCGATACGTCTCCAACGTATCTATAATTTTTGATTGCTCCATGCTATATTATCTACTGTTTTGGACCATATTGGGCTTTATTTTCCACTTTTATATTACTTATGGACTAACCTATTAACCGGAGGCCCAAATTTTAATTGCTGTTTTTTTCCTATATTAGTGTTTCGAAGAAACGGAATATCAAACGGAGTCCAAACGGAATGAAACCTTCGGGAACGTGATTTTCTCACCGAATATGATCCAGGAGACTTGGTCCCCCCGTCAAGAAAGAAAGGAGGTGGCCACGAGGGTGGAGGGCGCCCCCTGCCTCGTGGGCCCCCCTTTGCTCCACCAACGCATTCTTCCTCCTATATATACCCACGCACTTCAAACGATCAGACACGGAGCCAAAACCCAATTCCACCGCCGCAACCTTCTCAGATCCACGAGATCCCATCTTGGGGCCTGTTCCGGAGTTCACGGAAGGGGAATACACCATGGAGGGCTTCTACATCATCACCATAGCCTCTCCGATGAAGTGTGAGTAGTTTACCTCAGACCTTCGGGTCCATAGTTAGTAGCTAGATGGCTTCTTCTCTCTTTTTGGATCTCAATACAATGTTCTCCCCCTCTCTCGTGGAGATCTATTCGATGTAATCTACTTTTTGCATTGTGTTTGTTGAGACCGATGAATTGTTGGTTTATGATCAAGTTTATCTATAAACAATATTTGAATCTTCTTTGAATTCTTTTATGTATGATTGGTTATCTTTGCAAGTCTCTTCGAATTATCAGCTTTGTTTGGCCTACTAGATTGGTTTTTCTTGCAATGGGAGAAGTGCTTAGCTTTGGGTTCAATCTTGCGGTGTCCTTTCCCAAAGGATGAGGGGCAGCAAGGCACGTATTGTATTGTTGCTGTCGAGGATAACAAGATGGGGTTTTTATCACATTGCATGAATTTATCCCTCTACATCATGTCATCTTGCTTAAGGCGTTACTCTATTTTCTTGAACTTAATACTCTAGATGCATGCTGGAGAGTGGTCGATGAGTGGAGTAATAGTAGTAGATGCAGGCAGGAGTCGGTCTACTTGTCTCAGACGTGATGCCTATATACATGATCATACCTAGATATTCTCATAACTATGCTTAATTCTGTCAATTGCTCAACAGTAATTTGTTCCCCACCGTAGAATACTTATGCTCTTGAGAGAAGCCACTAGTGAAATCTATGGCCCCAAGGCTCATTCTCATCATATCAATCTTCCATCACTTTATTATTCATTTGCTTTTATTTTATCTTGCATCTTTATACCAAAAATAATATTATCTATCATCTCTATCAGATCTCACTCTCGTAAGTGACCGTGAAGGGATTGATAACCCCTAATTGCATTGGTTGCGTGGAGCTATTTGTTTTGTGTAGGTACGAGGGACTCGCGCTTAGCCTCCTACTGGATTGATACCTTGGTTCTCAAAAACTGAGGGAAATACATACTCTACTCTGCTGCATCACCCTTTCTTCTTCAAGGAAATCCAACGCAGTGCTCAAGAGGTAGCAGCTTTTCACATATTGTTCTTCGCTTATTTACTTTTCCTTTGCTACTGTTACAATCACTACAAAAGAACAAAAATAATGCTTTTGCTACTGTTACCTTTGTTACCTATACCATTACTATCATATTACTTTGCTACTAAATACTTTGCTGCAGATACTAAGTTACCCAGGTGTGGTTGAATTGACAACTCAACTGCTTATACTTGAGAATATTCTTTGGCTCCCCTTGTGTCGAATCAATAAATTTGGGTTGAATACTCTACCCTCAAAAATGGTGCGATCCCCTATACTTGTGGGTTATCAAGACTATTTTCCGCAAGGCCGTTGTCGGGGAGCATAGCTCTATTCTTTGAGTCGCTTGGGATTTATATCTGCTGGTCACTATGAAGAACTTGAAATACGCTTA